>CM057345.1:90925977-92238794 GCA_030015575.1 Agapanthus africanus
ACGTACACTTTAGATCATATTATCTTTTATTGATAGAATCAGTTAACAACTAAACCGATATAATATTGTGATCACTCTCTGATGTTAGTATAAGACATGATATCATTACTTAGACATTCATGCATTCATATTTTCATGTTATCATGCAGTATTATGGCCATATGCCGACACTTATCATATAGTTACTCATGATTTTGAGATTTGGATTTCTATGAGATTTCTGGATTTTTTGGGAAAACCGCAAAAATATATAACAACTTCTCTCTCTCTCCTCCTCTCTTTTTAAAAATAAGATGCGGTTTTCTTGTGATGTATGTGTCGTCCACCATGAGATTTCATGTTTTCTGTTGGATTTCGAGACCCGATTCGAGGAGTGGATGAACCGTCTCGGGTACATGGTGGGCCCGGTATGGTACCCCGGGGCAAGAAGATCGAGTTGTAGACGATGAGCCTGGCAGGGGAAGGCTACCTACCGGTGATGTCTGGCGCGGCGGATATCCGGAGGATACCGACCGTTGTCGTGAGATTTGATGATATGGGGCCGATCCGGACTGACGGAGCCCGAGGTATTGAGACTATGAGACTTGAGATTTACATGTTTGTGTCGATTACTGTCACGGATTTCCATGGATTTCATTGTTGAGATTTCAGATTCCTATACACATTTTACTATGATAACAGTTAAAGATTTCTTATACAGATACATCTGGATTTCAGGATTGATTATTTTATATTCATGGTGCATGCATATCCATTCATATGACATAGTATTATATGAGGCATTGACACGAGCACGGAGTATCTGCATTTACACGTAGTTTTACCCTGCTATTACTAGATGATTAGGATATATTAGTGTATTATTATGACCTAGGATAGCGTCGTGCATTCGATTTCTTTTCGTAGATGTCTTCTACTCACGAATTGGCAACTCACACCCCGTTGTGCCAAATTTTATTACAGGTTCGATGTACAGGTTTCCCTTGGCAGTTGCTGGCACATCATTTCATTTCGGGTGATTTGCACGGTTGGTTGGTTCATTTGTATCTGAACCGCCATTGTACTTTTATTCTTTCATTTTGTATCTAGTAAGCTCCATCAACCATACTTGTATTACTTGATAAGTTTATTGGACCAGTTATTTACTTCGACCTTAGAGTCGCGCATGTATTATTCTGATCTGGTGGTTTGTTTTCTTTTGAGTTTTGAGCCTCGCCCTTTGGCGTTGTATATTATTGTGCTTGTTGTGGTTGTTTCCGCCTGTTGGCGTTGAGCTAGCTCCCGTTTGGGGATGCTTTTTACTGTTTATGTATATTATACTTGTTGTACCCGTTTGGAGGCCAGTTTTTATAGAGGAGACTCTGCCGAAATTTTTGAGAAAATTTGCTGATGATTTTAAACTTGTTTCCTTCATGTTTCTTTTACTTCTTCTTCTTCTTTTATGGTTTAGATTTCTGGGCTTCGGCTTACTTAGGTTACGTTGCGCCTCTAGACGTTTCGTAATCTAAGTGCCGGTCACGTTCCGTACTTTCGGGTCGTGACAATGCGGAAGCCAAAAGATACAATAAATGAAACACCCTGGAGTGAAACTACGTACCGACAGGAACCTCACCGCTCGTCTAACAGCGGCAAAACTCCTAATCAGTCTGCAGCAAGGTAGAAGAATCTGGGCCATGCAAAACCCAGACGTCAGCGCGTCAAGTCATCAAGTAATAACATAGTAAACAAGTAATGCGAATATAAACATTAATAAAGCAAGGGTAACAATAATATAAATCAGAGCAGTACAAGGTAGTGTGCAGTGGGTAAACTGGATTGTTCTATCAGGTTCTCTGTTCTAAAGTCTTTGAAACCAAATTGATGAATCATCGATGTAACTCAATAGTATCCCGTACAATACCCGGGACCACGGCCACAATATTCTCGGCTGCAGCCGAGACATGCCGCTAGGCAGAAAACAGGATGTGTACACTCGATAGTATCCCGTACATACCCGGGACCACGGCCACAATATTCTCGGATGAATCGAGACATGCCGCTAGGCACAAAAACAGGAATGTGTACACTCAATACAGGTAGTGAACTGTCGAGTTACAAGTCAGATTTCACCTTTGATTTCCCCCATACCCCCAAGTTATATGTGTATGTCAAGTCAGGTATCCAGTAATCAAGAAACTAATGCCAACACCGGATCAGGTAAACAGGTTTGTCTGGATAGACAACAGGAACGGTCCATGAGGACTACATGTTATGTTTGTTGGCATTAGACACAAGATCAGGTAACAGGTAAAGCCATGGTACATCAGGTCAAGCCAGGTAATGTATAAAGGTGTCATATCATGTCAAGAGTGTACGGTACATGTCATGTCAAGTAGGAAGTGCAACAGGTTATGTCAGGAAGCACAAGATGTCATGTGGGTGCTCATAATCAAACTAACATAAGCATGTGTATAAATAAACAAGCATGAGTACTATCAGAACAATAAACTGGAACATGTAATATGATATGCAAATAGATATAATTTCAAGGATATGGATGCACAGTTATCGATTAGGGTTACATTTATAGTTCCAATATTTAATTAGGATGCAATTTATTAAACATGGAGTGTTAATATCACATTATTATGTAGTAATGTGATCTATGGATGCAATATATGTATCTTAAATGCGATGGATGCAAACGGGTATCCGAAACGTTATAAAACTATAAAATGGTAATGTGGGATGTACAACTAAGCAATATGTGATATAAATATGATATAATAATATTAATCTGGATAGCATATTCAAAGCGATTAATAACTATAAAAGTGGTATTGATTAACCACGCACAAGAAAGTTCCGTTCAGAAATTCAGCGTCACCCTAATTTGTAAAATAGCTTAAAAATAACAAACGTTCTCCAAAAGGGACGTGTCTTATACCAAAACAAAGATAATTCAATAGGTTTTCAGTTTTTATAAGAATAAGCATCTCAGGTTGTCCCTACAAAAATTTATGAACATTCGAAATTGAAAGTTTGCTGCTGGAATTTCCCTGGACAGCAGTTTGGAGACATTTTCATTTGCATTTTACGTTATTTAAACAATTTATTTTGCAAGTAAATATTTCATAGAGTTATATTATTCTGAGTTAGCTTCGTAACGAACTAAAGAACGTATACTAATGATTTTTCTATGATTTATAATGAATTTTATAAGGTAAGGTGTACAGTAAATTTCAGATTTGTCGTATCCGCTTTTCAACGACGGTTTCATGTGTAAACTATAATATTTTCAAGTGTATAATATTATAAAATGAAGATTATAAACTAATTAAAGATAATAATAAGAAATATTTACGACGATATATATTTTAAATTATATGGATGCAGTATAATGTAATCTAGTATGTCACAAGATAAGTTTTCATGATCTAGATTTAATATGATATAAACGGATGCAAACGGAACATCGAAATATTATAAAATTAAACATGGGGTACTAGATTTAAACTATAGGTATGGTATTTATTTAAATAGGTATAAAATGAATTATATAGCATGTAGCAAGATTAACTTGCCTCGATGGGTCGCGAATCGGGAAAACGGAACGTTAACCGTCGGCGGGGAAAACTCGCGACTGGAGCGCACGGTTCACGGAATGAACCCAAACGACGAACAAAGGAACCAAACGGGTCGGGGTACCTCGCTGGAACGTCGAGAAGCGTCACCAGCACGACGGAATTCCGGCAACAATAGAACAGTTAAAAAATGAGAACGAGACATGAAGCAAGAAGAGAAAGAATGATAAAGAGAAGTACGAGAGAATATATGAGATGAGAGAGAGAAAAAGTGAGAGAGCAGAGGAGAGAGAGGGAGAGAGAGGAAAGTGGAGAGATAAAGAGAGAAGTGAAAGCAAGAGAAAGAGAGAGAGCTGCAGGTGGGGGCCCACGGAATTAAAAGGAACGCGATTGGCTAAAGGGGAATCGTTAGTTAGGGATAAATATTAATTAAAGATTCAAAAACATTTTAAGGACACAGTAGGAATATATATATAGGTTAATTAAAGATTTAAAAAGTATACAGGTAAGAATCAGTAGATATCGGTTAGTAGAAAATACTAGCTACTGGTTTAAATATATTAAAATCTGGATTTTGGCGCAAAGTAAAACATTTCCAAATCGCGCCCGGGTCGGGTCCAAAAATTTGAAATTGAAATAATAGAATTTTAGGTGGGATCCAAATTTAAAATGAAGTGTTTTATGATCAAAAAGCATACCCCCAAAACGGACACACGTACGTGCACGTAGCCGTCCAAACTCGCCCGTTTCACTGAACGGGACAAGAACACGATGCACGGACGCTACAAACAGGGTTAGGGGTGTCAAGCAGGCCAAGATGAATATTTTTAATTTTATTTTAGATGCCAAAAATTGTTATATGCAGGACATTAATTTCCGGGTAGAATTTACAATAATTAACCATCAAGCAAGATAAATGAAATAAGTGCCACACTATGTTCGAAACGGTAACTGAAATTAGTAGCATTGGGCTCGGGTGTTACAGCTTCCTCGGCAGACGAACCCGGGAAGAGAAGACCATCATCCGGCTCTTGCATAGATATAGGTTCGTCTTGGGTAACAGCCTCAGATTCGAGCAAGTGGTCGAGCAGACCGGTAAACCGTTTTCCTCCCCTCCGTTTGAAACTGGAAATAACACTAGATGAAGATCGCTTTCCTGCCCCTCGGCGCTTTGGCGCAAATGTTGGCCGATTTCGTCTCCAGTATCATCTTTTGGTGGTACTAACGATGATGATATGCCATTGATGAAGCCGCAACTGATGAAACTACTGCTGGCGCGTTATCGAAAGCCTTTGCCTGAGCTCTAGTACGCATTGGCATACCAGCTATAGGAGGAATCGACCCCGCATCCGCCGCCTCAGGGATGAGTAAGGCACCGCTACACCTCAATGGAGGGCGAATCATTGTCCGTGGTCGAGGCGGAACGCATGTCGGCTTGGATCAGGGCGGGAGCTCTATATCCAAAGAGTATCCGCTTCTTCCTCAGTAATGATTGGACCAACCGGATGACGGTACCAACCCGTATAAGACCCTACGCACCCTCGAAATATAGTCGGCCTCAGGGGATCACGAAATGAGAGCCGGTGTTCAGCCGTGTTAGTTATGTATATGCCCTAGAGGCCATTGTTGTACATATGATGTATATTATAGTGGATGCTTGGATATATATAGAGAGGGCTTTCCTTGCTCGACATGATAGTATGCTATCTGGTTTTACTTTGTCTTAACATATTGATTTGTATTGGTTTACTGTCTTGCTCTCACATGTTGATGAAGCCCTTAAGATATGTACTCGACTACTAGGACTATGATGTAGATCATACTGGTGGGGCCAGGGTAGTCCAAGAGTACATCTTATAACTGTTCCTAGTCGAGAGAGTATCGAGACAGGGCATCGATATTCCAGAGTAGACTAGCGTATACGCTTCTCGATCCATATGATGGGCGACGGATGATCCCATATCCATTGGTGTTTGACATCAGAGATGGTATACGGGATCTCAGTGGAGACTGGGTACACTGAACGGACTCGCCGAGAACTCCTAGATGGTATTTTACCTATCCAGTTCTCTGGTGACACACTTGGTACAGGTTAGTCTGTAGACCCGAGATCGTCATAGAGTCTTGTGTGATTCTCACTGTGCTTTGATTTCCACCTTACCACGTTCATGAGAACGTGCAAAACGGTGGGTACAGTCCCGAATCACATGGAGGCAATGAGCGATAGAAGGGGTTTCGTCTCTCCCGGTAGTGGGGGTTGATGTTGCGCTGTGTTCGATTGGCTATAACTGGAAGTCTCTGGCCAGGGCTGATATGGAGATCTACTGGTAAGTGTTATCAGTAGTTTCTTGACCCGTTATGAGCCTCACATCGACACGACTTATCAGTTACGGAGTTCTGACGCTTACCCGCCCCTAGACTGGATATGTGACATATCAAACGAAGAGACCGTACTGTACGGTAGTGTTACTGATTGGATTCACAGGAGTGTGTGCAGGCTTGCTTGTTGATCTTCTGATCGCTCAATACCCAGGTGGCTGTTACGTTTAGCTGACCGCTTGCAGCTTGTGGGTGTTTGATATGATCATCACCTACTGCCGGCGTATTGACGATTCTTTAGAGTCCTACACAGAGGTTTCCTGGCTCAGGCAAAACGGAGTAGGAGCACATATTGATATGTGCGGGACCGAGATTAATACGATATATGATACCTTATTCTATTCTCGCGATATGTGATATCGGCCGAGTATATGTGATATAGCTGGGTTATCGGATCAAGTGTTGATTCGATAAAATGGTACATGTTATATTGGTCGGTTATATCTAATATAGCCGAATTATCGAATCAAGTGTTGATTCGATAATTTAATGTATACTTATATATTTGATATATTACATTACATTAACTAATTAAGCTCACTTAAATGATTCTTTTTCTCACTTGATGATACATTGATATATATATGTGATATATGTTAATTGTATTATTTTCTTTTGTTACATAATTATATATATGTGATATGTATAATTGTAACATGCTGGGTTACAAATGCAATTAGGGTTTATGAGAGTTAAACCGTGATTAGGATTAAGATTAGGATTTACATTTTTATTTAGGAAAATACAAAATTTTAGAATTTGTCATGCTAAGATATTTTGTTTAGTTGACTAAAGTCAACTCCTGAGATATTTCCTAGATATTTGTTAACCTAACTTTAACCTTAGCCTATGGCTTATTCTCTACAAGGGTTAAGCATGCCATGCTCAACCTTGGTTGTATTTCTAACCTCAACAATAATTCATTCATCACAACTCATCTTCTTCTTCCTCTTACAAAAAGCTTTCTAGCTTTTGATTTTGTGGTGATTGTTTGTGAGAAAAAGAAAACAAAAGAGAGCAAAATTCCTACTTCATTATTCTCATCTATTCTAGCCACTTAGATTAGAGTGTTCACTTCACTAATACCTCATTAATGAAGAGAGAGCTTGGGTTTGTGATTCCTCAAGGTAGATCATCTTGGATTGTGAAGTCTTCAAGCAAGGATGTCTCATTCACCTCATGGAGCCTCTTTAGAGTCCGGGAGCTTGATGATCGCAGCGAAGGGACCTCAACTCGGAGCTTATGAAGCGAAGGAACGGACTACAAAGGTTGTAATCCCTAACTCTTAGATGTTAAGTTGTTAACATGTTGTTTTAGTTTGATTCTCTAGTTAAAGATCTTGTGTTAGGGTTATCTATAATGGCAAAAATTTAAACTTGGCCTGGATGATGCCTCCCGAAACCTTGTTGCCGTTGTAGGTATCCCAACAGTGGTATCAGAGCCTAGCTAGAGAATTAGACGGATAAGTGTAGGATTACGAAACCGAAACAACTCCGAAACACCCGATATCAAACCCTAGTTTCTGTCGATTTTTAAATGGATTCTAAAAATTTTTTAAACAACTGCAGAATCATGTATGAGATACATAGTGAACACCACCAAAATTTGAACCCCTGTGCTCGGTTTTTGGCCGAGCACATGAGGCAAAATTCTGAGCAGGCCGGCCTAGTTGTGGCTTTTGGGCTTCAGATTTTGGTCATGTTCTGGTCTCTGGGGTTTGGTAATTCAGGTGTTGTTTGTTTTTGCTAAATTGGCATGTAATGTTATCTTTTTACAGAGGCAATTCGGAGTGTTTCGTATTCGTAATTCTAGTTTGTTTTGGGGTTATTTAAACGGTGTTAAAAAGTTCGAATGGATATCAATAACTCACTTTTTCCCTCGTTAGAAACTTTTCCAAGTGTTGGATTTTTCTTTAGTTAAAGAACATTCAAATAGCGTGCAAGTGATGCAGTGAACCCTCTAGAAGAATAAAACCTTAACTCGATTTTGTGACCGTCAAAACCTCCACTAAACCCTAGGGTTTGTGGTAGTTTTGCGGTGCCACAAGTGAGGCATTGGTTGACCCTTCTACGGCTGGTTCATTGCTACTGTGGCATGTGATGGATACTTCTAAACTACGCTCAAGTGTTGAGCATTTTGGGAAATTTTGGGTGTTTGTTGATTCGATCGGAATGTTTAACATCGTCTAACTTTTTTCTGTAATGTGATACAATATGTAGAATTCATATAGTTAGGTATGAAATCCGTAATATGTGATATTTCGGGTTTACGATGTCTAAGATGATTATGGATTCCAAATGTTGTAATTTTTCACTTTCTTTTCTGCGACCGTAAGTGAAATATATGGTATATCGCCCTTTTCGTTGCTATATGTCAACGACAATTGTGATAGGCATATTTACTTACATTGATGACATATGATGTTATGTGTTGCTATGATATGTTATATTGGATCGTCGTGTTTTGAATAGCCGAGGGTTTTATGTGAGATGAGGGTTTTTATTTTCATTCATGTAAAATTCATTTGTATGTAATATTCTTTTATTAGGGCACTTCCGGGTTGAGGATGATATCACCATTGTATATTATTTACTTTTCCGCATTAGGATAGACCCAAGGAGGGGAGCACAAGTAACCGGGTTCTAAGGTCCAGTGGGAGGCCATCTCGAGGAGTCGAGACCGGGTCTCCTAACCTTAGAATTGGAAGGGTTACTTGCCGCTCTCGTAGGGGTCTAGGGATATGGATTTGGCTATTCATCGCGACCGTGGAATCCGTGTTTTATACAGGCACAAAATAAAACACGGACCTCCTAGTATATCCAATATTTCATATGTTATCTTCTGCTGCTGATATACTGTGATGTGATCATTTTATATACGTGAGATGAATGCTTTATTATTGTATATATGATATATAATAAACGTTGCTTATGTTTTACACCCACGCTAGTCACGCCCCGGTATGCCGTTAGTTAAGTAACCTAACGGTGCATAACGGGACACAGTGGCGAATGCGGATGGCATAAGCGTACGTTGTATTTTCGTTTCTTCTGTGATGCTTAGGAAGCATAAATGATGGGATTCATTAATGAGATTAATGAAAGAAAAGAAACCTAAAAGATATTGTAGAATCAAATTTATAAAAAGGGTAGCTCTAGTTTTTGTTTTGCATAGCGGTATTCCTTGTAGAATATCCAGCACCTTATTCGATAAGGAAAGAGCCCAGATCCCTTCACCGAGAGTGGCCGCTTTAGCGAAACTAGCAGATGCTACAACTCACTCGATTATGTTTTTGATAGCTTCTATAGTTCTTGCTTTGCATAGTGGTATTTATGAAATATCCTGCACCTTATTCGATAACGAAAGAGCCGAGATCCCTTCACCGGGAGTGATCTCTTTAGCGAAACTAGTAAAAGCCTCAAAAACACTCCTTTTTCAAAATCACTTGTTTTCACAACGATATCAAGTTCATTACGCTCATGGTTTTCTGAAAAACCTGCGTAGCCCTCCGTCATTTCAGATAAAGATTATTTAGTATTCGTGCTGCATTTGTTGACCTCTGTCAAGGCGTAGTGTGCGATAGCTAATTATTACTTATCTGTAAAATATGAGATGAGATTGGATTAGGGTAGTCGTACGACCTTGTTGACCTCTGTCAAGGGTCGTGCAGGTGGGTTTGATTCAATCAAGAAATGACGGGTTGAACTTGACTAGTGCACTATGGTTTGTTGACATCTGTCAAGGTCATAGCATGCTAGGGGCAAAAGTATTATCGGGAATTTCAAGAGTTGAAATTTGCAATGAAATTGCATACCTTCTATAAGATAGTTGGATCCTGATACCCACTGTGAGTAAGAGTTACTCCTGGGAGAATTTTACACATGAAAATTAGCCGATAAAGTAGGTGTCTAGAAAGGGGTTATGCCTCTGGGAAAATGAGGTTTATTTTAATTAGGTCCATGCAAAAGCATGGGGAACCTCCCTCAAAGTACCAACACTGACCTGGCTGAAAGATTGGCGAACTTGTAAGGTGTAATTAATCCCGTCTAGTCTTACCCTTTAGGGTTTGAAGGAAGATTTGATGAAAACAGTGGGAGCCATCCTGATTAGATAAGATAATAACCAATCTAATCTTGCAAGAGCATACGCTAAAGTGTTTTCTTCTCTCTCTCCAGGTAGCGACCATGTCAGGCCTTAATCAAGATAATAATATGGATGTATTGACCGAACCCGCTTGTTATACTGAGCAGGGGAACGTTGGTCCCACTCCAACTTATAATTGTTATAAGTTCGAGCAGGGAATAGGAGAATATCCGGATTCTCACGCCGCCCAAATGAAGAATAAGCATATTGATGCATCTTCTTCGGGTGTGTTAGTTATCGAGAACTGTTTCTCAGTTCACTCTACGTCATGGGTATTAGATACCGGATCGGGATCCCACATATGTAATATGTTACATGGGCTACGGAAAGGTAGGGAACTGGGAAAGGATGATTGTAAGTTTACATTACCCACCCCGGTGCTTACGGGGAGGCGGAATAGGTAAAAAACGGATTTTTAACACAAGGTAACATGGACTAAAACTAGAGGATCTTTGCCAAACAAAAACTAGCAAACTATCTACAAGTTCTAGCTATAAAGTTATATGGTTATACCTAGTTCTTGAACTCCTTCTCTTCTTGTAGTGGTTGACCTTGTTGCTAGCTCCTTGGAGTGGTGTAGACGGCTCATCCTCGTCGTCTTCTCTTTGCCGAAGAAAGATCCACCTGAAGGCCACTACCTTGAGCTCCTACCTCAACCAAGAGGCAACTAGAGTGCTTGGCTTGCTAGACTAAGAACCCTAGAATGAGTAGAGAGATGTCTAGAGGGTTTTATCTCACAAAGCTCATGGTTTTCAACACATGAAAGATGAGAGCTTTGAGAGAGGAAGAGGGAGAGCTTTGCATGAAAGAGAGTGTGCAAGAAAGAATGAACTAGAAAATCTACAACCATGCTCTCAAATGAGAATAATAATAATAATAATAATAATAACTAAGGAAAATATGATGGTTAGTTTGGAATGACCATTATCATTTCAACATTAAATTCATTTTGCAAGAAACAAGAAGCATCTTGCAAATGAAATGATGATGGTCAAAAGGTCAACAAAAGTCAACCGGTCAACAAAAGTCAAATGGTCAACCTAACCATGGCACAATTATCCTTAATTAATATCATTAATCATATTTCTCATTCTCATTAGGGTTAAGAAAAATTCAACGGTCAATAACCCTAATGAGATTCCTCTGCCTCTGTCAACTGTGCATACACACCCGCATCCGTGTTCCGAGGAACACGAATACAATGAGACAAAACCAATCCCAAAACAAATACTAGGATCTGGCTTAAACCAAAGCCCGCTAGTAATAACTGCCCGGACACCAAACGTGCACAAGTGCGCGGATGTAAACGAACCCCGTCGCAAAACCATGCGACCTCTACTCTGTTTTGCCCAAAGGAGAATAGCCCTCTGTGTGGGACTCTAAAGACTCGACACTACGCTGGCAGTGGGTTTAACCACAGGCCGCAAGTGGTACTAGCTGTACGTAACGGTCCCCAGGTAGATGCCGATAAGAAGACCGATGAGGTGAACCCATCCGAACTCCTACCTGAGCCTGAATGTGACAATCTCCGTACAGTCCGGTTTGTTCGTCTGAGATTATCGTATGGCGGGCCTAGGGGGGCGGTAAACATCAGTCCCCTAATAGCGATACAATCGTGTCGGAGTGTAGCCCAGAACATCCTGAGATAACATTGGAAACGCTACCAGTATATCTCGCTTGCCCTGGCCAGGGACTTTATGTAATGGCTCTCCTAGACACAGCGCGATATCAAACCCAAATACCGGGAGAGACGAATCCTGTCTAACCGTCACTGCCTCCAAGTGCTTCGGGACTGCACCTAACTACTACCTGTTTGCATGACTCATTTGAGCCGTGGTAGGATAGCAATCTAAGAACAGTGGGAACACACTCGAGGCGAAGTGACAGTGTCAAGTCAACGGACTAGGCTGTACTCGTGTCACCTGGGAGCTGATAACTGACGATAGGCATAATACCAACCAACAGTTCCCAGCGAGTCCTGTCCAGTGTACTCGTAACCTAACGAGCACCTGCATACTATCTCCAGTACAACGTACTGATGGCTGTGGAACAGACCATCTCCCCTCCTGGGATGAGAAGCATATACACTAGTCTACTCTGGAGTATCGATGCCCTGTCTCGATAATCCAACGACTAGGGACCTGTATAAGGATGTGCTTGTAGATTACCCAGCCCCTGTAAGTCCACGTTACCTCTCCCGGTACTTACGAGCTTGCGGAAATGATGAAAAACGATTTTCAAGAGGTGGTAACATGGACTCAAAATACGGATCTTTGTTAAACAACTAACTAACAACCTAACTAGAGTTTTACCTACTCGGTTAGGGGGCTATACCTTTCTTGAACTCCTTCGTCTTCAACTCTTTCCGATGTACGGATCGGCCTCACCTCGTCGTCTCCTTGCGCCGAAGATGGATCCACCTGAAAGCTTCTACCTTTGGCTTCTTCTTCGAACTTGAAGAAACTAGAACACTTGGTTTGCTAAACCTTGTGAACTAGGATGAGTAAAGAAGTGATTTGGGTTTTCTTTTATCTCTAAGGCAATGTTTCTCAACTCATGAGAGGGTGTTGCCTTGAGCTAGAGAGAGAGCAAGAGGAAGAGCTCAAGCAAGAGAGAGAAATGAAAATGAGAGAGTGAGAAAGTCTTTTGCCATCCATGCTCTCATAATCCAAAACCATGATTACTCATAATAGTAATTGAGTATTATGTGTTGGTTCAAGTCAAAATGGCCATATCATTTCATGCACTCATTTTGCAAAAACAAACAAATAAGCAAAAGTCTTTGCCATGAAATGATAGCCATTGCAATGATGATGGTCAACTAGTCCAACCTAGTCAACCGGTCAACAAAGTCAACAAAGTCAACCCCTCATCTCAACCATGACACAATATACTTAATTAATATTATCATTAATCATATTTCTTATTCTCATTAGGGTTTAGCAAAAGTCAATGGTCAACAGTGAACAGTCAACAGTCAATAACCCCAATGAGAATCCTCTGTCTCTCTGTCAACTGTGCATACACACCCGCATCCGCGTTCCGAGGAACACGAATACAAACGAGATAAAACCAATCCCAAAATGTACACTAGGATCTGGCTTAAACCAAAGCCTGCTAGTGTTAACTGTCCGGACACCAACCGTGCACAAGTGCACGGATGTGACCGAACCCTGTCGCAAAACCATGCGACCTGTCGTAAAACCATGCGACCTCTACTCTTTTGCCTAAAGGCGAATAGCTTTCTGTGTGGGACTCTAAAGACTCGACACTACGCTGGCAGTGGGTTTAACCACAGACTGCAAGAGGCACTAGCTGTGCGTAACGGTCCCCAGGTAGATGCCGACAAGAAGACGGACGAGGTGAAACCCATCTGAACTCCTACTGAGCCTGAATGTGACAATATCTGTACAGTCCGGTCTGTTCGTCTGATACATCGCATGGCGGGCCTAGGGGCGGTAAACGTCAGTCCCCTAATAGCGGTACAAGTCGTGTCGGAGTGAATCCCAGAACACCCTGAGATAGCACTGGAAACCTACCAGTATATCTCGCTTTCCCTGGCCATGGACTACTCGTGTAATGGATCTCCTAGACACAGCGCGATATCAACCCCCAATACCGAGAGAGACGAATCCTGTCTAACCGTCACTGCCTCTAAGTGCTTTGGGACTGCACCCAAAAACTACCTGTTTGCACGACTCCTTTGAGCCGTGGTAGGGTAGTAATCAAAGTACAGTGGGAACACACTCGAGGCGAAGTGACAGTGTCAAGTCAGCTGACTAAGCTGTACTCATGTCATCTGGGAACTGATAACTGATGATCGGTATAGTACCAACCAACAGTTCCCGACGAGTCCTGTCCAGTGTACTCGTAACCTAACGAGCACCCGCATACTATCTCAAGTACGACGTACTGACGGCTGTGGGACAGACCGTCTCCCACACTGGGATGAGAAGCGCATACGCTAGTCTACTCCGGAGTATCGATGCCCTGTCTCGATAGTCCTGCGACTAAGGACCTGCATAAGGATGTGCTTATAGATTACCCAGCCCCCACTAGTGTGACTGCCATCACAACGTTGGTAATCAAACAAAGATCCTAAGGGCTCCACTAATATGTATAGGTGATATACTAAAATAAACACATGTACATATTAAAGTAGAAACAAACCAAGTAGCATACTACTATATTGAGCAAGATTGTCTATACAAGGTGAATATCCCAAGCTTCCATTAAGTAATATACAAACTAGTATGATACAGTAATGGCCTCTAGGGCATATACACTAACAATCTCCCACTTGCACTAAGGCCATGTACTGGCGTATCGAAGACCTATCATCTCGATCAGCCGCTCGAACTGAGTCTGGGGTAAGGCCCTTGTGAGTGGATCAACAGTGTTATCTTCTGTAGAAACTCTCCGAACCTCAATCTCCTGGCGACCCACGATCTCCCTGATCAGGTGATACCGCCTCAAGATGTGTCTGGATCTTTGATGGGACCTGGGTTCCTTCGCTAAAGCTATAGCCCCGTTGTTGTCGCAATACAGAGGTATTGGATCAACAATGGACGGAACCACCTGAAGTTCAGTTAAGAACTTCCTTATCCAGACGGCTTCTTTTGCGGCATCTGCAGCAGCGATATATTCCGCTTCCATCGTCGAGTCAGCAACGGTTTCCTGTTTGGAACTCTTCCAACACACCGCCCCTCCATTGAGAGTAAAGACATAACCCGACATGGACTTGGAATCATCCTTGTCATTCTGGAAGCTGGAGTCAGCAAAGGCCTCGATCTGGAGGTATTTTCCGCCATACACCAAGAACATCTCCTTAGTCCTTCTCAGATACTTGAGAATGTTCTTTACTGCTATCCAGTGTTTCTCCCCAGGGTTTGAATGATACCGGCTTACCACACTCAGTGCATAAGCTACATCTGGTCTGGTAACAACATCGCATACATTACAGAGCCTACCGCAGAAGCGTAGGGTATAATAGACATGCGATCCCTTTCCAAATCAGTCTTGGGAGACATCTCTTTGGAGAGGGTGATCCCGTGACAAGCCGGTAAATTACCGCGCTTGGAATCTTCCATACTGAATCTTTTCAGTATGTTGTCGATGTACCTGGACTGTGAGAGTCCCAATATCCTCTTGGATCTGTCACGATAGATCCGGATCTCCAGAATGTATGAGGCATCACCCAGGTCTTTCATGGAGAACCTGTGTGACAAGAACCCCTTGACAGATTGTAGCATAGGAATGTCATTTCCTATTAAGAGAATGTCATCCACGTATAAAACGAGGAATACTACAGTTCTCGCTACAAATCTACTATAGATGCATGGTTCATCTGGATTTTTGATAAAGCCAAATTCTTTGACCGTCTCATCAAAACAAATGTTCCAACTCCGCGATGCCTGCTTTAGTCCGTAGATGGACTTAAGCAACTTGCACACCTTTCCGCTGCTCCCACTCTGAATGAAACCCTCTGGCTGGTCCATATAAACACACTCCTCTAAATTTCCATTTAGAAAAGCGGTCTTTACGTCTATCTGCCAAATCTCATAATCGTGGAAGGCAGCAATGGCAAGAAGGATCTGAATGGATTTCAGCATAGCTACTGGAGAAAAGGTTTTGTCATAGTCCAAACCAGGTCTTTGACGAAAACCCTTTGCAACCAGTCTAGCTTTATAGGTCTCAACCTGTCCATCTACACCAATCTTCCTTTTGAAGATCCACTTGCATCCTACGGGTTTTACCCCATCTAGAGCAACGTCCAACGTCCATACTTTGTTGGTGTACATGGACTCCATTTCGGTCCGCATTGCATCCAGCCATTTTACCGAGTCAACGCTCTGAATGGTCTGCTGGAAGCTAGTCGGCTCATCATAATCAATGATGCAATCTTCTCTATCCCCATCTATGAGAAAACCGTAGTATCTCTCGGGCGGATGAGACTGCCTACTACTTCTGCGGAGCGGCGTAGGAATGTCCTGATCTTTCGAACCCTCTGGTTCTACTAAGCTTTCAGTAATAGCTCGTGGTTCTGGAATTTCTTACAGTTCTATTGCGCTCCCACTTATCTGATTCTCCAAAAACTGAGTTTCCAAGAAGTGGGCATACCGAGAAACAAAAACCTTTTGTTCCTCGTCGCAATAGAAGAAATATCCCTTGGAGTTCTTTGGATATCCCACAAACTTGCACTGTACTGAGCGTGCCTCGAGCTTGTCCGCATGCTGCTTTTTGACAAAAGCTGGACTTCCCCATGTCTTAATGTGATTAAGATAGGGTCTCTTCCCACACCACATCTGATATGGTTTAGTAGGCACAGTCAGAGTTGGAACTCGGTTCAAAAGGTATGCAGCTGATTCTAGTGCATATCCCCAGAATGATCGCGGTAACTCAGCGTTACTCATCATGGACCTACCATATCCAATAGGATTCGGTTCCGTCTCTCCGATACACCGTTATGTTGCGAAGTGTATGGAGGAGTAAGCTGAGAGAGAATTCCATTCTCTTTTAAGTAATCCAGGAACTCGGCACTCAAGTATTCACCACCTCGATCCGATCTCAGTGTTTTGATACTTTTGTCGGTTTGTTTTTTTACTTCATTCTTATATTCCTGGAATTTTCCAAAGGCTTCGGATTTATGTTTCATTAAGAAGACATAACCGTACCTTGAAAAGTCATCCGTAAAAGTAATGAAGTAAGAATAACCGCTTCGCGCATGTGTAGACATTGGACCGCACACGTCGCTGTGTACGAGTCCCAAGAGCTCGCTCGCTCTTACTCCGTGTCCAGTGAACGGAGTCTTTGTCATCTTTCCTTTGAGACAGGATTGACAAGTGGCATACGATTGATATTCGAACGGATCCAAATATCCTTCTGTACGTAACTTCGTCAACCTTCTCTCATTGATGTGACCCAGTCTACAATACCATAAGAAAGTCTGATTTATTTCCGGAGACTTTCTTTTGTGTGTATTCTGGACATTGAAAATCTGTGGTTGGTTTAATACGTATATACCATTGCTTAATGTACCTGACCCAATCAGAACTTGATTAAGGTGAATGTTTACAACATTACTTACAAACGCAAATTCATAACCTTCTTTAGAAATCAAAGATACAGAAATGATATTACAAGTTGCGTTGGGTACAAAAAAGCAATTACGTAAAACCAAAACATGTCCATCTGACATTCTCAGGTGATAGTCCCCCACGGCCTTAGCATCCATGCTAGCCCCGTTTGCAACTTTGAGGGTCATGTCACCTGCCTTCAAAACCCTACGGTTTCTCAACGCCTGCAAAGAATTACAGATATGAGATCCTGATCCGGTATCCAATACCCAGGAAGTAGAGTTTATTGATAGACAGTTTTCAATAACATACACACCTGAAGCTGAAGCCGCAACTTGCTTCAGATCCTGTGTTCTGGCTTTCCAAGCCTTGCAATCTTTCTTCCAGTGCCCACTCTTATGACAGAAAAATCACTCTTCCTTTCCTATAAGCTTCCCCGCTTGCTTTGTTGCTTTTGTCTTTCCCTTCGTATCCACTTTACTAACACCGCCCCTTGGTTTGGCGGGGGCTTTCTTCTTCTTTCCCTTGGCTTTCGCCTTGGACCTAGAAGAGGAAGATCCTCCTACAAACAAAGTGGATGTTTCCCTACCTTTCTGTAGGGTGCCCTCTGCACTCCTCAGCATGTTGAGGAGTTCTGAAAGTTCAACTTCTTTTTCTTGCAAGTTGAAGTTCAGGATAAACTGGGCGTAAGTGGAAGGAAGGGACTGGAGAATCAAGTCTGTATAGAGCTCATTCTCCAACGTGGTCCCAAGGTCCGCGAGCTCCTCAATAAAGCCAATCATCTTAAGCACGTGTTCCGCTACCGATGATCCGACGGCCAACCTTGCCGAAAATAGCTTCTTCGACACTTCGTATCTTGCGATACGAGATTGCTCTCCATACAGTTCTTTTGTATGGAGAAATATGGATTCGAGGTCCATATTCTCGTGCCTCCTCTGATGTTCGTTTTCCATAGAGGCAAGCACGAGGCACTTGGCCTTCGCGCAATCGATTTCCCAGGTCTTACGGATTTCCCTATCCGCGACGCTGGTTTTGGGACTTGGGACTGAAGGAGCTTTGGTAGTAAGGAGATACCCCAACTTGTCATAAGTGATTGCCATTTTGACATTCCTGAGCCAATCTTTATAATTTGGCCCTGTCAGTATGTTTTTATCTAGTAATAACTTAAGTCCGGTCATGATGTTTGGTCGCTGCAATTAGGAGAGAGAGAAGAAACACTTTAGCATGATGCTCTTGCAAGTTTAGAGTGGTTTTTAATTTGTCTAAACAGGATGGCTCCCACTGTCTCTCGAATCCCTCCTCAAACCAAAAAGGAAGAATTAGTCAGGATCAATCTCACCGTACAATACTTGCTTAATCGTTCGGCCAGGCTGGTGTCGGTACTTCGAGGGAGGTTTTCCAACGCTTTCGTGAAGTTCCTTAATTAAATAACCTCTTTTCCCTGTGGGCGTAGCCCCGCTAACACCTTTCTAGACACCTACTTGGTTTATAGCATTGATCGTTAAGTGAGAAATTTCCCGAGGAGTAGCATATACTCACAGTAAGATCGGGATCCAAATATCATTGCGTGACAAAACTGAAGGAATCCTACCAGAATCATCACACTCCAAATGGTATGCAGCGCTAGCAAGTTTCAGTTCTTTTGAAACCCCCGATGTGGATTTTTGCCCCATGCTCTTATGACCTTGACTTTGGCCAAAATATCATAAGTCACATGTCAAGTTCTACCCGTCATTCTCCAGGTTAATTTGAGCCCATCCGCACATACCCTTGACTTTGGCCAAAATGGTAGAACGACTGCCCCAAACCAACACATCTATCTATGCTGCACATGAATACCCAATAGCTACCAATCATTATGCCTTGACTTTGGCCAACATACATAGCTTGAATACTATTGACCATCCATGTGAAACGACGGAGGGCTACGAATGGTTTTGGCGAAACCGTGAACGTAATGAACTTGATATAATCGATGGAACGAGATAGCTTTTAAAAGGAGTTGCTTAAGCTCCGCGTTTAAAAGTTATTTTGAAAAGAAACCGAGTGGTTTTGAAAGTGTTCCAACGACTTTTACTTGGTTTATTTTTTCTTGCATTAATTCCAATGCGTCCCATCATTTAATCCTACCATTGCAGAAAACAACCAAAATATGACGTACGCTTATGCCATCCGCATTCGCCACGGGGCCCCGTCATTACCCGTTAGGTTACTTAACTAACGACAGAGCAGGGGCTGGACTAGCGCGGATGCAAAACATAAGCAACGCCTAAATAATATCTTACATAGATATATTGCAATGATAGCCATTTCAGATCTTAGATGAATACATTGGATATACTAGGAATCTGCAATTCGTATGAGCCTGTAACGAAAAGCGGATTACACGGTCGTGATGAATAGCCAATACCCCACCCTAGACCCCTACGGGTGCGGCAAACTACCCGCCAAATATTCGAAGCGGAGCAACCTCCCTCAACGACGTGAGTAAGCCACTCGGCACTTCGAGATACCCGGTAGTTTGTGCACCCCACCTTGGGTCTATCCTAGGAGCAAAAACAGTAAAAAGAAATTATACAATGACGGCTACAACCCCGACTCGGTTGTGCGGCCAAAAATAATATTACATCAATTTACATATTACATGAATTGAAAGAAAAGAAAAAACTCTCATCTCACAACCCTCGGCTATTCATCCGCAACAATCCAAAGAATTCATATACACATACCATCAACATTACAGATCACAGATATGTATAACCCCCACTAATCGACGTATAGCGATTAGCGGACGTTCAATACATATAACACATCACAGATATATACCCATCAGCTTAAGTCTTTAGAAGTTCGATCAAAATACGGATTTTCAAGCCCCAAAAAACTAATTTTTCTTTCTGTAAAATCTGGGCAGAAAAAACATATCCCAAAAATCCCAAAACAGCCCCAGAACCACTCTGCAAGAAACTTTTTCCTCGACCGAGTCAACTCGGCCGCGGAACCGCGGCAGGAGCATGCTCCCGCCGCGTTTCCGCGGCGCTTTGACCGATTCGATGGACGAAATTTCTTGGGTGTTTTAACAAAAGCCTGAGCCGATTTTTAAGATAAGATTTATCATTTTTTGGACAGAAAAAAAATTCGGCAGAAACTTGATTTTACGGGTTCGTTTCGCGACTTTTTCTTCGATCGAACTTCTAGTTACTTTGCTAACATGTTAGATAGTGTTTAACTAGTCTCTGATACCACTGTAAGTCCACGTTACCTCTCCCGGTACTTACGGGCTTGCGGAAATGATGAAAAACGATTTTCAAGAGGTGGTAACATGGACTCAAAATACGGATCTTTGTTAAACAACTAACTAACAACCTAACTAGAGTTTTACCTACTCGGTTAGGGGGTTATACCTTTCTTGAACTCATTCGTCTTCAACTCTTTCCGGTGTACGGATCGGCCTCACCTCGTCGTCTCCTTGCGCCGAAGATGGATCCACCTGAAAGCTTCTACCTTTGGCTTCTTCTTCGAACTTGAAGAAACTAGAACACTTGGTTTGCTAAACCTTGTGAACTAGGATGAGTAGAAAAGTGATTTGGGTTTTCTTTTATCTCTAAGGCAATGTTTCTCAACTCATGAGAGGGTGTTGCCTTGAGCTAGAGAGAGAGCAAGAGGAAGAGCTCAAGCAAGAGAGAGAAATGAAAATGAGAGAGTGAGAAAGTCTTTTGCCATCCAAGCTCTCATAATCCAAAACCATGATTACTCATAATAGTAATTGAGTATTATGTGTTGGTTCAAGTCAAAATGGCCATATCATTTCATACACTCATTTTGCAAAAACAAACAAGTAAGCAAAAGTCTTTGCCATGAAATGATAGCCATTGCAATGATGATGGTCAACTAGTCCAACCTAGTCAACCGGTCAACAAAGTCAACAAGTCAACAAAGTCAACCCCTCATCTCAACCATGACACAATAATACCTAATTAATATTATCATTAATCATATTTCTTATTCTCATTAGGGTTTAGCAAAAGTCAATGGTCAACAGTGAACAGTCAACAGTCAATAACCCCAATGAGAATCCTCTGCCTCTGTCTCTCTGTCAACTGTGCATACACACCCGCATCCGCGTTCCGAGGAACACGAATACAAACGAGATAAAACCAATCCCAAAATGTACACTAGGATCTGGCTTAAACCAAAGCCTACTAGTGTTAACTGTCCGGACACCAACCGTGCACAAGTGCACGGATGTGACCGAACCCTGTCGCAAAACCATGCGACCTCTACTCTTTTGCCTAAAGGCGAATAGCTTTCTGTGTGGGACTCTAAAGACTCGACACTACGCTGGCAGTGGGTTTAACCACAGACTGCAAGAGGCACTAGCTGTGCGTAACGGTCCCCAGGTAGATGCCGACAAGAAGACGGACGAGGTGAAACCCATCTGAACTCCTACTGAGCCTGAATGTGACAATATCTGTACAGTCCGGTCTGTTCGTCTGATACATCGCATGGCGGGCCTAGGGGCGGTAAACGTCAGTCCCCTAATAGCGGTACAAGTCGTGTCGGAGTGAAGCCCAGAACACCCTGAGATAGCACTGGAAACCTACCAGTATATCTCGCTTGCCCTGGCCAGGGACTACTCATATAATGGCTCTCCTAGACACAGCGCGATGTCAATCCCCAATACCGGGAGAGACGAATCATGTCTAACCATCACTGCCTCCAAGTGCTTCAGGACTGCACCCAAAAACTACCTGTTTGCACGACTCCTTTGAGCCGTGGTAGGGTAGTAATCAAAGTACAGTGGGAACACACTCGAGGCGAAGTGACAGTGTCAAGTCAGCGGACTAAGCTGTACCCATGTCACCTGGGAACTGATAACTAACGATGGGTATAGTACCAACCAACAGTTCCCGATGAGTCATGTCCAGTGTACTCGTAACTTAACGAGCACCCGCATACTATCCCAAGTACGACGTACTGACAGCTGTGAGACAGACCGTCTCCCACACTGGGATGAGAAGCGCATACGCTAGTCTACTCCGGAGTATCGATGCCCTGTCTCGATAGTCCTGCGACTAGGGACCTGCATAAGGATGTGCTTATAGATTACCCAGCCCCCACTAGTGTGACTGCCATCACAACGCTGGTAATCAAGCAAAGATCCTAAGGGCTCCACTAATGTGTATAGGTGATATACTAAAATAAACACATTTACACATTAAAGCAGAAACAACCCAAGTAGGATACTATTATATTGAGCAAGATTGTCTATACAAGGTGAATATCCCAAGCTTCTATTAAGTAATATACAAACTAGTATGATACAGTAATGGCCTCTAGGGCATATACACTAACAGCCCCCACTAATGTGACTGCCATCACAACGCTGGTAATCAAGCAAAGATCCTAAGGGCTCCATTAATATGTATAAGTTATATGCTAAAAGAAACATATGTACATATTTAAGTAGAAACAAACCAAGTAGCATACTACCATTTTGAGCAAGATTGTCCATACAACTGTGAATATCCCAAGCTTCCATTAAGTAATATACAAACTAGTATGATACAGTAATGGCCTCTAGGGCATATACACTAACAATTTCCCACTTGCACTAGGGCCATGTACTGGCTTATCGAAGATCTATCATCTCGATCAGCCGCTCGAACTGAGTCTGGGGTATGGCCTTAGTGAATAGATCTGCAGTGTTATCTTCTGTAGCAACCCTCCGAACCTCGATCTCCCGGTGATCCACGATCTCCCTGATCAGGTGATACCGCCTCAAGATGTGTCTGGACTTCTGATAGGACCTGGGTTCCTTTGCTAAAGCTATAGCCCCGTTGTTGTCACATTACAGAGGTATTGGATCAACAATGGACGGAACCATCTGAAGTTCTGTCAAGAACTTCCTCATCCAGACTGCTTCTTTTGCGGCATCTGATGCTGCGATATATTCCGCTTCCATCGTCGAGTCAGCAACGGTTTTCTGTTTGGAACTCTTTTAACATACCGCTCCTCCATTGAGGGTAAAGACATATCCCGACATGGATTTGGAGTCATCCTTGTCACTCTGGAAGCTGGAGTCAGCAAAGGCCTCCATCTGGAGGTCTTTTCCGCCGTAAACCAAAAACATATCCTTAGTCCTTCTCAGGTACTTCAGAATGTTCTTTACCGCTATCCAGTGCTTCTCCCCAGGGTTTGACTGATACCGGCTTACCACACTCAGTGCATAAGCTACATCTGGTCTGGTACACAACATCGCATACATTATAGAGCCTACCACAGAGGCATAGGGTATAATAGACATGCGATCCCTTTCCAAATCATTCTTGGGAGACATCTCTTTGGAGAGGGTGATCCCGTGACAAGCCGGTAAATTACCGTGCTTGGAATCTTCCATACTGAATCTTTTTAGTATGGTGTCGATGTACCTGGACTGTGAAAGTACTAATATCCTCTTGGACCTATCACGATGGATCCGGATCCCCAGAATGTAAGAGGCATTACCCATGTCTTTCATGGAGAACCTGTGTGACAAGAACCCTTTGACAGATTGTAGCATAGGAATGTCATTTTCTATCAAGAGAATGCCATCCACGTATAAAACGAGGAATACGACAGTTCGTGCTACAATTTTACTATAGATGGATGGTTCATCTGGATTTTTAATAAAACCAAATTCTTTGACCGTCTCATCAAAAGAGATGTTCCAACTCCGCGATGCCTGCTTCAGTCCATAAATGGACTTAAGCAACTTGCACACCTTCCCGCTGCTCCCACTCTGAGTGAAACCCTCTGGCTGGTCCATATAGACACATCCTCCAAATTTCCATTTAGAAAAGCGGTCTTTACGTCCATCTGCCAAATCTCATAATCGTGGAAGGAAGCAATGGCAAGAAGGATCCGAATGGATTTGAGCATAGCCACTGGAGAAAAGGTTTCGTCATAGTCCAAACCAGGTCTTTGACGAAAATCCTTTGCAACAAGTCTAGCCTTATAGGTTTCAACCTGTCCATCTACACCAATCTTCCTTTTGAAGATCCATTTGCAGCCTACGGGTTTTACCCCTTCTGGAGCAACGTCCAAAGTCCATACTTTGTTGGTGTACATAGATTCCATCTCGGTCCGCATTGCATCTAGCCATTTTACCGAGTCAGTGCTCTGAATGGCCTGCTGGAAGCTAGTCGGCTCATCATTATCAATGATGCAATCCTCTCTATCCCCGTCTATGAGAAAACCGTAGTATCTCTCGGACGGATGAGACTGCCAACTACTCTTGCGGAGCGGCGCATGAATGTCCTGTTCTTTCGAACCTTCTGGTTCTACTAAGCTTTCAGTAATAGCTTGTGGTTCTGGAATTTCTTCCAGTTCTATTGCGCTCCCACTTATCTGATTTTCTAAAAATTCAGTTTCCAAGAAGCAGGCATGACGAGAAACAAATACCTTTTGTTCCTCTGCGTAATAGAAGAAATATCCCTTGGAGTTCTTTGGATATCCCACAAACTTACACTGTACTGAGCGTGCCTCGAGTTTGTCCGTATGCTACTTTTTGACAAAAGCTGGACACCCCCATGTCTTAATGTGTTTAAGATAGGGTTTCTTCCCACTCCACATCTGATATGGTATGGTAGGCACTGTCTTAGTTGGAACTCGGTTCAAAAGATATGCAGCTGATTCTAGTGCATATCCCCAGAAAGATCGCGGCAACTCAGCGTTACTCATCATGGAACGTACCATATCCAATAGGGTTCGGTTCCGTCTCTCCGATACACCATTATGTTGTGGGGTGTATAGAGGAGTAAGTTGAGAGAGAATTCCATTCTCTTTTAAGTAACCCAGGAACTCGGCACTCAAGTATTCACCACCTCGATCAGATCTCAGTGTCTTGATACTTTTGCCTGTTTGTTTTTCTACTTCATTCTTGTATTCCTGGAATTTTTCGAAGGCTTCATATTTATGTTTCATTAAGAAGACATGTCCGTACCTTGAAAAATCGTCCGTAAAAGTAATGAAATAAGAATAACCACTTCGCGCATGTGTAGACATTGGACCACATATATCGCTGTGTACGAGTCCCAAGAGCTTGCTTGCTCTAACTCCGTGTCCAGTGAACGGAGTCTTTGTCATCTTTCCTTTGAGACATGATTGACAAGTTGCATATGATTGATATTCGAACGGGTCCAAATATCCTTCTTTATGTAACTTAGTCAACCTTGTCTTATTGATGTGACCCAGTCTATAATGCAATAAGAAAGCATGATTTATTTCTGGAGACTTTCTTTTGTGTGTATTCTGGATATTGAAAATCTGTGGTTGGTTCAATACGTATATACTGTTGCTTAATGTACCCGACCCAATCAGAACATGATTAAGGTGAATGGTTACAACATTGCTTACAAATGCAAAATCATAACCTTCTTTAGACATTAAAGATACAGATATGATATTACAAGTCGTACTGAGTACAAAATAACATTCACGCAAAACCAAAACATGTCCATTTGTCAATCCTAGGTGATAGTCCCCCACGGACTCAGCATCCATGCCTGCTCCGTTTGCAACTCTGAGGGTCATATCACCTGCCTTCAAAAACCTACGCCTTCTCAGTTCCTGCAAAGAATTACAGATATGAGATCCTGATCCGGTATCCAATACCCAGAAGGTAGAGTTGATTGATAGACAGTTTTCAATAACATACACGCCTGAAGCCGAAGCCATAACTTGCTTCGGGTCCTGGTTCTTGGCCTTCCAAGCCCTGCAATCTTTCTTCCAGTGTCCTTTCTTATGATAATAAAAGCACTCTTCCTTCCCCACAAGCTGTCCTGCAACCTTTGCTACATTTGCCTTTCCCTTGGCTTCCACTTTACTAACACCGCCCCTTGGTTTGGTAGGGGCCTTCTTCTTCTTTCCTTTGGCTTTCGCCTTGGACCTAGAAGAGGAAGCTCCTCCAACAAATAAAGAGGGTGTTTCTCTGACTTTCTGTAGGGTGCCCTCTGCACTCCTCAACATTTTGAGGAGTTCCGAAAGTTCAACTTCTTTTCCTTACATGTTGAAGTTCAGGATAAACTGGGCGTAAGTGGAAGGAAAGGACTGGAGAATCAAGTCAGTATAGAGCTCGTTCTCTAACGTGGTCCCGAGGTCCGCGAGCTCTTCAATGTAGCCAATCATCTTAAGCACGTGTTCCGCTACAGATGATCCGACGGCCGATCTTGCCGAAAACAACTTTTTCGAGACTTTGTATCTGGCGATACGGGATTGCTCTCCATATAGATCCTTAGTATGGAGAAATGTGGATTCAAGGTCCATATTCTCGTGCCTCCTCTGATGTTCATTATCCATAGAGGCAAGCACGAGGCACTTGGCCTTCGCGCAGTCAATCTCCCAGGTCTTACGGATTTTCTTATCCGCGATGCTGGATTGAGGACCTGGGACAGCGGGGGCTTTGGTGGTAAGGAGATACCCTAACTTGTCATAAGTGATTGCCATTTTGACATTCCTGAGCCAATCTTTGTAGTTTGGCCCTGTCAGTATATTTTTATCTAGTAGTAACTTAAGGCCGGTCATGATGTTTGGTCGCTGCAATTAGGAGAGAGAGAAGAAACACTTTAGCATGATGCTCTTGCAAGTTTAGAGTGGTTTTTAGTTTGTCTAAACAGGATGGCTCCCACTGTTTCTCGAATCCTTCCTCAAACCATAAAAGAAGAATTAGTCGGGATCGATCTCACCGTACAATACTTGCTTAACCGTTCAGCCAGGCCAGTGTTGGTACTTCGAGGGAGGTTTTCCGACGCTTTCGTGAAGTTCCTTAATTAAGTAACCTCTTTTCCCTGTGGGCGTAGCCCCGCTAACACCTTTCTAGACACCTACTTAGTTTATAACATTGATCGTTAAGTGAGAAAGTTTCCCGAGGAGTAGCATATACTCACAGTAGGATCGGGATCCAAATATCATCGTGTGATAAAGCTGAAGGAATCCTACCAGAATCATCACACTCCAAATGGTAAGCAGCACTAGCAAGTTTCAGTTTCTTTAGAAACTCCCGATGTGGATTTTTGCCCCATGCTCTTATGACCTTGACTTTGGCCAACAAATCATAAGTCACATGTCAAGTTCTACCCGTCATTTTCCAGGTTAATTTGAACCCACCCCTACCTACCCTTGACTTTGGCTAACAAGGCAGTAGGACTGTCCTAAACCAACGCATCTATCTATGCTACATATGAATATCCAATAGCTACAAATCACTATGCCTTGACTTTGGCCAAAAAACACAGCTTGAATACTATTGACTATCCATATGAAATGACGGAGGGCTACGAATGGTTTTGGCAAAACCGTGAACGTAGTGAACTTGATATGATCGAAGGAATCTGATAGCTTTTAAAAGGAGTGGTTTAAGCTCCGCGTTAAAAGTTTTCTGTTTTGAAAAGAAACCGAGTGGTTTTGAAATTGTTCCAACGATTTTAACTTTGGTTTGTTTTCTTTGCATTAATATAATGCATCCCATCAATTAATCCTAACATTGCAGAAAACAATGAAAATATAACGTACGCTTATGCCATCCGCATTCGCCACGGGGCCCCGTCATCACCCGTTAGGTTACTTAACTAACGACAGAGCGGGGGCTGGACTAGCGCGGATGCAAAACATAAGCAACGCCTACTAGATATCATATATAGATATATACATTGGTCAGATGCAATGATAGCCATTCCAGATCACAGATGAACACATTGGATATACTAGGAATCCGCGTTTCGTTCGAGCCTGCAACGAAAGACGGATTACACGGTCGCGATGAATAGCCAAAACCCCACCCTAGACCCCTACGGGTGCGGCAAACTACCCGCCAAGTACCCGAAGTGAAGTAACATCCCTCAACAACATGAGTAGGCCACTCGTCGCTTCAAAGTACCCGGTAGTTTGTGCACCCCACCTTGGGTCTATCCTAGGAGCAAGAACAGTAAAAGAAATAATATACAATGGCGACTACAAGCTCATCCCGGATGTGCGGCCATAAAAATAATATTACATCAATTTACATATTACATCAAATGAAAAATAAAGAAACTCTCATCTCACAAACCCCGGCTATTCATCCGCGACAATCCAACAAGTTCATATACACAATCCAACAACACAGATCACAGATATGTACAACTGTTCATATCAGATTTTTGCATTTTTATACCGCCCAATTTTTATCACATTGCATATCGGTAGGTACTCTTGAGACGTGTTTGCTAGTCAATTGCAGGATACAGGCTCTCGGCTCTAAAACGGCGAAATTCATGGAAAAACACGACAAAATCCGGGTTCCTGCCAACCACAGATAAAACACGGGTCTCCGCTCTTTATCCGTCTGTTGCCACACACCAGTTTAAGAGACAAAATGGCAAAACAATGTCATTTTCATGCACAAGGCTCCATGACAACACAAGATCCAAGAAATCTACGCGGAGCTCAAGAAAATCATGGCAAAAAGATCCACATCCAATCACCTTTTGGTCTACTAAAATTCTGGAAGAAATGTGGAAAGATTATCAGAAAAAACATGTACCAGACAAAAGGGGACAGCAGACCAGGGAAGTACGAGAAACCGGAAGGCCCAACTCCTCTATTAGGCTGCGGAACCGCGGCCTAAGCATGCTTAGGCCGCGGAACCGCGGCCGTACAGCCTTGTCGGCTGAAGATCTTTCAGGGGAAGTTTGGTCTTTTTATGAGGGTTCTGAATGTTGCCCTAGGTTTTCCTTTTCCTGCCTATAAATAGCCCAGAACCTTGTGAAGCCAAGTGTGCTTAATCTTGTATTTTTTTAGGTTTTAGAATACTTTTTCTTCTTCCTCTTCTCATCTCTTCTCCATTGAAAAACTTGTAGTGAGCTTTTGTGAGTGAAGAATGATGAATAAAGAAGTTCCTTTTGTTATCATACTTGTCTTGTTCTCTTATTATTGCTTGTAATTTTCATTTGTTAACTTAGTTGTTGTTATTTCTTATTGTTTCTTTCTTTTCTCTTTTCCTTTATCCTTAAAACAACCATGATGCTTACGCTTGATCCTTGCCAAGGTGAGGTCGCAAATAGCTAGTTGTTATCTTCTAATCTCTTTCTTTCTATCTTCCTCTTTTGTTTTGTTTTCTTTTCGTTATGATGTGTGAGTAGTTTCCATACTTGTTAGGGTAGGATAAGGGAAGTTTGAGAGAAGGAAATCTCTCTCACTCTTTCCTTGCCCAACATCTTAAATCGACTCCCGTTAATTGAACCACAATCCGCTCCCTTCGGCACCCTATCCTACATGATAGCGGTGATTCCGTAGTGAGACCGGTTGTGGTTGAATTAACCGGAGGTTATGGCTAAGAGCCAAGAACGGACGGACAAGCACCAAAAGGAAGAACTTAAGCGTTGGAAAGCCTAGCTTATACTCGCAAGTTCCTTCCTAGTCGTGCTAATCCCCGTTGTTGCCGATTACCGTAACACCGATATTAAGAGTGGCAACGAAAGAGGTGAGCGACTCCTAACTCAAACTAACCTAATCCTAACCCTAACAAGCTCTCTTTACATATCATTTTAACACTTAGTTAATCACAAACAAATCTGGACTTTCGGACTTAACTCGTTAAAACACATAGAAAAAGATTCCCATCTCCCTGCGGACGACCCGTACTCAACCGGCTAGCTACAAGCGAAACCGTTTTGATTGCGGTAATTAACTAAATTTGAACACGCAGAATCCCTAACAATCAAATGGGGCCGTTGCCGGGGAGACGGTAGTTTATTTCTTTGTGTAATTTCGGGTTAACTTGTGAATATAACCGAAAAACAAAACAAAAAAAATATACTTTGTAAAAAAATCATCTTGTTATTTTTGATTAGTTTTTGTGCAAGTGTGCAGGATAATACGAAGTTCGAGTTCAGTGCCAAAGACGTGGGAAGTTAGACCCACATCTCGCGGCTACACCGCGACGGATCAAAACGAAGCAAACGGTCTACTGTAAAAATCTGGAGCAGATACAGTAAGCAAGTCAAAATTCAGCACATCCAGACAAGCAGAGGACACCCAACAGAGCACACCCAAAAATTTCCGCAGCCCAACTCCAACAAACCGCCGCGGAACCGCGGCATAAGGAGGCTTAGGCCGCGGAACCACGGCCGTTTGGTGCCTTCAGGCTGCCAAAATTTCTGTGAGTCTTTCTCTTCTCTCTCCCACTCCTCTTGACTCCACTGAATTGTGTTTTCTGCAGCATTCTTTGCGCAAACTCTCTTCCCCCTTCCAATAAACTGTTCTTGTGCAGGATTCTTTGCGCCGCGCTAAAATAAAAATTGTTTGCAGTTGATTTGTTACTGCTTTGCATTTATTAATACGGACTTAAGGGGCTTGAAACCAATTCAGATTGGGTGGGGATTTCATCACCCTTCCCAGGACCCCAGAAATCACAAAAAGCATATGCATTGACCATTGTTAAATTAAAAAATACTAGACTCAGCCCTAAGGACTTCACGCTCAATAGGACAGAGGACTAGTTACAGGCATCGGCCGTTTATCCTATCTGACTTTTGCGGTGTCTAGGCAAGTGTGTCGAAGGCAAGTGGTTATTTAATTAAGGAACTTCGCGAAAGCGTTGGATAACCTCCCACTTACTTGGCACTTATCTGGCCGCATTTGACGGAGAAGAGGCGGTTTGAGGTCCTATTTCTAGCCCTCTGGAACAGTTAGGAGCTGTCTAGCAGACCTAGGTGACCCTAGATCTAGGTGTGATTGTGCATATCTTGTTTGTGATTGCTTAAAGCTGTAAGTCCGTACATATTTCTGTAAAGCTCTTTCTAAATAAAAAAAATCAAAAACTTTTATAAAAACTTGCCCTTTGTCGCCAAATCCATTTTTCACCCACCACCCATCGTATTTCTCCATTGACGTTTTCTTACCCTCACCTTCTCCGCTTTGACTATACTAAACTCGTTTAGTGTATGTCCGCTTGGACTCGGGACACTAGCGCCCGCCTAGTCCACGTTACGTTAGTCGCTACCGACTACGCGATCGACTCAGACGTCGAAACTCCGTCCACGCCTCTTTCACCCTTACCTTTGCCGGCCAACTCCGACGTTGACCGGAATTCTGTTCATACATCTTCACCTTCACCTTCACCGACCTCTTCTTCCGCGATGTCAGGATTTAATCCGAACATCTCTTTGACTACCCCTGGATTGGCTCCACCTCCTACGGAGACCAATAACCCACCACCACCGCCTGTTGTAGCGCCGCAGCGAATCACGCTCCAGGATCGTTTCTATCCCACCCGTTCTGTACTTCCCACCTGCCTTTCTCTTCCACCGGCCAATGGGGACAACTTTGAAATTAAGCCCCACTTCATCAACATGCTTTCGCGATTTCATGGGCTTGAATCTGAAGATGCCTATATCTTCATCAATAAATTTCAAAACGTTTGTGCCATGATGAAACCACCCAACTGTCGGACGATACTATACGTCTATAGGTCATTCCGTTCACTTTATGCGATCTTGCTGAAAAATGGCTGTATAGAACCGCTTCCCACTCCATAACCAGTTGGGACGAGTTTGTTAAAGCGTTTCTCAAAAAGTTCTATCCGAATCATAAAACCGCAAGGATTCGCAATGAAATCAACCATTTCTCTCAGCTTCCTTCTGAACCCTTCTGGAAGTGCTTTGACCGGTACAAAGACCTTCTTGTTCAGTGTCCTCACCATGGTATCGAGAGATGGCAAGTTTGCCAAACCTTATACGAGGGCCTGAACCCAGCAACGAAGCAGTTGTTGGAAACCATCTGTCAGGGCCACTTCCTATTGAAATCTGACGAGGAAGCGTGGCAATTCTTTGACGACCTTGCGGAGCAAACGCTACAATGGGAGAGCACCAGACCGACTTCTTCTTCTTCTACCTCCACTTCTACCGGTCAGTCTAGGGTAGGAATTCACCAACTTGATGTCTCTATTGCGATGAAAGCTGAAATGGCTGCAATAACGAGAAAGCTTGAAGAAATAGAGAGCAAATTCTCTTCTCCTGCTCCTACCCCTGTTCTTCCCCTTCGTACCATTTGCGCTTGTTGTTCCGATCCTTCTCACTTAACCGAAGAGTGTCCTTACAATCCACCATCGCAAGGACAAGATCAGGTTAATGCTGCATTCCAGCAAAGACCGAGGAATGATTCATACTCTTCCACCTACAATCCCGGTTGGAGGAACCATCCCAATTTCGCCTGGAATCAGAATCAGAATCAATTCCAAGGCAACAATTTCCAGAGGCCCCCTCCGCCGCAACAACAAGCGCAACAACAAACTCAACATCAATTTCAGCAGCCCTTCCAACCCCAACCTTTTCAAAATCAGACGAACAACTTTGTACCCAACAATTCTTTTCCACCAAACAACTTTGTTCCGTCAAACAACGAGAAGGTTTCCTCGCTCGAACGAAGTCTGGAGGCGTTCGTTAAACAATCGATACAATCCACTGCCAACATCCAGTCTTCCATTCAGTCCTTAGTGCAACACACTGCCGCTCACGGGCAAAGCATCAAGACCATCGAGGCCCAGATTGCACAACTGAATGCGGCCTTAAGCGAGCGAGAGAAGGGGAAGCTCCCGTCCCAACCACTCCCAAATCCCGGTCACCCACATAATGTACATGTTGCTCTTGAACAACAGAATCATAATGTGAGTGCCGTGACCACATTGAGATCGGGAAGGATGCTGCAAAACAACATCGGCACACGGATCAACGATGACACCCCGGCCGCTTCTTCTTCTTCTTCTTCTTCTTCGTCTTCTGAGCCTATTCTCCATTCTTCAACAGGCTCTCCTTCCTCTTCTTCTGCTCTGAACGAACCCACTTCTCACTCCACGGAAACACCTATTCTAGGATCCGTTCCAACTCCACAATCTCCTCCTCCAGCATTGGACTCAACCAATTTTAAAAACGTTCCATTTCCAAACCGGTTGAAGTCCACCAAACAAAATCCACAAATGGAGAAGATTCTGGAGTTATTTAAGCAGGTTAACATTAACATTCCTCTTTTAGATGCTGTCCAACAAGTCCCGTCCTACGCGAAAATCTTAAAGGACTTGTGCACGAAAAAGAGGAAGTCTCAGGTACCCAAGAAAGTTTTCTTGGCTAGTGCAGTGAGTAATGCTCTTACCCAATCTTTACCACAAAAATGGAAGGGCCCTGGCTGTCCTACGATTTCTATTACCATTGGGGATAAGAACATCAACCGCGCACTATTAGATCTTGGTGCCAGTGTTAACCTGCTTCCGTACTCAGTATACGAGCAATTAGGCGTAGGAGAGCTGAAACCCACGCACTACACTCTCCAAATGGCCAACCGATCGATCACCCATCCTAGAGGTGAGCTAGAGGATATGTTAATCAAAGTCGGGGACTTCATATTCCCCGTTGACTTCAGTGTATTAGACACACAGCCTGTAGCTAACCCCCGGAATCAAATTCCGGTGATACTCGGTCGCCCATTCCTTGCAACCTCAAATACTGTGATCAATTGTCGCAATGGTTCGATGAACCTATCTTTTGGAAATATGACGATTGAACTCAACATTTTTAGGTTGGGGAATCAGCCCTCCGAACCTAATGCTCATATACTGGACGTCTGCTCGATCCAGGAGATCACCCCAGAAGAATGTGAATTCGAGGAGTTTCTGTTTGATCACGATAATCTTGACGCCACTAGTGCGTTCCTCTTCGAACCTGCTGCTGTTTCTGCGCCCGACAACGACTACGAGTGTTTCACGTTCTCGAACGATCTTAGCCGCTCACAACCCGAGTTTCAATCCTTCGAATTTCCGGATGAGTTACCTGAACCATCCAACTCGGTCGCTTACACTCGTTTTGAACCTTTGCTGGAGTCCTTTGAGTTCGAGACCTCTGCACCAATCTTGCCTTCAATCGTTTCACCTCCATCGCTCGAACTTAAGCCTTTGCCGTCTCACCTTAAGTATGCTTACTTAGGTGAAAACGAGACCCTCCCTGTCATCATTTCGGCTTCTCTAGCTCCCGAGCAAGAGAAAGCCCTTCTCGCGGTCTTGCACAGCAACAGGCAAGCTTTTGGCTGGTCCATGGCAGACATCAAGGGGATTAGTCCCCTGATCGTTGAACATCACATTCATCTGATGGATGATGCCAAACCAGCCCGGGATCCACAAAGACGTCCCAACCCAGTCATGAAAGAGGCTGTGAAGAAGGAGATCGTAAAATGTCTAGATAGTGGTATCATTTACCCTATCTCTGATAGCCAGTGGGTTAGCCCCATTCACGTTGTCCCCAAGAAATCAGGTATAACGGTCATCACTAACGAGGCGAACGAGTTAATCCCTACTCGCACCCAAACTGGGTGGCGAGTGTGCATTGATTACAGAAAACTCAACACCGCAACGCGGAAAGACCACTTTCCGCTACCTTTCATTGACCAAATGCTTGAACGATTGGCCGGACACGAGTACTACTGCTTTCTTGATGGCTACTCCGGCTATAATCAAATTCCCATCACCGAAAAAGACCAGGACAAGACCACATTCACTTGTCCCTTCAGCACGTTCGCATATCGTCGCATGCCCTTTGGGTTATGCAATGCGCCCGCTACCTTCCAGCGGTGTATGATGGGAATCTTCTCAGACATGGTGGAAAAATTTCTGGAGATTTTCATGGATGATTTCTCCATCTTCGGCGATTCCTTCAACGAGTGTTTGCTGCACCTTGACGCTGTCCTTACCCGATGTAAGGACAAGAATCTCACTTTGAATTGGGAGAAGTGCCACTTCATGGTGCGCGAAGGTATTGTCTTAGGACATATCATCTCGCAAAATGGCATAGAGGTTGACAAAGCAAAGATTGAGGTCATTTCCAATCTCCCTCCTCCCCGATGCTTCCGAGATATCCAAGCCTTCCTTGGCCATGCCGGTTTCTATAGACGGTTCATCAAGGACTTTAGCAAGATTGCTAGGCCCTTGACTCTTTTGCTGGCCAAGGATACGCCATTCGACTTCAACTCGAGCTGTGTGACTACATTCGAGTCATTGAAAAGCTCACTCACTTCTGCTCCCGTTCTTTCTTCGCCTGACTGGACGCACCCATTTGAGATTATGTGCGATGCATCCGACTTTGCCATTGGTGCAGTCCTTGGACAACACATCGACAAGATGCCGCATGTAATCTATTATGCGAGCCGAACCCTGAACGACGCCCAACTCAATTATACAACAACTGAGAAGGAATTCTTAGCTGTTGTATTTGCTTTAGAGAAGTTCAGTCCCTACCACATCGGCTCTCCAGTCATTGTCTACACAGACCATTCTGCTCTGCGCCATCTTTTTGCGAAGAAAGATGCAAAATCTCGGTTAATACGTTGGATCCTCTTGCTTCAAGAGTTTGACCTTGTCATTAAGGACAAACGAGGATGTGAAAACGTAGTTGCCGACCATCTCTCACGACTTCCTTCTTCGCCTTCGCTTCCAATTCCGATCAACGACATTTTCCCGGATGAACAGCTCTTGACAATATCTTGCGAACCCTGGTTCGCAGATATTGTGAACTATTTGGCCACGGGATTACTACCGACTGAATGGTCAAGTCAGGACAGACTTCGCTTCTTATCCCAAGTAAAACACTTTTACTGGGACGAACCCTATCTGTTCAAGTACTGTCCCGACCAGATTATTCGTCGGTGTGTCCCTGACGATGAATTCAAGAGTGTGCTGTCGTTTTGCCACGATCAAGCGTGTGGCGGGCATTTTGGCCCCAGAAAGACAGCTGAGAATATCTTGCAATGTGGTTTCTACTGGCCACAACTCTTCAAAGACGCTCATGACTATTGCAAGACTTGCTCCCGGTGCCAACACATAGGCCGGATATCCCGGAGGAACGAGATGCCGCTCCAACCAATCTTGGTTGTGGAGATTTTCGATGTTTGGGGGATAGATTTCATGGGGCCGTTTCCCAGCTCTTTTGGGAACTTGTACATCCTTCTTGCTGTTGATTACGTCTCTAAGTGGGTCGAGGCTGTGCCCAGCCGGACTAACGACAACAAGGTTATCGTTAGGTTTCTTAAAGAAAACATTTTCTCCCGTTTTGGGCACCCCCGAGCGATCATTAGCGACAATGGAAGTCATTTCTGCAACAAAACTTTCGAGGCCTTGATGCGGAAATACTCCATTAATCATAAGCTCTCTACGCCCTACCACCCCTAAACCTGCGGGCAGGCCGAAGTTTCAAATCGGAAAATCAAGCAGATACTGGAGAAGACGGTTTCCAAGAACCGAAAAGATTGGTCGCTGCAACTCACTGATGCCCTTTGGGCATTTCGAACCGCTTATAAGACCGATCTTGGCATGTCTCCCTATCGTCTTGTGTACGGAAAAGCTTGCCACTTACCTGTCGAAATAGAGCATCGCGCATTTTGGGCGATAAAAGAGTTGAATCTGTCTCTCGAAGATACGGGCGGCCATCGGAAGCTGCAGTTGAATGAATTGAGCGAGCTTAGGGATGAGGCTTACGATAACGCGGTTGTCGTTAAGAATCGAACGAAGGTGTTTCACGATAAACACCTTTTGCGCAAAACCTTCATACCTGGTCAGCAGGTACTGCTTTACGACACCCGACTACACTTCCATCTAGGAAAGCTCAGATCTCGCTGGAAAGGGCCGTATTGTGTGCGGAATGTAATCCGCATGGCGCTGTGGATTTGGAGAATCCAAAGGACGGTTCATTTTTCAAAGTGAACGGACAACGACTAAAACCGTACCTTAGCGCCGAACTAACAGAGGAGCTCCTGGTCTTACAGGAGCCGGTTTACCCTGCATAATCTTCCTCTGCCTACCACCAAACTTCGGTTATCCAGCCAAGAACAGTGGACACTGTTCCAAATAAGTTTGGGGGTATGTATATACCATTTTGTATATATTTGTGGATATTCTTTTCCATTCTTTTTCTTTTTCTTTTCAATAAAAACAAAAACAAAAAAAAATTTGTATCGCTAACCGACAATCTTGACCCTTCAAATGATCTCTTCATGCAATAACAGTGAGGACACTGTCTAGTTTAAGTTTGGGGGTACGCTCGGTACGCATTTCTTACCTTCGCATTCATATGTATATTTTGCATCTGCATATTAAAATCCATAAAATCCATAAAAATCTGAAAATTTTCTAAAAATATAAAAACTTTTCTGTCAAGTTAGCTTGTGGAAGAACTCTGATTCAACATTTCGACGGTTTTGTTTGAGAAAATAAGAATAACTAAATCTTATTTTTAGATTTTGAAAACCTGAAAATAACTCTCCTTTGAAGTTAACTATAGCTGATATACGTCTTTACATCACACTACACGTGTCGTGAGTTTTTGGAAATTAGATGACAAGTCTTTTATGTTTAAAAACTTTTAAACAGATAAATGATTTTCTGAGGATCAAATAGGTTTGTTCTGAAATAAGTAATATCAAGAATAGTTTATGAAGTGAGTGAATATGAAGGAATGTTATTGATGCCTTAATTGGAACTAAGTCTGAAAAATAACCCATCTGAAACTTGATTGGAATGATTGCACACCGAACCCACTAAACACGTCTTTTATCCAAAAAAAATAATTGAACTACCGGTCATATCTCCGTTCGTATTAAATCATCATGATTTTCACGCCAGACTGTCTTTTGTTTTTGGACCTAGGTAACTTGAGTAATTAAGTCCGCTGGGGTGTTTCTACACCTAATGCCCTAAAACCAACTGGTTTGGGTGCATTGGCCCAAATCTCGTTAAGAAGCCTAGAAAGTCCAGATTAAAACAAAATCAAGCAAGTGTTCTCTCCGAGTTAAAATTCATAACGGTTCTTTGTGTGAGAATAATCTTGATAAAAGACAGACTTTTATAAAAAAAAATTTAGCGGAGATATGAAGGTTTTATTCTATGATAAAGACTATTGCACGTTCACAGAGATGTGTATGAAATGAAAACAAGAAAAAGGTGGAGTGAAAAATAAAACCTAGTTTCCTGTTAGGAAAGATAGAAATTCTGAAGTTGAAACTTTACTGGAAAACGAAACTTGAAAAATGCTTAACTCTTTATAAAACTTATGTGATCCTTTCAAAAATTTTATCTGGGCTTTATTGTGTGACATGATGACGTAAATCGATCCTTCTGGAAACTTAACGACACTATTTGCACTGCACGTAAAGACATATAAAATCTGTAGTTAAATAAGAAGCGAGGTGTGAAAAATAAAGGTTCGATAGTCTAGACTTAGGATAATAGAATTGTTATTTTCTGAAACAAAACTTTAGGGTTTGAATCTTAGTTATTTTACATAACCAACTTGACCGGATTTTGTGGGTAGTATCCGCTGAAAACCCTCAGGAGACAACACTCCTCCTACTAGGGACACCTAGAGGTTTAACGGCTTGTTGCACGCGCTCAGTGCAATCGCGTTCCCTGCGAAAGTGCGGTTAGGATTTTATTTTTTGTGAATAAATTGGCTTTGCTCGGGACGAGCAAATGATAAGTTTGGGGGTATTTGTTCATATCAAATTTTTGCATTTTTATACCGCCCAATTTTTATCACATTGCATATCGGTAGGTACTCTTGAGACGTGTTTGCTAGTCAATTGCAGGATACAGGCTCTCGGCTCTAAAACGGCGAAATTCATGAAAAAACACGACAAAATCAGGGTTCCTGCCAACCACAGATAAAACACGGGTCTCCGCTCTTTATCCGTCTGTTGCCACACACCAGTTTAAGAGACAAAATGGCAAAACAATGTCATTTTCATGCACAAGGCTCCATGACAACACAAGATCCAAGAAATCTACGCGGAGCTCAAGAAAATCATGGCAAAAAGATCCACATCCAATCACCTTTTGGTCTACTAAAATTCTGGAAGAAATGTGGAAAGATTATCAGAAAAAACATGTACCAGACAAAAGGGGACAGCAGACCAGGGAAGCACGAGAAACCGAAGGGCCCAACTCCTCTATTAGGCCGCGGAACCGCGGCCGTACGGCCTTGTCGGCTGAAGATCTTTCAGGGGCAGTTTGGTCTTTTTATGAGGGTTCTGAATGTTGCCCTAGGTTTTTCTTTTCCTGCCTATAAATAGCCCAGAACCTTGTGAAGCCAAGTGTGCTTAATCTTGTATTTTTTTAGGTTTTAGAATACTTGTTCTTCTTCCTCTTCTCATCTCTTCTCTATTGAAAAACTTGTAGTGAGCTTTTGTGAGTGAAGAATGATAAATAAAGAAGTTCCTTTTGTTATCATACTTGTCTTGTTCTCTTATTATTGCTTGTAATTTTCATTTGTTAACTTAGTTGTTGTTATTTCTTGTTGTTTCTTTCTTTTCTCTTTTCCTTTATCCTTAAAACAACCATGATGCTTACGCTTGATCCTTGCCAAGGTGAGGTCGCAAATAGCTAGTTGTTATCTTCTAATCTCTTTCTTTCTATTTTCCTCTTTTGTTTTGTTTTCTTTTCGTTATGATGTGTGAGTAGTTTCCATACTTGTTAGGGTAGGATAAGGGAAGTTTGAGAGAAGGAAATCTCTCTCACTCTTTCCTTGCCCAACATCTTAAATCGACTCCCGTTAATTGAACCACAATCCGCTCCCTTCGGCACCCTATCCTACATGATAGCGGTGATTCCGTAGTGAGACCGGTTGTGGTTGAATTAACCGGAGGTTATGGCTAAGAGCCAAGAACGGACGGACAAGCACCAAAAGGAAGAACTTAAGCGTTGGAAAGCCTAGCTTATACTCGCAAGTTCCTTCCTAGTCGTGCTAATCCCCGTTGTTGCTGATTACCGCAACACCGATATTAAGAATGGCAACGAAAGAGGTGAGCGACTCCTAACTCAAACTAACCTAATCCTAACCCTAACAAGCTCTCTTTACATATCATTTTAACACTTAGTTAATCATAAACAAATCTGGACTTTCGGACTTAACTCGTTAAAACACATAGAAAAAGATTCCCATCTCCCTGCGGACGACCCGTACTCAACCGGCTAGCTACAAGCGAAACCGTTTTGATTGCGGTAATTAACTAAACTTGAACACGCAGAATCCCTACCAATCAACAACCCCCACTAATCGGCGTATATCGATTAGTCGACGTTCAGTACATATATCACATTACAGATATAACCAATTAGCTAAAGTTTATAGAATTTCGATCAATATATCATTTTGAAACTACCCCAAAAACAATACTGTTCTCTGAAGAATCTGGGCAAAAACAAATCATCTTAAAAATCACAAAACAACAAATTGAAAACACTGCATGAAAACCGAGTCGTGACCGAGTTGACTCGGCCGCGGATCCGCGGCGAAACGCGTGGTTTCGCCGCGCTTCCGCGGCGGTCTGATCGAGTCGTGGGTTCGTTTTTCTTGGGTGTTCCTAAAAAAAACCCTGCTCGTATTTTTAAGGTCTGTGGAAATATTTTTAGACCTGTTTTTAAAAACGGCAGAAAGTACAAGGTTTCGGTGTATTTTGCGATTTTTTCTCGGATCGAAGTTCTAAACACTTTGCTAACATGCTAGTTGTTGTTTAGCTAGGCTCTGATACCACTGTAAGTCCATGTTACCCACCCCGGTGCTTACGGGGAGGCGGAATAGGTAAAAAACGGATTTTTAACACAAGGTAACATGAACTAAAACTAGAGGATCTTTGCCAAACAAAAACTAGCAAACTATCTACAAGTTCTAGCTACAAAGTTAGATGGTTATACCTAGTTCTTGAACTTCTTCTCTTCTTGTAGTGGTTGACCTTGTTGCTAGCTCCTTGGAGTGGTGTAGACGGCTACTCCTCGTCGTCTTCTCTTTGCCGAAGAAAGATCCACCTGAAGGCCACTACCTTAAGCTCCTACCTCAACCAAGAGGCAACTAGAGTGCTTGGCTTGCTAGACTAAGAACCCTAGAATGAGTAGAGAGATGTCTAGAGGGTTTTATCTCACAAAGCTCATGGTTTTCAACACATGAAAGATGAGAGCTTTGAGAGAGGAAGAGGGAGAGCTTTGCATGAGAGAGTGTGTGCAAGAAAGAATGAACTAGAAAATCTACAACCATGCTCTCAAATGAGAATAATAATAATAATAATAATAACTAAGGAAAATGTGATGGTTAGTTTGGAATGACCATTATCATTTCAACATTAAATGCATTTTGCAAGAAACAAGAAGTATCTTGCAAATGAAATGATGATGGTCAAAAGGTCAACAAAAGTCAATCGGTCAACCAAAGTCAAAAGGTCAACAAAAGTCAAATGGTCAACCTAACCATGGCACAATTATCCTTAATTAATATCATTAATCATATTTCTCATTCTCATTAGGGTTAAGAAAAATTCATCGGTCAACAACCCTAATGAGATTCCTCTGCCTCTGTCAACTGTGCATACACACCCGCATCCGTGTTCCGAGGAACACGAATACAATGAGCCAAAACCAATCCCAAAACAAATACTAGGATCTGGCTTAAACCAAAGCCCGCTAGTAATAACTGCCCGGACACCAAACGTGCACAAGTGCGCGGATGTGAATGAACCCCGTCGCAAAACCATGCGACCTCTACTCTGTTTTGCCCAAAGGCGAATAGCCCTCTGTGTGGGACTCTAAAGACTCAACACTACGCTGGCAGTGGGTTTAACCATAGGCCGCAAGCGGTACTAGCTGTACGTAACGGTCCCCAGGTAGATGCCGATAAGAAGACCGATGAGGTGAACCCATCCGAACTCCTACATGAGCCTGAATGTGACAATCTCCGTACAGTCCGGTCTGTTCGTCTGAGAGTATCGCATGGCGGGCCTAGGGGGCTGTAAACGTCAGTGCCCTAATAGCGGTACAAGTCGTGTCGGAGTGTAGCCCAGAACACCCTGAGATAACACTGGAAACTCTACCAGTATATCTCGCTTACCCTGGCCAGGGACTATATGTAATGGCTCTCCTAAACACAGCGCGATATCAACCCCAAATACCGGGAGAGACGAATCCTGTCTAACCGTCACTGCCTCATAGTTCTTCGGGACTGCACCCAACTACTACCTGTTTGCACGACTCATTTGAGCCGTGGTAGGGTAGCAATCTAAGAACAGTGGGAACACACTCGAGGCGAAGTGACAGTATCAAGTCAACGAACTAAGCTGTACTCATGTCACCTAGGAACTGATAACTGACGATAGGCATAATACCAACCAACAGTTCCCAGCGAGTCCTGTCCAGTGTACTCGTAACCTAACGAGCACCTGCATACTATCTCCAGTACGACGTACTGATGGCTGTGGAACAGACCATCTCCCCTCCTGGGATGAGAAGCGTATACACTAGTCTACTCTGGAGTATCGATGCCCTGTCTCGATAATCCAACGACTAGGGACCTGTATAAGGATGTGCTTGTAGATTACCCAGCCCCCACTAGTGTGACTGCCATCACAACGCTGGTAATCAAGCAAAGATCCTGACGGCTCTATTAATATGTATAAGCTATATGCTAAAAGAAACATATGTACATATTGAAGTAGAAACAAACCAAGTAGCATACTACCATTTTGAGCAAGACTGTCTATACAACTGTGAATATCCCAAGCTTCCATTAAGTAATATACAAACTAGTATGATACAGTAATGGCCTCTAGGGCATATACACTAACAGTGATCATTCCATAAGAGTAGGGAATGGTGCAAATGTTGTAGCCAAAGAAGTTGGCGAATATCACCTTGTATTACCAAATGGTAATACATTGATTCTGAACGAATGCTATTACATTCCGACCCTGATATGAAATCTTATATCAGTTTCTTTATTAAGTAAAGAAGGATATAATTTTGTGGTACAGGATAATATTATGAACATCTTCCTGAATCAAAAGTTGATTGGATCAGGCTCGTTAAATAATGGCATATACGTTCTGAATCAAACTACAGTCCTTAATGTACAAAACACACACAAGAGGAAAAGTTCAGAAATAAACGAATCCTTCTTGTGGCATTGTAGACTAGGTCATATCAATGCGACATGACTAACTAAGTTACATAAAGATGGATATTTGAATCCGTTCGAATTTTCATCTTACTACACTTGACAGTCATGTCTCAAAGGCAAAATGACCAAAACTCCGTTTAGTGGACACGGAGAAAGAGTTACGGGACTCTTGGGTCTGATACATAGTGATGTATGTGGTCCCATGTCTACACATGCCAAGAATGGTTCCTCGTACTTCATTACATTCACTGACGATCTCTCAAGATACGGACATGTGTTCCTGTTGAAACACAAGTCTAAAGTTTTTGAGAAATTCAAAGAATATAAACACGAAGTCGAGAACCAAAAGGGTAAAAGTATTAAAATCCTTCGATCTGATCGAGGAGGAGAATACTTGAGCAATGAGTTCCGGGACTATCTAAAAGAGAATGGAATTCTCTCTCAGCTTACTCCTCCCTATACACCACAGCACAACGGTGTATCGGAGCGGAGGAATCGCACCCTATTAGATATGGTGCGCTCTATGATGAGCACCGCTGAGTTACCTATTTCCTTTTGGGGTTATGCACTTGAAGCAGCAGCATACCTATTGAATCAGGTTCCATCAAAATCTGTACCTACCACACCATATAAGATATGGAGTGGGAAGAGACCATGTTTTAAACGGGTTAAGATATGGGGTTGTCCGGCCTATGTCAAAAGGCAAAATCCGGACAAACTCGAGGCACAATCAGTTCTTTGTAAGTTTTTTGGATATCCTAAACATTCGAATGGATATCTATTCTACCACGGTGAACAACAAAAGGTGTTTGTTGCTCAACATGCCACCTTTTTAGAAAAGGAATTTCTTGCAAAAGAAATTAGTGGCGAAGAAGTAGATCTGAAAGAAGTTCCAGAAGAACAAACTACAACTGAAGATTTAGTGGAACCAGAGGATTCGATAGCTCCCAACGAACCCCAGCCTCTCCGCCGATCTAGTAGGGTTCATCATCCACCATAGAGATACTACGCTTTTCTCATTGATGGTGGGAGCGAGGATTGCATCATGGAAGATGATGACCCGACTAGCTTCGAATAGGCCATCACGAGTGGGGACTCTGTGAAATAGCTGGATGCAATGCGATCTGAGATGGAATCCATGTACACCAACAAAGTATGGACTTTGGAAATTGCTCCTGAAGGGGTAAACCATTGGGAGCAAATGGATCTTTAAGAAGAAACTTGGTGTAGATGGAAAAGTTGAGACTTTCAAAGCTAGACTTGTTGCAAAGGGTTTTCGTCAACGACCAGGTGTGGATTATGACGAAACCTTTTCTCCAGTGGCTATGCATAAGTCCATCCGGATCTTACTTGCCATTGCTGCATACCATGACTACGAAATCTGGCAAATGGATGTTAAGACCGCCTTTCTAAATGGTGATTTAGAGGAGTGCGTGTACATGACTCAGCCAGAAGGCTTCGTAGATAGTGGGAGAAGCGGAAAGGTGTGCAAGCTTCTTAAATCCATCTACGGGTTAAAGCAGACATCACAGAGTTGGAACATCTGTTTTGATGTGGTAGTCAAAGAGTTTGACTTCATCAAGAACGTAGATGAACCTTGTATCTACAAGAAGGTTGCAGAGAGTAAGGTTGTCTTCCTCGTATTGTACGTGGATGACATACTCTTGATAGGAAATGATGTTCCTATGCTGCACTCGGTCAAGCTCTTCTTATTACATAGATTCTCAATGAAATATCTAGGTGATGCCTCCTGCATTTTGGGGATAAAGATCTATAGAGATAGATCTAAACGGATACTGGGATTGTCCCAATCCAGATACATTGACACCATACTAAAGAGGTTTAGTATGGAAAAATCCAAGCGTGGGTATTTACCCACGATCTCCGGACTCACTCTCTCCAAAGAGATGTCTCCTAAGACTGATTTGGAGAGAGCTCGCATGCAAGGGATACCCTATGCTTCGGCAGTAGGCTCTATTATGTACGCGATGCTATGTACCAGACCCGATGTAGCATACTCACTAAGTGTAGTGATTAGGTATCAAGCAGATCCTGGAGAGAATCACTGGACAGCTGTGAAGGACATTCTCAAGTACTTAAGAAGGACTAAGGAGATGTTCTTGGTGTATGGTAACGGAGAACTCCAGGTGGAGTCCTTTACCGATTCGAGCTTCCAAAGTGATAAGGAAGACTCTAAGTCGCACTCGGGATTTGTCTTTACCCTAAATAGAGGGGAGGTTTGTTGGAAGAGTTCCAAGCAAGAAACCATGGCAGACTCGACGATGGAGGCTGAATACATCGCTGCCAACGATGCTGCCAAAGAGGCTGTCTGGATCAAGAAGTTCATAACTGAACTTGGTGTAGTTCCGTCCATTGAGCATCCAATACATTTGTATTGTGATAACAATGGAGTTGTGGCTTTGGCCAAGGAACCCAGGTCCCGTCAGAGATCCATGCATATTCTGAGGCGGTATTACCTAATCCGGGAGATAATTGATCGCCGAGAGATCGAGGTCAGGAAAGTTGACACGAAAGACAACACTGCGGATCCACTCACAAAGGCCATACCTCAGATACAATTTGAGAGACTCATCGGGATGTTGGGTATGAGATACTACAACAGCTGGCCTTAGTGCAAGTGGGAGATTGTTAGTTATGTATATGCCCTAGAGGCCATTGTTGTACATATGATGTATATTATAGTGGATGCTTGGATATATATAGAAAGGACTTTCTTGCTCGACATGATAGTATGCTATCTGGTTTTACTTTGTCTTAATATATTGATTTGTATTGGTTTACTGTCTTTCTTTCACATGTTGATGAAGCCCTTAGGATATGTACTCGACTACTAGGACTATGATGTAGATCATACGAGTGGGGCCAGGGTAGTCCAAGAGTACATCATATAACTGTTCCTAGTCAAGGGAGTATCGAGACAGAGCATCGATACTCCAGAGTAGACTAGCGTATACGCTTCTCAACCCATATAATAGGCGATGGATGATCCCATATCCATTGGTGTTTGACATCAGAGAAGGTATACGGGTGCTCGGTGGAGACTGGGTACACTGAACGGACTCGCCGAGAACTCCTAGATGGTATTATACCTATCGTCAGATAGCAGTTCTCTGGTGACACTGGTACAGGTTAGTCTGTAGACCCGAGAACGTCATAGAGTCTTGTGTAATTCCCACTGTGGTTTGATTTCCACCTTACCACGTTCATGAGAATGTGCAAAACGGTGGCTTTTGGGTACAGTCCCGAATCACATGGATGCAATGAGCGATAGGAGGGGTTTCGTCTCTCCCGGTATTGGGGGTTGATGTTGCACTGTGTTCGATTGGCTATAACTGGAAGTCCCCGGCTAGGGCTGATATAGAGATCTACTAGTAAGTGTTATCAGTAGTTTTTCGACCCGTTATGAGCCTCACATCAACACGACTTATCAGTTACTGGGGTCTAACGCTTACCACCCTTAGACTGGATATGCGACATATCAGACGAAGAGATCGGATTGTACGGTAGTGTTACTGATTGGATTCACAGGAGTGTGTGCAGGCTTGCTTATTGATCTTCTGATCGCTCAATACCCGAGTGGCTATTACGTTTAGCTGACCGCTTGCAGCTTGTGGGTGTTTGATATGATCATCACCTACTGCCGGCGTATTGACGATTCTTTAGAGTCCTACATAGAGGTTTCCTGGCTCAGGCAAAACGGAGTAGGAGCACATATGTGATATGTGCGGGACCGAGATTAATACGATATGTGATACCGTATTCTATTCTCGCGATATGTGATATCGGCCGGGTATATGTGATATAGCCGGGTTATCGGATCAAGTGTTGATTCGATAAAATGGTACATGTTATATTGGTCGGCTATATCTAATATAGCCGGATTATCGAATCAAGTGTTGATTCGATAATTTAATGTATAATTATATATTTGATATATTACATTACATTAACTAATATAAGCTTACTTAAATGATTCTTTTTCTCACTTGATGATACATTGATATATATGTGATATATGTTAATTGTATTATTTTCTTTTGTTACATAATTATATATATGTGATATGTATAATTGTAACATGCTGGGTTACAAATGCAATTAGGGTTTATGAGAGTTAAACCATGATTAGGGTTAAGATTAGGGTTTACATTTTTATTTAGGAAAATACAAAATTGTGGAATTTGTCATGCTAAGATATTTTGCTTAGTTGACTAAAGTCCACTCTTGAGATATTTCCTAGATATTTGTTAACCTAACTTTAATCCTAGCCTATGGTTTATTCTCTACAAGGGTTAAGCATGCCATGCTTAATCTTGGTTGCATTTCTAACCTCAACAATAATTCATTCATCACAACTCATCTTCTTCTTCCTCTCACAAAAAGCTTTCTAGCTTTTGATTTTGTGGTGATTGTTTGTGAGAAAAAGAAAACAAAAGAGAGCAAAATTCCTACTTCATCATCCTCATCTATTCTAGCCACTTAGATTAGGGTGTTCACTTCACTAATACCTCATTAGTGAAGAGAGAGCTTGGGTTTGTGATTCCTCAAGGTAGATCATCTTGGATTATGAAGTCTTCAAGCAAGGATGTCTCATTCACCTCATAGAGCCTCTCTAGAGTCCGGGAGCTTGATGATCGCAGCGAAGGGACCTCAACTCGGAGCTTATGAAGCGAAGGAACGGACTATAAAGGTTGTAATTCCTAACTCTTAGATGTTAAGTTATTAACATGTTGTTTTAGTTTGATTCTCTAGTTAAAGATCATGTGTTAGGGTTATCTATAATAGCAAAAATTTAAACTTGGCATGGATGATGCCTCCCGAAACCTTGCTGCCATTGTAGGTATCCCAACAAGCCGCATAAAGTGATGGATGATGTCACGAACAACTCCCAGAGACGAGCTGGGCTCCACCAAAAATGCTTCGAAGGGAACACCCTGGTTGTAACCCAATTGCCGAGCAAAGCGGTGCAGATTATACCGCATGGAAAGAACCGTATCATTTTGACGGAACACTAGATAACCCGGCCTGATCGAATATAAATGCATAATTTCCTTAGGCTTTAAGGATGGTGCTCCCCCTTTCGGTAAATCGAATAGCTGTTGAACAGGTCCTGAAGGAGTAGAGAGGACTCGGTCATTGAATACCATCCCACTTTCGTTAGCATACGGGTTAAGCAACACATGAAGGGACCCTAACTGAGTTGGATCAGAGGCAGAAGCATCCACTAACCTCATGAGCCGTGGGAAGGTGTAAGAATTATAGAAATCTGGCCTCTGATGTGCTGCGAACGCCCCCAATACATGCATCTCGATCCACGACATAAAGTAGTAAGGGAGAAACTCACCACATCTACACCCGGGGTTGAAGTATTAACCGCAGTGCTCAGCCCATGATATAAGTGCGATAACCCCGCAATACCCGCGGCCAGTCGTGTCCCTTCAGCCACTCGGTGAGCGGGGTAGATGACCGAAGCTCTCATGAAGCGACGATGCGTTGGAATGGCAAACCAGCTAAGCCAATGGCTAATGAAACCGACAAAGAAGGTCTCTTTGTCCATACCGGGAGCCGCAATCGAATCAAAGGACGCGGCCGAAAAGATCGGGATGTAAAACTGCGGTAAATCTTCTTCTTTAGCTGGCAGCTTATTCAGCCCAAACCCAAAGGGGTCGTTAATATTCGCAAATTTCGGAGCCTCCTTTGATAAGACATCTTCACGGAGGAAGCAGGCGATGAAGCTCTTAAAGGTGACGCCCTGTTCCTCTGACTCCGCGAACAGCTTCTCGAAAATACCCAGAGTCTTGATTAGACTGGGGTACTTATGATGGACGGCGTTTTCGGTCGTCAAGCCGTCAAGCATAGTAGGCACGGTCGTGAATACATACTCATTGGGAGGCAGCAACTCTTCATAGTGCTCTCCCCTAATAGGCAATCCAAAAATCCCGCGGGACTCTTCCAGAGAAATCGAAACCTCACGATCCCCTAGCAAGAAAGTGTTGGTAGGAAGATTCCATTGATTCAGGAAAGCTTTAACCCACCAGACATGAGGGGACTGATAATGGAAGAGGGACGCATACACCGCCTGATAAAGTCCAACCTTCTGCAATCGTGCGCGATGAGCGGACAGAATGTATCGAGCCTAGGGAGATAGCTCGTTGGGTAGCGAGGGGTAAGCCCTATCTTATAAATTTGTCCCTAGGGTTGGGCTTCACCTTGACAAATGTGACGCCCCAAGATGTTTATGGCCGGCAAAGGCCGGTTAGGTATCCCAGTTGTCGACGGCTCGAGCCGGCCCCTAGGAGTCCAGTCAGCCGCCTCCACCGCAAAAGAAGTCTGCGGACGCTCCATCGGCAAAATAGGGCGGAGAGGCTCTATTGGCACTTCGCAAAGAAAGGTGCGGCGGCCCCAAATGATATGCTCATACCAAGTTCCCCACAAGAGCAAACTGGTATAGTCCCTGTCATGGGCCCTGATCATCGCCATTGCTTCTTCGTCTGACGGCTATTGTGGAAAAGCAGCGTCTGAGCTAGTAAAAGGAAAGTAGGGAAGAGAAGACATTGTTCCTGAAACAAGAGAAAGAAAAACCATTAGTGAAGCACGTATATATATATATATGTATATGTATATGTATAAATATATATATGGATGTATGTATATGTATATATGTGTGTGTGTGTGTGTGTGTATGTGTGTATATAATAACAAAAGAAAACGACAAAATGTTTGTTTTGCAGGACCACTGCCTACAAGACACATGGACCCCACAAAATCAATATGGCGGCTCACCAATGATGAGACAGAGCAATCATTATGAGGATCAAGAAGATCCTCATTAAACAGACATTGGAATTCAAACAAATTCTTGGGAAAACAAGTTTTGTCAAGCACGCAACAAATTCAAATTTGTGCGAATAAGGGTAAAACCCTATGAAAAGATTTTCAAGAACACCAGGAAATAAAATTCCCGAAGGGTCCTTTTGATCTTTCAGAGCTAAGCTCTTCGCCAGAGGAATTAAATTCCTTTTATGTGATGGAAATAAATTCTAGAAACTCATAAAAATACATGAGAAACAAAATCCCATGAATCCTCAAAACTCAAAGGGGAATGCCCGAGATATGAAGGTTTACTGCTCAAAGATCACATCTTTGGATCTCTAAGAGATGGGTTTCAGAGGAGAGCAAAACTCTCATAATGGATTTAAAATCCAGAAATTTTGTTCAAAAAGAAAAGTTTTTTTCATATGTGCAAGGTCTTTACCTAAAAAGGGTTTCTTTTTGACAGAGTTTAACTCTGGAATTACAATGGCAGAGAACTAAGCTCTGAGGAGGAGAATTAAATTCCCAAGGAAAACGAAGAAGGAAGAAGATGAAAGAAACAATGGATGCCTATAGAACCAAACCCTTGAATTTATAAGACGTGACAAGGGCGGTTCACCTCCCCGTTCCCCTAGGCAATCCAACGGCTGTAAAGGTGACAGCGTTGCACTCATGTGCAAGCCACGTGAGAACAACGCTGTGGGGGCATTTGTTCCTTCATGAAAACTGAATAATAAATATAAAAGCAATAGGAAAAGTCCCCAAACAGAGCATCACGTGCCCACGCGTGATAAGGCACTGCGGTTGATAAAGCAAGGCTGAAATTAAGGCTAAAACTGAGCCTCACATGCAGACACGTGACCTCCTATATACAAAGTATATAGGCGCCTTCTAAAAACAAACAATTGGCCAGAAAAGGTCACGTGGTAGCACGTGATGCTATTTGATAGACTTAGCTTCGTGGGGTGACGTGCTACACGTGATAGGCTCCTATGCCTTCAGAACCAATAGAATTAAATTCTAAATAAAAGGAATCAAATCCCTATTTGGAAAATATTTCCTTAGATCTTTCTAAATAAGAAAGATTGTGCTCTGTAAAGCAGAGCACCGTTGGATTAAAAATCCAATGGTAATTAAAAATCACCAATTTACAGAAGAAGATTCTGTATATGGAAATATTTTCCTAATCTTGTGAGAAATATCTTCTGTAAAACAGAAGTCCTTGGATTAAAAATCCAACAGTGAATACCCGATTGATCTAAAAGAACATTTTGGTTGATTATAAAATCAGTCAAAATCTCTCAATAAGAGATTTTCTGAACAAATTGATTCTTTTCTTTCTCGTATAAATAGGAGCCAAGAGACACGGAAAGGAAAAAAAAGGGAGAAGGAGAGAGAGAAACCCCCTCGTAAGCTGAAAAGAAAAGAGAATTTAATTCTCCAGAGAGAAAAAGAAACTCTAGGTAAGAGAAGGAACAAAACACAGAGAATATCTCATCTCCTTTTCACCTCCATAAGAGTTTAACTCTTCTAAAAAGAACTTAGTTCTTCCTTTGGTTGAGATTTGCAGAAGCAAATCTCCCCACAAGTTGAGAATTTAATTCTCATCGGAGAGATCCTACCATGCAGATCCAAAACCTAGGGGAAGATCTAAATTCAGAGAATTTAATTCTCCAAAAAAATATATAGGAATTTAATTCCTCTGATAAAACAAGGGTTTAACTCTTCATATAAGAACTTAGTTCTTCCTTATGGTGAAATATCTGCAGAAGCAGGTCTCCTCACAAGTTGAGAATTTAATTCTCATCGAGGAGATTCTACCATACAGATCCCAAACCTAAGAGAAAAACTAAGACCTAAGAATTTAATTCTTACAAAACATTGGGTTTGAAAGTCTCGAAACTAAGGATCTCCATGTAGGTAAAAGGATTGGCATCCAACATGATAACGACCGATCACGTGCTCCCATGTGAACACCCTTGATGAACAAAAGATGACGACTGAGACTGGCTCACGTGATCCCACGTGACCCCCCCCCCAAGTAGTGCTTAGCACTTATAGAAAGGGAGTAAATCAAAAGGCAGTTTCCACTTGGGGCGCCTCACGTGACCCCACGTGACCCAATAGCGCTCAGCGCTCAGAAAAGAACAAGGGAATAAACCTAAGGAAGCAGCGCCTCAAATTTTTAGTGTTTAACTCTACTTCAAGCGCCTCACGTGACCTCATGCGAGCGCCTCTAATTTTTTAGTGTTTAACACTATTTCAAACACCTCACGTGGGAGTACGTGAGCGCTAAGCATATACTAGTGTTTAACACTACGAAAGGCCAATGTAAGCCAAACTCAGACCAAATTTCCCGAGAAACATCAATTGAGCTCCTCATGCTCAGGGTCTCCAAATCCGAACTCAGTCCCAGAGATAGCTAATGAGCTTCCAACAGATAGCATCTAAAATAATGTTCGTCCCATTCCCCCTCAGTCGGGACATTGGTTCGAGGGTACATCTCTCCATACCTCTGATATATGTCGTTGTAATTCTTCAACGTCTTCAGAGAGATGGAGGGTCTCAATAACCAATAACTTTTGGCACATCCCCAAACCGCCAAACCAAAACACCATAGACTATGATATCTTTAAACTATAGACTATGAGGTCCTTAAACTTATGGACTATGATGTTCTTAAACCCAATGGACCGTAACGTCCCTAAACTAAACTCTATAGACTATGAGGTCTTTAAACTATGGACTATAAGGTCCTTAAACTCATGGACTATGATGTCCTTAAACCCAATGGACCGTAATGTCCCTAAACTAAGCTCTATAGACTATGACGTCTTTACTATGGACTATGAGGTCCTTAAACTCATGGACTATGATATCCTTAAACCCAACGGACCGCAATGTCCTTATAAACTAAAGAAAATCATGTTGAGTAGATCTTAGTCTAAAATTAGACTAACGTATCCTCAACAAACGTTTAAGTTGATTTTAATCTAAAACAAGATTAACAATCCTTAAACCAGCCCAAACCCAAATCTAAGAAAATACAGATTTGGACTAATCCACGCCCTACGGGCGACAACACAAATTAGTCTCCGTATACAATCCACGGGCAACCAAAAATAAAACGAACACACACAACACGAAGTGACAATTTGGAGAAGAAGAAAGTATTTACCGCTATGCGGTAGCGTAATTAACTGCAGGGGCTTGCGCCTGCAGGGAAGAGCGTCCCCATAATCAAAAACCTATCATACACGAAGGGGAATCTGACGAAGTCTGCTACAACAGCCGCATCTGTCCAAACCTCCGATACAAGGTGCCATAAATCAACTTGGCATCTTCGGAGAGGTGGACGGATAAAACCAAATAGCATCTGCCCCCAAATTTAGGTAAAACGTTTGTCTTCCCGATTTTCGGCGTAGAACAGTCTCGGTTCAGTTTTCGGCGGTAAACAGATTCTGGCACGCCCGGTGGGACCTTTTCCTCTTTCCACTCCACACTTCGTGTGTCGTGTTCCGCGAACAAAATCGCGGTTCGCTATGGTAGCCCTTAGATTCGAGGTACTAAAATTTGGTTCTTGCTCTTGTGCAAAAAAATCGATGGCTTCCGACTGCACCTCTTGCAACAGCAACTCTCGCTCCACCCCAACTGGAGGAGTAACATACGGGCCCATTGCGGCCTCTATCTTTTCAATACCTGTGGGGCAAGTAACACAAACCACTACTGGATTGTTCTTTGAGACCATGCTACCACCAATGAGTTTCGGTGCCTCAACGCCGCAAAAGGAAGCTCCCAAGAGGTCGATCTTTGATCCACTGGCGACCACAACGGGTCGTCCAAATCTAGTGTCTCAGTCTTCAACAGGCTAAGCAAAAGCTCGAACAGGCCCGCAAAGAGGCTCGTAATACCTGAAGGGGCTGCCCCAAAACGGATAGCCCTCCCAACTCCTGCTACGGGCGAAGTCGTCAAAGGTGCTTCCCTCATCAAAATGTCGGTCTTCAAAAGATTGGTCGGCCCTCCCGAAACATCAATCAGGACGTCGGTTTTCACAGGCTGACACCAACAGCAGCCCCTCAGCAAAGCCGAGGGCATGAAGAAGCCGCTGCCAAAACTGAGGCGGTCCCTTCTAGAAGGCACACTCGATGTCGCCACTGACGCCGAGTGAGAAAAGCTGGGGGCAACTCCCCCTCTGGACTTACCCCACCAGCTCTAATGGTGGAAGTTGACACTGTTGTTCCAAACGGGAACAACTTTGATCCGCTTAAGAGGGTGCGAAAGAACTCCCCAACGGCAGTGCTGAAAAAATCATCTTCGCCTGCAGAAGTCATAGCACAGGCAAAACTGGAGCAGCCTTATTAGCGGCTCTCCTTCCAAATTCATAGGGTCTGGCGAAAAGTCTAGGACTCCGTGATTGACCAGAACTATCCTCGTCGACCGAAGAAATCAAAGGCTCGGCAAGAGGAAGACCGTCCCTTCGTCATACAATGAGGGACTTCTTCTACACAGGTACCTGCTACAACGGCTCATTCAACTTCGATCTCCCATAAAAGGATGAGGCCGGAGAAAATCCCACCGCCTGCGGCAAATTCCAAAGGTGACGGACTCTAACGCCCCAAATCTGGGGGCATGATCGTGCATACGGTCTACATGGCTTTCGTGAAAGAAGAAAGCCATACTTACGTAGGTCATCGATCGCAAACTCGGTCGCTGACAAAAGCACAGGAGCAACAACAAAAGATCCAGGAAATACTAACCAAAATGGCAGCACTTACCGGACAGAAAGAAAGTCCAGATCCAGCGGCCGAACAGAGCCAAGAGCAGGAGACCGATACAGAGTTCCTGCGAATGGTGCTCGAAAGGAAAGATAAAGAGGCCACTAAACAAGCTACTAACATGAAGCAAATGGCGCTCTTATTTCAGGATATGGTTGGAATGATGATCCAGCCAGAACCCCCAGCCAAGAATCCGCCGATAATTATCGAGAATGACAAAGGGAAAACATCAAACCCTCTTCCGTCTTTATCAACAGCCAAGGAGGAAATGATCTCCAAGGATGCTCTTGATGATTATATTGCTCAACAAATAAGAGCTCATCAAGCAAATGAAGCGGCTGGCCAAATCGTCAGAACTGGACGACCGTATCCAGGCTGGTATGATCAAATCAAGTACCAGCCGGGATATACGATCCCTAATTTCCATGTATATAAAGGGACAGGCAACCCCCATCAGCACGTCGCGCAATTTAGAGCTCTGTGCGGCAACACGGGGGGTGACGACAAACTGTTACTTCACCAATTCATTGGCAGCATGTCAGAAACGGCCTTTGAATGGTATTTGGAGCTCCCAAATGACTCCGTAAAGACATTCGCAGAGATGGAATTGCTGTTCATACGGTGTTTCGCCAGCGTGAGCGAACGTACTCCAATCATGGCATTAATCAATGCCAGGATAAGGCCGGGAGAAACTTGGGTCCAATACGCGATCCGGTGGCAGAACCTATGGTCAAAGTGCAAACAGCGCATCGAAGAATCTCCCGCCATAGGCATGTTCATCGGGACCCTTGATCCTCAAACGACTGTGTCCCAGTTCATGACATTCTTCAAGCCAGCCACCTTTTAGGCTTTGATAGATAAACTGGCCCAAATGGACCAGATGGACCACGGGCCTTCCTCCTCAAATAAGGACCCTCGAAATAATAAGGGTAAAGGGAAAGCGGCCTTCGTTGCCAAACACAACAACAACCGAGTAGCCCAAAACTGGCTACTCGCCAAAACAACGCGCGTCCATGCCCATCCTTTGAGGAAAGACTAGGACGCGCTTACTCGTTTCCCCACGACAAGATGAGGAGACTATTTGAATTGGCAGTGCGTACCAAACTCATCACATTGCCAGACCCACGGCGTCCACCGCAACCCGGCGACATCAATAACCCTAACTACTGCTCCTATCACAGAATGATGAGCTACCCAATTGAAAATTGCTACGTCTTCAAGAACTAGGTCGAGGACCAGTATCAACAGGGGAAATTCACGCTGTCGAAGGTAAACCCACTGCAGAAGCACACTCCCAAAAAGGTGGATTCGCCGAGGGCATCATGCTCGCTCGTAGAAGAAACTCCATGAGAAGTCGTTCTTTCAGCAAAAACCAAAAGAATACTGAAGGATCTATAGGCTTGTCCAGCAGTCAGGTGGAAAAGCCCACTTGAACCCGAAATCATCGAAGGGATGCTGAAACCACGTCCCGCACTGAAAATTTTTGACAAATGGCAAAATCCCTAAGTCGAGCCTTCAAAGTCTTCGAAGAAAAAGAAGAAGACCAAGAAGCCTGTGCAGCCTGCCCAGTATGACGACAAGCGCACAGACCTACAAAAGTACATTGACGCACTGGAGGAGTACAACCAGAAGGCGTGGACACCGTTCACACTCGAAGAGTTCCTCAAGCATATTGTTGAGAACGAAGATAGTGACAACGATGAGGAAAATGACTCATCGAGAGATAGCGAGAACCGTGTAGCAAGTTGCCACATGGTCTCCCATTCGTCGTTAAATGGCGAAGAAACTCCCTCGGCATCAGAAAACAACGCTGAGGAACTAGGGACATGATCGGCGCTAAAATCCTCGGAACTGCCAGAAGACCCGATCGATAGGCTGTTAAACGAAGCCTTTCAAAAAAGCAAAGCTGAACAAGAACTCGAAACAGCCATATACGAAAAAGCTAAGCGTCAGCGTCAGGATGAAGAAGCTGCGGCGAGGATGAGTCGTAAAGTACTCCAACCAAACCAAAGCATACATACGACAAATAAGAGCATGATCAAGGCAGAGAAGCGGTTCACCAAAGTACTGTCATTGGGAATGAAGCTGCCACCTCTCGTAGGAAACACTCCCGGGGTCATATGCCTCAACGGAGGGGATTCATATTCAAACTACTGCCTATATCATCGGAGGGTTACCCACCCCACCAAAGAATGCAGTACCTTCAAGAAGTGGTGGCAAGGATATGTTGCCCATCAAAAACACTTCAAGAGGAAGAAGCGCGAAGCTCGTCGACAGCAAAGAAGTGCGACAGATGCGCATGAAAAAACGACTGGCAACTGGCATATGGTTGATACCAGTTCGGAAGGGGAAAACCCCAAGTTCTTACTTTCAGAAGCGATTCTGAGGATGAAATACCCCTCAGCCCTCTTTTCAAAGACTCCACCTCCGAAAAAGAAGAGGAGGAGAAAAACTGTTGGAGATAGTGCCCTCAGAGTCAATTATTGGATCACAGGCACGTGATTGCAATGATTGAGGGAGAACCTATACCGGTAGGACAGTCTTACTCAAGATGATAGTATGCTATCTGGTTTATCTTTATCATCGTGTACTGCTTTAGGTGACCTTACAGGTCGCTATTGCGCGTTGATAAAGCCCCTAGGATTCGTGCTTGACTGCCAGCAGTATGAGGGCGATCATATACGTGGGAGCTGGTAGTCTATAAGCACATCCTTAAAAGGTCCCTAGTCGTGGGAGTTTCGAGACAGGGCATCGATACTTCAGAGTAGACTAGTGTATACAGTCGAGACCCCGACGAGGGGTGGTGGCCGGTCTCACAAGCCATCGGTGTCAGTTGGTTCATCTAAGATGTATACAGGTGCTCTTTGGGTTATGAGTACACCGGACAGGACTCGCCGGGAACATGCTAGTTGGTCTTATACCTGACGTCAGATAGCAGTTCCTTGGTGACATGTGTACAGGTTAGTTCATCGACCTGAGATCGTCATTTGTCTCGTGTGAGTTCCCACTGTACTTTGATTACTACCCTACCACGCTCAAAGGAGACGTGAAAACAGGTTTTAGTTGGGTACAGTCCCGAGCCACATGGAGGCAGTGATTGGATCTGCAGGGGTTCGTCTCTCCCGGTATTGGGGGTGAGGTCGTGCTGTATCTAGGAGAGCCATTACACGAAGTCCTTGGCCAAGGCAAGAGATTTACTGGTAGGTATTCTAGTAGTATCTCAGGGTGTTCTGGGCTGCACTCCGACACGACTTGTACCGCTTTTGGGGGTCTGACTTTTACCAACCCCCTAGGCCCACCATGCGATGCTCATAGATGAACGGACCGGACTGTACGGATATTGTCACTGACAGACTCAGTAGGGTGTCAGGATGAGTTCGCTCATCGACGTCCATTTTGGTCAATACCTGGTAGCCCGTTACGTATGGCTAATACCTCTGATGTGCTAGTGGTTAAATCCACAACCAAAGTATTGACGAGTCTTTAGAGTCCCCCACAGACCGTTTTCTCAAGTTTCGGGCGAAACGCTGTAGAGGCCGTATGGAGATATGGCAGGATTCGATCATATACGTGCGGCATTGCACGGATCATGATCGGACGGATAATACTAGCGGGCTTTTGTTTAAGCTGGATCCTAGTATTGTACAGTGTAGATTTTGTCTCATTGGATTTGTATTCGGTCGGAATACAAATGCGGGTATGTATATACAGTCGCGGGGTTTTCCTGTAATTTATTACGGGATCGTTTTTCTGAAGTTGCCAGTTTGCATTCCGTTTCGGCCATTTTCCTTTGTATCTTTCCTTGGCTGAAAATTGGTGGAGGAGGGCTTATTTGCAATTGTGCAAATTAGCATTGTGGAGAGTGGTCTTTGTATATAGTTGCTTCATGATGGCTCTTGTTTGACCTTGACTTCTATTTCTTCATCATTACTTGACTTTGTGATGAGATGGTTGTTTATGAGTGTGGATTTGGTTGTGATGATGATTCTTAATCGTCACTCCTCTCTCTTTCATGTATGATTGCACCCCCCCCCCTTGTTTTTCTCTCCATCTTCTCATTTTCTTGAAGTCATGGCCGGCCAAACAAAAGAGGGGGCTGTCCCAAATTTTGGTAGTGGGATTTTTGGTCTTTTGACATTGCAAAAATCCCATAGCTCCATCTCCAAAAGTATATATCTCATTCCTCCACCAAAAGGCAACTTCGAAGAACCCCTTGAGACATAGAGTTCTACACTTCATCTACAGCACTTCTTGGGCACGTCGGCTCGCCAACTTCGTTCCCGAGTTGCCTCGGTCCAGAGGTGGGAGCCCGTAAATGAACCCGGCGATGTGGTGCCCTTCCGACGAGGAGATGAAGACCGGAGATTCCGTGGGGAAATCGGGACGACGACGAGAAGACCGAAGGACACGGATCGCTCGGTATATCTCTCTACCCCTTCTCTAGTTAGCTAGGATTAAGTTAATGGCCCGATCCGGTTTTAAAGTGCGTGGTGGTGCCGGTTTACAAGTTTTGTAAAAAGTTTCGTTTCCGCATTCCGGCGTCGGATTGACGGCCGGGGCGCCGCCGTGCACTTACATGGTATTAGAGCCACGCCATTAACCTAGTCTAGCTTGCTCTAACATATTTATAAGTTCGATCGATAGGATTTTCCAAAAGCCGCGTTTTTCATGCATCAGTTTTCTGTCGAATTTTTTTTGGCTCGAAAAATTTTTCAGTATATTGCAGAAATACATGCAGGGAATTCTAAGCATTCTGTGAAAATTTGGTCGCATGTTATTACTATTCCACCGCGGAACCGTGGCCAAACCCATGCTTGGGCCGCGGTTCCGCCGCCACTTGTACTGTTCAATGCACCAAAATTTTACAGAGAGCTTCTGAGTTGAAAATGGGGTTTTTGGAATATTCTTTTTGGGACCAGATTTTCTTTGAGTGCTACAGTTGTGCTTGGGGCCCACTTGGGTAAATTTGATCGATCGAAAAGTTTAAACATGTTAGTTCACAGTATTTACATTATATCTGCGACCGTGAATGTCATTTGATCGGTAAATCCTGTCTAACTGCTATAGCCCTTTTAGACGGATTTGCGAACGTGACATTCACGTTGATGTTCTGTGTTGTGCTGTGATGTTGCGGATTGGTCATGGGGGATAGCCTGGATGCAATGTTAGTACAGTTTGGTTGTATTATGTACATTTGATATTGCGGGGCGAGCGTCCGACATGTGGACTGCCGTCACTGCCTGTTTATATATTATTCTTTTGGGGCACGACCAGGGTGAGGTCGATGTACCCGTTGTATGTATATTTTACTTTCTGTATTAGGATTACCCCAAGGTGGGGTGCACGGATAGCCAGGTTCTAGAGGGCAACGGGCCCGCATCACATGTCATTGAGACGGAGGGGGCTTCACTCTAGAATTGGCGGGCTATTCGCCGCACTCGTAGGGGGTACAGGTTGACCCAGGAGGGGTGCCCAAGTTACCGGATTCCGTGAAGTGCTGGGTGGTCCATTCACGTTGCTGAAGGGGGCTGCCTCGCTTCAAGTTTTGGCGGGTAACTTGACGCGCCCGTAGGGGTCTAGGTTTTCATTGCACAGGCTATCCACATGACCAGGGGAACGTCGGGTTTCAGTAGCGGTTCTATGAAACCCGGGTATCCCAGATATCTGTATTGTTCTGTGATGCTTATTACATTTCTGTGATGTTGCATTTTATCACGCCTTGAGCGAATATTATATATTGATATATATACTAGTAGATGTTGTATATATTTTGCATCCACGCTAGTCCAGTCCCCGCTCTGTCGTTAGTTAAGTAACCTAACGGGTAATGACGGGACCCAGTGGCGAATGCGGATGGCATATACGTACATCATTATTTTTGTTCTTTATTGGTGTGATCAATTGATGGGACTGCGTTGATTCGGATCAATGCAAGCTAAACAAACCTATTCTGATGTTGTTGGAACATTTTTCAAAAAGCTGTTATTGCAAGGACGTTCACTTTTGTTTTGCACAGTGGTATTCAGTTGGAATATCCTGCACCTCAGTCGACGAGGCAAGGGCCGAGATCCCTTCACCGGGAGTGACCCCTTGGACAGAAGTTTGCGTCAAGGTAATAACTTCACTATAACCGATTGCCTTTTGCTTTGCATCGTGGTATTCAGTTGGAATATCCTGCACCTCATTCTATGGGGAAAGAGCCAAGATCCCTTCACCGGGAGTGACCTCTTTAGCAAAGGTTTTCGTCACTATATTTTTATAAAGCTATCCGGTTCCTTCAACGATATCAAGTTCATTACGTTAAAGGTTTTCGCCAGAAACCATTCGTAGCCCTCCGTCGTTTCATATGGATAGTCAATAGTATTCAAGCTGTGTTTGTTGGCCAAAGTCAAGGCACAGTGATTGGTAGCTATTGGGTATTCATATGCAGCATAGATAGATGCGTTGGTTTGGGACAGTCGTACTGCCTTGTTGGCCAAAGTCAAGGGTAGGTACGGGTGGGTTCAAATCAACCTGAAGAATGACGGGTAGAACTTGACATGTGACTTATGATTTGTTGGCCAAAGTCAAGGTCATAAGAGCATGGGGAAAAAATCACATCGGGAGTTTCTAAAGATACTGAAACTTGCCAGATATGCGCATACCTTCTGGAGTGTGATAACATGAGCGGATTCCGTCACGTTATCATGCGATGATAGTTGGATCCCGATTCCCACTGATGAGTTGGTTTACTCCTCTGGTGATCCCGACTAATTCTTCTTTCAGGTTTGAAGGAGAATTTGACGGTACAGTGGGAGGTTTCCTGATTAGATAAATTGGTAACCATTCTGATCTAGGTTAGAGTGCACGCTGAGTGTTTCTTTTCTCTCTCTCTTTAGCAGCGACCATGACCCGACCCTTGACTATGACTCAGTGACCAAGTTGACCGAACCTTCTTAAAACACTGGCTTTTGTATTGTCAGAGTTGCAAACCTCATTGCCACTCCTACTTTTACCCTTTTCTCCAGGACACCCCGTACTACTACGAACGTCCACTTCCATTGGATAAAACCATCGTATGGTTATATACGAACTCGAAGGAATTTATTCGAGGATGGTTTCTGGTTCTGGAGAAAACGAATAGGACTATTCAGTTGTCTTTTCCTTTTACCTTCTCTCAGGTTGTGAGTGCCCCTTAGATTAGGGGATAGTACACCTATTACGCAAATTGGATAGTCTTCTTCCAAACCATAGGCAGGTGCCGAACGGTGGGGAATGAAGAAAACCAATTAGCATAACGATGGTGTACAGAAGGTATTAAGTTAAGACAAATAAAGGGATTAGTAAGAGGGCAAAGTAAATTGCGACTGCTATTCATGACCAAACCAAGTATTTCATTACCACTCCCACTTCACCTTTGTATTTCTCCAGGACACTCCGTATCACTATGAAGATCCACAGTTTATTGGATACTCCATCGTATGGTTATATACGAACTCGAAAGGAACTTGTTCCAGTTCGGGGATGGATTCTGGTTCAGGAGAAATAGGAATAAAGGTTTATTCAAGTGTCTTTTATCTTCACCTTCTCTCGCGTTGCAAGTGCTCCTACGATTAGGATAGTACACCCATTATGCTTATTGGATAGTCTTCTTCCAAACTATAGGCTGGTGCCAAACGGTAAGGAAGGAAGAAAACCATTTGGCCTAAAAGGGTGTGCAAAAGGTAATGACTAAAGACATATGAAGGGATGTGGAGAGATGGCATAGAAATATACGGTTACAGTTGTGAATCTGGATAATGGAAGAAGCATTACTAGGAATACCCGGATACCCCTTCGAAACATTTACATGTTTCAGTTTCGCTGTGTACTGTTAAAAGAAAACTGATTTCCCAATCAGATCTTGCTCCAGGGTATGTATTTACCAGATATGATTCTCACATCTGTATGGTTTTACAGATGATGAGTGGGAGTAAGTTATTGGAAATTAGGTGATCATCCTCATTATATCGAAATTCGTTGTAATTGGTGATATTTGAGGAAATCGCATGGGCTGTTTGCCGGACGGCAAATATATGGTTTTAAATATCCGCTGTTATGCACCAATTTCAAATTGATACATCTGTACGTCTATTTTTATAGAGTGAGATATACCTTTTTGAAATTATGTCCATGACATTTACCTATATCAGTTGATGGTTAGGTAAGGAGCATTAAACGGCGGTGTAATTCTTCTTGACCATAGGTACAGTTTTCAACCTACGACACACAGGGATTGAGTTATCAGACTCAAGGGACTTATACAGAGTATTGTATGTTGTCCAGCGTCCATGAGGACAGAGGGGTTGGTTCTCGTACTATATTCTCTAGTTTTTTTATGACTTCTCTAGTTTTTAGACAAGTGTTTCGTAGAAACACAGGGTCTGAGTTTTGAGAAGTTATAAGTATAAGATTAAAGTAGAGAACCAGGTATTACAAGTATCGGGATTCTTCAAGGTGATCGAAGATGTAGATACTTGTGCATGGTATTCAGTTGATAGTAATGATTAAGAGAACTTGCTTCTCTTTCAGGTTACTCATAATTGGAAGTACTCCTAAGTTGAGTAACGCTGATCGGCCTCCTTCCATTTAGTTAACATGCACTGGAGACAGCTGCATGATTTGAATCTGGTTCAATTAAATCAGTGCCTCTGTTTCTGTATTGGATATAGAACAGTTAATATCTTGACATTGTTAAGGTACAGGGAGTTGTCCGGCTTATGCTTAAAACCAGACTCTGGACAACTCAAAGCACGTTTCTGTAATGGTTGTTTGTGGGTTGACCCAGGCTATGACGAGGGTTGACTTTCTACCATCTGGAGGATCAATAGTGATATTGTTCTAGACTCGCCACAGTTTTAAGTAAAATGGATTTTTTCAGAAAACAGAAGTGGGAGTATGGTAGAACTGGAAGGATTCCAGAATCGCAAACGATTACTGGAAATTTGATAAGAACCTAAAGATTCAATCTGGTTTGACATTCCATTGGCCACTCCGCAGATAAGGTGGGTAACCTCAGGCACCCGAGAGGTACTCCGGTAGCCTCAAGGACGGTGACAGGGAGGTTCTTGTTTACCCAGACTTGCCATTGCTGTTGTTCCAGGCTGCGAGACCCGGCAGGAGGATGAGTATAGCGTCGCTCTAAACTAGTTTTAGAAGTGTACATGTATATGACTCTGCCAGAGGGTTGTCGTAGTCAGTGGGAGCAACGGAAGCATTGGTGGACAAGTGGCTTATGTCTATTTATAGACTAAAGCAGAAATAGCAGAGATGGATCATCTATTTCTGATATGACAGTCATAAGTTTGACTTCATCAGAATAGGGGATGGATCTGTTAAGAAGGTAGTAGGGTGTGATGTCCTGGTATATGGATGACACACACAAAGTAGGAAGTGAAATTCCTATACTACGTTCGGTTATACTTTGGTTGTCACACAGTGGTTTCTCCACATGGGACTTGGATATAATATCAAGACATTCTGGTTACTGGATCTATGGTTTTAGATCAAGATTTGGGTAGTTTCCCAATCAGGGTACTTAGACAGCATTCTGAAGGTGTTTTAGAATGGACGACTCCAGGCACGGTAGTGTACCTGCAGGTGATGGAGTCACCCTCTCTAAAGGTGTCTTACAGACTAAAGTGGAGAGGGATGTGCATGATTGGCAGATCACTTGCTTAGGCAATTGAGTCAATCATGAGATGTCAAGTACCACACCAGATATTGTTTTTGCACGAGATGCAATATATTGATATTGATCCAATCCTGGAGAAACGATCGAAAGCAGTTTTAGAATATAAGTGGATGTTCTAGGGATATGATAACGACAGCCTCATTCGGGAGACAGTTATCATTCCAGGCTTCCAAGGTGTCCTGGATGATAGATTGGTTGTCAGAGCTATAGTTTTCCTTCTGACGAGGGCAGTATTTTGGACAGGTGGTCCAAGGGGATACTGAGGGAGGCATGACACAGGATACTGATTAAGTTCAGTTGACGATACAGTCTAAGAAGTTTGGATTTGGAGTTCATTTATGAGCTAGGTCCCATCAGACATCCAGATACATTCTAAGACAGGTATTGCTCATTTCGGGAGATGGCATTCTCCGCGAACTTGAGATATAGAGAGAGACATAGAAAGAAACATCAAGGCGGATCCACTCACTGAGGCTATTCCTCGAACGCAATAGTTTCGCAAACGGGTTTTGTGAGACTGATTAGTAGAGGAGTTGGGTGTTCGGTATCACACGGGTTGTGAGTATGCGACATCGCAATAATTAGCCTTGAGTGCAAGTGGGAGATTGTTGGAGATAGTGCCCTCATAGTCAATTATTGGATCACAGGCACGTGATTGCAATGATTGAGGGAGAACCTATACCGGTAGGACAGTCTTACTCAAGATGATAGTATGCTATCTGGTTTATCTTTATCATCATGTACTGCTTTAGGTGATCTTACAGGTCACTATTGCGCGTTGATAGAGCCCCTAGGATTCGTGCTTGACTTCCAGCAGTATGAGGGCGATCATATACATGGGAGATGGTAGTCTATAAGCACATCCTTAAAAGGTCCCTAGTCGTGGGAGTTTCGAGACAAGGCATCGATACTCCAGAGTAGACTAGTGTATACAGTCGAGACCCCGACGAGGGGCGGTGGCCGGTCTCACAAGCCATCGGTGTCAGTTGGTTCACCTAAGATGTATACAGGTGCTCATTGGGTTATGAGTACACCGGACAGGACTCGCCGGGAACATGCTAGTTGGTCTTATACCTGACGTCAGATAGCAGTTCCCTGGTGACATGTGTACAGGTTAGTTCATCGACCTGAGATCGTCATTTGTCTCGTGTGAGTTCCCACTGTACTTTGATTACTACCCTACCACGCTCAAAGGAGACGTGAAAACAGGTTTTAGTTGGGTACAGTCCCGAGCCATATGAAGGCAGTGAGCGGATCTGCAGGGGTTCGTCTCTCCCGGTATTGGGGGTGAGATCGCGCTGTGTCTAGGAGAGCCATTACACGAAGTCCTTGGCCAAGGCAGGAGATTTACTGGTAGGTATTTCAGTAGTATCTCAGGGTGTTCTGGGATGCACTCCGACACGACTTGTACCGCTTTTAGGGGTCTGACTTTTACCAACCCCCTAGGCCCGCCATGCGATGCTCATAGACGAACGGACCGGACTGTACGGATATTGTCACTGACAGGCTCAGTAGGGTGTCAGGATGAGTTCGCTCATCAACGTCCTTTTTGGTCAATACCTGGTAGCCCGTTACGTATGGCTAATACCTCTGACGTGCTAGTGGTTAAATCCACAACCAAAGTATTGACAAGTCTTTAGAGTCCCCCACAGACCGTTTTCTCAAGTTTTGGACGAAACGCTGTAGAGGCCGTATGGAGATATGGCAGGGTTCAATCATATACGTGCGGCATTGCACGGATCATGATCGGATGGATAATACTAGCGGGCTTTGGTTTAAGCTGGATCCTAGTATTGTACAGTGTAGATTTTGTCTCATTGCATTTGTATTCAGTCGGAATACAAATGCGGGTATGTATACACAGTCGCGGGGTTTTCCTGTAATTTATTACGGGATCGTTTTTCTGAAGTTGCCAGTTTGCATTCCGTTTCGGCCATTTTCCTTTATATCTTTTCTTGGCTGAAAATTGGAGGAGGAGGGCTTATTTGCAATTGTGCAAATTAGCATTGTGGAGGGTGATCTTTGTATATAGTTGCTTCATGATGGCTCTTGTTTGACCTTGACTTCTATTTCTTCATCATTACTTGACTTTGTGATGAGATGGTTGTTTATGAGTGTGGATTTGGTTGTGATGATGATTCTTAATCATCACTCCTCTCTCTTTCATGTATGATTGCACCCCCCTTGTTTTTCTCTCCCTCTTCTCATTTTCTTGAAGTCATGGCCGGCCAAACAAAAGAGGGGGCTGTCCCAAATTTTGGTAGTGGGATTTTTGGTCTTTTGGCTTTGCAAAAATCCCATAGCTCCATCTCCAAAAGTATATATCTCATTCCTCCACCAAAAGGCAACTTCGAAAAACCCCTTGAGACATAGAGTTCTACACTTCATCTACAGTACTTCTTGGGCACGTCGGCTCGCCAACTTCGTGCCCGAGTTGCCTCGGTCCAGAGGTGGGAGCCCGTAAAAGAACCCGGCGATGTGGTGCCCTTCCGACGAGGAGATGAAGACCGGAGATTCCGCGGGGAGATCGGGACGACGACGAGAAGACCGAAGGACACGGATCACTCGGTATATCTCTCTACCCCTTCTCTAGTTAACTTGGATTAAGTTAATGGCCCGATCCGGTTTTAAAGTGCGCGGTGGTGCCGGTTTACAAGTTTTGTAAAAAATTTCGTTTCCGCATTCCGGCGTCGGATTGACGGCCGGGGCGCCGCTGTGCACTTACAAAAACTGCAAGAATATTCAGCTACGTAACTGCACGCTGCCTGAAAAGAACCTCGAACGTAGTCGTAGTCAGTGGGAGCAGCGGAAGCATTGGTGGACATCAGGCTTGTGTTTATTTATAGACTAAAGCAGATATAGCGGAGATAGATCATCTATTTCTGATGTGACAGTCATAGGTTTGACGTCATCAGAATAGGGGGTGGATCTGTTGAGAAGGTAGTAGGAAGTGATATTCCTATACTACGATCGGTTATACTTTGGTCGTCACACAGTGTTTTCTCCGTATGGGATTTGGACATTATGTCAGACATACTGGTTACTAGATCTATGGTTTTAGATCTAGATTTGGGTGGTTTCCCAATCTGGGTACTTAGACAGCATTCTAAGAGTATTTAGAATGAACGACTCCTGGCATGGTAATGCACCTGCAGGTAATGGAGTCACCCTCTCTAAAGGTGTCTTACAGACTAAAGGAGAGAGGGATGTGCATGATTGGCAGATCACTTGCTTAGGCAATTGAGTCAATCATGAGATGTCAAGTACCACACCAGATGTTGTTCTTGCACTAGATGCAATAAGTTGACATTGATCTAATCCTGGAGAAACAGTCGGAAGCAGTTTTAGAACATAAGTGAATGTTCTAGGGATATGATAACGACAGCCTCATTTGGGAGACAGTTATCATTCCAGGCTTCCAAGGTGACATGGACGACAAGGAGGTTGTCAGAGTTATAGTTTTCCTTCTGACGAGGGGCAGTATTTTGGACAGGTGGTCCAAGGCAATACTGAGGGTGGCATGGCGCAGGATACTGATTAAGTTCAGTTGACGATACAGTCTAAGAAGTTTGGATTTGGAGTTCATTTATGAGCTAGGTCCCATCAGACATCCAGACATTCTAAGACAGGTATTGCTCATTTCGGGAGATGGCTTTCTCCGCGAACTTGAGATATAGAGAGAACATAGAAAGAAATATCACAGCGGATCCACTCACTGAGGCTATTCCTCGAACGCAATAGTTTCGCAAACGAGCTTTGTGAGACTGACTAGTAGAGGAGTTGGGTGTTCGGTATCACACGGGCTGTGAGTATGCGGCATCGCAATAATTAGCCTTGAGTGCAAGTGGGAGATTGTTGGAGATAGTGCCCTCAGAGTCAATTATTGGATCACAGGCACGTGATTGCAATGATTGAGGGAGGACCTATCCCGGTAGGACAGTCTTACTCGAGATGATAGTATGCTATCTGGTTTATCTTTATCATCGTGTACTGCTTTAGGTGACCTGGCATGTCGCTATTACACGTTGGTAGAGCCCCTAGGATTCTTGCTTGACTACCAGCAGTATGATGGCGATCATATACGTGGGAGCTGGTAGTCTATAAGCACATCCTTAAAAGGTCCCTAGTCGTAGGAGTTTCGAGACAGGGCATCGATACTCCATTAGTAGACTAGCGTATACAGTCGAGACCCCGACGAGGGGCGGTGGCCGGCCTCACAAGCCACTGGTGTCAGTTGGTTCACCTAAGATGTATACAGGTGCTCATTGGGTTATGAGTACACCGGACAGGACTCGCCGGGAACCTGCCAGTTGGGATTATACCAGACGTCAGATAGCAGTTCCCTGGTGACATGTGTACAGGTTAGTTCATTGACCTGGGGATCGTCATTTGTCTCGTGTGAGTTCCCACTGTACTTTGATTACTACCCTACCACGGCTCAAAGGAGTCATGCAAACAGGTTTTAGTTGGGTACAGTCCCGAGCCACATGGAGGCAGTGAGCGGATCTTCAGGGGTTCGTCTCTCCCGGTATTGAGGGTGAGGTCGCGCTGTGTCTAGGAGAGCCATTACGCAAAGCCCTCGGCCGAGGCAGGAGATTTACTGGTAGGTATTCCAGTAGTATCTCAGGGCGTTCTGGGCTACACTCCGACACGACTTGTACCGCTTTTGGGGGTCTGACTTTTACCAACCCCCTAGGCCCGACATGCGATGCTCATAGACGAACGGACCGGACTGTATGGATATTGTCACTAACAGGCTCAGTAGGGTGTCAGGATGAGTTCGCTCATCGACGTCCCTTTTGGTCAATAGCTGGTGGCCCGTCACGTATTGGCTAATACCTCTGACGTGCTAGTGGTTGAATCCACAGCCATAGTATTGACGAGTCTTTAGAGTCCACCACACTTTCAGTTACTCAAGCTTTCGGGCGAAACGCTGTAGAGGCCGTATGGAGATATGGCAGGGTTCGATCTGATACGTGCGGTATTGCACGGATCAGGATCGAACGGATATTACTAGCCGGCTTTGGCTTAAGCCGGTCCTAGTTTAGTACAGTGTAGATTTTGTCTCATTGCATTTGTATCCGGTCGGAATACAGATGCGGGTGTGTATGCACAGTATCGGGATTTTCCTGTAATTTATTACGGGACCAGTTTTCTGGAGTTGCCAGTTTGCATTCCGTTCCGGCCGGTTTTTCTTTGTTCTTTCCCGGCCGGACTTTTCTGATGGAGGGGGTAATTTGCAGTTTTGCAAATTACATTTAGAGAGGGGGTTTCTTGCATATGTGGGATTATGTTTGACCATCATCATTTTTATTCTCTTTACATCACTTGCTTTATTCATGATGAGAAAGGATTTGATTTGTGATTAGAATTGATAAGAAAGTTTGTAATGATAATGTTTGGATATGGTCACCCTTCATGCTCTCCTACACTCACCTCCCTCTTGTTTGATATATTCTTTTTCTCCACCATTTTTAGATGAGAGGTTTTTCTATGGTTGAGGAAAAAAAAAAAAGAAGATGAGAGCTTCATCTTGAGAGTTTCATTCTTGATCTCATTTTCTTGCTAGAAAAATGCAAGCACCATTTTTCTAATCTTGATTCCTCCATCATCTTCAAAGGCAACAAACCCCAAAAGAGACATACCCTCTACACTACACATTCTACAGCATATCTTGAGCATGTCGAGTAGCCGGCTTCATGCCCGAGTTGCCTCGGTATTGAGGCGGGAGCCCGTAAAAGACGAAGGCGATGTGGTGCCCTTCCGGCGAGGAGGCGAAGATGTGGAGGCAAGACTTTCCGCGGGAGATCGGGACGATGACGAGAAGACCGGAGGACTCGGATCACTCGGTATACTTCTCTTCCCATCTCTTGATTGCTAGTATAGGTTAATGGTTAACGATCCGGGTTTTCATTGTCCGCGGTAGCGCCGGTTTCCAAGTAAGGAAAAATTTTGATTCCGCAATTTGGCCTCGGATAGACGGCCGGGGCGCTGCCGTGGCGCAACATGGTATCAGAGCCACTCCATTAACCTTACCTAGCTTGTTCTAATGTGTTTTGCATTTCCGATCGACCAAAATTCCAAAAACCGCGTTTTTGCATGCATCAGTTTTCTGTTGGAATTTTTTGGTGTCTAAAAATTTTTCAGGTTGTAGAAAACTAATGTACAAGCAGTTCTAAGACATCTGTAAAAATTCGACACATTCAGTCGTTCATGGAAGCGCGGAACCGCGGCCAAACCCCCCCTTGGACCGCGGTTCCGCCGCACTCTAATCTCTTCACTGTGTCCAATTTGTACAGTGGGCTTGTGGGCTGTTTTTGTGGGTTTTGGAATATTAAATTTGGGCCCAGATCTTCTGTGACTGCTACAGTTTTACTTGGGGGGCCACTTGTTAATTTTTGATCGATTGGATATTTTTAAACACATTATTTCACAGTATTTACATTATATCTGCGACCGTGAATGTCAATTGATCAGTAAATCCCGTCTAACTGCTATAGCCCGGTTAGACGGATTTGCGAACGTGACTTTCACGATGATGTTCTATGTTTATGCTGTGTTGTTGCGGATCAGTCGTGGGGGATAGCCTGGATGCAATGCTAGTACTGTTTTGTTATATTATGTACATTTGATATTGCGGGACGAGCGTCCGACATGTGGACTGCCGTCACTGCCTGATTGTATTATTCTTTTGGGGCACGACCTGGTTGCGGTCGATGTACCCGGTATATGTATATTTTACTTTCTGTACTAGGATTACCCCGCGGAGGGGTGCACGGATAGCCGGGTTCTAGAGGGCAACGGGCCCGCATCTCATGGCATTGAGACGGAGGGGGCTTCACTCTAGGATTGGCGGGCTATTCGCCGCACTCGTAGGGGGTACAGGTTGACCCAGGAGGGGTGCCCAAGTTACCGGATTCCGTGAAGTGCTGGGTGGTCCATTCACGGTGCTGAAGGGGGCTGCCTCGCTTCAGGTTTTGGCGGGTGACTTGCCGCGCCCGTAGGGGTCTAGGATTTCATTGCACAGGCTATCCACACGACCAGGGGAACGTCGGGTTTCAGCAGCGGCTCTGTGAAACCCGGGGCTTCCAGATATCTGTATTGTTCTGTAATGCTGTACATTTCTGTGATGTTGCATTTTATCACGCCTCGAGCGAAATATAATATATTGGTATATATATTAGTAGATGTTGTATATGTTTTGCATCCGCGCTAGTCCAGTCCCCGCTCTGTCGTTAGTTAAGTAACCTAACGGGTGATGACGGGACCCAGTGGCGAATGCGGATGGCATATACGTATATCAGTATATTTTCGTTCTTTTTGGTGTGATCATTTGATGGGACTGCGTTGATTCGGATCAATGCAAGATAAACAAACCTATTCTGATGTTGTTGGAACATTTTTCAAAAAGCTGTTATTGCAAGGACGTTCACTTTTGTTTTGCATCGTGGTATTCATTTGGAATATCCTGCTCCTCAGTCGACGAGGCAAGGGCCGAGATCCCTTCACCGGGAGTGACCCCTTGGACAGAAGTTTGCGTCAGGGCATTAACTTCACTATAGCCGATTACTTTTGCTTTGCATCGTGGTATTCAGTTGGAATATCCTGCACCTCATTCTACGGGGAAAGAGCCGAGATCCCTTCACCGGGAGTGACCTCTTAGTAAAGGTTTTCGTCACTATATTTTTATAAAAGGCTCTGCAGTTCCTTCAACGATATCAAGTTCATTACGTTAAAGGTTTTTCGCCAAAAACCAGCCGTAGCCCTCCGTCATTTCCTACAGGTATTATTTGGTATTCGTGCTGCGTTTGTTGACCTAGTCAAGACGTAGTGTTCGGTAGCTAAGTGGTACTTGTTTGTTGCATAAGTGGGATTGGTTGAGACAGTCGTGCGGCCTTGTTGACCTAGTCAAGGGCACGTGCGGGTGGGTTTAATGCAATCCAGAATAATGACGGGTTGAACTTGACTGGCGGTTTATGGTTTGTTGACCTAGTCAAGGTCATAAACCGCTTGGGGAAAAAATCACATCGGGAGTTTCAAAAGAACTGAAACTTGCCAGGCATGCGCATACCTTCTGGAGTGTGGTGACTTGAGTGGATTCCGTCAAGTTATCATGCGATGATAGTTGGATCCCGATTTCCACTGATGAGTTGGTTTACTCCTCGGGTGATCCCGACTAATTCTTCTTTCAGGTTTGGAGGAGAATTTGAGGTACAGTGGGAGGTTTCCAGATTAGATAAAGTGATAACCATTCTGATCTAGGTTAGAGTGCACGCTGAGTGTTTCTTTTCTCTCTCTCTGGCAGCGACCATTGACCCGACCCTAAGACTATGACTCGGTGACCAAGTTGACCGAACCTTCTTAACACAGGCTTTTGGATTGTCAGAGTTGCAGACCTCATTGCCACTCCTACTTTTACCATTTTCTCCAGGACACCCCGTATTACTACGAACGTCCACTTCCATTGGACAAAACCATCGTATGGTTATATACGAACTCGAAGGAATTTGAGGATGGTTTCCAGTTCTGGAGAAAACGGATAGGATTATTCAGTTGTCTTTTCTTTTCACCTTCTCTCATTGCGAGTACTCCTTGGTTTAGGAGATAGTACACCTATTACGCAAATTGGATAGTCTTCTTCCAAACCTTAGGCTGGTGCCGAACGGTGGGGAATGAAGAAAACCAATTAGCATAACGATGGTGTGCAGAAGGTATTAAGTTAAGACAAAGCAAGGGATTAGTAGGAGGGCAAAGTAAAATGCGACTGATATTCACGACCAAACCAAGTATTTCTTCGCCAATCCTAAATCACCTTTGTATTTCTCCAGGACACTCCGTATCACTACGAAGATCCACAGTTTATTGGATACTCCATCGTATGGTTATATACGAACTCGAAAGGAACTTGTTCCAGTTCGGGGATGGATTATGGTTCAAGAGAAATAGGAATAAGGTTTATTCGGTTGTCTTTTATCTTCACCTTCTCTCGCTTTGCGAGTGCTCCTAGGATTAGGACAGTACACCTTTTATGCTTATTGGATAGTCTTCTTCCAAACCATAGGCTGGTGCCGAACGGTAGGGAAGGAAGAAAACCATTTGGCCTAAAGGGGTGTGCAGACGGTAATGACTAAAGAAATATAAAGGGATTTGGACAGATGGCAAAGAGATATACGGTTACAGTTGTGAATCTGGATAATGGAAGAGGCATTACTAAGAATACCGGAATACCCCACCGAAACATTTCAATGTTTCAGTTTCACTGTGTAATGTTAAAAGAAAACTGATTTCCCGATTAGATACTTACTCCAGGGTATGTATTTACCAGGTATGATTCTCACATCTGTATGGTTTTACAGATGATGAGTGGGAGTAAGTTATTGGGAATAGGGTGATCATCCTCATTATATCGGGATTCGTTGTAATCGGTGATATTTGAGGAGATCATCTGGGCTGTTTGCCGGTCGGCAAATATTTGGTTTTGAATATCCGCTGTTGTGCACCAATTTCAAATTGATATATCTGTACGTCTATTTTCATAGAGTGAGATATACCTTTTGATATTATGTCGATGACATTTACCTATATCAGTGGATGGTTAGGTAAGGAGCATTAAACAACGGTGTAATTCTTCTTAACCATAAGTACAGTTTTCAACCTACGACACACAGTGAAAGAGTTGTTAGACTCAGCGGACTTATACAGAGTATTGTATGTTGTCCAGTGTCCATTAGGACAGAGGGGTTGGTCCTCATACTATATTCTGTTTACTTTTAACTTCTCTACTTCTTAGACATGTGTTTCGTAGAAACACAGGGTCTAAGTTTTGAGGAGTTATAGGTATTTGAATAGAGTAGAGAACCATGTGTAGCAAGTATCGGGATTCTTCAAAGTGATCGAAGATGTAGATACTTGTGTATGGTATTCAGTTGATAGTAATGATAAAGAGAAATTGCTTCTCTTTCAGGTTACTCATAAATGGAAGTATTCCTAAGTTGAGTAACGCTGATCGGCCTCCTTCCATTTAGTTGACATGCACTGGAGATAGCTGCATGATTTGAATCTGGTTCAATTGAATCAGTGTCTCTGGTTCTATATTGGATATAGAACAGTTCATATCTTAACAATGTTAAGGTACGGGGAGTTGTCCGGCTTATGCTTAAAACCAGACTCTGGATAACTCAAGGCACGTTTTTGTAATGGCTGTTTGTGGGTTGACCCAGGCTATGACGAGGGTTGACTTTCTACCATCTGGCAGATCAATAGAAATATTGTTCTAGACTCGCCACAGTTTTATTAAAAATGGATTTTTTCAAAAACAGTAGTGGGAGTATGGTAGAACTGGAAGTGATTCCAGAACCGCAAACGATTACTGAAGATTTAATAAGGAACCTAAAGATTCAATCTGTTTTGACATTCCATTGGCCACTCCGCGGATATGATGGGTAACCTCAGGCACTCGAGAGGTACTTCGGTATGCTCAAAGACGGTGGCAGGGAGGTTCTTGTTTACCCAGACTTACCATTGCTGTTGTTCCAGACTGTGAGACCCGGCAGGAGGATGAGTATAGCGTCGTTCTAAACTAGCTTTAGAAGTGCACGTCTATATGACTCTGGCAGAAGGTTGTCGTAGTCAGTGGGAGCAGCGGAAGCATTGGTGGACATCAGGCTTGTGTTTATTTATAGACTAAAGCAGATATAGCGGAGATAGATCATCTATTTCTGATGTGACAGTCATAGGTTTGACGTCATCAGAATAGGGGGTGGATCTGTTGAGAAGGTAGTAGGAAGTGATATTCCTATACTACGATCGGTTATACTTTGGTCGTCACACAGTGTTTTCTCCGTATGGGATTTGGACATTATGTCAGACATACTGGTTACTAGATCTATGGTTTTAGATCTAGATTTGGGTGGTTTCCCAATCTGGGTACTTAGACAGCATTCTAAGAGTATTTAGAATGAACGACTCCTGGCATGGTAATGCACCTGCAGGTAATGGAGTCACTCTCTCTAAAGGTGTCTTACAGACTAAAGGAGAGAGGGATGTGCATGATTGGCAGATCACTTGCTTAGGCAATTGAGTCAATCATGAGATGTCAAGTACCACACCAGATGTTGTTCTTGCACTAGATGCAATAAGTTGACATTGATCCAATCCTGGAGAAACAGTCGGAAGCAGTTTTAGAACATAAGTGAATGTTCTAGGGATATGATAACGACAGCCTCATTTGGGAGACAGTTATCATTCCAGGCTTCCAAGGTGACATGGACGACAAGGAGGTTGTCAGAGTTATAGTTTTCCTTCTGACGAGGGGCAGTATTTTGGACAGGTGGTCCAAGGCAATACTGAGGGTGGCATGGCGCAGGATACTGATTAAGTTCAGTTGACGATACAGTCTAAGAAGTTTGGATTTGGAGTTCATTTATGAGCTAGGTCCCATCAGACATCCAGACATTCTAAGACAGGTATTGCTCATTTCGGGAGATGGCTTTCTCCGCGAACTTGAGATATAGAGAGAACATAGAAAGAAACATCACAGCGGATCCACTCACTGAGGCTATTCCTCGAACGCAATAGTTTCGCAAACGAGCTTTGTGAGACTGACTAGTAGAGGAGTTGGGTGTTCGGTATCACACGGGCTGTGAGTATGCGGCATCGCAATAATTAGCCTTGAGTGCAAGTGGGAGATTGTTGGAGATAGTGCCCTCAGAGTCAATTATTGGATCACAGGCACGTGATTGCAATGATTGAGGGAGGACCTATCCCGGTAGGACAGTCTTACTCGAGATGATAGTATGCTATCTGGTTTATCTTTATCATCGTGTACTGCTTTAGGTGACCTGGCATGTCGCTATTACACGTTGATAGAGCCCCTAGGATTCTTGCTTGACTACCAGCAGTATGATGGTGATCATATACGTAGGAGCTGGTAGTCTATAAGCACATTCTTAAAAGGTCCCTAGTCGTAGGAGTTTCGAGACAGGGCATCGATACTCCATTAGTAGACTAGTGTATACAGTCGAGACCCCGACGAGGGGCGGTGGCCGGTCTCACAAGCCACTGGTGTCAATTGGTTCACCTAAGATGTATACAGGTGCTCATTGGGTTATGAGTACACCGGACAGGACTCGCCGGGAACCTGCCAGTTGGGATTATACCAGACGTCAGATAGCAGTTCCCTGGTGACATGTGTACAGGTTAGTTCATTGACCTGGGGATCGTCATTTGTCTCGTGTGAGTTCCCACTGTACTTTGATTACTACCCTACCACGGCTCAAAGGAGTCGTGCAAACAGGTTTTAGTTGGGTACAGTCCCGAGCCACATGGAGGCAGTGAGCGGATCTTCAGGGGTTCGTCTCTCCCGGTATTGGGGGTGAGGTCGCGCTGTGTCTAGGAGAGCCATTACGCAAAGCCCTCGGCCGAGGCAGGAGATTTACTGGTAGGTATTCCAGTAGTATCTCAGGGCGTTCTGGGCTACACTCCGACACGACTTGTACCGCTTTTGGGGGTCTGACTTTTACCAACCCCCTAGGCCCGACATGCGATGCTCATAGACGAACGGACCGGACTGTATGGATATTGTCACTAACAGGCTCAGTAGGGTGTCAGGATGAGTTCGCTCATCGACGTCCCTTTTGGTCAATAGCTGGTGGCCCGTCACGTATTGGCTAATACCTCTGACGTGCTAGTGGTTGAATCCACAGCCATAGTATTGACGAGTCTTTAGAGTCCACCACACTTTCAGTTACTCAAGCTTTCGGGCGAAACGCTGTAGAGGCCGTATGGAGATATGGCAGGGTTCGATCTGATACGTGCGGTATTGCACGGATCAGGATCGAACGGATATTACTAGCCGGCTTTGGCTTAAGCCGGTCCTAGTTTAGTACAGTGTAGATTTTGTCTCATTGCATTTGTATCCGGTCGGAATACAGATGCGGGTGTGTATGCACAGTATCGGGGTTTTCCTGTAATTTATTACGGGACCAGTTTTCTGGAGTTGCCAGTTTGCATTCCGTTCCGGCCGGTTTTTCTTTGTTCTTTCCCGGCCGGACTTTTCTGATGGAGGGGGTAATTTGCAGTTTTGCAAATTACATTTAGAGAGGGGGTTTCTTGCATATGTGGAATTATGTTTGACCATCATCATTTTTATTCTCTTTACATCACTTGCTTTATTCATGATGAGAAAGGATTTGATTTGTGATTAGAATTGATAAGAAAGTTTGTAATGATAATGTTTGGATATGGTCACCCTTCATGCTCTCCTACACTCACCTCCCTCTTGTTTGATATATTCTTTTTCTCCACCATTTTTAGATGAGAGGTTTTTCTATGGTTGAGAAAAAAAAAAGAAAAAGAAGATGAGAGCTTCATCTTGAGAGTTTCATTCTTGATCTCATTTTCTTGCTAGAAAAATGCAAGCACCATTTTTCTAATCTTGATTCCTCCATCATCTTCAAAGGCAACAAACCCCAAAAGAGACATACCCTCTACACTACACATTCTACAGCATATCTTGAGCATGTCGAGTTGCCGGCTTCATGCCCGAGTTGCCTCGGTATTGAGGCGGGAGCCCGTAAAAGACGAAGGCGATGTGGTGCCCTTCCGGCGAGGAGGCGACGATGTGGAGGCAAGACTTTCCGCGGGAGATCGGGATGATGACGAGAAGACCGGAGAACTCGGATCACTCGGTATACTTCTCTTCCCATCTCTTGATAGCTAGTATAGGTTAATGGTTAACGATCCGGGTTTTCATTGTCCGCGGTAGCGCCGGTTTCCAAGTAAGGAAAAATTTTGATTCCGCAATTTGGCCTCGGATAGACGGCCGGGGCGCTGCCGTGGCGCAACAAAGGATACGTTAATCTAAATTTAGACTAAGATCAACTTAACGGGATCGTTTTAGATCCAACAAGAGAGCAGTTTGAAGGGGAGGCCATGTTGTTTAGTTTAGTGACATTGCGGTCAATAGGTAGTTTAAGGACATTACGGTCCATAGATAGTTTAAGGACATTACGGTCCATAGGTAGTTTAAGGACATTGCGGTCTAATGTTAGTTTTAAGAAGTTGCGGTCAAGGTTAAGGACGTCGTAGTCCGTGGATTTAAGGACTCCACAGTCCAATGTTAGTTTTAAGACATCACGGTCAAGGTTAAGGACGTCGTAGTCCGTGGATTTAAGGACCCCACAGTCCATCGTTAGTTTTAAGACATCCCGGTCAAGGTTAAGGACCTCATAGTCCATGAGTTTAAGGACCCCACAGTCCGTATCAATGTGTGGTCATCGGGACCCGTCACCTCTTTGAAGACGTTGAGGAATTACAACGCCAAGTATCAAAGGAGTGAAGAGATGTACCCTTAAACCGAGGTAGATTAAATAGTCTTTGGCCCAATTTTGAACCAAGACCAATTAATCATATTATGAGCCCATTGGCTCAGTTAAGTCTGAATTGAGGACTTATGGCCAGCTTGGGCTAAGTCCAATCATGCTTAGGATATGGGCCCTCTGTTGGTCCATTGAAGGAGAGGCTTTGCCTCTGGAAACTTAGCCAATTGGGCTAAAGCTAGTGTTAAACACTAGAGACCAACAGTGTTGAACACTGGGAATGAGATTGACAAACTGATGTTAAACGCCAAAAGATAATCAGTGTCACATACTAGCAACAGGGCTTTCAAATTAGTGTTAAACACTAAGGCAGGTCAGTGTTAAACACTGGCCAGAGAGGTTTCAAGTTAGTGTTTAAACACTAAAGCAAATCAGTGTTAAACACTGGAAAGAGAGATTCCAAATTAATGGTAACCGAATTTTAATTTAGTGTTAAACACTATGAAATTTAGTGTTAAACACTGCAAAGAGAGTTTTTTAACTAGTGTTAAACACTAAAGCAAATCAGTGTTAAACACTGGATACAGAGGTTTCGATTTAGTGTTAAATACTAAGGCAAGAGGGGCCACGTGGTAGCACATGAGAGCGCCCTCTCTTTATTTGTTCTGCCGAGAGTATTGAGTATTTTGGAGCGTCACGTGCTGTCACGTGATGGGCATTTAAGTGTTCGTCTGTTAGAGCTTCTGCTGGGGGTCACGTGGGGCACGTGAGGAGTTGTCTCAAAACCCTTCTCTGTGGACCTTTTCAGGGGTCACGTGGTAGCACGTGACCCTGTTTCTTTGCCTGTTTGAGGATGCGTTTATCTTTTTTTTTAAGAATTAAATTCTTCATAGGGTTAAACCCTAGCAATAAACTTTAGAGAAATTAATTTCCTGTTTTCTTCTGAAGAATTATATTCTTAGATAGGGTTAAACCCTAATTTCTTCTGTGAGAATTGAATTCCCATACATGTGAGGAATTAGGTTCCTGTTATTTTAACAGATTTGAGTTCTTAACTAGGGTTAAACCCTGGTTCTGTTCATTTGAAGGAATTAAATTCCTGTGACATAGGGTTGAACCCTAATTTTATTTTAAAGGAATTAAATTCCTACGAGAATTAAATTCTCAAACTTCCGTTCCCTCCCTATGCTTTGGATCTGCATGGCAGGATCTCAACCCAATGAGAATTAAATTATCAATTCAAGAAGAGATGTGCACTTTGCAGATCCTCCACTAAAGAGAGAACTAAGTTCTTCTTTTTAATATAAGAGTTAAACTCTTTCGAGAATTAAATTCTCTTTTTTTTCTTTAAAAGCTTTCCCTTTCTTACTTAGGGTTTTCTTTTGCAGAAGATCAAACTCTTCCAAAGTCTCAAAGCTCTCTCTCTCTCATTTTCTCTCTCTGTGTATCGATCTCTCTGTATATCGATCTCTCTGTCCCTTGGCTCCTATTTATAGGAGAAGGAGCAGAATCAATTAGTTTCGACGAATCATTCATTGAGGGATCTGATTTGTATTCATTAGAGATTTGATTTGCATTCACCATTTATTTGGACCTTTGGATTATCAGGTGAATTTTATTCACCATTGGATTTTAAATCCAAAGATATTCTTTTGTTGTTTCGGTTAGATTTTAAGGGGCAATCTTTCCAAGTTCAAGATTTTTCCATAGATAGGTGATATTTAATCACCTTTAAATCTTTAATCCAATCGGTTTCAAATAATCATTCCCCATTGGAAAGATTAGAATGTTGTTCAGAATTTAATTCTGTTAAATAGATAGGCTTTGAAAGCCGGTCACGTGTGGCCACGTGACCCTTGGTCACGTGTAAGCACGTGAGCCCCTGGAGCGAACATTCTTCTCCCTTCTGCGCTCTATCTTCTAGCCGCTGTTCGACCGTCACGTGTCAACACGTGACCCCTGGTCACGTGTAAGCACGTGACCCTTCCTGAAGCCTTTTCTTTGATTTAATCAAGGAACTGAATCTGCCTTTGCCGCTGCTTTTAATTGTCACGTGCCAACACGTGACTACTGGTCACGTGCTAGCACGTGATGCCTCTTCCGTAGGCTTTCCTGATATTAAATCAGGAAACAAATGCCCCCACAGCGTTGTTCTCACGTGTCTGCACGTGAGTGCAACACTGTCACTTTTGTGACCGTTGGATCTGCTTTGGGAGTAGGGTAGATGAATTGTCCTTTCAGAAGCGCCTTCACTTTTCTCATTCTCCTCCTTTGAGGACTTTCTTCTTTTGAGAATTTAATTCTCTTTCTCAGAGCTTAGTTCTATGTTGTGTATGTGCAGTGCTGTTTTATCTTTCAATCAAGGTTGGTGCTCACATGTTGCGCATGCAGGACTCTGCTTGATAGGGACGTTTTATTTTCCTGATCTGATTCCAATGCGTCGTTGGATTTCATTTCCAACACTCTCCCCTTCTTTCCGAGCTTTGAGAATAGTCCCACCATGCACAACATTTTTTGTGCATAGCATTAAATGCTCCCCTTTATAACATGAAACCATGCCTTTCTTCCTTTCCTCACAGAGAAACCCATTTATAACTTAAGGTGATCATTTTTGAGAGACCGATTAATCGCCATAGCTTGCAATCGTCCCCATGCTCGTCGGCAACCATAGGAGGTGCCCATTGAGGAGATAATCCCTCGCTTCGCTGCGCGGCTGGCAGATCCCCTTCTCACCGACGCTCAATGTGACACGGTGATGTACGAGCTACTGACTTGTTGGGGCTCTCCTCTTCCCATGGGCTCCATTTGGCTCCGGATGATCCTCCTGTCTGTGCTTGCCGATATACCCCCTCATCCGACGGAGATGACTTCGGCGATCCTTGACGCGGCGGAGGACAAGCTTGAGTGCTTTCACGAGGCTTGTCTAATCACTCAAGCTCTGAGGGATCACTCAGTTCATATACTGAGTCAGATAAGAGCCCGTCGGGCCGTCATGTCTGCTTTCGCTGATGAGCACGGCTCCAACCGATGGGGAGCGACTCCTCGCGAAAACCGTCGTTTTGACGTGCTGGAGAGGGCGGAGAGGGAGCTGGAGAATTTTGTGTTTTGCTTTGTTAACCCTTGTATTTCTGATCCCTTGTTTGGTGATCTTTTCCCATTAGTGTAGTATGTTTGAATCAATGTACTCCTTTAATCATTGGCGGTTTGCATGCTTTCTGTTGAATTTTCATGTTTGTCAGATAGTCGTACGTGTGTCTTGCTTGCGTAAATGAGCTGCCTGTTTTTCTCATAGGAAATTTCTTTAATTGCGAGCACCATCGTTACGTTGCATGCATATCAGTGCCTCGGGCAACATTTCCTTTCAACCATTCGTACAGTTGCAAATGCGCGCCTGATAGGATACAGATCAGAAACTTTCCTTGTTATCTTCCGTATCGGGTGGTTTGTGCTGGCTTTAGATCGGGTATTGTTGTCGAAGGGAGGTTTATGAATGAAGACATATTTTTCTTTTCGATGGTGTGTCTCCTTTTTATTGAGTGTGTTCTGCGGAAAATTTATCCAGGTCTCCTTGCAGGGCAGCGATGGCTTAGGACTCAGCGTTAAGATCTGCTTCCTAAGAATTTTGCACTTTATGAGCCACGAGGGTCTCATAAAGGGTTTTTCTCCCCATGGGTCGAAAGGATCCCGTAGGTGTAAGTTCTTCTTAAGAATCATGAGGATTCTTAAGCGGGTTTTCCCTTGAGAGTCGTAAGGATCTCACAAGAGAGTTTTTCTTCCTTACAGGTCGTGAGGACCTGCAAGTGTTGGATGTGGTCACCCTTATCCGTGTTTCATGGGGTCAGGGGTTGCTCAAGTCATCGTAGTTTAAATACGTCGCGGTCAAGGTTAAGGACATCATAGTCCATGGATTTAAGGACTCCACAGTCCGATGTTAGTTTTAAGACATCACGGTCAAGGTTAAGGACCTCATAGTCCGTGGATTTAAGGACTCCACAGTCCAATGTTAGTTTTAAGACATCACGGTCAAGGTTAAGGACCTCATAGTCCGTGGATTTCAGGACTCCACAGTCCGATGTTTGGTTGCAGGGACCCGTCACCTCTTTGAAGACGTTGAGGAATTACAACGCCAGGTATCAAAGGAGCGAAGAGATGTACCCTTAAACCAAGGTAGAATCAGTACAGAATCAGGCTGGTTGATCGGTAGTTTTAAGACATTACGGTCGAGGTTAAGGACGTCATAGTCCGTGGATTTTAAGGACTCCACAGTCCGGTGTTTGCTCTGGATGCTTCACACGGGTTCACTGCCGTGCTTGGCGAGGACCAGGCTCCGCTCTGGATGCTTCACACGGGTTCACTGCCGTGCTCTGCGAGGACCAGGATCCGCTCTGGATATTTTCCGCGGGGTCAAAGAGTGGCGTTATCCGCGTTCCACGTAACCAGGGATTTTGCACTAGATGCTTCACACGGGTTCACTGCCGTGCTCGGCGAGGACTAGGCTCCGCTCTGGATGCTTCACACGGGTTCACTGCCGTGCTCTGCGAGGACCAGGATCCGCTCTGGATGTTTTCCGCGGGGTCAAAGAGTGACGTTATCCGCGTTCCACGTAACCAGGAATTTTGCACTAGATGCTTCACACGGGTTCACTGCCGTGCTCGGCGAGGACTAGGCTCCGCTCTGGACGTTTTCCACGGGGTCAAAGAGTGACGTTATCCGCGTTCCACGTAACCAGGAATTTTGCACTAGATGCTTCACACGGGTTCACTGCCGTGCTCAGCGAGGACTAGGCTCCGCTCTGGACGTTTTCCACGGGGTCAAAGAGTGACGTTATCCGCGTTCCACGTAACCAGGAATTTTGCACTAGATGCTTCATACGGGTTCATTGCCATGCTCGGCGAGGACTAGGCTCCGCTCTGGACGTTTTCCACGGGGGCAAAGAGTGACGTTATCCGCATTCCACGTAACCAGGAATTTTGCACTAGACGCTTCACACGGGTTCACTGCCGTGCTCGACGAGGACTAGGCTCCACTCTGGACGTTTTCCACGGGGTCAAAGAGTGACGTTATCCGCGTTCCACGTAACCAGGAATTTTGCACTAGATGCTTCACATGAGTTCACTGCCGTGCTCGGCGAGGACTAGGCTCCGCTCTGGACGTTTTCCACGGGGTCAAAGAGTGACGTTATCCGCGTTCCATGTAACCAGGAATTTTGCACTAGATGCTTCACACGGGTTCATTGCCATGCTTGGCGAGGACTAGGCTCCGCTCTGGGTGCTTCACACGGGTTCACTCCCGTGCTCTGCGAGGACCAGGATCCGCTCTGGATATTTTCCACGGGGTCAAAGAGTAACGTTATCCGCGTTCCACGTAACCAGGAGTTTTGCTGATTTTATCCGCATTTCTCGGGATGGAGGTTTGACTGTTGGTGATATGCATATCGTCGAGCCATGGAACTAGGGGTTGCCGCTGCTCCGCTTTGTTTGAAGTTGTGTCCGTCGTTACGAGACGAGTGTTGGGATGATCTTTAGGTCGCTTGTGGCCCATCGAGATTTAGCTTCTTTCTTTGGTGAAACCCCGGGGGGGAGGTATGCTCACTTCTTTGTTTATGCCCTTGGATTGTATACAGGGTGTGATGGAACGTCGCCTGCAGGGCATAAATTTCATTTTTATTTTATTTCTTTTTCCGCGATGCTCTATCATTTCTGCTTTTATATCGCGAAGATCGCGATTGCCCCATCATTTCGGCTATTTTTCGCGGTGCCCAATCATTTCGGCTATTTATTTATTTTCTACTCGCTGTTTTTTATTGCGAGTTGCCCTATCATTTCGGCTATTTTTTATGCATACATTTTTACTTGCTGCTTTTTATTACAAGTTGCCCCATCATTTCGGCTATTTCGTATGCATGCGTGGCTCGCTAGCCTTTTCGCTGCAAGCTTGGATTTTAAACACCGATTTCGGCATCAGCACCGCTACAACTGGGATATTGCCAGGAGCGAATCATCATTTGCCTCTGTCGATGCTGAACAAAGGTGGCTTAGTAAACAGGGTTAGGGTCCTGCCGACTAAGGCTTTTGACTTTATGAGCCGTAAGGTCCCTACAAGTCGTGAGGATCTTGTAGGTGTGTTTTCTCCTTGGGAATCGTAGGGATTCCTAAGTGCGTGTCCTCTTGTAAGTCGTAAGGATCTTACAAAAAGGTTTTCTCCTTATAAGTCGAGAGGACTTACAGGGGTTGTTTGCCATATGAACATATCCCTGGCCACGGATGGGACTTGGTCGGGGAAATGTTTATTCGCGCCCGTGGATTGTATACAAGGGTCAGTATTGAGCCACTTGTAGGGCAATATCGAAGGTTGTGGGGGTTGCTTAAGCACAGGTTCAGGTCTCTATAACTTAAGGCTTTTAAATCTTATGAGCCGTGAGGGTCCCATAAGAGAGTTCTCCTTACGAGTCGTGAGGATCTCGCAAGTGTAATTTCTCCTTAGCAATCGTGAGGATCCCTAAGTGTGTTGCTCCCTTGTGAGTCGTAAGGATCTCACGCGGGTGGTTTCTCCTTACAAGGTCGAGAGGACCCTGTAAGTATCTTTTAACGAGGTTGCGCCCTTTCGGGTTTTCACAAACACTCGCCGGTAGCCCTGCTGTTTTTACTCACGGAGCCCTTTCGGGTTTTCATCCGTACCCATTTTGCTTATGGATATACCGTTTTTTTTTTATTCTTTTTCTCCCCCCCCCCTTTTTTTAAACAAGGTCGCGCCCTTTCGGGTTTTCATGAACACTTGCCGGTAGCCCTGCTGTTTTTACTCACAGAACCCTTTCGGGTTTTCATCCGTGCCCATTTTGCTTGTGGACATACCGTCTTTTATTTATTTTTTTTTTATTTTTTTTATATCGGCTTTGAGATACTGCAATCCACCGTAGTTTATCGACATCTCGATCAACAGCTAGTTTTAGGACATAGTGGTCCATTTTTAGTTTAAGGACATTTCGGTCCGCCGTTAGTTTAAAGACGTTTCGGTCCGATGTTAGTTTAAGGACGTTTCGGTCCGATGTTAGTTTAAGGACGTTTCGGTCCGCTGTTAGTTTAAGGACGTTTCGGTCCGCTGTTGAAGAAGTTCGGTTACTACTTAGAGTTCGGGCTTAGGAAGATAGCGAGCGGACATAGTCGTCGTCATCTATCATTGACCTAGGCTTTGACCCGTCAAGCGTAGTATTTCTTCAGGAAGCGACCGTTTATTGGTCTGAAAAGCCTCTCACCGTGCATATCCATGAACAGATATGCTCCACCCTGGTAGACCTTGTCTATTATGTACGGGCCTTCATAGTTCGGCTCGAATTTTCCCCGCTTGGCGCGATTGGGGATCATAGGTCTTTTGACCACTAGCACGAGTTCGCCTTGGCGGAACGTCCTCGGCCTGGTCAATCTTTCGTATGAGCGCGTCATCTTTGCTTTGTAAGCCTCCAGATTTTGTTGTGCTATGAGCCGGGTCTCATCAAGGGCATCAAGCTCCTCAAGCCGGAGGTGAGCATTTTCTTCGTCCGTCAGCTTGTAGTGGACCGCCACTCGTAGAGAGGGTAACTCTATTTCGAGGGGGAGTACTGCTTCTGTACCAAATACCAATGCGTACGGCGTTGTGTTCGTGGCCGTTTTGAACGTAATTCGGTATGCCCAGAGAGCCTCCTATAGTTTTCTCGTGCCAGTCCTTCTTATTTCGGGACATCGTTTTCTTTATGATTTTCGTCAAGGTCTTGTTGAAGGCCTCGGCGAGACTGTTAGCTCACGGATTATAAACTGAGGAATACCTCCAGTCTATATTATGTTGTTGCGCGAAGCGACTGATCTTGTGGCTTCTGTATGCAGGCCCGTTATCGGAGATGATCCATCGTGGAGTTCCAAACCGATATATGATGTGCGTCTTGAAGAAATGGAGGATATTCTCCGTCTTCACTTCCCTCAACGGTACTGCTTCTGCCCATTTGGAGAAATAGTCAGTCGTTGCCAGGATGAAACGATGTCCTCTGGACGATGCTGGTTCGATGGGGCCGACTATGTCAGTCCCCCACATTTCGAACGGCCAGCTAGACACCGTTGGATGTAGTGGATTTGGATGTTGGTGGATAAAGTCCCCATGAATCTGGCACGAGTGGCATTGCTTCGCATATTCGAGGCAGTCCTGGATCATCGTGGGCCAATAATAACCCATTCGTTTGATCTTCAATTTCATCTTCGGGCCTGCTTGGTGAGAACCGCAGAGTCCGTCGTGAACTTCCTGAACGACCCCTTTCTCTTCGATAGGTCCCAGGCATCTCAACCACAAAGAATCGAACGACCTTTTATACAGAGTATTGTTTACGAAGGCGAAAGACAGAGCTCATTTCATGAGCTGATGTCTTGAAGACGCTTCTTCGGGCATTCGGTGGGACTTAAAGTAGTCTATGAAGACCTCCCTCCAGTCCTCAGCCTTCTCACGGTCTTTTATTTGTAGGGTTGTCTGCTCAATTGCTCCCTTCTCTTCGGATGATTCCGGAGATATTTCTGCTGGGGCAAGCACCCGACGGCTTTGCACCACGATTTTAACGTCATCAAGGTTCTCATCAGCCAGTTCTTTAGCGAGCTTGGCCAACGCGTCTGCTTTGCTGTTTTCCGTGCGTGGTATGCTTTCCAGAATATAGGAGGGGATTTGGGTCAACAATTGTTGCACCTTTTCACCGTACTTCACCAACTCCGGTTTGCACATTTGGTAGTCGTCGTTTACTTGACTAACGACTAGTTGAGAATCCCCGTATATGAGGAGGTTTTCAATTCCCATGCCGATGGCGATCTCGAGGCCTGCTATCAAAGCTTCGTATTCGGCTTCATTGTTCGTTCTTGGTTCTGTTAAGGAGAAAGCGAAGCGCATCATCCCTCCCTGTGGAGTTACAAAGACGAGTCTTACTCCCGATTTAATTATAGGGGTACTTTGTTTGCGCTTCTTCACGGAAGATGCTCCATCGAAATAAAGCTCCCATCTGGTATTACCACCGTCGATCGCATCAAACGCACACTCTTCTGGCAAATCTCAATTCAGAGGAGAACCGGCAGGTACTGGATGCTCAGCAAGGAAGTCAGCGATGGCTTGGCCTTTCACTGCCTTAAGAGGCTGATAAGTTATATTGAAAACTCCATCAGGAGCAGGGCCCATTTAGCGAGTCTCCCTGTCAATATGGCTTTTGACATTAGATATTTTAGGGGGTCCACCTTTGATATAAGATGGACTTCATGTGCCAATGCATAGTGCTGGAGTTTTGTTATCGCAAAGATTAACGCCAGGCAGTGTTTTTCGATAGGGGAGTAATTGCTTTCTGCCCCCAGAAGAACTCGGCTTAAATAGTAGAGCGCTCTCTCCTTCCCTTGGTCGTTTTCTTGCGCCCATAATGTGCCTAAGGACCCTTCGAGGGCTGTTGTATATAAGATAAGGGGCTTTCCCTTAACCGGAGCAGCCAGCACCGGCGGGTTCTGCAGGTATTGCTTGATTTCATCTAGCGCGCTCTGGCATTTTCGGTCCCAGACGAACAGAGTTCCCTTCTTCATCAGGTGACTGTAAGGACGGCACTTGCCTGACAGGTTGGCGATAAATCGCCGGATGTACGCGAGCTTCCCTTGGAGAAACCGCAGCTATTTGAGAGTCCTTGGCGGTGGCATTTCCATGATCGCCTTGATCTTAGATGGATCTATTTCGATACCTCGGTGTCGGATGATGAATCCCAGGAATTTACCCGAGGAAACTCCGAATGCGCATTTGAGGGGATTCATCTTCAAATTGTATTGCCGAAGGCATTGAAATACGGTCTTCAGATGCTCGAGGTGTTCCTCATATGACTTGCTTTTCACTACTAGGTCATCGATGTAGCACTCGACGATTTCATGTATGAGATCATCAAAGATCTTTGTCATGGCCCTCTGATAGGTTGCACCAGCATTTTTTAATCCGAAGGGCATGACTTTGTAGCAGAATATGCCCAATGGAGTCCGGAAAGCGGTGTGCTTCTGATCTTCGGGATGCATCTTTATCTGATTGTACCCTGATGAACCGTCCATGAAAGAGAAAACCTCATGAGTGGACGTGTTATCTATCATCAGCTCGGTTACCGGTATTGGGAAATCGTCCTTCGGGCAGGCTTTATTGAGATCCCTAAAGTCCACGCATATGCGCACCGTCCCATTTTTCTTCATTACCGGGACGATGTTGGCGATCCAGGCAGGATATTGGACTTCTTGGATAAATCCATAATCGATCAGCTTGACTTCGGCATTGATGCTCATCTCAAGCTCGAACCGCATCCTTATCGGCGCCTGCTTGACTGGCTTGATATCCGGGGATATTGCTAATTTATGCACAGCAATCTCTGGGTCTAATCCCGGCATCTCGGAATAGTTCCACGCGAAGCAATCTCTATGCTGTAGAAGCATGTCTTTTAACTCGGCCACCCTTTCTTCAGATAACAACTCGCTGACGAACGTCGGTCGTGGGTCGTTTGTCGTTCCCAACTCAATCTTCTTGAGGTTATCTGCAGTAGTGTGTATCCCATCTTCCAGCTCTTTTGGCGCCGGTGGATACTCTAAGATCACCTCGTCATCATTGTTTTCGAAGCACCAGGGAAAGTCATTCATATCCTCGGGCTCTTCTTTTGATATCGTTATCATGCGACAGGTACGAGCTCGTTTCCAAGACCGATGTGGATCTGATTCTGCTCTCGTGGCTTTGGGTTCATGCTTCTGCGGCGGGGTTACCCTCCAGCTATCAGATAAAGCGAACTTGCCGAGCTGATACTGATCTTCTACCCAGTTCTTGAAGGTGAAGCAGTCTTCGATAGGGTTTCCTATGGCTCGGTGATAAGAGCAATAGCCCGGATGAGAAACTTTGTTAGCTTGCTCACGGTGCTTAGACTCCGGAAGTGCGATCATTTGATGTTTTATAGCGAGCTCGAGTAACTTCTTCGTCTTGTCTCGGGGGAAGGAATACGCTCGACTCATCTTCTTTATGAGGGACAAATCCGGGCCGCCCAATACCCGATCACATGACTCTCTAATCCTGCGTCGTTGTTGTCGGCTCCTCTTTCCGCTTCTTGACTTACTTCTGCCTCTGCGTCGGGCCTTTTGTACATCGGATTGACAGGGAGGAGCGTCCTTGTCTTTTGCGGCTTGTCGAAGCAGACGTTGCGTCTTGGCTTTCTCGTAGATGGCCATTTCGCGACTATGGTCGTCTTGAGCTTTTTGACCCGCTTTCCTGATAAGCTTGTCCATTCGTTCTTCAAACGACGGACTCGGCACTTCGCTCGCGGGATCTATTTTTGACGAGGGGTTAGCATCTCCCGACAGGGTGTCCTCTTCTTCATCGAAATTATATATGGCGTGACTACCGTGGACCCGTTCCCATTTCCCGGATCTCACATATCCAAGCCCGAGCGTTTCCATTCTCCCATTGGGTAATTTGCGCTGGGTCCCAGGGACATCCCAAATCCTGTTATAGAATCGAGCTTGTCGGATAGTCTGTTTTAAGGGTACCCCTTGGCGCTTCAATAGTCTTTTCAACCCGTCTGTGTAGTATCTGGGCAAACGGAGGGGTTGGAGCCTGTCGAGTGTAGAATCCGCGCCATGCCAGATTTCTTTCTCCACTCTTGTTTCCGTGGATCGGTAGAATAGGATCGCCTTTTCACCCTTTCGCTTGGGAGGGACGTAAAACGTCTGCAGGTCCTGCACATTGTAAGCTTGAAGTGCGTCGAGATCCTTGTAGTGTTTCCGCGGCACTATGGTGATTTGCAAACTCTGGTCATCGCTAGGGGATGCTCGTATTGACGGCCGACTGGAGAACACGGCATTAACCTCATCTTCCGAATCACTTCCAAAGATCAACATGGGGGCGGACGGTCCCGGGTCATTGCGTCGAGACGGCCCAGCGTAGACTATCTCTTCTTCTTCCTCGGTATCGCTCCCAAAAACAGAGATGGTGGCGGTGATTTTGTTCTCCGGCTTGCGACATTTTTCTGTATCCTCGAAGTCTGGCAAAAAGTACTTTGCATCTTCGTACTTGCGGACTTCGTTCACGGAGAATGGGTTCAGCTCACCTGTTACGGTATACTCGAAATCATCCTTAAAGTACTCCATACACTGATGCTGTGTAGAAGGGATGATGTTGTACTCGTGTAACCAAGGACGACCGAGCAAGGCGTTATAGCAGGTCTTGGCGTCAATGACGTGAAACTTGATGTCCGTGATGAGCAGTCCGAAGCGTAATGTTAATATTACAGATCCGAGAGTCCGTGATGACTGGGAGTCGAAACCGGAGATGGTAATTTTATCACGAGCGAGGTGCTGCACGCTCATGCAGATTTCCTTCAACGCCCGAACATTAAGGAGATTGACGGAGGATCCATTATCCACCAAGATCTTGCCTATCTTGATATCATGGCAGTATCCAGAGACATATAGGGGACGGTTGTGGTCGCACGTCCCGAGGAGAAGGTCTTCGTCACCGAAAGTGATGTCGGCCGTGTGCACTTCTTCCAGTTCATCCTTCATCCTTTCTGCGGCGAGGAAGGCTTGGAACCGCTCGGGCTCTTGTAACGCCTTGATTAATGAATCTCGCGCTTCTTTTGATAATAGGAGGGCATCGAGAATGCTGAGCTGAGAAGGTAGCTTCCTTAGGTGCGCTAGGATGTTGTAGTCCACCTTACCCTGCCTGGGATGGTCCTTGGCAGTCAGCTCTTTCATGACTTGGTCATCTAAGGCGATATCCCCAGTGACCTTCTCCTTTCCCTTATCTTTTCTATTCGCGGGTCCGAGATTCTTTTCCGGAAGCGTGCGATTGCGCAGCTGAATGTTCTCGCAGGCCTCCGGTTCTTCCTCTTTCCCTAAAACGGACTCTTTAAAGAGAGGGCCTAGAGCCATTTCTTCATCAGAGTCGCTCCCAAAGGTGAGAACTTGTGATCTTCCGGCGTCGACCATGTAACAGCTGCCGGTAGTTCCTTTGTGCCTGTCGGTTGTACTTCTTTGCTCTCGGCGAGTTTTGCATTTCATGCACTTAAAATGTCGCCGGTGAGCAACATATCCCTGCCACCACATCTTAAAAGCGTCGCACTCCTCAGTGGGGTGCGAAATCTTCCGATGATATGCGCAATAATTAGGGTGCCTCTCCGCCCCACCTAACGTGTTTTCTTCTGAGGGTGGCAGCTTCATTCCCATCGACATGGCTTTGGCAAATCTTTTTCTCGTCTTGTACTTGTTTTTATTCGCATCGGATGTCTTTTGATCTGGCGGGAGTGCTTCGACTCCTTCGTTTAGTCTCCTGTGCTTGGCTCCTTCCGATGCAGCCATCTCACGCTCCTGATCGGCTTTACTCTTCAAACGAATCTCGTCTAGAAAGGCGTCGATCATTCATCTGTTGGCCATACAAGTTCTGGCTCAGGCTGTGCCCCCAGTTTCTCAGTGCCAGGAGTTTTCTCATCTTCCGAGTGGGAAATCACATGACAACTCGCCACATATCCCTCGGATTCATCCGATGAGCTCTCTCCATCATCTTCCTCCTGAAAGACGTGGTTGAGGAACTCTTGTAGCGTGACGGGAGTCCGCGCTTTTTGATTGTACTCTTCCAGCGCGTCGATCTGTTTCTGTAAATTCGTGCGCTTGTCTCCAGGCTTCACGGGCTTCTTAGATTTCTTCTTCTTTTTCTTCGAAGATTTTGACGGTTGGATGTGAGTACTTGGGCCATCACCACCGCTCCTCGTAGTTAGACGCGGCTTCAGCATCTCTTTGATGATTTGAGGTTCAAGCGGGTTCTTCCATTCGACTGCTGGGCACGCATGAAGATCACTCAGCATTTTTCTGGTTCTAGCTGATAGCACGACTTCCCATGGAGTTTCCTCAATGAAAGAACAGGTTGCCCCCGGTGTGTCTGCTTTCTTAGGAGTATGCGGCTGTGGCGGATTCACCTTCCACTTTTCGGACAGCGCAAACTTTCCCTGGAGGTATTGATCCCCAATCCATCCTTTGAAGACGAAGCAATCCTCAATAGGGTGGCTTACCGTTTGATGGTAAGGGAAATAATTGGGGTTATTCACCTCAGTGGGTTGTGGCGGTCGCCTTGGATTTGGCAAGTTTTTAAGTCTGTTGCGTACTGCCAGCTCGAATAACCGTTTTGTCTTATCCCGCGGGAACGAGTAGGGGCGCTTCATCTTCTCATTATAATACCGGCGTCTTTCTTCCAGTTGATCCGCCAGCTTTGAGGCACTAGGTTGCTGCTGAGCATTCGCGACGAAGGTTGCCTTCCCTTTACCCTTGTCACTCCGAGGCTCCGGCTTCGGGGGAGATAGTATGTGACCCATCTGGTCCATTTGGGCCAACTTGTCGATTAAATCCTAGAACGTGGTTGGCTTAAAGAACATCATAAACTGGGAGATAGTTGCATGAGGGTCTAGGGTTCCCACAAACATGCCCACCGCGGGCGCTTCCTCAATGCGTTGTTCGCATTTTGATCATAAATTTCGCTAGCGTATAGCGTACTGGACCCACGTTTCACCTGGTTTCACCCTGGCATTAATTAATGCTGTTATCGGAGTGCGTTCGCTGGCGCTTGCGAATCGCTGGGTGAATAGCAATTCCATTTCAGCGAACGTCTTGATGGAATCGTTCGGGAGTTCCGAATACCATTCGAACGTTGTTTCTGATAAGTTGCCCATGAACTGGCGAAGCAACAGTTTATCGTCACCGCCGGTGTTACCGCAAAGGGCCCTGAACTGGGCAACATGTTGGTGGGGATTGCCGGTCCCCTTATACACGTGGAATTTTGGTATTGTATAACACGGCGGATATTTAATTTGGTCGTACCAACTTGGATACGGTCGCCCCGTTTTTACGACTTGACCAGCTGCCTCAGTCGCCTGATGAACCCAGATTTGCTGGGCTATATAGTCGTCCAAGTCAGCCTTAGAGATTGTCTCCTCCTTGGCCGTTGAGAGAGCCGGTGGCGGATTTGACGTTTCTCCCTTGTCGTCTTCAAGGATGATCGGAGGATCCTCAGCAGGTGGGTCTTGTTGGATCATCATTCCCACCATGTCCTGGAATAAGTGGGCTATTTGCTTTATATTGGCCGCTTGTTCTGCAGCCTCTCTATCTTTCTTTTCCAGTATCCTCCGGAGGAACTCGGCGTCGGTTTTCTGTTCTTGTTGCTGATCCGATGACGCCTCGGGGCTTTCTTTCGGCCCAGTAAGCGTGGCCATTGCGATCATCATTTCCTGGAGCTTTTGCTGTTGCTCCTGAGCTTTGGTCACCGACCGTGTAAGCGGTCTATGACCTATGGACGCGCGGCTATCTTCTTTCCCCGACGCCATGTATACAGTGTGGACCATCCTGCCCCCAGCCTTAGGGCGTCTGGGCTCAACGCTTTTAGCTTTCGTTGCAGGCCCGGGGGTCCTCTCTGGCCTCTTCTTTTTATGAGCAGTGGAAGTTGAGGGGGCCGTTGAAGTGGGCACCCAGATAGCTTTTCGTGGCTTAGCCTGGTGACTGACTTCCTGTTGGATTTTCAGCTTCTTGTGCTGGCGGGAGAAATTTGGATCGATCACCGAGTCTCGGGTCTACCGCCAGACTTTATAGATTTTGGAAGACAGCCGTTGAGGAGATTGGGGCTGTTCTGGCTTTATTTCCGCGGCCTTTTTCAGCGGAGGGGGAGACCTTTTTAGCACCGCGGTAGGAGAATTCCTACGCATCTTATTTAGCATCTCAAAGTTGTTCCCAGTTGGAATAGCAGCATTAACCTCTGTCGTCGGGGCTGGAGGAGTTAGCCCAGGAGGGGAGTTGCCTCCGGCCTTCCTCACTAGGCGCCAGTAACGACGTCGAGCGCATCGTGCTGATGGAACCGGCTTGGTGAAGGCGATAGTCTCATCTTTCCCCCTGTGTAGGTGGGGGGTGGCTGCTGGTGTCAGCCTGTTAAAGACCGATGTCCTTTAGGTAGCAGGAGCAGGAGCTGGAACAGCCAATCTTGTAAAGACCGACTCTTTGGTAGGAGAAGCCGCCTTGACGACTTCATCAGCAAGGATGGTTATCCTCTTCGGAATAATCTTCTCTGGGATTGCAAGCTTCATTGTGGGCCCAGAGGAATTTTGGCCTAGTCTGGCGAAGACCGAGGAGCTGGATAACCTGCTCAGAGGGGCCGTGGGAGTAGCAAGTCGATCAAAGACCGATTTCTTTGACGCTTCCGGTGCTGGCATTGGGATGTTAATGTTCACCGACGGGAGCATGGTCCCAAAGAATAGACCGGTGGTAGCTTGAGTCACTTGCTCCACAGGCATAGTGAATAGGGAAGCAGCCTGCGGTCCATATGCTACACCTCCAGGTGAGGCGGAGCGTCGGCTGCACTTGCGGTTGGAGCAGTTCGAGCAATTGCCAGCCATTGATCCTTTTGCTTTCTGTAGCAAACGAAACGCCAAATCTTAGTACTTCGAAACCCAAGGGCAACCATTAGCGAACCGCGATTGGTTCGCGAATCACGACACACGAAGTGTGGAGTGGAAAAAGGAAAAGGTCCCACCGGGCGTGCCAGAATCTGTTCCCCTCCGAAAGACGGCGCGACGCAGGGACGTCTTGCCTGAGATTCAGGGCAGATGCTAATTAGTGCTATCCGTCTACCTCTCCGAGGATACCAAGTTGATTTATGGCACCATGTATCGAAGGTTTAAACGGATGCGTCCGATGTAGCAGACTTCGTCAGATTCCCCCTCGCTTGAGGGGTTTTTTATTGTGGGGACGCTCTTCCCTGCAGGCGCAAGCCCCTGCAGTTAATTACGCTACCATATTGCGGTAACCACTTTCTCCTTCTCCAGAAATTTCACTTCGTGTCGTGTGTGTTTATTTTGTGTTTGGTTGCCCGTGGATTGTATACGGAGACTGAGTTATGTCGTCGCCCGTAGGGCGTGGACTAGTCCAAATCCGTATTATCTTAGATTTGGGTTTGGGGGTTGGGTTTAAGGATACGTTAGCCTCATTTGAGACTAAGATCAACTTAAACGTTTGTTAAGGATACGTTAATCTAAATTTAGACTAAGATCAACTTAACGAGATCGTTTTAGATCCAACAAGAGAGCAATTTGAAGGGGAGGCCCTGTTGTTTAGTTTAGTGGCATTGCGGTCAATAGGTAGTTTAAGGACATTACGGTCCATAAATAGTTTAAGGACATTACGGTTCATAGGTAGTTTAAGGACATTGCGGTCCAATGTTAGTTTTAAGACGTTGCGGTCAAGGTTAAGGACGTCGTAGTCCGTGGATTTAAGGACTTCCCAGTCTAATGTTAGTTTTAAGACATCACGGTCAAGGTTAAGGACGTCGTAGTCCGTGGATTTAAGGACCCCACAGTCCGTCGTTAGTTTTAAGACATCCCGGTCAAGGTTAAGGACCTCATAGTCCATGAGTTTAAGGACCCCACAGTCCGTATCAATGTGTGGTCATCGGGACCCGTCACCTCTTTGAAAACGTTGAGGAATTACAACGCCAAGTATCAAAGGAGTGAAGAGATGTACCCTTAAACCGAGGTAGATTAAATAGTCTTTGGCCTAATTTAGAACCAAGACCAATTAATCATATTATGAGCCCATTGGCTCAGTTAAGTCTGAATTGAGGACTTATGGCCAGCTTGGGCTAAGTCCAATCATGCTTAGGATATGGGCCCTCTGTTGGTCCATTGAAGGAGAGGCTTTGCCTCTGGAAACTTAGCCAATTGGGCTAAAGCTAGTGTTAAACACTAGAGACCAACAGTGTTGAACACTGGGAATGAGATTGACAAACTGATGTTAAACGCCAAAAGATAATCAGTGTCACATACTAGCAACAGGGCTTTCAAATTAGTGTTAAACACTACGGCAGGTCAGTGTTAAACACTGGACAGAGAGGTTTCAAGTTAGTGTTTAAACACTAAAGCAAATCAGTGTTAAACACTGGAAAGAGAGATTCCAAATTAATGGTAACCGAAATTTAATTTAGTGTTAAACACTATGAAATTTAGTGTTAAACACTGCAAAGAGAGTTTTTTAACTAGTGTTAAACACTAAAGCAAATCAGTGTTAAACACTGGATACAGAGGTTTCGATTTAGTGTTAAATACTAAGGCAAGAGGGGCCACGTGGTAGCACGTGAGAGCGCCCTCTCTTTATTTGTTCTGCCGAGAGTATTGAGTATTTTGGAGCGTCACGTGCTGTCATGTGATGAGCATTTAAGTGTTCGTCTGTTAGAGCTTCTGCTGGGGGGCACGTGGGGCACGTGAGGAGTTGTCTCAAAACCCTTCTCTGTGGACCTTTTCAGGGGTCACGTGGTAGCACGTGACCCTGTTTCTTTGCCTGTTTGAGGATGCGTTTATCTTTTTTTTTTAAGTATTAAATTCTTCATAGGGTTAAACCCTACCAATAAACTTTAGAGAAATTAATTTCCTGTTTTCTTCTGAAGAATTATATTCTTAGATAGGGTTAAACCCTAATTTCTTCTGTGAGAATTGAATTCCCATACATGTGAGGAATTAGGTTCCTGTTATTTTAACATATTTGAGTTCTTAACTAGGGTTAAACCCTGGTCCTGTTCATTTGAAGGAATTAAATTCCTGTGACATAGGGTTGAACCCTAATTTTATTTTAAAGGAATTAAATTTCTACAAGAATTAAATTCTCAAACTTCCGTTCCCTCCCTATGCTTTGGATCTGCATGGCAGGATCTCAACCCAATGAGAATTAAATTCTCAATTCAAGGGGAGATGTGCACTTTGCAGATCCTCCACTAAAGAGAGAACTAAGTTCTTCTTTTTAATATAAGAGTTAAACTCTTTCGAGAATTAAATTCTCTTTTTTTTTCTTTAAAAGCTTTCCCTTTCTTACCTAGGGTTTTCTTTTGCAGAAGATCAAATTCTTCCAAAGTCTCAAGGCTCTCTCTCTCTCATTTTCTCTCTCTGTGTATCGATCTCTCTGTATATCGATCTCTCTGTCCCTTGGCTCCTATTTATAGGAGAAGGAGCAGAATCAATTAGTTTCGATGAATCATTCATTGAGGGATCTGATTTGTATTCATTAGAGATTTGATTTGCATTCACCATTTATTTGGACCTTTGGATTATCAGGTGAATTTTATTCACCATTGGATTTTAAATCCAAAGATATTCTTTTGTTGTTTCGGTTAGATTTTAAGGGGCAATCTTTCCAAGTTCAAGATTTTTCCATAGATGGGTGATATTTAATCACCTTTAAATCTTTAATCCAATCGGTTTCAAATAATCATTCCCCATTGGAAAGATTAGAACGCTGTTCAGAATTTAATTCTGTTAAATAGATAGGCTTTGAAAGCCGGTCACGTGTGGCCATGTGACCCTTGGTCACGTGTAAGCACGTGACCCCCTGGAGCGAACTTTCTTCTCCCTTCTGCGCTCTATCTTCTAGCCGCTGTTCGACCGTCACGTGTCAACACGTGACCCCTGGTCACGTGTGAGCACGTGACCCCTGGTTACGTGTGAGCACGTGACCCTTCCTAAAGCCTTTTCTTTGATTTAATCAAGGAACTGAATCTGCCTTTGCCGCTGCTTTTAATTGTCACGTGCCAACACGTGACTACTGGTCACGTGCTAGCACGTGATGCCTCTTCCGTAGGCTTTCCTGATTTTAAATCAGGAAACAGAACCTACTTTCGAGAGTTTCGCCCAAAAAAAAGGGTATATCCACAAACGAAATGGGCACGGAAGAAAACCTGAAAGGGCGCAGGACTACCGGCGAGCTTGTGAAATCCCGGAAGGGCGCAATCTCGTAAAATATATATATATATATAATAAACTTGCGAGATCCTCACGACTCGTAAGGAGGATTCCCCTGCCATGAGACCCACACGGCTCATAAGATTCAAAAGCCTTAAGCTACGGGGATCTGAACCCGTTCTTAAGTCGTCATATCCCCCAAATTGCCCTACAGGCGGTCTGATATTGACCCTTGTATACAATCCACGGGCATAAATAAATATATCCCCCACCAAGTTCCACCAACGACGAGAAATGTCCCCATATGGTGAACGACCCTTGTAAGTCTTCTCGACTTATAAGGAGAAAATACTCTTGGAAGATCCTTACGACTTACAAGAGAAAATATCACTTAGGAATCCCCACGATTCCTAAGATGAAAACACACCTACGAGATCCTCATGACTTGTACGGAGAAATACCTTTATGAGACCCTTACAGCTCATAAAGTCAAAAGGCCTTAGTTGACAGGATCCTAACCCTGTTTGCTAATCCACCTTTGTTCAAATCGATAAAGGCAGATGATGATTCGATCCTGGAAATATCCCAGTTGTAGCAATGCCGATGCCTAAATAGGTATCAAATTTCAAGTTCTCACAAAGGCAAATGATGATTCGCTCCAGGCAATATCCCAGTTGTAGCGATACTGATGCCTAGATAGGTGTCAAACCCTAAGTCCTCTCACGTCAAATGATGATTCGCTCCTGGCAATATTCCAGTTGCAGCCATGTCGATGCCAAGATTGGTATCAGATCTCAAGTTCCTAACTCGTAATAAAACTCAGCGAGTCGCAAAAAAAATGCGTATGGAAAAGCCGTAATGTTTGGGCAACTCGCAATAAAAAGCAGTGAGTAAAAATAAAAAAATACATAGCCGAATGATTGGTCACCACGGATAAAACCCGAAATGATTGGGCAATCGCGATTTTCGCGATATAAAAGCTGAAAAGATAGAGCATCGTGGAAATAAAAAATAAAATAAAATAAAATTTCCTCTGCCCTGCAAGTAGGTCCACACTGACCCCTGTATACAATCTATGGGCATAAATGAAAGAAAGGGGACCATATTTTCCCAACAGGCTCTGTTAAAAGGAGAGTTGGATCTCGACGGCGGCATCTACATCCTAGAGATCAGCTCGACGTTCCTTCTCGGTACAGATGCGACGTTAACAAAGGCTCCAAGGAGTCAAATCAAAAAGGAGTAACGGAAAAATCCCAACACCACCCCGACGTTCTTCTCATTCCAGCAGGATACAGACGCAACGTCAACAAAAGACCCAAGAGCCAAAGCAAAAAAAAATGGAGCCACGGCAAAATCCTAGCTCCAAGTCTTGACGGTACATATACAACCTAGAGACTATCCCGGCGTCCCCCTCATTTCAACAGGGTGTAGATACAACTATCAAATGAAAATAGAGTGATGACACATTCCTATCTCTGGACTTCAATTGCAATACAAATAGCATAGAGGTCCTACAGATGTCTACCCTACTTCAGCAAAGAATCGGCGCGAAATCATCAAAGCAAAAAACGAAGTGATGGCATATTCCTTGCTTCGGGTCTTGACAGCAACTCACATAAAGCCTAAAGACCGTCGAAGATCATCCCACCTCAGAAGGGTGCGGTTATGACTCATCGGGGATCCAAATTGAGCCTAACCTTAAGTAAAAAGCGTTATGGCAAATTCCTAACGCTTGCTCTTCCGATAGTAATATGACCTAAGGAGATTACTCAAAGACGTCTTGTCCAGCCCCCGAAAAGATCAAAGACACGACAGTCGCGGGGTTACTCGAACAACAGCTTAAAGACTGCATATCGAGGAATACATCAGCCAACGCGACGGTGCCATGGACTAAAACTCTACTACCATAAACCTAACGGACCTCTATCGTAAAGAATGGGGGTTATCTACATACAACGTTAAGACAAGTTTGCTTGTAAACCTAAGAGAGGTAAACTAAAGATCTAGAGACTCCGAAACGAGTGAATAAACTAGAGACTCCGAAATGAGTGAATAAACTATAAACTCCGAAATGGGTACATAAACTAGAGACTCCGAAATGGGTGAATAAACTAGAGACTCCGAGACGAGTGAATAAACTAATTAGCGCTAAATTGAGACATCAAACACAGTGGAGCGCATGCAAAAAAAGTATATTCTTTATTCATGAATTAAAGTGTTTGAAAAATACAATTTAAATAAAAGGGGGATACAATTTTAGCCATTAAAAAGGCGGGGCTTTCATAAATTGGCGACCCGCTCAATCTCTTCCCGCAGCTCCTCCTCACGCGCTACTATTGCAGCCAACATCGCTTCAACTCGGGCCCATTGTTGCAAGCATGATGAAAGCTACTCGGCAATTTCCTGCTTAGCCACTTCACAATCTCGTATTCCCCGCTCGGTAGAGTCGAGGTGCTGCCTCAGCGCCATTCCCTTAGAAACGCATTGTTGGAGATTCCCAAAAATAATTTGTATCTGCGCGGCGTTTGCTTCGACCTGGACGCGCAATTGGCTGGATTCGCCAGAAGCTGTCTCATGTTCTTTTTGCTTCAGGGCCAGCTTCTGCTCAAAGTATTGAAGAGAAGCGGCACTTTGCTCGATCCATGCAATCAGTCGAACCTTCGAGTTTAATGCTTCGGGTGTAAGACGCTTATGCTTGATCTCATGGAGACAGGCCTCAATTCGCCTACAATAGTCAACCCAAACACCGACGAAGTCTTCGTTGTGGAAAGTCACAAGCGTCGCCAGCATAGGGTTGACCTCGTCCGCAAAGTTCGCAGCAGAAGTGAGAGCTTCAACGTTAAGGTCTTCGATAAATTCGCTTAGAATCCACCTGCTATTTGCCGCACCCCTGGAGGACTGACGCTTAACAAACGGCCCCACGGGCATAGATATGTGAGACTCAAGGGGAGCCAAAGCCGGTGTAGCTGCTGTAGAATAAAGCACGCACAAAGAAGGGTCGGATTTCAACCTAAGAACTAAAAAGGACGATGATGAATAAGATCTAGCATACCAGTGGTCGAAAGTGGCAAATCAGGAAGCTTGGGAGGCTCTGCTATTCCTTCGTTCTCTCCCTCGAGCCGTAAGACTGTGGCCAATATGAGAAAATCTTAGCGATAGAAAGATCACTCGTGAAAAGATGAAATGAGAGATAAAGAATATACTGACCGACGCTCGAAGCAGGAAAGAAATTCTGATTGGAAGGCAAAGTGCGAGCTTAGCATTTGGCATAGGCGGTCAAAAAGCACCCCTACAGTATTGCAACAATATATGGTAAAGAAATTAATCCAAGAAATAATATCTGTACTGAAACAAGGAATTGAAAAATCTTTACCTTCCGTCATTAAACCTGAAAGAACTTGGGGGGGCACAAAAGAAAGAGGTGGAACAGTGACAGTCGTGGCAGCGGCTGACAGTGATTCTTCAATTCGCACAACGCCGGGTCTACCGCATCTGTATTCGGAATAAAAGAAATATCAGCGAATATGTTTGGCAAGATTGAGAGCCCAAAAGAAATAACATAAGGAATACCTGACGAGGCAAAGACCATAGCGGTGTCTGGAGCGTCGCTAACCATGACGGCTTCCTCGGTTTCCACCATCACCTGGGAGATGGACTCAACGTCGACACCTTCGTCCCCCAAATCAATAAGGGTCGTCGTCATGCTCGCATCACCTGCCGAAATCAGGGATCCACATGGGGAGGAAGCGGCAGTTGGAGCAACCCCTGATTCGACAAGAAGGCCTGACGCCCCAGACTCTTCAAACGTGGGCACTTCACCCGCTACGCTACTACTTAAACTTGGCCCTGTTGCATCATTCAAGGACAAATGTGTTATAATTCGAGGAAAATTACTGTAAGAGGAAACCTGAAAAAATAAACAAGTCCTATTAGGTTTCAATAAGGGATCATGCGTTGTTTTACCTTGAAGTAACCACTCGGCCTCTTCGTGAGCAGCACGGGCAACATGCCTATGAGCAGTGGATAGGGTAGAAGGAATGTCTTTCATGGGAACGTCAGAGGGTCGGGCATCACTCGAACCCATGCCTACGGTCAAGTTAGCCTGGCGCTCCCTTACTGCGTGCTTTTTGCGCTTCCTCTCAACCTTGGCTGTACGAATAGATCTCCTCAGGACCTCCAGTAGGGGAATATCGTTGTCCAAATTAGGCTCGGCCTCCAGATCTTCTACAACATCCATCATCGGCTGCTTTAGCGACGCTTCCTGTGGCGGCCCTGGGGTGACCCTAACCGTAGCTGGTGGCTCTGAAGGCTCCTCCACACCACTACCTGAGGACGGCATTGTACTCAGAACAACATGAGTTGCGGTGGTTCATGTAACAGAAAAAGGAAGGGAGTCAGGGTGTGAACGAAATGAATTAAATATGTAAATGCGCCACGAAATGAATCATACCAAGACCCATGGAGGCATGAAGCTTTTCCTCTTCCTCAAATGTCTTGAGGGACGCCAAGAGAGCTTCTTCAGTGGAGATTCCTGTTAGGAGAAGAGCGTTAATAAAGCATAATAAATTCAAAAAAATGTGTACAGAAGAATATGAATGGAATATACCGGACGCCGCAAGAGAAGCGAGCGCTGCTTGCTCGCAGGCTAATCTCTCATAAGCCTCGATAGCGGCTTGAAAATCAGTAGCGGCATTCTCGTCGACAGAGGCTTCAAATATACCAACGTTGGTTCCGTATTCGGCTAAGCCTTCGCTATAAGGGGCATGCAGCTCCTGACCGAATACAACGTCAGCTGAGAATAAAGATTTCTTCTTCTTCTGTAAGCCGGCCCTAACACCCAATGACAAAAGTTTGCGCTTAACGGGCTGCTTCGAACGGCGAGTTTCGATCTCCGAGCCGATACCCGACTCAGAGGATGCCACAGCCACCACAGTCACAGGAGCACTGTTCAGTTGATAAAACTGCACTTTTAATATGACATTTTCCTCACTATTTATATATAATAAAATATGTTTATTATAAATATGACACATATAAGGGTTTATCTGTAAAAATACTATTTTCATGTGTTTATATATTATAATTAACATTATAAAGGAAAATGGTAAGCATATAATATTCATATAATATTTGGACTATTTTAATATGAAATATCTTTGACCAATTCTCTTAAAACTAAAATATCATGACAAATGGTTAAGATGATATCTCAATAAAAACAAATTCTACTAATATCATTTATTGAGATAATTGTGCAGGAATTATATCATGACTAAAATCAAGGAAATCCGAGTTGGCGAGATCAAATCTGCCAAGATATTCAAGTAAATTGAAGAAACCAATTTTGGCAGAAACATAGAGAAGATTTTCAAAGTCTAGATATTCAAAAGATCACCAAGAGCTACATAGATGAAGCCCAGAAATTTAAGCCCAAGATCCCACCATAAGACCGCGGATCCGCGGTCAAACCCATCCAACGGTCGCGGTTCCGCCACACTTTAAGGGAGTTGGGATTCTGAATTTTTTTGGTTAGAATCGTAACAACTAGTCACCATATTAGGAAACTAGGGTTCCGGCTCTGTGAGTATAAATAAGGACCGGGAGCCTCTTGGAAAAATCATCAAGCTGAAGAGATCACGAAGTCCACGACAGGCTCACGCATCCAGGCTGATCATCAACGGTTCATCTACCTCCTTAGAAGAGATCGAGAAGCAAATTAGCATTTTGTAATCATTTTCTAAGGAAACAAAGTGTACTTGATCTTGTTGATTAATAAAGGTAGTTTTATTCTATTGCATTTTATTTTCTTCATGATTTCTATCTCTTCTTATCCCAACATGTGTGAGTAATTCTTCGCTTGTTAGGGTTCATGGGATTAGGGTAGGTTAATGGATGATGAAGATCCTTAAACTCTTTTTACGTCCTATAAAGTTTATAAACTTTATCAAAAGAATAGTTAACATCCTAATCGGGCGCGCTACCAATTCATTGCTAGTCTCGACCGCGATTAGAGATTAGATTAACTATTGTTTTGGTAAAGGCTAGATATGAACGGAGTTCCATGTCGAGATAGGGGTTAAGAGTGGGAACCCTTTTCCCTCCAGAAACCCTAATCAACATGCATCACTGTCGTTCTAGTTTTAAATCTATTAAAGGATAAAAAGAGTAATCTTTAATTAATCATCCATAACTACTAAATCCCAATGAACCCTACAAGCCCCCTTCTACTATAAAACATACATCCGTAGTTAATCTAGATCTATATTTTACATCCGTGTTTAACGTAGATCTAGAAACTATTTACACTATTCTTTATTCTTCCTCCTTCCTTTTTCAACACGCCTAAAGTAAGAATAAAATATTCAACGTTTCCCAGAGGACGACCCGTACTCATCTTGGTCTAGCTACACGCGACACCGTTATTGATTGCAGTTAACTACAATTACTATAAAAATACAGATCAATCAAATGGCGCCGTTGCTGGGGATACGTGCGTAATATTTTTTTCTTACTATTCGTGTTGAATTCTTATTTGATATATATCTTAAAAATAAGCAAAACTGCAAATTGTATATTTAACGATTATTGTGTGAATTTTGCGAGGGAATCTGGAGTCACAGATTTGAGGAAACAGAGATTCAGAGACATTCATCAAGATCTAGAGGAGCAAAGGAGACCACGTAGCAAAAATCTTCATCAGATCTTCCTAGTCGGCGGCGAAACCGCGGCACAAAGAGCCTATTGGCGGCGGAACCGCGGCTTATTGGGGGATTTAGGGTTGCAAACTTCTCAGGTATTTTTTCTATATCTTTCTCTTTCCTCTGAAATCTAATAAAATATCTTTTTTGCAGGATTCTTTGCAAAATTTTGCCGCTCAAAAATCTTTTTGCAAAGTTTTGTAATTGGTTTGTTAATTCATATTTTAATACGGATTTTTAAGGGGTAAGACCAAAATTCAGATTAGGTAGGGATTTTATCACCCTTCCTAAGCCCCACAAATCACAAACCGAGTATCTGCATCAACCCTATATTAATTTAAAAAAATATCTAGACAAGACTCTAAGGATTGTCGCGCTCAATAAAGACAGAGGAAAGTCATGGGTAATCTATCGCTTATCCGCATTACTTTTGTGGTGCCTAGGCAAGTGTGTCTAAGGCAAGTGGTTACTTAATTAGGCCCGCTATTTTCGGTGATTCGTATAGCGGATACCTCCTACTTACCTGGAACTTACCTGGCCACAAGAGTAGTAAAGAGGTGGTAGAGGATTGATCCTACGGCTTGCCCTATGGAAGTCTAGGAGCGGTCTAGAGACTTGACCTAGGTAACCTTAGTTTCAGGGTTGTTTGTGCATTTTTGTGTGATTTGTCTAAGTCCGACACACATTTTCAAAAACAAACCAATTTTAAATCACACACACACTGCCGCTTGCGCTAAACCAACTTAGTGCATGCTCGGCTGGACACGGGATTCTAGTGCCCCTCTTGTCCGCGTTCCTGCTATCGACTCCGAAGTCGGTGCTTCTTCATTTTCTTTTTCCCCACCACCCACCATATCGACCGAGATGGACGGTACTCCATAAAATTATAATACCATGCTGCCACCGCCCGTAGGTGAGCAGAATCCACCGCGCATCTCTCTCCAAGAAAGATGTTATCCTATCCGTGGTCCACTTCCCACTTGCTTATCTATTCCACCGTCCAATGGGGACAATTTTGAAATCAAACCACAATATATCAATCTTTTACCAAAATATCACGGTCTCGAGTCTGAAGACGCATACGTCTTTATTACCAAATTTGAAAATGTATGCGCTATGATGGGTACTTCACAGCTTTCTATGGATGTTATGCGTCTACGTCTTCTCCCATTCACTTTGTGCGATATAGCCGAGAAGTGGCTTATAACACAGCCGCGCATTCTATTTCAAACTGGGGAGAATTCGTGACAGCTTTCCTAAAGAAATTCTACCCTAATCATAAGATAGCTCGAGTCCGTAGCGAAATAAATCAATTTACCCAGCTTCCCAATGAACCATTCTCGAAGTGTTTTGAACGCTTCAAGGATCTGTTAGTTCAATGTCCTCATCATGGAATTCCTAGATGGGATCTGTGCAGAATCATATATGAGGGCATTAATCCTACAACAAAACAGACCCTTGAATCCATGTGTCAAGGCACCTTCATGAATAAAGATGATGGTGAAGCCTGGAGATTTTTAGAAGATTTCGCTGAAAAATCTTTACAGTGGGAGAGTATTAGTCAATCATCGTCTAGGGGTGGTAACCACCAATCTGATGTTTCCATAGGAGTTAGAGCCGAAATGGCAGCAATACAAAAGAAACTCGAAGCTATGGAACATAAATTTTTAGCAGCCTCCCTAAATCAGATGTCACTCTCCAAAACTGTATGTGGATGATGTTTTGATCCATCTCATCTTACGGAAGAATGTCCTTTAAATTCTCTGTTTCAATGTCAAGAGCATACCAATGCTGCTTTCCAACAAAGACCTAGAAATGATCCTTATTCTTCCACTTATAATCAGGGTTGGAGGAATCACCCTAACTTTGCTTGGAACCAATCATAAATTCAAAACACAGTTCCAAATCAAAACAATTTCCAAAGGGGTCATCCACCACAACAGCAACCACTTCAAATCAGTCAGCATCCCTACCAATCACAAAATTTTCAAAATCCGGTCAACACTTCTGCACCACACAACAATTCTTTGCAATTGACCGGTACTGATAACTCTTCTTCACTCGAACAAACCATGAATTTGATTCTGACAAATTTCATGCAAGTTTTGGCTGAGATGAAGTCTTCCATCGATAAAATCCAGAATAACTCTGACTCCCAAAGTGAGAGTATTAAATCGATGGAAGCACAAATTGCCCGAATAAATGCCGAATTGAGTGCTAGAGAGAAAGGGAAACTTCCAGCTCAAACTTTACCCAATCCTGGCTATTCACATCATATGAACGCTATCACCACGTTGAGATCTGGAAGATTGCTTGACAACCATGTTGGTGAAGAGATTGATAATAATAAAGAATCAATCGATGATACCCCGGCTGAGACTTTTCCTTCCACTTCTACTTCTCCTTCTGACCCCAGTTCGTCTACCCCACCATTTTCTTCCGAGCCTATTCTCCGTTTTCCCCAAGGCTCGAACCCTCAGCACACTTCTTCTAGTCCACCAAAGATGATCCCCACTCCTATTCTTGGATCTTTCCTACACACACGATCTTCTCCAATGTTGGACCTGGCTATTATTGCTAAAACTCCTTATCCGAATCGGTTAAGGGGAAACAGACCAAGTCCGCAAATAGAGATGATCACTGAAATTTTTAAACAGGTTAACATCAATATCCCTCTCCTAGATGCTATACAACAAGTTTCGGCTTATGCGAAAATTCTCAAGGACTTATGCACTAGGAAGAGGAAGACTCAAGTGCCAAAAAAAGGTGTTCATGTCGAGTACTGTAGACACAGCTTTTCCCCAACAATTACATAGAAAACGTAAGGACCCTGGCTGTCCTACAATTTCTATTTCTATTTCTATTTATATTGGGGGTAAACACATTAACCGTGCTTTACTTGACCTTGGCGCAAGTGTTAACCTGCTTCCTAACTCGGTTTATGAGCAGTTAGGGATCGGAGAGTTGAAACCAGCTCACTGCACTCTCCAGATGGTCGACCGATCAATCACCAAACCTAGGGGTGAACTGGAGGATGTGTTAATAATAATCGAGGAATTTGTATTCCCTGTGGACTTTATTGTTCTAGATACACAGCCTGTAATGAACCCACGGAATCAAATTCCGGTGATTCTCGGTCAACCCTTTTTGGCCACTTCCAATGCTTTAATCAACTGTCGTAACGGCTCTATGACCCTATCCTTCGGGAAGATGTCAATTGAGCTGAACATTTACAAGTTAGGAAGTGTACTCTCCGAACCTACTGCTCAAGCATGTTCTATCGAATTAATGGATGTCGACAGCAGCAAATTTGATCAGCCTCATGATACTGACTCTTTTCATATGTTGTTGTTTGACCCAACTATGTGTTATACATACACGGACTCTTCCACCGAGTTGTCCGGGTCAACATCTAACGCTGATGAGGAACTTTTTATAGAGTCTGACGATCACCCCATTTTTTCTGATGACGTTATTCTTCGGGGTATCGATGAAAGCTTTGAGGAAATCTTCGCTGATAAACTCGCATTTTTAGCAAACACGGGTGTTGAGATGAATCATCTACAAAACAAAGAAATTGAACCTCCACCCCTTCTTCTGGACTATAAAGAGAATGAGAGTAATCCATCACAATCACTATGTCGTCTCTCCAAAACGAGATGCAAACACATTCTATCCCGCCACTTATCTTTTCCCCACTTCTTCCTGCCTCTCTACAACATGTTCTTCCACCAATTGATACACTACACTGATAAAATCTTCGAATGGTTGGTGTTGACATTCGGTCTTTGCAAAGCTTGGCATTGACCAATAACTTTGACCCCCTTTTGTGATTTTCAAAGCTTAACATTGTTTAACTCAAGTTTGGAGGGGGTATAATCTGTCTCTCGAAAATAAAATTTTTACTTAAAATTGTGAGCCAAAAATAAGTTTGGGGGAGGATTTTCACGATCATATTTATTACCCCCGTTAATAAATTTCCTCCCAAGCTTACAGGTTTTTGTGATCTAGCAGAAGACAACAGTGAGGACACTGCTGCAAACAGGCTTGGAGGAGGTTTGTGCTTATTTATGCATTACTTTGCATTATACTATATATAAGCACACAAAAAAATTTAATCATGAAAGTTTGAAAGTGAAAATTTACATATAAAAGATTAGAAAAATTTAAGAAAACCAAGAAAGTTAGAAGTTTTCTTAAACGAAACTAGTAATAAGTAGTTATGAGCCGTTGTCCCAAGGATTAGTAAGATGAAGGAAATCACTAATCTGAGGATAAAAATAAGTCTAAAAAATAGTTCCTATTCCGGAAGCCAAACATTTGAACGTTGATACCCTACTATACGCACTTACACACGTCTTGAAACTCGGGATAGTAGAGGATACCTTGAAATGCTCTTGTCTAAAAGCCAAAGTATGAAGGAAATTATAAATGAATAAAAAGATAAAATGGTGAAGAAAAATGAACACTGGTTTTGTAATCACCAAGGCAGCAATAAAAAAATATAGCGAGGGTGCTTCATCACCTAGTGCCTTAGACCAACTGGTTTGGGAGTCATTGCTAAGCCTTAGGTATTGCAAGACGAGGAAAATACTAATACGCCTAATAAGCAAGCACATGAGTAATCGGTCAGTTAGTACCTCAAGAAGTATTAACGGTCGCATGAAAAATGTGTGAGAAAATTCCATCTAAATATTCATCAATTTAAAAGTACTGAGGTAGATGGACAAGAGTATGATTGCTTGAATTGAATTCTCTGAGTGTAGGGATGTCCAAATCACACACGTAGGGGTATATGATCAATGTTTGAAAGAAATGTAGGAATGAAAACTAAAGGCGATGTTTTATTGAGGGATAATATGATTTCTAACATTTTTTCACGACCATTAAGATAGGGCTCATAGCAACTGAAAAACTGGTGTAGTTGAAAACTCTTATTTTCAAGTTCTTTCTTTTATAGTTCTTATCTTTATATATGACTTTCACCATCTTTCTTTTATTATGGGATTTTGTGGGTGTAATCCGCTGAAAACCCTCAGGAGAAAACACTCCTCCTACTAGGGACACCTAGAGGTTTAACGGCTTGTTGCACGCGCTCAGTGCAATCGTGTTGCCTACGAAAGTGTACTTAGCTTTCTCCTTTCTTTTTCTCCTTCTCTTGAATAAACTAGTTTGCTCGGGATGATCAAAGATAAGTTTGGGGGTATTTGTTCAGTTGATAAAACTGCATTTTTAATATGACATTTTCCTCACTATTTATATATAATAAAAGATGTTTATTATAAATATGACACATATAAGGGTTTATCCGTAAAAATACTATTTTCATGTGTTTATATATTATAATTAACATTATAAAGGAAAATGGTAAGCATATAATATTCATATAATATTTGGACTATTTTAATATGAAATATCTTTGACCAATTCTCTTAAAACTAAAACATCATGACAAATGGTTAAGATAATATCTCAATAAAAATAAATTCTACTAACATCATTTATTGAGATAATTGTGCAGGAATTATATCATGACTAAAATCAAGGAAATCCGAGTTGGCGAGATCAAATCTGCCGAAGATATTCAAGTAAATTGAAGAAACCAATTCTGGCAGAAACATAGAGAAGATTTTCAAAGTCTAGATATTCAAAAGATCACCAAGAGCTACATAGATGAAGCCCAGAAATTTAAGGCCAAGATCCCACCATAAGACCGTGGATCCGCGGTCAAACCCATCTAACGGTCGCGGTTCCGCCACACTTTAAGGGAGTTGGGATTCCGGATTTTTTTGGTTAGAATCGTAACAACTAGTCACCATATTAGGAAACTAGGGTTCCGGCTCTGTGAGTATAAATAAGGACCGGGAGCCTCTTGGAAAAATCATCAAGCTGAAGAGATCACAAAGTCCACGACAGGCTCACGCATCCAGGCTGATCAACGGTTCATCTACCTCCTTAGAAGAGATCGAGAAGCAAACTAGCATTTTGTAATCATTTTCTAAGGAAACAAAGTGTACTTGATCTTGTTGATTAATAAAGGTAGTTTTATTCTATTGCATTTTATTTTCTTCATGATTTCTATCTCTTCTTATCCCAACATGCGCGAGTAATTCTTCGCTTGTTAGGGTTCATGGGATTAGGGTAGGTTAATGGATGATGAAGATCCTTAAACTCTTTTTACGTCCTATAAAGTTTATAAACTTTATCAAAAGAATAGTTAACATCCTAATCGGGCGCGCTACCAATTCATTGCTAGTCTCGACCGCGATTAGAGATTAGATTAACTATTGTTTTGGTAAAAGCTAGATATGAACGGAGTTCCATGTCGAGATAGAGGTTAAGAGTGGGAACCCTTTTCCCTCCAGAAACCCTAATCAACATGCATCACTGTCGTTCTAGTTTTAAATCTATTAAAAGATAAAAAGAGTAATCTTTAATTAATCATCCATAACTACTAAATCACAATGAACCCTACAAGCCCCCTTCTACTATAAAACCTACATCCGTAGTTAATCTAGATCTATATTTTGCATCCGTGTTTAACGTAGATCTAGAAAATATTTCCACTATTCTTTATTCTTCCTCCTTCCTTTTTCAACATGCCTAAAGTAAGAATAAATTATTCAACGTTTCCCAGAGGACGACCCGTACTCATCTCGGTCTAGCTACACGCGACACCGTTATTGATTGCGGTTAACTACAATTACTACACATAAATCTAGATCAATCAAGCACTTACATCCGGTCGTGGCCTAGCCGGAAAGGCTCGCGGAATTATAGTCGTGGCACCCTCTCTTAAACAGGGATGGACAATTGTCCGTCGCTTCAGTGGGACCGCGGGATTACTGACCGGGACAGAATCCTTATGGTCGAGAAGCATTCGCCTTTCCTTCTTAATGACGGCACCCGTGGCATGCTGGTACCAAGCAATAAAAGCATTCGAGGCCTTCGGGATATGGCTCGGCTCACTGACCAGGAATGAGACCCCATATTTAGCCACATGAAGTGATGCACTGCGTTGCGAACGCTCTCTTCTGTAGAAACTGGGTCAATGAGGAACGCTTCAAGAGGAACGCCTTAGTTGTAAGCAGATTGCTGGGCGAAACGCTGTGGGTTGTATCTTATAAACAACACCGAGGCGTTCTGTCTGAATACGAGGAAACCCGTCCTGATGGAATATAAATGAACAATCTCTCGGGCCCTTAACGCAGAAGCTCCATCCTTGAAGACATCGTGGAGCGGCTGGATTACTTTGGAAGATTCCCTACCGATGGTCAGGACCCTGTCGATGAAGGTCATGCTATCCCCAACCATGCACGGGCGAAGCAGCAATCGCCGAGCCTCTCGCTATGGTGGGTCTGGAGAAGAAACATCGACCAATTGCATGACCCGAGGAAACTTATATCCTTCATAAAATATGGGCCGTTTATGCACACCAAAAACACCCAGCACAGGCATCTCGATCCACGAGGTGAAGTAGTGCAATGGGAGATTTATGGGCTTCAAACCCGGCTGAGTAGTGTCGGCCACTATACTCAGACCATGATATAGGTGAGCCAGTCCTGCAACCCCGATAGCCATGCATGTCCCCGCAGCGATGCGATGAGCCGGATAAAAGACAGATGATCTTATATAGCGAGGGTGCATTGGAAGCACAAACCAACTCAGCCACAAGCCGATGAACCCTATGAAGAACGTTTCCTCATCAATGTCCGGAGCAGCAATCTCTGCGAAAAGGACGACTAGAGTATCCAAAATAAAGAATTGCTTTAAATCTGCCTACGCAGTCGGCAGTTTGTCCAAACCAAATCCGAACGGATCATCGAGCTTGGCAAACTTCACATCTTTCTTCGATAGAGCCTCCGGACGAAGAAAGCGGGCAAAAAAGTCCGTAAAGTTTACTCCATGCCCCCCAAACTCAAAGAATAAGCTCTCATATATGTTCAACACTTTGATCAAGCTCGGAAACTTGTGTCGAACAACATTTTCTGGGGTAAGACCCATAACAACTGATTCGGTAGCGAAGATGTACTCGTCAGGAGGAAGTATCTCCTTATAATGCTCTCCTCTGACGGGTAACCCGGATATCTCCGCGAATTCCTCCAGTGAGATTGATACCTCCCGATCTGATAAGAGAAATGTGTGGGTCAGGATATTCTATTGCTCCATGAAGGATTTAACCCACCACACATGAGGAGTGTGGTAATAAAAGAGGGACGCGTAGATCGCTGGATATAACCCGGTCTTTAGTAGAAATGACTTCTTGGCTGACAAAATGTAACGGGCCCACTGCAGATAACCAGCCGGATTTAACCCCAAGGGCGCGCTTCTCCTTGGCATATGCGACGCCCCAGAATGTCTAGGGCTATCGGCGGCTGCACTGGTATCAACGCCATGGAAGGTTGGAGACGACCTTCCGAGGTCCAGTTGACCTCTTCCACCGCATAAGCGACCTGCGGAGGGTTGGCGTAATGGATTGACGGGATCGGCTCTGACGGCTCCGCACAAGTGAAGCTGCGCCGACCCCGAATAATATAACTGTACCACGATCCCCACAGATGAAGAGACTTCTTCTCTGGGTCGTAGTCCCGAATTAGCGCAAAGACTTCCTGATCCATAGGCGCATCAGCAAAAGTGCTTTCCGAACGGACATAAGGAAAGAAGGAATCAGATGCCATAGTACCTGAAAGGAAATACCCATAGAGAGTTAGTTATCGGCATAATGTAATTAACTACAACTAAGGGCCTTAGCATATGTACTCCACTGTGGCATATTAAAGTCACTGCAGTAAAAAAGGGGGGACAATAGGCCCCACAAAATCAGGGTGGCGCCTCATCAATTATGAGACATGCACACATTGTGAGAATCCAAAAGAATTCTCATTAAATGAGAAATCTCATTAAGAGGCGGAGTCCAAAACTTCCAATATTCTTGAAGAACGTGTTCTACAACAGATCCAAATCTGTAAAAAAAATCTACAACATAAACCCTAAAAAGAAAATAGGGAAGAGGAATAAAATTCCTAAAAAATTTCAAAATTCCCCAGAGCTAAGCTCTGTCATATAAACTGGAATCAAATTCCTCCGATGATGAGATTAAAACCGAGAAATCCTCATGGGAAATATACTGGAATTAAATTCTAAAGAACCCTCAAAGATCAGAGTTAATAATAGGGTAAAACCCTAGGATTTCTAATATCCACGGTCTACCTAAATAAAGTTTTTTTAAGATCTCTAAGGGATCACTTCAAGGAAAAGAGCCAAGCTCTGTTAATTGGGTAAAAATCCAAAAAAAAAAAAGTTTCTTTTAAGAATTTGGTCATAATCCTTACCAATTTTCTTAAACAGGGTTCAACTCTAAGAGTTTCTTTGGGCAGAGAGCTAAGCTCTGATAAGAGAATTAAATTCTCAAGAAAGAAGAAGGAAGATGACGAAACGGCGATCATCTCAAAGGCCAAAGGCTCTATTTATAAGATATGAAAGGACGGTTCAACTCTCTAGAAGATCCAACGGTGGAAAAAGTGACACCATTACACCTACGTGTAAGCCACGTGGGAACAACGATAGGGGGCATTTGTTCCCCCAAAATTCAAACAATATAAAAATAGCTAAGCTCTGTTAAATTTTAATGGGGAGCGCCTCACGTGCTTCTCATGAGAGCGTCAGCACCAGCAGGGCAAAACACAGAAATGCTTCTGAGTAAGAACTAAATTTTTATATGGCGTCGCACGTGCTCCTCACGCCGGCGCTAATATGCAAAGCATATAAACGCTTTTTGAGTAAGAATTAAATTCTTATACGGCGCCGCACGTGCTCATTACACGGGCGCCAATGTGCAAAGCACAGGAGTACCCATCATAAGAATTAAATTCTTAAGCGGCACCCACGCGCACAACACGTGAGCGCCAGCACCCAAATCAAAATCAATAGAATTAAATTCTACATAAAAAGTTAGAATACTCTCTGTTAAACAGAGCCGTTGGATCAAAAATCCAAAGGAAATGATAAATCATCAAAATATAGAATCAAATTCTATTAGGAAAAAATATCTCTCAAATCTTTCCAAATAAGAAAGATACTCTTGGTTGGATCAATGTCCAATAATAGAATAAAATTCTATTTTGGGAATATATTCTCTCGATCTTTACAAACAAAAAGATTGCTCCCTGAAAAACAGAGAACCCTCGGATTAAAAATCCAATGGTGATTAAAAACCATTTTATATAATAAATTCTGTATATGGGAAAATATTTTCCCAATCTTATTAAAAACAAGAAAACATATTCTGTAAAAACAGAAGTCCTTGGATCAAATATCTAATGGTGGGTAAAATTTCCCAAATCAATTTTGAGTCCAATTAAATCAATTGGAATATCTCAATGAGAGATTTTCTCAAAATTAATTAACAAATATGCCTCCACTATATAAAGGACCAAAGACTTCAAGTCTCAAGAAAGAAGAGAGAAGAGACCTCGGAAGCTTCTAAAAAAATACAGAGAGCTTTAAAAATAATAAAGAATTTAATTCTCAAAAAAGAAGGCTTCCATTTCAAAAAGAGAACCGAGATAAAGATAACACAGAGATAAAAATATCTCTTTTACCTATTTTAAGGGTTTAACCCTTCTTAAAGAACTTAGTTCTTTCTCCGGATCAGAGATCCACAAAACAAGTCTCCCACAAGTTGAGAATTTAATTCTCATCGGGAAGATCTTGTTTTTGGGAATCAAAGATTCAGAAAAGAACTAGGTCCAAAAGAAAAACAAAAGGAAAAGGAACCTATAAAAGAATTTAGTTCTTAAAGAAAAACTTGATCCCAGATCTTCAAAAAAATGAAGATCTTGGTGATCATTAATGGTCAAAATATCATTAACAGAAAAGGGGGAAAATACTTGCGCCTCACGTGTTTCCCACATGGACGTCCTTTTTTAACAGCGCCTAGCGCCTCACGTGAAAAACACACGGGCGCCCAAAACAGAAGGCCGACGCCTCGCGTGAAACATACGTGGGCGCTGAGTAAAAGTGCTTAGCACTCCATATATAGCCAAAACGGCTAAGTTCTTAGCACTGATTGGGCAGCGCCCAGTGCCTCGCGTGCTCCTCACGTAGGCGCCACACAAAAGTGTTTAGCACTCTATATACAGTTAAAACGGCCAAGTGCTTAGCACTGATCGGGCAGCGCCCAGCGCCGCACGTGCTCCCCATGTAGGCGCCATATAAAAAATGCTTAGCACTTCATATGTGGCCAAAACGGCTGAGTGCTTAGCAATAGTTAGACAGCGCCTAGCGCCGCACGTGCACCTCACGTGGACACGGTAAGAAGTGCTTAGTACTTCACATTTAGTCAAAATGACTAAAGTGTTCAACATTTATTGGGCAGCGCCCATGACTGAAGGCTCCGCATGACATACATGTGAGCTTCAGAACTCAAATAAGTGCTTAGCAGTTTTACATAAAAAGAAAAGGGCTGAACAAATAGATCCCAAATAAGTGTGTTGGAGACAAAATTTGCACCCCAGTTGACCGGGTCAAAGTCAAGGTCAACCCCAAGTAAGCGGGCCCAAGCCCAAGTAAGTGGGCCCATGCCCAAGTCGAACTCCGTGGCCAGCCTCCCCCATGCCAAAATAAAAATCATGTAACAAATAATTTTGATGTAATTTTTTGTACATGAATGTAAGCAAAATGGGCATAAAGCCAAATTTCTGTAAAGCCCATGGCTTATGTGGAAAAGAAATGAGCACATGAGGCATGAGATGGGAAAAATATCATTTTGTAAAGCCCAAGGGACTATATGTAAATGTGTAAGCCTATATAAGGCAACATGATGATGAATAAAAAAAATACACTTTTTATTCTCTCAAAAATCTAGGGTTTTTTGTGCCTCCTTCTCTTTTCTCAAGATTCTAAAACCTTCTTCCCATTTTCAATTAAATCAAGAGTTTTACTCTTCCTTTTTCAAAACTAAATAGTTTTTCACCATAAAACCCATAAAGGGGAGCTCAGATCTTCCATCAGATCTCAAAAAGGGGAGATTTTTAAAATCTCACACCCTTTCTCCAAGATCCGACCAGCCGAGAGGAAGAAGAAGGAGACCCATCTCCAGAAATCCCATCTTGGGAATATTCAGGGCCAAAGGGGAGAAACAAAGTAGCCCCCTTTGATTACTTCTAAATATTTTTAGGAGTCTAACTCCATTCAAGATCCATTGGAGTTTAACTCTCTAAAATTAATCTCTGTCAGGAGCTCAACTCCATAAGTCAAATCGGGAGCACAGCTCCCAGTGCAGAGACCAAGTCCATTTTGCTGCTGACGTCCAGCGCCCGCGTGCCAGGAACGTGGGGCGCTGGCGCTCTGGCGCACAGCTCCGGCGTGCCTGGCACGTGGGGCGCTGGCGCCTTCTCCCACGCATCCTTTGGATGCCCTTTCCCTTTTTTTATATATGTATATGTATACACACACACACACACATATTCCACAACACTGTTCCCGTTAGAAAAAATTTCTAACGGGACGCTGCCTCGCACCCCGCAAGAGGGCTGCTGGCCCCTTTGACCCTCAGCCTGCTATCCGGGTAGCGGGACCCCCGTAAAACTCTGCGGGGCCCCCGATATATCCAAAACCCTTTCAGCACATACGCACACTGCACGTTGAGTTCGCATGACATGTTTGACCCGTCAATCGGAGGTTCCCTCGCTCCAAAGGCGAGGGGTAATTAACGACAGCTTAGTCCGCGGCTGCCGGAGATTCGGATCCCCACAATCAATAAACCCCAGCCTACCCTAGGCATGGGAAATCTATAATGCGTATGACCAGCGCGCGCGTATTCCCATCTCAATGGGGTGACGAAAAACACCCTACAAAGTGCTTAGCACTTTTGAATAAAAAAAGTAACTAACCAGACTAAGCCAAAATTGGCTAAGTCTCTGAAGTTTTCTTGCAGCTGAGCCCAAATGCTCTTTTGCTGGATTTTAAGTAAAAATAATCCTAAAATGTTGTTAAGTTGACTTTAGTCTCAAATAAGACTAACGTATCCTTAGCGAAAACAAACTGAGCCCAAATGATCACTTATAGATTTAAGTTGATTTTAATCTCAAACTAGATTAACGTTCCTTAAATCAAACAAAAAAATATTTCTGAACTGTAGGAATATACAACCTAAGTTCAAAACCCTGTCAAGCAAATTCTCAACCCAAACCCAAATCTAAAATATACGGAATTGAACTTGTAAATCCCCGTTTCCATTTTAATAAAAAAATTCTTCTTTTCTGAATTCTAGTGATTTCCTTTCTTTTTCCCTTCGTATTTGAATTGGTTGTTTAAGCTTAATATTTATTTAAACCTTATTTTTCCAACTCTTTTGAAATCATAGTCCAAAACCTCAAAGCCTAAACCCAAGATTTAAATCAAAGCCAAAGTAAACTAAAACCAAAATGTTGCTAATAAAATCTTAACCCAAACTACATTTAAACCCTAAGCCCAACAACTTAAAATCAAAATTTTAAACTATCAAATTAGATTCCAACAGCAGCCCATGAAGTATATTTTAAATCCCTTAATCAATCCCCTAAGCCCGGCCCCTTTATTATTTCCTCAGTCCACTCACTATTTTTTTTAAATAAAATTCTTTATAAAAAAGTCCCCGGCCCACTCTCCCCCTCAGCCCAAAATTTTAATAAGGAAATTTTTAGAAAAATTCAGCGGCCCACTCCCTCCGGCCCGCCTCCTCACCAGACCCGACCCGACCCACTGCTATTCACCTTTCACCCACAACGGCTCTCCCTCTTTCCCGCTTCCTCTTCAATCCGCGACACCCCTCCCCCGCCGCAGCTCGCGCCCACGCCCTCACAGTGACGTTGCCCCGACGTTTCCTATCACACCCTCATTCATTCCTCACACCCTCATCTCTCTCTCTTCTCCCTCATTTCTGAAATCTCTTCACCTCTCTCCCTCTCGAAACCCACCTCAACCCAACTCCAGTCGACCCCTCTGACGACGACAACCCCCTCAACGATCCCTCATTCCTCCTCCTTCACTCTCTTCTCTCAAGTAACTCGCCCCAGGAGTCCCTGCACCCTCCATCAACCCGAGCACACCCCCTGCCGAGCATCCCCTGCACACAAAAACCCAGTACACCCGAGCCAACCACCACCCTGCCCCTCGACGCCGGCGAGCCCCGCTGACCTGAAGCATCCGTCGACCTCTACACACTCAGCATCTCCTCCTCCAAACATCCAGAACCCGAGCCCCACTTCTCTATCCTTTCAAAATTCCAAAACCCATTTTCCAAACATTTCACTGCGGCCATTGCCGGAGCGACGCCGTCGACCGTCGTCAACCCCAGCACCACTCAGGAGTTCCACAGAGCTCCTTCACCCTTCCAGCGAGTACAAGAAGTCTCCGGACAACTCCGACGCAAATTCCGCGTCTCGAGCCAAGCTCGCGCGAATCCGTTTCACGGCGTAGATCACGCGTTCGTGACGCCGCTGCTGCCGTGCGACCTCGAGACGTTTCCAAGCAAGTGTTTACTTGCTTCATGCTAATATAGTTGTGGTACAAACCTAAATCATATAGTTTACAAATTTGCCGATTACCGATATATTATGTGACCTAAGTGTTCGATGCTAGTCTCCAATGAATATAATAGTTTATTTTGATGGAAACCGATATTTTCTGTTGGCCCATATGATGATAAATATCGTGTATGAATCTCGCTGGAAAATACGATTGTTAGTGACAAAAATTGATACCCCCAAATATGCCGTTAAAACTAGAATTTTTCTCGTATCTGAAAATGAATAAAATCACCGTAAATTATATACATATTGGAATGATAAATTCTAGGGCTCAAATCGAAGCCGACTCGACTAACTTTAACCCTATGTAATATTCTAATGATTTCTGTTATGTAATTGCGATGATAATTAGATCGGAGTGCGACTCTGGACTGCAGTCCAGAGCGACTCTGTTTATCGTGTACTGTACCAAAATATGTGTCACTGTGCTTCCTGAAGTCGTAGGTTACGGAACTCTGCATTAGATTAAAGATAATTCTGTTAGCTAAACAAAACAAGTGGTTCCATTTCGTTTCATTGGCGTTTGCTATTTTAAACTGTAAATAAAAGGGCAGAACGTATAACTGTCCAGAACAGATTCAGAAGTGATATACTGATATTAAACTGTGTATAACTTTCAACGTACAGATGCGATTGAGGATCCGTCTGTTGTGTTGAATACCCTATTAAAAACCCTAGATTTCATTCAACTGTAATATCGCTAAAATCTGAACCCAACTGGGTACAATTCGTGTCGCGAAACGGACGTTCATTCTGAAACTGAATTTCCAGCCGCGAGCGCTTAAAATGAAACAGCTATATCTTGAAAACCGGAATCCCGATTGAACTGAAACAAATTTTGATGAATTGCTGACTGAGTGTTCTATTTATCTTACTTGTATCATTTTGCTGAATTCTTAACATATTAATTTATGCAATTTTTTAAGATAATGACATGCATATTGATTCATAATACTCATAGCTTAATGATGGCATACATACATATATCATACCCCATTTGCCATGTACATAGTGTTAGTGCATGTTAGAGTCAGTGGACATTGCATTATCGTGCGTGGTTGATATTGGTTTAGAAGTGACGAGTATACTAATGGTAAGTGAATATTCGTGACAGTGATCGATACAGTGAGCAGTGATAAAACCGTGCTATTGGTATACTTGTACACGACTGAATCAAGATCACAAATAGTGTAAACCTAGGGATAAAGGGGAAATCGAAGTGGAAAGAGAATCGTATTTAGCAGGACCGTGTTTTAGAGGATGATCATTCGAGCAGTGATATATATATTAGGTAGGATCTAGCGATCCGGCTAACAGGGTTATGTCCTGAGCATGTGGGCCATTATCTCGGGTATGTACGAGACTCTTGTTAAACATGATCCTCCTTCCACTATGCGATTTCAAACATGACCTAGAGACCGATAGGGACACAGAACATATTCTGCATCATATAGTGACATAGTGATTACTTGCATTATTTTTACACTAGTATTACCTCATATACCTGTTTCATCTTATTATATTAATATTGTTATTGTGTCGCTCTGACGACCTGAGTATGCATGCTCAGATTCCGCGGGAGGACCAGCACAGGAGACGGATCTACCCTTCGAGTTCACGGAGATATAGTTTGGTGTACCTTCTTCATTTACTGCTTTCCATAAAAGTGATCGTGAGATTGAACTTGGTTAGTAATTGTTCTTGTTATCTGTAATTTGTGAACAATGGAATTTTAATGTAATAAATTAGTGATGTGATTCCTTTACTACTGTGCTTTATTTACTGATTACCATGTAATGCTAGAAGCCGAAGTATGACTACGGCGGGATGATTCCTTGACCGTAGGAGCATAGCTGGCCTAGTCATCCCTCGTTTTCCGTATTTTGGGAAGCAGGGCGTGACAGAACTGATCCGCGCCCTACGGGCGACGACATAAACTAGTCCTCGTATACAATCCACGGGCAATCAAAATAAAACAAAACACACACGACACGAAATGAACTGCTGGAGCAGGAGAAAGTGGTTATCGCAACGCGGTAACATAATTAACTGCAGAGGCTTGCGCCTATAGGAAGAGCGTCCCCACAATCAAAAAAACCCTCACAAATGAGGGGGAATCTGATGAAGTCTGCTAAAATGGCACATCTGTCCAAACCTCCGATGTATGATTCCATAAATCAACTTGGTATTTTGGGAGAGGTGGTTGGAGAAGTCCAAATAGTATCTACCCCCAAATTCAGGTTAGACGTCTCAACGTCTCGGTCCAGTTTTCGGCGGTAAACACAAACAAAATCTAAAACAACACATTCTTGTTTTTATTTTAACGGCGTTGTTTGTGTAAAGAAACCTGCAGAAAATACAGTTCAGTGGAGTTTAGAGGGGCAACTGGAGAAGGAGAAGAGGTACAAAAAAATTTAGGCTCAGAAGCCAAATTTCGGCCACGGAACTACCGCCCTTTCCTATGTTCGACCGCGGAACCGCGGTGGAAATGTTGAATTGGAGCTTCAAATTTGTTCTGTGCGCTCCAATCTTTCTTCTCTTTTGTATCCAAGTCTCTGTTTCTTGATTTGATCGCCGTATTTGCTCCAGATTTTCCGGCACACTCGCACAAAAATTATCAAAAAATAACAAGATGTTTTTTTAATTTTTTTTTCTTATTTTTTTTATATTTTTTATATACAAAAATTAACCCGAATAATAAGAAAGAAATATGTTACCGTCTCCCCGGCAACGGCGTCATTTGATTGTCAGCAAAACGCACAGCGACATGTTATGCGTTCTACTTGTTCTATTTATTCTACTTACCGCAATCAAGACGGTGTCGTTTGATAGCTAGCCGGTTGAGTACGAGTTGTCCACTAGGAGATGGTTCGTATTTTCATTCTTGTTTTAGATGAGTCAATCAAAAAATATATATGTTCAATTATATCATAAATGTTTGTATTTTATGTTCAAAGAGAACTTGTTAGGGTTAGGGTTGGTTAGCAGAGTTAGAATTAGTCTTGTGCTTGTATTTTGCCATTCTTGAAATGAAGTCGGGATAATCGGAAGTAGCGGGGATTAGGAGGATATAAGAATAGGATTTGCGAGTTTAAACAAGATTTCCAACGCTAAATCCATTCCTAGTGTCCCTTGCCTGTCCATTCTATGCTCTTATTTCCAACTCTAGGCCAAACACTCACAACCAAATCTCCAATTAGGTCATAACTACATGTCACATTGTAGTGCGTCTAAATGAATTCTTGACTTAGGTCACGGCAATATGTCACTTATAGCACGCCTAAGGAAGGGGGTTGTGTTTGTTTAGTCTAGATTCACTTCAAGTTGTTTGGCGAAAAGAAGCACAAGGGATTTTTCTATCCCTCGTACTACCTTCCTTAGCCCTAACAAGTTAGTAAATTATTCACACATTAAAAGAAAAATGAAACAAGAAAGAAGAAAAGAGAGAATGGAAAAATACGGTTTACAAAAGATAACAAACCAACTACTTGGACCATCACCTAAGCAAGGAACTCTATTGAGTATCATGGCTTGAAAATACGGATTAGAAGAGAAGAAAAGAGAACAAGAAAACCAACAACTACTTTAACAACAAATAATAAAAGTTAAGCTAAGAAATAGAAATACAATGCAAGAAATTAAAGATACAAGATATAAAAAAAAAACTCATCTTCATTAATTTTCCACTCAAGAAGCTCTCACTACAATTTTAATGGAGAATAGATGAAGAAGAATAAACTACACTTAAACTACACTAATCTAAGGAAAGGAAAAAACATTCATGGTTGGCACAAATCTAAGGTATATATAGGCAGAGGAGTGAAACTCTTGGGCCATATTCTGAGCTCATGTATAATTACAAAAACATCCCCGAAAAATGGTCGCGGGATGCCACGTCATGGCCGCGGTTCCGCCGCCTATACCCTTGTTTAACCGCGCTTCCGCGGTCATTTTGAAGAATTGGTGCGCCGTTTTTCTTGTGCTTCCTCGTGTTGCTTTTTCTTTTGTTTGGCACGTTCAAATTTGCAAAATAATTCCAAAATATCTTTAGATTTCCAACAGTCCAAAATGGCTACTCTTTTTTATCTTTTTGGCCTTGATCTCCCTTGAGCTCCGCATTCCCCTTGGTCTTTGTGCTGCCTCCCTCGTGCTCTGTGCTTGTCCCAAACACGAATAACCGATATATTCGTCTTGTTTCTTGAACTGGTAGACAACACCAGACGAAAGTGGATGACCGAAACCCGGATTTTATTTGTTTTTGGCAGTTGTTCTGAACTTTGTCATAATTGTAGAGATTGTGCGTGATTTGCGTTATTCTGAACTGAGAACCGGTAACCTGTAATCATGTAGCAAATACGGATCAAAAGCACCTACCTATATAAAAACGATCAGAAGAATAGACGGTATTAAATATAATATTCTGGTGTGAACACCGCGCTCGCTGGCGCTGCCGTGCCACCAACATCTCCAGGCAAGTGAAAATCTTCACTTGTGATTCATGCCATAATATAGAAAAGTTACATTAGAACTAGATACAAAAATAAATACAACTACATCGATGGACACACACACTTGAATTTGGTGTAGCGAACCATCGTGTCATTGTATTCTGAGTAGAGCCCGACTAGGGCTTATTACTGTGTTGGTAACTCGTATAGGTTAAATGTTTGACATCTAATTCAATTAGTTAGAGAAAAAGGTAAATTTCAATCGACAACCAAATGTTTATCTTAGGCGTTCGATGTGAACCTTATGCAAAAACAAAATCTAATATGGCGGAACTCATGGTATCTAGACCCTAATACCGTTAAAAAACACTTAGTAGAAATTCGATGGCATATCAGTATCGTTTCCACGCCTAAAATGATACCCCCTTTGAGTTTCGGCAAAACTGAAATTCCTCGCACACATAGTTTATAAAATTCATAGTAAATTAGATATATAACGGAATGTTGTGTTCTAGGGCTTGTATCGAAGCCGACTCGATAACCTAGAACCCTATATGTTTTATATTTCGATACGGCTATAAAAAGATGACAAAAACTAACTGGAAACATGGCTCTGGACTTCAGTCCAGGGCAGTATTTCATGTTGACACCTGAATTTAAATATCTGTATACCTCTATATAAAAATGAAAATATGCGGAATCCTATACCGTTACGAAGATAATCCTTCTAGATAACTATAGGTAGTAGTTTTGTTCAATTTTACTGTCGTTTGATATTTTAACAGTATTTTAAACCGTCGATATGTATTGCAATTTCATGCAGAGACAAATTGTATACCTTAACCTTAAACAGTCCATGTCTCTCTGCATACAGAGGATATTATCAACCCGTCTAGTGAATTGGAAATATAACTGATAAATCTAAATATTATATAATTGTAGCGTTGCCTAATTATGATCCTAACAGGGAATAAAATGTGTTGCGAAATGGATATTCGGTTCAGAAACTGGATTTCCAGCAGCGAACACTTAAAATGGAATGATTGTAACTTACAAACCGGAAACCCGATTGACCTAAAACCAATTTTTTTGGATTTCTGTTCAAGTTTACTTTCTACCCCTTTGGTATCATTTTGCCTAATTACGATCGTACGATTTAATATGTTTTTCTGAACTCGTAATGCACGTTGTGATTCATATCGTACATGACTTGATATGTGGCATAATTCATATATTTACCCGACCGCGACACGTTTAGTGACAGCGAGCGCTATTATTGATTCTTAGCGATTATTGTATTGTCGACTTTTGGTTCAGTTCTCTCTTTTCACAGGTCTTGCAGAGCCTTTCTTTTCAAAGTCAAGTGGTTCACATTCCGAATCTACTATGGCTTGGATCTTTTCGGGATCTGCTTCAACTCCTTTAGCTGAGACTAAGAATCCCAAAAAGATAATGGAAGGACACAAAAAAGTGAACTTGCTTCGGTCAAGCTGCAAAGGGACAACTCCTCGGTTCCGGACCTCTGAGTTCCTGTTGCCCTGCTGCTAAACGAGTGAAGGGTAAATCCCTGAACGGATACTTCACTTGATGGTCGAACGAAAAAGAAAAGGTGAACTATTGAACAGTGTGATTGATCAGACAAGTACCCATTTCGGTAGCCTTCTTTCATTTCCGAATTTGCTTGCAAAAAGTCCTTGCATTAGTATGAGTTCGTGCAAAAAGAAAATGCTCAGCAAGCCAACCTCGTACACAGAACTTCGGAACAAACTCTACCTCCCTTTAGGGGTTAAGCTCCATCTGTCCTCCATTTTGCGAGAAAAGCATCCTCACCTCGTACTTTCCTTCGGTCTTAAGGGGAATTAATATTAGGCTTTCTTTGTGAAACCTTGAAGGTATCAAAGTCAAAGTAAGGGAAGAGTCATCTCATTAGAGCTGGATTCCTCAGTTACGAGAGGAGCTAGTTGAGTTAGTAAAGTTGGCCTAAAGACAGACATAATAACACCAGCTTCTGTTGCTTCTACTGTTTGCTTTGCTCCTTGCGCTTGCTTGCCTAATGAGCAAATTCAACCTGTCTGCTTGCTTGCCAGGACAACGGAGTTTGGGATCTCCCGATGGCTAGGGGGATAAGTCCCACCTAAGACGAATCACGTTAAGTTTCTGACTTTTCAAAGGCAAATCGACTTTCGATCATTATATACGATGCTACTGAACAGTGTATTCACTTTTTTGGTCCTACTAGATCCTTTACATAAAAATAAGGGTAAGAAGCAATTTTTTCCATCTCTGAATGTACACCCAATGGATGTGCCACATTCGAGGACACTCGAAAGTTCGGATTAGTTGTGTCAAATACGCCAATGATAAGTGATTGATTCGTGAAAGTGAACAGTGCATTGAAAAGTAAATAAAACCATGTTATTGGTGCGTACTCATACACACTAGCCCCATATATATAGTTATTGAAACCTGGGGAAAATCGAAGTAGAATAGCACTTGTATTTAGCGAGATTAGCGATTTAAAAGATGATCATTCAAACAACGATTCTTATATATACTTTAGGTTATGGACTTAGTGGTCCGGTTGACAAGGTTATGTCCTGGGCGACAGTGGGTTGTAGTCTCGGGTATGCACGAGATCCTCATTAAACACGATCACTATTTTCTACAGTTCGATTTCAAATTGACCTAGCGACCAATAGAGATATGGATCATTTACTGCATTGATTGTTGATAAACTGATTACCTGCATACACTGTCTTTACTGTTATTACCTTTCGTTTCATGTTTTATAATATTGTTATTATATCATTACCACTGCGTCGTCCTGACGACCTAAGTATGCATGCTCAGAGCTTGGAGAGGACGCCGCTCTGAAGTCAGATCTACCGTTCGAGCTCGCAGAGATCTAGACAGTTTTATTTTCAGCATTTTTACTGCTTTCCCTAAAGTAGCCTTGTATCCGTACTTGGTTAGTAGTTTCCTTTTCTGTTAAACTATTGTAAATTGTGAACAATGAGCATTGATGTAATAAACTAAGTGATGTATTTTCTTTACTTCTGTGCTGTGTTTGTTGATTACCATGTATTGCTAGAAACCGAAGTATGACTACAGCGGGATTATTATTTGACCGTAGGAGCATGGCTGGCCTAGTCGCCTCATGTATTCTGTATTTTGGGAAGCAATGCGTGACAATATCGAAACATATGGTTTCTTCATTGATTTGGTCGATCTATTGAAGCGGGCCCGAGTTGGATGTGTTCAGCTATGGATGATCTAAGTGCGGAGTTGGCTAGGTTGAGCCGACCCCAACCCCCGTTTTTTTTATATAAAGAAAATTAAACATGTACATACAAATACGTGGTAGCAAAAAAATACCTGCAGGTCAACTATGACCACACCCGCACCCTATCGCAGACCAGAGTTTACATGATCTCCGACTCCACTTGAAAAGAGATATACTCCGGTTATCCTAACTCCGTTCTCAAATATGACGTAAATGTTATGGAAAAACCGTTCTTACATAACATTTTATTACACAACACTCACAAAATCAGCGGATCCAACACTTAAGTATGCCTGGGCCACATACCAGTGTTTGAGTGCTTTGCACTGTTTGCTGTGTGAAAATTATGTGAAAATTTTGCATTTATAGCTCTGAAAGCATGGGTCTACAATGCACGCTAACTGTTAGTTTAATCTGCGCCGGTTGTATTGGGGCTCACGTTAGTATCAACCCTCGTTTCCTCTCTTCCCCAAAATCACGTTGTCTCTCAGCTCTCAATCACGCAAAAAACACACAACTCTCTCTCTCTCTCCACTCCCCTCGTTCGATCCCTAACCAAATCCCCGCCGTCAAATCACTGCGCCGGCGGCTCACGTTAGCGTCCTCCCCTATCCGTTCCGTCATCCTTCTCAATTCATCAGATCCCCTTCTGATTTCACGTCAAACTCACCGAACCAATGCGGGCCCTTGGATTCTCCTCATGCAGGGGGCCGTGATAACCTGCGCCGTCGGAGGGGGAACATGTCGAGCGGCAGCGGATCGGCCGCGAGGCCGCCGGAGGCGGTGAGGCCGAGGCGAGAGCTGCTGGCGGCGTGCATGACGTGCCCTTTGTGCAAGAAGCTTCTCAAAGACGCCACCACGATCTACGAGTGCCTTCACACTTGTGAGTTTTGAGCTTTGCTTCTTCTTTTTCGATTTTTTTATGTGGGTTTGTTGAAAGTTCTCGTTTTGTGAGATGGGTTCGTGTCAAAATTCGATCATGGCGATTGGATCGCTCGTAATTTTGTTTTCTCCCCCCATTTGCGATCGCATGCAGAGTTCTCTGCTTCTGGCTTTTGTTGGGAGTCATGAGTGTGTGCGTTTGAGATTATGTTTTGATTGAATTGAATTGTGAAGTTCATTTTGTTTTATCATCATCATCATTAATGAAGGAACAAAGATTTGGCAATGTTAACTCATGAGTTGCTTGTCCAAAACAAAAAGCTTTGTTCTTTCATTAGTTTGATTCATGTAGCCGTATATTATTATCATGACATCCTTGTCGAAAATTGACTCATGCGATGCTCAAATTTCTTGGTGTTTCATGGATAAACCATAAATTCCAACAAAAACAATGTGTCATTATGTTGCAAGTTGTGTACCCCTATCACAAAGTCATAGGTTGATCTTCACATTTATTCTAGTTGAATGTCTTGTACTTCTTTATATGTCTAGTTAAAAAAATTAAGCTGTATTCATATTTTGTAACCTGGGACTTATATACTTCTTATTAACTAACATATCAATGAACGTTTTTTGGCGCCTTGCAATCTGTTCATGCGTAGTTAAGAAAAATTACTTATAGCATTGTTCTACATAGTGAGACGAGTTGTTCGAAGCATGGTGTTATTGTGTTCATATATGATATAAAGATTTGATCTTCCTCTTTATTCAGTTTGCAGGAAGTGCATTCTTGAGAAGCTCAATGACGAGGAAGTAGAGTGTTGTCCAATATGTAATATTGATTTAGGTTGTGTTCCTGTGGAGAAACTTAGGTCAGCTCCTTATCTTTATATTAGACATTTTTATTCGATGTATTTCCTAATGTAACTACAGTTTTATGTAACCAACTGCTCAGATAAAATGCGCAATCTAATAGTTATATTAAATATCAGTCTGGAAAAACTAAATCCTGCTCTTTTACTCTTATAACATCATGATTTTATTGAACAGAATTGGGAGTAACATTTTATTAAATTTCAGCTGCCAGGCTAATCATGTCTTGTTATTGTTCAGACATTAAGAAATCCCTTGTATTTGGAAGCTTAATTTACCTCTAAAGGAGCTGTTAATTGCTATAAAACCGACTTGTTAATTGCTATAAAACCGACTTGTATGAGATACACACTTTCCATGAATATAAGACTACATCATACACATACTGCTTTAAAATATGACATTTAGAATGTCTATGCCCTTAGAGTTCTTGTCACACCCCGCTTTCCAAAATACACGGATACAGAAACGTAACAAAGACAACCATGCTATATATGGTAAGAAATCATCCTTCCAATAGACATTAAGGCTGTCATGCAGTAATCAAGAGCAATATAATATATATCTAACTAGCATATGTCCAATAAGCCACAATAAATAATAACGATAATCAATAATTATGAGTCAATAGAATCAATAGCGGAAGCAATAATAACGATCAGGTCTTAAGATCCAAGGATAACTAAGAATAATAAATAGTTGACCCTTATGGGTTCACAAAATATCCAATAAAACGGTTCGATACGATAAATAAACTCAAAATATAATAACTAGATCAAAGCAATACTGCTCAGCAAGCTTCTCGAAATACTCTCTGTCTTCCTGTGCTAAAGCCAAGGAACCTGGGCCATGCAAACTCAGACGTCAGAGCGTCGAATATATAATCATAATGAACATAAACCGGAATCAATGTTAAGTGATCATAACAAGTAATCTATCATAACAATATATCATGTGAGTAAACAGTGAATAATATCAAAGTTATGTGATAAACAATCAGGATATAATCAAGGCAATCATACCGTGTAGTCTCTATGGGTACATATCGCTAAGTTATCTATTTTACAGGTATTTGAAACCAATTAATGCAATTCTCATTATAACTCAATAGTTTTATCCCGTACAACCCCCGGAAAACGGCACAATGGTATATCCCGTACACCCCCGAGAAAACGTCACAATAGTATATCCTCTTGAGTTACAATTCAGTTACATTCTTGATTTTCCCTTTCTCTCAGTTTTCATGTTCATATCAAGTATCAATGATATATGTTACCTAATACCAACATTAGGTCAATCAATACATGTACATATTATGTCTATCAAGACAACATGTCGATTAAGTCGATATCAATGAATTGATGGCATTCTAGGTAGACATACGTTACAAGTAAGGCTGTCGTGTTCCAATAGCAATACAATAACAATACCAGGAGAATGTGGATACGCGAATCAATCAATACACAAGCATATCAGGAATAGCAATATCATAGCACTAACATGTTGTAAATATCATAGTACAAGGCAAGTAAGACGATCAAGCAATATATACCGTGTTCGTGAAACAATATAGCATATCAGGTTCATATCATGTTTAAGTGTCAGGTTGAGACGACTCAGGAATGTCTGAGACGGCTCACAAAGTGTCCCAATTAATTATATGTTCTCTGAGTGTGAGAGACGGCTCAAGATGGTCTTGAGACGGCTCAGAGCTGTCTTGAGACTACTCAGAGTCATACCTGAAACGACAATAAAATCACTGTGTACATGAGACTACTCAAGTAATGCTAAGACGGCTCATGCCCTACTTGAGATGGCTTAAGGATGTCTGAAATACAAGTTAAAATTATCTGTTGATGTGAGACGGCTCATGATTGGGTTGGGCCAGCTCAAAGCCTATTTTATGATATGAGCAGATATTTTAGTTTAAAGTTGATACATGCAGTAAATATGTGTTAATTAGTTTATCACGAGGATGATAACCTTTAGGGTTAACAAAGCGTCAATAAAATACATAGATTCGTCGATGCGTCGTGATTCTGATATCGACGTATCGTTAATTAAATTAGAACTTAAATGTCAATCGATGTATATCAATCTTGCAAGAATATAACAATGTCAAGCGATATTTCAATCATGCCAATCATGCATTCAATAAACAACAATATAAGAATCGATTAAAGAAAGAACAAGTTTGCATGATGAAAGGTATATATATATATATATATATATATATATATATATATATATTGATGAGATCTAATCTCGATCTAGCATGTAACAAGTACCAAGTACTCGTCTCGATACGATCTCACGAACAAGATGATGATGACCTCTCGATTGGATAGTGTCGATCTGTTGCTTGTAGGAACAAGAGAAACTAGGCGATGATGATGATCTCCACGAGACAGTGAAAACAATAATGGCGATGGCGATCGATGAAGAATGCCACGAGATGAAGGAGATAGGGTTAGGGTTCGGTTCTGGTATAAAAAGATTGAGGCTAGGGTCTGAGATTGATATGTTTGCATGAAAGTTGTGTGGGTTTATATAAAATAGGTCAATCAATGGGCCGGATAGGTTACAATTCCTAAATCAATTAGGGTTAAAGATAGAGATACGGTAAAAATATTAATCTCATATCAAACCATGCGTATCTTATCAATGTAATATTTTACCATGTCCCAACAATCAATAATGTTGAAAGTAAAAAAAAAACAAATGACGGGACTTTAAAAATAGTCCCACATTGGAAACAACAAAAGCAACATATGAGTATAAAATATAAAATGGGTCACACCTTAACACGGCTCGAGTCTTATTGTTGGAATCCACTTATCATTAAAAGCTCATCACTCCAACTTTTCTTTAATTTTAAACTCTACTCTACTTTAAAATAACTTTAATATGGTATCAGAGCCAATGACTCGATCGAAACCCGATTCGACAATAATACCAAATATTGTATTTTCCACGTGACAACCACACCAAAGAAAAAAGCGATGGTTGCACGTGAAGAGGGTGTTGAAAATAAAAAAACCAAATGATAGGATTTTAAAGATAGTCCTACATTGAAAACAACAAAAGAAACACATGGGTATAAAATATAAAATGGGTCACACCCCAACATGGCTTGAGTCTTATTGTTTGAACCCACTTATTATTAAAAGCCCATTACTCTAACAACCTTTCTCTAACTTTAAACTCTACTTTAAAACAACTTTAACAAATAACAAGGCCCAATAAAACGATAACGAGTCGATAACAAGTCAGGAAAACAATATTAGGCCGCAGAACAGTTTGAGCCGGCTCAATAATAACCTGAGCCGGCTCACAAGCTTTTCCAATCAAACAATAATTTTCTGGATATATGAGACGGCTCATGTCTATCTTGAGCCGGCTCAAGATAGACCCAAAACCAAAACTCAATAAAACCAGTAAATCAATCAATATCATTTATTATCTCAAATACGTACGATCGTTCTAAGGTGTTACAGTTCTCTTGCACGTGATGTGGTAGCTGCCAAATCGACTTTTTTGGTGAACAAGTATATGCTATGTCATCTGAGTTTGGAATCATTTCCATTTATCATCTATTCTATAATTGACACTTGGTCTAAATGCATGTAAAAGATACTAGTAACTCTAAGATTTCTTACCTATGCATTGTGTGATGACAAAATGCATTTGAAACAACAGTCGACCTGACTTGGTGTAAGATATACCAAAAAGGCTCTGATTATAATCAGTTACACATGTGAGGGGACCAAAGAGCATCTGGTACATGCAAATACCTAACTGTATTACTTCTGTAATTTAATTTGACCCAAAATCGCCGCAAAGCTCAATGGTTCCATAAACGTAGAAAGAATCTTTTTTCTTATAACATTAAAGGTATACAAACTGGCTCTAGATATACTTTTTGTTGCAACCTTGGAGAATGTTTTAGGTAAAACGAGGTCCAAACAGTTTTATATTGCTTTGTTTATGTGAATTTAAAGATATGGTACATCCTCCATGCTTAGAGCAAGTAATTTACCAATTTGTCTTTATTTCCTATTGAATGTTTTACTTATAACTAGCATTGTATGATAAGTCATAATTCTAAAATTTATATTAAATGTAGGCCCATCATTCTATTAGAATTTGGTTCTATAGCATGTTTATTTTCTGAAATGTCACAGGCCTGATCACAATTTACAAGATGTACGAGCAAAGATTTTCCCTTTCAAAAGGAGAAAGGTTAATGCTCCTGAGGTTACGCCTTCAATAACATTGCCTGTTAGAAGAAAGGAAAGGTCACTTTCTTCATTAGTGGTCAATACTCCTCGAGTATCACCTCAGTCAACGGGAAGGAGAACAAAAGTTGTGACTAGAAGGGCCTCCAGCTTACGTGGACTAAGTCCTCTGATTGACGAGCCCATTAAAATAGAGGGAAATAACGTCGAAGATCGAATTGAAAATTCAAGCTCGTCTGAGACTCTAACGAAGATGGATCAAAATAAGAGGCAGGTCAGTGAATACACAGATCGTTTGGTCGTTTTGTTTGGAAAAAAGGGACTATATGCTCACACATATTGTTAATCTTATACATCAAACTTTATCTTATTGCTATGTCTTATATATAGAGGTCCTCACCTCACCTTTAAAGTCAAGGATAATAAGATGGTAAAAACAACCCAAATCAAGCATACTAGAAAAAGAGAGGAGGGGACTAAAGAGTCACTGCAGGAGACACCCATCCTACAATGACACTGATGTGACAACTATCTATTAGGTCATTTCCATTTTTTGAATTGACATGACATCTCTTATTAAATGTTGGATCCAGTTATATAACATCACTTTATTTAATGAGAATAATGGAGGAAAGAGGCCTTAGGAGGCTTTTTGCGTTAGACGGCGGCAAAAAGTACGCCCTCCACCGTTTTAATCGACGATCGATACCTTCCAACTTGATATCCATCCTCTAATTTGTCGATACACCAAATTTCATATGTTTACAACACCATTTCACCGTTGATTTAGCAATGTAAAAAGTTTTATTGTCGGTAAACCGTCCACTAAATCAACGGTGAAATAGTGTTATAATCATATGAAATTTGGTGCATCGATAAATTAGAGGATGGATATCAAGTTGGAAGGTGCCGATCGTCGAATAAAACGGTGGAGGGCGTACTTTTTGCGCCTAACGCAAAAAGCCTCCTAGGGCCTCTTTCCTCCATTATTCTCTTATTTAATAGGCAACATCCAATGAGTAGCCACACTATGTCCACTTTACGGTACATCCTACAAAGAGTGTTAGGCCTTGATTCCTCACTAAATTCTGACCTGCCTTTCACAAGTCCATATTTTATCCCACAAAAAGTCAATCAACCTATGGGGCATGTTAGAATATAAAATCACATCACTCAGCCTTCCCAACTATTTTGGAGATTCCCAACTATTTTGGAGATTTGATACAAGTATATGTACATTAAAACCATAATTAGTAATCATTGATAATTTGACTTATCATTGCAGAATTCTTGTAATGCCGAGGCATCAAATCACACACCTACTAAAGACTTGGAGAATAAATCGGAGCTTTGGAAACCTCTAAATTGTTTGGTCGAAGCGGCTAATAGAACAAGGGGTCTCAAGTCGGGCCCACCAAGTCCCGTTATTAAGGCGGAACAAAGCAATGCTCATGATAACGAAGGAGATACACATAAAGCAAAGATCAAAGACTATGGAAACAAATCAAAAGCTCAGGATGACAAGAATGGCTACGAAAGTAATTCACCGCCATTACTTCTCCCGAGAAGAAGACGAAAAAGGAGAGATCTTGGAAACTCCGCTCAGGCACTGATCGATGTTGCACTTGCTACACATGAAAGGAGGCTGGGTCCCATTTGGATATCAATTGTTCCCTCATTTGACCAGTGAGAACTGTTCCCTTTTCTTGATGTTAAAGATATAATTGACTTTATGCTTACAGTATTTCTTGTGGCTTCAGGCAACGGGATCCCAAACCGCCTCAAATTTCTGCCTGCTATTTGAGGATCAAGTAAGTTAGACTGATATATATTATTATTAGAAATTTTGGATAATTATAAATTTAATTGCATATATAAGTACAATAATTTCCTCTTCTTGTATTCTCCTCTTTCTAGATTAGGAGAATTTGGAAGGCCCGGCAACCGGTCGCTTAGAAATAATTAAGAGAGGGTTAATGTCATTGGGCTATGCTTTGTAGGAACCCCATTGTAATGAGAAAAGGCTTAGATGATGATGGTGGATTTTTAGATATAATACCACTTATCCAAAACTTAGCTTCTACTTGTACAATAAAAACTTGATGCTTGTATGTGTTTGGCTGGTAAGCGTCATTCCTCATCTATATTGAACAAAGTTAGGACAAAGCAACTGTTGACTAAGTAGTCCAGTGCATATTATGATATCAGTATTTAATGTAATTGAGTAGTTTAAACACCTGTCAGTGTTGAATCCGGATATTGTAGACTTCCGTAAAAATATTTTTCCTTTGTATACCCTTGGGGCAGTGGTAGTAGCGGTGTATATTGTACCTCATAGACATGTGCTGGTTATTACAAGGATGCATGAAAGCAAATGCAATTTATATTCTATATCTTTAAACATCCACCAAAATCCCTCTATTTAAAGTTTGGACTGTTTCGGATAACTAGAGATCATAAGCTGATTCTGAAATATTTCCGCAATATCTTGCTCTCACCATTTCGTGGCTTGATTACAAATTTATATTTTTCTTATTAACGTTTCTGGTTTCTTTTATTAACAGGCACAGAAAATGTATATTCATTCATCTACCTTCGGTCACTTTTTTTCTCGGAAAATATGCAATATTTACTAACCGTTTTGCTTTTTTTTTTCCTTCTTTCCGTTGTAGGGATGGTAACTTGCCTGTTTCTTTCATCCAAAAGTACCTCATGAAAAAATTTAATCTTTCAAGTGAAGCTGAGGTGAGTTCTTATACCTTGTAGCATCAATAGATTCTCTTTGTTTGATTGTGAAGCTATGGCTATAATTACTAGAATTTATGCATGTGTGATAAAAGATAGGATATAATCAAATTATTAGGAGGAAAGTGCTAGGTTGTATATAATATTCTGTTTTAAATTCCAAGGTTCATGGAGCCTTCTTTGTATCCTTTTTTTTCTTTTTCTTTTTTTTTTTTTGTGGGGGGGGGGGAGGGGAGGGAGATGTGGACAACTTTAGGAGCTAGAATAGATTGTAGAAATCTTATTACTCTTTGGTTCCTTAAAAGGACAAAATGTCACATTCCTCCTCTTGCGTTCTAGTTATAATATTAGTGATGCCATAGAAGATAAATTGCTAGCGCCTTTGTGGTGCTAGTGTCATTAATCTCTACAGAAAATAAATGCCATTGCGCCGATGACATTTAATCGAATAAATGCTATTATACAATCGTTTCGATATGCAACAAATATTCTGGTTCACTATTTTCTTCACCCCGGAAAAAGAGAAGAAAATCGTTTACTAAGTACTTTCCGTTGCATTTTTCTGAAGGGATCTATGCATGGGAATAAATAATTGATCTATATGATTATTTACACACGGGTTCCTCACAATCATTGTTTTAAAAAGCAGTCTAGGCGGTAGCTGCCTCAACCATCTTTGATTCAAGTCTAGGCAAGCATGTTTTAAAAAGCAGTCCAGGCGGAAGCTGCCTCAACCATCTTTGATTCAATTCTAGGCAAGCATTAAGCGATGTCTAGATGTTTTTTCACATTTTGATTTGTTATTGATATTGGTTTTAATTGTTAATTATCATTCCAGCTAATTTCATTATATATTTCGTTTTTCGCATTGAATCTTGTATAGTTGCTATACCTTTTCACTCATCTTTATATGCGTCTTAGAATTGAACATAATCTCCTATAACAAATATATCATCTTTTTCTTTATTATAAGATTCTCACAGTCTACACACACGTTTACCTGTGTGTATGTGGAGAGAGAGAGACTAGAATCCTAAATGGTTTTTGGAAACATATCCTACATATTATTTAACTATTAGATTTGTTTTGGAATGTGCGCTATCAATTATGAAGAGAAAGCATTCAATCTTCTCATTAATGACATGGTTGCTGGCACACATCTCAGATCAAATTTAAGAGTTAAAAAACATGTATTTTTTTCCAAATCCTCCTAATAGGGTCTTGGTCTCTCTTTACATGTGTGTGTGAAGGGGGGAGTTGACTTTCAGCATAACCATCCAAAGTCTCCTTTGAGGGTTCTTCAACCTACTCTTTGTGCGTCCGAGAGAGAGAGAGGACATGAGTTCTCAAATTCTATCTCTAGGATCTTAGGCTAACTCTCTCATACGCGCGCGCGCACAGTCACTCACATACATATATAATATACATTGCCGCTATAGGAATGGCAAGATACATCAACATACTATTAATCCATTCATATCGTTTACTTATTATTTCAATGCTAATCATAAAGATTCTTGAATTTGTAAAACATACACATAATGGTGGAATGAAGAAGTAAAGTCTGCTATTAAAATTAAAATGAATTCTTATAAAGATTTGAAGAAAAGTAGAGATGTGGAAAGATTTGAGAAGTATAAAATAGCTAAAAAGGAAATTAAGAAAGCTGTTCGGGAAGCTAATTCTAAGGTCAACAAGGAGGTGTACGAGAAATTAGACACTAAAAAGGCTGAAAATGATATATACCGGATTACTCGGATGCGGGAAAGGAAGACTAGAGATTTATGTGCGGTGAAGTGCGTCAAAAATAAAAATCAGAAGGTTTTAGTTCGAGATGAGAATATCAAGGAAAGATGGAGAGATTATTTTGACAAATTATTCAATGAAAGCTTTACTAAGAATTTGGATGGACTTGTCATTCAATCTCAAGATATAAACTGTGATTTCATGCGTTAAATAAGACCACCTGAGGTTAAAGAAGTTTTGAACAGAATGAGTTTAAGAAAAACGGTTGGTCCTGACAGGATTCTTATCGAGATTTGGAGATGCTTAGAAGAAATAAGCGTTAAATGGCTGACGGATCTGTTTAATAAGATTTGACAGACAAAAAAGATGCCAGATGAATGGAGGAAAAGTATCCTTGTCCTTATCTACAAGAACAAGGGCGACATTCAAAGTTGTTCAAATTACCGTGGAATAAAACTTATGTGTCACACCATGAAATTTTGGGAGAGAGTGATTGAACACAGGCTAAGAAAGGATATTAAGATAACAGAGAACCAGTTTGGGTTCATGCCTGGACGATCGACGACAGAGGCTATTCATTTGCTTCGTCAACTTGTCGAGCGTTTTCGAGAGAGGAGAAGATATTTGCATATGATATTTATTGATTTAGAAAAAGCGTACGATAAGATACCTAGAGAGGTATTATAGGGGACAATTATGAAGAAGGGGGTCCCCGTCAAGTATATTGACATAATCAAGGATATGTACGGTGGAGTAGTGGCAAATGTCAGAACTTGCGGCGGCCTAACAAGTGATTTTCTGATTACAATTTGTTTACATCAAGGGTCTGCATTAAGTCCATTCATGTTTACCATCGTGATGGATGGGCTTATTAGAACTATCTAAGATGAGGTACCTTGGTGTATGCTATTCGCTGATAATATTGTTCTAGTAAATGAGACGAAAGCAGGGGTTAATGCCAAATTGGAATTATGGAGGCAAACATTGGAATCTCGGGGGTTCAGATTGAGCAGGTCCAAGACAACATATATGCATTGCAAATTTAGTAAATAGAGAAGTCAAAACCATATTGGTATAATATTGGAAGGGCAAAAGATATCACCGAGCGACCAGTTTAGATATCTAGGTTCCATCATCCAAAAGAATGGGGAGATCGATAGTGATGTTAATTAAAAGATCCAAGCTGGTTGGTTGAAATGGAGGAGTGCAACATGAATTTTGTGTGATCGTAACTTTTCGTTAAAATTGAAAGGAAAGTTTTATTGGAGCGTTATTCGCCCTGCCTTATTATATGGTACAGAATGCTGGGCTTCTAAGAAACATCATACACAGAAGATGCACATAGCGGAGATGTGCATGTTTCGTTGGATATGCGGTAACACTAGAAAAGATAAGGTGCGAAATGAGGATATTCGTGCAAAAGTTTGTGTAGCATCTGTAGAGGAGAAGATGTGGGAAAACCGGTTAAGATAGTTTGGTCATGTGCGACGCAGGCCTATGGAAGCACCGGTTCGACGAATAGATACTCTCGATATGGGTAATGACAAAAGGGCAAAAGGAAGACAGCAGAAAACATGGATGGAGGTGATACGAAACGATATGGTTGCCAAAGGCCTCAATGAAAATATATTATTCGATAGGAGTGAGTGGAGGCGGAGGATTCATGTGCTGGACCCGGCGTGATTCTCATGTTGGTTCATGTAGCCTACCCCATATGTTTGGGATAAAAGGCTCAGTTGTTGTATACACATAAATTAATGAAGAGCGTTTTGCCATGTGCTTTGCCACCATAGGAAATTCCTTACATTTGCAATGCGTTTCCTATATTTGTAACTAGTATTTTGCATGTTAGATTATTTAGTGTGTTAAAAATCTAAGAAAAATATTAAGATTGTTTTGGTGCATCAAAAGTGAACATTTAGATGGGTTTCATGGCTTTAAGTCTCAAATTCATAAAAATGTTGTCTTTGCCATTTTATAAAATCGATAATATTCCTTTTGGGTTGAGATGGTAAAGTTACGATACGCATAAATCTACGAACCAAATTTAAAAAAACATGTATGGAGAATGGAAAAGATAACGAACCATCATCCATGAGAACACAATAGACTTTGAATGATCACCATATTTCAAACTCGATATAACTCTTCATAGTTTCACAAACAATAAATCTATTAGCACAATTAAATTTGAAACGAAAAACTTATTAAACAAGATTCTAGGAACATGAAAATAGAAAAATCTTATAAGAAAATATGTAAAAAGAAAAGCAAACATCATTTTCTCAACTTAACGTGGAGAGAAGAAAAAAATATTAAGATAGAGAATGAGAAGATTTATTTGTTTGCTCCATTTTTTATGGTTAAGCGGTGTTTCCACCTATGCATCATTAAAAAGATAATGAAACAAGAGTTCAACACAGTACATAAATCAATGCTAAAAAGATTTGTCTTGCTCCACATAGTGAATCAACGACCAAATCAAGCCTCACACGGTAGGCACAACAAAGTCCACTCCTACATATCAATAAGCAACAACATAAAGCCATGACCAAAACAAGGCCTAGGCTCCAACAATAAAAAGATACACAGAGGACCATAAAAAATGACGACATCCCTACTCGAAATCCAATGCGGTGCAACGCCCACCGCAAACCAGCCGATCAAGGCCTTTGCTGCTGATCAGTAGGTTTCTCAGCTTCAGAAGAATCCCCAAAGAGTTACTCGGGTTGCAGAACTCCTTGCCTCTTAGCCAATCTTGCCCAAAACACCTACAGACAAGAAATAGCATCAGTTAAAATTTGGAGATTAAAGTGCATATTATTAAAACAACACTCATTCCTGTGTAGCCAAATAAACCATAACATCATTGCCGCAAGCCATTCCAATCAACTCATCGTTGCAAAGGAATATTCCGCACTCTCCACACACACCCACCAAAACCAACAACACCAAATCCCTCAAATGGACATGGAAAAAATCGCATGTCCAAATCCACACATTTGTCACCAAAGGGCAAAAGAGAAATAGATGATCAACAGACTCATCATGAATATTGCAAAACACATACCTAGACGGAACAATCAAGTTTCTTCTAAGCAAATTATCTCTTGTTAGTATCGCATTATTTAGAGTAAACCAAAGAAAAATTCCAACATTATTTAGAGTTCAACACATTTGTTTGCTCCATTACCTTTTGTTGTTCCTCTTTTTTCTTGATAGGTATTTTGTCGTTTCTTCCAAAAGGATTAACGTAAATTTGTGAAGGTTTTAAGCGATTTGTTAATGTAGTTGGTTTTTTGAAACAGTTTTTAATCGGATACTTAAACATGATCGGGTGTATTCATTTTTTGTGTGTGGGGGGAGGGTTTCCATTTATTTTTTCCCTTTTCATCATATATCTATTTTTTATCTTAAAATTCCACATGTTAAATTATAGGATGTTAGTCTAAATCAAGATTCTAAATTGAGTACGCTAAAGAGTAGTGGTTATAATCGTATAAATATAGGAAGCAAAATATATAGTGCCATTGTAAGAAATTACAGTGACAGGACACATGGCGACACATTATTAATTCATTCATTTTTTTTTTACTTTTTTTCATTGTTAATAATAAAGATTCTTGAATTTGCAAAATAAACAGACAATGAAGAGTGTGTTTTTAAATATAATTAAATAATATATTGCCATGTGTCCTGCCAATTTAGGAAATTCATGCAGTGGCAATGCATACTTTGTTATGTGTGTATGAGAAGCGAAACATGCAGTGCCACCGCTGACAGGACACATGGCAACACATTATTCATTGATGATTGGTGCATGCCATGTAAATCTTGTTTTTACTCTAATTCAAAAGATTCATGTATTTATAGAATAAAGTTGCACATAGATTTATGAATATTATGATGTCATGTGTCCTACCAATATAGGAAATTCCTACAAGTTTGATGTATATTTCATCTTCTCGTGTGTGTGTTGGCACGCGGAGGCGGAAGGGAGAGAGAGATCCACTCGATAGACTTTTGAATCAAATTGTAAAGAAAAACGCTCATCATGATATCATTGTCATATTGTAATTTAAACACGAGTCTAATGACTAAAAACCTGATCAAAACAAATCCTATCGGGTGGATCATAGTATCTCTCTCTACACACACAAAGGTACACTCTCATGTCCGTGCGTGCGCGCATGTGCTCAGAGAGAGACGCAGACACACACTCATATAAAGATACAAATACACAGAGACACACGCACAACACATATACATACACACATGTGCACGCACGCTTACACACATATTATGGGGAAGGCTAATTTACTCGCATGGCCGACTAGCTTAGTTATACCATGTGGATAATAACCCCAATTGTCCTTCATTTATTGATAAAGTAGAGGATATGATTGTCTTTTATTATAGAGATAAAGTATTTAAAAAATCTGATCATCTTTCTTATCTTTTTCTAAAGTATGTTTTTGTTTTACATTTTAGATCATATTTTTGTTTTATCAAGCAAGAAGCCTAAGTATTTGAAAGGTGCTTGTATTTTTTTAAGTGGTCAGCCAGTAATAATTATAACAACGGCATCTCTAATGATGATCTGAGTTTGTTTCGTTGGGTTAATTGTTAGTTCACATTCGGAACCCCCACCCCCTTGGGCCCCACGCTCAAAATTGTTGCTGCCAACAAATGAATAGATTCATAATCTCTTTATCAAGAGCTGTTTGAAATCAATCTTAAAAATATCAATTATCTCTGAATTTCCTTATGCTCGCTCAATAATTTCTTTATTGTAATCTCATCCAAGCCCCAGCAAAACAAAAAATATAGGGAAGATAACGAAGCTTCCTCATAGGAAAAGGACAGGTTTGAGCCTTTTGTTTGTATTTTAAAAGAAAGTTTAAAAAAAAGAAGAAGATACGGAGACCTTTTTTCTTAAAACTATCCTATTGTAAAAGACAATCCTATCCCCTACTTATATTAATAAATGAAAGACAAATGGGGTCATTAACCACGGGGCATAACTAAGCTAGTTGTGCCCTTGGCCTCCCCCCACCCACCAACTTTGTACTAACCTACTTTATGATTTTATATATCCTCGGATGATCTAATAAAGAAATCCCATCATCTCTCTACTCTCCGCTTGCAACAGGTGGAGATTACGTGTCAGGGACAGCGAGTGGGCCCCACACAACCCCTGCACGGCTTAGCCAATACCTGGCTTCGGAATATACCAAGCCAAAGATCACAAGCATCGCTCGGCGCGTCAGCCAAGGATTTCGTTATGGTGCTCAACTACAACTGCAAAGCTCCACCACCCCCTTGAATACGGGTCCTTCAATTTTCATGAATTTAGAACCCGTCCCGTTACATGTTACAGGTAAATTTTTCGAGGGTGGGATTGCATTAACGCTTGCGCGCCGGATCCCATAAGAAATCCTGCAGTCAAGCATGTTGCTGCTGCTGCTGCAGAAACATATGCTCCTTGATGAGAGCATTTCTTTTGGTACCTAATTCAAATCTGTACCAAATAATGTATAATGTTATCTCTGTGTGTTTTATGAGGAGCTCATGTGGTATGCTCATATTTGTCAGATGGAACAATCTTTAATTTTTCTGTATAAATCTTTTTTCTCACCTTTGCTTTAATTGTCAGTTTCCAGGTATTTATTTTCATGATTTTTGTCCAAAATACAAGTATGCTCAACTTAGCCCTTTCGGGTTTGAGGAAAGATGCGTCGGTGAATTTAAAGCCTTATCAGTTCCTTTAGTGATGGTGCTAGGCCTTATTATAAAACATAAGCATTATTATCCGATCGCATATAATTTGCAAAAAGGAATTTAAGACAGGCGGAACCCTAACACGGTCCGAAGCAAGGTCCGAACCCGTTGCTTGTTGGATTTTTATGAGTGTTCGATATGTATTCAAAGCGTTATAGCCAGACTTCTTTTTTTTTGAATCGGTACGGTTCATACGATAGATCAACAAGGCGGCTTGCTTTTTGTTATCGGGTTCGGCCAGATGGACCAATTTCTGAAGGTCTAAATTTATCAGCCCGAATACATTTCAAATCCAACCCGGCCCATTTAGCCACAGACTGGCGCCAAGATGAATTTTTTTGGGGGGAGACCAAAAGACATCTGTCGATATAAAACCATCATCTTTCCCTCTTTCTCTCACTCTCGCTCTCTCATTTTGCCGCTGCCGCCAGAGCGTTTTCCGGCGACACCTCGCCGTCTTATCCACAGCCCTAACCCTAATTCCAACCCCCAAACCTCGCCGTCACTGATCGTTCCTCGCTGGTAGAAGATATCTTGGATCCGAAACCCTAACCCTAGATCTGGATCTCTCCCTGTTTTACGTAGCTCACTGCCTCAGATCGATCGCTGCCTAGGGTCAACCGACGACGTCAGTCCTCAGTCGACGATCGGAGAGAACGAGGTACATTTCTGTGAAATTAGTTGGAATTATTGCTCCATTCTCTGATTGCAAAGTTATTAAGAGAGAAAAAGACGAGTTTTATCGATCGATCGCTGCCTAGGGTCAACCGACGACGTCAGTCCTCAGTCGACGATCGGCGAGAATGAGGTACATTTCTGTGAAATTAGTTGGAATTATCGCTCCATTCTCTCAAAGTTAAGAGAGAAAAAGACGAGTTTTATAGTTAGAATATTGTTAGGGTTTTAGAGTTCAGTTTGTTGTGATCTTTTCCTAGCAAAAAAAAATGATGTTTTTGCTTTGTTGTAGCTGTAGCTGTAGCTGTTAATTTCTATACTCAGAAGGTTTAATATGGCATAAGTCATGTCGTGCCGTTGGAAAACCTAATGTTTGTAACTGAAGATATTGGAGTGATAACTGATAAGGGTTCTTATTAATGAAGCAATGGCGGAAACACCGTTTATCTCAAAAAAGAAAAAAACTGATAAGGGTTTCTACATGCATTTCGGTGCTTTTTTATCTCTTTCAAGACATTTTAATTAATTTCTATAAAGCATTGAATTATGTATCTCTATACTGAAACTTTGGCTGACACCTGATGTTGTTTGAACTGCTCAGATATACCTTAAGGCTTATGGCACGAAATCCTGAAGGATCTACAGGTATTCTCTATTAACCCTTTCCCTTTAATTTTTCATATTAGGATCTCATTTTGTTGAGTTATCAGCACAATGGCATTTCTTGATACTTATAAATTAGATCTCAACACTCCTTTTTTTGACTTTTAACTACTAAACTACCTTGCACATCATTGATGTACCTTGTCATTTATTGGCACTCGATTGAGATTAATGTGCTATTATATCCTCTTATTGTAAAGCTTTTGTTTGATTACTCACTGTTTGTAGTCTACTAATGTGATTAGCTAAGGGCTTGGAGTAGCCCATGGAGGAAACCCGGGTTCAAGCCCGGGGTGCCCCATTAATGACAAGGGGGTGGCTAATTTATTCCACCTATCATTCTGGGATCGGGTCCGGGTTCTCATCTTTTTTACTAATGTGAGTAGCTTAGATTAGATACGGCATTGAATTGAGTAATTCTCATTAATGGTTCCATTTTCTGTCTTCCATCATTTCATTAAGCGTCTTAGAATCCGATGCTTGTTTATGTATTAGATCTTATATCTTCGCGTTATCATGATAGCTATTATAACTGGTGTTTATTCATCTGTTATTGTTTACTGTAGTTATTTTGTATTTACATGTTCAACTAATTGCTCTAATTGTACTGAACTTACCCTCCCTCTTTAGCTATGAAAAGAAAAGGTTCTAGGAAATCTTCAGCAAAGAAAAATAAATCTGAGGAGAATGGCAAAATGGAAGATGAAATGGTCACAAATGCTAGTGAAAAGACAGAGAATGACATTGATAGTGGTGGTGAGCCTGTGATTCGAAAGAGGCCGAAGAGAGCTGCTGCTTGTTCAAATTTCAAGGAGCAATCTGTCAGGTTATCTGCAAATTCATCAGTTGTTGAAACTAAAAAAGTTCGCACTGTAGAAGAAGAGATGGTAGCTGTTGATCTTACAAAACTTGGGCCAGAAGATCTTCCACCATGTAGAAAGCTTTTGGATTTCATTTTTCATGATGCTGATGGAAATCCACAGCATTTTGAAATGTCTCAGTTTGACGACATATTTATCACTGCTCTTATCATGCCCATGGATGATAACTTAGAGAAAGAGAAGGATAGAGGTGTTAAATGTGACGGTTTTGGTCGGATCGAGACGTGGTCAATTTCTGGTTATGATGAGGGGACTCCTGTAATTTGGGTATCAACAGCATCTGCAGACTATGAATGTGTGAAACCAGCAAACAACTTCAGGAAATTCTATGACCGTTTCTATGAAAAGGCATGTATTTGTATTGAAATTTACAGAAAGTTGGTTAGATCTGCTGGTGGAAATCCAAATTTGAGTCTTGACGAATTGCTTGCTGGTGTCATCCGTTTTATGAGCGGAACCAAGAGCATTTCTAGCGGGTTAATCAGTAGAGATTTTGTGATCTCTCTTGGTGAGTTCATATACAGCCAGTTGATTGGATTGGATGAGACCTCGAAGAACGACGATATCAGCTTAGCCACAGTGCCTGCTCTTGTTGCTTTAAGAGATGAGTGCATAAGTAGATCAGAATCTAATATGGCACTGACAATGGTTACAAATGGAAGCCTAAAGATCAAGGAAGGAGAGAACTTGGAATCTAATGAAGACGAAGATGCAAAATTAGCACGGCTATTGCAGGAGGAGGAAGAATGGAAATTGATGAAGCAACAGAAAGCTCAACGCCCAGTATCTTCTGCAAAGAATATCTACATAAAAATCAGTGAAGCTGAAATTGCCAACGATTATCCTATGCCTGCATATTACAAACCCTTTGTTGAAGAAATGGATGAGTATATTTTCTTTGATGATGAGACCACCTATCTTGACCTTCCAAGAAGAGTTCTTGATAACTGGGCACTTTACAACTGCGACTCACGTCTTATCTCGCTGGAGCTGCTACCAATGAAGCCCTGTGCAGAAATTGATGTGACTGTTTTTGGATCAGGAAACATGAGGGAGGATGATGGGAGTGGATTCTGTTTAGACAATGACATTGGCCATTCTTCAGGTACATCCGATTCAATCAATGTTGAAGGGGTCCCAATCTATCTCAGCGCAATCAAGGAATGGATGATTGAGTTTGGTTCAGAAATGATCTTTGTTTCTGTCCGAACAGATGTAGCCTGGTATAATCTCTCTCTCTCTCTCTCTCTCACACACACACACACACACACGTGCACGCGCACATGCATGCACTCACACAAATTCTCTCTCTCTCTCACACACACACACACGTGCATGAACCTGCTCACCTTCAATCTCACTTTCTAGTGTTCTAAGTAGTTACACACTAATCGGTGTTCTAAACAAGCTACCAATAAAATAATGATGAAGAAATTACACACAAAGTCACAAACACACTTTAGCCTACTCTATTTCCCATTAATCAAGCATATACCAAATTTATTCATGATGCATATTAACGGTCTTGGCATATCTTGTTGCGTGTTGATGTTTAACAGAATCTATAATTAACCGAGTCCTAGTTCAATATGTAATAGTTTCTTTGCTAAAATGTTTAAACAATTGCTGGGAAAGTGCTTTTGTACATTGTCTATATCTATTTCATGGAACTCAATTATTTTATGTAACAGGTATAGACTAGGCAAACCAACTAAGCAGTATGCCCCTTGGTTTGAACCGGTCCTCAAAACCGCAACTCTTGCAATCAGCATCATCACCTTGCTGAAAGACCAGAGCAGAGTTTCAAAACTTTCATTATCTGATGTGATTAAGAAAGTTTCAGAATTCCAAAAGGATCATCCTGCTCATATTTCGTCAAATGTGTTGGCGGTAGAAAGATATGTGGTGGTACATGGACAAATCATTCTTCAACAATTTGCCGAGTACCCAGACGCGACAATTCAAAAGTGTGCATTCATCACTGGTCTTTTAGCCAAGATGGAGGAGAAACATCACACAAAACTTCTTACAAAGAAAAAGGTGGAGTTGCAAAGGGAAGCCAATTTAAATCCAAGTGCTTCCATGGGCACCATATTGTCCAAAAGGAAAGTAATGCGGGCTACTACAACAAAACTAGTCAACAAGATATGGGGAGATTATTATTCCAATTATTTTCCTGAGGATTCTAAGAATGAAGGTAAGGAATCAAAAGTAGAAGAAGTTGAAGAAGAGCAGGAAGAGAATGAAGAGGAGGAAACAGAAGAAGAGAACACACTACTTCAAGAAGATGAGACTTCCAAGTCTATTACCCCAAAGTCTCGTAAGTCCAAGAGTACTAGAAAGGAGTTACAGTGGGAAGGTGAATCAACAGGCCAAACAGATTCTGGGGAAAAACTTTATACATCTGCAGTAGTACGTGGAGAAACGATTACTGTAGGCATGACAGTTATGATAGAAGCTGAAGAGTCTGAATTGCCAGAGATGTTCTTTGTAGAGTTCATGTTTGAAAAACATGATGGTGCAAAAATGGTGCATGGAAGGCTCATGCAAAGAGGGTCACAGACCGTTTTAGGAAATGCTGCAAACGAGAGAGAATTATTCTTGACCAATGACTGTGTGGAATTTGAATTAGAGGATATTAAAGAATCTGTATCTCTTGACCTTCGTAAACTACCATGGGGCCATAAGTTCCGAAAGGAGCATATTGAGGCTGCTAAGATCGAAAGAGCAAAGGCTGAGGAGAGAAAAATTAAAGGACTTCCTATGGAATATTTCTGTAAAAGCTTATACTGGCCTGAGAGAGGTGCCTTCTTCACTGCCCCTTTTGACTGTTTGGACCTTGGAACCGGCGTCTGTAATTCCTGTAAACAAAAAGAGATTCAAGAGGATGATTTCAAGTTAGGCTCCAAGACCAGTCTTTCTTACAAGAAAACCGAGTACAATGCCCATGACTTTGTATATGCCAGACCACAGTTTTTTTGTGAAGAAATGGAAGACCTTGGCACTTTTAAGGCTGGAAGGAATGTGGGATTGAAAGCTTATGTTGTGTGCCAGATATTGGAAATTGTGGCTCCTGCTGGATCAAAAAAACCCACACCAGAATCTTCAAAGGTCAAAGTCAGAAGATTTTATAGACCAGAAGATGTTTCTGCATCAAAGGCATACTGTTCGGATATAAGAGAAGTTAGTACCTTATTCACAATATATAAGCTTTATATTGAACACATTAATTCTCTATTTTATTACCTGCCTTGAACTTGTAACCCTCTTGTCACAACTCTTATGCGCTGGTTCACAATCAACTCTCCCACCCCCTTGGGATTATAGATTTCGGTCTTCCTTTTTTTTACCCATTGTTTTCACTACATTTCGTTTTAATGGTGGTTTGTTGGTGTGAATCTTAGGTGTACTACAGCGAAGACACACTAAGTGTGCCAGTGGAGATATTAGAAGGCAAGTGCGAAGTTCGAAAGAAAATTGAACTTCCAGATTTGGAGCTTCCTGTAGCTGTTGATCATATTTTCTTTTGTGAGTATTCTTATGATGCTGTCAATGGTGCTGTTAAGCAGGTATTTTTGTTTCTATTTCCTCTCTTACACTTATTACGAGTACGTTTTTCTATCTTATATACGTTCTTTCTTGACTGGAATGATGTTTTTGCAAGCAGTTGCCAGCCAATTTTAAGCTTTGGTCTCAGAGCCGAAAGGCATCTATTGCTGCCTCTAGAAGAAGCAAAGGGAAGGGGAAATGTATAGAAGGAGAACAAGATCATAATCAGTGGAAAGATGTCCCTCAAGAAAGCCGCTTGGCTACTCTAGATATTTTTGCTGGTTGTGGCGGCCTATCAGAGGGACTGCAACAGTCTGGTAAGCCATTCAAAACTTTTGTTTTTCAAATTTATTGTACTAATAAAGGTTAAAACTTTCATTCTTACGTGTTCTCATCTATGTTTACTCTTTAACTCATAGGTGTTACATTTACCAAGTGGGCGATTGAATATGAACAGCCAGCTGGAGAAGCATTCAATCAGAATCATCCTGATGCATTGATGTTTATTGATAACTGCAACGTGATATTGAGGTCTCTCTCTCTCACACACACGCGCGCGCACACACACACAGCGAGAGAGAGAGAGAGAGCCTTGTTTACAATGAGCATTGTATTTGAAGACATTATGTATTATGCACATTGTACAGGGCTATCATGGAAAAGTGTGGGGATGTAGATGACTGCATCTCAACTACTGAGGCTGCTGAATTAGCAGCAGAACTTGACAAAGAGAAGGTCAATAATCTGCCAGTGCCAGGTCAAGTTGATTTCATCAATGGAGGGCCCCCATGCCAGGTTTTTTAATTTCTTTCATTTATCTTTAATTCAGTACTTAATACCACAAACTACATGTAAAAATAACTTTATTCATTGTTTGTCTTTAGATGTATCTTAACCAGAAAAGTTTACTTTCTTCCTTTTGTTACAGTAAAGAAAAGTAATGTTAGAGTGGATTATTGGTAACTCAAATTTGAGGTTGTGCCTATTGCAGTTATCCGAATTCTAAAATGATAAACCATATAGTGCGGTAATTGAAATTTAAAGTAATGTTTAGATAACTCTACAAGACCGACTATAACTCAACTCCGAAACCAAACAAGAACTTATGCTTTATAGAGTGCAATTAGCATTCTTTCAGTTTCTCTGACAAGATGGTTACCGTTCTTATCATTAGATTTGTACATCCAGGGGTTTTCAGGGATGAACAGATTCAACCAAAGCACTTGGAGTAAGGTTCAGTGCGAGATGATTCTAGCATTTTTATCTTTTGCTGAATATTTCCGTCCGCGATACTTCCTTCTAGAGAATGTCAGAAATTTCGTGTCCTTCAACAAAGGGCAGACGTTCCGCTTGGCTCTTGCTTCGCTCCTAGAGATGGGATATCAGGTTTCAATTACTCTTGCCCTTGCATCAAGTTGTTTTTAAGGCTACAGTTAAAAAAATACCTATAACTATAGCACTTCCTCACCAAACTACCTTAATTGTTTTTTTTACTGTAAACTCCCTTAAAATTTGCTTTATAAATAAGTTTCTATTTCACTAAAATACCCTTATACGCGGAACTTACTGTAATAAAAATACCATAGCATACTTTAGTAAAAACAACAGTTAAGGATATTTTAGTGATTTAGTTCTGATCTTATCATCTCTAGTTTTTCGCCTTGAAATTGCAGATGTGAACTTGTGTTTTTTTTTTCTTCTTTTCGGTTTTAGGTGAGATTTGGCATTTTGGAAGCAGGAGCATATGGCGTTTCTCAATCAAGGAAAAGGGCATTTATTTGGGCTGCATCTCCGGAGGAAACACTCCCTGAGTGGCCAGAACCAATGCATGTATTTTCGGGTCCTGAGTTAAAAATTTCTCTCGACAAACATCTTCACTATGCCGCAGTTCGTAGCACTGCTAGTGGAGCTCCTTTCCGATCGATTACTGTAAGGGACACCATTGGAGATCTTCCACCAGTAGAAAATGGAGCATCGAAACCTACCATCAGCGTAATTATATTTTCCCTCATGATGAATCTTATTTTAACTCAGCTGAATTACATTAAGCTACCAACTACCATAGTTGTTTTTCACTGAACTTTCTTATTTTTATTACAGTTAATTACCTTAAAATTTGATCTTAAGGGGATTTTTCTCAATAAAATACCCCTAAATATAGCACTTTAATGGAGCTTACTGTGATAAAAACATTAAGATAGTTAACTGAAAAAATAACGGCAATTAAGGGTACTTAATTTAGCCTTTTCACTTTTTGTGGTTCTTACTATGCTTTCTTCCTTGTTGATAGTATGGAGGAGATCCAGTGTCCTGGTTCCAGAAGCAAATGAGAGGTAACATGACTGACTTGATTGATCACATCTCAAAAGAAATGAACGAGTTGAATCTTATTCGGTGCCAACACATTCCAAAGCGTCCAGGTTGTGACTGGCGTGACCTCCCAGATGAAAAGGTAGTATTCATTGGTTTCAATTTGATCTTATTATTGGTTTTTCAACAATTCTCAGACAAATAGCGTTAAATAAAAAATTTGATCAACTTGCTTGGAAGGGGCAAAAGAGACTGAAAATTCATGGTATTTTAGTGGCATGACATGGTTATATATTCCTGGTTATGAGGATTTGGTTTTATGTTTTGCTAAATTTCATCAAAGATCATGAGCTCTGGCGATTTTTAGAAATGTTAAACTGAATAAATACTATGGACTTTCATTCAAGATGTCAAAGATCCCTCAAAGTTCATGGTTTTTTTAGTGTATAACTGTGTTATGTATTCTTTGGTCAACAATGATTTGGTTTTGTTTTGGAGAAATTTCATATTCGTACCATGAACTTTCAGCGATTTTCAGACAGACACCTGTAGATAAATACTATGAACTTGCAATCAAGAGGGAAAGATCACTGAAAGTTCATAGTATTTTTATGGTGCTTCATTGTTATTTATTCTTAGATTATGACGAGTGGTCTTTTTTTTAACATAAAGAATGTTAAAAATCATGGACCTTTGAATAATTGCAGGTGAAACTGTCATCTGGGCAAACAGTAGACTTGATTCCTTGGTGTCTACCAAACACAGCCAAGAGACATAACCAATGGAAGGGATTATTCGGAAGGTTGGATTGGGAAGGAAATTTCCCAACTTCGATTACTGATCCCCAACCGATGGGCAAGGTCGGTTTGTGTTTTCACCCGGAGCAAGACCGGATTCTTACAGTACGTGAGTGTGCTCGATCTCAGGTAATGCACTATTTTGTTTTCTTTTTCATCAAATGAGAAAATATTGATCTCTTATATTTTATATTGTCACATAGAGAGTTTAGGATCTTCTTTGGTTTGAAAGATGTGAGAATAGGCAGAAGAAAATAAGAAGGAATGCTAAATTTTATTGTTTGGGTCGGGTGAAAAATTAAAAGCGAAAAGAATAATTCTCTTCTCTGGCATAGTGAAAGAGAGAAATTATAGCACCCTTTGGAACATGTTTAAAGCTTACTTTATCTCACTCTAGCTAAATATTGTCGGAATGTTTAACTTAATGAAATTGGCTTCAACCAATTGTTTTCTATTTTTAACTTCCCAATTTTCATGCGAGCTAAACAAGAAAAGCATCCTTTCTTTCTTTTCTTTTCCCTTTCTGTTTCTTTCTTTTCATTTTCTTCCTCTCATCTCCCCAACCAAAAACCTACTTAAAGATCATGCAAAATAAAATAAAATAAAATTGCATGGGCTTGATAAATGGCTGACCATATGGCTATTGTTGCAATAGATGAAATAAAATTACTTTTAATCATTGTAACAACCGCAAATTTTGTATTTTTTCGTTTAATTTTTTTTTGTATTTAAATCTTTTCTTTGAACTAAATAGGTATATGTTGATATTCTTGTGTTTTAAATGCAAGATTATTAATAGTCTCTACTAGTTATCCGCTTTCATTACTGTCTCATAAGTTACGTGTTCAATTCTTTGTATTTGCAATATTTTGTTTTGTTTTTGTTTTTGTTTTTTATTTTTGAATGAAAAATCATGCAAAGAGATTAATTGGATTTTTGAATGGTTAACATAATTTTTAAATGAACAAAGAGATTTTTAAAAAAAAATGATTTTTAAAATAATTTTCTAAGGTTTAGTTGAAGAGGAATATTTATAAAAAAATTATTTTTGATAAATATAGTTATAAAGTGAGGAAATAAATAAATTAGAATTTCTATGATTTTTCTGACGGTTTTTCTAGTTTTAAATTTTTTTTATAAAAGTGTGCGTAACATATTGAGACTTTACTTAAAAGCATTACTTTCAAAGTTCAAGCTTTAATCTTGTTTGTTTGGAGTATTTTTGAGCTAACAAATATAATGTTGTTTTAGGGTTTCCGAGATAGCTACAAATTTTCTGGCAACATTCAGAACAAGCACAGGCAGATTGGGAACGCCGTGCCGCCTCCTCTTGCTTATGCACTAGGGAGAAAACTCAAGGAAGCTGTCAATGCTAAGAATTCTTCATCTTTACTCAATTCAAAATTTTGTTATTCATTCACAGGTTCGTGATATATACCTGAGTTGATCGAGTTGATTTGAAGCTAACATGTTAAATTAATATGCTGATGCCTGTATGAATTGGTGCAATCATCGTTTTGTATTGTTCAAGTCCAGAATCCTGAATGTCAATGGAAATTATATATTTCAAAAGCTAGTAATGATTTCATCCCTATATTTCAATATGATATTTTAAATTAGCATAATTCTAAATGTCTTCTCTATGTTTTTCTATAGATGTTACTCTTTAATAAGTATGAACCCATGCGTATGCTTGTGTGAATTGAGAGCATTAATTTGAATCAGTGTTGGTAAAGAATGGTTTTAAGCTCCACATGAAAATACCAACTCCTTTCATCCTTTGTAGGGCTTATGGCTGCTTTTATTTGCCTTTTGAACCCCTTTTTATTAATAGAAATCAATGTGTATAATTATCCACTAAGGATTCCTCTTATCATGTCACCAATTGATTGTTTCTCTGAGAAAAAGCCCTCTTATTTCAAGATATCCATAACATCCCATAAAATTTTCAAATCGCCTCCTTTAAATTCAAATAAATTGTTGGTTGACCTCCCTCTTTATCTGTTGGCTTATATTCTATGAACTCTCCTAAAATTTCCCTCTTTTTCAAAAAAATATCCTATACTTTAAAAATGCAGGAACTTGTCCAACCAACGGTCATCTCTTAACGGTGTTAACTGGTATGTTGGTATGTTAAATGACCATTTTGCTCCTTGCTAATATATAATTAAATATACTAAACATTTGTTATTAATTTATTTGTAATAATAATTTTGAATAATTATTAACAAATAACTAATTAACTTTTGGCCATGGATGGAAAACATCACCGGCGGTGGTCGACAACGAGTGGTGGAGGAGGGAAACACAATGACGATGGTGAGAGGAAGAGGCCGAGGAGGAGGCAGCAGGGGAAGACAACGACGATGATGATGCGAGGAGATGGAGGAGGCGGAAGAGGACGATGAGGATGGTGATGATGGGAGGTTGAGGAGATGGAGGGGGAAAGACAATGGATGGGGTTTGGAGGAGGCGGAAGAGGATGATGAGGATGGTGATGATGGGAGGTCGAGGAGATGGAAGGGGAAAGACAATGGATGGGGTTGGGATTAGGGTTTGAGGGTGGAGTAGATGGGAGGTTAGGGAAAGGGGAGGTGATTGGAGCTCCTTTTCGGGCTTCCGTCAGATGTTGTCTTCCGTTGATCTCGAAGCGAACTCAACTGGTTATCCTTCGTTGCGTGTGGGTCTCAATGGGTTTTGAGAGGAGAAGGCGGGGTGAGGAGGCTGTTGCCGAGTACCTGCAAAGAAGTCCCGGGGTGGTTTGGTACCACTGAGGACCCTCTGACGCTCAAGTTAGTGATGAGGTCCGAGCAGAGTAACGGCGTAAAGTGTAAAGAATAGCTTACTTGACCTCTCTGTGATGGGGGTTTATATAGCGGTGGTGGCATGCAGCGGCAGGCGCGAGAATCTCGCTGGCAGTCACGCTCCCGACGTCACTCCCGCGCAGAGAGCGGATCGCCCATTAATGGGAATCGTGAGGGCGTGGAACGTGGGATGTCGTTGGCATAGAATCTGCGCATTGCGAGATTCGCGGAGCAGCGGTTACGCCTGTGAGTGGTGGAGTTGGTCTGAGGGACGAGGAAGACGGCCTCGGCTGAGGGCTTGGGGATGAGCGAAGAGGCCGAGGAGTCTTTGTCCTGTGGCAGCTCGGGCGAGCTGAGGGGTCGAGGAGGCTAATTTGCATGGGCCCCGAGGGGGGCCAGTTTGCGCTTGCAGGTCGGGCACAGAGGACCTGGTTGGCCCCTGTGGGCCCTTTCTTCTGAGTCTTGGGACACGTCATCTGCCACGTGTCCTGATCTTGGAGGTCGTCAATATCGAGCGTCATCAGGAGGACGAGGGAGCTGTTGTGATGGGGGAGGTCATGGAAGGGATGGTGAAGAGAGAGGTCGGGTAGGGGGAGGGGGCAGGGAAGGGAAAGAAGGAAGGAGGATGATGTCGAGGAGGAGGGGGGAGGTCCGGGAGGGGGCGGGGGAGGGAGAGAAGGAAGGAGGATGAAGTCGAGGAGGAGGGGGGATGTCCGGGAGGGGGGACGACAAGGCGGCGATAGAGAGCACCGGCGGCTATGTGGACAAGAGTTGGGGTTAGGATTTGGATAAAATGAAGTTAAGGGTATTTTGGGAATAATTAATTTTTTATAATGACATGGCAATTATGCTAATGTGACAATGACATGGAGGGTTAATGCTGACACCTCACAGTTAAAATAGGTAGTTTTCTGCATTTTTGAAAGTACGGGATAGTTTCATGCAAAAAAGGGAAAATATAGGATAGTTTTTTAAAAATAAGCCTTGTATTATGTGCCTATCAATTTTATTCTAATTTCTCGGTGTTTAAGTTAGGTTTATTTACCAAAAATTATCATAAAGTTTCCACCATTTTCAAAACTCTACCTTAACCTTTCAAAATGAAGGAGAATTACCATTTTCAACGGCGCCACTTTAGCATTTTGCCGTTCAAAAAAAAACTCAAAATATCTCTAACTTCATCTTTATCAAACACCAACGCTAACCCAGCCTTCCCGACCTACCCTCTCCTTCCCGACCTCCTCCGCTGCCGCCGCCTCCATCTTCTTCTCCTTTCTTCTTCTCCATCATCTCATTGCACCTTCTTCCGATCGCCGCCACCGCCACCACCACCATCCCCTAATCACCACCATCTCACCACCATCATCTCACCGGACCACCACCATCACAATCACCCTTCCTTCTACCATCATCACCATCATCCTTTTCATCTTCATCCCTCCACCACCATCACCATCAACCCACCGCCCCTCCCCCTTCTCCCGCCCACCCTCATCCGATCTCTCCAATTTAGCCTCCTCTCTCTTTTGCCGCTACTGTCCCCAGATCACCACCATCTTCATCATCAAAATCATAACCACCACCATCTTCTTCTTCATCATCATCCCCACCATCACCATCACACCCACCCACCGCCCCTTTCCCCATCATCACCACCTTCGTCATCAGAACCATCACCGTTATCACACCACCATCATCATTGTCTTCTTCATCCCCCACCGGCCAAACTCCTTCTCCGATCCCTATCACCCCCACCATCCCTACCGGCACATCTCCTCCCTCTGGACGCTGTCCCCACTACCGCCGCCGCTGCCTGGTCATTGCCCTAACCTTCTCCCGCACTAAACCCCAATAATGTATATTAATAATAATTTAATAAATATATATTTAACTTTAATTAATTATATTTAGTATAAGGGTAAATGGTCAAAATCAACACCTTTAGACATTTACCGTTAAAAAAAAAACAGGTATCCTTCATTTTGAAATTTTAGGACGGTTTTTTTTGAAAAAGATGGAAACTTTAAGGTAGGTTAAATAAGACTTTAAATTATATAGAATTTGTTTAAACTGTACAACATTTGTTATACGTGGGGCAAGTATGCGTAAAAAAATTATGAAACTAATCGGAGGAACATTAAATAAAGGGTTTTATATGGCCGCGGTTGAGCGCACCAAATTCGCTGCGGTCAACCATCTAAATTAGGGTCGAAGAGGGGGTGAGCTCATTAGGAGTTTAAATGGATGAGGCCCACCCTCCTGGCTCTGAGAGTCGACCATAATGAACTCGTCGCAACAGTCCGTAACCACATTACACTCCTTAAGTAAATCCCAACAAAGAGACCTTAATTTGAGGATAAATGAACAACAAAAGGGGGAAAAAACCATGATCTCACATGGCTTATACCTTGTAAAATTACAAATGTGCGAGGAGAGGGAGAGAGAGAGAGATGCATCACACAATCTATATTTTTTTTAGACATGAAAGCACCAAACAATTTCCCTTTTCTTTGCACTTTTCTCTGCGGTGAAAAAGACGGAAATGGGCTGTTTTGCGTTTTCCCTTTTGAATCTACCAAGTAGCAATGCAAGTCATCATCTAGTACTTTTACAGTAAAATAATAAATCTAGTTACAATTAGTAAGACTTGTATGAAAAAAAATTCATCGTCAGCTGCTAGCATTGATGTTAATCCTTTCTTAATATCAAATTTAAGTTTGTTAAAACTATCAATGAAGGTTGCTTGTCATGATACTAGATGATCCTTCGGTATTCTCCAAAAATAACGGGATTTTGATTTTGAGGGGAAGAAGCTCAATTAGAGCAACAGATTATATATAAAAAAAAGGGGTCTTATATACAAGATAATGTTTACTTAACATTGACTGATATAGGGTTGCCGAATGAACCGAGCTGGTTCGAGTTCTGTTCAATAATTACTTGTTCAAGTTCGGTTCGTTTACTAATGAATCGAGCATGGGCTAAAACCAAGCTAATTTAGTCAACGAGCCAAAGACGAGCTTAACTCACCGTTGACACTTTGTTCAGCAAGATATATGGTTTTAACTTTATACCCCAACCAACTAAAAAAATACCAATATAAATAAACTATGAGAATAATGCAGAAACTAGAAGGCTTTTTTGTTAGGTGGCGTAAAAAGACCACACCCTCCACCATTTTATTCGACGATCGACACCCATCATCATCATCATCATCATCATGTAAGATGTGGATATACCAAATTTTATGTGATTCCGCCACCTTTTCACCGTTGAATTAGCAATGTAAAAAGTTTTATTGTCGGTAAACCGTTAACTTTGTATCCACTATATAAATCAACAGTGAAAAATGATGGAATCACATGAAATTTGGTATATCCACGTCTTAAATGATAAAGATGATGATAGATACCGATCGTCAAAAAAATCATGGAGGGTGTATTTTTTTGACGCCATAGAAGGAGATTCTCTCTTATGGTACATTTCCTCCATAGGATCCGTCTAGCTTCCTGGAACATAGGTTTCCTTACGGGTAGATTAATAGAATTAGTGGAGGTGATGATTAGGAGGAGAGTTGGTATTATGTGTTTGCAAGAAACTAAGTGGGTAGGTGAAAAGAGTAGAGTCATAGAGCCTTGGGGTTATAAGCTTTGGTATACGGGTAGAGATAAAAATCGTAATGGGGTAGGTATAATCATAGATAGACGGTTGCTTGAGGATGTAGTTGAGATTAGGAGAAAAGGTGATAGAATTTTACTGGTTAAGCTTATTCTAGGTGGAGAGATCTTTAATGTTATTAGTGCTTATGCACCACAGATAGGTCTTGATGACGCTAGTAAGCGTCTATTCTGGGAGGATTTAGACGAGGTGGTGCAAAGTATACCTAGTGGAGAGAAGTTATTTATTGGTGGTGATCTAAATGGACATGTAGGTACTAGTCGTAGTGGGTTTGATACTATCCATGGAGGTTTTGGTTTCGGACAAAGGAATGAAGTAGGTGACTCGATTCTAGATTTCGCTTTATCTTATGACTTGATCTTAGCAAACACCTGGTTTAGGAAAAGAGAGTCCCACCTTATCACTTTTAGTAGCGGATCAAATGCTAGTCAAATAGACTTTTTTCTGACGAGAAGAATAGATAGAGGTTGTTGTATCGACTGTAAGGTAGTGCCAGGTGAGAGTGTAACTACCCAACATAGACTTTTAGTTCTAGATTTTCGATTTAGAAGAGAACCTAGGAAGATTAGACGTAAGGTAGAGCCTAAAATTAAATGGTGGCGATTGAAAGAAGGTAATCAAAAGGCTTTTATAGATCGTGTAGTACAAGAAGCGGATTGGCAGTCGGAAGATGATCCAGACAAAACATAGAACAAAATGGCTAGTTGTATCAAGAAAGTAGCTAGAGATCTACTTGGTGAGTCGAGAGGTGGTGCTCCACCATCTAAGGACATATCATGGTGGAATGAAGATGTAAAGGCTGCTATTAAAATTAAAAGGGATTCTTATAAAAATTTGAAGAAAAGTAGAGATGTGGAGAGATTTGAGAAGTACAAAATGGCTAAAAAGGAAGTTAAGAAAGCTGTTCGGGAAGCTAAATCTAAGGTCTACAAGGAGGTGTACGAGAAATTAGACACTAAAGAGGCTGCAAATGATATATACCGGATTGCTCGAATGCGGGAAAGGAAGACCAGAGACTTATGTGCGGTGAAGTGTGTCAAAAATGAAAATCAGAAGGTTTTAGTTCGAGATGAGGATATCAAGGAAAGATGGAGAGATTATTTTGACAAATTGTTCAATGAGAGCTTTACTAAGAATTCGGATGGACTTGTCATTCAATCTCAAGATATAAATCGTGATTTCATGCGTAAAATAAGACTTACTGAGGTTAAAGAAGCTTTGAACAGAATGGGTTTAAAAAAAGCGGTTGGTCCTGACGGCATTCCTATCGAGATTTGGAGATGCTTAGGCGAAATAGGCGTTAAATGGCTGACAGATCTGTTTAATAAGATTTGGCAGACAAAAAAGATGCCAAATGAATGGAGGAAAAGTATCCTTGTACCTATCTACAAGAATAAGGGTGACATTCAAAGTTGCTCAAACTACCGTGGAATAAAACTAATGTGTCACACCATGAAACTTTGGGAGAGGGTGATTGAACACAGGCTAAGGAAGGATATTAAGATAACAGAGAACCAATTTGGGTTCATGCCTGGACGATCGACGACAGAGGCGATTCATTTGCTTCGTCAACTTGTCGAGCGCTTTCGAGAGAGGAGAAGAGATTTGCATATGATATTTATTGATTTAGAAAAAGCGTACGACAAGGTACCTAGAGAGGTATTATGGGGGACAATGATGAAAAAGGGGGTCCCCGTCAAGTATATTGATATAATCAAGGATATGTACGACGGAGTAGTGACAAATGTCAGAACTTGCGGTGGCTTAACAAGTGATTTTCCGATTACTATTGGTTTACATCAAGGATCTGCATTAAGTCCTTTCCTGTTTACCATCGTGATGGATGAGCTTACTAGAACTATCCAAGATGAAGTCCCTTGGTGCATGCTATTCGCTGATGATATTGTTCTAGTAAATGAGACGAAAGCAGGGGTTAATGCCAAATTGGAATTATGGAGACAAACATTGGAATCTCGGGGATTCAGATTGAGCAGGTCCAAGACAGCATATATGCACTGCAAATTTAGTAGCCAGAGAAATCAAAACCATATTGGTATAACATTGGAAGGGCAAGAGATATCACCGAACGACCAGTTTAGATATCTAGGTTCCATCATCCAAAGGAATGGGGAGATCGATAATGATGTTAATCAAAGGATCCAAGCTGGTTGGTTGAAATGGAGGAGTGCAACAGGGATTTTATGTGATCGTAACTTTCCGTTAAAATTGAAAGGGAAGTTTTATCGGAGCGCTATTCGGCCTGCCTTATTATATGGTACAGAATGCTGGGCTCCTAAAAAGCATCATACACAGAAGATGCACGTAGCGGAGATGCGCATGCTTCGTTGGATGTGCGGTAACACTAGAAAAGACAAGGTACGAAATGAGGATATCCGTGCAAAAGTTGGTGTAGCACCCGTGGAGGAGAAGATGCGGGAAAACCGGCTTAGATGGTTTGGTCATGTGCGACGCAGACCTATGAAAGCACCGGTTCGACGAATAGATACTCTCGATATGGGTAATGGCAAAAGGGCAAAAGGGAGACCGAAGAAAACATGGATGGAGGTGATACGAAATGATATGGTTGCCAAAGGACTCAATGAAAGTATATTGTTCGATAGAAGTGAGTGGAGACAGATGATTCATGTGTTGGACCCGGCGTGATTCTCATGTTGGTTCATGTAGCCTACCCCTTATGCTTGGGATAAAAGGCTCAGTTGTTGTTGTTGTTGTTAAGTCCTAACCCAATAAATAACCACCCAAAAGCCCAAATATCTGAATGAGCCAACGAGCTCATAAACGAGCTATCAAGCTCGATCGCTCGTTAGTGCTCGTTGGCTCGTTAAGAGCTCATCTCGTTTATCTAACAAGCTCATAAGCGAGCTAACGTGAGCTCGATAACTTATTACTGTTCGTTGGCTCGTTAAGAGCTCGTCTCGTTTACCTAACACGCTGTTATTGAACGAACTCGAACTAGGATAAATTAGACAAACGAAGTTGAGCTGGCTTCTTCCAACTTGTGTTGAACTCGAGCAGGGAGAAAAGCTAAACGACCCGAACACTAGCTGACCCTGGCTCACTCATGTCTGGCTGGTTTAGCAGCATGTAATAGCAACAAAAGACAAACGCTAAGCGGGTCATAAAAGCCAACAACTTAACAAATTAGTAAGGCCGCATTAAATGTGTGCACCATGTATATAGCATCAAAAACATCTCTTCTCCTTGTCGGGTCTATATTTTATGATTGTTTGATTGTCTTGTCAAATATTGTGGAGCTATTCATGTGAGTGTAAAGTCCGAAGCATGTTTCCTGGAACATCTTTAGTCTTGACATCCTTTGTCCCTTTTAATAACCGTTGTAGCGAGTGCTATTATAGCCTAGTGATAAAATCTTTTACGACTAAGCAACAGGTTTGGAGTTTAAATCCTTGCAATCATCTCTCCTCTCTTATTCACCTTGTACTTTTCCTGAGTTTAATATGAACTCCTATTAATTGATGCTGTAGACAAAAACAAAAATGAAGAAGAGCATGTACCCCTCGAAACAAGGGAAAAGCTAACAACCTCCAATCTTCAAATTTCTATAAATTTAACTCATCTTCTTCTTTCTTCTCTCTCCTCTTGCCAAAGAAAAAATTAACTCAATCTAAGGAGAAGTTAAGCTATCAACAATGGTGGCAAACTCAAACTCAAATGCTCATGTCTTGATCCTCCCTTACCCAAGCCAAGGCCACATTAATCCCATGCTCCAATTTGCCAAAAATTTAATGTCCAAGGGCCCAAATGCAACTTTGGTCACAACCCACTTCATTCTCACCTCAATCAAAGCCCAACCCGGCCCGGTCCAATTCAAGCCCATTTCCGACGGTTTCGATCGGCTTGGGTTCACAAGTGATATCACCCTCGAAACCTACCTCGCCCATCTAGAAGATATCGGGTCCAAATCCTTATTGGATCTCATAGAGGTCGAGACCTGTTCAGCCCGACCGTTTACGTGCATTGTTTACGACACTTTTGTTCCTTGGGGGTTTGATGTGGCTAAACGGGTCGGGTTGCCCGCGGTCGCATTTTCGACCCAATCTTGTGTGGCTAGTGCGGTTTACTATTATGTTAAGCAAGGGTTGGTCAAGGTTCCAAGAACCGGTTCGAGCATTTCGGTAGCTGGTTCGGTTTTATTGACCCGATCCGAATTTCCATCGCTTGTGCGGGATAACGGGTCTTACCCGACTCTTAGCGGTTTGGCATTGGAGCAGTTTAGGCTGGAAATACCCGACTGGATTTTGTTTAACTCGTTTGATGAGTTGGAAAGCAAGGTGAGAATGATTTGCAATTTCAATATAATGTTGCAATATAACTTTAAGGAATTTTGACTTATTTGAACGAAAAGTGGAATATGTAAGATTTTGGATAAGCATGTCATTATCAACATGTTTCATAGAGATGCATTTATTAGATGTTTTTTAGGGCAAAAAATAATACTGGATTAGTGTAATTATCTTGTTCAATTGGTTAATTGCTTTACATGATGAATTCGATGCTAATCTCATGGTTTACTTGAGTTTTGGTGGTGAGAACATTTAGCAAGTGGACCACATGTTTATATATGCCAGCACATATGTCATGTGAATGATTAGATGGCTTGAAGTAGATGACTAATTTGATTTTAGTTGTGGTGTATTTATATATATATTAACCAGTAACATTTTAGTCACGATATATTAGGTCAGAGCATATATTATGTGGCTACATGTATAGTTTGAAGCAAATGACTAATTTGGTCTCGGCCATAAATGATATCTAAGGGCTGTCTGGTTTGCCGCAAAATAAAATAAAATATTTATTCCATGTAATATTTGCTAAAAATGTAACAAGAGTTGCAAGTAAATGATGTTAACTCTTTTGTTTGGTATGTTATGTATTAGTTTTCTTATGGCGCGTAAATATATAGTTTAACCAGCAAAACATATATAGCAAAATTTACATATTTTGAAACTTAAATTAGCTTATCTAGATCATCAAATTTTATATTCTAAAATGAGATGAATAATATGTCACTAATCAAAAAAAAAAAAAAAATCTCCTCTTGAAACACAATGCATGCAGGTGATCAATTGCCTCAAAGACCACTTCCATGCAAGAACAATAGGGCCAACTGTGCCTCTAACATCCTTCAACAAACATTTGGAGGAAGAAGAAGAAGAAGAAGACATGAGCTATGGCATGAACCTGTTGCAAGCAGCAGACAATGAGAAATGCAAGCAGTGGCTCAACTCAAAGCCTCCCTCGTCTGTTGTCTACATCTCCTTTGGTAGCTTTGCAACCCTAGGGGAAGAACAAATGGGAGAGATTGCCAATGGGTTGATGGCAAGCAACAAGAGCTTCATCTGGGTTGTGAGGGATTCTGAGCAGAAGAAGCTCCCTCGGAATTTCATGGAACAGGTATCCACACATGACCCTGACACACAGGAAAATGGGCCCCGGAAGCTCCCGAAAGTGCTTGGTGGGTCCCTCTCTCACGTGAGGGAGGAGGACCCACCCAAACTCAAGCACTTTGTTTCTGAGTTCGCGAGCTTCCCAGGCCCAGTATACTCTTAATGATAAGCTAATAAGATGAGTTATCGGTTCAACTTTAAAAATATTTGATACATGCCTGCAATATATACACTCCTATAGTCTTACTCAACATCCAAAGCGACACATGTTTCAGGTATCTGACTCAGGATTGGTAGTCTCCTGGAGCCAACAGCTTGCCATGCTGGCCCATGACTCGGTGGGCTGCTTCGTAACACACTGCGGATGGAATTCAACGCTGGAGGCTCTAAGCCTGGGAGTTCCGATGGTGGCGGTCCCGCAATGGACGGACCAACCGACGAATGCAAAGTACGTCGAGGATGTTTGGAGAGTCGGGGTCAGAGCAAAGATCGACAAGAAGGAAGGGATGTTTATCAAGAGTGAAGAGATTGAGAGATGCATAAGAGAAGTTATGGATGGAGAAAAGGGGGATGGGATGAAGAGGAATGCGAAGAAATGGAAGGATTCGGCCAAGAAGGCTTTGAGCGAGGGTGGGAGTTCTGATGAAAATTTGAATGAGTTTGTGGAGTTTTTGAACTCAACATTGGGTGAGAATTCTAAGAAATTTAGTGGAGTACTTGTGAATGTGAAGGCTGAGAATTGAGTTGCATGTAACTTTGAAGGCAAATTAAGTCTATGGGTGCTGCTTAATGACTTTGCTTTCAGAAGTGAGAAAGCTAGTGTGTGGTGAAAACAAATAAATCTGTGTAGCTGCAATAGTTTTTTTTTTACCAATTGCATTCGAGTAAAGATGCATTCTGATAAAAGAAATCTATGGGAACAGAAAGATAAGTCTTAAATGAAGCAGCAGCAAAATTTGGTCCCTCCCCCCACCCACACCAATTTTGTTTTAAAAATAAAATTTAAAAAAAATTGGCTAATTCTAAATAAATACAACCCCTACAATATACAATTTTTAGATACAGCCCCTCAGTTTTTGTCTAGATTACAGAAGACCTCATGGTTAACTTCCATCATCCTTCATAGTTCAAACCGTTAAGAGTTGAAATATTTAAAAGACATCCTAACTCTCCTTCCTCATTTACCCATCATTGTCCAACTGCTGCAGCTTCAGCTTCTTGGCATCGCTGTTTTTGCAAGCATCAACAACAATGCTTAAATATTGAGACAACTTAAAGGATGCATCACCATCATCATATAAGTTTCTGAGATAATATTTGGAAACAAAATGTTTTAGGAGATGTATTTAGAATTATCCAAGTTTTGGAGGGTTAAACATTAGGCGCAAAAAACCTGATAACTATTCCCAAAGTTTAGTTAGCGAAAATGTAATATCCGGTATCTTGTATATAAAAATCTTTATATTTTTCAAATTTATTTCCTATATTTTTCCAAATATTTACCCTATATTCCTCCTATTTCATTTTCCGTTAAATCCTATTTTTTCCAAATTATTTTCCCACTCCTATTTTAATTTCCTAAATAAATTATCATCGAATTCTAAACCCTTCTAATTTTCCTAATCCTTATTTTCTAAACCTAACTATTAAACCCTAACCCTTTTCCTTATCTCGAGCCCAAGCCCAGCCCAAGAACCCCGGCCCAAACACTTCCCTCGCCTTCCATCTACACCCGACCCATACCCGACCCGCTTCCCCTTTCTTCCTCCCTCGTCTTTCCTATTCCCGCTCATTTTCCCCTGCTTCGCCCCCTCATCATGCCAACGACCCACTCCCTCATCCCACATCCCCACGACCTGCTCCACCCCAGCGACCACGTCCTTGCCTCCCTCAACAACCCCAACGGCTCTTCCCTACGCTCGCACTTACCCCCCGTGAGACCCGCGCCTCTTCACGTCGCCTCGATCCCGTACTTCTCGCAACGCCCCCGCCATACCCACAACGACCTCCTCATCGCCCGCTCCCTCCCTCTCTCTCTCTCTTCACTCCCTCTCTTCATCACGCTCCTCCTCTCTCCTCTCTTCTTCTCCAAAACCCAAGCACCCTACTGTAAACCCACCGCCGACGTCTCCCTCGCGCCCTCGCATCCTCATCTCCACTCCTCCACGCAATCGTCCACGACGACACCACCCTCCTTCTCCCGAGCACTAGACGAGAACCCAACAACCCAAAGAGCCCTCGTCGTCGCCGACGCCTGCAACTCAAACCGCACCACCAAGCCCCGACGAGACCAACGTCAGCACCCTTACGACCTCCTCACACCACAGCGACCAGCTCCAAGCTCCGACGACTCATCTCAACGCCGTCTGAACTATCGCCGCCGACCACTTCTTTCCGAGCAACCGTGCCCGCGGCGAACCCAACAGCTTCACCTTGTCCTGCATCTCTTCGCCGCAACTCGTCGCCGTCGAGCTCCTCACCTCATCGCTGCAACAACCATCCCCACCTCTTTTCTCTCCTCCCCTCACCTTTCTCCCCTGCACACCCATCTCCGGCGACATCGACTTTCCCCAAGAACCCTCGCCTGTATACTCCCTCGCCGAGCTTCCCACCTCGTCGGAACCCTCACTGCACCGGAGCCAACAACCATCAGCACCCACTCCTGGCTGCCTCCTTCCTGCAGCCGAGCCCCTGCACCCACTGCCTCCGACCGCCACCCGAGCTCGCTGCCGTCGCCGCTGCCTGTGCTGGGTCGTGTGTGTAATCGTGCCTCAGCTGTGTTTGTGTCACCGATCGTCGTCGTCAGGCAAGTTGTGGAACTTGCTTATCATGCTAAAAATATTTATATATGCATTGTTGGAGTTCTTAATTTAATACCTAGCTCAAGCAAGAAAAAGAGTTCTTTCTTGAAGACTTGGAAAGCCAAAATCTAACAGAATACAATCGCGGGATAATAATTATATCTAAACATGATTACATCAAAACCATCGTAGTTGGGTCTCGGATGATTAAGTTACAAATTCAAGTGATTTTTCACTGGCTACTTATGCTAATTATGTATAACCATAATTATATGTCAACGTCGTAATGTTATAGATGAAATTTAATACATATAACGTATCATATTTGATTGTACTGAACCGAACCTAAATTCGTGTCTAATATCCAGTAGCAATGTTGTATAAAATTTATAGGATTTTAATCTTATTTAATCGGTGATTAATATAGGCATTTCGATCGTAACCTAGATGTTCGACACGAAACCCTAAACGAAAATCCTATTTGAAATGGCAGAATTTGTGACCAATAAATCCCTTTACTGATAATGAATGTCGCGTAGGGATTTGAGTTAGAAATAGCTAGGTTATACCTTTGTAATGTTGCCCTAAAAGGCGACGTTAAATCTGGAAATCGCTGTATATGTCACGTTGTAAAATTAATAGTAAATTAGATATAACTCGTTTTGTGACTTACTTGGGCTCGTTACGAAGCAGACTGGATAATCTGTAAACCCCTGATAATTATTATTGAATATTTTTTTGTTGTGATGTTGAATACTGAGGCGATTCACGGCCCTGAACTGCAGTCCAGGGCAGCATTTCGTTTTGGATATCTGGCTTTGGAACACCTATATACCCCTTCTTTAAACTAAAAATACGCGAAGCCCCATATGTCCATGTAGACAATTTAGTTAGCTAATACCTGAATCTGGTCTCGTGCTGTTTCACCGTCATATGATATTTAATTTGCATTTTAACGTACCTAGGTGTTCTGCAGTTTCTGCAGTGACTCCTCTTGCATAGCTACACTAGACAGGACATAAATTTTAATACAGAAATGCTATTGATAATCCATTTGATGCGTTGGAAACATAACAGAAAAATATACATACTATTTAACTGTAGCGTCGCCTAATTATGCTCCCAACTTGGAGTAAAACGTGTTACGAAACGGAATTCCAGTTCAGAAATTGGATTTCCAGCAGTGAACACGAAAAATGAAATGGCCATAACTAGCGAACCTCAAACCCGATTGACTCGAAACAAATATTGATGGATAGATAATTAGACATACTGCTTACCCCTTTTATATTATTTTGCTTAATTCTTCACGTATGATTTATAGTAAATTTTGCAAATGGTTTGACACTGGCTGCTATGTTATATTCGCATTTTTATTAATTACATTTTCATCATATCATGTAGCGGTTATATCCTCATTAAATAGTGGTCATGAAGTATTGATAACCTAGTGATCGTGTACATTACCCAGTGATAAGTATTAGTGATTAGATTGTGGCAAGTACGTCGTGTATAAGCGTGATTGAATAGAGAAAGTGACACGTACTTGTACACAATCAGCGGAACCAGTTAAATTATTACATTGTCGACGTCTATGGGACATATATAAGTGTAACTAAAACTGAAATTGGACGGTTATGGAGCACTTATATTAGTGTCAAAGGTAAGGCATCAAACACTGTCCATTTATGTTGGGTACCAGTCGAGACATGCTTGATGGAGATCCTGTCTTCAGTTCTCGCATAAACTTGTCATGGACCGACTAGTATTTGAATTTATGGTCGGTGTTTGATGTAGACCTCGGGATGTAGGGTAGTTTGAATGTGAGTTCAACAAAATCTCAGGAGTCCCATTGCCGGCATATACCGTGATTTTGGGAGTTGTATGGATGGTGTTACTGATTATTATCGTGCATGATTCGGGCCCGTATTCCCTTGTCCCTGGGGCCCTACCTTTGGGTTGGAGATACTCTCGCGTGGTTGACTCTCACACTTGGACTGACGATAAATTTAGCGACTTGAACAGTGAGACTTAGAGACTGATAGGTTTAGTGACATGGCCATGCATTGATACTGGTTCGATATACCTGCTTTACTGTTTACCTGCACTGGTTACTTCATGCTCATGTCATGACTTCATGTTTACTGTTTCATATTCATTATTATTGCATGCATTTACATATGTAATTATATTTATTGCTATTGTGTCGCTCTGACGACCTGAGTATGCATGCTCAAAGTGAGAAGTGGACTTAGCTTGGATCAGCACCTGTCTTACCTCGAGAAGATTGCGCACATCAGCGACATCGGCGCTATCTTTCCTTTGATTCTATCTGGTTAGTTTTATATCTGTTTTGATTTAGTGATTGCATTTCTCATTACCTGTGCATTGCTTACTGATTACCACGTAAAGCTAGAAGCCGAAGTGTGACTACGGCAGGATATTTCCTTGACCGTAGGAGCATGGCTGGCCTTGTTACCCCTCGTATTCTGTATTTTGAGAAGCGGGGCGTGACATGGTTTTGTTGGTATCAGAGCCAGGTTTAAAATGGATTACAGTTTCCGGGTAGGGCTCGACAATCTAAGCCACCCTTCGGTCTAGATTGTAAACTTGTTATCGTTGATCTTGATTCATATTGTGTGTTCTGCTATATATTTTGATCCATCCGCTAGAGTTTTGGGTGACTTAGTAGAGTTATATGATTATAATTATGAACTGCAGTATAGTTACAATACTGTACTCTGTTTGAGTGTCTTGGAGTTCTACACTTGATTCCCGCTCGATTGAGTTTCACTCACCACCTATTCTTGCTTCGTTCTATATCTTATTATGATTCTTATATCTTGTATCTTATGTCGTCCTAAAATTGTTGTTTCAGGACCATATCTTCCAACGACTCTTCTTCTATCTCCATTCCCCAGAGTCAGACCGTCGAGATTTTGGGTGTACTACAAGGTTTGAAGGAAACCTGGGAGCGAACGAACGATCTCTTAGCTGATGGACTAAAAAGGCAAATGGCTCAAGCACCAACAGGAGCCCCTAATCGTAAGGAAATCCCTGATAGACGAGGAGGTGGTGTGCGGATGAAGCGCTCCTTTCTTCCTCAGCAACAGAAGCAGCGGAGAACCCAACGTTGTGGTTATTGCAAGAGACTGGGACACCTTCAGAGAGACTGTCGCAAGGCTAAAGGGCAGTGCCTGATTTGTGGATCCAACGAGCATTTTATAAATGGTTTCCCTCGAAGGAAAGAGCTACAAGGAGGAGATTCGCCCACGCTCTCCACTTCTGCTAAGTAGCTTTGTTGTTTCGTAGTTCGAGCTTCGAGGATAGTACGGACCCAGCGCGGGATTCGATTCGCTTGACGAGAGCGCAACGACTTAGATATCAACGCAGAATTATCACCCTTCCTGCTTTCAAAAAAAACCTGTTATTTTATTTAGTATTTGTTTCTTTCCGTCCGAACCTTGTATTTTGTTGAACCCCTTAGTTTAAATGAAAAAAAAAGAAATTTTTGAGTTGTGATCTATGTATCGTTCCCTTGCCACTCATTTCCTTATACTGCTTACCGCATCATCATTCAAATTTCGATTTTTCAGTCCCTACCTGCCGTATATTTTCCATATGCTTCACATCTTTGGTTATTTTCTTTGTGTGTTCCACTATCTGATCATGACTCTCTCCCTCAGGCCATGGCCAATCCTGAAGCAGCGCCGCCTATCGATGAGGACACTCGGTCCTGCGTTTCCTTGGACTGCATGCTGGTGAGTTTAGATGACGGGGTCGACGGCCCCCAGGTTATTTTCGGCAGCAGCGATTCTGAGGACGAGGGAGTCGCACTCGCAGCCGCAACCCCAGAAGTCGACATGATCAGTGACTCCGACGAGGAAGAAGAGGATCCTGAAGAGGACCCGATGGAGGACGATCCTGAGGAGGACCCAGTAGAAGGGAATCCAGTAGAAGGAGATCCAGAAGAGGTGAATCACGTGGAAGAAAACCCCGATGAAGAAGCTCCAGCCGAGAAAGAAGGATCATGAGAAGAAAATCCCGTGGGGGAGGAACCCGAAAACGAGGCCCCAGCCGAGAAAGAGTCGGAGGATGAAATCAGAAGGATCATGAGAAGAAAATCCCGTGGGGGAGGAACCCGAAAACGAGGCCCCAGCCGAGAAAGAGTCGGAGGATGAAATCTCGAGTGAGGAGGAATTCGAGGCGGAAGAACCTCCAGTGGCGATCCCTACGAGGCGCTATGGAAATGGACGTCCCTATCATAGCGCGCGAGCTTACCGTAACCTGTTGAACTTCCATAACCGCGACTGACGCTATTTATCTTTGTTTCCTCTGGCCGAATAAATCTATGTATAGCTTAGGGCCACTTTTATCTTTCGGGTATGTTTAAAATATTTTCTGGAAAAAAAATAATAAATAATGATAAAGTTTCTGAGTGCGCAAATTTTTTAGTATTGATTCGTATGATGCATTGACTGTTTTCTCTCCCCAATAAATTTCTTTCCCTCCTGAGATTCATTACTCTTCATCCTTGCACCTTGTAGTGACTTGACTCCAGTCTCTTCAACATTCAGATTAAAATACCGCATTCCGACTTCTTTTGAATTGGCCATAATCTACTGTAATCCATACCCTGGCTAGTCCCTTATACATTATTGGTGCTATTTCTTATTACTAAAATTACATCCAGTGACGTTATTCGAAACATAATTTTCGTTATTTTATGTGTATCGAAAAATTCCGTGTTATTAGCTACTTCCGTTTTACTTATTCTAAATCCTTTAATATTCTTCACATTTTCAATAGCGCAAACATATATCGCACATACTATTCCGTTTTATTTTTCTTTGTACTGCGAGGAAGAGCAGTTACAAAATCCATCGTGATGTGCTGCCACTTCCATTCTGGAATTGGTAACGGTTGAAGTAGTCCAGCTGTCCTGTGATGTCCAGCCTTTACTTGCTGACACACTAAACATTTTGCGATACTTCTGGCTACTTCACGCTTCATTCCATGCCACCAATAATTCTGACGTAGATCCTTGTACATTTTGGTACCTCCAGGATGTACTGAATAGGGAGAGCTATGAGCTTCTTTCATTAACTCTTCCCGAACAGGACCCTTTGGTACACACAATCTGCTGTCGTATCTCAAAGATCCGTCTTCATGGATGATGAAATCTGTTCTGAGTCCATTCTCCACTTGTTCTCTGATCTTTTGCAACTTAGCATCGCTGGCTTGAGCTGCCTTGATCTGGTTGACAATAGTTGATTGGACTTGTAGATTCATCAAATTTGAAGCATTACCTGGCATGACTACTTCAATCTCCATCTGATGTAAGTCTTGCTGAAGTTTCCACTGAGCGGTGAGATTCATTGCTAATGGTTGGCGACTAAGAGCATCAGGTACTATGTTCACCTTCCCTGGATGATATTGCAAGTTGATGTCAAAGTCCGCCATAAGTTCTAACCATCTTCTCTGCCGCATATTCAACTCTTTCTGAGTAAACACGTACTTCAGACTTTTATGATCTGTGTAGATGTTCACTCGTTCACCAAGTAAGTAGTGGCGCCAAATTTTGAGAGCAAAGATGACGGCTGCCAACTCCAGATCATGCGTCGGATAATTGCGCTCATGAGTCTTCAGTTGTTTTGAAGCATAAGCCACAATCTTACCGTGCTGATGTAGGACACACCCTAATCCCTTACCGGATGCATCACAATGTACTTCGAATCCTTCGGATTGATCCGGTATGAAGAGAATAGGTGCAGATGTCAATCTTGACTTGAGTTCTACGAAAGCTTGCTCGCATGCTTCTAATCACACAAATTCTTCATCTTTTCTTGTGAGCTTGGTTAGGGGTGTTGCTATCTTCGAAAATCCTTCAATGAATCTTCTGTAATATCCAGCTAAGCCCAAGAAACTCCGTATATACTTCACTGATTTTGGTGTAGGTCATTCGCTGACTGCTGAAACTTTCGCTGGATCCACAGAAATTCCTTCTCCTGATACGATGTGTCCAAGGAAACCAACTTGTTTTAGCCAAAACTCGCACTTGCTGTATTTGGCATAAAGCTTATGTTGCCGAAAAGTTTCCAGGACAATTCGTAAGTGCTCCGCATGTTCTTTCCGGTTCTTAGAATATACCAGGATGTCGTCGATGAAGATGACAACGAACCTGTCTAAATACTCCCGGAAAACTTGGTTCATAAGATTCATGAAGATTGCTGGTGCATTGGTCACTCCAAATGGCATTACTAGAAATTTGTAATGTCCATAGCGAGTTCTGAAAGCTGTTTTGTGAATATCAGCTTCCTTGACCTTCACTTGATGATATCCTAAACGAAGATCTAGTTTAGAGAAGACGCAAGATCCACTTAGCTGATCGAATAAATCATCGATGCGCGGGAGTGGATACTTATTCTTTATAGTAACTTTGTTCAAGGCCCTATAGTCGATGCACATTCTGTATGAACCTTCCTTCTTCTTCACCAATAGTACAGGTGCTCCCCAACTTGAAGTGCTGGGACGAATCCATCCTTTCTCCAGTAATTCGTCCAATTGTGTTCGAACTTCTTTTAATCCTTCCGGACTTAGTCTATAAGGTGTTTTGATCACTGGTTGTGCTCCTGGTACTAAGTCAATACTGAATTCAAGAGCTCGATATGGAGGCAAACCTGATATATCGTCAGGAAATACATCATCGAACTCTCGAACTACCTCCGGTCTTGATTCTTCTTCTGCTCGAGCTGCTGCAACTACTGCTTCCCTTGGCTTTGCTTTATAAGTACTTGGCTCCAATGTCCGGTCTCCACTCTTGAAATAGAAAACCGGATGATCTGGAATTTCAAATACTACCCTCCTTTGACGACAGTCGATGGTAGCATAAAAGGTTCCAAGCCAGTCCATTCCTAGAACCACATCGAAGTTCAGTATATCCAGTACCTTAAAATCAGCATAAAATTCTCGACTGCAGACGACGACTGGACACATACTGTATCCCATAGTTGCTTTTAGAACACCATTTCCGGAACTGACGTTCCAGCTGGATACAAGCGGTGAGACTGGAATCGCATGGGTTCGGACAAACCGTTGCGACATAAAGCAGTGGGATGCTCCAGTATCAAACAGTGCAAGTGCAGGTAGTGAAGCTACTAGGATTGTACCTAAGGTATATGGGATAGGTTTTAGGTATAGGGAAAGTGTGTAGATAGACAAGACTAAAAGATAAGTTTGAGAAGGAAGTTTACCAGTAATGACTTGGCCAGTGGCCTCAGCTTCTTCCACAGACATCATGAAAGCTTAGCGCTTCGGCACATTCCTCCTGGCCTGAGGAGCATTCCTCGGAACGTTCCTTTGAGCTTGATGGAACTGTCGAGGAGGTGGTGCAGCTTGTGGTCCCCTGGGTGGTGCAGGCAGTGCATGTCTGGGAGCAGGTGCCTGAAGAGCTGGTCGCTGCTGATAAGTAATTGCTGGCCTGGGCGCAGCAACTGGGTTCTGTCTTTGGGGACAAGATCCAATACCGTGAGTAGCTGAACCGCAGATCAAGCAAAGGCGGTTGGCTCGACGGCAGTCTTTTATCATATGTCCAGTTCTCTTGCAGTAGGTGCAAAAGGCTGGGCTAGGACGATGGGTTGGTACTCCGGGTCGCCTTGGCACGAAAGATGGTCTGGACGTGGCTCCACCTGCCATTTGGTTGGCAGGGCGTTTGAATGACTGAGGTCTGCCCCTCTCTTTTATGACTGCCTCATAACTGCGGGCAGCTTCTAAAGCTTCTTCATGAGTCAAAACTTTCCTGTGGCTAGAGCAGCCTTGATCTCTGTGTCCAAACCTTGTTGAAAACGACGGGCTCTGATCTCGTCCGTCTGTATCTGGTGTGCCACGAATCGGCTCAACATAGTGAACTCAGTATCGTATTCATCTACCGATTTCTCCCACATTGATCCTTGCTGTAGATGAATAAACTGCTGCTCCATAGCGAACCTGGCAGTCACAGGGAAATATTTCGCGTCAAACTTCTCGCGAAATGTCTTCCATTCAATCGGCTGTACCAGACGGGTTTCTTCCGCCTTCCACCAATTACGAGCATTATCCGTGAGCTGTAGCTTCGCTACACGGATCCAAGCGTTTTCTGGCACTTGAGCTGCTGCCAGATCGTCTTCGATGCTTTGTGCCCATTCTTCTGCTTCAAGAGGGCTTCCTTTACCCGAGAATTGCTTTGGGTGCAAAGCTCTGAATTGCTTTATTCGCGGTGCATCGGTCTCAGGACGGTTCAGGAGTTGTTGCTGTCCCTCAAGAAGGCTGTGAATCGCCTCAAATAGCATTGTTTGATCGGTGGGTGGAGCAGGATTAGTAGGAACAGTGGTTAGTGGAGGTGGAGTGTTGTTGACGTTGGTGCTGGTGTTATTTGGTGAATCCATAACCTTGAAGAAAAATTTAGGTTAGGATAGATTCGAGTACATGAAATGATAAGATTCAAGGAATAGAAATTTGTAAGATTCAAAGAACATGAATTGTAAAGAATGTTTTAGTTGCTGGTTCTTGTGTTATATTGCTTAGGTTGTTCACGCAGACCAGAACTGCATGACAGGGATTCATACAGCTCAAACCTGCATGGGCCGCCAACAAAACCTGTCACGCCCCGCTTCCCAGTATACGGCGAAGTGGACGCGACGAGGCCCGCTACGTATGTACTCAGAAGTACATACGCTAAGCGTATCTAAGCAATATAAATACACAAGAGACAAGAATATAACAGAACATCAACTTTTATTTAATAACATTCTTTGTACAATACATAGAAAGGAAAATACAACTGAAATAAAAATGCCTAAACAGTGGCATAACAGGAAAAGGAAAGTACTGAAAGGAAAGTGTACAATAAAATTATATTGCTGGGTCTTCGGCAAATTGCTCCAAGTCTTCTTCTGTTGGCTCTACTTCTGCCGGGTCCAAGTCATCTGACGATATTCAAAGAAGAGAGAACAGAATGTCGTCAACGAACAGATCGCTCGGTAAGTCCCAAAGGTAAGAGGGAAGTAGAGAAGACATTATAAGAAGATACATTGTTAAAGTGTAAACTATTGTTGTAATATTATGTTAACGCTGTTATTTGTAGCTTGGTACAGAAGAATGCCAGTGTATACGATGGGAGTCTCACTTGCCAGAGACTGGGGCACGTGTAGTACAAGGATCCGTTATGCCACGGTACAACAGCAATAGGATTCAGGTTAGGTGTATTAATCTGACCACCTCGTGCCACCTTTAACACCTTCCGTACCAATCTACCCCTTAAACCCCGCGATGTCTTGTTTGTATTGTTATCTTGTAAAATTGTATTGATTGTAAGATTGATTAACTGACTGACCGAAACCATGATATCAGGAAACGGCTAAAACCGTAGAGTCGTGTAAATGGAATACTGGGAAACATGTAAAAGGAATATCCATGGTTCGGTTCAGCCAAGTTATATAGATTGTTAACTGGATTCTGGGATTCATGTATTCATCTTGGATTGGAATATAAAAGAATATAGAATGACTTGAATCATTTTCAAGTCAAAAATAGTCAGACTCTAACCCGAGTCAGACTAAAAGAAAGTAAATTGAAGTTCAATAATTGTTAGGGGCCTTATTGTAATTTATAAAACTTGAGGGGGTTTTATGTAAAAAGTACTATTGTATATTTTTCAAAATACACCTCAAGTATTTATTATTTGTCTTTATAGTTATAATGAATGTGAATTTTATTTGTGTTATTCTAGTGAATATATCCTAATAAAAGTATTAATTGATTTATTTGAAATTCAAGGTATTTTAATGTAACTTTTATTCTTGTAATTTTAGAAAAAGATGGAAACTTGTTATTATAATAAAATAGTTGTTTAAATGATAATTAAATATATATTAATACAAGAATAATTTCAAATAATATTTTATTTTCTCAAAATCTCATTTTTTTTCTTAAATGCCGTATTTTAAACCCTTCGAGACCGAATGCTCCTTGCGGAGGTCTGAATCTTGCACTACTAGCCCGCGGGTGCACGATGAACCGTACTATCCCTAGCGGGTTCCCCAAAAATAGGTTGTAGCGGCGCTTTGCTTAGGTTTAACAAATACTATTCATTTAGGAAAACGGTTTTATAAATATAAGGTATCTATTTGTAAAAGGGTGTAATTTTCCGTATTTTAGTTTCTAGGGTTTCCTAAGCCAACTAGCCTATTTCTAAAGGTCTAAACGACAAGTCATTAGAAGCCTCAAATCGCCTCTTCACCGCCAATTGCGGCCAGGTAAGTGCCACGTAAATGGGAAGGAACCACAGTCGTGGGCCTAATTAAAAACCACTAGCCTAGACACACTTGCCTAGACACCACAAGACAGTTTAGATAAACGATCGATGTCCATGACCTATCGTGCTTTTATTTTAAAAGGTTTTATTTAGGATTGTGTACAACTTAAAGCTTTTAGAAAAGGTTTATAAAGAATATGGTATTTTAGTGAAAAGTCATGTATTTTCGTATTCTATGTTTTGACGTTTATCAATTAAGGTTATATTTGTGTGTGTAGAGGTAGGTCATTACCTCGTGACTTATTTTAAGGTATAGTGAAGTTTAGGGGTTAAATATGATAAATTAAACATGAGGGTATTTAAGTGAAAGAATACGATATTTGCAAAAGTTATCATTTTATGTGTGAAAACTCATTCAAATTAATTGTTATGCGATTAATAGTCATCATGAATATGTTTAGGTATTATGGAATTTGTGACAAGTGAGATTTTGTAGAAAAACCGAATCGGAAACCGGTTTGTTCCGATTTCCGTCGGGTTTCGTAATTTCGTATATTAGAGAAATGGAAAGAAGAATAGAAAGATACTTAGTTAAATATGTCCAAGCATGAATTCATAGTTGTTTGTTATCCCGTGATTTTATCATGAATGATAACTGCTAAAAATCCGTTATATTATTATAGTTTAATATTGATTTTTAATCGTCAAAACTCGTAAAATAGATAAAGCAGTTAAAGCTTCATAATTAGGTCCCTAAATATTTTTCACAGATAGATATTTTCATGATGAAGATAACAAGAGGTCAAGTGTTGAGAGATCTTACCTAAATGATCTATAAAAATAAAATTCGGTGAACGTCGGGTTGTACGAGAAACTAAATATCATGAATCTGAGAATTTTTCCGGCTTTGAGACTTGTTCCAGAGTATAGAGGACTCAAATAGGAAGCTCTGTAAAGTTTTTCAGAATTTTGTGTCGAACAGATATTTTAAGGTGAATTTTAGAAGTTCATGGCTATTTATAGGGATTTCTGGGATAAAAAAAATTATTTTGCTACAGTAGCCGATCAGATCTAACCGTTGATTTGGTAAGATCTGACGGACCACGGTTTTCATGTGTGAACAGTGTCGGGGGTTGGTGTGGATGGTTTTTAACCGTTGGATCTTGATCTGACGGTCCAGATTAAAGGCAGATATATATATATTTATTTTAATAATATATATATATATATATATTATAATAAAAATCTGTCGGCAAGATCTGGACCGTTGATTTTTAAATCTGACGGTCCAGATTTATTTCAGATTAATAAAATAAAATAAAATTATTTTTATTATTTAAAAATATTTTATAAATTGTTTTTGTCTTCTAAAAACTATTTAAAAATAGTAAAAATATTTTAAAAATCTGAAAAAATTATATAAAATGTATTTTGATATTTTATATCTTTTTCAACCAATAAAAATATTTTTTTATTATTTAAAATTGTTTTAAAAATTATTTGTTTGGTTCTAAAAATTATTTAAAAATAGTAAAAATATTTTAAAAATCTGAAAAAATTATATAAATTGTATTTTGATATTTTATATGTTTTACAACCAAATTTGGTCCAAAATAGATCTTCTCATCGGTTATAAAAATTTCCCTTCGATAAAAAAAAACATTTAAATTCTTAAAAATTCCCAAACATTCCTAAAAATTCCTAAAATCATATTAATTTATTATAAACATGGAAAAATATTTTTAAAGTGTTTTCTACCAATGTAAGCAGTAAAATAATTGTTTTGATCTCGGAAAAAAAATTATAAAAATGTTTTTATTACGTATCTAAGGCATACAGTCGTTACAACCTGGAAGGCCAAAATCTAACAGAATACAATCGCGGGATAATAATTATACCTAAACATGATTACATCAAAACCATCGTAGTTGGGTCTCGGATGATTAAGTTACAAATGCAAGTGATTTCTCACTGGCTACTTATGCTAATTATGTATAACCATAATTATATGTCAACGTCGTAATGTTATAGACGAAATTTAATACATATAACATATCATATTTGATTGTACTGAACTGAACCCAAATTCGTGTCTAATATCCCGTAGCAATGTTGTATAAAATTTATAGGATTTTAATCTTGTTTAATCAGTGATTAATATAGGCATTTCGATCGTAACCTAGATGTTCGACACGAAACCCTAAACGAAAACCCTATTTGAAATGGCAGAATTTATGACCAATAAATTCCTTTACTGATAATGAATGTCGCGTAGGGATTTGAATTAGAAATAGCTAGGTTATACCTTTGTAATGTTGCCCTAAATGGCGACGTTAAATCTGGAAATCGCCGTACATGTCACGTTGTAAAATTAATAGTAAATTAGATATAACTCGTTTCGTGACTTGTTTGGGCTCGTTACGAAGCAGACTGGATAGTCTGTAAACCCCTGATAATTCTTACTGAATATTGTTTTGTTGTGATGTTGAATACTGAGGCGGTTCGCGGCCCTGAACTGCAGTCCGGGGCAGCGTTTCGTTTTGGATACCTGGCTTTGGAACACCTGTATACCCCTTCTTTAAACTGGGCGACTCGCGGCGCTAAAACATTTCAATAATCAACTCAAATCAACGGGGCTCCGAAATCATGGAAGATGCAGAAACCACACAGCGCGTCAAGTGCGCATGAAAACGAGTACAACTCAAAAATCGAACTCCGTCAAGCGTCACGCAAATCATCGGATTCGCACGCATATCCTCGGAGTTACAATAGAGATACAAATCTCAAAATTCAATACTGAAATCTAATATACACTAGTCAAATACTATAATACGTGTATAGTACGCATTTTTGGAAAACATTCAAGAACTGAATAAAACTCATGCGAAAATCTTTTCTAAATCGCCGCGTGAATGCGTAACTCACGGCATAAGTGACGGACGCTCATTTGTAAAATAATAATACGTGTCCATATAAGTTTTGCTAAATATACGTTCCATCGTTTCAAAATATCCAAAAAGATTTTCCTTTAAAAACGTTCGTGTCGCTCACGGACATGTAGGAAATAGCGAGACTATAGCTCTTTTTCAAAAAAACTCTTGGTAAACTTTTAGTGCATGCAAAGTACTCAGGTACTGTCCTCAGATCAGTCCCGTTTGGCCATTATATAATATGGTGCCAAAAACGAAAACAAAGTACTCAAAAGCAAAATCAGCCTCAAAAAGCGTATCCAACAATTTCGTGCGTCCGGTGCGTACGGAAATCAAATCCAAACACAGGTGCCACTATATGCACAAAGCAAAACTAAGTGCAACGGGTGTGCATAAAAGCATCTGTCCATTGCAACGGGTGTGCACGACAACAATACCTGGTGCATCTATTGTGCACGAAAATCTCAAATCAGGTGCATCAAATGCGCGAAATACAAGTACGGTGCAACCAATGCACGAAAATCACATTAATAACTCAAATGCGTATAAGAACGACACTGAGTGTACCAAGGTGTATAAATCAAAAACGTGTGCAACTATGAGCACAAATTCGTATCAATGCACTGCAAGCACATGTGAGCTATACCGAGTGCAAAAATCACATCATCCGTATGAAATCCACGAAATCATAAACACATGCTACGAAGGTACAAAATCGACATCAAACGCAATAGGTATGCACAAATCTCAAATCGACACAACGGTGTATAAAATATATATCCAGCACAATAACTATGCCCAAACATGTAAATACCCAGCAGGTGCAGCCATGGTGCACGAAAAGCATATCATGAAACTCAATCATCAAAAATCAAATCCAAGCGATATAAGTGTGATACTTGGATTATAAACGCAAATCGCAACAAATGATATTGAGGTACACCTCCTACAATGTCGAAAAATAAATCGGTGTACCCAAACTGGCAGAGCAAGAACATCCGATTTCCTCCTGCTCACGGTCTGGCGTCCTCTGTCTCTGGGTCCTTATCTTCTCTGTAGATTCAAAAATTTTGCAATCCATCGGCTCATCGTCCTGGTCAGGTGTGCTAACGGGAACGATTCCTCTCTAGCACTTCTCTGGTCATCTTTCGGCCAATCATCACGACCACTCGTAAAGCAGCACGTTACTGGCGTCGGCCTCTGGTCCTCTGATTACACGTGACACAACTGATCCTGGGTGCAAATCTTATTGCAGCAGTGTCCTGGAATGAACCTTCTCAGGGTCTCTTCCAATCTCGCCTATGCCGAACTGTACGGAGGCCGGTACTCTTACATAATCTATTCTCGTTTTCTGGACATCTGCGTTCTCAGTACAACATTTTCTCAGGAACTGGCCGCATTCCAACGCCTCGGTATACGTATCAGATCTCTCATCTCGACGGGGAGTAACAACAGTTCGTCAGCATCTCGCACGAACCTCCGGTTCCACTCGTCTGTATCATCGTCCACTTCGACGTCATGTCATGCCGTCTGCGTACTGCAATGTTCTCGGCTACGGTCAATCCAAAGTCTCTCACACGGGCTCGAAATCACGAACTCGGTATCTTCATCACTCTGTAGAAGATGTCTAGCCGAACACGTCCTCGGGAAATCGTCCTAACCATCGGAGAAATACTCAATACTCGCCCGTCCTCGATCAACTCCCAATGCATCTGGGTGAGGTCCTCTATCCGAAACTGGTCAGCTTATTGGTCTCCTATCACATGATATCCGTACGACGCTAAACTTTTCGATCGAGTCATCGAAGTCCCATAATTTCCCGAAAGCTCAACACCTGAGCACAGTCTAAAAATATCCGGTACATACCACAGTACCTATGGACCAGCCGTAAAAGGGCAAACCCAAGCCTCACTGATGGCACCGCTAAACTGCCGCAAACCCTAAGGTTCAAAGCGGTTCCATGGTCATCATGTCGAGTTAGGCTTTCATTCTTCTAGAGGGTCCACAGAATCACTTGCATGTTCCTCCGAACACTTTAAACTTGGGAAAAATGGTTTTCTGACACTCGTTCGAACTTTTTAGCTTTGCCTATACAACATGTGAATACCCTTCGTCCGCATGCTAAACAATGCCTCATCCTCCAGGAAAGACGATACATCAACGGTCATCTCTAGATCGGTCTGCTCTAGATCTGAGTAAGACTCTCCACACTGAAATTCTTCAACTCAACTGTGCCTGCGTCGGCGTATCAATTTGACGAATCACCTTCGTCTCTCAACTCGGAATAGACTAGCTATCACCTGTCACATCTCTGCCTGGAAGCTCCAGCGATCTCAGCTCGTAAGCTCTGGAAGAGACATCCTATCAATCTCAGCAACAGCTGGGTCATCTGTCTGCACGGTAGGCGACATCACAATCTCTGAGGTATATTGTGCATCAACAGTCCTCTCGCAACAGGCAGCTCTATCAATGGCCCGATCATCCGGTGCAAAACCAAACACTCGCCTCAACAAGAGGTCACAACACCACACCACATTGAGACGTTCCCATATCACCAGAAAACACGATGGTCAGCCCTCGTACCAGACGAGCTCGTCCTGACCGCAACACTAGCAGCAGCTCAAACTGCGTTCAAACCATGGTGACAGGAACCTCAATCGAGTATCGAAGAGAGCAGATCAATGGCAAGAAAGGAAACGACAGATCCAGAATGGATACATGATCATAAGAAGGAACAACATCAATGAGAGTATGATCATGGAAACGAATAGAATCAAGAATCTCAAATGGATGTATAATCATAGGTATGAAGAGAATCATAAGTCTCAAAAATATTGTAATACCCAGTTCCTTTTGTACGCCAATATCCGTATTTATATAAAATGTTTCTTACAAAATTTATTTATTTATATTTATTTTATTTCAAAATCCTAGTATTAGACAGTGTAGTTTTGTCTCTTTGCATTTGTGTTCAGTCGGAATACAAATGCGGGTGTGTATGCACAGTATCGGGGTTTTCCTGTAATTTGTTACGGGACCAGTTTTTCTGGGGTTGCCAGTTTGCATTCCGTTCCGGCCGGTTTTCTCTTTTTTCCTTCCCGGTCGGACTTTTCGTTGGAGGGTGTTAATTGCAAGCTTGCAATTAACAATTTATGGAGGGGGTTTATTGTAATTGTGACATTTTCATTAAAAGAATTCTAGCCATCATTGCCTTGGGCCGGCCACTCTTGATTTTGGGTGCTGGAGAATGTTTGTATCATGGATGCATTAATTAATGAAGGGAAGGAATAATGAGAGTGCTGGAAAGTAAGCATAAGAATGGTTGATGCATTAATTAATATAAAGGGAATAAGCATATTGTTAATGGAGTGTGCAGGAAGTTTGTTAGTGAGATGCTAATGCATTAATAATGAGCATGCAGGAGGTTTATTGTATTGCATTAACTATTAAAATGTGGCATGGATTGTGCAGGAGAATTAATCAATGGAATGATGTTTAATTAATCAAAAGTGGGCTGATGCATTACGCATATTATGAATGTGTATGTGCTGTAGTATCAGAATGATGAATTAATTGAAGGAATGCAACATGAGGTGGATTCATGAATGAAGTGTGCTGGAGTTGTATGGGCCGGCCACTATTGTTTGGAATGGTGGAGGCTTTAATTAATACTTTGTACACATTATAAGAATGTGTGCAGATGGCTCATTTTCTGTGTAAGCAAGAGAGAGGGGTGCTTCAATTTTGTTTTTCCAGTGAGCCCAATTGCTTGGCCGAGCTCAATTCTTGGACAGAATGCTCCATTCTTTTTTTTCTAGCATGCTCCATTCTTTTTCTAGCAAGTTTCCATGAAAACTCTTGTGCAAAATTCCTCCAAATTGGCAACCTCATAAACCCCAAAACCATTTTCAAACTTTTTACACCACTGTGAAACCACTCTATACAAGTTGTCGGAGCGACGCCGTCGACCTTCGGAAACCCCAACACTTCTCAGACGGACCAGAGAGCACCCCTAAGCTTCCAGCGCACGCAAGACGACTCCGGGAAAACTCCGACGCGAAATTCGTATTTCGAACTAGGCTCGCGGGAATCCGGAACGTGGCGCACAACGCGCGTTCGCGACATCGTTGCCGTCGTGCGACCCCAAGGCGTTCTCCAGGCAAGTTCTTACTTGCTTTCATGCTATTCCGTATATATTACAAATCAGAATCGTAGATATATTCCATATTTGCTTGATGTTATATTGTCACAAAACTGTTGATGCATTGGAAAGATAACAGTAAAATCTACAATTAGTTTAACTGTAGTGTCGCCTAATTATGCTCCCAACTGGGAGGAAAATGTGTTACGAAACGGACATCCAGTTCAAAAATTGGATTTCCAGCAGTGAACATTTAAAATGAAATGGTTTTAACTAATGATCCTTGAACCCGATTGGCATGAAACTAAATTCAGTGGATAGCTAACTGAACATATTAATTACCACCTGTTTATCGTTTCGCTAAATTATATACGTATGTTTCATGATAAATCGTGCAAGTGATAGACTGTTGTTTTTATGATACCTTAGTTGTGCTTCTTATACTGTTCATGCATCATATCATACCTATATCATTATAGTGATAACCTAGTGACATCGTGCATTTACCCAGTGTTAGATTTTAGTGGTGATTGTGGCAAGTACGTCAGTGTTCGTGTATCCGTGATTAAGTGAAAGTGAATGAATAAGTGAAAGTGATACGAACTTGTACACAATCAATGAACCTTATTACTTTATTGCATTGTCGACGTCTGTGGGACGCGTGTACGTGTGACTATAAGTGGTATGGGACACTTATGGAAGCGCTTGCACGGGTGTCACAGATAAGGCATCACACACTGCCATTTATCTTGAATATTAGTCGGGACGTGCTTGATGGAGGTCTTGCCTCCAGTTCTCACGCAGACTTGTCACGGATCGATTGGTATTTAGGGTTATGGTTAGCGTTTGATGTAGACCACGGGGTGTGGGGTAGTTTAAGTGTGAGTTCAACAGAATCTCGGAAGTCCCATGCCGGCTTATATATATTTAGGGAGATATATGGAGATTTACAGGGTACGTGATATACACCGTGATATACATGTTACATGTTGGGCCCGTGGTCCCTTGCCCTTGGGTTCTACCCTTGGGTGGAGGACACTCGCGAGTGGTTGACTCTCACACTTGGACTGACGATAGACTTAGTGATCTGTACAGTGAGACTTAGAGACTGATAGGGATACTGGCATTTATATACTTTATATATACTGTGTTGATATACGTGACATATCGTTCTACTGATTTACTGTTCCGCTGCATTGATTACTGCACATTCATATTCATGATGTCATTGATTTACTGTTTCACATATCTATTACCACTGGTAGAACTGTTACTTGATTTTATATATATATTACTATTGTGTCGCTCTGACGACCTGAGTATGCATGCTCAGTGTGAGAAGACGATTTAGCCTGGACCAGTGCATCACAGACTTCCTGACTTGCCGTTCCTAGTTACATTCGTTTGTTCCACTTCAGGTCAGTCTTTACATTGCTCCTTTCAGTTACTGCATTTCTCATTACCTGCGCATCCTTACTGTTCACCATGATAAACTAGAAGCCGAAGTGTGACTACGGTAGGACATTTCCTTGACCGTAGGAGCATGGCTGGCCTTGTCTACCCCTCGTATTCCGTATTTTGGGAAGCGGGGCGTGACATGGTTTTGTTGGTATCAGAGCGCCTGGTTTAGAATGGGATTACAGTTTCCGTGTAGTGCTTGACAATCTAAGACATTCTTCGGTCTAAATTGTAAACTTGTTATTCTTGATCTTGATTCATACAATGAGTTATTCTACATATCTTGATCTATTCACTAGAACTTTGGGTAACTTGGTAGAGTTATGTAGTTGTAATTATGAACTGCAGCATAGTTACAATACTGTACTCTGTGGAGTGACTTGGAGTTCTACATTTGATTTCCACTCGTTTGAGTTTCACCCCACCCGATATTCTTGTTTCGTTGTCCATTCTATATTTTATTCTGATTCTTATTCCTTGTACCTTATGTCGTTCTAAAATTTGTTGTTTTAGGACCGACCTCCAACCACTCTCCATCTATATTTTATATCATTCCCGAGTTTTCAAATCTATTTTACGCTTTCATCCTTGTACCTTTCTATTGATCCTACACCTGCTTACGTTTCTTATTGGACTCGTTGCATTCTCATGTCTTCGTTTCTTCAAGTTACGTATCGCGTTGCATATTTTAAGTTCCTATCAGAGTAGCGCAGCGGAAGCTAAAACCTGGCTTCCAACGACTCTTCTTCTATCTCCACTCCCCAGAATCAAACCGTCGAGATGTTGGGCAAAGTTTGAAGGAAGCCCATGAGCGAATGAACGATCTCTTAGCCGAAGGACTAAGAAGGCAAATGGCTCAAGCACCAGCGGAAGCCTCCAATCGTAAGGGAAATCCTGTTAAACAAAGTAGATATGTGAAGATGAAGAGCCCATTTGTTCCTCCGCAATGGAAGCAGCGGAGAACTCAACGTTGCGGTTGTTGCAAGCGGCCAGGACACCTTCAGAGAGACTGTCGTATGGATGAAGGGCAGTGCTTGATTTGTGGATCCGACGAACATCTGGTCAATGGTTGCCCTAGAAGGAAAGAGCTACAAGGAGGAGATTCGTCAATGCTCTCCACGTCGGCTTGAGTAACTTGGTTGTTTCGTAGTTCGAGTTTGAAGATGGTACGGACCCTGCACAGGATCCAAACTCGCTTGACGAGATCGCAGAGATTTAGACATCGACGCTAAGTTATCACTTTCCCTGCTTCCAACAAAGATATCTCTTTCAGTTGTTCCTTTTCGTTTAACTCCTGTATCTGTTGAACTCCTTGATTTATATACCAAAAATATATATACGTTTGTTTTCCTCATCTTTTCTAAGCACCCAACTATTTTCAAATCTATCATGGTTCACCACCGCATCCATTGACTCTTTTTCGATTAAGTTGTATCTTGCCGCTACCCCCTTCTGAAGTTGTCAAACTCACCTCAAATCTCTCCCACGTTCTGTATCTCTTCTCTTAAATTCTTGTTTACTTGTCTTTTCTAGTTCCGGAAATTTCGAGGACGAAATTTTTGTAAGGGTGGTATGATGTAATACCCAGTTCCTTTTGTACGCCAATATCCGTATTTATATAAAATGTTTCTTACAAAATTTATTTATTTATATTTATTTTATTTCAAAATCCTAGTATTAGACAGTGTAGTTTTGTCTCTTTGCATTTGTGTTCAGTCGGAATACAAATGCGGGTGTGTATGCACAGTATCGGGGTTTTCCTGTAATTTGTTACGGGACCAGTTTTTCTGGGGTTGCCAGTTTGCATTCCGTTCCGGCCGGTTTTCTCTTTTTTCCTTCCCGGTCGGACTTTTCGTTGGAGGGTGTTAACTGCAAGCTTGCAATTAACAATTTATGGAGGGGGTTTATTGTAATTGTGACATTTTCATTAAAAGAATTCTAGCCATCATTGCCTTGGGCCGGCCACTCTTGATTTTGGGTGCAGGAGAATGTTTGTATCATGGATGCATTAATTAATGAAGGGAAGGAATAATGAGAGTGCTGGAAAGTGAGCATAAGAATGGTTGATGCATTAATTAATATAAAGGGAATAAGCATATTGTTAATGGAGTGTGCAGGAAGTTTGTTAGTGAGATGCTAATGCATTAATAATGAGCATGCAGGAGGTTTATTGTATTGCATTAACTATTAAAATGTGGCATGGATTGTGCAGGAGAATTAATCAATGGAATGATATTTAATTAATCAAAAGTGGGCTGATGCATTATGCATATTATGAATGTGTATGTGCTGTAGTATCAGAATGATGAATTAATTAAAGGAATGCAACATGAGGTGGATTCATGAATGAAGTGTGCTGGAGTTGTATGGGCCGGCCACTATTGTTTGGAATGGTGGAGGCTTTAATTAATACTTTGTACACATTATAAGAATGTGTGCAGATGGCTCATTTTCTGTGTAAGCAAGAGAGAGGGGTGCTTCAATTTTGTTTTTCCAGTGAGCCTAATTGCTTGGCCGAGCTCAATTCTTGGACAGAATGCTCCATTCTTTTTTTTCTAGCATGCTCCATTCTTTTTCTAGCAAGTTTCCATGAAAACTCTTGTGCAAAATTCCTCCAAATTGGCAACCTCATAAACCCCAAAACCATTTTCAAACTTTTTACACCACTGTGAAACCACTCTATACAAGTTGTCGGAGCGACGCCGTCGACCTTCGGAAACCCCAACACTTCTCAGACGGACCAGAGAGCACCCCTAAGCTTCCAGCGCACGCAAGACGACTCCGGGAAAACTCCGACGCGAAATTCGTATTTCGAACTAGGCTCGCGGGAATCCGGAACGTGGCGCACAACGCGCGTTCGCGACATCGTTGCCGTCGTGCGACCCCAAGGCGTTCTCCAGGCAAATTCTTACTTGCTTTCATGCTATTCCGTATATATTACAAATCAGAATCGTAGATATATTCCATATTTGCTTGATGTTATATTGTCACAAAACTGTTGATGCATTGAAAAGATAACAGTAAAATCTACAATTAGTTTAACTGTAGTGTCGCCTAATTATGCTCCCAACTGGGAGGAAAATGTGTTACGAAACGGACATCCAGTTCAGAAATTGGATTTCCAGCAGTGAACATTTAAAATGAAATGGTTTTAACTAATGATCCTTGAACCCGATTGGCATGAAACTAAATTCAGTGGATAGCTAACTGAACATATTAATTACCACCTGTTTATCGTTTCGCTAAATTATATACGTATGTTTCATGATAAATCGTGCAAGTGATAGACTGTTGTTTTTATGATACCTTAGTTGTGCTTCTTATACTGTTCATGCATCATATCATACCTATATCATTATAGTGATAACCTAGTGACATCGTGCATTTACCCAGTGTTAGATTTTAGTGGTGATTGTGGCAAGTACGTCAGTGTTCGTGTATCCGTGATTAAGTGAAAGTGAATGAATAAGTGAAAGTGATACGAACTTGTACACAATCAATGAACCTTATTACTTTATTGCATTGTCGACGTCTGTGGGACGCGTGTACGTGTGACTATAAGTGGTATGGGACACTTATGGAAGCGCTTGCACGGGTGTCACAGATAAGGCATCACACACTGCCATTTATCTTGAATATTAGTCGGGACGTGCTTGATGGAGGTCTTGCCTCCAGTTCTCGCGCAGACTTGTCACGGATCGATTGGTATTTAAGATTATGGTTAGCGTTTGATGTAGACCACGGGGTGTGGGGTAGTTTAAGTGTGAGTTCAACAGAATCTCGGAAGTCCCATGCCGGCTTATATATATTTAGGGAGATATATGGAGATTTACAGGGTACGTGATATACACCGTGATATACATGTTACATGTTGGGCCCGTGGTCCCTTGCCCTTGGGTTCTACCCTTGGGTGGAGGACACTCGCGAGTGGTTGACTCTCACACTTGGACTGACGATAGACTTAGTGATCTGTACAGTGAGACTTAGAGACTGATAGGGATACTGGCATTTATATACTTTATATATACTGTGTTGATATACGTGACATATCGTTCTACTGATTTACTGTTCCGCTGCATTGATTACTGCACATTCATATTCATGATGTCATTGATTTACTGTTTCACATATCTATTACCACTGGTAGAACTGTTACTTGATTTTATATATATATTACTATTGTGTCGCTCTGACGACCTGAGTATGCATGCTCAGTGTGAGAAGACGATTTAGCCTGGACCAGTGCATCACAGACTTCCTGACTTGCCGTTCCTAGTTACATTCGTTTGTTCCACTTCAGGTCAGTCTTTACATTGCTCCTTTCAGTTACTGCATTTCTCATTACCTGCGCATCCTTACTGTTCACCATGATAAACTAGAAGCCGAAGTGTGACTACGGTAGGACATTTCCTTGACCGTAGGAGCATGGCTGGCCTTGTCTACCCCTCGTATTCCGTATTTTGGGAAGCGGGGCGTGACAAATATGTACACCCTAAGGTTTCTTAAATAGAGTATCGTATCGTAAATATGTCGTGGAACATACGTACGGTACGTCATTCTACTCAAGCTACCTACTCCATCAATCAGGGTCAGCCTATGAAACGAAAGTTCGGGTCTAATACCCCCCGTTCAAGTCTAAGTTCCGTAAGGTCAAGCCGAGGTTCCGAAATACATACCCGCCCTAGACTCCGCATAGTTAAACATAGACTCGAACCAAGGTTAAACCTAGCGCTCTGATATCAACTTTGTCACGACCCGAAATATTAGCTCGTGACCAGCACTTAAATCACGCAACGTCTAGAGGCGTAACGTAATTCAAGTAAGCTGAAACCCAGAAATCTAAACCTTTTTAAGAAAATAAAGGAGGTGAAGTTTTGGAATAAAGGTATAATAAAATCAAGTTTTCTTAATGCATAGAAAAGGAACGTAAAAATGCAGGTGAAATTTACTAGTTTGAAAACGTGTTTCGTCTTTTAAAAATTTGGGCAGCACCTCCTTTGTATATTTTGATCCAAAACCACAAATACATAACAAGAATAATGGCATCCCCAAGCGGGAGCTAGCTTTTTGCCAAACGGCGGATCACAACCACGCAAGACAGTATATGTAGGTATACAACGCCCAACGGCGAAGTTCACCACAAAAAGATAAAGAAATAAGCAAGACATCAAAACCACTAGTAGCGGAAAACCCCTCGCTTTAAGTCTCGCAACCACAATCTCACTAAGTCTCATTACTTATACAATTTATTAATTTTGATTGATGGAGTTGACTAGATACAATGTGAAATATAAATACAAGAGTGGGTACGATACAAATGCTCCACCTACTAATGCAAAACACCCAAATGAAGCTATGTGCCAGCGATGTCGCTACGGATCCATGTGGTCAACCTGCAAGAACTGTGGCACAACGGGGGTGAGTTGCCAACTCGTGAGTAGAAAAACATCTACAAGCAGAAAATCGAATAAACAACGACTCCTAGGTCAACTATATCATAAAGGTAATACTATGATATCTAGGGTGACCGGGTCATCATATGTGCCAACAATGTAATCAATACCTATATGTATGCTGATATCATCCAACCATATAATCAATGTATGTATGCATGTGGATCTCGTCCAACCATAAAATCAATGTATATATGCATGTGGATCTCATCCAACCATATAATCACTGTATGTATGCATGTGGATCTCATCCAACCATATAATCAATGTATGTATGCATGTGGATCTCGTCCAACCATATAATCAATGTATGTATGCATGTAAGTATGAGGATATAAATCAACAGGTGCCCCTCGCGACACATCAAAATCATGAAACCTGGGTGTCCAACATCGACACTCGAAAACATCACGAAACCCGTGTCCAGCATCGACACGTAAATCCTCATATCTCGGGCTCCATCAGTCCGGATCGGCCCTCGGGCTCCATCAGTCCGGATCCGCTCATATCATCTCTCGACTCCGGTCGGTATCCTCCGGATATCCGCCAAGCCCAAATACTATCACCGGTAGGTAGTAGTCCCACTGCCAGGCTCACCGTCTGCAGCACAGCAATCCGTTCTCCCCTCGGGGTACCATACCGGGTCCACCATGTACCCGCAATCGGCCTCATCCAGCTCCTCGAATCGGATTTCACATGTCACACGTCTCAGAACCGAGAAAACACATGGTACACGCACTGAAATATCATATCAAGAGAAACCGGGTTTTTAAAACAACACATAATCTCTTTTAAAATGCCCACGGTTCTCAAATCCAGAAATCTCATGAAAACAGCATATCTCAATGCGTAAAATCATAGAGCATGATGTATGCGACATATAATAGAAATGTAAGCATATCTGTATATCATGCAACATGGAACAGTGATATGACATATTAAGGGAAAAGCTCTTTTAAATGATTCCAGTTTTTAAAGTATAACATGCGGTTCCCAATTTCCCAATAAAACCAGTTATTTATGTAGGTACAATATGTATATGCGCAAGTATAGAGACACCAATGTGTATATGCGCCAATATGAGTATGCAATGTGTATATGCGCAAGTATGAATGTACCAATGTATGTGTGCACCAATATGGATATACAAATGCGAAGTATGGATGTACCAATGTATATGTGCACCAATATGGATATACAAATGTGTATATTCGCAAGTATGGATGTATCAATGTATATGTGCACCAATATGGATATACAATGTGTATGTGAGCAAATATGAATGTAGCAATGCATATGTGCACCAATATGGGTGTACAAGTGGTATATACGCAAGCATGAGTGTACAATATGTAGGTGCACCAATATGGGTGTACAAGTGGTATATACGCAAGCATGAGCGTACAATATGTATGTGCGCCAATATGGGTGTACAAGTGGTATATACGCAAGCGTGAGCGTACAATATGTATGTGCGCCAATATGGGTGTACAAGTGGTATATACGCAAGGATGAGGGTATAATATGTATGTGCGCGAATATGGGTGTACAAGTGGTATATACGCAAGCATGAGGGTACAATATGTATGTGCGCCAATATGGGTGTACAAGTGGTATATACGCAATCATGTTATGCGAAGAGTCATATCATGATGCAGCAATCCTACTGTGTAGTGACATGGCAATTATCGATGATGAAGTGTGTGAGCCTACAATCTGTGTACGTGTAACATACGCATCACCGATAATGGTACATGTGTACTATCACAGGTATAAGTAATGCAATGTGAATAAGATGAAGGCAGCATAAGGTAAATCATGTGCAAATGCTGATGGGTATACGTATCTAACATGACCGAGTCGGTGAATCTAACAATCGGCATCTAGCCACATCACATCGCGTACGGTACAATCCATCTTACGGCATCCTCTAATCAAGGGTATGGACCAATCATCAAGTCAAACTCATCACGCACGGAAAATCATCGTACGGCGGCATTAAGCTATCAGGGATCCTATCAACCTATAAGACGAGGAGGGTACGGACCTAACGTCACGTACGGCTAACACTCACGATTCACAACATATATAAATATCTCTATATACCTATGTCCCAGGTCACATCCGCAACAATCTTATATCAGGGGACCGGCAGGGTATCAATCATCTCAATCGGCTCGCATCCGTATACCAACATATCACCAAATCATCATATCACATCATATATTCTTTTCATCGCATTTATATCCTTCATCAAGTCAATTTTACAAATACATTCTACCTTTACTATAAGCATAAGTATCTAATCTAACATATACACCCGAACCATACAAACAGTTTTTGAAAGATGCGAATGTAGTTTTGAAAGTAGGGGCTACGGTGTTTTTAAGGAAAAGATATCATTTGAAAATCCGTAACGTCCCTCAAGATATCTGTTTAAGAGATGCATATGATTCTTCAGTTTGGAAATAGGCATGGTTCGGATGACACATCTACGTCGACTATCTAGTCCTATAGTACCCTAAACGGCAATATCATCAAATCTCATCCTCAAGTCCCGTCATCACATACTAGTCGTATCATATCACTTCTAACTATCCTTAGTTTCTAATATGGTTCTCTAACTACCTTTTTACTCTATCTATAGTTTTCTATTAAAGGTTTCATTAACCATAATCTATATATATAAATCGGTTTCTATCAAAGTGTGCGGGGGTGCTATACGCCATCCACCCGACTTCCTTTATAGATATAGATCTACTCACCTTGCTTCTTGCTTGCCGAAGTCGATGACGCCATGCTCCGACGCCTCGGAATCCACGCGAGGGTACCTACAATAATAAACAATCGCAATTGCTATTAACATCAAGTCCGGAAACCGAAACGGCACACGGATCGCCTATAAGTTAGAAGCTATAGCCCACGTATGCAAAACCAATAAATTACCCCTAATCGTTGATGTACAAACATCCAACAACCAAATACAAATCCAATTATCAAAACTCATCATTCAAAATACGGAAAACGTATCCAAAAATCACACTAATGTGCTCCCAGATTTTGACTCAGGCCAAAAGGAGTTGCACAAACAAGTCTAGGGTGTTGTATATAGTGTATATGAGCTACTGGACCAACCTAGACCCAAACCCTCACCAAGTGGCCGGCCACTACCCCTCAAAATCCGGCCACCTCGGCCATGGTGCCTCAGTTGGGGTTCGTATGGTCGGGGTGGTCTCCTAGTATCCTAATTTGGTCCCTGGAGTTGTTTGCTAAGCTTAGAAATTCCCCGGGTTGCTCCAGATTCACAGTAGGCATGCTAACCCTCAAAAAAAACGACATGGATCAATTCCTTAATCCGTATTTTGGTTTCTATATTAAATCTCAGCCCCTGAATTCAATCCCTAAAGTCTTGTACAGCCACTACACATCACCAATATCCCAAACCCTTCACTTGGGATTTCAAAGTTCACGCATCCATCACTAAACGACATCTAAACTTAAACAAAAAGCTAGGAAATCAAAACTACTCTAAATGAAAAGAGATATACCTCATGGTTACACCCAAACAAAACCCTAGAAGTCCAAATGTTGTCAAAATCACACTTTGCTTGGTTCAACGTGTAGAGGAAGAGATGAGGATTAATTTTTGTGAAGAGAGTATAAGGTTTTAGGGATTATTTGGAGATGGATCTAGGGTTAGAAGTGGAGGGTAGTGAGCTTGAGGAAGATGAAGAAGAAGAAAAAATGATGGGGAAAGTGTATGGCAGCCCCCCCTCACTTATTCTCACACACTCTCTCTCTCCAATCATTCACCCTTTTTAACCCTTTTTCATTTCTTTCTTTTTCCTCTTTTAAATTCAAAACCAAATCACATAATACCCATAAAACAACACAAATGCAACAATATGTAACCAAATGTAACATGACATGGTGCACTAGCCATGGAAAACTGTAGAAATACGGATTTGACTTAATTGCGATTAGCAGTGCACTAATCGGATTTTTATCCAAACTGCATATAATAAATTTTTAAAATGCCAAATTCTTTAAATATATTATTAAATGAATAAATCATTTTAATTTCCATTTATTTCACAATTATTGGTATATATTTGTACCTTTTTTCGAAAACCCCAATTTCGCAAATCGGGCAGTTTTCGGGAAATATATTATTTTAATATTAAATTCCAAAAATAATATTTTATATTTTCTGAAATGTTACATTTCCCAAAGCACCCTTGCCTGCATACTCCCTCGCCGAGCTTCCCACCTCATTGGAACCCTCACCGCACCGGAGCCGACCACCACCAGCACCCACTCCTGGACGCCTCCTTCCTGCAGTCGAGCCCCTGTACCCACTGCCTCCGGCCGCCACCCGAGCTCATTGCCGTCGCCGCTGCCTGTGCTGGGTCGTGCGTGTAGTCGTGCCTCCGCTGTCTTCGTGTCACCGATCGTCGTCGTCAGGCAAGTTGTGGAACTTGCTTATCATGCTAAAAATATTTATATATGTATTGTTGGAGTTCTTAATTTAATACCTAGCTCAAGCAAGAAAAAGAATTCTTTCTTGAAGACCTGGTTGGCCAAAATCTAACAGAATACAATCGCGGGATAATAATTATACCTAAACATGATTACATCAAAACCATCGTAGTTGGGTCTCGGATGATTAAGTTACAAATGCAAGTGATTTCTCACTGGCTGTTTATGCTAATTATGTATAACCATAATTATATGTCAACGTCGTAATGTTATAGACGAAATTTAATACATATAACGTATCATATTTGATTGTACTGAACCGAACCCAAATTCGTGTCTAATATCCCGTAGCAATGTTGTATAAAATTTATAGGATTTTAATCTTGTTTAATCAGTGATTAATATAGGCATTTCGATCGTAACCTAGATGTTCGACACGAAACCCTAAAAGAAAACCCTATTTGAAATGGCAGAATTTGTGACCAATAAATCCCTTTACTGATAATGAATGTCGCGTAGGGATTTGAATTAGAAATAGCTAGGTTATACCTTTGTAATGTTGCCCTAAAAGGCGACGTTAAATCTGGAAATCGCCGTACATGTCACGTTGTAAAATTATAGTAAATTAGATATAACTCGTTTCGTGACTTGTTTGGGCACGTTACGAAGCAGACTGGATAGTCTGTAAACCCCTGATAATTCTTACTGAATATTGTTTTGTTGTGATGTTGAATACTGAGGCGATTCGCGGCCCTGAACTGCAGTCCGGGGCAGCGTTTCGTTTTGGATACCTGGTTTTGGAACACCTGTATACCCTTTCTTTAAACTGAAAATGCGCAGAGCCCCATATGGACGCGTAGACAATTTAGTTAGCTAACACCTGAATCTAGTCTCGTGCTGTTTCACCGTCATATGATATTTAATTTGCATTTTAACGTACCTAGGTGTTCTGCAGTTTCTGCAGTGACTCCTCTTGCACAGCTACACTAGACAGGACATAACTTTTAATACAGAACTGCTATTGATAATCCGTTTGATGCGTTGGAAACATAACAGAAAAATCTACATACTATTTAACTGTAGCGTCACCTAATTATGCTCCCAACTATGAGTAAAACGTGTTACGAAACGGAATTCCAGTTCAGAAATTGGATTTCCGATAGTAAACACGAAAAATGAATTCTAGCGAACCTGAAACCCGATTGACGCGAAACCAATTTTGATGGATAGATAACTAGACATACTGCTTACCCCTTTTATATTGTTTTGCTTAATTCTATACGTATGATTTATAGTAAATTTTGCAAATGTTTTGCCCCTGACTGCTATGTTATATTCACATTTTTATTAATTGCATTTTCATAATATCATGTAGCGGTTATATTCTTATTGAATAGTGGTCATGAAGCATTGATAACCTAATGATCGTGTACATTACCCAGTGATAAGTATTAGTGATTAGATTGTGGCAAGTACGTCGTGTATAAGCGTGATTGAATAGAGAAAGTGACACGTGCTTGTACACAATCAGCGGAACCAGATAAATTATTGCATTGTCGACGTCTATGAGACATATATAAGTGTAACTATAACTAAAATGGAACGGTTATGGATCACTTATATTAGTCGGTCCATTTATCTTGGGTACGAGTCGAGACATGCTTGATGGAGATCCTGTCTCCAGTTCTCGCGTAGACTTGTCATGGACCGACTAGTATTTGAATTTATAGTCGGTGTTTGATGTAGATCTCGGAGTGTAGGGTAGTTTGAGTGTGAGTTCAACGGAATCTCGGAAGTCCCATTCCGGCATATATCGTGATTTTGGGAGTTGTATGGATGGTGTTACTGATTATTTTCATACGTGATTCGGGCCCGTGTTCTCTTGCCCGTGGGGCCCTATCCTTGAATTGGAGATACTCATGCATGATTGACTCTCACACTTGGACTGAAGATAGATTTAGCGACCTGGACAGTGAGACTTAAAGACTGATAGGTTTAATGACATGGTCATGCATTGATACTGGTTCAATATACCTGCTTTACTGTTTACCTGCACTGGTTACTTCATGCTCATGTCATGACTCCATGCTTACTGTTTTATATTCATCATTATTGCATGTGTTTACGTATGCAATTATATTTATTGCTATTGTATCGCTATGATGAGCTGAGTATTCATGCTCAGAGTGAGAAGTGAACTTAGCTCAGATCAGCACCTGTCTTACCTCGAAAAGATTGCACACATCAACCACGTCGACGCTATCTTTCCTTTGACTCTATCTGATTAGTTTTATATCTGTTTTGATTTAGTGACTATATTTCTCATTACCTATGCATTGCTTACTGACTACCACGTTAAGCTAGAAGTCAAAGTATGACTATGGCAAGATATTTCCTTGACCATAAAAGCATGACTTGCCCCGTCACTCTTCGTATTCCGTATTTTGGAAAACGGAACGTGACAGAAAAATAGCATCATTTGCTTTGTCAAATTGATTCTAGGCTTGCATTATATACTGTAATTATATGCAGAAATGAATGCCTGCCTAATATTATATAATTCAAACTTTCGATCAACGGCTGCAGCAGAAATGAATGCCTGCCTAATATTATATAATTCAAAATTTCCATCAACGAATTACTCACTACTTGATCGAAATGCTGCAAATAACAAACAAAAACAGTAAATTTGAAGCTAAATTACTCACTACTTGACTCTAGCTGCAACTTTGAAGTAATACTATCATTTTACAACTGGCAAAAAAGGGTGAGGGGGGGGGGGGGGGGGGGGGGGACTACACCGACCTCAGAATACAAACATAATATATGCACAATGCTCTCTGTAAGTAAACAAGAACTAGAAATTTCAATTCAAAATGAGAGCAACTAAAACAAATTTCTATTTGCCCAAGTGAGTCAATATCCTGCTGATTAAAGCATCTTTCTTTCCAACTACAGATAGGTTGTGTGCGGTTAGATAATACTTCAACTCCACAACTGTTAGATCCTTCAACTGCAAAAAAATATATTAACATTTGGAGAATAACCATTGTTAGTCTCAGAAAACTATGCCCATGCTTTGATATGTTAACTTGTGAAAAATAAATTAACATTTTGATGCGGAAGTCAAATGATTGTTAAACTTGTGAAAAATAAGGGGTTGCATCCTGCAAGTGTAAGAATTAGGGAGGTCCCACTGAATTTAGCTGGTTCTCTTTTTTCCCTGTAAAATCGCTTACCTTTCCATTATCAGCAAGATCTGCCCAGTCATAATTTCCATAAGCTGCTTCTGCATTTGCTTTCCGTTTCTTAGCAGCATCACCCGTGGTACTTTTTGAAGGCTTAGAGTCTGCTTCTTCCTGGTCATAGTTTTCACCATACACACAGATTTTGAACTCTTCAAGTGCACGGACTATTGCAGGCCTGCAAAAATAAGTTAGCTAGTTATTTTCAAGATTTTATAAGTAAAACGAACTCATCATCATTCAGGCATTTTCCCAAACAAAATGTGATGGGCTATGAGGTATGACTCTATTAAAAAATACTGCTGACCTTATATCAAACCTCTCTTAATAGTGCCAACCTTTGTTAGGTTTGCTATAAAGAATTTTGTTTAAACTTTTAAACACTCTTTATTAGTGACGAAACAGACAACATTCCCACATACTTAACTGAATTGAGAAAATTGGGGAACCCGCCTGACATAAGATTTTTCAACATGTCTTGTAACTTTTATATTTAGCTTTTTTAAGGGGTGATACCTTTGGGATTACTTAATGTATGAATTTTGTAATGCTTCTTGTTTCATATATTTATTGAAATGTTTTACCGTGAAGGTCACTACTGACCTTCCCTCCATATTGATCAGAAAAAATAAGGAGGAAGAAGAACAACGGAAGGCAGGAAAAGAAAAGAAAAGAGAAGAAAGAAAGAAAGGGCAAAAAGTGAGCCACAAATACATATATGTACACAACAAGACGATTCAAAGTGCCTAGAAAATTACCTGGAAAGGCCTTCTTCATCAGGCAAGGTTTCATCTTTAAGGTCTGGCATCTCATCTTCGCCCAAAGCTAAGGCCTCCAATATCCCATAGTGCCTCTGCAACGCTGTAGAAAAATTCAGTGTGAAAACTAAGAGTTCAAAACAAACTATTTGATGTAACTGAGAAATTGCGATGTGAAAAGCTATTTGACAATGGAAATGCACCTGGGTTTGAGATTTGGCAAACTGAGAAATCTTTCAAGTCTATACGTCGGATTAAATTGGAGGCTTTCTGGATTTGTTCATCTGTTGCACGAGGTGCAATAGCATCAAAGGAAGTATGAAGCTGCATTTTACGGTTTTTACCTTACATTAATGGTTTTCAATTAAGAAATATAAATATTACACAGAAAATTTTCATGCTCTTCTTGCCTCTTCGACTTGTCTAATATCATCAGAATACGGAAGATAAATCATATGCATGCCAGGGGGCTCAACTTGACCGCTTGAACTCATTATCCCATCCTGTTTTGGGTGAAAAGCATTAGTAGACTTGACCAACAAAAAATCCTTACACGTTTTGGGGATTTCAGCAGTAAAAAATAGATATTGCAAATGGGGAAACAAAGATTAATTATTAGATAATAACTTTTTGATATAAAACAAGAATAATATGCTCGTGCATAAACAGTGCTAAAAATTATAATAAGTGTATGCATGCAACTCGATATTTAATTAAGGTAAGTAGGAAATTTTACTTGTGCAATTAGGGCGACAAGTTGAGGATGAGCTGAACTTCCATAGAATGCCACTGCATAACTGAAAGGTAGAAATGGGTATTGATAAAGCATAATATGTTGAATGTGATAGTAACTACCATTGTGCTTGTTTAAAATACGCAATGCTTGTGTCTTTCCGTCTGTATAAATATACAAATCACAAGGCCAATATACATAATCATGATCACACAATTCAATTCATTAGGTTTTGCCAAACCTAAGTTACTGCCTCAATTATGCACACAAAGAAGAAACATTCTATTGAATTTTATGTGATCATATGAAAGGCTGAATTGGTAATAGCAGTGTAAAATGTCAAATAAGACTGCCACATGATATTACTAAATAAGCAAATTCAGCAGTCAAATCACATTTACAATAGTGTCCATATAACAATTGAACGAGTAATTTTTATCACTCTGATTGGTAGCACTGTATGGCCATCTTTTTGGAGATTCCACAATTTGGAAGCTGAACCAATCCAGAATGGTACTAAGAACACCAAAGCTTCTCAACCTTGTACCCAATTTTACTTGATGAGAAGCCATACAGAGCAGTTTAATGACTACAATACTCTAGAATTTATAAAGATATGATCCAGTTTCTGAAAGATAAGCAATTGCATGATATGGTCCCTTGTTACCTCTAGTTATCCTATTGTCCCTCAGTAAAGCAATCCAATCATTATATGCAACGGAAATCCTTCACGTCAAAAATTGTTTCAAAGACATCGAACAACTCTGAAGTTCTTTTGAATGAGGCAAAAACAGTTATATACACTTTTTATGAGTGCATTGGGATATGCCATAAAGCAAAGCCCGTATGGCTTATTACATAACTTTAATAACATATCAACATGCTCAAGGCAAGGTACAATTGTAAGAGTAGACTCCAGCAGAGGATCAAGTAATATTCGAATGAACTTATAAAGAAGAATCTAGCATGTGCATAAGAATTTACAACACCATTAGAGAAACACATAAAGATTATCTACTGGATATTGGAAATGGCCTTATAGTGGCATAGACATTATCCATTTATAAGCATGTTTTCTATGGAGGAACTGTAATATTACATTTAGCATAACAGATGGGTGGATTCGCTGTGAAAAACTAACCGGTTAAGGCGGAGCATTGATCTATGCAGAGCAATGAAAACACACGTACTTCCAACAATGTTCTGCATAAGATAAAGGATGAATTATCTTGCAGATGAAAATGCGCTGTAAAAAATATTTACAAGAAAATTCATTCCTTGTCTCATGATAAGAATCTCATCCCGCCATATCAATGCTCGGTGTGTTTGTGTAGAGAGAAAAGGAAGTATAATAACAGGAGACTCGAGCACTAAAAATGCATGGACTTTCGCAGAATATATTGCATACACCAATGATTTCTAACTAAAAGCATAATGGTTCAAAACAAGATAAAATTACAGTATGCATAATCACTGAGTCATAGTTACATGGTAAACAGATAGTGATATGTAGGGCGCCGATTTTGAATAGCTTCTAGAATCCTAATACTATTTGCATTTAAACTTGAAAAAAGAAATTAGTGCAATATAATTTTCTTGTTTGTAGGTTTGTTTGTTCTCCTCAGTATTTCCTACACAAAAACAAAAAGTAAACATAAAGTAAAGGAGACCACAGTCCGCTTAACAAGGTTTGTGTACTGAACTTGTGCACCAAAATTTCCTTATGTTCAATGTTATGGGATGCGATATACGTTTTCATACGCTCAAGGACCGCAGAGCGCATAAGCGAATATGTATCGCATATGTGATTTGTATGATTTAAATTAAAGAATCCAAAAAAATTATATTACTGAAAAAAATGAAAAAAATATAGAAAAATGCTTAGCATGTGTTCAAAATATATAGTGTCCATAATTTTTATGTAATGAATATTATTGAATTAGCAAGTAATCAACTTTTTGTTGAGAAAAAAGTCAAAATACACGAAGTTTTAGGATTTTTAAAAAATATATATAAAAATTGAAGAAAAAACATACCTTTTTGTTGAGAAGAAGCAAAAGAGCTTTCTCAAGTTTCTTGCCTAAAAAGACGATATCTTGCCGGAGTTTTCGTCAGAGGAATAAATAGAAATAATTTATTTGGCTTTAGAGAGGTTTTATAGATGTACTTAAGTTATTGGGTTTGGGCTTTGGATACGGGTATAATAAAAACCCATACCCATTTCATAACCCAACTCAACCTTAAGTTTCTGTGCGCTTTATACGGCCTCATAACGCAATATGAGGCCGCATATCAATTTCTATGCACCAAGGCAAACCTTTCACCGCATATAATTAGAAAACCACTAGTTTTCATGCACCGAGAGAGCGCATTCGTATATATGGCCACATATACTGCCGCATAGAACGCATTTTTCAACATTGATTTTGTTTATGCTTTACACGAATACTATTGACAACAATCGAGGCATATACATAAAGAATCCCATGCCCTAAAGTGTTGCCTTCAAAAGAAAAGAAATAGCATGGATTGCTGGATTTAATATGTTGCAATAACACTCTTGATCAAGTTAGTAAAGAGACAATACAATTAATAAATACAAATGATAAACAAAGAGTAGCATTGTCACCTCATCAGTGGGAAAGATAAACGTCGATGGTCTCAAATTGTGATAATCTTTTAAGCAATCCAATGGCTTAAATTGTAGAAGCCGAAGTTCGGAATTTGAGACCCTCTTTATTTTAGACAGCTCGTCCGTAGAAAACATAACATTCTCACTGCAAAAAAAAAAGAGACCTAACTTTAAGGAATATAGCTTGGCAAAAAGGGGTTAAGGTCTTCCTTTCAAAAGTATAAAGCTCAAGAAGAGAATGATGCATCTTGTTTTCCGATTATTCGGCTAAACATGTAGAAAACTATAATGAAGAAAAACGTGAATGGCAAATAACATTATCATGCAGTTTTAAAAGGTGCTTTTTCCATGGCATATACCTTGCATTTCACAACGGAGACATCTGGGTCATCTGACATGTAACTAAAATACAACCGTAAAAGAATGTAATCAAGTATAGTTCTCATAAATAATATTTAAATTTAGTTATGATAGGAAGTGCGTGATAAAAAGGGAGCAAAAATGCAAAAAATCAAAGTAATATTGCCAAGAAATTTAATAAAAGAGAGTAAGAAAGTAGAGAAGATTCAAGATGACAAAACTTAGAAGTAGCTATCTAGGTAAGATGAAACCAAATATACATGAGTGTAATATTAATATAGCTGAAACACAAAAGGGTGAAAGGGTTGTTAAAGTTTAGGTGACAAGGAGGTCACAAGTTTGAGGAAGTTTGAAGGAAAAATAAGAGAGATTAATTTAACCTGCCTACATTTTCAAAACACACACACACATCTGTGCGTGCATGCGAGCATGCTTACGTGCGTGTGTAGGAGAATCCCAATGCATCAGTAATTACCTTTTGTATGGATGAAATCGTTTAGGTGGCTCTCGAAGTAGAGCACCGGTGTCTGCACATATAAACGACCTTTCCGACTGCCAAAACAACATCACAATGAACTAAAAAGAAGCAAAAAAGAAATGGTCTGCTTTCAACATAGAAGTAAAAAACAAACAGATAACTGCATACACAGATGTATTGTTATTATAAGGTATCAAGATCTTAAAATTAGAAATGCTCTTTAACAGAGATATATTAATTCTATTGAGGAATATAATCAGCAGGATCCGATATGAAATAGTATACGTTTAGGTGTAACCTAGTGTAAACTAGAAGAGAAAAAGGATGCGCTATGCAAAACCAAATTGTAGAAGTGTTGTTCTCACCTTTAATGGGCAATTTGTAACAGAATCAAGCCATATCGTTGCCCCTTGAAGGAAAAAAAAAGGATAGCCGAAGGGCCAAACGTCAGAAGGGATGCTGTTCTAAGTGATATCTACAAACATTAATACAGTGATGTGAAATAGTTGGGTCTTGAACCTGGTACTGTCGGGCGCACCAAAGCATAAGTATTTACTTCAATATAGACATCATTTGATATTGTGAACTTGATGGTTTTAATTTTACGCTTCTTAAGCATACGTCTCTTCAGTTGAGCAGTCATATCTTCCAATCTGATATACACACATGCTTAAGTACAAACAGCAGGTGTTCATCAAATATGGACATGCATAACCACATGTTTGTTTGCTGCTTGTTGCTTTTTTTAATATTCGTGCATCCACCTAAAATATTTGTTTGTTAGTGCTCTCCTTTCTTTTTCTGTTTGTGTATGTGTATATTTTGGGTGGGATCTGCTAGATAAGCTAACTGCAAATACATAGGAAATATTTTATTCATACACTGCTTTAAGAAAAACATAGCATATTATAAGGAAATAATATTAGTATGCTTTAGCACATACCTTTCCGCTGCAGATGGCAAATACAGTGATAACTCTTCACCTTCCAAACCAATCAAATCCTAAGATACAAAGACAAAAGGTTGGCTTGGTCAAAGGATCTAGGATTTAAATAAGGGATTCAAAGATAACGTCAATAAGAAAATCTCGAGTTAATCATACAGAATAGAATGTAGACATATCAAATTTCTCATCAGGCCTGCTCAATGGAAGAAGTTCAATTGAGATGCCAAGGTCTTGTGCATCCTAGAAAATAGATAATTAAACAGATGTCACTTATTAGTGACGGGTCAATTTAGGAGTAACCGTAACATAAATCACATGCATTAATATTTCAAAGGTATAAATAGAGACAACAATACTTTTGCACGTTGAATGGTTGTTCTAATCATATCTTTTTTGGTTGCTCCTGTCACTGTTCCAAACGGATCATCTTCATTGGTAAATATAAGCATCCTCTTACTCGCAGTTTTTGCAGAACTGAACAAAATTTGTACAAATCACAAGTCTCAAAAGAACTGTGCTACACAAGAAAAATATAAGATGATCTGGTGCAGTATGTGAATCCAAATAATCAGAGGATTGAGCGTGGTATAATATATTACCCCTTACGCAACAAAGCTTGTGCAACCCATAGAGCATTATATAAGGAATTTTCTCTGGATCCAGATATGATACCATACTGACTCCCAATGTGGCTCATGAATGTCTCTACACATGAACATGCTCGATGTGAATGTTTGAAAAAAAGGAGAAAAAGTATTAATGAAGGAATTTAAAATTAATATGTATCCATGCATGTGAGTGTATAAAGGTCATGCACTGTGCCGAGTTCAAAATGTTTATTATGACACTAGAATTCAATGTTAATTAAGTTAATATATACCCTTTACGTCAGTCATGCAAATATGGAGTTCATTAACTCCGTCCTACACAAAGCAGCTGAATTATATGCATTTGTGCGCGCGCGCGTGAATGCAGATTTCATAAACGCTTTTTCTCTTCAAATTGTTTTAGCAAAGGCAAACACCCAAAGAAAAATATAAACATTCACAAAAGATATTGGTGTGAGGTGATATCTTGTATTTGAGAAGGCAGTGAGCACTCAAAGAGGACTGATGGCCCCACCACAGTTTTCGGGCGTCCCTGAGCCAAGGGTTGTAGGTAGGCGGAGGCCCCATGCCTGTAAGGTGCGGGTTCGGAGCAAATCTTCTGACCCGAATCTTTTTGTAGTGCCAGTGTTTTAGTGTTAATAAAGTTTTGGGGTATTTGATATTTTGTATCGAGTATATAAAGCATATGCAGTTAGGGTTTAAAGAGTAACTAAAAAAAATAACGAGACGGTCATCTAAAGGTGACCCCAAACAAATATTGCACCGTAAACCCTATTCTGATAAGTCAATAAAGATCTCTTTCTCATAGAGGACGGAGATGCTTGCGCCAAACCTCGTAAAATACGGTCTTTGTTTTTTCTTTCTTGTTGTTTGTTATCATATATAGTATTACAATTGGTCTGAAGATGGCAATGTGTATGAATATTAAAGAGTTTAATGTGACCTTTGATAATCATGTTTCATTGCATAATTTACTCTCATATTATCTTTATGGCTAAATTTCAACTTACTACCATGAACTATAGGCACTTTCCCTAAATAATACCATGAGCTTTCAAAATAATGGATTGATACCATGAACTTAAGTATCCAAAAAAAACTGACGGCGTTAACGGAAAATTACAAAATTACCAAAATACCTGTATTTGCAAAAAAAAAAAGGGTATTTTGGTAATTTTCCGTTAACGCCTTCCGGTTTTTTTATACCTTTGAAAGTTCAGAGTATGAATCTATCATTTTGAAAATTCATGATACCATTTGGGAAAAATGCCTATAATTCATTGTAGCAAGTTGAAATTTAGTCTGTCTTTATTTGTGAATGAATAGTTGCTGTTTGAGGTGGTTTTGTTAATAATTACAGGACATATGGTGTTAAATGCAAAAGAGAAGAAAAAGACGGATAAATATGCGTTTATGACTACAAAACAAGCGTCAATAAGGAGCACGAGCACACGTCCAAAGATAGTAACATAACCAAGTGTCAAAACAAGTTAATTAACATAGATGAAGACCCGGACCAAATTTAGGCCCGGTTTGATCAAGTCAAACCGCTAAACGGCGGTATATTACCACAGATCGACGATCCAATAAGCTCCAATCACCTCAAAATTGTATGGCAGTCGAGATATTTGATTTGTTTGTTTCTATATTTTGTAACCAACCTTTGCTCTATAAAAAGGTTCGGATTTAGAAGCTACAGTTTCATCTCTTTTTCTCTCTTTCTACTCTTTATTGTCTACTTTAATTTAAGTTTCAAATATAGGGTTTTTAAGTTTCTCTCCTATACTTTCAAGATGGTCCAAAAAAATTCAGGTTCTTTGTTTTTATTTATTTTGTTGTTTCAATTCATGTCTCTTTCTTTTCCCACGTTTGATGCTTTCATCATGAGTAGCTAATTAGATCAAACCTCGGGTACATGAAGTAGATCTAGGATGTAAATAAAAACTATTGTTTCCTCTCTCATGTTATTAATTATAAATTAGATCTAGATTGACATGTTTCGCAACGAGCCAAAAAGTGAAAAAACCTAGATGGGGGTATGCAGCGTATAACCTATCTAAGAAAAATCTTGATTACGAACACATAATCAATATAGATCTATAAAAATTTAATCATTTTAATAGTTGTAAAATAGATCTACTTTTATGGATCGTTTTGAGAAATCAAACGACCCATCCTTAATAGATCTAATTTATAAGTATTGAGAAGAGAGATCGAACGAGAGAAAACTTTAATCATTTATTTGCATGTTAGATCTATGGATTTACAACCCTAAGTTGCTTTTTCTAAATTGAATTTCACTAGTTTAGATAAACAGTATCGAATCTTTTCATTTAATTCGTCTAAACTCAATAGGTTTCACAGTCTTCCCTCTGTATCGACCAGCTTTTGCTACAACACGCATGCACTTGCGATAAAACATTTTAAAATATCATTAGTGCATATCTTACTAAATCTAGGATGTTGATTTTATTTTGTGTGATGTCTTTCCTCATTCATGTCTGCATGACGACATGTTATCTGACTGGCTAGTGCTAATGTTTGCCTCTTCAATTTCTCAAATCCTAACAATCTGTAAGCTCTAGCTACGACATTGAAGACACTGTCCAATTCAGGTATGGAGGAGGTTAGGTTTTATTTTATCTATCTTTTTTTCTAAAAATGAATTAAGCAAGTGAGTTCATCTTAAAGTCGAAATCCAAAGGTAAAGTCGATGGGATGGAAGTTATTGAATCTTAAGTTCAAAAGAATAACTTCTTGAATTTAATTATAGTGAATATGTACCCTGCTCAACACATGTGCACACGTCTTAAATCTTGATGTGTAAAGGATAATCAGAAATATCTTTCTTAAAATGTATCCGTAAAAAAATTAAATAACTCATGTTTTATAGCCTTGCTCAAATTAGTAAGCCATAAGAGTGTTTATACACTTAATGCCCTGAAACCATGTGGTTTGGGAGTTATTGGCATAAAAACTCGTTACATGGATAGCTTGGAAGGCCTAATAAAACATGACAGCTTAAATCAACTAATAAGACACTGATTAAACTAGTTGCTTGTGCCTTGGGAAGCATGAGTAGTCACGTCTAAAGGCTTCATAATAAAACTGCTATAAAAACGGAGGCATGAAACAGGGATATTATAGTTTGAATTGAAACCTTGAGACCAAGAGACAAACTACACAAATACGTAGAAGATGTTGGATCTATTGTTAAAGAAGAGAGGTTTTGAAGAATAGGATTAAGTTTCTATTAAGAGAGGATATAATGTCTTGACTTGAGATTGCACTCTAGGACAAGGATTTTAAAAAAACTTATGAACTAGCGAGATTCTGAATGTTGTAGGTATATCACTGTAAACCCTCACGAAACAACACTCATCCACTAGGGCAACCTAGGAGTTTAATACCTTATAGCACGTGCTAAGTGCAATCGCGACGCCTGCGAAAGTAAACTATGACTTTATTTTTCTTAGATTTTTGTTTAGTTTTGCTCGAGAACAAGCAAAAGATAGGTATAAAGGTATTTGGTTATCATGTTTTATTGCATAATTTACTCTCATATTATCGTTATTTGTGAATGAATAATTGCCGCTGAGGTGGTTTTGTTAATAATTGCAGGACACATGGTGTTAAATGCAAAAGAGAAAAAAAAAGGAGGAAACATGTGCGTTTACGACTACAAAACAAGTGTTAATAAGGAGCACGAGCATACGTGCAGAGATATAACGTAACCAAGTGTTAAAACAAGTTAATTAATAGAGATAAAGATCCGAACCAAATTTAGGCCCGATTTGACCAAGTCAAACCACTAAACGGGGTATATTAACACGGATCGGTGATCCAATTAGCTCCGATCGTCTCGAGATTTTGTGGCCGTTGAGATATTTGATTTGTTTGATTCTATATTTTGTAACCGACCTTTGCTCTATAAAATGGATCAGATTTTAGAAGCTTTTATCTCTTCCTCCTCTTTATTGTCTACTTTAATTTAAGTTTTAGATCTAGGGTTTTGAAGTTTCTCTACTATACTTTCAAGATGGTTCAATAAAATCCAGATTCTTTCTTTTTATTTATTTTGTTTTGATTCAATTCATGTCTCTTTCCTTTGCCACGTTTGATGTTTTCATCATGAGTAGCTAATTAGATCAAACTTAGGATAGATGAAGTAGATCTAGGATGTAAATAAAAAGTATTGTTTTCTCTCTCATGTTATTAATTATAAATTATCTCTAAATTGACATGATTCGTAGCGAGCCGAAAACCCAGATGGGCTATGCAGCGTATATATGTATAGCTATCTAGGGGAAATCTTGACTGCGAACACAGTCAATATAGATCTATAAAAATTTAATATTTTTAATAGTTGTAAAATAGATCTAGTTTTGTGGATCGTTTCGAGAAATCAAACAATCCATCCTTAGTATATCTAGTTTATAGGTATTGAGAAGAGAGATTGAATGAGAGAGAACTTTAGTCATTTATTTGAATGTTAGATCTATAGATTCACAACCCTAGGTTGCTTTTCCTTAATTGAATTTCACCAGTTTAGATAAACAACATCAAATCTTTTCATTTAATTCGACTAAACTTAACTAGGTTTAACAGTATTCCCTGTGGATCAATCCGCTTTTGCTACAACACCCGTGCACTTGCGGTAAAACATTTTAAAACATCATCAACCTTTATATACATATTTTAACTAGTTAGTTTATAATATAAATTGATGAGGGTAAAAACTATGACACGTATTGGAACTATTATTACTTCATAAAACAAAACATTATTAATAAAAAGTCGCTTTAGCTTAAGGCACGAAATTTGTAATCTATGTTTAGAACGATATACATTGGTTGGAGCTATTACCTTCAATTGAAGAGAATTCTTTAATTAACCTTGCTGTGGGCCTATCAAGTAATTCTCGTTCCATAACATTGAAGACATAAACACCATTCAGATCTTGAAGGTTTTTCTTCACTTTCTGCAATAAGGTAGAATGGATGAGGATTTACTATCATACTCTTATTCATTTGCCAATAAACTTTTATAACTTCAAAACAATAATTTCCATGCACCTATTGCACAAATGTTTTGGACATAACACTTGATATTTTAGTACATAAAATCCAGCAATTTTACTTTGTTAAAACCTTTCATTAATAAGCAATGACATGCTTAAGATTCCTTCAAACTATAGAAAGTTGAAAGCAAAACCAGGGCGAACTACATAGTAGACTAAAATAAAAACAATAAGGCAAGAATATGGTTTCATATAACTGGAGTGAGAGCCTTACGGTGTTGAAAATACAAATTGCAACTTCATCATTATCTCTTCCAATAATTTGCGTCTTCAGAGTCTGAGTTATACAATTTACAGCTAAATGGAAATGTGTCTCATGTTCCTGCAAGTCACGTATCAACAAATTCTTCAACATCAAAGTCTTAGCATGAAAAATGAGCAGTTGCCGAATATCATTCTTCTCCAAAATTTGCCAGCATAGCATCAAAATTGATGATCCTGTAATTACAATTTGAAGCTTGAAAAATCTGTGTAAGCATCATGCTAGCCAGACTTTGTCGATCCCATACCCAGAAAAGGCAGGACAAAGCATTACCTTGAGAAACATAGGCTTTTAACTATGGATAAACTCATATACAGTTCAAAATCATGATCTGCAAAACCAGTTCTCCATGAAAAGTTTCCTTTTGGTCTCTCAAAACTAGTAAGATGCATGTGCTAATGAAATGGCTTCAAGAGGGAGCCCAACTTGCTTATAGTTTGGTGTGACAACTTTTTTTAGAAAAAGGCATGCATTGCTGCGAATAGTACGCTTGTAAGCAAGGTTCGAGAACTCGATTTCGGTTTCGGTCTCTCATAATTTTATTAGTTTCACTGGATTTCGGTTAGTTTCGCTAATCTCGGTTAGGGTTTCGGTTTCGACGGTAATACAACATACATAAGTGTAGATATATTAAATACTTAAATTTATGCTTCTATATTACAAGACAATGATCCTAGTATTTAAAAATCCAGCCATGATACAAAATATATTGAAAAGTGTACTTAGATAAGTATTAATATAGGGCTTGGGTTCACTTTTTTGCGGTTTTCTAACAACGAAGGCCTAGAATGATCACAATGACAATAAAAATGGTATAAAAATAAGTTTTTAAAGGTTTTGGCCGAAACGATACTGTATTGTTGGTTTCGTATCGGTCTCGGTTGATTTCGTATCGGTCTCCACCGAAACAGATACGAAACCACCACGTATCGGTGGTTTCGGACGAAGCCTCAAATCTTGCTTGTAAGCATAGTCACAATATTCGCGAATTATTCGGAAAATTCGCGAATAATTCACGAATAATTGGCTGGACGAATAACTCTGCATTTTAATCGCCATTGGCGGATGATTCGTTTAGTACGTGAATTATTCGCGAATTATTCGCAAAATCCACGAATAATTCGCATACTAAACGAATTATTCACAACACTGCCTAAAGCATAGTCACAATATACGAGCACAGTACAGATTGACACAATTTGACAATTGACAGCACACACTACACAGTACTACAGTAGCACTTCAAATTTCAAAATCAAAAGTTCCAACTTGAGAACTTCAGATCCATTTCTCTCAAGTCTCTCACTGGCCTCACCTCCACAACTCCTCACCTAGTCGCCTCCACGACTCCAGGCTCTCCACGCCTGACGCCTCTCTACGAAGACTATGACTCCACCGCAGCCTCACCGCCTCTTCGATTAATTAGGGTTTCTCCAGTCCAGACTCCAGACTCGTCTTCGACCTTCTTTCAACCCCACCGCCGCCTTCTCGACCCAAATCCATCTCTCCAGACTCGAATCTCCAGACTCCACCGCCGCCTCGCCGGAGTTTCTCCTCACCTTCTTTCGATTCCAAGACCGCTGGAGATTCCCAAGGTATATTTTTCTGGTGTGGTGTTTTTTTTTCATTTTGGGTTCTGATGAAATTGGATTATGATGCAAAATCAATTTTTGATGAAAAATTCCCAAATCTAGAGAGCATATCGAAATATGCAATATCTATTAATTCAACATACACACAAGACACAAAGGAAGGAAATATCAAGGCCATAAGAACTAAGAAAAGAGTCCTGGAGTTGTGGAGCATATGACCTCTAGTATACCATATGTGTTGATTGTTGATTCATAAATCGATATGCACGCTATCTCAATTGTCAAGTATTTGGATATGTATTGATTGTTGTTTCATTTTAGTGCTAAAAATCGATTTTTAAGGATGGATTGAAGAAAATGTTAGGACTTATATTTAATTAAATTTTGTGAATTATGTAATAATATATTGTTTTGTGAATTATATTTTTTCATATAGGAATATGCCTCGCGAAAGGGATCCCTTGTGGGAATATATTACAAAAGTTGGAGGCACAAAAGTTGAATGCAACTTTTGTCAAGAAATGTTTGTCGGGGGTATAACTCGGATGAGATATCATTTCTCAAAGATCACTTGCAAAGATATTCGGCCTTGCCCCAATGTTACCGATCCTATTCGTGATCTTGCTTTGAAAGGAGTACAGGATTTGGAATCTAAAAATAAGAAGACAAAAATTTCGGGGTTTTGGAATCCCTCTGATAGTTCTTCGGGTTCCATTGCACAAGAATCTTTAATTTCTCAAGAGGCCACTCAAGTGACTCAACCACAAAGTGGAATTCAAAGAACCATTAATGCAATGATTAAGAAAGTGGAAAAGGAGGAAGCAGACAAATCACTAGTTAAATGCATAGTTAATGATAACTTGGCATTTAACTTGTTGCGTTCTCCTAGCTTTCATGAAGCTATTTGTGCCATTGCCAAAGTTAGACCGGGTTATGAGCCGCCGAGTAGTGAATTAGCAAGAACAACACTATTGGAGGATTTGAATGGCGAAGTAAATGAATATGTGCAAGGTATGAGACAATCATGGGAGACTTGTGATTGCACAGTAATGTCGGATGGATGGACGGATGGAAGGAATCAGACTTATTTGAATTTGCTCGTTTCTTGCCCTAAAGGTATGGTATTCTTGAAGTCTTTATGCACGGTGGGAAACAAAAAGGATGCATTATATATATATAACTTCATCTCATCGGTTATTGAAGATATTGGTCCGAACAATGTTATTCAATTCATAACGGACATGCTTCAAACTACCTAGCCGCCGGAAATATGATTGTGGATAAGTACAAACATATTTTCAAAACTAGTTGTGCGGCACATTGCATCAATCTAATGTTCAAAGAATTTGATGCACTTGAAAGTGTGGCTCTTATTCTTCATAGTGCAAGAAAAGTTGCTAAGTTCATGTATAGGTACCAACATGTGTTGGATTTGATGAGAACTCACACAGGTGGTCGTGAGTTAAAAAGGCCCGGAGCTACAAGGTTTGCTACACAATTTATTTGCCTTCAATCTATCTTGGAACAAGAGCAATCTCTCCGATATATGGTTGCTTCTTCAGAATGGAGGGAATTGGTTCCATGTAAAAGTTTGGAGGGTATGGAGATACAAAACTTGTTTCAAGAGAATGAGTTTTGGGATTGTGGTAGACAACTTATAAGGGTTATGGAACCACTTTTTCGAATCTTAAGAATGGTTGATGGTGATAGTTCTTCATCCGGATACATAAATTATGGAATTCAGAAAGCTAAAGAGGCCATAAAGCTTATTTTCAATGAAGATAGTGCCAAATATTTGCCAGTTTGGACAATCATTGATGAAAGGTGGAAGAAATCTTTATATTGTGATATGTATGCGGCGGCTTTTTATTTGAATCCTCACTTGTTTTATGATGGGCATGCAAAAATGGATACCGATGTAAGAAATGGTTTGGAGAAAGTCATATTAAAGATGTTGGCTTACAATGAAAGGATCAACATAGTTAGAGAGCTCAAGGATTACCATTCAAAGGATCCGAGCATATTTGGAGAGATGGCAATTGGATCTTTACATGTTGCTCATCCAAGTAAGCATAGTTACAATTTTTCATTTTGCATTTTATTTCCAACATCATATTAAATGTTTTTAATTAATTTTTTCTTTTCGTTTATGGTATTAGGACTATGGTGGGACATGTGGGGTAGTGCGGTGCCTATATTGCAAAAGTTGGCAATTAGAATATTGAGTCAAACATGTAGTTCATCGGCGTGTGAGAGAAATTGGAGTGCTTTTGATGCGGCGTACACTAAAAAGAGGAACCGGCTTGATCCTACTAGATTACAAGATTTAGTGTATGTGAGAGTGAACAATCATTTGAAGAGGACAATGCAAAAGAAAGAGCAACTTGATTCGACTCCAATCAATCTTGAAAAACTTGATTGTAATATTGCCGATATATTTTATGGAGATGGTGGAGCTTGCATTCAAGATGATCGCATTCGTGGCAATTATGATGATGAGAATGATGATCATGGCGATGAAGATGATAGAGGCAATGGTGATGAAAATACCGTAGAACTTGACTTTTTAACTGCTACGGATATTTCTCCTTCCGGAGCGCCATAGATTTTTTGCTTTATTGACATGTATTTATGGTATTTTTGTCATTTTGAATTTTGGGTTGGTCATCAATCTTCAAGATCTATGTAAGTGAAAATAGCATGTTGAATAGTTGATAATGAAATATAGTCTTTTTCTTTTGTCTACAAGTATCATAAAGAATATTACATATTTGTCTTCTCATTTGCTCTCTGTAGTCTAGAATATTACATGTTATGTGCATACTCATATATTAATTTCTTCCTCGAAATCCTTTCCGAACATTACCCGAATACTTTCCGAATCTTTCACGAATACTTGCTGATTTTTTCCGAATAGTTCACCGAATCCGAATTTTCGACCTCGCCGAATTATTTCCGAATCACGAATTTGTGACTATGCTCGTAAGTGTTTCTTCTTTTGTTAGAAAGCTAAAACAGATAAAAACATGTCCCTCGGTCGAGCAACAATGTTCTTTTCAATCAAATAAATCAATTGGCTATTTTTGCAGCAAATACGATCACGAAGCAATAAACAAACGATAAAGAGAAACAAACAAATAAACAAAACCAATGGAAATAAAGCACAAATCAAAAGACACAAGATTTACGTAGAAAACCCTTACAGAAAAAACCACGGGCGGAGGAGAAATACTTTACTAATCGAACAAATATAGAGGATTACAATGATGGATGAATCTCTCACAAAATCCCTCTCAAAATCGTAACATGTTCTCTCTAATTAACAAAAAGGCTCTTACCCAATTAGGATTACAAAATACAATTTATAGTACGAGGCAAATAGAGTAAAAATTGGATTTTCCAAAACAGCTCAGAATTCGGCCCAAGTCTATTTGAGCCGGCATAAGATTGTCCTGAGCCGTCTCTTGCAAACAAAGAACAATTGATAATTTCAAACGACTTGTGAGCCGGCTCAAACTTACCTTTAGCCGTCTTATACAGACAAAGAAAACTCTGTAATTCTAGACATGTTGTGAGTCGGCTCAAACTTACCTTGAGCCGTACATCATCCAGAGATTAAAGAATGTGAGGTAAACTCAACAAATCTCCACCTAGCATCGTATTCGCCACAAAACTCCACCATAATATTAGTAATAGCTCCACATTCTCCACAAAACCCCTAAAGGGCTCAATGAATGCGACGCACTCTAATTAAGTTCAAGTAATGCTTAAACTTAACAAACGAAAGAGACTTAGTAAATATGTCCGGCCAGATTATCCGCTGTGCCAACCTTCTTTACAATTATCTCTTTCTCTTCAACGACATCCTGAACAAACCAATACCGAACGTCGATGTACTTCGTTCTGTCATGATGTATCTGGTCTTTTGTCAAATGAATCGCGCTTTGGCTATCACAATAGACTATTATGATATCTTTTTGGATACCAAGTTCCGAAAATAGTCGCTTCACCCAGATTGCTTCCTTAACGGCCTTAACAATGGTCATATACCCTGCCTCCGTCATAGATAACGCTACCGTAGGCTGTAGCGAAGCATGCCAACTAATGGCACACCCTCCTAAAGAGAATATACAGCCGGTGATCGACCTTCGCCTGTCGAGGTCACCTGCATAGTCTGAATTGCTGAAACCTACCAAACCGTCATCGTTCCTTCCAAACTCCAACCCTACATCAGCCGTGCCAGGTATCGTAAAATCCATTTCACTACTTGCCAATAGTCTTTACCAGGAGATACCATATAACGACTAACACTAACTGCATGTGAAATGTCGGGTACATTTCGTGGCATACATAATGCCACCTACCGAACTCAAATAAAGAACATGTGACATATACTTAATTTCTTTATCAGTTTACAGTGATGAACGAGCTGAAAGTTTAAAATGAACTGCCAAAGAGGTACTTACATATTTAGCGTGTATCATGCCAAAACGCTCCAAAACTTTCTCAACGTATCGCTGTTTAGACAAGTAATGTTAACCTCCCTTGCGATCGCGCCTAATTTCTATATCAAGAATTTTCTTAGCCGCTCTCAAATTTTTGGTCTCGAACTTGCCTTTCAACTGTTCCTTAAGCTTTTGAATATTGACTATATACTTTGCTGCTATCAACATATCATCAATATAAAACAAGTATATGAAAGAACCATCGACGAGTTTCTTGCAATAAACACAATTGTCGCCCTTACTTCTCGTAAACCCAATATCCCTCGTGAAGGAATAAATTTCTTGTACCAACATCTAGACGGCTGTTTCAAACAATAAAGAGACTTCTCTAACAATCAAACATGGTCTTTCTTACCTTCAATTTCAAAACCTTCGGATTGTTGCATGTAGATCTTTTCTACCAAATCACCATGCAAGAAAGCGGTCTTAACATCGAGCTGCTCGAGCTTCAAATCCTGCATAGCTACCAAACAGAGCAAGACATGAACAGAGGCGTGTTTCACAACCTGAGGAAATACTTCATTGAAGTCCACTCTCTTAACATGTGAATATCCTTTAGCTACCGACTGTGCCTTGTATCGAGTATACGCAACCCCTTGATCTCCTTCATTCATTTTGAAAACCCACTTGCAGCCAACTACTTTCTTTACTCTTTCGGGCTTAACGAGCTTCCATGTTTGGTTCATGTGGAGAGACTCACTCTCTTCATTCATAGCAACTAACCAACGAGCCGACTCATCGGAAGAGAGAGCTTTTTGATAACTCGTAGGCTTGTTGCTATCAACTGTTCCTGCAACGGACAACACATACGCCACTAGATTATTATAGCCATATCTTTGTGGCGGTTTAATGTCCCTTCGTTATCAATCTCGAGTAAGTAGATATTGCTCATCTTAGGACTGATCTTCGTCAGACGATGGTGAAGAAGAGATCTCCTGAGAACCCGAACTTTCACCGAGCTAAAATTCAACGCTCGGCTCGTCCTTCCTTGTATCATCTTGAGTTGGAGATTCCGCGTTTTTTGGTTTCAATATAGCAAGACTCGTCAAAAGTGACATATCTGATAATCATAAACTTTGGCGACTTAGGATTTGGACACAACCTATATCTTTGACCCCAATAGCATAACTAAGAAAAATACATTTCATCGCTCGAGGATCTAACTTGCCTTCATGACAATGCGCATATGTAGGACAACCAAACACTCTAAGTGTAGAATTATCGGCGTACTTTCAAGAACATACCAGTTTCGGTGTTTTGCTACCAAGTGTTGTATGAGGTGATTGATTCACCACGTAGCATTTCGTGTTCACCGCCTCTGCCCAAAACTCCTTGCTGAGCCCTGCATTAGATAACATGCACCAAACTTTCCCCAAAAGAGTCCGATTCATGCGCTCCGCGACTCTATTTTGCCGTGGTATGTGGACAGCGGTATGATACCGAACCATACCTTCGTTTTTGTACAATTCATTGAAATCTCCACCATAAAATTCTAATTCGTTGTCCGTCCTTAGCCTCTTAATCTGCTTTCATGTATGTTTCTCAATCAATGTGTTCCATTGCATGAACGTATTAAATACATCGCTCTTTAGCTTCAAGAAATAGACCCAAACCTTCATCGAATAATCGTCGATGCAAATAGGCAAATATTTTGCACCGCTTTCTTTGGAAGAAACTTGAGTACCTAAATATCTAAATGGACATAGTCAAGAGCACCTTTTGGGTTATACTCCGCCGTAACGAAGCTAACTCGTTTTTGCTTCCCAAAAATGCAATGCTCACAAAATTCCATTTTCGATGTATTTTGACCATAGTAAACCCCGCTTTGATAACTCGCTCATACCTCTTTCATTCATATGCCCGAGCCTCATGTGGCATAATCTGGTTACATCTGAATCTAACATGGATTTAGGTGATGAAATTGTCGCCGACCTGATGGTTGTCGACCCTGCAACATATATAAGGACCCGTTTTTAAGCCCTTCATAACGACAAGATCACTTTTCCTGACTTTCAAAACCCCACCTTCAGCAGAAAACTTATAGCCATCAAACATCTTAATTTAAATCGTTCCCTTATCAATAGCTCAGCACGAACTATTGTTGCCCATCAAAACAACTCCACCAAACAGACTCATAGGTGGGGAACAAATCCCTATTAGGACACACATGGTAGGAACAATCCAAATTCATAATTTATTCATTCTTGAATCGATGTGTGTTGTCAAGAACTACAAGTAGATCTCCTTCTTTTTCGGCAGTACTAGCTTCAGCTGAAGAGTTCTGATTGTCTTCTTGTTTCTGCTTGTTCTGCAATTTGAAACGATCGACTTTGAAGTGCCCCTTCTTACAACAGTTACAGATCAAGTTCTTATGCTTGGACTTCGTCTTATTCTTGCTACCTTCCGGATCTCTCTTCTCCGCTCGCCCTCGAACAAATAACCTGAAGATTGACCATCGCTTACGCTAGAAGTTAACTCCTTGTCGATCTTCTCCTTATTCATGAATTTTTCTTTGACATCTTTGATCGAGATGGTATCTCATCCATAGACCATGGTGTCACGAAAGTGCTTATAAAAGGATCGCAAAAAGCATAACAATAAAGTACTTGATCTTCATCATCAATCTGAATATCGATATTACATGATCGAATTAAACTCATCGATTTGAGATTTGATAAGAAAGCCTTCTGACATACGAAGTGAATAGAGACGCTGCTTCAAAAAGAATCAATTTGTAAGAGACTTTTTCAAATATAACCTCTAACTTCAACCACAAACTATCCGTCGTCTTCTCCACCAGAACTTCTTGCAAAACTTTGTTTGTCAAACACAATTAGAGAGTCGTGAGAGCCTTTTCATCCAACTCCTCCCATGATTCCTCCGTCATAGTGGAAGGCCTTGAATCCTTTCTAAGAATCGCCTTCTTCAAATTATTCTCCGTCGATACGGCAATCATACGAACTTGTCATAGACTAAAGCTCATATTCACATCGAACTCCTTAGTATCGAACTTCATAATCGTTGGAGACAAGTTGCTGGATCAAAAGAACAAGTCAAGATTCACTTAAGAATTTCCACAAACTTGCGTGTTTACAAACTAAAAACTTCAAAATCACAATCTAAGAAGATAGGGAAATGACACAAGCGTCGTCATCCACCGTAAACCTTGATTGTAAGATCGAAGACCTAACAATTCAAGCAAAACAAAACCCAAAACACTAAATCTCCCAAAGAAACACAAGACTCTGATACCAATTTGTTACGGCAAATACGATCACAAAGCAATAAACAAACGATAAAGAGAAGCAAACAAATAAACAAAAGCAATAAAAATAGAGCACAAACCAAAAGACACAAGATTTATGAGGAAAACCCTTATGGGAAAAACCACGGGCGAAGCACTTTACTAATCGAACAAATATGGAGGATTACAATGGTGGATGAATTTCTCACAAAATCCCTTTCAAAACTTTAGCCCCCTCTCTCACTAATTAACAAAAGGATTCTTATCCAATTAGGGTTACAAAATACAATTTATAATACAAGGCAAATAGAGTAAAGATCGGATTTCCCAAAACAGCCCAGAATTCGGCCCGAGTCGATTTGAGCCGGCACAAGATTGTCCTGAACCGTCTCTTGCAAACAGAGAACAATTGATAATTCCAAACGACTTGTGAGCCGGATCAAACTTACCTTAAGCCGTCTCATACAAACAGAGAGAACTCTGTAATTCCAGACATGTAAGCCGGCTCAAACTTACCTTGAGCCGTCTCATCATCCAGAGATAAGAGAATGCGAGGTAAACTCAATAAACCTCCACCTAGCTTCATATTCGCCATAAAACTCCTCCATAATATTAGTAATAGCTCCATCTTCTCCACAAAACCCCTAAAGGGCTCAATGAGTGCGACACACTCTAATTAAGTTCAAGCAATGCTTAAACTTAACAAACGAAAGACACTTAGTAAACATGTCGGCCGGCTTATCTGCCGTGCCAACCTTCTTTATGATTATCTCTTTCTCTTCAACGACATCATGAACAAACCAATACCGAACGTCAATGTACTTTGTTCCATCATGATGTATCCGGTCTTTTGTCAAATGAATTGCGCTTTAGCATCATACATAGAAGATGCACGTAGCGGAGATGTGCATGCTTCGTTGGATGTGCGGTAACACTAGAAAAGATAAGGTGCGAAATAAGGATATTCGTGCAAAAGTTGGTGTAGCACCTGTGGAAAAGAAGATGCGGGAAAGCCGGCTAAGATGGTTTGGTCATGTGCGACGCAAACCTATGAAAACACCGGTTCGACGAATAGATGCTCTCGATATGGGCAATGTCAAAAGGGCAAAAAAGAGACCGAAGAAAACATGGATGGAGGTGATACGAAACGATATAGTTGCCAAAAGCCTCAATGAAAGTATATTGTTCGATAGGAGTGAGTGGAGGCAGAGGATTCATATACTGGACCCGGCATGATTCTCATGATGGTTCATGTAGCCTACCCCATATGCTTAGGATAAAAGGCTCAGTGGTTGTTGTTGATATCCTTTTGGATATCAAGTTCCGAAAATAGTCGCTTCACCCAGCTTCCTTAACGGTCTCAACAACGGCCATATACTCTGTCTCCGTCGTAGATAATGTTATCGTAGGCTGTAACGAAGCATGCCAACTAATAGCACACCCTCCTGAAGAGAATACATAGCCGGTGATCGATCTTTGCCTGTCGATGTCCCCTGCATAGTCAGAATCGCTGAAACCTTACCAAATTGTCACTATTTCTTCCAAACTCCAACCCCACATTAGACATACCTCGTAGATATCGTAAAATCCATTTCACTGCTTACCAACGGCCTTTACCAAGAGATACCATATAATGACCAACACTAACTGCATGTAAAATGTCGGATCGGGTGCATACCATAGCATACATAATGCCACCCACCGCACTCAAATAAGGAACATGTGTCATATACTTAATTTCTTCCTCAGTTTGCGGTGATGAACGAGCTGAAAGTTTAAAATAAGCTGCCAAAGAAGTACTTATATATTTAGCATCTGACATATCAAAACGCTCCGAATCTTTCTCAACGTATCGCTGTTGAGGCAAGTAAAGTTAACCTTCCTTACGATCGCGCATAATTTCTATATCGAGAATTTTTTTAGCCGCTCTCAAATCTTTGATCTCAAACTTACCTTTCAACTGTTCCTTAAGCTTCTGAATATTGACCATGTGCCTTGCAACTATCAACATATCATCAACATAAAGCAACAAGTATATGAAAGAACCATCGGCGAGCTTCTTGTAATAAACACAATTGTCGCTCTTACTTCTCGTAAACCCAATATCCCTCATGAAGAAATCAAATTTCTTGTACCAATATCTAGGCGGTTGTTTCAAACCATAGAAAGACTTCTCTAACAAACAAACGTGGTCTTCCTTGCCTTTAATTTTGAAACCTTTTGATTGTTGCATGTAGATCTTTTCTACCAAATCACCATGCAAGAAAGCGGTCTTAACATCGAGCTGCTCGAGTTCCAAATCCTACATGGCTACCAAACCAACCAAGATACAAATAAAGATGTGTTTTACAACCGGAGGAAATACTTTATTGAAGTCCACTCTCTTAACCTATGAATAGCCTTTAATTACCAACCGTACGTTGTATCGAGTACCTGTAACCCCTTGATCTCCTTCCTTCTTTTTGAAAACCCACATGCAACCAACTATTTTCTTTCCTTCTTCGGGCTTAACGAGCTTCCATATTTGGTTCTTATGGAGAGACTCAATCTCTTTATTCATAGCAACTAGTCAACGAGTTGACGCATCAGAAGACATAGCTTTTTGATAACTCGTAGGCTCGCTACTATCAAATGTCACTGCAACGGACAACGCATGCGCCACAAGATCATCGTAGTCATATCTCTGTGGCGGTCCAATATCCCTTCGTCGTCAGTCTCGAGCGAGTAGATATTGCTCATCTCAGAACTAATTTTCATTAGATGATGGTGAAGTAGAGATCTCCTGCGAACCCAAACTTTCACCGACCTCAAATTCAACCCTCGACTCGTCCTTCCTTGTATCGTCTTAAGTTGGGGATTCCGCGTTGTTCGGCTTCAACATAGCATACTCGTCAAAAGTGACGCCTCTGCTAATCATAAACTTTAGAGACTTAGAATTTGGACACCACGACCTACACCTTTGATCCCAGTAGCATAACCAAGAAAAATACATTTCTTCGCTTGAGGATCTAACTTACCTTCATAACAATACGTATATGCGGGACAACCAAACACTCTAAATGCAGAATAATAGGCGTACTTTCCAGACCATACCAGATCCGATGTTTTGCTACCAAGTGTTGTATGAGGTGATTGATTCACCACATAGCATACCGTGTTCACCGCCTCTGCCCAAAACTCCTTGTTGAGCCCTGCATTAGATAACGTGCATCGAGCTTTCTTCAAAAGAGTCTGATCCATATGCTCCATGACTCCATTTTGCCGTGGTATGTAGATAACAGTATGATTCCGAACGATACCTTCGTTTTTGCAAAATTCATTGGAATCTCCACCACAAAATTCTAATCCGTTGTCCGTCAGCTTCTTAATCTGCTTTCCTGTCTGTTTCTCAATCAATGTCTTCCATTGCATGAATGTATTAAATACATCGCTCTTTAGCTTCAAGAAATAGACCCAAATTTTTGTCGAATAATCGTTGATGAAAGTAAACAGATATTTTGTACCGCTTCCTTTGGAATCAACTTGAGAGGGTCCCCAAATATCTGAATGGATATAATCAAAAGTACCTTTTGTGTTGTGCACCGCTGTACCGGAGCTAACTCGTTTCTGCTTCCTAAAAATGTAATGCTCACAAAATTCCATCTTCGAAATACTTTGACCCATAGTAAACCGTACCTCTCACTCATATGCTAAAACCTCATGTGCCATAATCTAGTTACATCTGAATATGACATGGATTTAGATGATGAAATTGTCGCCGACCCGGTAGTTATCGAACCCTACAACACATACAAAGACCCCGTTTTTAAGCTCTTCATAACGAAGAGAGCACCTTTACTGACTTTAAAAACTCCACCTTGAGCGGAGAACTTATAGCCATTAACATCACGTGTACCCAATGAGATGAGATTCTTCTTCAAGTTAGGGGCATGCCCAACTTCCGCTAATTTTCTCACAACGCCATCAAACATCTTGATTTGAATAATTCCCTTACCAATAGCTCGACACAAACTATTGTTGTCCATCAAAACCACTCCGTGATCAACACTCATCAGTGGAGAACAAATTCCTATTGGGACACATATGGTAAGAACAACCCAAATTCATAATACATTCATCCTTGGATCGATATGTGTTGTCAAAAACTACAAGTAAATATCCTTCTCCTTCGGCAATACTCGCTTCAACTGAAGACTCTTTCTAATTGTCTTTTTACTTCTGTTTGTTCTGCAATTTGAAACAATCAATTTTGAAGTGCCCCTTCCTCTTACAATAGTTGTAGATCAAGTTCTTATACTTGGACTTCGACTTCTTGCTACCTTCCGAATCTCTCTTCTCTGGTCGCCCTTGAACAAATAACATGAAGATTGGCCATTGTCTTCGTTAGAAGTTAACTTCTTGTCGATTTTCTCCTTATTTATCAAATTTTCTGACATCCTTGATCGAGATGGTATATCGTCCATAAACCATGGTGTCACAAAAATGCTTATATGAGGGTGGCAAAGAACGTAACAATAAAAATGCTTGACCTTCATCATCAATCTTAATATCGATTTTACCCAGATCTATAACGATCAAATTAAACTCACCGATGTGAGATTTGATAAGAGAATCTTCTGACATATGAAGTGTGTAAAGACGCTGCTTCAAAAGGAGTCGATTTGTAAAAGACTTATTCAAATATAACTCCTTTAACTTTAACCACAAACCATCAGCCGTATTCTCCACCAAAACTTCTTGCAAATGTTTGTTTATCAAACACAATTGGATAGCCACGTGAGGCTTTTCATCCAACTCCTCCCATGCTTCCTCCGTCATAGTGGAAAGTCTTAAATCCTTTTCAAGAATCGCCTTCTTCAAATTATTCTGTGTCAATACGGCACTCATACGAACTTGTCATAGACTAAACCTCATATTCCAATCAAACTTCTCAATAATGAACTTCATAATCGTTGGAGACATGTTGCTGAATCAAAAGAACCAATTGAAATTCACTTAAAATTTTCCACAAACACCTTAAGTGCTTACAAACTAAAAACTTTAAAATCGTGATCTAAGAAAATGGGAAGAAGACACAAACGTCGTCACCTACCATAAACCTAGATCGTAAGATTGAAGACGTAACAGTTCAAGCAAAACAAAACCCTAAACACCAAATCTCCCAATAAAACACAACAAGGCTCTGATATCAATTTGTTACGGCAAATACGATCATAAAGTAATAAACAAACGATAAAGAGAAATAGACAAATAAACAAAACCAATAGAAATAAAGCACAAACCAAACAAACACAAGATTTACGAGGAAAACCTTTACGGGAAAAACCACGGGCGAAGAAGCACTTTACTAATCGAACAAATATGGAGGATTACAATCGTGGATGGATCTCTAACAAAATCCCTCTCAAAATCCTGCTCTCCTCTCTCGCTTATTAACAAAAAGGTTCTTACCCAATTAGGGTTACAAAATACGATTTATTGTATAGGGTAAATAGAGTAAAAATCGGATTTTCCAAAACAGCCCAGAATTCGGCCCGAGTCGATTTAAGCCGGCACAAAATTGTCCTAAGCCGTCTCTTGCAAACAGAAAACAATTGATAATTCCAAACGACTTGTAAGCCGGCTCAAACTTACCTTCTGCCATCTCATACAAACTAAGAGAACTTTGTAATTCCAGACATGTTGTGAGCTGGCTCAAACTTACCTTGAGCCGTCTCATCATCAACGGATCAGAAAATTCGGGGTAAACTCAACAGCAATTAATCAAAAAGATGAGATGCCGCATATTGGCGTAATAAAGCCTAATGCAACAAGACGATTCAAGTAGCCGACCACAAAAGTTTGGTGGTTGTAATCAGCACAAACACAAAAAAACTTGTGATCGTTTCTAAAACCTAACAGTTACTTTATCAGTGTCGTCGAATCGAAGCAAGCGATATCATAAATGAAAACGATCATCTAAAAAATTGGAAATGCGTTTACATCGCTTAGAAGAGTACTAAACATCTTGGGGGAAGCATCGATCAAATAGACGACGAACTCCTTGTTCGCCTCTTTCGCCTGCAACAAATCATGATTCCATCGATCAAAACGAGAGATCGAAAGGGGGAAGAAATAGGGCGAGGATCAGATCACCTGAAAGAATTCGTTATCAGAGTCGGAATCGTCCCTGAAGATGCCTTCAGGATCCAAATCCATGGCGATGATTTTGTATCAAAGTTTCGTTGAATCCGAAACCCTAGAGGAAGGAATTTCCCGCCTTTTGCAGCGAGCCGATTTGGCTTCTGCGAGAAGAATCAAGTGAGAGACTGAGACAGGGTCTCTGTTAATTGTTCGAACTTGACCAAAATGGCCATTTAAGTTTAAAGAGGAAACTTCTGGGCTCTGGGTCGAACTCATGAGAACAGTATCAGGCCTATTCGTGTTGGGTCAGGACAGGCCTGACTAAAGGCCCTTTAAAAAGTGAAGTTATTTGTCATTATTTTAAATGGACCTCCATTTCAAGAAATTCTCCGGTTTGCCGGCCGCATGTCCATACGGTGGCCTCTTGTTTTGCCTCTTTCTGTATGGCGGCTATGTTATCAACTTCGTAAAAATGGAGTTTGCGATACAAATTTGCACTGATGAAAGGGTTTAGATTTCGTAAAATAATATAAAAAATGGGAGAGTCTCGTTCCATCACAGAAAGGAAAGAGAGAGAGACATTGACACAAAATTCAAATTCAAAATAAGATTTAAAATTAGTGGCTCCTTTCTAGGTTTTTTAAAATGTAAATTAAGAAGCTATTCACTCTGCCTTTACTGAAATAATGCAAACAAGATTGCTATTCAGTTTTGAATTGTTGTAGATTTTTCGATTTCTCAAAGGAATAGAAACAAAATAAAAGAGATCGTGACTTCTTTATAAATAAAAAAGAGAGAAACGAGAGACATATATATAGAGACAAAAATCCAAATGAATCAAAATTAAAAAACGAGACCCAAATCTCATGGCTGATTTGTAGATTTTCATTTTAACCTGTTTAAAATCATCTTTTTGAAATGTAAAACATATTTTGTCGGTATGACAACTTTGAAGTTTTGTGCAATGATCAAGTAAAAAAGGATCACTAAACATAGTATCTTTAAAGATGACAATATCTCTATCTCTATTTTTATAACCACAAAACTTGTTTCTCGATTTTAAATTACAATTGGATTGACAAACACGCGTTGGGTGACATGTGTCATTCTTATACTTAAAATGAAATCAAATAAAAAATGAGAGAAACAAAAATCACCCAAAATATATAAATTGATTTAATATAATAACTATTTATGTAATAAAAATTACTTTTAGATCACGAATTAAAAACTAATTTAGATGATGGGCTAAAGGATAAATCTAACTCCGTTAAACTACCACATAAACAAATAGCTAGTGTTTAAAGACATTTTAAAAGGGAAGAAGAGATGAAGAACGAGGGAAAAGGGTAGGCAATGAAGCACACAAATGCTTGGAATATTTATTTTCCTTTTTCTTATGACTTATGAGATTTTTTTTCTGGAGATTTTTCTTATTTATCGGGATTTTATTTTTTAGAGGATGAGTTAGATCTCAATTCTAATTTTTATTCTTTTTTCAAATTATTTTTATTTGATTAATCATGAAAACATAACAGGACGGTTAACCCATCCATTCTCAAAGATTGATATAAATCTACATTGACCGATGTATGTTTTGCTTAATTTTCCTCTCTACAATACAAATTATATATAAACGTGTTTCACACGTGTACCGGTGCCATTGATTATTCTTTCTTTCAGACAAGGCACTAAAGCCTATGGTTTGATCACGGACAAATTTTCAATTTAGGTTCGTTTTAAATAATATTTTTAAATTTAAGACACTTTCCAAAATATTTACAAATTTAGATCACTTTTGGACAAATCAATGCCAGCTCAGCTCCTGGCATTGCAATTTTTTCTATAAAAAAAAGTTTCAAGGGGTGCACCTGGCAAGTGCGCCCCATTCAATTCATAGAGGAGAGCCTCAGTGTTCTTGCATGGGGCGCACTTGATAAATGCGTCCCATACATTTTCAATAGCTTCAGGGTACATTTTATATAAGGCCCAAAAACTCTCATGGTGCATGTTTTGTGCAAATGGTTGTACATTGGTTGATGACAATAAAGATACAATGGATAATTTCTAAAGCAGAAACATGAAATAAGCTTCGGAATCTGAAGAATAACCAGGGATATGTCAAATGGAACTTTTGAAAAGGTTAAAAGAAAAATAAAGATGCAGCTCTCACTGATGAAAAGAAAACCAATGAGAGCAATTAATTTCACTGCTTGGAGTCGTTTCATCATCAAATTAAGATTTATGCATACATTGTTCACTAGATGAAAGGAGGATTATCAACGTCCAGAACTAGAAGTGCTTTGATAGTGTATTAGCGACACATCACTCGATTTGTAAGAGTTAAGTATTTGATGAGCATTAAGCTTTGCATTCAATGTATGGGACGTATTTGGCAAGCGCGTCCAATACATTTTTAATGGGGCATCTCAGCGATGTTGTACGGGACACACTTGCCAAGTGCGTCTCATATATTTTCGAAAAGGCTCTTCTCAAATTATTATTTTCTTAAAAAAAGCGCAACACAACGCCAAGCTGATGTTGAATTTGTAAATATTTTGGAAATCTAAATTTAAAATTATTATTTAAAATTAGTTGAAAAACTGCCCTTCTGAACAGTGATTCTTTTTCATCTTCCTCCAACATTTAAAATCCTTTCAACCATCTTCTCACCAAATTACTTTTATCAAACCCACTGCTCACCCTGTCATGTCACCCTTCACACCGATTGTTATCAATTCATCAACATTTTAAATGAAAAGATCCAGGATTCTTTTCAGCATGGGATGTTTGGTTGCAAAGATTCTGAAATTTGGATTTCCATATAGCACAATTGAAATTTTTTGGATCGGCTAATTTTGTGTTTGATTAGTATTGGATTTCTAATATTAGATTTGTAGATCCTTATTATTTTTGTTTGATTGGTAAAAAATAAATAGAATTTGGATTTGAGAGAGAGAGGTAGAGGAAAGTTAAATTTTTAATACATAAAATGCAGTGGGTCCCACATATTTGACTTCAATCCACAAGGATCCAACAAAAAAAGGATTCGAGGATCCTTGAATTCTTGTGGGCCACTAACAAAAAACAACCAAATCCAAACTTACCTAAACCTACAACCAAATGCAATATCCTCTGATCCAAGGATCCTAGAATTCAAACAGTGCAAAATCCACACAAATCCTACAACCAAATAGCCCCTAATGATGGCACTCTCCATCTCCGAGACTTAACTCCTCAGTAAACATCGCTACAAAATCTCTACTCTAGCTCGCCAAGAATATCCGTATGGACGAGTTGTTGCCAACTTAGTACTCTACCACACTATGCTACTATCTTTTAGTACTTTGCTTATTTATACATATAGGGCTTAAGGTTTATGGGCTCAGCCTCATGAATTTTTCATGAGCCTGCATATTCCAAGACCCCTATCTGCCCTCTTCTCTTTCAAGAGTTGAGAAAGCTTGAAGTCTCTAAAATCCTCCATGGCTTCAGCTCTCACAATATCCTCTCTCCATCCCTCAGAAACCCACAAATTTACTCGTCATCAACCCAAAACCTTTCCCAAAAAAGCTCTCTCCAATTGATTTAGAACCCAAACAGTCCATGAGACGAAGGAGAAATCAAAGCCAAAAACCCAATCATCACCTAATGAAATCACAAAAAGGTTTGGGATGGGGGTTTAGGTTTAGTCAGTGGCACCGGCGATTGGAGGCCAGGGGGAGCGAGGGTGGGTCGCAATGGAGCGGTAGGCGGTGGTGGTTATGATGGTGATGGTTGTGGTGATGACGACGACGACGACGAGGACGAGGGTGACACGGCGGCGCTGCATGATGAGCTCAGCGAGATGAAGCGGAAGATCCGGTCATGGCTACGGATGATGAGGAGAAGATGATGACGACGACAACGAGGGTGATGGTGGTGGTGATGAGGTGATTTAGGGATTTTACTCCATTGAAATTGGGGATGTGGCACGGCTAAGGGGCAGGATGAGCTCGGCGAGACGAAAGGGAAGCTCTGGCCATGGGAATTGGGGATTTTACTCCATGGAATTGGGGATGTAGGAACAAGAGAAAAGACGAAGTATTTTTTGGTTAAGAGGCTAAGGGAAAATTCATATATATATATATATATATATATATATAGAGAGAGAGAGAGAGAGAGAGAGAATAACGGAGGAAATAGATCTTAAGAGGCTTTATGCGTTAGGTGGCAAAAAGAAAATACGTCCCCCACCATTTTTTTCGACGATCGGCTCCTTCCAACTTGATCTCCATTCTTGAATTTGTCAATACACCAAATTTCATATGATTACAACACCATTTCACCGTTGATTTAGCAATGTAAAAAGTTCTATTGTTGGTAAACCGTTAATTTTGTACCCACTAAATCAACGGTGAAAATTTGTTGGAATCATTTGAAATCTGGTGTATCGACATGTTAAACGATGATGATCAAGATGGCCGGTGCCGATCATCGAATAAAATGGTGGAGGACGTGATTTGTGCCACCACCTAACGCAAAAAGCCTCTTAAGGCTCATATATATATATATATATATATATATATATATATATATATATATATATATAAGTTCGATTAGGATTCTATCGGAAAGATTTCAAAACAAATACTTCCCATTTTCTCACCATTAGATTAAATTGGGGATGTGCACTAACAATTATAAATAAAAACTTTCATTTATTACCAAATATAATATAGTTGAATGCACAAATCTCAAAGTTAATGTAATAGTGAAAAGGTGGGAAGAATTTGTTTCCAAATACTTCCAATAGGATCCTAGTCGAACTATATATATATATATATATATATATATATATATGAGATTAATGGAGGAAAGAGGCCATAGGAGGGGATTTCCTCCTATGGCGTGGAAAAAATACAATCTCCACCATTTTTTCCGACGATCGGCACCCATCATCATCATCGTTATCATCTAAGATGTGCGTACACCAAATTTCATGTGATTTCACAACTTTTCACCGTCGATTTAGTGGGTTCAAAATTAACGGTTTACCGACAATAGAATATTTTACATTGCTGAATCAACGGTGAAAAAGTTGTAGAATCACATGAAATTTGGTGTATCCACGTCTTAGATGATAACGATGAAGATGATGGGGGCCGATCGTCGAAAAAATTGGTGGAGGTTGTATTTTTTCCACGCCATAGGAGAAATTTCCTCCTATGGCCTCTTTTCTCCATTATTCTCTCTCTCTATATATATATATATATTGTCATGACCCAAAGTATTAGCTCGTGACCAGCACTTAAATCACACAACGTCTAGAGGCGTAACGTAATTCAAGTAAGCTCAAATCCAGAAGTCTAAACCTTTTTAAGAAAATAAAGGAGGTGAAGTTTTGAAATAAAGGTATAATGAAATCAAGTTTTCTTAATGCATAGAAAGGAACATGAAAATGCAAGTAAAATTTGCTAGCTTGAAAACGTGTTTCGTTTTTAAAAAAATTTGGGCAGAACATCCTTTGTATATTTTGATCCAAAACCACAAATATATAATAAGAATAATGGCATCACCAAGCGGGAGCTAGCTCTTCGCCAAACGTCGGATCACAATCATGCAAGACAGTATATGCAAGTATACGACGCCCAACGGCGAAGTTCACCACAAAAGATAAAGAAATAAGCAAGACATCAAAACCACAAGTAGCGGAAAACCCCTCGCTCTAAGTCTCGCGACCACAATCTCTCTAAGTCTCATTACTTATACAATTTACTAATTTTGATTGATGGAGTCGACTAGATACAATATAAAATATAAATACAAGAGTGGGTACGATACAAATGCCCCACCTACCAATACAAAACACCCAAATGAAACTATGTGCCAGCGATGCCGCTACTGATCCGTGCGGTCAACCTGCAAGAACTGTGGCACAATGGGGGTGAGTTGCCAACTCGTGAGTAGAAAAACATCTACAAGTAGAAATCGAATAAACAACGACTCCTACGTCAACTATATCATGAAGGCAATACTATGATATCTAGGGTGACCGGGTGTCACGCCCCGCTTCCCAGTGTACGGCGAAGTGGACGTGACGAGGCCCGCTACGTATATACTCAGAAGTATATACGCTAAGCGTAATTAAGCAATATAAGTAAATCACAAGAGACGAATAATATAGAATTAACAGCAACTTTTATTAATAACATTCTTTTTACAATGCAGGAAAAGAAAATACAACTGGAATTGAAAAAAAAGCAATGCCTAAACAGTGGCATAACAGGAAATAAAATAAACTGGAAAGAACAAGGTACAATTATCTAGAGCTCTGGATCTTCCTGGAACTGCTCCAAATTTCATGCCTAACCCTATAAACTTTGCATTTTAGTCTCTATTCGAAAACTCTTTTCAATAAGTTAGTCGGGTAATTCAACAAGATTCCCGAATACCTGATCGAATGCTCGTCGGGAACTTTAGCAGATGGCCGCACCCCCGATGCCGTCGAAGAAGTGCACTGAGGCGGAATACCGTGGTCGCGAGCACCCGAGTGGATGCTTTTGGCAACGGGGTTCTCCTACAGTCACTTGGTCGGGGCTATAGGGCGTGGCTACCTAGTAAATTTATCTGGCGAATATTCACGTACGATACGCGATTGCAACGGAGTTTCGATCCGAATCGAAACTTCGTGGCAATCGATCAAAAGAGACTAACATGCTAGATTTGCAATTACAAACTAGTTTTCACAAAACTAATTAACTGTAGATTCCAAGTATTGTATCACATATCAAACTTAAACCCGAAACGACGTTAAAAACACGACTATGAAACACTCCGAATAGCCCTAATAGAAAAGTTAACATCACATATAAACTGGGCTAATAAAAAATGACCTGAAACCCCAAAACCATCACATCAGAACACTAAACAAAATCGAGGCCAAAACAATGAAGGAGGACCGTCCAGGCCGGCCATATTGGCGATCACGCCGGGTCGTTTTTGGAATTTTGGCCTCGAATTTCTCTGGTGTTCTAGTTATATCACATGTAACATTTTGCATTTGTTTAAAAAAATTTCAGAGACCATTTTAAAATCGACAGAAACCATGGTTATCGGGTTACAGTTTTGGGGTTGTTTCGTTTTCGTAGTTTTACAAATATCGTCTAATCTTCTAGCCTTGGTTCTGATATCATGAAAGTCTACTCTAGCACCACTACTGGGTTTTCACAAGCATCTAGCATGCTATTTAAAAAAAATGGGGTGCTAAGCTAGACTATCCTAGAATCCTAACTAGATGATTAGGGTTTAACTATGATATAACAAAAACTTTAACTAAGTGAAAGAGGCAACAACCTTTGAAGACCGTGTCCTTCACTTCTCAAACTCTGGGTTGTAGTCCCTACGACTCCTCATAGCTCCATTCGAAATTTGAACGAGCCTCCTTCATGATCTTCATGTCGAAGATGATCCACCCGAAGCTTCACTAATCCAAGCTACCTCTTCATTAAACTTTTTAGTGAAGGAAACACACTACACCTAAATGCTAGTTAAGTGTAGAATGGTGAAATAGGGGTTTTGTTTGCTCACTAAAGATCTCAAGCTCTATGGTTCACATCACATGTGAGGGTTTAGAGCTTGAAGTAGGAGGAAGATGAAGAAGGAAAAATGGAAAGAGCTTGAAGGAAAAATGAGCTAAAGAAAAACTCAAGTCTAGAATGGCTCACCTTTGCTCACACATTATTAAAGCATACAATTTTTAACAATTAAAAATTGTAATCATACTTCAATAGTACAAGCAAATGAATAAAATAAAAGATTTACATCCCATTTTCTATTTTCTAAAAATAGAAAATCAACCATGCTTCATATATATATATATTATGAAGAAAATAATTAGTGAGCTAATAATATTAGTTAACATATAATTATATCAAATATGAATATATATATATATATATCATATTATTAAATCAATACTTGATTTAATAATCTGATTATATCACATATAACCGATTAATATTATTTATCTGTATTTCATATTATCAAATCAACACTTGATTCAGTAATCCAGCTATATCACATATAACCTAACCGATATCAAATAACCACCAGATTAGAATACGGTATCACATACTCGTATTTAATCAGCCCCCTCCCCCCGCGCACATATCAGCATATGTGCCCTACTTCTTTTCGCTTGAACTAGGAAAACTCTGTGTGGGACTCTAAAAACTCGTCAATACGCCAGCAGTAGGTAATGATCACATCAGTCACCCACAAGCCGTCAGTGGTACTAGCTGGACATAACGGCTATCCAGGTATTGAGCGATTAGAAAATCAACAAGTAAGCTTGTCCAAACTCCCATGAAGTCTATAAGTAACACTTACCGTACAGTCCGGTCTTTTCATCTGATATATCGCATATCGAGTCTGGGGGTGGAATCTTCAGACCCTAATAACTTAATAAGTCATGCCGATGTGTGGCTTATAACGGTACGAGAAACTACTGATAACTCTTACCAGTAAATCTCATCAGCAGCCCTGGCCAAGGACTTCCTGTTATGGCCAATCGAGTATAGCGCAACATCAACTCCCTATACCGGAAGAGACGAAACCCCTCATACCGCTCATTACCTCCATGTGGACTGTATCCAAAATTCACCTGTTTGCACGACTCCTTTGAGCCGTGGTAGGGAGGAAATCAAAGTACAGTGGAAACCACATAAGACTCTATGATGATCTTGGGTCTACAGACTAAACTGTACTAGTGTCGCCAGAGAACTGCTATCTGACAATATGTATAGTACCATCTAGGAGTTCTCGGTGAGTCCTGTTTGGTGTACCCATTCTTTAATGAGCACCGGTGTACAATCTTTGATGTCAAACACCAATGGCTATGGGATCAACCATCGCCCCCATACAGGGTCAAGAAACATACACACTATTCTATTCTGGAATATCGATGCCCTGTCTCGATATACTCTCGACTAGGAACAATTAAAGAATGTGCTTGTGGATTACCCAGAACCCAGTAGTATGATCCGCATCATAGTCTTGGTAGTCAAGTTAACACCCTAAGGGCTTTATCAACATGTATAAGAGAGACATTATAATAATACTAAGTAGACATGTTAAGATAAAGAGTAACCGGATGGCATACTATCATGTCGAGCAAGAAAGTCCTCTATATATATGTCCAAGCATCCACTATAATATACATCAATGTACAATAATGGCCTCTAAAGCATACATATTCCTAACATCTCCTAATATAGAAAATGTGTATAGACTTTCTGAGGTTTTTAAAAGACAACAACAGAGAGGGGATAAGCTTGTTACTATACAGTATTCACAACAAGAGATTAATAATCTCAAAATTGAAATAAAAGAACTAAAAGAGCAAAATGGAGATATTTTGCAAAGACTTTCAAAAATTGAAAGTAAGAATTTTGAGTTAGTAGAATCTTCCTATAAAAACAAACAAGGCTAAGCAATTTCTTAATTCCGTGGATATGGTTTTAAATTAAAAAAAAGGAATATAAGGGTTATTTTAATCATTATTAATGATTTAGTCATCCCAATTTAATTTCCCTAGTTGATAGTGGTGCAGATCTTAATTGTATAAAAGTAGGGACAATTCCTATAAAATATTATGAGAGAACTATTCAAATTTTGAGTACAGCAGATAATAGCACTTTGACAACACCTTATGAGATCTCTAATGTTAATATTTGTATTGAAGATATTTGTTTTACCTCTCCTTTTATTATTGTAAAGGAGACAACTCAACATATTATCTTAGGAATGTCATTTTTAAGTAAAATTATACCTATTGAGAAAATAGATTCTCAAGATATTTACACCTATTATGAGGGAAAAAGAGTAATTTTTCAGTTTATAACTGTTCAATTGATTGCTAAAATGATTATCCTTGACTCAAGGTTATGTATATGCTTCAATAAAAATAAAATCCTAAAATTATATATTTGAACGTTTATTGTTAATATGGACAATATGTTAATTTGTCTATGTACATGTATGGATTAATATATGTTACTTTAGCAGTTTAGACATGAATAAGTGCTTTATCTTCCTTTTTTTTAATTGCCAAAAATACTTTGCTTACACATGGATGACACTGTTTGGACTCCTGTTTATAATAGCATTGTTTGAGGTTGGAGTCTTAAAAATAAACGCCCTTTATGTGCAAGGTGAAAAGTTGCAATATTTTTCCTTGTTGATTAGCCGCAGGCGTTTAGTTTTTCGTTATGATAATACTCGTCAGCACATCAAAAAGAACGGTCTACAAATCTTTTTTTTAACACCGAGCATCCCTGGCTAGTCTAGAGGGTCTCATGACATACACTCATACGCGCCAAGGATCGAACCTAGACGTGGACTTACGGACTACAAATCTATAAATTACCATCTCCATGAAATATTTCAGTCACCAAACTCAATGACTCAAAATTCAACCTGCATGCAAAATAAAACGAGCAACTTAGCAAATTATTTTATCCCAAAATCCAGCCCACACTTGACAAATCTCATCCATTCGTACCCACCAATCCGACAAGTTGAACAAAGTACTTATCTTTTCAACTTATTTACTCAATCTTCCATTTCCTTCACTTGTTTAGCTCATGGTTCGGTAGTTTGGCATCCCGGTTATTGGGATGCCTATCATTCCGCTCAGTAGTCTCGCTGTACTTATTCAACTCATCATAAGGTGGACCAAATCATGACGGGTCCGAAATCCATTGTAGCTAATGAAAACAAGGTTCTGAGGGCCGCTGAAATAATTAGGAAGTTTCAACTGATCCTTTCCGGAGAATTAGACGTGTTTCCGAGCATGTCTTTTATTTGGTAGGTAACATCGATAAAACTACCGCGAAAGCTATAATCTTAAAGGGGGAGAGTAAATTGAAGAAATGATCTCAATTCATTATGTACGGATTTCTAATCGAATTATTTGGGATTCACGTTAGCAAGAGGACAGCACATGTTCCGACAAAAAAATCATAAATGTTCAATAAAAAAATGTAAATTGCAGAATTCACCCCTAAGTTTATAATAATTTAATTTTCAGGATAAGGATCTATTCAGCAGACAGCCACAAAATTGAATTTGATTCGCCTCATGCATTGCACCATGCACACGGCTACAATTCTCACACGTGGCGCAATTCCAACCTCCAGAATTTAAACATTTGTTTATGTTTTCCATTTTCAGAAAAAAAAAAAAAAAAAAGAAAACTAGAAAACACCATTCGTCGCAAAAATCGTAAAAGTCTTCAGAGCTCAGAGCAGATAAAAGAAAAAAGAAAAAACCCTAAAAAATCCTCAGTTTCTCATGCGGAGATCGCAGGTTCGAGATTGAATCTCTTTGAAATTTATTATCGTATAAATATTTGAAATAGTTGAGTATAATTACTTCGCTTGTTGTCGTCATTTTTTTGTTAGGGTTCATTTTGAGATTGTGAGTACTAATTCTTCATCTTCATCATCATCTGAGCATTTTTGGATCAAAACGGGATCTTTGAACAATTAAACAAAGTTTCTAGCGAAAAGAGGGTAAAAGGGTGGATTTTTTTGTTTTTTTGCTATAAATATTTAACAGCAGCGAAATCTTCTATAAAAGCAGAGAAATTCATCCATTTTTCCTTTATCAATGCATCTCTATAGTATTAGAATTTCTCTTAGATTTTTTTAACAATATAATTAATGTTTGATCTTTGGTTTTCTTTCTGAATTTAATGCATTTATCATGTTCTTTCAGATCTTGTGGGTTTGTTATGTGTATGTTAATTAGAAGCCCTCCTGTGTTTGATAAATATTCGCTGTCTAAATAGCTGTATACAGTTGAATATATATTCTGGAGATAGTTACATGAAGTGCGAACCAACGTCAATCTTATTCATCTGATCCTCATTTCAACTCGCCAGAAAAGAACAAGAAAAAGAACACCATAACCATCTTTATACTTTCATGAAAAGAACAATTTACTTTTATTTATTCTGAACCGGCTGTGTTCTAAATGTTCCTCCTTTAGAATAGAAGATCATTATCCATGTCGATCTTTTAGAAAGATAAGTAAAATTTAGCTTGTGCACAAATGAAGCCTCATGATATGAAATTCCTTCCTTGGTGTTATAATAAGGAAATCTAATGTGATCTGAATTTGAGAATGGTTTGTTTCCATTGCCTAATATAAATGCACATGAATCAAAAAATATCATCCAATTAGTTATTTTAATACTATTCCACACCATATATTAAACTCCAAAACCTCTTTTGCTAGGGTACAAGAGGACCTAAATCCAATTGTGCACAATGGGTCACCTGACTAATCAATGGCCATAAGACGCATGTATGTAAACGAGGGCAACGAGGAAATTTTTTGCTAGACTCTCTACTGGGAAAATGGGTCTATTGGCTCTATTTTGTAAGGGAATTTCGGTATTATTTTATTGCACCTATTGTGCATTACTTTGGGAAATAACAATACATATGTAATTCATGATCTAGTCAATCCATATATCAATATGATCTCCCTATAAAGGGTATATTTGGTTCTAAATTTACATGATGGAGGGTACAAAAGCTACATAGTTTGTGTTGAAAATGACTTAAAACCATTGGGCAACCCACGTGTTTTGTATTCAAAACATTCAAAACTTTTTTGTTGACTAAGGCTTCGGGTGAACGGTTCAAAATCATGGTTGTGAAACCATGGTTTTGTAACCAAACCATATTTTGAGATGTGTTCGGTGGAGCGATGTGAAACCATGGTTTTGTAATTATGCAGTGTTTGGTTAACCTAAACCATGGTTTTGTAACCATGATCTTAAATGTAAATTATTAAAAAAAAAATTGGCTGAAATTTGATGCAAATGTTCAATTTAAAATAAAAAATAAAAAAGGGAGCACCCTTTCGTCCCCATCGCTCGAATCGAGCAGTGGGAACCGTCTCGCCGCTCCCCAGAACGGGGAACGGTAATGCGGAGTAGTTTGCCGCTTAACGCGCGCTACAGTGGCGAGCGCTGCTCCCCTGAACGTCCACTAATGCGGAGTAGTTTTCAAAAGGCTACATGAGAGAGGCTAGGCTAGTGTGTAAGAGGATTAGAAATTGGTGAATGGGTTTTGTCCTGAAGGCTATAAAACCTGTGTAAGAGGTTTGAAATTGGTGCATGAGGCTTTGTCTATGTAAAGAAGGATGCTGCATACAACAGAGAGAGGAAGTGAAGTATGAGAACTTCATTCTCCAGAGAACCTTGGGAGGGTAAATACGAGAGTGTTGAAGAGTTTGTTTAGAGAGTTGTTCAGCTGTCTTCTCATCTTTTGTTTGAGCTGCTCTTTGTATTGTCCCGTTGGAGTGTTCTCTTTGTTGTGAGGCTTGTGTGAGTGGAGAGCTTGTACAATCTCGTGTAATTCTCTCTCTAGTGGAAGTTTCTCATCGTGGTTGCAGGAGTAGGTCCAGTTGGGGCCGAACCTGGGTATATCTTGTGTTACCGGTTGTTTGGTGTGCTCTTTTCTGAGTAGTTTGATTAGCCATAAATTATATCTTTTTCATTTGATCTCGAAACGCCGGATCCTGTTTCGATTCCGCTGCGCTATATCATTTGTTTGTTGGGATGTACTTGTGTGATTCCTTCGTGGATCACCGTACGGTATAGCAGTTTTACAACAGTTTGTAGTTTGTACCATCACGGCATTGCGCCACTTCCTTTGTTAATTTGTTGTGACTGAACCAAGATAGTTGGATTCAAATAGATTTTTTCTTTGACTGTTTATGGATTAATCTATCTAGAATGACTGATTTTTTGTAACTTGAATAATTGACAGAGCAATATAGAAATGTCATATATTGCATGCCTACATGAAATGAGTGTAATATACCCCTCTCCTTTCTACTTAGAGTTTTTTTGGATGAGATTGGTTTTTTAGGGTTAATTGCAAAAAACACCCTTGTACTTTAACCTGTCTAGCACTTGTACCCAATGAAGTGATTAATTGATGCAAACACCCCCTTTGGTCATTGACCAAGACCCTTAAAAACATCCAAATTCAATTCTAAACAATTCAAGCGATTGTCTGATTTGACTCTAGAACAAGCTTAGTATTGTTTAGAGTAGTATGTGGATGCCCTTGAGGGTTTTGGTCAACGAGCATAGGGGTTGTTTGTGCTAACAAGTCACTTGAGGGGGGTATAACCGTATAAGTGCTATGTGGGGCGGGGCAAACAACAGGGTTTTTTTGCAACTAACCTTGTTTTTCCCTCTCTTCTACCTCATATTACTGTTTCGTTACTCTATTTTTTCCTAGTTATCTTTATGTTTATGGTCTGTTCATTTTGCTCTTGTAGGCATGACATATGTACTTGGAAATATGGATGAGTCCTTGTTTAATGTAAAGGAGTGAAGCTCCTAAACACAAAAAATCCTCCAAAATTTACCATGAGAAGCCAATGCCAGACTTAGAAAATACCCAAGTGTTCTCTAGGTAAGGATTCATGTACAGGGAATGACATGCTACTGATTACAGCCGCTCCTCTAACTGAAATGGTTTGGTCGCAACAGGAAGGTTTGAGCCTTCATTGTGTCACTTCCAGTTTAGGCGAAAAGAAAGCCTCTGTTATATGGAATACCAAATCCTTCAACATGGCAGTTTCTTCACCAAAATGTGCCAACTATGGGGAGAGCAGTAATTCTGAAGATCCTACTGAAGGCGATACTGGATTTATTCCTAATGAAGGAGGATCTTTAATTAGGATTGATGAACACAACTCAAGTAATGAAATACAAGCATATGTTCGGATCATACTTTCAATTCACAATCTAGCTCTATTTCAATATTTTCCATCCCGAATTTAGCTTTCTGACCATCATGTCATTAAATGTGAAACAAAACAGAAGTTGATTCAGACAATCAAATTTCAGGAAATAATCGGGTAGATGATGATGAAGAAGTTGAAAACGATGCCAATGGTTTTAATACTACCGAGCCTGACACAAATACAGTTGATAAAATCCAGCACAAGTTGTTTGTTCCAGGTTTTTTTATTTATAAATAATATTATCCTATTTTCTTCCAGATTTAATTAGCATTCGAACATTGAACTTTGTTTCTCTGTAAATATGCAGGTCCAAACATTCCCGGTCAAGGTCCTGATATACTCCAAACAAATGTTGAATGTGCATCCAACATTAGATCCTCACACAACACTATGAAAGAATCTGATCAAATGGAAATCTACGCGACTTCTAGCATGGTGATACGACCTGCTGATCATGGCTTTTTATTAACAAAACACGGAAATAAAATACTGGCTTCATCGAGTTCGAAATCAATAAAACGTAGATATATGGATTTGGATCTAAATATGAAAGAGTACAAAAATCATAAAGCCAAACATGAATCATTTCAGACATCTCACGAGGACAAGTCTGCTCTTGTACCAACAGGAAAAGGTAAAGAGCAAATCATATCAGATACAGAGGATAGCAAGAGCGTTTCAAAGGAGAGTGAAGATAGCCATGATAGCGTTGAAAGTTGTAGTAGTAAGAGCCTCATGCCAATAAACAAACGGGCTAGGAGTCATGACATGAAAATGTCAACAGAAAATAAAAGGTTGAAAAAACAAATCTTTGAAGGCCCTACCTCTGGTTCTCTGCGAGGACAAACTAGCTCGTTCATGAATTGGGTATCGACAATAACCAATGGCTTTTCCCGATTTATAGAAGCCACTCCCCTATCATTTGTTCCACCACCATCTCACAATATAGATGGAAACAACAATTGTGTTTCTGACAATATGGGCTTTAAGTCCATCTTTCAATCATTATACCTTCCTGGTTTCAATGCGAGAAGCACCACAAAAACCAATCTAAAAGTTGGAACTGGAAGTGAAGAATTTGGTTGCAGCAGCAGCCAAATACAGTGCAAGAAGGTGGAGTTTAATTTACACAGAATACTACCTACAAATGACATGAGGGTTGATTTTGTCAGTCTTCATGTAGTTTGCAATGAGGGTAATGATGAGGTCCACAATAAAGGTTCTTTGCCGAGGGAGAGGCTTAACAAAAGTATTCATCACGTCAAAGAATATTCCTCAACCAAAAATAATGTCTCTCTTAGTGATTCAAGACTTAATCTTGGCAACAATGGATCTACATGCTCTTCACGTAAAGATGGTACACTTGTGGCTGTTGCAGAAAGTTCCTCAAAGTTGGTGTCTGACAACAAAAGTGAGTTTCTCGAGAACTTGTGGATAACTCGATTTTCTCCGAAAGTTTCTTCGAAAAAGGAGCTGGCAACCAAAAGTTTATCTAAGAACTACAGTTTGGTTGATCCATTGGTTGAAAGCCAAATTAATGACTTGGATGGCAAAAAACTAGAGCACTTGATGATAGGGAATGAGAAGTTCAAGTCTAAATTAAACCCTATATTACCTTCACACAAGTTTCAGAAAACAGACTCATCGGCTTCTTTTGCAAAAAGATTGGACGCTCTCAGATATTCGAAACTTACCAAAGCAACAGAGAGTGCTCAATTGACGACCGCAACCTGCTTGTTTTGTGGCAAGAATAGTCATGGCACCTCAACATGCTCATAGATATTACAAACCGATATCATGGATCTTTTGGAGAGTATGTATTCTTTGTTTTCAATTCAACCATTATGCAACCACTCCCATATGTTACCTGACATGTATTCTTGCTCGTTTATTTCTTTGTAATTTCTTTTACGAGAGCTGCAACTGAACGAAGTATGAATCTACTTATTGTTATTATTATTTTTTATTCAAATTATGTAGATAAGCTTCCTAGATGAGGAATACAAAATTTTATATGATTCAAATGTCTTCAACGCATAGAATATATATTTTCTGAAGGAGAATAGAAGAAATTTTAATAAAATCATAACAAAATAGCAGGCTTTATCTGTACTTGCAATACTGCAGAGACGACTTGTGAACAGATTTCAACAGAAGTCGCTGGAATTTCTAAAGCTACTAGAGGGGTTCATTGTTTAAAAAACGCTAAGGTATGATGGACCATCATGATCCCTTTAAAATGCTTGAAAATGGAAAAATCATTCAGTTTGAAGGTCTTTGATTCAGCGAACAAGTTAATCCCAAATCAATCATTTTACAGATAGTTGATGCATTTCAGTCTTCAAATTATACCGTATCATTGTTTTTCATCAAATGAGCAAGCGGCAAAGATACAAAGCGATACATTTTCAGAAGTTCATTACAGCGAATTCTCTGACTTTTTTGAGCGCCAATTTCTTCAAGGTTATCCCAAAAACCCTATCTTATTGGAGTTCTGTAGGCCTTCAGGCTGATAAGTTTTCTTATGTTGCAGGATAGGTTTCGGGAGCTGGTGTGTGATCACTGGATTGGTTCAGGTACTGATTTTCAATTTGTTGATTCCTGATGTTTGTATTGCATTAAAGAAACAAAATATTATGTATAATAAGTTTAGTTCAAGGATAAAATTACTAAGTAATAGAGAGGTTTCAGCAACGTTACCTGTTGTTTCAGCCATGTATTTGTCGATGCAGGTACTTCTTGTTTGCTTCCCATGGTGTGGGGCTATTAGCACGCTTCACTTCATAAATTTATGCTCACATTAAGGCTCCTTGCACCACATATGTAGATTGTTGATTATTTTTTCTTTATCTATACGAGTAATGTTAAAGTTCTTATGATCAAACACTTTCTACTTGTTAGTTTATTTAAAAATCAAGTCATGATTTTGAACCCTGTTATGAACGATAAGATGCACGGAAAGTTTCGGGAAAGTAGAAAACCTACCTGGTTATTCTTCCTTCACTCTGGAAAAAAAAGAAACAAAATTTGTTGCAGAAAGATTAGGTTACTCACCATCAAATTATGGTCATGTTGGTTTGTGGTTATAAATTACCAACCGTTCAATCCATCTACATAGTACTGTCATAAAGTTTTTCAAGAATTGCAACTAAATGTGCTCATATTAAATTCTAGTGCCTCATGTACACACAACTTCAGTTAAATATTTGACTAAATTGCACAAATGTACCCATCAACTTTCACATTTTTTGCGATTGATACCATGAACTTTAATAATTAGAGATAAGTACCATGAATTGTTTTTTTTTGACAAAACTATCATATACGACATTAACTTTTGTGCCTTGATGGACCATTATACCCCTTAAAATTTTAGGGGTTGACTAGGAACATAAGGGTAAAATGGGAAAACAAGTCAAAAATTGATGACGTGACAGTTAAATATAACATTTGCAGACGGAAGAGAAAAAAAGTTGATGGTAGTTACAATCGATAGTTTATGGTACTTGTTTGTAATTAAATTAGTTCATGGTATCAATCGCCAAAAATGTGAAAGTTGATGGGTACATTTGTGCAATTTAGCCTAAATATTTTGACCAGAAAATCTATAGCCGAGTATAAATAACATAATGCAGAAACAAACCTTTTAAATTTAATACATTTAGTTACGATATTACATGGTCTAAAACTTTATTCTCAAGTAAGAATAGGTCTAGCTAGGTATCAGATAAAAAGGTTTCTATACATATGCAATATCTCATGAATGATTGGAACACTTGTTGATTCAAACAACACAACAAATTGCAAAGTTGATCATTAGGACCATTTTATTCCTGGATGCATATTCTTGTTACATTAGCTATTTCCAAAATGCAATACTATTAGGTTTTGTGGCACTCACTAATAGAAATCTGATGCTGATTTAAAGGAGACTTTGTAAGCACCACCCAAATGCTATTGTCACAACCATTGTGCATCCTTTTCCCATTTTGTGGTTTGGTCTTGATGAAAACCCAAAGTTGAGCCGCTCAAAATGACATCGATACGATGATACTCTATAAGTTGGTGGCAAATTTATGGTCAAGGCAATAAGATCATGTGGAGCCTTTTCAATTATGCTGCTCAAATATCAATCATCTCTGAGGCACATGATATCCAAAGAGCCGAATGGAATCATATTCTAAATCCAAACCCATGCTCTATAAAGTTGAGTTTCTTTATGGAAAGCAAAAGCACTATGAAAATATGATATTTGATTCTTCATGTGAATGTGACCTCGGTTCAGTCCCCCTCTATAAATGGAAAGTATGGCCTACCATTAGGTTTACTAAATGTAGCCATTTCATTGCCTCAAACATCAGAGTGACAAGTTCTAAGTGCCATGCTCTGTGAATTATACCTAACTATATGGGACTATTTCTCCACAGGCCACTCACAGTTGTGTAGGTTTATGTTAACCTCTAATCTGCATTCATCACTTTCGATTTTCCGATAATGGCGTATGCCGTTGATGTTAGTTTATAGGTGCATGACACATGTAGGAAGGTCCTTTTACCATGTAGAGCTCGTATATGGTTAGCCATTTTACAATCATATACTAGTTTCCACTTGATAGCATTCGGTCCGGGCTCAACTCCATCTTGCTATTATCATGTAAAACCCCTTCAAATTGCTATTATAAGGTTGTTTACCCATCTGTGCGTCAACCGGAATCCTAAAAGACACTCATATTCTACTCTAAACAGCACAAAATTCTAGACTTAAATTAGACAATCATATGATCTGTATGGAGTTGGATTTCAGCGTTTTTACAACTTTTGATCAATGAGCAGAGGGTGTGTTTGTGCTAATAGTATAGGTGTTATACTGGGTAGCCTACAGGGGTATTTTGTGCAATCGATCTTCTAATATCTATAGGGGAAAAAAGAGAATCATTTCTTTTTACACCTTTCCACATCATTCAGGAATCCCGAATTGAAACCGAAATTTCATCTCTTTCGCTTTTCAATGATACTCTCTTCAAAAGCCCGAAATTTATACTGTAAAGCAAACTATTGCAGGATTCAAGGTTGGCAAAACAATTTATTGAGGTGTCTGAATGAAAAGCATCTATGCAGTGATACTGAAATTTCTTCTTCCCTAACAAAATAATCACAGGTAAAATATGGGTGGCCTCGTTCGTCTCCATGCAATACTCCGACGTGCTCGGATCTTTGCCAGCTTGCGTAACGCGCTTGCTTCGGAATGTGCCTCATTAGTTTCTCTGCAAAAGATGAAAAGGATGTGCTCTGTAGTTCCAAAGACTCGTCAGAGTGAAGCCTTTCAGTATGGATGATGCCTTTAACATCATTATTGAGTCCTTTTAATTCTAAAGCCAACACCATTATAAAAAAAACTTACATTTTGGTGGTCTTTTTCAGATTGTGACTGATTTGTTCATTCTACCCAATGGGGCAACTCAAATGCCTATGCATCTATTTCTGTGTCATATGCTGATGTGGACTCCAAACACGATGAAATTCTAGTTCAAGCTCAAGACTGAGATGGGATAATAATTTGTTTGAGTTGTTGATTGGATTGAAGGCAAGTTTTTGATTTGTAATGGGTTGCAGATGCTATTCTTTGATGCTGAAAGTGTTGGTATTATCTTTCATTTGATGCTTAGAATGAGTTGAGCATCTTGGTTTGCATTTCACTTTCAAATGTGTTGTTCAGAGATTAGCAAAATCAAAAGCTGGAACCTCTGTGTATTTGTCTCGCTTTCACATTTAGAGTTACTAGTAACATGAATATGCTACGCGCTATGTGTGGTGAGGATATTTTTTCCCCAATACCAAGGAATTTTGTTTGGTCTCTTGATAATCATTAGTTCATACTTTGTAATATTTGGTATTGTTGAAAGATATAAAAGTAATTTTACGAGTAAGAGAGAGAGAGAGGGAGAGAGAGAGAGAGAATGAAATGGCATGTTTTTATTCTAGTATACTCTCGTGTTAGGCAACCACTCTCTTGTCCGAGCTCACCGGACAGGAAGAGTTCATTCTAGGGTTATTGATAATTCATTCTTTTCGTAGTACCTTAACCCTCCATGGGGAGTTGAATCTCTGTTGCCTTCTTGAAAAAGAGACCTATCTAAGCTGGAACTCAATATGTGGATTTTTGTTATGATAAGTGGAACGAGAGAACATTGGTCCGTCGCTTAGCAAGGAAGAGCGGTTGCTCTCATGGATTTGCCTCCATTTTTTTTTGCATTTTTAATAAAAAAAATAAGAAACTCATACCTTCATGAACTCTAGTTATAATAGTAGAGATTTGTTTCCAATACCATAAGAATTATCTTTGCTACATTTTTATGTGAATTTGAGATTTTTCATGTGAATTTCTCAAAAGCAAATATTTTTTAGTTTGATTTATTCGTCATAGTTTTGTTTTCAATGGTTTGAAATATTGAGTGCAAAACGAATCAGATAGAGTGCTGAAGCTAACCGTTTGAAACATATGATTATTTGCGTATAACTCATGTTTGGTTTTTCATTGAAGCAAATCAAACAGCTAAGAAAATATGATCACAAAATAAACATTTTCAACTAAAAGAATAGAAAAGAAATGGAGATTTTGAAATGAGAAAATCTTCTTCTTCTTTTTCTTGGGTATGATGTAAATAATGGAGGAGGTGACGTCACCCAAAGGGAAAATCTCAGTAGCAAGGCAACAAACCCAAGGCCATCACAGGCCCCACTGCCAACTGTTCGATTCTGTTCAGTGAGGGGACCACACATCCACGTCAGCACCGGCGGCTCGTCGCATAGAAAACGTGACTCTCCTTTAGTTTGTTAATTTTCCCCACTTTCTTTCATTTATCTATTAATTAACTTCTTCAGAGAATACCATCTTTTTCCCCGCATTTTATTATCCTGTTATCTAAAGATCCAAGTAATTATTTTCTCCTATTATTTATTATCTTGACATTAGCATTATATACTTTCCTAATAAGAGGACATACATAGGAACTTTCGGAAACATTATTAATAAATAATTCATATCTCTATTATTATTATAATACAATCCGTAAAATCTAACCGAGAAAAATGGAAACCAACTTTCATACTGTATTTTGTATTTAATTTCTAAGAGAGGAGCGACATGTATTTTCCAGCGCCAACATCATCCATCCGTCCAGCTAGACCATTTTTTTCCTTTTGCAAAGCGGTCTCATAAAATATTATTACATATATTAATTTGAATCCATCTCTATTTATTGCTCTCTCCCTAGCTATTAGTTGACTTGACAACTTTTATTTTAATACACCTCCATAGCTAATTCTATTCTCTCTCTCTCTTCTCTTTCTCTCTCCCCTCTGTGAGAATTCATCACCTTCTCCTTTTCTGCGTCTTTATAAATTGCTACAACTCATCTTTATAAAGAAACCATGAGTTATTTGAGCATGGTGGAGGCTAAGTTGCCTCCAGGGTTTCGATTCCATCCTCGAGACGACGAATTGATATGCGACTATCTCGCCCCCAAGCAACTCTCCGGCGACGGCGACGGCATCGGCAATGGATTTCCGATGATGATCGACATCGACCTCAACAAGTGTGAGCCATGGGATCTCCCTGGTGAGACATAATTAGCTTAATGTATTCCATCTTTGATAAATAATTAATTATTAAAGTCTTCCTTTTGGTGCATTATAGATTTATGATTCAATATATTCTTTTGATCTGCTATATACATAACATATCGTCCTTTTAGTTTCTATCATATTCTTCTTTTCTAATTTTATTTTCTTGGTGTACGAGAAGTCTGGACAATAATTTATTTGTTCATAGGTTTTTACAAGAAATTTAGCACTATTTTTGATTATTATTTTTCTTTCTAGAAATTTAACATCAATTAGCAGAAGTCTTAAAGTCACGTTGACAGCCGGTGGTAAAATTTAGTAATATCTTTTATAGGGGTCGAGCTTTACTATTGAATTCATTTGATCGATATTTCATATTCAAGGGTAAGATGATTTTTCCCCCCTTTTTGAAATTGTTATAAACATATCATTTGGGGAAAATATTAGTGTCCAAACTTTCCTTTCGCCGTAGAAGAAAATATTTTGCTGCCCAAAGTTTCTAGCTAGCATCTCACTCATAGTTATTTATAAAAAAAAAAAAAAATATCACTCATCATCTTATTGGGTTTTATTTTTGCCACAGCCTGTTTTCGTTCATTTCTATAAAATAAAAAGAAGAATACCAGGAAAAGATAATGTTATAAATATCATCTAGAAAAAATCATGCATGAATAAAAAGTAAATAAAATAAAATATAATCTGGCTTCGTCCAATCTCGAACTGAAGATCTTCAGTGTGTTAACCACGAAACTAAGTTTTTAACGATTTGATACAAATTTGATATATTATGTATATATTTTCCGATCTTTTAAATCTATTAATGTATTAATAACAAATTGTATTTTGGAGCATGTCGTATGGTCATGTTAATGATGTGTATATCTATGCTTGTCATTTTCTGTCTAGTATGTTTCATGGGGTCGTGCCCTGGATGTCTGTTTTTAGCTGGTTGTCATGCACCTGCGCCGGATACAACAACATTTTCGTTATTATCTTATCAATGAAGCACAGATAGAATTAAACACCGGTTTTCTATAAGAAAAAAATTTAAAGTAATGAAGAATGAAAATATTTAGATATGAGGATTAGCAAATTTTTTGATTTTCTGATACGCTGTCTTATTAATTTAATCATTTAATCATGTGCCTTGCACATGTGCCAGGACGCCAGCAATAATATAATTATTGCCGATGAGGGAAATTACCTAACGATGCAAAAGACAAGATAGAAATAGGTTGATGCCAAAAGGTGATGGAGTTATGGGGTTAGGGGATTGACATAGACATGCACACTTGCTGTGCATTGACACCAATGTATATATGATGGTGACATGCATGCTCTCATAAATAGTGGATTAGTTAGACACTAAGTCACTAATGTTAACAATTTAGTGAATAATGATAATCTTATCTCACTAACTATGTCTATTGATATTTGGAAGCTTTCCTTTTTGTGGGTCATAATTAGATGTTGCACGCCAATGATAACTTTCATTTTTGTAATTAAGTGCAACATCATGGTGATTAATTACCTTGTTAGGCATCTTTTAGCTATATATAGATGACCATATATAGTTGTAGATTCGTTGTCTTGCAACTCCGAGGATCAGCCGTTGATTAATCAACCCCGAAGAAAAACGGTAGTTAAAGTAACGTAAAGCGCAATTTTTAAATATAAATTACCCTATTTTTCTCTACAAGTATAAGTATCAGCGAGGAAGATTTTTAATTTCTTTTTTTTCCTGTTATATATATATATATATATATATATATATATATATCATGATATTCTTGTATCAGATTTAACATGTGTGGGAAGCAAGGAATGCTACTTCTTCAATCTCCGAGATCGAAAATACGCAACAGGACAACGAACAAATCGAGCAACAATGTCTGGATACTGGAAGGCCACTGGAAAAGACCGACCGATTGTTCGGAAGAGGACATTGGTAGGGATGAGGAAAACCCTAGTGTTTTATCAAGGAAGAGCTCCGAAGGGGAAGAAGACCGATTGGGTTATGCATGAATTTAGATCCGAAGGTCGTGGCGGTCCTCCGTCGAGATTGATATCTTGCAAGGTGACGATATATTTACCATTCTAAATCTATTGTTATGATCATATGTCTACTAATACAACATTTAGAAATTAAACATCATTTTCTTTTCTATAAGAAAAATGAACAACCTGGTAATTGTTTCCCAATCTGATCATGAAAACATATCTAATAGCTATCTAGTGGCCTATCCTCTTAATCTAAATCAGCAAGAATTTTAGAACTTTTTGGATTAGTTTTTGGCCAACTTGACTTGCCTAATTGGAAGTGAGGTTTGTAGATGTGGCTTAAGTAAGAGAAAAAAATATTAATTAGGCATCAATTAGTTCTTAATCTTGCCAACCTACTTGCTCCTTATCTTCCTAATCATTTCATTACCCAACATATTATCATCTAATTAATGATTGTTCATATGGACCCAAAAACTTGATATTATTATTTTCAATTGACTCAATGTACGTATCTATATTTGAGATTTGTAATACAATTATGATTAAAATCCTATGATTTTCCATGTAAGTTGTAATCTATACTAAATCCAATTTTATAAAAACATATATAATCTATTTCTCATGATTATGTATTTAATGTTTTCATATGTTTAATCTAGAGAAATCTCCCCAGCATAGAGCAAACTTCCTTCAAATTGGTACTGCTTGTTTATCTGTGTTCTCTCATTCTTGCTTGCATCTCGTTTTAAAACAGGAGGATTGGGTGCTATGCAGGGTGTTCTACAAGAGCAGAGAAACATCGATAGCACCCAAGTCTCAATTTAAAGAGAACTTTTGCGACGACACGGGTTCTTCTTCTCTTCCTCCACTTTCCGACGCGTACATTGACATCGGCGAAAATTTTCCACCACCATCAACAAACACAATATACAACAACATTAGTACCATTTCCGCCGCTGGTTCATTTGAGCAGGTGCCCTGCTTCTCCAACATTTATCCTCAAATATTTCCTAAAGATTTGGCCTCAGCTTGCTTTAAATATGTTCAAGAGCAATTCAACAAGTTTGAAGGGAACCATCAACAAGAGAATTACAACAAGAGGGATGAGGCTAGCTCAGAGAGTGCTCTCACCTCCTCAATGTGGTACCCTTTTCAAAATTAATTGGACCGTATTATGATTTTATGATTGAGTTGTTATTATTATTTGTGTGTAAATATATAGTATTCTAGGGTTTGTATACAAATATGTACACTAGTGTGTGAGCCAAGATATAATAAGTTTGATGAAGAGGAGAGATAAATTCTCCATATTATAATTAAGTGTTTGTATTGTATTGCATTGGATTGGAGCCTTATTCAAATATATATAAATTTCTCATGTCATATAGAATTATTCAAACTAGCTCTTTTTTCTTGCCTCAAGATTTATATATCACTTAACATTAGTGATGAATAGAATATTTAGCAAGTTTTATTTTGGCTAATTTTCTTATAGTTTTTCTTTTTAATTTTAAATGAGAACATCTGATATAATCTCATTTGTAGCTTGTTGATCATTTTTTCTTATTCCAAAAATTTGGAGAGCAATTACTCGACTCATTTTCCTTTCCTTTTCATTCAGATTTCTTACAAAAATAAAATTTCCATAAAAATGTTCTCATCCTTGACGATAAGTTCCAATTGTTAACAAATTGTATTTTTCGCCCTCAATTTATTTAATAAAAGATAATCTTGATCAAAAAATAAAAACGGTTGAAGAAATCTTATTAGTTTCCTTGATGAATGGTTAATTTATATATACAAATCAGACTCTTCAACTTATTTCTTGGAACAAAAAACATCTCCTATTCAACTCACAATAGTTGAATATAAGAAATTACTAAAAATATTCTATGTTCTTATGTCAGCACAAATTAACAACTAGATATTAGTTTTATTATTTAAATTCCATTATTTGATTGTGGGTTAGATTAGGTGATTAAGCAAGTTATCGCAATAAGCCAAAATTTTATTCATTTATTTTAGGGTAAATTGTCAAAACCACCCAAGCACTTTTTTCCGCTGTCAAAAACCCCCTTGTCTTGAAACGGTAGTCAAAAACCCCTTGGAAATTTTTCCTGCGGTATCTATATAGTAGCATACTATATCTAACCAATTTATCCAAATTATTTAGATATCTCAGGAAACGGTTTAGATATCACATGCAACAGGTTAGATATCGCTGGCTACTGTAAATACAACAGGCAACACAACCGAAAACTTATTTAGCGGGATTTGGCTACCTGTCCAAGACCGGGGGATTTTACATAGGAAAAAAGTGCTTTTTGTTGTTGACAATTTACCTTTTATTTTATATTTGTTTATGTAAACTCAACGTACAGACAGAGACAAAACAGTTAGGTTGATGTGTTGAACTAAAATGTTAATTGGATTCTACTTGCCTCATGATTAATTAAGTGAGATACTTGGAAAGCTACGCATTGCCAACCTCCAAAGTTTAATAAGTTAAAAGTTTAATCAGTCATTAATGAACTCCAAAGGCAAATCTAAAATCTCAACTACCCATTAAATGGTGAAAAAGAAAAGCAAATAATATGTAAATTGATTGACCACACAAGCCATCGTCATTGTCAATTGTCATCATCTAAATTTTTTTAATGAAAATTCTTTTTATTAATTGAGTCATTAATGGATTCTTATAAAGATAAACCCTATATATAACAATAAAAGTTTTCTCTTTCTATTTAGGCTAAAGGCACCCCAGAATTTTCATGTTTTTTCCCGTTTGATACCATGAACTTTAATAATTGCAAATAGATGCCATGGATACACTATAGAACTTTGATATTTTTTGCGATCGATACTAGTAAAATGTTATTAAATTGCAACCGGAAGTGATAATTCATGGTAGCTATCTCTAATTTTTGAAGTTCATGGTATCAAACGTCAAAAGGGTGAAAAATCATGAGTACCTTTGTGCAATGTAGCCTTTTATTTATTTATTTATTTTATCAATAAGTCGTAGCATGATACAAGCAGGGTTTTAAATCTAGACCTCTTGCTCAACCGGATAGAGACTTTACTACTAGATTATATGAGGCTCGCCATAAGATCCGACTTGATATTCAAGTATAAAGAACAACTACTTCAACAAAAATTAAGTATAAAGAAGAACCAATATAAGATCAATCCCAAACAAGGAATTCTAGTTCAAGTCGAATATATCTTATTACTTTTCTTCAAATTCAAAATGATTCATACCTACACAAAGAATTTAGATTAAAGAATTCCAGTAAGTATATAATCTCAATAGATTTTCATCAAAGAAGTTGAATGACTGTAAAGAATGCCGAAATTGTTGAAATTTGATTTAAATTTGAGATTAATTATGGATTAGTTAGGATTAAATCTAATCAATTTAGTTTAGATTTAAATCTAATTTTTAGATTAAATTCATATTTATCTCTAGTTTAATTATGAATTTATCTCCAAGCATTTATTTATCACTTAAATATGAGGCTTTCTCTAGAATAATTTGTATCAATAATTCTCAAATAACCTAGGGTTTGATTAAAATGGAAGAGGTGACCAAGCGCGGTCGCTGATAGAGAGAGTTTTGTAAGAGAGAGTATTTCTTTGTAAAGCACGGTGATAAGTAGGATTAATTTCTTATAATTCTTTCTCATTGTGGAAGTTCTCATTACGGTTGCAGGATTAGCTGCGAGTTTGTACCAAACATGGGTAAATCATGTTTATTGTTATGTTGGTGTGGTTTTCTGTGTGATTTGGTATCCGTTGAATAGTCTTTTTCATCATACCCCAAAACAAAAGTCTTGAATTTCCCCTGCTCAGCGGATGCGTAATTCTACAACAAGTGGTATCAGAGCATCATATTCGTGTTTTGGAGTTGATTGGGGATGCGACGTTTATAAATTACGAGATTGAAAAGTTCGTTGGGTGCATTATTTTTAGTCTATGGGCACAATATTGGGGACACGATTTTATTCAAATTGTCAATTATCCCTATATAGTCTAGTTTGTATGATGAAAACATAAAAATAGAATAAACAATTATTAAGAGAAATTTTATGAAAAGAATATAAGAAAAGAGATAATCAATATTAATATCCAACCCTAGCATAAACAATTTAAAAACCTAAAAGAGAATTTAGCCACTCATATTATAGAAAAAGAAAAACTTTATTTATAATAAAAATAACTTATAATTATTGTTAATCCCTCAAAAAAGAAAACCCTAATTCAAGCCTACGGAGAGAGATCTAAACCCTTATATATACAGATATACAGAGCCTTTTATAGTGTTTCTGGAAAATCAAAATATACATTATCGAATCTCCAGAAATTACAATTATCTCATAAAAATCTCAAAACCTAACCGTAGAAAATTTCGGCCGAAATGGTTGTAATTATGGATTTGGATGAAATTTTTCATTAGATACAGATGCGGCTTGTTGCATATTCTGTGATTTGGTTGCGAGATCTTCAATGTTTGTCACAAATTTGATAATTGATTTCTGATTTCTGATTAGCTTTAATTTGATCTTCATTTCACGCATGTGATCCGTCTTTTAGGACAATTTTGCGTTTTTGTACCTAAGCCCTGTTACCTGTATTTATTGACAAGAGAACCAAAACATCATAATATATGACAATAAAAATGATAAATGGATTAGAAAAATGTGCAATAAATTACACCAATCAAATATCCCCACACTTATCTTTTGCTAGTTCTCGAGCAAATCTATGGTTCCAAACTATAAACTAAACTAAACTACAATCTAACTAAATCCTACTCCTACTCCTATTCCTATGCTCCTTTCGCGGGTGTGCGATTGCATTGAGCGCATGCAACAAGATTTTAAACCTCTAGACGGCCCTAGTAGGAGGAGTGTTGTCTCATGAGGGTTTTCAGCGAATACTACCCACAAACTCCCAAAAATGAAAAAGAAAATAAGGGAAACAAAAATAAAAGCGTGAAAACTACCTACAAGGATAGTAACATATCAAGAAAAATATAAAAATGAAGAGTTTTAAACTTCACTGGTTTTTCAGTGTTCATGAACCACATCGTAATAGCCTTGATCAAATCCGAAAGTCACTTCCTCCATATCATTCCAATCTTTCCTACCTATCTCTCCTCCACACATCGATCCTATACTCCTACGTATGTAAAAATTCCATCTCTACACTCTAAGAATTCAATTCAGTACTACTTCTGTTTAATAAGGATAGATGAATTTGCTCACACACCTTTCATGCGACCACTAATACTTGCTAAGGCACTAATCAACTGATTATCGAATGTATGAGCTTAAGGCGTAAATAAATCCATACATATAAGTCTAGTTTTGTAACTATTTCGGGCTCAGCAGTGACTCTCAAACCAGTTGGTCTAAGGCACTGGGTGATAAAGCACTCTCGCCGTATATTTTTTCTATTTTTTAATAGCCTCAAGGAAGTTACAATCCAAACTTATATATATATTTTTTTCTTTTTTTTCAGCGATATTTTTTCTTTTATTTTCGTGGTTAGCTTCAAATGCCGTTTTTTCTTTCATACTGAGGCTTTCAAACAATGATATGTCATGGTATCCTCTACTGTCCCGAGCTTGAGGATGTGTGTATGTGCAGTTTTTAGGGTGTGTATTCACTAAGTTGGACTCAAGAATAGGCTCCACTTTCATTTCTTTTCTCAAACTCAGTAACCCCTTCATATCACTCGACTTTTGGGAACGAGCCCATGACAACTTATTACTAGATTCATTCAACACATCTCTTTTACTTATTTTTCTTAAAATCCCTTTCTCTCTTTTATATACATTCCTCATTCTTTCATTTCCATTTTCAAAATTTTCTAATAATTATTTTTCTAAAAGAAAAAAGGCTTTGTATAAAAACCAAACCACCCACACACTTATTTTAGACAGTATCCTCACTGTTCTCTACCCCTTATTCTACCTCAAAATCATAAAATTACGTGTGATCAACATAGCAATTTCCTAAAATAATTACTGGAATTTAGAAAGGAGAAAAAAAGATTTACCTCTCCCTGAAATCTGGAGGGATTTGTTTGCCTTCAAATTTCAAGGGCTGCCCTCTCTCTTCTTTATTGTTGCATAACCGCTCTTTGGTTTTGGGGAATAAGTCACAGTTTGACTATATATAAGGGATTAGGTAAGTTTGCACAAAAGTTCTTCAAGAAATAAAATTAGCAACTAAACCCTATAAAAGGAAAAAGTTAGAAAAAATATAATTTACACCATACTTTTGCAAACCCATAGGTTAACATTAACCACTCAAATTTTTTATCAATGATCATGCATGAGTTGTAGCGACCCGAAATAAGTTGTAGCGATAAGCATAAATAAACACCCTAAATTTGATAATGTCACGACCCGAAATAGCATGTGACTGGCACTTGAATCATATGAAGTCCATAGGACCCCATCTAATCCAAGTAAGCCAAAAGCCTAGAAATCTAAAACCATTTTTAAGAGTAAATAAAGAAAATTGGTTTTTTAGAAGTAGGAAAACATGTTGAAAAACAAGGTTTTTAAATAAGTAAGCCGAATATGCATTTTTAAAATCCTCAATGCTTTTTCTGAAAATTTCGGTAGAGTTTCCTTTGTAAATACTGGCCCCGAACGGGATACAACATGATAAAAGCATATATACAATGATAAAAGGCATCCCCAAGCGGGAGCTAACTCTTCTTCAATCGACGGTCACAACCACGCAAGCAGTATAATATACAACGCCAAAGGGCGAGGATCAAAACTCAAAGGAAAACTCAAATCAGCTTGAAAACCATAATACTACAACGCGCGACTCTAAGGTCGAAATAATACACAACTGGTTTTCTAAGTCTAAAACAATATACACGTTTAGTTGATGGAATTACTAGATACAACTGAATAAAATAATATAAGGGTGTTCACGATGCGGGTGAACCCACCTACCAATGCAATCACCCAGAAAGGAAGCAGTGTGCCAGAAAAGCCGCAATGGAACCTGTACGGCAAAACCTGTAAGAACTGTGGCACAACGGGGGTGAGTTGCCAACTCGTGAATAGAAAACATCACAGAGCAGAAATCGTATGTATGACACAATCCTAGGTCAATACGATCAATATATATATATATAAACCTCAAGGAATAAGTCTGAAGCATGATAAGGTGACAATGTAATATCTATACATGAGTGTAGTGCCAAGTGCTCGTGCCAGTGCCTCAGGTAATAACATATCATAAGTATGAGGTATGATCAATGTCGACTATATCATGAAGTGTATGAAAAAGTGGATATCATCCAACTATGTGATCAATGTCAATAATGTCAATATATGTATGTGGAAACCGTCCACGTATCACCCAATGACAATAAGCATCATGCATGTAAATATCATAAACATATGCATGGAAGTATGAGGATGTAAATCAACATGTGTCGCTCGCGACATATTAAAATCATGGAACCTGAGTGTCAAGCATCGACACTCGAAAATATCATGAAACCTGTGCCTATCATCGGCACGTAAATTCTTATATATCGGGCTCCGTCAGTCCGGATCGGCCCATATCATCTCTCGACTCCGGTCGGTATCCTTCGGATATCCGCCGAGCCCAAATACTATCACCGGTAGGTAGTAGTCCCTCTGCCAGGCTCACCGTCTGTATACACAGCATCCCTTTCTTGTCCCGGGGTACCATACCGGGTCCACCATGTACCCGCAATCGGCCTCATCCGCCTCCTCGAATCGGGTTTCACATGTCGCTCTCAGCACCGAGAAAACACATGGTGGACGCACTGAAATATCATATCAAGGTTAACCGGGTTTTTAAAATAATTACATACTCTCTTTTGAAATATCCACAGTTCCCAAATCCAGAAATATCATAGAAACAACATATCTTAATGCGTATAATCAAAAGCATGATGTATGCGACATGTAAAAGAAATGTAAGCATATCGGTATATCATGCAATATGGAATAGTAATATGCACATATTGAGGGAAAACCGCTCTTTTAAAATGAATCAGTTTTAAAGAGTATCTCGCGGTTCCCAAATCTCTAATCAAGCCAGAATCATTTATGTATGTGCAAATACTTATGTATGTAAGTATGGGTGTACAATGGGTATGTACACAAGTATGCCATGCAAGAGATCATATCCTGAATGCAACCGTACTACAGTGTAGTGACATGGCAATTATCGATGATGAAGTGTGTGAGCCGGCAAGCAGGTGTACGTGGAACATATGCATCATCGATAATGGTGCTGGTGTCCTAACAGCATGAGTTTAATATAACAATAACCATTTGCACATGCAATGCGATGCGAATAACAAGAGTATGCAGAAATCGACTAATAAATGCAACAGTGACGCATCTGCATCAACATAAAAAGTTCATATAGTTTGCCATTTGAAATAAGACGAATCGGGATTTTTAGTAAAATAAGGGCTACAGTGTTTTTAAGAAAAGATGCGTCTTTTGAAAATATCCGTAGAATCCCTTGCCTGTCTTTAAAATACTCCCGATTCGTTAGTTTTGAAATAGATATGACATCGGCATAGCCTAACATTTACTAGCAAAACTACAGCCCTAACTAGCAAGTCAATCAGGAGGGGTATGAAAACCACCTAAATCTGAGTCGATATATATGTATATATATATATATAAATGTAATAGTTGGTGATCCCGCCTCAAAGGTACCGCGTACGATACAATATCATATGACATCCTCGAGTCAGGAGTGCGGATCTATCATCAATATAAAGCTCGTACGGTAAATTATCGTACGACATCCCAAAAGCTGAGTACGGGTCAATATCACATTCATCTCATCAATTATCAGGCATCCTTATTATCATATCTCATGATCTGGGGTACTGATCTAAGTCTAGTATAAATCGATACCATCTATATAAATATAATTGCGTGTGTGGAACACACGTCCAAAGGCCTGCTAAAATCACATGTCGTATTCCAAATACGAATCACATCATATCACCGATCTCATGGCACTATGCCCAATCTCATCGACTCATCTCCAAATATCATCCACTATCCTCATCATGTAGGTATATGCATAGCAATAAGCATGTGTGTGCGTGTGAGTGTAAACCTATTCTAGGGTTCGCATCTAGGAAACTATACTAGTTTATATCTAAACCCTATTCTATCCATAGTACACCTACTCACATCTGAATATCCAAGTCACACATAACACTATCGTACATATATATAATGTATATCTAGTATACTAAGTATCGAACTGCGGGGGTGCTATACGCCATCCACCCGACTTCCCCTGTAGATATAATCTACCCACCTTGCATCTTGCGTGTCGGTGTCGACGTCGCCTTCATCTTCTTCATCACCTTGAATCACCGTGGGGGTACCTGCATGTCACATGTATCGCATCGCATTAAAACCAAATCGAAACCAAAACGACACGCGAAAACCAAAACGATACGCTTAAAAGCTTATAGGTTAGAACCTATAGGTACGCTTTCAAAACCATCAAACAATCCTCGATATCGTCGTACAAACGCCAAGTAATCGAGATAAAACGCAATTATACAAATCCAGAACTTTAAAATACGCAATAAGAAAACACGAATCAAAACAGCAACTATAGAAAAGGGTCCCAGATTTCACCCTAGATCAAATCAGACAATTTTGCATATACCAAGGGTCTATTTTACTGGAGATAAGGCCCTAGAACAAAAACGAACCATTTCTAACCTGCTCTGGCTGCAAATTGCGGCCAGAAGGAATTAATTGGCGGCCTGCAATGGGAGATAGGGTCTGGGGTTAGCTTCCTGGGTGCCTGCACATCTCTCTGTGTTCACAAAATGATTTTTAGAGTCTTCTAGTGATAGCAGATTTCAATTAACCCTCACATATTCCATAATTTTCCGATATCTGCTTTTCTAAATCCGTATTCCAGGTTTCTAGTCTCTGGTTTAGGCCTGAATTCTAGCACTAGGGGGTATGTATGACCTCTACCGAGCTTAATTGCCCACCACAACTCTCAATTTCCAATAACCCTAACTAGAATTTTCATACCCTCACTAAACATCACTATATCGGTTTAAAGTTAACATGGATGTGAGAGCAATGGGAAAACTAAGCTAGTGGTTCAGAAAATACCTCATTTGGCAACTCAAGAAAATTCTTGAGTTGCCCCATGTGTCCAAAACCTTTCCTTTCTTGGTCCAATGTGTTTCCCTTGAGCTTGTGCATCATTTTTGTGAAATGAGAATGGGGTTTTGAGTTGCTTTTTATGGAGTTTTGAGGCTTGAAGGTGAAGGAGGAGGGGGAGGCAGCAGTAGCAGCAGAAAGAGAGGGAGAGATGATGAGGGTGAAGGAATGGGGAAGGAAATGCCAAAGTCAATGTTAACCCCTCTCTTTCTCTCTCTCACATATACCCCATTCTTTATTGTTTCTTTTCTATTTTCTTTTCCCCTCTCTTATAAATCATCAACCATGATAAAAACATGTAGAAAAGCCATGGAAAAATATGTAACAAGTGTAAAAATGATACGGTGCATGTTTTGCACAAAATACGCTTAAAGCGCGATTAGCGCTAAAATAGTATCAAATAAGTCATAAAAACTTAAAATTTGCATAATTCACATAAAACACCCTCTTTCTAGTAATTTCTATAATTTTCCAATTTTTTCTCCATTTATCGGTATTTAATTATACCGAAATATTAAAATATTCATTAAAATTAATATTAAATTATAAAAAATTCCCCAAAAATAATATTTTATATTTTTGAAATGTTACAATATTCCCCCTTATAGAAATTCAGTCCCCGAATTTAAATTTTAAACCCCCAAATTCTAAAACATTTCAATAAAATGTCCAAGTCGTCGGGGCTCCGAAATCATCAATACATAAAACGCATCATAGCGCAATGCATGCGCATGAGTAATGAGCAGATAACTCGAAATCAAAAATTCCGTCAAGCATCCCGCAATCATCGGAGTTATGGTAAAGACACAAATGTCAAATCCAAAATAAAACCAATATGATATAAATCAGAACTATACATGTAGACATCAAATCTATACATGTAAATAGCTGAAGTAAATGCATGCCAAATCTTTTTAAGTCGCTTGCGATGCGCATAACACTGCACAGTGGCGGACGTCTATTATAATAAAATAACCATATATGTATATATCCTTTGTTTAATATGTACGTTTCGCCGTTTTGAAAACAATTTAGAAGGGTTTCCTTGTTTTAAACGTTTCGTGTTATATCAGACACGTAGGTAAATACTGAGACTATAGCTCCCTTTTTGGAAATCCTTTCGATAACTATCAATGCATGCAAAATATATCCAGGTATTGTCTTCTGACTAGTCCTGCTCAGTACGAAAAAAATAGTAATATCATAAAAACGTACTGGTCCATAAGGAATAAATCCCAAAAATGTATATAAGAATACCCTGTGCGTCTGGTGCGCACGGAAATCAAAATCCATATATGTGCCATACATGTGCACAGAAACATCATCTAGGTGCAACGGGTGTGCACGAAATATCTTCCAAGGGCAACGGGCGTGCCTGATAGCAAAATCAGGTGCATCTGACATGCATAAGGAATCCCGATTTAGTGCATCTGGTGTGCACCAAAATCGTATATCAAAATATGCGCTCAACACATGCGAAATTCCAAATCAAATGCACTGAGTGTAAGAAATCAACATCAATATCAGAATCAAAATCGACGGTATACCATATGGCTCAATCCAAATCATGTATACCGTAGTGTATAAGCTCACAACCATGTGCATCAGCGTGCACAAATCAAATCAAAATACTAAAAGTGCATGAAAACTATGTTGGAAGCGTAAATCAAATCACCGACATAAAATAGGCATGAAATCACAATCAATACCTCAAGCGTAATAACTATGCGCAAAATATAAATGCCCAGTAGGTGCAACCATGGTGCACGAAAACAGAATCATGGAACTCAGCCATCAAGACCAAATTATGCGAATAGATCTCCCAAAATACCGAAATCCAAGATGACGGATACGTGATAATCGAATCACCAAATTACAAATCATAAATACCGTCGTCGGTATATCCTTCTTCAAAGTCGGGAAGGTGTCGGTGCATCCAATGCTAGCAGCGCAAGATATCTACTTGCCTCTTGCTCACGGTCTGGCGTCCTCTGTCTCTGGCTCCTTATCTTCTCTGCGGATTACCTATCTCGCAATCAATCGGCTCATCGGCCCTGTCAGATGTGCTAACGGGGGCGATTCTGTCCTGGCACTTCTCTGGTCATCTGCGTCCTCAGCACAGCATTTCTTCGGAAACTGGTCGCATCCCGACGCCTCTGTAGACATATCTGACCTTTAATCTTAACGGGGAGTAACAACAGCTCGTCAGCATCTCGCACGAACCTCTTGTACCACTTGTCTATATCATCGTCTACTCCGACGTCACGTCTCTATCTGCGCACTGCAAATATTCTCGGCTACGGCCCATCCGAAGTCTCTCACACGGACTCGAAATCACGAACTCGGTATCTTCATTACTCTGTAGAAGATATCTGGCCGAACGCATCCTCGGGAACTCATCCCAACCTGCGGAGGTATACTCCATATTCGTCCATTCCTGATCAACTCACAACGCCTCTGCATGCGTATCGCACCTCTGATGTCAGCGGAGTGGAACGTCATCTCGTCGAAATCTTATGCGAACTCTTTACTCCACTCTGCTCCAATGTCAACTGATTCGGGCTCGTCTTCTCAGGGCTGCATGGGCGCTCCAATGGCTATACTCGTATCTGGAGTCTCCCAAGCAATGTATCCCATCACATGATATCCGAATGATGTCGAATCATCCGATCGATTCGTCAGAACCTCATAATCCCCCAAGAGATCAACATCTTGAGTACAGTTTAATAGTATTCCGGTACATACCACAGCACCTGTGGACCAACCGTAGAAGGGCAAACCCAAGCCTCACAAATGGCACCGCTAAACTACCGCAAACCCTAAGGTTCGGAGGCATTCCATGGTCATTATGTCGAGTTTGGGTTTCATTCTTCTAGAGGGTCCATAGCATTACTTGCATTGTTTTCCGAATACTTTAAACTTGGAATCGGGTTCCTGACATTCGATCGCCTCTATCGACTCTTAACGAATCTGCGTAAAGTCGTCTCTAGCTGGAATCAATCTATCTGATGACCTCGCATCGGGGTAAGCGAACGAACCACATGTCCTAGTCATTCATCCTCGGGTGACTAGCGACCTTCCATCATATCTCTGAGTATATGCTCAAGCTGCAGTAGCTCCAATCATCTGGACGATATCTCGTCATTTGCAGCAACAACGGGCTCATTCATCTGTATGCTGAACAGCGTCTCAATCATCCTGCATAAGCGACATATCAATGGTCATCACATCCTGGCTGGCCTCTAGCAGTAGCCTGATCCTCTGGTGCTGATCAGCACATTCGGGAAATCTCGTAAAAACGATCTGTCGAACGCTCATGGCGCGAAAACACACTAAAACGACGCCTCTCTATGCAATCGTACATCTCTGAAATCACGCCCTAGTCAGTCCTCATCCGTGACGAGCTCATGCTGACGCAACTCTAGCCGTAGCTCTCTCTTCCCGTGAAACCGTGGCAGCAAAATCATAACCAATACCGATGAGGATAGATCATAGAAATGAATATAATACTGTGCAAGGAAATGTACATCCTAAGGTTTCTTAAGCGGAGTAGCGTATCGTAAATATGCCGCAGAACATACATACGGTACGTCACTCTACTCAAGTTACTTACTCCGTCAACCAAGGGTCATCCTACGCGATGAAGGTTCGGGTATAATACCCCCTCGACTAAGTTTAAGTTCCGTAAGGTCAAGCCTAAGTTCCGTATATATATAAACGCTCTAGGCTCCACATAGTCAAACTTATACTTGAACCAAGGTTAACCTAGCGCTCTGATACTAACTTTGTCACGACCCGAAATAGCACGTGACTGGCACTTAAATCATATGAAGTCCATAGAACCCCATCTAATCCAAGTAAGCCAAAAGCCCAGAAATCTAAAACCATTTTTAAGAGTAAATAAAGAAAATTGGTTTTTTAGAAGTAGGAAAACATGTTGAAAAACAAGGTTTTTAAATAAGTAAGCCGAATATACATTTTAAAAATCCTCAATGTCTTTCCTGAAAATTTCGGCAGAGTTTCCTTTGTAAATACTGGCCCCGAACGGGGTACAACATGATAAAAGCATATATACAATGATAAAAGGCATCCCCAAGCGGGAGCTAGCTCTTCGTCAATCGACGGTCACAACCATGCAAGCAGTATAATATACAACGCCAAAGGGCGAGGATCAAAACTCAAAGGAAAACTCAAATCAGTTTGAAAACCATAATACTACAACGCGCGACTCTAAGGTCGAAATAATACACAACTGGTTTTCTAAGTCTGAAACAATATACAAGTTTGGTTGATGGAATTACTAGATACAACTGAATAAAATAATACAAGGGTGGTCACGATGCGAGTGAACCCATCTACTAATGCAATCACCTAGAAAGGAAGCAGTGTGCCAGAAAAGTCGTAATGGAACCTGTACGGCAAAACCTGCAAGAACTGTGGCAGAACGGGGGTGAGTTGCCAACTCGTGAATAGAAAGCATCACAGAGCAGAAATCGTATGTATGACACAATCCTAAGTCAATACGATCAATATATATATAAACCTCAAGGAATAAGTCTGAAGCATGATTAGGTGGCAATGTAACATCTATACATGAGTGTAGTGCCAAGTGCTTGTGCCAGTGCCTCGGGTAATAACATATCATAAGTATGAGGTATGATCAATGTCGACTATATCATGAAGTCTATGAAAAAGTGGATATCATCCAACTATGTGATCAATGTCATCAATGTCAATATATGTATGTGGAAACCGTCCACGTGTCACCCAATGACAATAAGTATCATGCATGTAAATATCATAAACATATGCATGAAAGTATGAGGATGTAAATCAACATGTGTCGCTCGCGACATATCAAAATCATGGAACCTGAGTGTCAAGCATCGACACTCAAAAATATCATGAAACCTGTGCCTATCATCGGCACGTAAATCCTCATATATCGGGTTCCGTCAGTCCGGATCAGCCCATATCATCTCTCGACTCCGGTCGGTATCCTCCGGATATCCGCCGAGACCAAATACTATCACCGGTAGGTAGTAGTCCCTCTGTCAGGCTCACCGTCTGTATACACAGCATCCCTTTCTTGCCCCGGGGTACCATACCGGGTCCACCATGTACCCGCAATCGGCCTCATCCGCCTCCTCGAATCGGGTTTCACATGTCGCTCTCAGCACCGAGAAAACACATGGTGGACGCACTGAAATATCATATCAAGAGTAACTGGGTTTTTAAAACAATTACATACTCTCTTTTGAAATATCCACGGTTCCCAAATCCAGAAATATCATGGAAACAACATATCTCAATGCGTATAATCAAAAGCATGATGTATGCGACATGTAAAAGAAATGTAAGCATATCGGTATATCATGCAACATGGAATAGTAATATGCACATTTTGAGGGAAAACTGCTCTTTTAAAATGAATTAGTTTTAAAGAGTATCTTGCGGTTCCCAAATCTCTAATCAAGCCAGAATCATCTATGTATGTGCAAATACTTATGTATGTAAGTATGGGTGTACAATGGGTATGTACACAAGTATGCCATGCAAGAGATCATATCCTGAATGCAACCGTACTACAGTGTAGTGACATGGCAATTATCGATGATGAAATGTGTGAGCCGGCAAGCAGGTGTACGTGGAACATATACATCATCGATAATGGTGCTGGTGTCCTAACAGCATGAGTTTAATATAATAATAACCATTTGCACATGCAATGCGATGCGAATAACAAGAGTATGCAGAAATCGACTAATAAATGCAACAGTGACGCATCTGCATCAACATAAAAAGGTCATACAGTTTGCCATTTGAAATAAGACGAATCAGGGTTTTTAGTAAAATAAGGGCTACGGTGTTTTTAAGAAAAAATGCGTCTTTTGAAAATATCCGTAGAATCCCACTCTAAATTTTTTTCAAAAATTTCATTATTCATTCCTAATGAAAATGTGGGTTCCCTATTAATAGTTTCATAAAAAATTATATCTAAGCCAACGCTATCAAAATCACAAGTTTTCTTTACAGAACCGGTTTCTATATCCAAAATTTTCTCAAAATTTATATCTGCAATTCTTAATTTGTCAGAAATATCTTCCTAAAATATGTTTCAATCGATTAAATCAAACATCTTAACCTCAAACGTATCATCAATTAAATTCTCTTCATATAAATTTGTTGTTGGAGACCAAATTGGAAATTCAAAATTTTGAGGGTAGGTTTCAAACTCACTAGAAGGAGGCTTATCATCACTTCTCTCATGAACCAATAAATCAGACTCATCTAAACCACAGGATTCAAACGTGGATTCACAAATTGGGCACTCCTTATACCGCCTAATCTTCCTAGACATAAATTCTTACCTGCACATAGGACACTTATGATTTAAATGTTCTTCGGTTATACATTCCAAACAATAGTTATTCTCAACCACTTCCTCAATAGATTTCTTATGATGTTCTAAGCTGTTGGGAACAATCGGGCTTGGGTGGTTTGCATTTGGATGGTCCGTTGCTATTTCCTGTTGGCTATTGCAGTAGTTATTTGATCAAGGTCATTGATTGCTTGGTAGCACTAACGTTTTTCAGAAAAGTTTCCAACTGCATCTCAACATTAGAAAGTCTCATCTCCTCATCATTATCAACGTCTAATGATGGAAAAGTCTGGTATGGTTGATAATAATCTGATTGGGTATTGCCATAAGGAGGATAATAATATGGATCTGATGGGAATTGTTGTTAGTCTATAAAATTGGAAGAAGTGAACGTTGGTTTGGTTATGGTGTAAGGTGAATTATAACCACTCCTATATTTATTCATTCTAATATGATCGGCATGTGTTGGGTTAACTAGATAACATGGTTCATATAAGGTTGTTTTCGTATGTTCATCATCCATATATATATATATTATAAAAATAATATGAAGGAAATTAAATACGACTTTAGCAAATCACAACCAAAAAATATGCGTAAACAATCCCTAAATCTTGGTTCACCTAAGTCAATACAAGACCCGATTTTAGACTTCCTGTTGGGTTACACTAACGCCCTGGCCATCATTCGTGGCCGTTTGCGGAACAAATTTTTTATATGAGTATAGGGTGTTTTTCGTTACCCCATTGAGATGGGAATGCGCGCTTGCTTTTCAGGCGCATTACAGATTCCCCCTGCCTAGGGTAGGCTAGGATTTGTTGATTGTGGGGATCCGAATCTCCGGCAGCCGCGGACTAAGCTGCCGTTAATTACCCCTCGCATTTGGAGTGAGAGAACCTCCGATTAACGGGTTAAACTGGTTATGCGAACTCAATATGCAGTGTTGTGTTTTGAAGGGGTCTTGGATATATCGGGGGCCCCGCAGAGTTTTTACGGAGGTCCCGCTACCCGGATAGCGGGCTGGGGGTCAAGGGGGGCTAGCAGCTCCCTTGCGGGGTGCGGGAGAGTGCCTCGGCCCAAATTTTTTTGAGAGGGACAATGTTGTAGAGTATGTGTGTGTGTATACATATATATAAAAAAAAGAAAGGGCAAGGGCATCCAAAGGATGCGAGGGAAAAAGCGCCACCGCTTTGGGTGCTAGCGCTTTGAGCGCTAGCGCACAACGTGTCAGCACGTGGGCGCTCGAGCGCAAGAGTGCTATCGCTAGTGCACCACGTGGGCACTCGGGCGCTAGCGTTTTGGGCGCTAGCGCTTTGAGCGCAAGATCGCTAGCGCACCACGTGTCAGCATGTGGATGCTCGGGCGCTCGCGCTTTGGGCTCCAGCGCTCTGAGTGCAAGAGCGCTAGCGCTCAAAGCGCTGGCGCACCACGTGTCAGCACGTGGGCGCTCGGGCGCTAGCGCTTTGGGCACTAGCGCTCTGAGCGCTAGCGCCCCACGTGTCAGCACGTGGGCGCTCGAGCGGCAAAAGGGACTTGCTCTCTGCAATGAGAGTTGTATTCCCAGAAAGGAGCACTTATTATTCTCTGTATATATATATATATATATATATATATATATATATATATATATATATATATATATATATATATATATATATATATATGAGGAGTTAAACTCCTAGGATGTTTTGAAGCAGATGAAGGGCTTCTCCCCTTGAGCCCTAGTTCTTTCCCAAAGTGGGGTTTCTGGAGATGGGTCTCCTTCTTCTTCCTTTGTTGGCCGGATCTTGAAGATCAAGAAGTATGAGATTTTAAAAATCTCTCCTTTCTGAGATCCGATGGCAGATCTGAGTTCCCCTTTGTGGGTTTTGTGGTGAAAAACTATTTTGTTTTATAAAAGGAAGAGTAAAACTCTTGATTTAATTCAAAAGAAAAAAAGGGTTTTAGAACCTTGAGGAAGAAGAAGATCACAGATCTGGATTTTTTTTGAGAGAGAAAAAGTTGTTGAGATATTTCATTATCTTTGCCTTTATAGGCTATACATTTTACATATAGCCTCTTGGGCTTTACACAAATGGCATTTTAGCCATCTCATGGCTCATGTGCCATTTATTTTTGCACATAAGCCATGGGCTTACAAAAATTTGGTTTTATGCCCATTTTGTTTACATTCATGCATAAAGAATTACATAAAAATTATTTATTACATGATTTCATTTTGGCATGGGGGAGGGCCAGCCGCTTCATGTTCGGACTCGACCTGGGCATGGGCTTGTTTGGCTTGGGTTGACTTTGACTTTGACTTGGTCAACCGAGGTGCAATTTTCGACTTCAACAAAGTGCCCCCCATCAATAAATGCACACCACATATGCGTGTCGTGTGCATGAAGTTGATGGATCTTCTTTTGAGTGGAGGCGACTTGCTTTGGTTCCCACTTTTTGGGATGCACTGCCCTTTTAGCGACTTGGACGGTCGTCACTTGACGCGTCTCCGAGACAGAATGTCCATGGTAGACTTTTCCCTCGCCCGGAGCGACCTGGTTACTGCTTTGTAGGAAGCCTGCACTGCCCTTTTTACGACATGGACGGTCGACGCTCTGATCCGGAGCGATTTGGTTCCCGATTTGTGGGAAGCCTGCACTGCCCTTTTTGCGACATGGATGGTTGACGCTTGACGTGTCTCCGAGCTGGAGTGTCCGTGGTAGACTTTTCCCTCACCTGGAGCGATCTGGTTCCTGCTTTGTAGGAAGTCGGCACTGCCCTTTTTACGACATGGACGGTCGGCGCTCTGATCCGGAGCGATTTGGTTCCCGATTTGTGGGAAGCCTGCACTACCCTATTTGCGACATGGACGGTCGACGCTTGACGCATCTCCGAGGCAGAGTGTCCGTGGTAGACGTTTACCTGGACCGGAGTGATTTGGTAGACGTGCCCCTGGCATGGAGTGTCGCTGGTCGACGTTTTTCCGGCACGGAGTGTCTGTGTTGGACGTTTCCCCGAGACGGAGTGTCGCTGGTCGACGTTTCCCCGGCACAGAGTGTCGCTGATCGACTTGCCCCGGCACGGAGTGTCACTGATGTTCGACTTGTCCCCGGCACGGAGTGTCGCTGATCGACTTTTCCCCGGCACGGAGTATCGCTGTTCGACTTGTCCCCGGCACGGAGTGTCGCGGATCGACTTGTCCCCGGCACGGAATGTCGCTGATGTTCGACTTGTCCTTGGCACGGAGTGTTGCTGATTGACTTATCCCCAGCATGGAGTGTCGCTAATGTTCGACTTGTCCCCGTCACAGAGTGTCGCTGATCGACTTTTCCCTAGCACGGAGTGTCGCTGTTCGATTTTTCCCCGGCACGGAATGTCGCTGATCGACTTGTCCCCGGCACAGAGTGTCGCGGATCGACTTGTCCCTGGCACGGAGTGTCGCTGATGTTCGACTTGTCCCCGGCACGGAGTGTCGCTGTTCGACTTGTCCCCAGCACGGAGTGTCGCGGATCGACTTGTCCCCAGCACGGAGTGTCGCTGATGTTCAACTTGTCCCCGTCATGGAGTGTCGCTGATCGACTTGTCCCCGGCATGGAGTGTCGCTGATCAACTGGTCCCCAGCACGGAGTGTCGCTGTTCGACTTGTCCCCGGCATAGAGTGTCGCTGATCGACTTTTCCCCGGCACGGAGTGTCGCTGTTCGACTTGTCCCCAGCACGGAGTGTCGCGGATCGACTTGTCCTCAGCACGGAGTGTCGCTGATGTTCGACTTGTCCCCGGCACGGAGTGTCGCTGATTGACTTGTCCCCGGCACGGAGTGTCGCTGATCGAATTATCCCCGGCACAGAGTGCCATGGATCGACTTGTCCCCGGCACGGAGTGTCGCTGATCGACCTGTCCTCGGCACGGAGTGTCGCTGATGTTCGACTTGTCCCCGGCATGGAGTGTTACTGATCGACTTGTCCTCGGCACGGAGTGTCGCTGATCGACTTTTCCCCGGCACAGAGTGTCGCTGATGTTCGACTTGTCCCCGGCATGGAGTGTTGCGGATCGACTTGTCCCCAGCACGGAGTGTCGCTGATATTGGACTTGTCCCCGGCACGGAGTGTCGCTGATCGACTTGTCCCCGGCACGGAGTGTCTGTGTTGGACGTTTCCCCGATGCAGAGTGTCGGCTGGTTGACGTGTCCCCGAGACGGAGTGTCTGCTTGTTAACGTGTCCCCGAGACGGAGTGTCTGCTTGAGGTTTCCCCGTTACGGGGTGTCGTTGTTTAACGCGAAGGTCGATGTTGGAATTGGTTGGTTTGATTTGTTTGATTTGAATTAACATCAGCATCGCTACACTGGAATATGGTACCGGGAGCGAATCATCATTTGTCATGAGAGGATTTGGGAATTGGTTTTCTGTCGGCATCTGCATTGCTGCACTGGAATAATACTAGGAGCAACTCATCATTTGCCCCGGGAGGATTTGGGAATTGGTTTTTTGTTTGGCATCTGTATTGTTGCACTGGAATAATTCCAGGAGCAACTCATCATTTGCCCCGGAAGGATTTGGGAATTGGTTTTTTGTTTGGCATCTGCATTGCTGCACTGGAATAATGCCAGGAGCAACTCATCATTTGCCTCGGAAGGATTTGGGAATTGGTGGCTTAGGAGACAGGTTTAGATCCCTATCACCTAAGGCTTTTCGATTTTATGGGCCGTAAGGGTCCCATAAAAGCATTTTCTCCCTATGAGTCGAAAGGATCTTGTAGGCGTTTTTTTTCTCCTTAGGAGTCATGGGGACTCCTAAGTGTGTGGCTCCTTTGTGAGTCGTAAGGATCTCACGCGGGAATTTCTCCTCACAAAGTCGAGAGGACTTTGCGAGTGCATTTCATCTCTCTTTTTTTTATTACGAGTTTGCGCCTTTTCGGGTTTTCACAAACTCGCCGGCAGTCCTGCTGTTTTTACTCACGGAGCCCTTTCGGGTTTTCATCCGTGTCTATTTTGCTTGTGGACATGCCCCCTTTTTTTGGTGGGACTTGGGAGAGATTTGGATTGTTTTACGCCCGTGGATTGTATACGGTTTTGCAGGATATATGATCCAGACCGTAGGGCCGGAAAAATTTCGGGACTTTGTTAGCGTCTGCATCGCTACATTGGAATATGGTACCAGGAGCGACTCATCATTCGCCGTTGGGGTATGGGATTTGGAATTTGGTTGGCGTCTGCATCGTTGCACTGGAATATGGTACCAGGAGCGACTCATCATTCGCCGCTTGGGATTTAAGTTTGGAATTTGGTTGGCGTCTGCATCGCTGCATTGGAATATGGTACCAGGAGCGACTCATCATTCGCCGCTTGGGATTTAAGTTTGGAATTTGGTTGGCGTCTGCATCGCTGCACTGGAATATGGTACCAGGAGCGACTCATCATTCGCCACTTGGGGATTGGGGAGCGATGGCTTAGGAGACAGGTTTAGGTCCCTGTCACCTAAGGCTTTTCAATTTTATGGGCCGTGAGGGTCCCATAAAAGCATTTTCTCCCTACGAGTCGTAAGGATCCCGCCGATGTATTTTCTCCTTAGGATTCGTGAGGACTCCTAAGCGTGTTTTTCTTTTGTGAGTCATAAGGATCCTACAAAGGTTTGTTCTCTTCATGTATCGTGAGGACACGTGAGTAGGTCTTCTCAATGGAGCATAATTCCAAAGGCGGAGACCAGCCGCGTAACTGGTGATTGCGGTGGGATATGGGTATGATGAGAATTATTTGAGCCCGTGGATTGTATATGGTAGTCAATTTGGGAACCGGCCGTAGGGCTGGAAGAATTTTGGGAAATTGGATTTTGGTTGGCGTCTGCATCGCTGCACTAGAATATGGTACCAGGAGCGACTCATCATTCGCCGTTGTTTTTTTTGTTTTGTTTTTTTTTTTGTTGTTTTTTTACCGCAATTGCTCTATCATTTCAGCTTTTCTTATCACGAAGATCGCGATTGCCCTATCATTTCGGCTTTTATTCGCGATTGCCTAATCATTTTGGCTTTATTTTCATCTTTATTTTACTCGCTGATTTTTATTGCGAGTTGTCCCATCATTTCGGCTTTTCTTTATTTCTCTTTTATTTACACATTTTTTGTTTATTTACATATATATATTTTTTTACATTCCCAGATTAACGACTTAGAGGTCGATTATTCCCAGTTTAATGACGTGGTGGTCGATTGTTCCCAGTTTAATGACGTGGTGGTCCTCTGGTGTTCCCAGTTTAACGACGTGGTGGTCCTCTTTGCTTATCCTAGCCCCTTGAACTTTGATCTTGGCGGAGCTGTGTTGATGACCGTAGCTCTGTGGCTTGCCGATACATCCAAGGACTGTGAGGTTTTTCCAAGTTTGTATTGATTCTCCACCCAATCTTTGGAAATATAGCAGTTTTCGATGGTATGACTCACCATTCTATGATATGGGCAGTATATGGGATTGCCGGTCATGCTCATTTCATGTGGCCTCTTTGGAACGGGCAGTTGCAGACCGTTGTTCAAGGCGTCCATGAATATTTTGCAGACTTCATCCCTCCTGAAGGAGTATACCTTCTTCTTTCTCTCCATTGGAGTAGGTGCCTTTACTGATGCTGGTCCTCGAGGCCGATCAGTCTTTGGTTCGCCCTTTTCAGATAATGGCACATGTCTGGGAGGATTAGGTTCCCGAAAGGCTTCGGTCTCCATTTGCATGAAATCAGCGGTCGTAGCTTGACTGTTTGCTAACATGCCTTTAGACAGTTCTATCTCTCCCGTCTTGTATTGCCTTTCGACCCAATCTTTGAAGACGAAGCATTCCTCAATGGTATGACCTATCACCCTGTGATAGGGGCAATATTCTGGGTCGTCGGTCATATTCACTTCTTGCAGTCTCTTTGATTCTGGCAGTTGTAGACCGTTTCTTAGGGCGTCCCTGAATATCTTGTGGACTTTTTCCCTTTTGAAGGAATATACCTTTTCCAGTTTCTCTTTCAGAGGCAATTCCCCCCGGCGTATGTATCGGAGGGACTGGAGGCTGATTGCGGCCGTTTTCCGCAAAGAAGCTCCGCTCTTAGGTTGAAGTGGGTATCAGTTGGCTGCCTCCGGGTATCAATCCCTGGCTCATGAACCAAAATTTGATTTCGCTGAAATTGCAATCGGGCGACCTGGGTCGCGAGATCTGCTGCGACGTTTGCCAATTCGTCGACTTTGGTGTAAGTCCATGCTATCCTTCCCCGGTACTTACGGGGTTGCGGAATTGGTGAAAAACGATTTTTCAAGAGGTGGTAACATGGACTCATAATACGGATCTTTGTTAAACAACCATCTAACAAACCTAACTAGGAGTTTTACCTACTCGGTTAGGGGGTTATACCTTTCTTGAACTCCTTCGTCTTCAACTCTTGTGGTGTACGGACCGGCCTCCCCTCGTCGTCTTCTCGCGCCGAAGATGGATCCACCCGAAAGCTTCTACCTTTTGGCTTCTTCTTCGAACTTGAAGAAACTAGAACACTTGGCTTGCTAGGCCTTGTGAACTAAGATGGGTAGAGAATTGTTTTGGTGTTTTTATCTCTAAGGAAATGGTTCTCAACTCTTGAGAGGGGTTTTCCTTGAGCTAGAGAGAGCAAGAGGAAGAGGGAGAGCTTGAACAAGAGAGAGCTCAAGAGAGAGAAAACAAATGAAAGAATGAGCATCACTTTTCTCATCCTCTCTCTCATAATCCAAAAAGAATAATAATAATAATAGTAATTGAGTATTATGTGATGGTTCATATCATATCAAGTGGCATTATCATTTCATGCACTCATTTTGCAAAGCTCAACAAGCAATCAAAAGTCTTTGCATGAAATGACAACCATTGTAATGATGATGGTCAACTAGTCCAACTTAGTCAACCGGTCAACCAAGTCAACAAAGTCAACCTTTCAACCAAACGATGCACAATAATACTTAATTAATATTATCATTAATCATATTTCTTATTCTCATTAGAGTTTAGCAAAAGTCAATGGTCAATAGTCAACAACCCCAATGAGAATTCTCTGCCTCCGTCTCTCTGTGAACTGTGCATACACACCCGCATTCGCGTTCCGAGGAACACGAATACAAACGAGATAAAACCAACCCCAAAACATACACTAGGATCTGGCTTAAACCTGTTGGAGATAGTGCCCTCAGAGTCAATTATTGGATCACAGGCACGTGATTGCAATGATTGAGGGGAGGACCTGTCCCAGTAGGACAGTCTTACTCAAGATGATAGTATGCTATCTGGTTTATCTTTATCATCGTGTACTGCTTTAGGTGACCTTACGAGTCGCTATTACACGTTGATAGAGCCCCTAGGATTCTTGCTTGACTACCAGCAGTATGAGGGCGATCATATACGTGAGAGCTGGAGTCTATAAGCACATCCTTAAAAGGTCCCTAGTCGTGGGAGTTTCGAGACAGGGCATCGATACTCTACAGTAGACTAGTGTATATAGTCGAGACCCCGACGAGGGGTGGCGGCCGGTCTCACAAGCCACTGGTGTCAGTTGGTTCACCTAAGATGTATACAGGTGCTCATTGGGTTATGAGTACACCGGACAGGACTCGCCGGGAACCTGCTAGTTGGTATTATAACTGACGTCAGATAGCAGTTCCCTGGTGACATGTGTACAGGTTAGTTCATCGACCTGAGATCGTTATTTGTCTCGTGTGAGTTCCCACTGTGCTTTGATTACTACCCTACCACGCTCAAAGGAGACGTGCAAACAGGTTTTAGTTGGGTACAGTCCCGAGCTATATGGAGGCAGTGAGCGGATCTGCAGGGGTTCGTCTCTCCCGGTATTGGGGGTGAGGTCGCGCTGTGTCTAGGAGAGCCAGAACATGAAAAGTCCTTGGCCAAGGCAGGAGATTTGCTGGTAGGTATTCCATTAGTATCTCAGGGTGTTCTGGGCTACACTCCGACACGACTTGTACCGCTTTTGGGGGTCTGACTTTTACCAACCCCCTAGGCCCACTATGCGATGCTCATAGACGAACGGACCGGACTGTACGGATATTGTCACTGACAGGCTCAGTAGGGTGTCAGGATGAGTTCGCTCATCGACGTCCCTTTTGGTCAATAGCTAGTGGCCCGTCACTTATGGTTTATACCTCTGACGTGCTAGTGGTTAAATCCACAGCCATAGTATTGACGAGTCTTTAGAGTCCACCATACACAGTTACTCAGGTTTCGGGCGAAACGCTGTAGAGGCCGTATGGAGATATGGCAGGGTTCGATCAGATACGCGCGGTATTGCACAGATCGTGATCGGATGGTTTTTACTAGCCGGCTTTGGCTTAAGCCGGATCCTAGTATTAGACAGTGTAGTTTTGTCTCTTTGCATTTGTGTTCAGTGGGAATACAAATGCGGGCATGTATATGCAGTCGCGGGGTTTTTCCTGTAATTTATTACGGGATCAGTTTTCTGAAGTTGCCAGTTTGCATTCCGTTCCGGCCGGTTTTCCTTTGTTCCTTCACGGCCGGACTTTTCGATGGAGGGGGTAATTTGCAATTGTGCAAATTACTTTTTGTGGAGGGCTTTCTTGCATTTGTGCCTTCATAATCATGAGATTCTTTTCTTGTCCATTCCATTGCATTTATTATGATGGTTGGTGAAAGGATGTGAGTGAGAAATGAGTATGACCATTTTGATTTGAGGTTGATACCTTTTCTTCTCTTTTGATCAAGCCTTTTCTAATGGTGAAAAAAGAATTATTCTTTCCTCCACCATTGCTTTAGGGGCCGGCCACACTAGAGGGAGGAAAGGGGTTCATTTGTGTGAGAGAGAGATTCATTCATCTCATATTTATTCTATGCTTGCTACCAAATATCACACACCTCTCTCCAAAGATTATTTCTTCTTCTCCATCCATACAAGGCATCTTCAAACCCCAAAAGAGACAACCATTCTACACTTGTCTACAGCAAATCTTGGACGCGTCGGCTAGCCAACTTCGCGCCCGAGTTGCCTCTGTCCAGAGGTGGGAGCCCGTAAAAGAATCCGGCTACGTGGTGCCCTTTCCGACGAGGAGGTGACGGAAGGAGATTCCGCGGGAGATCGGAGTGGAGACGAAGATCGAAGGACACGGATTGCTTGGTATATCTCTTCACCCATCTTGTTCTTTGCTAGTAGCTAGGTTAATGGCCCGATCCGGGATAAAAGTGCGCGGTGGTGCCGGTTTGCTAGTTTGCAAAGTTTTTCGTTTCCGCGTTTCCGGCGTCGGATCGACGGCCGGGACGCCGCCGTGCACTTACATTGGTATCAGAGCCACGCCGTTAACCTTGCCTAGCTTGCTCTAGTATGTTTAGAACTCGATCGAACAAAAATCCCCAAAAACCCTATTTTCCAATGCTTCATGTTTCTGTCGAAATTTTTTCTGCTCCAAAAATTTTTCAGGTTGTCGCAGAAACACAAGCAGGAAATTCTAAGAATACTGGGAAAATTTGATGAAGTGTTTCTTCAGTTCGACCGCGGAAACGCGGCTAAACCCCTAGTTTGGCCGCGGTTCTGTGGTGGGAAGGAGTTCTCATTGCACCAAAATTTCCCAGTAGGCTTATGGTTAGGAAATGGGGGTTTTGGGATATTCTTTTTGGGCCCAGATTTTCTGTGAGTGCTACAGTACTGCTTGGGGCCCACTTAGGTAATTTTGATCGATCAAAAAGTTTAAACATGCTAGTTCATAGTATTTACATTATATCTGCGACCGTGAATGTCACTCGATCGGTAAATCCAGTCTATCTGCTATAGCCCTTTTAGACGGATTTGCGAACGTGACATTCACGTTGATGTTCTGTGTTTTGCTGTGATATTGCGGATTGGTCGTGGGGGATAGCCTAGGTGCAATGTTAGTACAGTTTTGTTTTATATGTACATTTGATATTGCGGGGCGAGCGTCCGACATGTGGACTGCCGTCACTGCTTGTTTGTATTAGTCTTTTGGGGCACGACCAGGTCGAGGTCGATGTACCCGTTGTATATTTTACTTTCTGTACTAGGATTACCCCAAGGAGGGGTGCACGGATAGCCGGGTTCTAGAGGGAAACGGGCCCGCATCTCATGGCGTTGAGACGGAGGGGGCTTTACTCTAGAATTGGCGGGTTATTCGCCGCACTCGTAGGGGGTACAGGTTGACCCAGGAGGGGTGCCTAAGTTACCGGATTCCGTGAAGTGCTGGGTGGTCCATTCACGTTGTTGAAGGGGGCTGCCTTGCTTCAGGTTTTGGCGGGTAACTTGACGCGCCCATAGGGGTCTAGGATTTCATTGCACATGCTATCCACACGACCAGGGGAACGTCGGGTTTCAGTAGCGGCTCTATGAAACCCGAGGATCCCAGATATCTGTATTGTTCTGTGATGCTGTTCATTTCTGTAATGTTGCATTTTATTACGCCTTGAGAAAATTTTTATATATTGATATATATACTAGTAGATGTTGTATATGTTTTGCATCCGCGCTAGTCCAGTCCCCGCTCTGTCGTTAGTTAAGTAACCTAACGGGTGATGACGGGACCCAGTGGCGAATGCGGATGGCATATACGTACATCATTATTTTTGTTCTTTTTGGTGTGATCAATTGATGGGACTGCGTTGATTCGGATCAATGCAAGATAAAAAAACCTATTCTGATGTTGTTGGAACACTTTTCAAAAAGCTGTTATTGCAAGGACGTTCACTTTTGTTTTGCATCGTGGTATTCAGTTGGAATATCCTGCTCCTCAGTCGACGAGGCAAGGGCCGAGCCCTTCACCGGGAGTGACCCCTTGGACAAAAGTTTGCGTCAGGGCAATAACTTCACTATAGTCATTTACTTTTTCTTTGCATCGTGGTATTCAGTTGGAATATCCTGCACCTCATTCCACGGGGAAAGAGCCGAGATCCCTTCACCGAGAGTGACCTCTTTAGCAAAGGTTTTCGTCACTATATTTTTAAAAAAGCTATCCGGTTCCTTCAACGATATCAAGTTCATTACGTTAAAGGTTTTCGCCAGAAACCATTCGTAGCCCTCCGTCATTTCAGACGGGTAGCACGTAGTATTCATGCTATGTTTGTTGGCCTTCGTCAAGGCATAGTGTATGGTAGCTGCTTGTTACCTTTCTGCTGCATAGATAGATGCGTTGGTTTGGGACAGTCGTATAGCCTTGTTGGCCTTCATCAAGGGCTTGTACGGGTGGGTTCAAATTAACCTGGACAATGGCGGGTAGAACTTGACATGTGACTTATGATTTGTTGGCCTTCGTCAAGGTCATAAGAGCATGGGGCAAAAATCCACATCGGGAGTTTCAAAAGAACTGAAACTTGCCAGATATGCGCATACCTTCTGGAGTGTGATAACGTGAGCGGATTCCGTCACGTTATCATGCGATGATAGTTGGATCCCGATTCCCACTGATGAGTTGGTTTACTCCTCGGGTGATCTCGGCTAATTCTTCTTTTAGGTTTGGGGAAGAATTTGACGTTACAGTGGGAGGTTTCCAGATTAGATAAAGTGATAACCATTCTGATCTAGGTTAGAGTGCACGCTGAGTGTTTCTTTTCTCTCTCTCTTTGGCAGTGACCATTGACCCGACCCTAGACTATGACTCAGTGACCAAGTTGACCGAACCTTCTTAACACTGGCTTTTGGATTGTCAGAGTTGCAAACCTCATTGCCACTCCTACTTTTACCCTTTTCTCCAGGACACCCCGTTTTACTAAGAACGTCCACTTCCATTGGACAAAACCATCGTATGGTTATATACGAACTCGAAGGAATTCGAGGATGGTTTCTGGTTCTGGAGAAAACGAATATGACTATTCAATTGTCTTTTCCTTTTACCTTCTCTCAGGTTGCGAGTACTCCTTGGTTTAGGAGATAGTACACCTATTACGCAAATTGGATAGTATTCTTCCAAACCATAGGCAGGTGCCGAACGATGGGGAATGAAGAAAACCAATTAGCCTAAACGGTGTACAGAAGGTATTAAGTAAAGACAAAGAAAGGGATTAGTAAGAGGGCAAAGTAAATTGCGACTGCTATTCACGACCAAACCAAGTATTTCTTTGCCAATCCTAAATCACCTTTGTATTTCTCCAGGACACTCCGTATCACTATGAATATCCCAAGTTTATTGGATAATCCATCGTATGGTTATATACGAACTCGAAAGGAACTTGTTCCAGTTCAGGGATGGATCCTGGTTCAGGAGAAATAGGAATAAGGTTCATTCGGTTGTCTTTTATCTTCACCTTCTCTCGCATTGCGAGTGCTCCTAGGATTAGGACAGTACACCCATTATGCTTATTGGATAGTCTTCTTCCAAACCATAGGCTGGTGCCGAACGGTAGGGAAGGAAGAAAACCATTTGGCCTAAAAGGGTGTACAGAAGGTAATGACTAAAGACATATAAAAGGATTTGGAGAGGTGGCAAAGAATTATACGGTTATAGTTGTGAATCTGGATAATGGAAGAGGCATTACTAGGAATATCGGGATACCCCATCGAAACATTTCAATGTTTCAGTTTCACTGTATACTGTTAAAAGAAAACTGATTTCCCAATTAGACACTTGCTCCAGGGTATGTATTTACTAGGTATGATTCTCACATCTGTATGGTTTTACAGATGATGAGTGGGAGTAAGTTATTGGGAATTGGGTGATCATCCCCATTATATCGGGATTCGTTGTAATCGGTGATATTTGAGGAAGTCACCTGGGTTATTTGCCGGACGACAAATATTTGGTTTTGAATATCCGTTGTTATGCATCAATTTCAAATTGATATATCTATACGTCTATTTTTATAGAGTGAGATATACCTTTTTGAAATTATGTCTATGACATTTACCTATATCATTGGATGGTTAGGTAAGGAGCATTGAACAGCGGTGTAATTCTTCTTAACCATAAGTACAGTTTTCAACCTACAACACACAGTGAATGAGTCACTAGACTCAGGGGACTTATACAGAGTATTGTATATTGTCTAATGTCCATTAGGACAGAGGGGTTGGTCCTCGTACTATATTCAGTTTACTTATAACTTCTCTAGTTCTAAGACACGTGTTTCGTAGAAACATAAGGTCGAAGTTTTGAGAAGTTATAGGTATAAGAATAAAGTAGAGAACCAGATGTTGCAAGTATCAGGATTCTTCAAGGTGATCGAAGATGTAGATACTTGTGTATGGTATTCAGTTGATAGTAATGATTAAGAGAACTTGCTTCTCTTTCAGGTTACTCATAATTGGAAGTATTCCTAAGTTGAGTAATGCTGATCGGCCTCCTTCCATTTAGTTGACATGCATTGGAGACAGCTGCATGATTTGAATCTGGTTCAATTAAATCAGTGCCTCTGTTTCTATATTGGATATAGAACAGTTCATATCTTGACATTGTTAAGATACGGGGAGTTGTCCGGCTTATGCTTAAAACCAGACTCCGGATAACTCAAGGCGCGTTTCTGTAATGGCTGTTTATGGGTTGACCCGGGCTATGACGAGGGTTGATTTTCTACCATCTGAAGATCAATAGTGATATTGTTCTAGACTCGCCACAGTTTTAATAAAAATGGATTTTTTTTTTCAGAAAAAAGTAGTGGGAGTATGGTAGAACTGGAAGTGATTCCAGAATCGCAAACGATTACTGAAGATTTGATAAGAACCTAAAGATTCAATCTGGTTTGACATTCCATTGGCCACTCCGCAGATAAAGTGGGTAACCTCAGGCACCCGAGAGGTACTTCGGTATGCTCAAGGACGGTGGCAGGGAGGTTCTTGTTTACCCAGACTTGCCATTGCTGTTGTTCCAGACTGTGAGATCCGGCAGGAGGATGAGTATAGCATCGTTCTAAACTAGATTTAGAAGTGTATGTCTATATGACTCTGCCAGAGGGTTGTCGTAGTCAGTGGGAGCAGCGGAAGCATTGGTGGACATGAGGCTTATGTCTATTTATAGACTAAAGCGGATACAGCGGAGATAGATCATCTATTTCTGATGTGACAGTCATAGGTTTGACTTCATCAGAATAGGAGATGGATCTGTTAAGAAGGTAGTAGGGTGTGATGTCCTGGTATTTGATGACATACACAGAGTAGGAAGTGATATTCCTATACTACGATCGGTTATACTTTGGTCGTCAAACAGTAGTTTCACCACATAGGAATTGGATCTTATATCGTACATTCTGGTCACTAGATCTATGGTTTTAGATCTAGATTTGGGTGGTTTCCCAATCTGGGTACTTAGACAGCATTCTATGAGTATTTAGAATGGACGACTCCTGGCATGGTGGTGTACCTGCAGGTAATGGAGTCACCCTCTCTAAAGGTGTCTTACAGACTAAAGGGGAGAGGGATGTACATGATTGGCAGATCACTTGCTTAGGCAATTGAGTCAATCATGAGATGTCAAGTACCACACCAGATGTTGTTTTTGCAGTAGGTGAAATAAGTTGATATTGATCCAATCCTGGAGAAACGATCGGAAGAAGTTTTAGAACATAAGTTAATGTTCTAGGGATATGATAACAGCATTCTCCTTCGGGAGACAGTTATCATTCTAGGCTTCCAAGGTGACCTGGATGGCAGAGTGGCTGTCAGAATTATAGTTTTCCCTCTGACGAGGGGCAGTATTTTGGACAGGTGGTCCAGGTGGATACTGAGGGAAGGTATGGCGCAGGATACTGATTAAGTTCAGTTGACGATACAGTCTAAGAAGTTTGGATTTGGAGTTCATTTATGAGCTAGGTCCCATCAGATATCCAGACACATTCTAAGACAGGTATTGCTCATTTCGGGAGATGGCTTTCTCCGCGAACTTGAGATAGAGAGAGACATAGAAAGAAACATCAGAGCGGATCCACTCACTGAGGCTATTCCTAGAACGCAATAGTTTCGCAAACGAGCTTTGTGAGACTGACTAGTAGAGAAGTTGGGTATTCGGTATCGCACGAGCTGTGAGTATGCGACATCGCAATAATTAGCCTTGAGTGCAAGTGGGAGATTGTTGGAGATAGTGCCATCAGAGTCAATTATTGGATCACAGGCACGTGATTGCAATGATTGAGGGGAGGACCTGTCCCAGTAGGACAGTCTTACTCAAGATGATAGTATGCTATCTGGTTTATCTTTATCATCGTATACTGCTTTAGGTGACCTTACGAGTCGCTATTACACATTGATAGAGCCCCTAGGATTCTTGCTTGACTACCACCAGTATGAGGGCGATCATATACGTGAGAGCTGGAGTCTATAAGCACATCCTTAAAAGGTCCCTAGTCGTGGGAGTTTCGAGACAGGGCATCGATACTCCAGAGTAGACTAGTGTATACAGTCGAGACCCCGACGAGGGGCGGTGGCCGGTCTCACAAGCCACTGGTGTTAGTTGGTTCACCTAAGATGTATACAGGTGCTCATTGGGTTATGAGCACACCATACAAGACTCGCTGGGAACCTGCTAGTTGGTATTATACCTGACGTCAGATAGCAGTTCCCTGGTGACATGTGTACAGGTTAGTTCATCGACCTGAGATCGTCATTTGTCTCGTGTGAGTTCCCACTGTGCTTTGATTACTACCCTACCACGCTCAAAGGAGACGTGCAAATAGGTTTTAGTTGGGTACAGTCCCGAGCCACATGGAGGCAGTGAGCGGATCTGCAGGGGTTCGTCTCTCCCGGTATTGGGGGTGAGGTCGCGCTGTGTCTAGGAGAGCCAGAACATGAAAAGTCCTTGGCCAAGGCAGGAGATTTGCTGGTAGGTATTCCAGTAGTATCTCAGGGTGTTCTGGGCTACACTCCGACATGACTTGTACCGCTTTTGGGGGTCTGACTTTTACCAACCCCCTAGGCCCGCCATGCGATGCTCATAGACGAACGGACCGGACTGTATGGATATTGTCACTGACAGGCTCAGTAGGGTGTCAGGATGAGTTCGCTCATCGACGTCCCTTTTGGTCAATAGCTGGTGGCCCGTCACGTATGGCTTATACCTCTGACGTGCTAGTGGTTAAATCCACAGCCATAGTATTGACGAGTCTTTAGAGTCCACCACACACAGTTACTCAGGTTTCCGGCAAAACGCTGTAGAGGCCGTATGGAGATATCGCAGGGTTCCATCAGATACGTGCGGTATTGCACGGATCGTGATCGGACGATTTTTACTATCCGGCTTTGGCTTAAGCCGGATCCTAGTATTAGACAGTGTAGTTTTGTCTCTTTGCATTTGTGTTCAGTGGGAATACAAATGCGGGCATGTATATGCAGTCGCGGGGTTTTTCCTGTAATTTATTACGGGATCAGTTTTCTGAAGTTGCCAGTTTGCATTCCGTTCCGGCCGGTTTTCCTTTGTTCCTTCACGGCCGGACTTTTCGATGGAGGGGGTAATTTGCAATTGTGCAAATTACTTTTTATGGAGGGCTTTCTTGCATTTGTGCCTTCATAATCATGAGATTCTTTTCTTGTCCATTCCATTGCATTTATTATGATGGTTGGTGAAAGGATATGAGTGAGAAATGAGTGTGACCATTTTGATTTGAGGTTGATACCTTTTCTTCTCTTTTGATCAAGCCTTTTCTAATGGTGAAAAAAGAATTATTCTTTCCTCCACCATTACTTTAGGGGCCGGCCACACTAGAGGGAGGAAAGGGGTTCATTTGTGTGTGAGAGAGATTCATTCATATCATATTTATTCTATGCTTGCTACCAAATATCACACACCTCTCTTCAAAGATTATTTCTTCACCTCCATCCATACAAGGCATCTTCAAACCCCAAAAGAGACAACCATTCTACACTTGTCTACAGCAAATCTTGGACGCGTCGGCTAGCCAACTTCGCGCCTGAGTTGCCTTGGTCCAGAGGTGGGAGCCCGTAAAAGAATCCGGCTACGTGGTGCCCTTTCCGATGAGGAGGTGACGGACGGAGATTCCGCAGGAGATCGGAGTGGAGACGAAGATCGAAGGACACGGATCGCTTGGTATATCTCTTCACCCATCTTGTTCTTTGCTAGTAGCTAGGTTAACGGTCCGATCCGGGATAAAAGTGCGCGGTGGTGCCGGTTCTCTAGTTTGCAAAGTTTTTCGTTTCTGCGTTTCCGGCGTCGGATCGACGGCCGGGGCGCCGCCGTGCACTTAAAAAACCAAACCCCGCTAGTGTTAACTATCCGGACACTAAACGTATACAAGTGCACGGATGTGACCGAACACTGTCGCAAAACCATGCGACCTGTCGTAAAACCATGCAATCTCTACTCTTTTTCCTAAAGGCGAATAGCTCTCTGTGTGCGACTCTAAAGACTCGACACTACGCTGGCAGTGGGTTTAACCACAGACCGTAATCGGCACTAGCTGTGCGTAACGGCCCCCAGGTAGATGCCGATAAGAAGACGGATGAGGTGAAACCCATCTGAACTCCTACTGAGTCTGAATATGACAATCTCCATACAGTCCGGTCTGTTCGTCTGATACATCGCATAGCGGGCCTAGGGGGGCGGTAAACGTCAGTCCCCTAATAGCGGTACAAGTCATGTCGGAGTGTAGCCCAGAACACCCTGAGATAACACTGGAAACCTACCAGTATATCTCGCTTGCCCTGGCCAGGGACTACTTGTGTAATGGCTCTCCTAGACACAGCGCGATGTCAACCCCCAATACCGGGAGAGACGAATCCTGTCTAACCGTCACTGCCTCCAAGTGCTTCGGGACTGCACCCAACTACTACCTGTTTGCACGACTCCTTCGAGCCATGGTAGGATAGTAATCAAAGTACAGTGGGAACACACTCGAGGCGAAGTGACAGTGTCAAGTCAGCGGACTAAGCTGTACTCATGTCACCTGGGAACTGATAACTGACTATAGGTATAGTACCAACCAATCAGTTCCCGACGATTCCTGTCCAGTGTACTCATAACCTAACGAGCACCCGCATACTATCTCAGGTACGATGTACTGACGGCTGTGGGACAGACCGTCTCCCTTGCTGGGATGAGAAGCGCATACGCTAGTCTACTCCGGAGTCTCGATGCCCTGTCTCGATAGTCCTACGACTAGGGACCTGTATAAGGATGTGCTTGTAGATTACCCAGCCCCCACGAGTGTGACTGCCATCACAACGCTATTAATCAAGCAAAGATCCTAATGGCTCTACTAATATGTATAAGCAATATGCTAAAAGAAATACATGCACATATTAAAGTAGAAACAAACCAAGTAGCATACTACCATTTTGAGCAAGATTGTCAATACAAGGTGAATATCCCAAGCTTCCATTAAGTAATATACAAACTAGTATGATACAGTAATGCCCTTCCCTTTCTTTCTACTTCCCTGGTTTCCTTCAGGGTAGTAGGTAGGGACTGTTGAACTAAGTCAGCATCTGACCCATTCTTCAACGTGGTCTTCAGGTCCGTGAGCTCAAAAGAGCTGGTCTCTGTAAGGACGTTGCCCCTACAGATGTCCCGATAGCCAACCTCGCTGGAAGCAATTCGTTCGAGGTCTTATATCTTGCGATACGAGATTGCTCTCCATATAAATCTTTGTTATGGAAGAAGATAGAAACTAAGTCCATCTTCTCGTGCTGCCCCTGGTATGCACCATTAATTAAGGCTAACACGAGGCACTTGGCTTTCGTACAGTCCTTTCCCGATGTCCTATGGATATTAACATCCATGACAGGGGAAACTGGACCTGAGACGGCAGGGGTTGGATTAGTTAAGAGGTGTCCCAGCTTGTTATGGGCAATGGACATCTGGACAGACCTTTGCCAGTCATAACAGTCAGATTCAGTCATTTTATTATCTAGATGTAACCTAGGTGCGGTCACTGGGTCGCTGCAATTAAGAGAGAGAGAAGAAAACACTCAGCATGATGCTCTTGCAAGTTTAGATTGGTTTTTAATTTATCTAAACAGGATGGCTCCCACTGTCTCTCGAATCCCTCCTCAAACCATAAAGAAAGAATTAGTCAGGATCAATCTCACCGTACAATACTTGCTTAACCGTTCATCCAGGCCAGTGTCGGTACTTCGAGGGAGGTTTTCCAACGCTTTCGCGAAGTTCCTTAATTAAATAACCTATTTTCCCTGTGGGTGTAGCCCCGCTAACACCTTTCTAGACACCTACTTGGTTTATAGCATTGATCGTTAAGTGAGAAAGTTCCCGAGGAGTAGCATATACTCACAGTAGGATCGGGATCCAAATATCATCGCATGACAAAACTGAAGGAATCCTACCAGAATCATCACACTCCAAATGGTATGCAGCGCTAGCAAGTTTTAGTTCTTTTGGAACTCCCGATGTGGATTTTTGCCCCATGCTCTTATGACCTTGACGAAGGCCAACATATCATAAGTCGCATGTCAAATTCTACCCGTCATTATCCAGGTTAATTTGAACCCACCCGTACATACCCTTGACGAAGGCCAAAATAGTAGCACGACTGTCCCAAACCAACGCATCTATCTATGCTACAGATAAATATTCAGCAGCTACCAATCACTATGCCTTGGCGAAGGTCAAAATACATAGCTTGAATACTACTGAATATTTAACTGAAATGACGGAGGGCTACGAATGGTTTTGGCGAAACCGTGAACGTAGTGAACTTGATATAATCGATGGAACCTTGATAGCTTTTAAAAGGAGTGGTTCAAACTCCGCATTTAAAAGTTAGTTTTTGAAAAGAACCGAGTGGTTTTGAAAGTGTTCCAACGACTTTTACTTGGTTTATTTTTCTTGCATTAATTTTAATTCGTCCCATCATTTAATCCTACCATTGCAGAAAATAACCAAAATATGACGTACGCTTATGCCATCCGCATTCACCACGAGGCCCCGTCATTACCCGTTAGGTTACTTAACTAACGACAGAGCGGGGGTTGGACTAGCGCGGATGCAAAACATAAGCAACGCCTAAATAATATCATATATAGATATATTGCTATGATAGCCATTTCAGATCACAGATGAACACATTGGATATACTAGGAATCCGTAATTCGTACGAGCCTGTAACGAAAAGCGGATTACACGGTCGCGGTGAATAGCCAATACCCCACCTTAGACCCCTACGGGTGCGGCAAACTACCCGCCAAATATCTGAAGTGGAGCAACCTCCCTCAACGACATGAGTAGGCCAATCGGCACTTCGAGATACCCGGTAGTTTGTGCACCCCACCTTGGGTCTATCCTAGGAGCAAAAACAGTAAAAAGAAATTATACAATGACGGCTACAACCCCGACCCGGTTGTGCGGCCATACAAATAATATTACATCAATTTACAAATTTTACATGAATTGAAAGAAAAGAAAACTCTCATCTCACAACCCCCGGCTATTCTCCCGTGACAATCCAATTAGTTCATATACACATACCATCAACATTACAGATCACAGATATGTATAACCCCCACTAATCGACGTATAGCGATTAGCAGACATTCAATACATATAACACATCACAGATATAAACCCGTTAGCTTAAGTCTATAGAAGTTCGATCAAAATGCGTATTTTTAGGCCCCAAACACAAATTTCTTTCTGGAAAATCTGGGCAGAAAAAACATATTTTAAAAATCCCAAAACAACCCCAGAATCACACTGCATGAAAATTTTTCCACGGCCGAGTCAACTCGGCCGCGGAACCGCGGCGGGAGCGTGCTCCCGCCTCGTTTCCGCGGCTACTTGACTGGTTCGTTGGACGAATTTTCTTGGGTGTCTTAACAAAAGCCTGAGCCGATTTTTCATGTATGATTTATTACTTTTTGAACAGAGGAAAAAATCGGCAGAAACTATGCTACTCGGGTATGTTTCGTGATATTTTCTCCGATCGAACTTCTACTTACATTGCTAACATATTAGATAGTGTTTAACTAGGCTCTGATACCACTGTAAGTCCATGCTACCCTTCCCCGGCACTTACGGGGTTGCGGAATTGGTGAAAAACGATTTTTCAAGAGGTGGTAACATGGACTCATAATACGGATCTTTGTTAAACAACCATTTAACAAACCTAACTAGGAGTTTTACCTACTCGGTTAGGGGGTTATACCTTTCTTGAACTCCTTCGTCTTCAACTCTTGTGGTGTACGGACCGGCCTCCCCTCGTCGTCTTCTTGCGCCGAAGATGGATCCACCCGAAAGCTTCTACCTTTTGGCTTCTTCTTCGAACTTGAAGAAACTAGAACACTTGGCTTTCTAGGCCTTGTGAACTAAGATGAGTAGAGAATTGTTTTGGTGTTTTTATCTCTAAGGCAATGGTTCTCAATTCATGAGAGGGGTTTGCCTTGAGCTAGAGAGAGCAAGAGGAAGAGGGAGAGCTCAAGAGAGAGAAAACAAATGAAAGAATGAGCATCACTTTTCTCAACCTCTCTCTCATAATCCAAAAAGAATAATAATAATAATAATAGTAATTGAGTATTATGTGATGGTTCATATCATATCAAGTGGCATTATCATTTCATGCACTCATTTTGCAAAGCTCAACAAGCAAGCAAAAGTCTTTGCATGAAATGACAACCATTGTAATGATGATGGTCAACTAGTCCAACCTAGTCAACCGGTCAACCAAGTCAACAAGTCAACAAAGTCAACCTTTCAACCCAACCATGGCACAATAATACTTAATTAATATTATCATTAATCATATTTCATATTCTCATTAGGGTTTAGCAAAAGTCAACAGTCGACAGTCAACAACCCCAATGAGAATCCTCTGCCTCTGTCTCTCTGTCAACTGTGCATACACACCCGCATTCGCGTTCCGAGGAATACGAATACAAACGAGATAAAACCAACCCCAAAACATACACTAGGATCTGGCTTAAACCAAATCCCGCCAGTGTTAACTGTCCGGACACTAAACGTGCACAAGTGCACGGATGTGACCGAACCCTGTCGCAAAACCATGCGACCTGTCGCAAAACCATGTGATCTCTACTCTTTTGCCTAAAGGCGAATAGCTCTCTGTGTGGGACTCTAAAGACTCGACACTACGCTGGCAGTGGGTTTAACTACAGACCGCAAGCGGCACTAGCTGTGCGTAACGGCCCCCAGGTAGATGCCGATAAGAAGACGGACGAGGTGAAACCCATCTGAACTCCTACTGAGTCTAAATGTGACAATCTCCGTACAGTCCGGTCTGTTCGTCTGATACATCGCATGGTGGGCCTAGGGGGGCGGTAAACGTCAGTCCCCTAATAGCGGTACAAGTCGTGTCAGAGTGTAGCCCAGAACACCCTGAGATAACATTGGAAGCCTACCAGTATATCTCGCTTGCCCTGGCCAGGGACTACTTGTGTAATGGCTCTCCTAGACACAGCGCGATGTCAACCCCCAATACCGGGAGAGATGAATCCTGTCTAACCGTCACTGCCTCCAAGTGCTTCGGGACTGCACCCAACTACTACCTGTTTGCACGACTCCTTTGAGCCGTGGTAGGGTAGTAATCAAAGTACAGTGGGAACACACTCGAGGCGAAGTGACAGTGTCAAGTCAGCGGACTAAGCTGTACTCATGTCACCTAGGAACTGATAACTGATGATAGGTATAGTACCAACCAATCAGTTCCCGACGATTCCTGTCCAGTGTACTCATAACCTAACGAGCACCCGCATACTATCTCAGGTACGATGTACTGACGGCTGTGGGACAGACCGTCTCCCTTGCTGGGATGAGAAGCGCATACGCTAGTCTACTCCGGAGTCTCGATGCCCTGTCTCGATAGTCCTACGACTAGGGACCTGTATAAGGATGTGCTTGTAGATTACCCAGCCCCCACGAGTGTGACTGCCATCACAACGCTGGTAATCAAGCAAAGATCCTAATGGCTCTACTAATATGTATAAGCAATATGCTAAAAGAAATACATGCACATATTAAAGTAGAAACAAACCAAGTAGCATACTACCATTTTGAGCAAGATTGTCAATACAAGGTGAATATCCCAAGCTTCCATTAAGTAATATACAAACTAGTATGATACAGTAATGGCCTCTAGGGCATATACACTAACACTTGGACTGTACCTTGGCTAACTCAACAATTCGAAATACCTCGACTTTTTCAGAACAGGGCTTATAGCAGAGCTTTTTCACTGACTCCTGTCCTGAAGCTGCCTCTGGAGCCATCGGAATAACGCTTGTTCTGTAGTTCCGGCTATGACAACCGGGTCGTCTTTATTGCCTCAGCTCAATTCCGTAGGAACCACGGGCTCCTCTGGCTTATCGGCCTGAGCGGGCTCTTAATCACTTAGATCGAGCCGATGCCGGGTAGCGTCAATCATATCATCACCATGGCTGTGAAGAAGAGGAGGATTCGTTTCTTCATGTCCGACCATGTAGACAGTGCGAACCACATACCGAGCCATCTCTTTATCTTTGGCGGCTGATTTCGCGGAGCGGTCCGGGCTTTGGAAATTCATAAATTTTAACATGGCCAGAGCCCTAGCCCTATTGTTGGCTCTGTATCTGAGCCGCTTCTGCCTCAGCTTCTCTGCCTTGAGCGCTTGGCAGGCTTCTGCTCTTCGGGAAGCCGCCATAGGCTGAGTGATGGGGAGGCTTGAGAAGACACCCAATTGAGCAGTTGTCAGAGGCACCGCTGGAGCTTGCCTGAGATGCCTTGTTGCTTTGCTGATGTTGATGGCCTTGCCCCCGGCTGGGGCCAAGGAAAGTCGTTCAAACGCCAACTTGCATTTGAGTTGGGGCATCTTCGAGACCACCACATTTGGCCTCTTGCCTTTCGAGACCGGTTTATCTGTCACCGGGGCTTGAGGAGCTGGGATGGCGTAAGCTGACACGAATAGAATAGAGCCGAATGGTAGCGACGGCTCTTCCCATTGTCGCCCAAGACTGGCCGGGAGGACCGTCCTGGCATCCATCTTCATCGTGTAGGAGATGGGAGCTGAGTTCATCTTTGGAGACATTGTTGGAAAGTGATTGCTTGAGGACCTGCATGAAAGAGCATTATTTTAGTATAAATATAGATATGCATATTGATTGAGTTCGCATGAACGTTTAACCTGAAATATGGGAGGAGAGATAGGTCTCACTGGGCGTGCCAGAATCTGTAGGGTGTTTTTCGTCACCCCATTGAGATAGGAATGCGCGCGTGCTTGTCAGGCGCATTACAGATTCCTCTTGTCTAGGGTAGGCTGAGGTTTATTGATTATGGGGATCCGAATCTCCGGCAGCCGCGGACTTAGCTGCCGTTAATTACCCCTCGCATTTAGAGCGAGGGAATCTCCGATTAACGGGTTAAACTGGTCATGCGAACTCAATATGCAGTGTTGTGTTTTGAAGGGGTCTTGGATACATCGAGGGCTCCACAGAGTTTTTATGGGGGCCTCGCTACCCGGATAGCGGGCTGGGGGTTAAGGGGGGCTTGCGGGGTGCGGGGCAGCGTCCCGGCCCAAATTTTTTTGAGAGGGACAGTGTTGTAGAGTATGTGTGCGTGTGTGTGTATACATATATATAAAAAAAAGAAAAGGAAAGGGCATCCAAAGGATGCGTGGGAAAAAGCGCCAGCGCTTTGGGTGCTAGCGCTTTGAGCGCAAGAGCGCTAGCGCACCACGTGTCAGCACGTGGACGCTCGAGCGCCAGCGCTTTGGGCGCCAGCGCTCTGAGCGCAAGAGCGCTAGCACACCACGTGTCAGCACGTGGGCGCTCGGGCGCTAGCGCTTTGAGTGCTAGCGCTCTGAGCGCAAGAGCGCTAGCGCCCCACGTGTCAGCACGTGGGCGCTCGAGCGGCAAAAGGGACTTGGTCCCTGCAATGGGAGTTGTACTCCCAGAAAGGAGCACTTATTATTCTCTGTATATATATATATATATATATATATATATATATATATATATATATATATATATATATATGAGGAGTTAAACTCCTAGGATGTTTTGAAGCTGATGAAGGGCTTCTCCCCTTGAGCCTTAGTTCTTCCCCAAAGTGGGGTTTCTGGAGACGGGTCTCCTTTTTCTTCCTTTGTTGGCCGGATCTTGAAGATCAAGAAGTATGAGATTTTAAAAATCTCTCCTTTCTGAGATCTGATGGCAGATCTGAGTTCCCCTTTATGGGTTTTGTGGTGAAAAACTATTTTGTTTTATAAAAGGAAGAGTAAAACTCTTGATTTAATTCAAAAGAAAAAAGAAGGTTTTAGAACCTTGAGGAAGAAGATCACAGATCTGCATTTTTTTGGAGAGAGAAAAAGTTGAGATATTTCATTATCTTTGCTTTTATAGGCTATACATTTTACATATAGCCCATTGGGCTTTACACAAATGGCATTTTAGCCATCCCATGGCTCATGTGCCATTTCTTTTTGCACATAAGCCATGGGCTTACAAAAATTTGACTTTATGCCCATTTTGTTTACATTAATGCATAAAGAATTACATAAAAATTATTTATTACATGATTTCATTTTGGCATGGGGGAGGGCCGGCCGCTTCATGTTCGGACTCGACCTGGGCATGGGCCCGTTTGGCTTGGGGTTGAGTTTGACTTGGTCAACCAGGGTACAATTTTTGACTTCAACAACGAGTTTTAACTGGCGCTAGAATAACCTAATACCCGGATCTGCCATAAACCTAACTAGCAACTAGAGAAGCTATCTACTATGATCGAAGTTTATACCTAAAAAATTAAGTCTTTCGGGTCTTCACTCCTCTCCTTTAGCTCCTTAAAGGATGTACGGATCACGCTTGATCGATGGCTTCTTCGCGTCAATGATGATCCACCCGAGAGCGACTACTTTGAGCTCCTACTTCTAAACCGAGGTAACTAGGTTACATAGTATGCTAATCTAAGTAGCCTAAATGATGTAGAGAATGATGATGGATTGATTTGTCTCACTAACCTTAGGTCTCTCAACACATGAGACTTTTAGGGGTTTTAGGTAGAAAAAGATGAAGCTTGGAGGAGATGAGAGAGTGTTTGTGACAAGCATAGAAAAAAATGAAGAATGACTAACTCATATGAATAATATCAAGCATCAATAATTCACCAAAATATCTTGAAGCCATCTTGCCTCAATAGTAAACCATGAGTCACTACATGAGTCATCAAGTAGCCATACTTCATTTAATACAAATGAACACCTCATACCTTGATTGGTACGAAAAATCGTTTTTGTAGTTTAACCGCAATCAATAACGGTGTCGCGTGTAGCTAGACCGAGATGAGTACGGGTCGTCCTCTGGGAAACGTGGAACCTTTTACTTTTACTTTAGATGTGTTGAGGAAGAGAGGAGGAATAAAGAATTTTGTGAAAAGTTTCTAGATCTACTTTAAACAAGAATGTTAAATATAGATCTAGATTATTTTAGAGATTTAAATAATATAATAATAGGGCTTGTAGGGTTCGTTAGGATTTAGTAGTTATGGAAGATTAATTAAAAGTTACCCTTTTTATCCATTAATAGATTTAGAACTAGAACGACGGTGATGCGTGTAGATTAGGGTTTCTGGAGGGAAAAGGAATCCCACTCGTAACCCTTATCTCGACACGGAACTCCGTTCATATCTAGCCTTTACCAAAACAATCATTAATCTAATCTCTAATCGCGGTCGGAACTAGCAAGGAATTGCTAGCGTGCCCGATTAGGATGTTAATGATTATTTTAATAAAGTTCCTAAACTTTATAGGACTTAAAAAGGGTTTAATTATTTTCATCGTCCATTAACCTACCCTAATCCTAGGAACCCTAACAAGCGGAGAATTACTCGCGCATGTTGGGAGAAGAAAATGAAAAGAAAGAGATGGAAAACATAATGTAAAAGAAAACAAACAATTAAAAAAAACTACCTTTATTAATCAACTCCTTCAACTACACTTTTAATCCATAGAAAATGATTACAAAACTTGATTTGCTTCTCGATCTTTCCTAGGGAGGTAGTCGAACAGTCGATGATCAGCCTGGATGCGTGAGCGTCGGGAGCTTCGTGATCTCTTCGGCTTGATGTATTTTCCAAGAGGCTCTCGGTGCCTTTTTATAGTGAAAACCCAGAATCTTATTGTTGAAAACTTGGTAAAATTCAGCAGAGAATAATGCCCCAAAATCCTGCACTCCAATTCCATAAGATTGCGGCGGATCCGCGGCCCCAGGGTGGGTTTGGCCGCGTATCCGCGCTCAAGGGACAAGATCAATTGATTATTTTTCTTGTGCTTTCATCTGGTGACATTTGGCAATCCTAGGCATCTTCATATTTCAGAAATATTCTCTCGGTTGCTTCCAGACTTGGTCTCCAAGTTTGCTTCTTAATTTGGCAAGTTTTCTTCAACAAATTGATTTGTTTGTTAAATCCTTCATAACAACTTGGAAATATTCTGCACAACAACTCAAAAAAGATTTTAGTAGACTTTGTTCTACTAGGATTAGACCAATAATATTATTTGCATACATTTTCCTACCAATTGATAATTAAATATATTAACACATGGAAAATAATATTTTTACACATAAACCCTCATATGTATAATATATTATAATAAAGTCCTTTTTTTTAATATAAAAATGGTAGGAAAAATGTACTATAAATGTGCAGTTTTATCGACTGAACAAATACCCCCAAACTTATCTTTGATCGTCCCGAGCAAACTAGTTTATTTAAGAGGAGAAAAAGAAAGGAGAAAACTAAGCACACTTTCGTAGGCAGACACGATTGCACTGAGCACGTGCAACAAGCCGTTAAACCTCTAGGTGTCCCTAGTAGGAGGAGTGTTGTCTCCTGAGGGTTTTCAGCGGATTACACCCACAAAATCCTATAACAAAAGAAAGATGGTGAAATTTACATATAAAGACAAGAACCATAAAAGAAATACTTTGAAAAGAAGAGTTTCCAACTATACTAGCTTTTCAGTTGTCATGAGCCCTATCTTAATAGTCATGAAAAAATGTTAGAAATCACATCATCCCTCAATAAAACATCGTCTTTATTCTTCATTCCTACCTTTCATCCAAACATTGATCATATAACCCCACGTGTGTGTAAAGAACATCCCTACACTCGGAGAATTCAATTCAAGCTATCATACTCTTGTCCATCTACTTCAGTACTTTTTAATTTTATGAATACTAAGATTCGCTCACACATTTTCATGCGACCGTTAATACTTCTTGAGGTACTAACCAACCGATTACTCCCGTGCTTGCTGATTAGGTGATAATATTTTCCTCGTCTTGCACCACCTAAGGCTTAGCAGTGACTCCCAGACCAGTTGGCCTTAGGGCACTAGGTGAAGAGGCACCCTCACTATATTTTTTTATTGCTGCCTTGGCGATAACAAAACCAGTGTTCATTTTTTTCCTTTCACCATTTTTATATTTTCTTCATTTTTTTTTCACTTCCTTCATACTTTGGCTTTTAGACAAGAGCATTTCAAGGTATCCTCTACTATCCCGAGTTTCAAGACGTGTGTAGGTGCATATTGTAGGGTATCAACATTCAAATGTTTGGCTTCCAGAATAGAAACTATTTTTCAGACTTATTTTTATCCTCAGATTAGTGACTTCCTTCATCTTACTAACCCTTGGGACAACAGCTCATAACTACTTATTACCAGTTCGTATAAGAAAACTTCTAATTTTCTTGGTTTTCTTAAACTATTCCTATCTTTTGGATGTAATTTTTCGCTTTCTACTCTTTTGTTATAATTTTTTTTTAAATTTTTGAAAATGTTGTGCTTATGCAAAATATGATGCAAATTGATGTGTAAATAAGCACACCCCTCCCCCAAACCTGTTTACAGCAGTGTCCTCACTGATGTCATCCGTTAAGCTCAAAAACCTGTAGACTTGGGAGGAAATTATTAATGGGGGCAAGAATATATGAAAGTGAAAATGCTCCCCCAAACTTATTTTTGGCTCACAAATTTGAGGACAAAAGTTATGATCAAGAGCCAAAAATATACCCCCCCTCAAACATGAGTTAGACAATATGAAGCATTTTAAGAGGGGGTGAGTCATTTGGTCAAAGTAAGGCTTTACAAAGACCAAAAGTTAACACCAACCATTCAAAGATTTTATCAGTATATCGTATAGGTTGGTGGAAGAATGTGTTGTATCGACTCAAGAAAAAGTGGGGAAGGCATAAGAGGTGGTCTGGAAAGGGTTTGAAATTAGAGAAAAGAAAGAAAGAAGATGAATGTGAATGATTAGAAAGAAGGAATGGTGACGGTTCAACCTCTAGAGGTGGAGATTGATCAATCACAAAATCTGTATTGTTTAAAAATTCAAGTTCGTCAGCAAAAAGTTCTTCAAAACTTTTATCAATAGTGTGATTGAACATTTTGCTGTCAAAGAGTTTTGTGCCAGAATTTATCCTACTAGATTCAAAAATTATTGAGGTAGAGGACTCGAAAAACTCATCTACCTCATTTTCAAAAATATCAAGTTGAATTTCTGGTATTAGTGAACTTGAGTTAACGGATTGTGATTCATCAAAACTCACTGAAACTATAGGAACAGAAGAAGAACCGGAGAAAGTAGAAGGTGAAATGGGTAAACAAATTGGTATGTCGAGTGTTGTTGAACCAGATGTGGAAGATGGAGGTTGTATTTCGGTCTGATCTTCGGGTATACCATTATTATCAACTTCAAGACATATTTGGGATTCGGGAAGAATTAAAGGCTCAAGATGATGACCATAAGGAAGTGAAAGGATTTGATGAATTGGTGGGCCAAAATCATCCAAAATTTCGGGTTCATCAATCAAAATATCCCCAATGTCAATTACTTCATTCAAGTGAAGGTTAAAATTCTCAAACTCCTCATCAAAAGTATAGTTTTCAATCAGTTTTGGTTCAAGAGTGGAGGTGTAGAGATCACAAGGGTTGGGTATGGTTTCACTTGAAAGGGACCCTTCACAGTTGGGTAAATCAAACACTACAAAGTCACACAACTTATCAGTCATTCTATTTGGTGTACTTGATGAATCTATGAAACTGGAGTTGTGGATTTCAGTTTGGAGGTACAGTTCTGTCTTACTACCCAAATCCTTCATAATTTGGTTCGACATTTCCATAAATTTTTCTAATGTCTGCTCCAGACTAGTCTTGGGCTGATAAGGGGTTTCAGTATAAGATTGAAATTCCTGTGGATAATTAAAACTCCCAAATGACTGATTAGAAGAACTGTCTAGAGTAGGTGGAAAAGTCGGATTGGATTGATAGGAATAGAATGGTTGCGGAACTTGGGTAGGAGTAGGATCAATATTATGATAAGAAGAATATTGATATGGGTTGGTTGGTTGGCTATTTTCAACATACATCTTATATGCCACAAACCGCATATCAAACTCTTCTCCGGACAGTTGATATTGGTCCGGGTTGAAACTTTGGCCTCTAGACCTAGCTATGTGCTCAGCAATTGACATTCGTCTAGGGGCTTCCTCACTCTGGGTATGAACTGAAACAGGTGTAGGATTAGGATATGGTTGATAAGACCTAGACTGAGGTGGCCAACTGTTTCTTCCTGCTTGTTCTATATGATCTCTTAAGGACATGGAAGAGCCGGACGGTATACCGAAGGGATTTCGAAAACAAGAGATATCTGGTTGTGGACAGCAAAGCTCGGCAAGTGTTCTTCTGTTTAGGTCACCCATTATAAGAAGAGAAGAAGGGGGAAGGGGTAAAAAGGAGAGAAAGTAATTGGTTTGTTTTAAAAAAAAAGACGGATTTAGACAAATCACAAAAATGCACAACCCTAGAACTATGGTTACCTAGGTCCAGTCTCTAGACCGCTCCTAGACTTCCAAAGGACAAGCCGCAGGATAAATCCTCTACCGCCTCCGTACTACCCTTGTAGCCAGGTAAGTGCCAGGTAAGTGGGAAGGAACCATGTCGTGGGCCTAATTAAAAACCACTAGCCTTTGTCACACTTGCCTAGGCACTACAAAAGTAATGCGGATAAACGATAGATTACCCACGACCTTCCTCTGAGCGCGACAGTCCTTAGAGTCTGATCTAGATATTTTTTAAATTAATGAAGGGTTGATCTATATGCTCGGTTTGTGATTTGTGGGGCTTAGGAAGGGCGATGAAATCCCCACCTAATCTTGATTTGGTCCTTGCCCCTTAAAGTCCGTATTAAAATATGCAAAACAAACCGAAAAACAAAACTTTGCAAAAAGATTTTTGAGCGGCGATATTTTGCAAAGAATCCTGCAGAAAATAGATTTTATTGGATTTTAGAGGAGAGAGAAGGGAGTTAGAATCTTACCAGAGAAGTGTGAACCCTAGATCTCCTGTTTCCTCAAGTCCGTGACTCCAGATTTCCTCGCAAAAATTCACACAATAATCGTTAAATATACAATTTGCAGTTTTGTTTTAATAATGATATGACTCGTCTAAGAATTCAACACAAATAGTAAAAATAAAAAATTACGCACGTTTCCCCGGCAACGGCGCCATTTTGATTGTAAATTTTTCTTGATTGGATGTAAAAGTATCGAATCAAATAGTCCCCGGCAACGGCGCCATTTGATTGGTACGAAAGAGTGTGTGTTTGTAGTTAACCGCAATCAATAACGGTGTCGCGCGTAGCTAGACCGAGATGAGTACGGGTCGTCCTCTGGGAAACGTGGAACCTTTTATTCTTACTTTAGATGTGTTGAAGAAGAGGGGAGAAATAAAGAATTTTGTGAAAAGATTTCTAGATCTATGTTAAACAAGAATATAAAATATAGATCTAGATTATTTTAAAGATGTAATTAATATAATAAGAGGGCTTGTAGGGTTCGTTAGGATTTAGTAGTTATGGACGATTAATTAAAAGTTACCCTTTTTATCCATTAATAGATTTAGAACTAGAACGACGGTGATGCGTGTAGATTAGGGTTTCTGGAGGGAAAAGGAATCCCACTCACCCATATCTTGACACAGAACTCCGTTCATTATCTAGCCTTTACCAAAACAATCATTAATCTAATCTCTAATCGTGGTCGGAACTAGCAAAGAATTGCTAGCGCGCCTGATTAGGATGTTAATGATTCTTTTGATAAAGTTCCTAAACTTTATAGGACTTAAAAAGGGTTTAATTATTTTCATCGTCCATTAGCCTACCCTAATCCTACGAACCCTAACAAGCGGAGAATTACTCGCGCATGTTGGGAGAAAAAGAGATGGAGAGAAATTGCATAATTAAACTACGAAGAAATAGAATAAGAAAAAAAACTACCTTTATTAATCAACTCCTTCAACTACACTTTTAATCCATAGAAAATGATTACAAAACTTGATTTGCTTCTCGATCTTTCCTAGGGAGGTAGTCGAACAGTCGATGATCAGCCTGGATGCGTGAGCGTCGGGAGCATCGTGATCTCTTCGGCTTGATGTCTTTTCCAAGAGGCTCTCGGTGCCTTTTTATAGTGAAAACCCAGAATCTTATTGTTGAAAACTTGGTAAAATTCAGCAGAGAATAATGCCCCAAAATCCTGCACTCCAATTCCATAAGATTGCGGCGGATCCGCGGCCCCAGGGTGGGTTTGGCCGCGTATCCGCGCTCAAGGGACAAGATCAATTGATTATTTTTCTTGTGCTTTCATCTGGTGATATTTGGCAATCCTAGGCATCTTCATATTTCAGAAATATTCTCTCGGTTGCTTCCAGACTTGGTCTCCAAGTTTGCTTCTTAATTTGGCAAGTTTTCTTCAACAAATTGATTTGTTTGTTAAATCCTTCATAACAACTTGGAAATATTCTGCACAACAACTCAAATAAGATTTTAGTAGACTTTGTTCTACTAGGATTAGACCAATAATATTATTTGCATACATTTTCCTACCAAATGATAATTAAATATATTAACACATGGAAAATAATGTTTTTACACATAAACCCTCATATTTATAATATATTATAATAAAGTCCTTTTTTTTAATATAAAAATGGTAGGAAAAATGTACTACAAATGTGCAGTTTTATCGACTGAACATACCTCATTAACCATTTAACATAAATGGTTAAAACAAATAATGAGATGTCTTCTTCTAGAAGCACCCTTGTAAAATTACAAGAATATCCCTCACCTTATATACATACCCGTATCCATATTCCGAAAAATACGAATACAAAGAGACGAAAATAATCTAACAATATAATACTGGATCCGGCTTAAACCAGAGCCCACTAGTATTATCCGTCCGAATCATGATCCGTGTAGCTAGTATACGTATATGATCGAACCCCTGTCGTAAAACCATACGGCCTCTACATCATTTCGCCTGAAGCAGGAAAACCCTCTGTATGGGACTCTAAAGACTCAACAGTATGCTGGCAGTGGGTTTAACCACAAACACGTCAGCGATACTAGCTGCACGTAACAGCTACCCAGGTACCTATCGAAAAGGAAGGCTGACGAGCAAACTCGTCCGAACTCCTACTAAGCCTATCCGTGACAATCTCCGTAAAGTCCGGTCTCTTCGTCTAAGAGTATCACATACCGGGTCTAGGGGTGGTATACGACAGACCCTAATAACCTGATAATTCGTGCTGATGTGGCTCGGGACCAATCTAGGAAACTATTGATCAACCTATCAGTAAATCCCAACTGCCTTGGCCAAGGTCTTATGGTCTTGACCAATTGAACACAGTGCGCTATCGACTTCTAATACCGGGAGAGACGAATCCCCAACAATCGCTCACTGTCTCTATGTAGCTCGGGACTGTACCCAACCAAATTCTGTTTGCACGACTCAGTAGAGCCGTGGCAGGGTAGTGATCAAAGCACAGTGGGAACTCACACGAGACAAATGACAATCTCAGGTCCGAAAACTAACCTGTACACATGTCACCTGAGAACTTCCATCTGACGATAGGTATATTACCATCTGGATGTTCTTGGTGAGTCCGTCCGGTGTACTCACACCTAGTGAGCACCTGTATATGATCTTAGATGCATCAGACCAATGGCTGCGGGACCAACCATCGCCCCTCGTCGGGGTCTAGAAACGTATACACTAGTCTACCATGGAGTATCAATGCTCAGTCTTGATACTCACACGACTAGGGACCATTTAAGGATGTGCTTATGGACTACCTTACTCCCACAAGTATGATCGCCATCACAACGCAGACAGTCAAGCAAGATCCTATGGGCTTTATCAATATGTAATCGCTATATGTAATATTCGAGTATAACATATGCACATGGTAAGATAAAGTAAAACCATAATAGTATACTACTGTATCAAGTCTTTATCAATATGTGCAAGCTGGATAAAACATTAATAGAAACAAATACACATATCCTGATAAAGGCAACTCAAATAATATACTATATAATTGATCAAGAATGTCCTGTACATACATATCCCTAGCATCCACATGTATACATATACAATAATGGTTTCTAGGGCATACATATCCAACAATCTCCCACTTGCACTAAAGGCCAGTAATTGGCATACCGAATACCCAATGTTTACTCTAAGGCCAGCTGTTGGCGCACCGCATACCCAACATCTCAAAAAGTCGCTCGAACTGCACTTGAGGGAGGGCCTTTGTAAATGGATCCGCCGTGTTCTCTTTTGTATCTACTCTCCGGACCTCGATCTCCTGGAGATCTATGATCTCCCTGATCAGGTGATACTGCTTTAAGATGTGTCTGGATTTCTGATGGGACCGTGGTTCCTTCGCTAAAGCTATAGCCCCATTTTTATCGCAATACAAAGGTATTGGATCAACAATGAACGGAACCACCTGAAGTTCAGTAATGAACTTCTTCATCCAGACTGCTTCTTTTGCGTCATTGTTTGCAGCAATGTATTTATCTTCCATCGTCGAGTCTGCGACGGTGTCCTGTTTGGATCTCCTCCAACACACCGCCCCTCCGTTGAGGGTAAACACAAAACCCAAGCAGACTTGCTGTCATCCATGTCACTCTGAAATCTTGAATCGGTAAAGGACTCGACCTTAAGGTCTCCATTACCGCATACTAAGAACATCTCCTTAGTCCTTCTCAGGTACTTGAGAATGTTCTTCACAGCCGTCCAATAATTCTCACCCGGGTTTGACTGATACCGGCTCACCACGCTAAGCGCGTATGCTATATCTGGTCTGGTACACAGCATCGCATACATTATAGATCCTACCGCTGAAGCGTAGGGTATAATTCTCATGCGAACCCTCTCCTCATCAGTCTTGGGAGATATCTCTTTAGAGAGGGTGATTCCGTGCAATGCGGGTATGTTACCGCGTTGGAATCTTCCATACTAAATCTCTTTAATACGGTCTCTATGTACCTGGACTGTGAAAGTCCTAATAATCTTATAGATCTATCTCTGTAGATCTTAATCCCCAGAATGTACGAGGCATCACCCAGGTTCTTCATGGAGAACCTTTGTGACAAGAACAACTTGACCGATTGTAGTATAGGAATATCATTTCCTATCAAAAGAATGTTGTCCACGTACAAGACTAGGAATACAACAGTTCGTCCTACAATCTTCTTATATATACATGGCTCATCCTCGTTCATGATGATGTCAAAGTCCTTGATTATTTCATCAAAACAGATGTTCCAGCTCCGCGATGCTTGCTTTAATCCATAAATGGATTTAAGCAACTTGCACACCTTCCCGCTGCTCCTACTGTCTACAAAACCTTCTGGCTGACCCATATAAACGCACTCTTCCAAACTTCCATTTAGAAAAGCCGTTTTCACGTCCATCTGCTAGATCGCATAGTTGTGGATGGCAGCAATGGCAAATAGGATTCGAATGGATTTGAGCATAGCCACTAGAGAAAAGGTTTCGTCATAGTCCACTCCTGGTCTTTGACGAAAACCTTTTGCAACGAGTCTAGACTTATAGGTTTCCACCTGCTCATCTACACCAAATTTCTTTTTATAGATCCATTTGCATCCAACGGGTTTTACCCCAGGTGGAGCAATATCCAAGGTCCACACTTTATTGGTTTACATGGACTCCATCTCAGATCGCATAGCATCCAGCCACTTATCAGTGTCCCTATTGATAATGGCCTGCCTGAAACTAGTAGGATTATATTCTTCCAAGATGCAATCCTCTCGATCCCCGTCAATGAGAAAACCATAGTATCACTCTGGCAGATGAGAAATCCTACTAGATCTGCAGAGTGGCTGAGGCTCGTCCCGGGTTATTGATTCTTGAGGTTCCACCAAATCTTCAGTTTCAGTTCGTGGTTCCTGAATTTCTTCTAGTTCTATCGTGCTCCCACTTATTTCTTTTGCAAGAAATTGCCACTCTAAAAAGGTGGCATGTTGATCAATAAACACCTTCTGTTTTTTGGTGTGGTAGAACATATATCCATAACCATTCTTTGGATATCCTACAAACTTACATAAGACTAACCGTGCCTCTAGTTTATCCGGATTATGCTTTTTAATATAAGCCGGATAACCCCATATCTTAAATCTTTTAAGATATGGCCTTTTACCATTCTATATCTCGAATGGTGTCTTAGGCACGGATTTGGACGAAACATCATTCAACAGATATGCTGCTGTCAAAAGCGCATGTCCCCAAATGAAAGAGGTAACTCGGCGTTACTCATCATAGAGAGAACCATATCTAATAGGGTACGATTCCTCCGCTCCGATACATCGTTGTGCTATGGTGTATACGGAAGAGTAAGCTGAGAGAGAATTCCATTCTCTTTTAGGTATTTTACGAATTCCATGCTTAAGTACTCCCCTCTTCTATCAGATCGAAAGATCTTGATACTTTTGCCTGTCTGGTTCTCTACTTCGTTTCAGAATTCTTTGGATTTCTCAAAAGTTTCAGATTGTGTTTCATAAGAAACACATAACCGAACCTAGAGAGATCGTCAGTCAATGTAATGATGTTAGTTATATGTATGCCCCAGAGGCCATTACTGTACATGCGATGTATATTGTAGTGGATGCTTGGACATATATAGGGAGGAATTTCTTGCTCGACATGATAGTATGCTATCTGGTTGCCCTTTATCTTAACATGTTAACAAATACTGTTTTGTGATCAAATGTTGATAAAGCCCTTATGATGATTACTTGACTATCAAGATTATGATGCAGATCATACTAGTGGGGATAGGGAGTTGATAAGTACATCCTTCAAATGTTCCTAGTCGTAGGAGTATCGAGAAAGGGCATCGGTACTCCAGAGTAGACTAGCGTATGCGCTTCTTGACCCATATGATGGGCGATGGATGATCCCATATCCATTGGTGTTTGACATTAGAGAAGGAATACAGGTGCTCAGTGGAGACTGGGTACACTGGACGGACTCGCCGAGAACTCCTAGATGGTATTATACCCATCGTTGGATAGCAGTTCTCTAGTGACACTGGTACATGTTAGTCTGTAGACCCGAGATCGTCATAGAGTCTTGTGTGATTCCTACCGCGCTTTGATTTCCACCATACCACGGTCAAGAGATCGTGCAAAAAGGTGTTTTTTGGGTACAGTCCCGAGTCACATGGAGGCAATGAGCGATAGGAGGAGTTTCGTCTCTCCCGGTATTGGGAGTTGATGTTACGCTATGCTCGATTGGCCATAACAGGAAATCTCTGACCAGGGTTGCTGAGATTTACCGGTAAGTGTTATCAGTAGTTTCTCGAACCGTTATGGACCTTGCATCGGCATGACTTATCAGGCTATTGGGGTCTGACGTTATACGACCCCCAGGCTGTTGATATATGACATATCAGACGAAGAGACCGGACTGTACGGTAGTGTTACTGATTGGATTCGTAGGAGTTATAGCAGGCTTGCTTGTTGATCTTCTGATCGCTCAATACCCAGGTGGCCGTTACGTTTAGAAGACTGCTTGCGGCTTGTGGGTGTTTGATATGATCATCACCTACTGCCGGCGTATTGACGTGTCTTTAGAGTTCTACACAGAGGTTTCCTGGTTCATACGAAACGGAGTAGGAGCATGTATATGATATGTGCGGGACCGAGATTAATACGAGTATGTGATACCGTATTCTATTATCGCGATATGTGATATCGGCCGGTTATATGTGATATAGCCGGGTTATCGGATCAAGTGTTGATTCGATGAAATAATATATATATATATATATATATATTATGCTCACTTAAATATTTATTATTCTCACTTATGATGTATTTAACATATATGTGATATATGTTTATTGTATTATTTTCTTTTGTTACATGAATATTATATATGTGATATATAATATTATGACATGCTAGGTTACACATGCAACATGTATGTATGAGACTCATATCATGCTAGGGTTTATGTTAAGGTTTCATTTATCATTAAGTAATTACAAATTAGTGGATTTAATCAAAACTAGAAGCTTGTAGAAGCTTGTAGATAAGCTTTGACTTAGTCCACTCTTTTGTTTCTACTTAAGATATTTTGTGACCTAACCATTAACCCTTACCATGGTTAATTCTCTATATGGGTTAGTGTATGGATGATATACTCACCCAAGGGTTGCATTTGAACCATGATAGATATTTTCATCACTTGAGATATTTCCTTCTTCTTCTTCTTTCTCATCTCATTTTTGCTCTCTTGATTTTGAGATCAAGAAGAAATATAGTGAGAAATTAAATACTAAAATGAGCTAAATTCCTACTTCATCATCCTCTACTATTATCCATTTAGTTTAGGGTGTTTGCTTCACTAATCTACACAATTAGTGAAGAGATAGTATGAGCTAGTGTCTCCTCGACGTAGATCATCTTCGGCCTCGAAAACTTCGAAGCAAGCTTGTTCGTTTCTTCATGGGAGCCTTTCTAGAGTCCGGAGGTTCGTGATCGCAGCGAAAGAACTACTACACGGAGCTATTGAAGTGAAGGACCGGTCTACAAAAGTTGTATTCCTTGTTCATTTAGATATAAAGAGTTTACATATCATGTTTAACCCTAATTTTCTAGTTAAGATCTTGGTTAGGGTTTGTTTAGTACCCCAAAATTTTAAAGTAGCATGATTGATACTTGCCAAAACCTTGCTAAGGTGCTAAGCTAACCCTACAGTGGTATCAGAGCCAAGCTAGAGCATTAGGCATTGCGTAGGCGAAGTTTAAAGTCCGATCGAACTCCGAAAGCCCGAAACGACCCCCTTTCTGGAAATTTTTTCAAAAGTTGGATTTTTCCATGTTAAAAATACTCAGAAAATCATGCAGGGAATTCTATGGACACACCTGAAGAACGAAACCCTAACTCGTCTAAGTGACCGTGGATCCGCGGCCAAAACATGATTTTGGCGGCGGATCCGCGGCGCCACTTGAGAGGCTTAGGTCGGCCCCTTCAGCTGTTGGTCCGTAGGTACTGGGGCATACTTCTGGGAACTTTTAATTCTTCTTAAGTGTTGACCTCTCTGGGAATTTTGGGAATTCATTGATTCGATTGAATTATTTAATTTCGTCTAGCTTTTTGTGATTGTGATACAATATTTGGAATCCAAAAATAGTTATAAGATAATTAGTTTGAATTTTATAAATCTAGCAGTTTAGTCTCATTTGATCGGTTGCCACGAGATTTTGATGTTGATCAAAAGTCTGTCGTAATTACGTAGTGTACGCGGATACTCGCAGGGTAACCTTACTAGATAGCCACGTCCCATAGCCCCGACCAAGTGACTGTAGGAGAACCCCGTAATCATACGTTCGGGTGCTCGCGGTTGCGGTGTTCCTCCTTGGTGCACTTCGTTGACGACATCGGGGGGTGCGGCCGTCTATTAAAGTTTCCGACGAGCATTCGATCAAGTAATCGGGAATCTTGTTGAATTACCCGACAGGTTATTGGAAAGTGTTTTCAATATCGAGACTAAAATGCGGGATTTATAATTGTTAGGCATGTGATGTCTAAGGAATTCATTTTGTTAGGCATAAAATCCAAAGTATGAGATACATTGGATTTATGATGTCTAAGATGGTTGCGGATTCTAACTGTTGTAGTTTTTCACTTTCTTTTTTGCGACCGTAAATGTAATATGTGGTGTATCACCGGTTTCGGTACTATATGTCAACGACAATTGGGATACGTATATTTACTTACGTTGATGACATGTGATGTTATGTGTTGCTGTGATATGTTATATTGGATCGTCGCGTTTGAATAGCCGGGGGTTTTATGTGAGATGAGAGTTTTTATTTTCATTCATGTAAAATTCATTGTATGTAATATTCTTTTATTGGGGCACTTCCGGGTTGAGGATGATGTCACCATTGTTGTATATTATTTACTTTTCCGCATTAGGATAGACCCAAGACGGGGAGCACAAGTAACTGGGTTCTAGGGTCCAATAGGAGACCATCTCGAGAAGTCGAGACCGGGTCTCCTAACTGTAGAATTGGTAAGGTTGCTTGCCTCTCTCGTAGGGGTCTAGGGATGTGGGTTTGGTTATTCATCACGACCGTGGAATCCGTGTTTTTACCGGCTTAAATAAAACACGGAATTCCCAGTATATCCAATATTTCATATGTGATTCTTCTGCTGCTAATATTCTGTGATGTGATCATTTTATATGTTCTGAGATGAATGCCTATATTATATATATGAAATATAATTAATATTATTGCTTTCATTTCTTCTGTGATGCTTGTGAAGCATAAATGATGGGACATCATTAATGAGATTAATGAAATAAAAGAAAAAGTAGCCTAAAGATGCTGTAGAAACTTGTTTAAAAACTGGTAGCTCTAGTTCTTGCTTTACATAGCGGTATTTGTAACACCCGGCCCCTTTTTATACCAAGTCCGTATTTTGTTACTTTAGAATTCCATTTATTTTATTTATAAATCTATGTGTAATATTTATAAAATTATTTATTTATTATAACCTCTTTTATAAACCCAAATTCTAAACCAAGCTACATTTTATTTCACTCAGCTCTTTCCTTTTATTTAAATTAAACCCACTCCCTATATTGTATCCCCAATTAATTTCCTATCAATCCAAGCCCATTCCCTTTTATAATTTAATCCATGACCCAAACATTTATTTTTCAACCCACTTAGTTTATTTTATCCCTTAAAACAAAACTTAGCCAGCAGCCCATCTCATTCTTATTAAGCTTATTCTTTTTCCCTTCAGCCCGGCCTGTTCTTAATTTACATTTAAATTCATTTTTCCTCTGCGTTGGGCCGGCCCGCTTCTCCCCAGCCACAAAGCTTCCTTTTAAAAAGAATTTTTGTTTTAAAAACTGGCCCCCGGCCCACTATACAATTCCTATAATCCTTTTATATTTTTATTTTTCCTTTTTAATCCATAGCCCAGCACACCAAGCCCAGAAACCCACGCCCCCACTGTTCATCTCCTTCAAAAAAATCTCCAACGGCTCTTCTCCCCCATTTCCGCGCGCGTTTCTCGCGATCCACCTCCTTCGCCTCCGCCTGCGCCCACGACGCGCACGTTTCTCCTGCGACCGCTCCCTCATCTCGTCCTCCATTCCTCTCTCTCTCGTTCTCCATTATTCCTACTTTTTTTCCCTTCTCCTCTCTACCTCACGCCCACTCTCTCTCGATCCCTCGAGAACCCCTACCTCGAGCCTCGCCATCACCATCGACGACCTCGTCGTCGACGCCACCTCGCCCTAACTACTTTCCCTCCTCTGTCGTCATCACCCCATCCACCAAAACTCCAACCACCACGAATCCCCTACACCCGAGCCGAACCTCCGCACCATCGTTGTCGTCGTCGTCGTCATCGTCGTCGCCGCCCCAACCCCACTTCATCACTTCTCCCCGCTATCCTCTAATTTCCCAACACCACCCACAACGTCGGCTCCTCTACGACTCCACCTTCGTCGATCACGAGCACCCCTGCATCCAACCCATTTCGCCTGAGCCCCGCCTCCTGCACCTCTCGTCGGCGGGCCCACTGCACCGTCGTCGACACAACATCATCATCATCATCATCCTCGTCGACCTCTCTCCCCGACCTCCGATCACTTCTCACACTCTCTCGCTCCCTCTGTGCACTCCCTCTCTCTGCATTCTCTCTCCCTTCTCTTCTCTTTCTCTAATTGTCTCTCTCTCTCTCTCTTTGTGTATGTTTTCCCTCTCTCTCTCCTACCTCTGTTCTTCTCTCTCTCTCTCTCCAGTTCTCTGTCTCAACTCTCTCTCTCTCTCTCATTTCTCACTCTCTCTTTCTCCCTCTCTCACAGTCCCCTCCCCTTCTTTCTCACTCTGCATCTCATCCCCCTCTAACTCTCTCTGTTAATCTCCCTCTTCCTCACTACATACTCTCTCACCCTCCTCTGTCTCTCTCTCACTCTCTCTCTCTCTCTCTCTCTGTCTACATACTCTCTTTCTGCTTACTCCTCCCCTCCAACACTCTCTCAATCCCCTCTGTTCACCCTTTCTCTCTAACTCCCTCAAAAACCACCCAAAACACTTTTCCTTACAAACCCTCACTGCGACCATTGCCGGAGCGACGCCGTCGACAGTCGTCAACCACAGTACACTCACTGAGGATCATCAAGCACCCCTCAACCTCCAGTAACCGTGTAGCGACTCCGGGAAAACTCCGACGTGAAATTCGTGTTTCGATCTAGGCTCGCGGGAATCCGGTACGTGGCGTATATCGCGCGTTCGTGACGACACAGCCACCGTACATCCCCGGGACATCTCCAGGCAAGTTTTTACTTGCTTACATGCTATTTACCTATGATACAAATGTTAATTACACAAATATTAAAGTTGCAAGATTAGTTAGAATTATGTGTTGTAACTGTTCGATGCTTGTTCCCTTAGGAAAATATTATCAGATTTGACGGAACTCGATGGTGTAGGTTGGCCCGTAGGGTTGTGAACATAGTGTGTGAATTTTGTTGAATGATGTAATCGATAATGACTAAAACAACTGCCCCCAAGTTTAACCGTAAAGCTGAAATTCTATTGCACCTGAAAACCGTTAAATTCACCATAAATCATATACATATTAGAATGGTGAGTTCGAGGGCTCAAATCGAAGCCGACTCGATGAACTTTAACCATATACTAGTTTCCAGACAATCCTGTACTTAAACTGTGATGATATTCGGATCGGAGTACGACTCTGGACTGCAGTCCAGAGCGACTCAAATAGTGTTTTCTGTTCCGTACTGGATACCATGGGATTTCCCTTAACTGGTAGGTTGCGGAACTCCGCTGTCTATTGTAGATGAATCTGTTAGCTAGACAACACAATTAGTTTCATCCTGTTTCGTTATCATTTACTATTTAATCTGTAATTTAGAAAATCGGGACACATAACAGTCCCAGCAGATTCAGAATTGACATATTAGGGTTAAACAGATTATAACTCCTTACGTACAGACGCGATTGAAGATCCGTCTGTTGCGTTGAAAACCCTACTGAAAACCCTAGAATTCATTCAACTGTAGCGTCGCTAAATTATGATCCCAACTGGGGTTAAAATGCGTTGCGAAATGGATTCCTGATTCTGAAATTGGATTTCCAGCCGCGTGCGCTTAAAATGAAACAGTTATAACTAATGATCCTGAAACCCGTTTGACCTGAAACAAAATTCTAAGGATAGATAACTGAACATATTAAATACTACCTGTTTATCATTTCGCTAAATTATATACATATGTTTCATGATAAATCGCTCAAGTGATAGACTGCTGTTTTTATGATACCTTAGTTGTGCTTCTTATACTGTTCATGCATCATATCATACCTATATCATTGTAGTGATAACCTAGTGACATCGTGCATTTACCCAGTGTTAGATTTTAGTGTTGATTGTGGCAAGTACGTCAATGTTCGTGTATTCGTGATTAAGTGAAAGTGATACGTACTTGTACACAATCAGTGTCCCTATTGTTCTATTGCATTGTCGACGTCTGTGGGATGCGTGTACGTGTGACTATAAGTGGTATGGGACACTTATGGAAACGCTTGCACGGGTGCCACAGATAAGGCATCCGACACTGCCATTTATCTTAGGTATTAGTCGGGACGTGCTTGATGGAGGTCCTGCCTCCAGTTCTCGCGCAGACTTGTCACGGATCGATTAGTATTTAGGGTTATGGTTAGCGTTTGATGTAGACCTCGGGGTGTGGGGTAGTTCAAGTGTGAATTCAACAGGATCTCGGGAGTCCCATGCCGGCTTATATATTTAGGGAGTTATATGGAGATTTACAGGGTATGTGCTATATCACCGTGATACACTCGTTACATGTTGGGCCCGTGGTCCCTTGCCCTTGGGTTCTACCCTTGGGTGGAGGACACTCACGAGTGGTTGACTCTCACACTTGGACTGACGATAGGCTTATTGACCTGTGCAGTGAGACTTAGAGACTGATAGGGTTACTGTCATTTACATTCCTTATATACCGTGTTGACATACATGACATATCGTTATACTGCTTTACTGTTCCGCTGCATTTATCTCTGCTCATTTATATTCATGCTGTTATTGATTTACTGTTATTCATATCCTTCACCACTGTTAGAATTGTTACTTGATTATATACATTATATTGCTATTGTGTCGCTCTGACGACCTGAGTATGCATGCTCAGTGTGAGGAGAAGATTTAACCTGGATCAGAACTAGACGTGCTTCACAGACTTCTTGACTCGCCTTCCCGAGTTACTTTCATTGTTCCACTTCAGGTCAGTCTTTACATTGTTCCTTTCAGTTACTGCATTTTCCCATTACCTGCGCATCATTTACTGTTTACCATGAAAAGCTAGAAGCCAAAGTGTGACTACGGCAGGACTTTTCCTTGACCGTAGGAGCATGGCTGGCCTTGTCTACCCCTCGTATTCCGTATTTTGGGAAGCGGGGCGTGACATGGTTTAGTTGGTATCAGAGCCCAGGTTTTGCATCGATTGGGATTGCAGTTTTCCGTGTATAGCTTGACAATCTAAGACATCACTCGGTCTAGATTGTAAACTTGTCCTTCTTGATCCATATTCATATCGTGTGTTCAGCTATCCATTCGCTATGGTTTCAGATGAATTGACAAGGGTACGTGGTGGCAATTGCACTACCGTACTCTATTCAAGTGACTTAAAGTGATACTGTTGATTCCCCACTTGTAATGATATTCATCATCTCTGATATTCTTGAATCCTTATTCTATCCATATTATATTTTGATTCATTTAGCTTGTGGCTTATATCACCCTCAAATTGTTGTTTCAGGATCATGTCTTCCGACAACTCTTCATCTTTGTCCGCTCCCCAGAATCAGACTGTTGAGATCCTTAGTGTACTACAAGGTTTAAAGGAAGCCCAGGAGCGAACAAACGACCTATTAGCTGAAGGGCTGAGAAGACAAGTGAGTCAGACCCCAGCGGGAGTCTCCTACCATACAGAGATCTCTATTGGACGAGGAAAAGGGAAGAAGATGAAACGCCAATTTGTTTCCCCGCAACAGAAATACCAGAAGAACCCCTGCTGTGGATATTGTAAGAGGCCAGGACACCTTCAGAGGGATTGTCGCCGTGCTCAAAGGAAATGTCTGATATGCGGTTCCGACAAACATCTCATCAACGGCTGCCCAGAAAGGAAAGAACTACAAGGAGGAAATCCGTCCACACTCCCACTTCTACCAAGTGAGGATCATTGCGTAGTTTGAACTTCGACCATAAGGCGGATCTAACTCAGAATTCAACTAGCGTGACGATGATGCATCGTTCTGGCAATCGAAGAAGAATTTTATGTTTTTCCAATTTCAATAATAATGTTGTTAGCTTTTATAAATATTTCTTCCAGTTTGCGATCTTGTATCCGTTGAACTTTAGTTGAATGCAATAGAAATTTGAATCATAGTATATGCATCATTCTCATGCTTTCTCTATGTCACATTCTATTCATTATCACAGTATTCCCATTCTGATCTTTCAGTTCCTGCAGCCGCATATTTTTCCTATATTGCGTACCCCGAGTTTTCCTTGATATATTCCACTGTCTAATCATGACTCTCTTTCGTTCAGACCATGGCCCACCCTGGAGCAGCGCCGAATCTAGACGAGGATGTACAGTCATGCGTTTCCCTAAATCACACACCGACGAGTTCTGATGATGAAGTCAACGGTCCCCAGGTCAACTTCGGTAACAATGATTCAGCGGACGAAGGAGTAGACGCCCCAGAGTTTAACGTGATAGCTGATTCCGACGAAGAAGAAGAAGATCCTGAAGAGAACCCTATGGAGGAAGATCCCGAGGAAGATCCAATAGAAGAAAATTCAGTGGAGGAAGACCCCAGCGAAGAGAACCCAGAAGGAGAGGATCACATGGAATCAGATCTCGATGAAGAAGTTTTATCCGAGGAAGAAGGACCAGAAGGTCAAGATCCTGTGGTGGAAGGACTTCCAATAGAGATACCGACGAGACGATGTGGAAATGGACGCCCCTATCTGAGTGCGCGAGCCTACCGCAACCTACTGAATCTCCACAACCGCGACTGACGGAATTTCTTTTGATGTTTGTTTATTGGTCATATCCATTTATTTTCGGCTGAGATCCCTGACTGTCCACCCCTACTCGTGGTATAGTTTTCACCCTCGTTTCAATTGGATAGTATCGCACTCTGAGCCACCTTTTCCTTTCGTCTGTACCCTGTTTGAGATCCTTCCGGGAGGAGAACAGTTCCTGTGAAACTTCCGAGTTCACTAACTCTTCAAATTTTGATTCGTGTGTCGTATCGACTGTTGTTTCCTCCACACTTTTTCTTTTGTATTCCTTTGTTACTCTTCCTTACTTCCTGTGCTGACCCGACCGCAATTCTCTTGATCGTCAGCCTAAAGCCGCCACACTCCATTCTTCTGATTGAGCCACATTTCCTTATAATCATTACCCTATCTAGCCATATACCTTTGTGTCCTTTCTTTTTCCCTAATTATATTTAGGGACGCCGTTATTCAAAATTTAGTTTCCAGCATTTTGGGATTTATCAAAGAGTGTGTATTATTAATTACTTTGTTTTATGTACGCTACTATTATTCTCTTTTTTTCAGTAGCGCAATCTTACACCGCGCATATTTTTGTTCCATGTTCCTTATTTTCACGATACGAGTTTTCTAAGTTATTTTAAAACTATCTGATCGATATATCGTCCTAAAATGTTTTAAACATACCGACTAATTTTCACTACTTAATTGTCGTTACCCTATTTTCAAGAATTGTGCCTATGCTTACTATTATAAATAGTTGAACCTTACGAATATTTTCTGCTTATTTTTGATAAACTTATAAGTGCACATATTTGAGTCTCGACTTTTATCGAGCACACTTTGATTGCTATTCGTTAATGTACCCTATATTTTCGTATATTTGTACTTACTCTTCTAGTTTTCATGCATTATACCTTGTAAGCCTATTTTGTATATGGTTTTTATATATATGTATGTACTTTCAAAACTTTATCTGTTAGTTCTAAAAAAAAAAAAAAAAAAAAATCAACACATATTAGATTTCGATATGATAATCCTTCGTTTATTATTTTGTAGCTAGTTGTTTCTTTTTAAATTTCGAGGACGAAATTTTTGTAAGGGTGGTATGATGTAACACCCGGCACCTTTTTATACCAAGTCCGTATTTTGTTACTTTAGAATTCCATTTATTTTATTTATAAATCTATGTGTAATATTTATAAAATTATTTATTTATTATAACCTCTTTTATAAACCCAAATTCTAAACCAAGCTACATTTTATTTCATTCAGCTCTTTCCTTTTATTTAAATTAAACCCACTCCCTATATTGTATCCCCAATTAATTTCCTATCAATCCAAGCCCATTCCCTTTTATAATTTAATCCATGACCCAAACATTTATTTTTCAACCCACTTAGTTTATTTTATCCCTTAAAACAAAACTTAGCCAGCAGCCCATCTCATTCTTATTAAGCTTATTCTTTTTCCCTTCAGCCCGGCCTGTTCTTAATTTACATTTAAATTCATTTTTCCTCTGCGTTGGGCCGGCCCGCTTCTCCCCAGCCACAAAGCTTATAAATAAAATAAATGGAATTCTAAAGTAACAAAATACGGACTTGGTATAAAAAGGGGCCGGGTGTTACAGTATTCCTCGTAGAATATCCTGCACCTTATTCGATAAGGAAAGAGCCGAGATCCCTTCACCGGGAGTGACCTCTTTAGCAAAACTAGCAGATGCTATAACCCCCTCGGTTTGTCTTTTAGTTACTTCTATAGTTTTTGCTTTGCATAGCGGTATTCTTTATAGAATATCCATCATCTTATTCGATAAGGAAAGAGCCGAGATCCCTTCATCGGGAGTGACCTCTTTAGCGAAACTAGTAAAAGCCTCAAAAACACCCCTTCTCAAGATCACTCGATTCTACAACGATATCAAGTTTATTACGCAAAAGGTTTTTTTTAAAAACCTGTCGTAGCCCTCTGTTATTTCAGATAAGTAGTATTTAGTATTTTTGCTGCGTTTGTTGACCTTGTCAAGGCGTAGTGTGCGGCAACTGATTAGTGCTTATCTGCAAAGCATATGATGCGATTGGATTAGGGTAGTCGTGCGGCCTTGTTGACCCTGTCAAGGGTCGTGCGGGTGGGTTTAATTCAATCGGGAAATGACGGGTTGAACTTGACACGCGGTCTATGGTTTGTTGACCTTTTCAAGATCATAGATCGCTTGGGGCAAAATATTATCGGGAATTTCAAGTGTTGAAATTTGCAATGAGATTGCATACTTTCTATGAGATAGTTGGATCCCGATACCCACTGCGAGTAAGAGTTACTCCTGGGAGAGTTTTACACATCATAATTAGCCGATCAAGTAGATGTCTAGAAAGGTGTTAACGGGGTCACGCCCCTGGGAAAACGAGGTTTATTTTAATTAGGTCTGTGCGAAAGCACAGGGAACCTCCCTCAAGGTACCGACACTGACCTGGTTGAAAGATTGGCGAACTTGTAGGGTGTAACTAATCCCGGCTAGTCTTACTTTTTAGGGTTTGAAGGTATATTTGACTAAAACAGTAGGAGCCATCCCGATAAGATAAAATAATAACCAATCCTAATCTTACAAGAGCGCACACAGAGTGTTTTCTTCCCTCTCTCTTTCCTGATAGTGACTATGTCACACGCCTTAATCAAGATAATAAATTGGATGCATTGACCGAATCTCCTTATTATACTGAGCTTGGAAACGTTGGTACCGCTCCAACTTATAATTGTTATAAAGTCCGAGCAGGAAATAGGGGAATATCCGGATTCCCATGCCACCCAATCGAGGAATGAGCATGTTGATGCATATTCTTTGGGTGTCCTTATTACCGGGAACTATTTTTCAGTATCCTCTACGTCCTGGGTATGTGATATCGGATCAGGATCCCGCATATGTAATATATTACATAGGCTGCAGAAAGGTAGAGAACTGAGAATAGGTGATAAATCTCTAAGTGTTAGAGAATGGTGAAATTGTTGCAGCCAAACCAGTTGGCAGATATCACCTTGTATTAGATACATTGATTCTGAACAAATGTTATTAGATACCGAACCTGATATACAACATTATATCTGATTCTTTATTAAGTTAAAGAAGGATATAATTTTGTATTGGAAGATAATATTTTGAACATTTTTCTGAATCAAGAGTTGATTCGATCAGGCATGTTAGATAATAGCATATACGTTCTAAATCAAACCACAGTTCAAAGTATGTAGAACACACACAAGAGGAGTAGTTCAGAAATGAATGAATCCTTCTTGAGGTATTGTAGACTGGGTCATATCAATGCGACACGACCAACTAAGTTACACAAGGATGAATAGGAGAATCTATTCGAATTTTCATCTTATGATACTTGCCAGTCTTGTCTCACAGGTATATGACCAACAATCCGTTTACTGAAAATAGAGAAAGAGTTAGTGAACTCTTGGGACAGATGCATGATGATGTATATGGTCCCATGTCTATAAATTCCAAGGTTAGTTCTTTTGAGAACCAAACGGGTAGAAGTATTAAAGTCCTACGATGTGATCGAGGAGGCGAATACTTGCGTACGGAGTTCCTGGAGTTTCTAAAAGGAGAATGTGATTCTCTCTCAGCTTACTCCTTCGTATACACTATAGTACAACGGTGTATTGGGGAGGAGGTATCGCACCCTATGAGATATGGCACGCTCTATGATGAGTACTGCTGAATTACCTGTTTCCTTTTGGTGTTATGCACTTGAGAAGTTGCATACCTATTGAATGGGGTTCAATCCAAATCAGAGCCTACCACTACATATGAGATATGGAATGAGAAGAGACCATGTCTTAAACGAGTTAAGATATGGGGTTGTCCGGCCTATGTTGAAAGGCAGAATCCGGACAAGCTCGAGGCAAGGTCAGTTCTGTAAGTTTGTTAGGATATCCCAAACATTTGTGAGGGAATATTTTCTATCACTCTGAGGAGCAAAAGGTGTTTTGTTTCTCAGCATACCACCTTTTTAGAAAAGGTATTTCTTGTGAAGAAATTAGTAGTCATGAGGTAGAACTGGAAGGAGTTCCAGCTAGACAAACTAACAGCTTGAAACCAAAGGATTCAATAGTCTCTAACGAACCTCAGCCTCTCCGCGAATCTGGTAGGGTTCCTCATCCACTTGAGATATATAATACGGTCTTCTCGGTGACAGTGGGAGCGAGGATTGCACCATGAGATGATGGCTCAACTAGGTTCATACAGTCAGGAACGTCTGTTTGGATGTGATAGTCAAAGAGTTTGACTTCATCAAAATGGTAGATGAACCTTGTATATACAAGAAGGTTGTAGAGAGTAAGGCTGTCTTCCACGTATTGTACGTAGATGACATACTCTTGACAGGTAATGATTTTCTATGCTACACTCGGTCAAGCTCCTCTTATCACGGGGATTCTCAAAAGAAGATCTGGATGATACCTACTACATCTTATTGATTATGATCTATGGTGATAGATCTAAATGGATGTTGGGAGTGTCCCAAATCCAGATACATAAACACCATACTAAAGGAGTTTAGTATGGAAGATTCTAAGCATGGTGGTTCGCCCACTTACTCATGGATCACTCTCTCCAAAAAGATGTCTCCTGAGACTGATTTGAAGAGTGCTCGAGTGCAAGGGATACCCTATGCTTCGGCAGTAGGCTCTATCAGAGTATGTGATGTTATATACCATACTAGATGTAGATGACTCACTAGGTGTAGTGATTAGGAATCAATCGGATCTTGGGAGAATCACTGGATAGCTGTGGAGGACATTCTTAAGTACTTGAGAAGTACTAAAAGAAATTTCTTGGTTCCAGCTTCCAGAGTGATAAGTTCGGCTGAGAGTCAGTCACAGGAATTGTCTTTACCCTCAGTGCAGGGACGGTATGTTGTAAGAGTTCCAAGCTAGATACCGTGACATATTAGATGATAAAGGCTGAATACATTGCTACCAATGATGCTACCAATGATACTACCAAAATGGCTGTCTGGACATTTCTTGTTCATGAGATGAACAAGGTTCCTACTATTGAGCGTCCAATAATTGTTATTGTGACAACAATGGAGTTGTAGTTTTGACCTAGGAACACAGGTCCCATCAGTGCTCCAGACATATTCTGAGGCAAGTATCACCTGATCAGGGAGATGGTTGATCTCCAAGGGATCGAGGTTAGGAGAGTAGACCTGAAAGATAATACGGAGGATCCACTCACAAAGGCCTTACCCCAAGAGAGACTTCTCTATAATGGTTGAGTATGGGATACTGCAACCACTGCTATATTGTTGGGTATTGGATACTACAACAGATGGCCTTAGTGCAAGTGGGAGATTGCTAGTTATATGTATACCCTAGAGGTCATTACTGTACATGCGATATATATTGTAGTGGATGCTTGGACATATATATGGAGGAATTTCTTGCTCGACATGATAGTATGCTATCTGGTTGCACTTTATCTTAACATGTTAACAAATACTGTTTTGTGATCACATGTTGATAAAGCCCTTAGGATGATTACTTGACTATCAGGATTATGATGCAGATCATACTAGTGGGGACAGGGTAGTCGATAAGTACATCCTTTAATTGTTCCTAGTTGTAAGAGTATCGAGACAGGGCATCGGTACTCCAGAGTAGACTAGCGTATGCGCTTCTTGACCTATATAATGGGCGATGGATGGTCCCATATCCATTGGTGTTTGACATCAGAGAAGGCATACGGATGCTCAGTGGAGACTGGGTACACTGGAAGGACTCGCCGAGAACTCCCAGATGGTATTATACCCATCGTCGGATAGCAGTTCTCTGGTGACACTGGTACAGATTAGTCTGTAGACCCGAGATCGTCATAGAGTATTGTGTGATTCCCACTGCGCTTTGATTTCCACCATACCACGGTCAAGAGATCGTGCAAAAAGGTGGTTTTTGGGTACAATCCCGAGTCACATGGAGGCAATGAGCGATAGGAGGGGTTTCATCTCTCCCGGTATTGGGAGTTGATGTTACACTATGCTCGATTGGCCATAACAGGATATCCCTGGCCAGGGTTGCTGAGATTTACTGGTAAGTGTTATCAGTAGTTTCTCGAACTGTTATGGACCTTGCATCGGCATGACTTATCAGGCTATTGGGGTCTGACGTTATACCACCCCCAGGCTGTTGATATGTGACATATCAAACGAAGAGACCGGACTGTACGGTAGTGTTACTGATTGGATTCGTAGGAGTTATAGCAGGCTTGCTTGTTGATCTTCTGATCGCTCAATACCTGGGTGGTCGTTACATTTAGCAGACCGCTTGCGGCTTGTGGGTGTTTGATATGATCATCACCTACTGCCGGCATATTGACGTGTCTTTAGAGTCCTACACAGAGATTTCCTGGTTCATACGAAACAGAGTAGGAGCACATATGTGATATGTGTGGGACCGAGATTAATACGAGTATGTGATACCGTATTCTATTCTCGCGATATGTGATATCGGCCGGTTATATATGATTTAGCCGGGTTATCGGATCAAGTGTTGATTCGATGAAATAGTATATAATATAATATATATATATATTATGCTCACTTAAATATTTATTATTCTCACTTATGATGCATTTAACATATATGTGATATATGTTTATTGTATTATTTTCTTTTGTTACATGAATATTATATATATGATATATAATATTATGACATGCTAGGTTACACATGCATCATGTATGTATGAGACTCATACCATGCTAGGGTTTATGTTAGGGTTTCATTTATCATTAAGTAATTATAAATTAGTGGATTTAATCAAAGTTAGAAGCTTTTAGATAAGCTTTGACTCAGTCCACTCTTTTGTTTCTACTTAAGATATTTTGTGACCTAACTATTAACCCTTACCATGGTTAATTCTCTACATGGGTTAGTGTATGAATATATACTCACACAAGGGTTGCATTTGAACCATGATAGATATTTTCATCACTTGAGATATTTCCTTCTTCTTCTTCTTCCTCATCCCATTTTTGCTCTCTTGATTTTGAGATCAAGAAGAAATATAGTGAGAAATTAAATACTAAAGTGAGCTAAATTCTTACTTCATCATCCTCTACTATTAGCCATTTCGTTTAGGGTGTTTGCTTCACTAATCTACACAATTAGTGAAGAGATAACATGAGCTAGTGTCTCCTCGACGTAGATCATCTTCGGCCTCGAAGACTTCGAAGCAAGCTTGTTCGTTTCTTTATGGGAGCCTTTCTAGAGTCTAGAGGTTCGTGATCGCAGCGAAGGGACTTCTACACGGAGCTATTGAAGTGAAGGACTGGTCTACAAAGGTTTTATTCCTTGTTCACTTAAATATAAAGAGTTTAACTCTAATTCTCTAGTTAAGATCTTGGTTAGGGTTTGTTTAGAACCCCAAAATTTTAAAGTAGCATGATTGATACTTGCCAAAACCTTACTAAGGTGCTAAGATAACCCTACAGATGAAGTACAAGAACCCGCCCCTTGCATGCATGGACATCGAACCACACACATCACTGTGTATGAGTCCCAAGAGCTCTGCTGCTTTTTCTCCGTATCCGGTGAACGGAGATTTGGTCATCTTTCCCTTGAGATAGGACTGACAAGTTTCATAAAATGAAAATTCGAACGTATTCAAATATCCATTTTTATGCAACTTACTTAGTCTTTTCTCTCCGATATGACCAAGTCTACAATACCACAAGTAGGATTCGTTCACTTCCGAACTTTTCCTCTTGCGTGTGTTTTGTATATTGAAAACCATGTTTTGATTTAGAACATAGATACCATTACACAGTGTACTTTCTGTAACCCAATACCTGATTAAGGTAAATGTTCATGATATTTCTATCAAGAACAAACTTATATCCATCTTTATCAAGCAAAAAACTGATATGATGTTGCAAACCATGGAAGGTATATAATAGCAATTGTTCAAAATCATAGTATTGCCATTTGGCAATACTAGGTGATATTCACCGACGGCAGTAATATCAATTTGTGCTCCGTTCCCTACTCTGAGGGACATATCACCAGATCCAACTATCTTATTTTTTCTCAGTCCCTGCGATAAATTACAGATATGAGATCCTGATTCGGTATCTAGTACTCAGGAGGTAGGACTGACAGAAAAACAGTTCTCAATAACAAAAACACCTGAAGAAGACGCAATAGTGTGCTTCTTCTTCGTTGGGGTCATCAAGGAATTCATGCAACCCTCTTTCCCTTGCTCATATTCATGACAGCTGTCATAAGTTAGAGCCGAACCGACGTTCCCCAACCCCGAATAAGAATTCAGATCGGTCAAGCGATACATTTTATTATCTTGATTACGGCGTGAAATGGTTGCTACCTGGAGAGAGAAAAGAAATACTCAGCGTGCGCTCTTGCAAGATTAGATTGGTTATTAGTTTATCTAATCAGGATGGCTCGCACTGTTTTCTCGAATTCTCCATCAAACCTTTAAAAGGAGAACTAGTCAGGATTAATCGCACGTTACAATACTTGCTTAAACTTTCGTCCAGGCTAGTGTTGGTACTTTGAGAGAGGTTTTCCAACGCTTTCGCGCAGTTTCATAATTATATAATCTCTTTTCCCTGGAGGAGTAGCCCTGCTAACACCGTTCTAGACACTTACTTAGTTTTATAGCATTAATTATTAAGTGAAATAATCTCCCAAGAGTAATCCTACTTATCAGTGGGATCAGGATACAACTATCATCGCACGATAAACTAGATGGAATCCATTCTAGTTACCATACTCCAGAAGGTATGCAACACCAGCAAGTTTCCTGAATATTTGAAACTCCCGATGTGGTTTTTTTGCCCCTAACGGCTTATGACCTTGACTAGGTCAATATATCATAAACCGCTAGTCAAGTTCAACCCATCATTATCCTGGATTATTTTATGCCCACCCGTATATTGTAAGTCGATGTACAACACCCCACGACTTGCGGGGAGGCGGAAATATGAAAAACGATCTTGTTTCTTGCTTAAACATCGACTAACCGCACGAATCGAAGCTAAACGATAACTAACATGAAACATAGAAGTTCTATACTACTATGTTTAGGGATTATACCTAACGAATCATGTCCTTCGTCTTTGCGAACTCCACCTCCTCCTCGGCCTTCTCGAAGTAGTAGACGATCCACCCGAGAGCTTTACTCCAAGCTTAGCCTCTAAACTTGAGGCAACTAACTTTCTTTAAGTGCTAATCAAAGAAGCTAGGTGATATAGAGTGAGGGTTATGGTTTAATTAGTCTAACTAATCCTTGTACTCAACACATGAGAGGGGGGGATTAGGGTTTGAAGAGGGAGAGCTTGAGGAGAGAGAAGATGAACATAATAATGAAGTGAGAATAATGAGTTATGATAATATATATCAAGCGTTTCTTTTTATCAAGAAAAGAAAATAAATCATTTAACAACCATGCTTGATAAATATCAAGTGATGATTCATCTCCATGAGTCATTAAGCATTTATGATGCTTTAATGATATGGATGAATCATCCATATGACTCACTAATCACATTCATTGTATATGCCACCTAAACCCCTTAGTCACCACCTTCTAGAAGCTTCTCGTGCAATTACGAGAACGCCCCTCCTTTCCGAAAAAATACGGAAAAACTTTAGACTGTATAAATCCAATAACCGGATACCAGTAACTGGCTTAAACCAAAGCCGACTGGTAAAAACTGTCCGAAAGTCGTACGTGCGTAAACACACGTATGCGTCCGAACTCTTATCATAAAACCATACGACCTTTATATCGTTTCGCCTGGAGTAAGGGAACTCTCTGCGTGGGACTCTAGAGACTCGACTACTACGCTGGCAGTGGGTTTAACCATAGACCGCAAGCGGCACTAGCTGTACGTAACGGTCCCCAGGTAGATGTCGATAAGAAGGCCGATGAGGAAACCCATCCGAACTCCTACTGAGTCTGATGTGACGATCTCCATACAGTCCGGTCCGTTCGTCTAAGACTATCGCATATCGGGCCTAAGGGGCGGCAAGCGTCAGTCCCCTAATAGCGGTATAAGTCGTGTCAGAGCGAAGCCCATTACACCCTGAGAAACTACTGGAACCTACCAGCAAATCTCGCTTGCCCTGGCCAGGGACTTTGCGTAATGGCTCTATGACACAGCGCGATATCAACCCCCAATACCGAGAGAGACGAATCCTGTCTAACCGTCACTGCCTCCAAGTGCTCGGGACTGCACCCAACTGCTACCTGTTTGCACGACTCCTTTGAGCCGTGGTAGGGTAGCAATCTAAGAACAGTGGGACACACTCGAGGCGAAGTAGCAGTGTCAAGTCTGCGGACTATGCTGTACTCATGTCACCTGGGAACTGCTCACTGACGACTGGTATAAAACCAACCAACAGTTCCCTGTGAGTCATGTCCGGTGTACCCGTAACCTAACGAGCACCTGCATACTATCTCCAGTACGACGTACTGACGGCTGTGGGACATGCCATCTCCCCAACTGGGATGAGAAGCGTACACACTAGTCTACTCCGGAGTATCGATGCCCTGTCTCGATAATCCAACGACTAGGGACCTGAATAAGGATGTGCTTGTAGACTACCCAGCCCCCACTAGTGTGACTGCCATCACAACGCTGGTAGTCAAGCAAGATCCTAAGAGCTCTATCAATACGTATACTAACATATTAAGATAGAAAAACCAAGTAGCATACTACCATGTTTAGCAAGACTGTTATATACATGTGAATATCCCAAGCTTCCATTAAGTAATATACAAACTAGTATGATACAATAATGGTCCCTAGGGCATATACACTAACATATATACCCTTGACTAGGTCAAAATGGTTATACGACTATCCTAAATAATCGCAATACCTGCAACAAACAAGCACCACTCAGCTATCGAACACTACGTCTTGACTAGGTCAAAACACGTAGCACGAATACAAAGTAACACTCTACGGATGGGTTTTTGACGAAAAACCCTTTAACGTAATGAATTTGATATCGTAGGAACCTGAGCAGTTTTGAAAAAGGAGTGGTTTAAACTCCCCTTTTGAAAACTAGTGGTTTTGAAGAAAACCGAGTAATCTACAGTATAAGCTTTTGCTCAAGATATCACTCCCTGCGAAGGGATCTCGGCTCTTGCCTCCTGAAATGAGGTGCTGGATATTCATGACCGATACCACTATGCAAAGCGAAAGAATATAATGTAGTTTTTCAAAATTTGTTCCAACAACATCTTTTAAGTTTCTTTTCTTGCATTAATCAAAATTAATGCGGTCCCATCAATTAAACCTATCACACCAGAAAAGAACGAAAATACAATGTACATATATGCCATCCGTATTCGCCACGGGACCCCGTCATGCACCGTTAGGTTACTTAACTAACGGCAAAGCGGGGGCTGGACTAGCACGGGTGCAAAAAATATACAACATCTACTAGTATATATATAAATATATATAACATTTGTCCCATGCATGATATAAGAAACACCACAGAATCTCAGCAAGCAACACAGAATAGTGGATAATCTTGGAGTCTCGGGTTTCATTTGAGCCGCAAATAAAACCCGACGTTTCCGGTCGTGTGGATAGCCCATGCAATGAAAACCTGGACCCTTACGAGCACGGCAAGTTACCCGCCAATCTCAGAAGTGAGGCAACCCCAATCAACAAAGTGAATGGGCCACCCAACACTTCACGGGATTCGGTAACTTGAGCGCCCCTTCATGGGTCATACTATACCCCCTATGAGTGCGGCGAATAGCCCGCTAATTCTAGAGTGAAGCCCCCTCCGTCTCAACACCATGAGATGAAGACTTGTTGCTCTCTAGAACTCGGTTATTCGAGCACTCTACCGCGGGGTAATCCCAGTACAGAAAAAGAAAATATATGTACGAAGGTGACATTGACCTCAACTCGGTCGTGTCCCAATCAAATAATATACAATCCAGCAAAGAAGACAGTCCACATGTCGGACGTTCACTACGCAATAACAAATGTACAAATGAATTTCATCTGTACTACTATCATTGCATCGCAATCTATTCACCACGACAATCCAACCACAACCTCAGCTCAAACACAAAACATCAACGTGAATGTCATGTTCGCAAACCCGTATAATAGATTATATAGCAGTTAGACGGATTATACCGCTCTAATGATATTCACGGTCGCAGATAGTAATGTATGTACTGAAACTTATAAACGGCGTTAAAATAACGACTTCAAAATATTCCGAATTGCCCTAAACACAAAGATAATAGAATATCCAACCTGGGCAAAATCAAACATATCCTGAAACCCTAAATCCAAGTGTTATAGAATACCAAACAAAAACGAGCGCTATAGTCTATAGTAAAACCGGCCAGGCCGGTCTAAATTAACTTTTCGCCGGCCAAATTTTTGAATACTGGGCTCATGTTTGTGTGGTGTTCTAGTTATAGCACAAAGAGCACTCCACAGTTGTTTAAAAAATTTTCAGAGGCTCTGCAAAATTTGACAGAAACTTGAATTTCGATTCCGTATTTTGGAGTTGTTTCGGTTTTGTTACTTTAACATCGTAAAACTGCTAGTTTAAAGGTTTATGGGCTGGCTCTGATACCATGTTGGGTTACACTAACGCCCTAACCATCATCCGTGGTCGTTTGCGGAACAAAATTTTTATACGAGTTTAAACTGGCGCTAGAATAACCTAATATCCGGATCTGCCATAAACCTAACTAGCAATTGGAGAAGCTATCTATTATGATCGAAGTTTATACCTTAAGAATCAAGTCCTTTAGGTCTTCACTCCACTTCTTTCGCTCCACAAAGGATGTACGGATCACGCTTGATCGACGGCCTCCTCGCATCAATGATGATCCACCCGAGAGTGACTACTTTGTGCTCCTATCTCTAAACCGAGGTAACTAGGTTACTTAGTATGCTAATCTAAGTAGCCTAGATGTAACAACCCTAAAACTTCTGTACAAATTTTTTTTGTAAAGTACAGAAAGGAATACCTTATCCTGAGCACAAGTTATAAATTTAAACTGCTTTTGAACAGCAAGAAAACACTTGTAACTCATTGGAAAAACCTTGCACTGCTGTGACATAACCCCTGCGTTCAAATCCCCCCAGCCACATATATTTTTATTGATTTTTCTTTTAAACTTTTAGAAGCTCAAAAGTTTGCACGTGAAAAATACGTAAAATGGAAAGTCACATAAAAATCAAACATGTGGAAAATGCTATTTGAACAGCCGAGAACACGTGTCTTCAATCCAACACCCCGACCCCACAAATGGACCGGCGAGATTCCCTTGGGGGTCGATGCCACCGGTCCAACCTGTTCCAAATGCTACAATTTTTTAACCCTAGTACCCCTTGGCCTACCCCACTACCCCCATGCTGTTTGATTTCTCTGCATTTATCCAGAGAATGATAAATCCCCTCTTTAATCCATTTTAATGCATATTTTTAATTCATTCTTCAATCCTTAAAACCTTAATTTCTCCTATAAATACAACCCTACACTTTGGCCCTCCTCATTCAGAAATACTTTGTCAAAACTCTCTAAAATTCCTAAGTCCAAGAAATTGTACAAGTGGGGTTAGCTCAAGGTAAAGTTCCGGCGACGTTTCGGGACAAATCGGGCGCCGTTTCAGAAATACTTTGTCAAAACTCTCTAAAATTTCTATTTAATAAATAAGTTCTATTTATATATATATATATATATATTATAAAAATATCTACTTTAAATATACAATATATATTCTATGTTTTCTAAATCAAAGGAATCACAAATTTCATGAAACTACCAATACAAATCAATACAATTCCAATATTACACTATACTACCATATACTATTCAAGTTAGCTTTATATCTACTAGAATATTTCATTTTATAAAAAATACAACTATGAAAACCCTAAAGATGATAATTAAATACTTGAGGTATATTTTGAAAATATATCAAATCTATTTTCATAAAACCCTATTAAGTTATTTTAATTTACAATAAGGACTCTAGTAAACATAGGTTAAAGAAGGACCAGTTCTCTTGAGCCTCGGAGAGACGGAGAATATGGGTGCTTGCCTATCTAAGGTAGTTAACCTAAAAACGGTGTTATCAATACGATAATTGTCTTGGAAAAAGACACAAATTCTGCCATCCATGTACAACAGTTACCGATAACATCAAAACTAATTCAGGATTTCAATTCATTTTAAAGTGGTTGACTTAGACAGAGTCTCAGTCTAATCAGAAATCAATCAATCAATCTATCCTTGAATATGATTCAAGTATAACTCCATTTCAACATGAATCCATTTATACTGGAATTCAATCTATATCAACATGACTCGATCGAACCGAACCATGGATATACTCTGATTACATGACTATCCATTTATATCCATTCCGTTTACATGATATCATGGTTTCGGCAAGTCGTACATCCATTAAACAAAACAATACAAATCAATACAAAATACATTACAAGGTTTTAAAGGGGTAGACTGGCACAAAATGTGTTAAAAGTGGCATGAGATGGTCATTAAAAGACGTAACTATACATCCATTGCCATTGTTCCATGGTTTTATCGACGGCGCCTTGTACTACGGGTAACCATAGTCCACGGTGTAAGTTGGATTCTTCTCGTATATACTGGCATATTCTGTACCAAGCTACAATCAACTGCGTTAACTTAACAAACTCATAATACACCAGTTATATTCTCATATCTGTCTATTCATCTGTCTATTCTATTCCTACTTTTCTTTGTGACTTACCGAGCGATTGTTCGCTGACGACATTCCTATTTCTCTTCTTTCTTTGGAATGTTGTCAGGAGGACCCGACTCTGAGGAGTTCAAGACCAGCCAGGAGCACTTGGAGCAGTCCACTGAGCAGTACGACCTTTAGGCTTTACTTGTACTTACTTTTCTTTCATTTTATGCCATTATTTAGGCATTGCTTTCATCATTATATTTACTTTTCAGTTGTATTGTAAAGAAATATTTAATAAATAAAAGTTGCTGTTCATTTATATCTCTTGTCATTTTTCTTGTGTACTTTATTATATTGTTTATTTACACTTAGCGTGTTTACTTCTGAGTAAATACATAGCGGGCCTTGTCGCGTCTTCTTACCCGTACACTGGGAAATGGGGCATGACACTAGATGATGTAGAGAATGATGATGGATTGATTTGTCTCACAAACTCTAGGTTTCTCAACACATGAGAGTTTTAGGGTTATGAGGTAGAAGAAGATGAAGCTTGGAGGAGATGAGAGAGTGTTTGTGATAAGCATAGAAAAAAAATGAAGAATGGCTAACTCATATGAATAATATCAAGCATCAATAATTTACCAAAATATCTTGAAGCCATATTGCCTCAATAGTAAACCACGAGTCACTACATGAGTCACAAAGTAGCCATACTTCATTTAATACAAATGAACACCTCATACCTCCACCTCATTAACCATTTAACATAAATGGTTAAAACAAATAATGAGGTGTCTTCTTTTAGAAGCACCATTATACAATTACAAGAATATCCCTCACCGTATATATATACCCATATCCGTATTTCGAAAAATATGAAAACAAAGAGACGAAAATAATCCAATAATATAGTACTAGGATCCATCTTAAACCAAAGCCCACTAGTATCATCCGTCCGAATCATGATCCGTGTAGCTAGTACACGTATATGATCGAACCCCTGCCGTAAAATTATACGGCCTCTACATCATTTCGCCCGAAGCAGGGAAACCCTCTGTGTGGGACTCTAAAAACTCAATAGTATGCTGACAGTGGGTTTAACCACAAGCACGTCAGCGGTACTAGCTGCACATAACGGCTACCCAGGCACTTGTCGAAAAGGAAGGCCGACGAGCAAACTCATTCGAACTCCTACTGAGCCTATCCATGACAATCTCCGTACAGTCCGGTCTTTTCGTCTAAGAGTATCGCATACCGGGTCTAGGGGTGGTAAATATCAGACTCTAATAACCCGATAATTTGTGCTGATGTGACTTAGGACCAATCCGGGAAACTACTGATCAACCTATCAGTAAATCCTAACTAGCTTGGCCAAGCTCTTATGGTCCTGACCAATCGAACTCAGTGCAATATCGACTCCCAATACCGGGAGAGACGAATCCCCAACAATCACTCATTGCCTTTATGTGGCTCGTGACTGTACCCAACCAAAACCTGTTTGCACGACTCAGTAGAGCCGTGGTAGGGTAGTGATCAAAGCACAGTGGAAACTCATACGTGACAAATGACGATCTCAGGTCCGAAGACTAACCTGTTTACATGTTACCTGAGAACTTCCATCCGACAATAGGTATAGTACCATCTGGAAGTTCTCGGTGAGTCCGTCCAGTGTACTCACACCCAGTGAGCACCTGTATACGATCTTAGATGCATTAGACCAATGGCTGCGGGACCAACCATCGCCCCTCGTCGGGGTCTAGAAACATATACACTGGTCTACTCTGTAGTATCGATGCCCAGTCTCGATACTCACGCGACTAGGGACCATTTAAGGATGTGCTTATGGACTACCTTGCTCCCATAAGTATGATCACCATCACAACGCAGGTAGTCAAGCAAGATCCTACAGGCTTTATCAACATGTATTCGCCATATGTAATATTGAGTCTAACATATGCACATTTTAAGATAAAGTCAAACCATAATAGTATACTACTGTATCAAGTCTTTATCAATATGTGCAATCTGGATAAAACATCAATAGAAACAAATACACATATTCTGATAAAGACAACTCAAATAATATACTATATAACCAAGCAAGAATGTCCTGTACATACATATCACCGGTATCCACATGTATACATACACAATAATGGCCTATAGGGCATACATATCCAACACTTCCAACAGACAAGTTGCGGGATATATTCTCTAACGCCTCATTACCAACCGCATGGCCAGGTAGGCATAGGTGGAGAAGGGAGGTTATCCGAGACTTTCATCAAGTTCCTTAATTAAATAACCTTCCCATCTAAGTTTATTCTAGACACCACACGTTTGATGCAGATAAATGGTAGATTATCTACAATTTTTTCTGTCCTAATTGAGCATGAGGTGTCCTTAAAGGCTGAGCTAGATATTTTTTAGTTAATGTGGGTGAATGCGTATACTTGGTTGTGATTTGTGGGGTCTAAGAAGGATGATGAAATGCCTACCTAATCTGAATTTGGGTTGTTGCCTCTGAAGATCTTTTTAAATATGAAAAATAAAATCACACAAAATCTAAAACAATATAAAAGATTCTAATTTTTATTTTTTTATTTTTATTTTTTTATGCGGCGGAAAGAAATCTGCAAAAACCGTTAGTTGGAATAAAAAAATTTAGGGAAGAACGAGATCACACCTAAAATCTAGATATTTGCCTCGATTCTTTTGCAAGCTTGGCACTTTTATCAACAATGGAACAATGTTCCAGAATGTACTCAAGAAATGCAACAAACTGCAACTTGAATTTTTTGTGAAACCCTAAAAATTTTGGCCGAAATTGACTATATGTTCGTTTTGGCCGAAAGTTTTTAACCTGGGCAAAAACTCCAACTTCCCTCTTGCTCGACTCGATCTGCTTGTCCTGGAAGTTTTTCTCGTTTCCTGAAATTTAAATCAGAAAATTTGCAGAATCAAATCTAATAAAATAAAACTAAAATATCTAAATTAAAAATACAACTTGAATTAAAATTAATTAAAAACTATGCCTCCCCAGTAATGGCGCCAAAAACTTGTTTGTTAAAAATATGCATACCGCAAGCGCACGGTTGTTGGAGCATTGCGTTTATGGGTCGATCCACAGAGAGGTGTTATTTAACTAATTTAAATACAAGTAATAAAAATATTAATTTTTGATCTAATCTAGAAATTTAATGCAAGGAAGCAAAGAATTAAAAGCAAGTAGTAAAAAGATTTAAATAATAGAAAAGTAAGTTTTAGGGTTTTTTAACTGTTTAAATACTATGGTTGGTTTAAATAACTCAATCTCTTTCTTTTATCATAGTTTTAAATAATTAACTATTAAACACATATGAGCATAAAATAAAATACTTTATATTATTACCATATCAAATATATGAAATTATTTAGAAAAGTATAAAATAACTAATTGGTTTTAATTAATTATCATTAACCTAGATCTACTCTTCGATTACTATTCATAGATGATCAATATATAAATATAATATTGTTGTGTGACCTAGATTAACTTCATTACTAAATTAAATCCCTCTTAATATCAATTTATTTCTTACCGTCCCTAATTAAGCTTCTAAATTGTCATGCTATCGTCAACTTACTTAGATTATAGGTATATCATCAATCCCTAGATTCTATTCAAATTGTTAATTATCCATATATAGTCTAGTTTCTATGGTGAAAACATAAAAATAGAATAAACAATTATCAAGAGAAATTTTATGAAAAACACATAAGAAAAGAGATGATCAATATTAATATCCAACCATAGAATAAACAATTAAAAAACCTAAATGAGAATTTAGCTACTCATATTATAAAAAAAGAAAATCTTTATTCATAATAAAAATAACTTACAATTATTGTTGATCTCTCTCAAAAGAAACCCCTAATTCAAGCCTATGGAGAGATATCTATACCCTAGTCTATACAGAGCCTTTTATAGTGTTTCTGAAAAATCAAAACATACATTATTGCATCTCCAGAAATTACAATTATCTCATAAAAATCTCAAAACAAAACCCTAAAAATTTTTGGCCGAAATGGTTGTAATTGTGGATTTGGCCGAAATTTTGCATCATATGTAGATGCGGCTTGTTGCATATTCTGTGATTTGGTTGCAAGATTTTCAATGTTTGTTACAAATTTGATAATTGATTTCTGATATTTGATTAACTTTAATTTGATCTCTATTTCACGCACGTGATCTGTATTTTAGGACAATTTTGCTTTTTTTTTTTTTGCATCCAAGCCCTGTAATCTATATTTATTGACAAAAGAACAAAAACAATATAATATATGATAATAAAAATGACAAATGGGTTAGAAAAATGTGCAACAAATTGCACCAATCAAATACCCCCACACTTATCTTTTGCTAGTACTCGAGTAAATCTATGGTTCTAAACTCTAAACCTAACTAAACTACAACCTAACTAAATCCTACTCCTATTCCTATTCCTATGCTCCTTTCGCGAGCTTGCAATTACATTGAGCACATGCATCCAGCCTTTAAACCTCTAGGCGGACCTAATAGGAGGAGTGTTGTCTCCTGAGGGTTTCAAGCGAATATTACCCACAAACTCCCAAAAATGAAAAGAAAATAAGGGAAACAAAAATAAAAGCGTGAAGACTACCTACAAAATTAGCAACAGATCAAGAAAAATATAAAAATGAAGAGTTTTAAATTTCACTAGCTTTTCAGTGTTCATGAACCACATTTTAATAGTCTTGATCAAATTCGAAAGTTACTTCTTCCATATCATTCCAATCTTTCCTACCTATCTCTCCTCCACATATTGATCTTAAAGCAAAAGCGAAAGCGATCACGATACACTTCATAACCCACCTAAAGCAAAAGCGATCATGCCCTAAAAGAGAAATGTGCCAACGTATGCGCTACTGATCTAAGTGGTCAGTCTTCCAAGAAACTATGGAACAACGGGAGTGAGTTGCTAACTGTCACGACCTAGAAAAGACACGTGACCAACACTTGAATCATGTGAAGTCTATAGGATACCACCGTAACCTAAGTAAGACTAAGACCCAGAATCTAAACCTTTATAAGAAATAGTGGAGGTGCAGTTTCAAAAAGGGTTATTAAATGAAATCAAGTTCCTTTTTAAAATATAAGTAAAGTTTGTTTGAAAACACATACGTTGTTTAAAAATCGGGCAGTATCTCCTTTGTAAATTTTGATAGAAACAGTATAATATATCGGCGTCCCCAATCGGGAGCTATCACACCGCCCAATCGGCGGAAACACAACCACACAAAAATATACGACGCCTAAAGCGAAGATCATCACATGAACAAGTAAGAAAAATACTATAAGCATCATCAATTCGACTATATCCAAGCTCGACATCTAGAAGAAAAATATACAAGTCTCATCTCTAAGTCCATAAAAATATACAAGTTTTGGCCGATAGAGTTCTTAAATAGATTATAAAAGAATATACATATACAAGAGGTAGTTATGATCCGAAATGTAACCCACCTACCAAGACAATCACCCAAAATAAAAGAAGCATGCTGGCAAGCTGCTAATGATCCGAGCGGTCGGTCCTGCAAGAAACTAAGACACAACGGGGGTGAGTTGCTAACTCGTGAGTAAGAAGATATCACAGGATAGAAATAGAAATGCATAACGCTGTCACGCCCTGCTTCCCGGTGTATGGGCAAGGGGACGCGATGAGGTTCGCTACGTATCTACTCAGAAGTAAAAACGCTAAGCGCAACTAAGCAATATAAAATAAAGTACACAAGAGACAGGAATGTAAATGAACAACAACTTTATTTATTAAACATTCTTTTACAGGTACAACTGAAATGTAAATACATGAGTAGAAAGCGATGCCTAAACAATGGCATAACTGAAATGAAATAAATATGCACAAGTGCCTACAGCTCTGGGTCAAATGGTATCTGCTCCAAATCTTCAGTGCTGGGCTCGATCTCCAATGATTCCGAATCACCTGAAAAAATTCCAAAGAAAGAAGAAAGGAATGTCGTCAGCGAACAATCGCTCGGTAAGTCCCAAAGGTGAGTAGAGATAGAATAAGCAGAAAAAGAATATAACTTATAATGTTTGATTATATTGTTAACGCTGTTGTTTGTAGCTTGGTACAGAAAATGCCAGTGTATACGAGAGGAGTCCTACTATTCCATAGACTAAGGTATATGGAGCACAAGTAACCGTTCAGCCACGGTACAACGGCAATGGATATTCTGGTTACAGTCTCGTGCCACTTTTAACACCTTCCGTACCAATCTACCTCTTATAAACCCCGCGATATCTTTTGTACTGATTGTATTGTTTGTTATATAGATGGATGAATTTTCGAAACCATGATATCAGTAAATGGAATATATATAAATGGAGAGTCATGTAGACGGAGTATATCCATGGTTCAGTTCAGTCAATATAGATTGATATAGATTGAATAGACGGATTCAAGGATTCATGTTGTATTGTAGTTTATACTTGAATCACATAATCACATTCAAGTCAGATTTATTAGATTGAGACTCAGTCTGAGTCAGACACTTTAAAAAGAACTTGAAATCCTGAATTAGTTTTGATGTTATCGGTAACTGCTGCACATGGACGACATGATTTGTGTTTTTTTCCAAGACAATTACCGTATTTATAACACCGTTTGTTAGATTGTCTACCTTAAATAGGCAAGCACCCATATTCTCTGGCTCTCTGAGGCTCAAGAGAACTGGCCCCGCTTAAACCTATGTTTACTAGGGTCCTTATTATAATTTAACATAACTTGAGGGGGTTTTATGTAAAAATAGTTTGATATAATTTTCAAAATACACCTCAAGTATTTAATTATCATCTTTAGGGTTTTCATAGATGTATATTTTATAAATGTGAAAATTCTAGTGAGTAAAACCTAGTTTTCATAGTATAGGTATTTTATTGAAATATTGGTATCGGTTTGTATTTGGATGGTATTTTCATGTAATAGTGATTCTTTTGAATTGGAAAACTTGGAATATTTATATAATATAATTAAAATAGATATTTTGATGATATATATATATGTAAAAATAAATTTTATTTATTTTCTTGTAGAAATCTCATTTTCTAAAGAAAAATGCATTAAAATTCCATTGAGATCGAATGCTCATTTCGGAGGTCTGCATCTCGCTCTAAAAGGCCCGAGGATGTGTGAGAACCTGCACTATCCCGAACGGGGTCCCCAAAAGTAGGTTGTAGAGGCGCAATTGTAAGGAATTGTTTAATACATTTTTTAAAGAAATGGTTTTGTAAGTTGATGGTATTTATTTGTAAAGTCATGTTATCCCATGAATATATTACCAAAACTTCATCGTGCTTTTTCAAAGATGTGTGTTGTGATGAGATAGGTCATTATCTCATGAGTTATCTAAAGGTAATACAATTTTTATGTTGTTTTATGTCGAAACTAAAGTATGTGGTATTTTACTGTAAAAAATACAATAAAAATTGATTATGAGATGAAACTTGTTTTCAAGTGTTTTTTTAATGTTTTTTAAACATTAAGTGAGTGTATGGTAATGATTGTTTAAGAAAAATAACCTTTTTAAAGAAAAACCGAATCGGAAGTCGGATTAACTCCGTTTCCGTCGGGTTTTAGAATTTGAAAGTTTTTAGAATAGAAGATGAGAGGGGGAGAGGGGAATTACTGGCTTTTGGACAAGAGAAGGGAGAGAGAAAACTAAGGAAGGCTTCGGGGCGTCGTTTCATCGCCGGAAACTCCTTGGAACGTCGCCGGAACTTCACCCTTCGCTAACTCCACTTGCACACTAAAAAGACTTGAGAATTCTTGAGAGTTTTGGCAGGGAATTTCTAAGTGAGGATGAGTGAAATATGGTGTGGTATTTATAGGGTAGGATTAGGATTTAGAAGGTTAAAGAATGCATTAAAATTTGCATTAAAAATTTGATTAAAGGTGATTTATTGTTCTTTGGAAAATGTGCAGAGAAATAAACAGTATGAGAGAAGTGGGGTAGCTGAAGAGGTGCTCGGGTGAAAAGATGGGAGGCATTGCCCACGGGGGGCCCGGCGGTGCCGACAATACCGACGGTTTCGCCGGTCGGAAACCGGTGGGGGGTGTTGGATTTTCTGCCACGTGTCCCTGTCGCCTCTTATACCCTCGTGCACATGTTTATTTAATCTGTAACTTATCATTCTACTTGTAGTGCATGCGCAAACTCTTGGGCTTCTAAAAAATTAAAAGAAAATTTAATAAAAAGATAATGTGGCTGGGGGGATTCGATCACAGGGGCTACGTCACAGCGTTGCAAGGCTTTACCAATGTGCTACAAGTACTTTCTTGCTGTTCTAAACTAAAACAAATACTTATAGTGTATCCAGGATTGCAAATACCCCAATCATACATTAACTTTTAAACAATTTTCTGTACATTGAAATTGGAGTCGTTACAATCTACCTAGGTCATTGATCGCACGCTTTTGGCGTGTCGTATATTTGAAGTTCTAAAATCTAACCGCGATCAGGACGGTTTCGCTTTACAGCTAGCCATGATGAGCAAGGGTCATCTACAGGGAGACAAAGCATTTTACGTTCTTGTCGTAACGAGTTAATGCGCGAGGCGGATTGTTCGTATCTAACCTATGTGTTATATGCAAAGTAACCGTTTGTTAGGATTAGATAGGATAGTGTAGGTTAAGAAAATCCGCGCTAAAACCTTTGAGCCGAACTTAACGATTGAAGCTAGAGCAATCGGCAACAACGTGGATTAGGGTACTTAAGCACGGTATTAGAAATCCGGCTTATTGATCCTTGTCCGTCCGTTCTTGTCTCTTGCTTTCACCTCCGGCCAAACCGAACGCAACCGGTCACTGTTAGGAATCACCGATACCTTGGTAAGGTAGGGTTCCTAATGGAGTGCTTGCGTAACGTTTGGACGGAGTTCAATGAAAAATACGGAAAAAGGAAATGAGCAATGAAACCATAACTTAAAAAATCATTATCTATTCCTAACAACACATATTCACAAATATCATATTAACAACACCATATTAACAAACCATCACAAAAAGAAAAAAGCAAAGAATAGAACAAAGAAAAGAAAAGACATTACAAGAAAGAAAGTGCATGGAATTTAAAGTGCAAGTAAAGGGCATGAATTAAAATTGCAAGAAAGTAAGGCATGAATTAAAATTGCAAGAAAGTAAAGCATGAATATAAAAGAACAAGGTAAGAATAAAGAGAGAGAGAGAGAGACTAAGAACCCAAGAGTGCAAAATGATATCTTTATTATGTCCAAGATACAACCTTGAGATCAATAGCCAAATCTTAAACTTGCAAGCTCACTAAAAAGGTTGCAAGATCAAGAGAAGACCATGAACTCAAGGGAAAGCTAAGCTATGTACAAGAGAACCAAAGAGAAAACAAAAGAGTATACAAAGTGTATGAAATGTTTAACAAAACTTAGACCCTTGACCCCTTGCCCACTGCCTGCTTTTATAGGCTCAAAAAGTAAATAAGCAAACAATAAAAATGAGCTGTCGTGGTGGCAATGGGGGCCTACAGAAGTCTGGGAGCCTTTGGGGAAAAATTGGCCGGGCACAATGGTGTTGAGCTCGGGTCAAATCCGAGCTCTGGGTCTCATTTTTGTTGTGTTGGCTTGTGTTGTCCCCCACATCACTCTGATGTTGTTTGCTTGGTCTAAAAAGTTCTGTGTTGCACTCAGGTCTTGGAGGGAAACTTGTAGCTATGAATCATATCAACACTTTATACATTGAATGCACCATTAATGCACATCACACCATGCCCACTTATGCCATGATTCATGCCTGCCCCCACCATGGTCCATGTGCCAAAAAGTCTTGTGTACACACTTGTATGTGTTGGACCATTTAGATAAAAAGTGTGTACACAAGTATGTTGCACAAAGAAACTCTTGGGATATCGGTCGGTTTGCGGTTCTGATTGCAGTGTCCGCTCACAAATGATATATCCGTGATTTTGAATGTATTTCCAGTTTTTTGTCACGGATACCTGTAATCTGTATTACTGAGCAGACACTGGTTAATAGTACCGATAAATACAAAAAATAGATAATGAATGAGCGGTATTAAAATGCAATATTCTGGTATGAACAAATACCCCCAAACTTATCTTTTGCTTATCCTGAGAAAAACAAAAATCCGAGCCTCACTTTCACAGGGAACGCGATTGCACTGAGCGCATGCAACAAGCCGTTAAATCTCTAGGTGTCCCTAGTAGAAGGAGTGTTGTCTCCTGAGAGTTTTCAGCGGATACTACCCACAAAATCCCGTCAAGCTAGTTTCATAAGTTAACGTTGATTCTACTCCTACAGTTTAGTATCTAGGTTAGAAATTCTATTATTCTAAGCTAGAAATATCCAACCCTTATATTTCACACCTCCTATCTATTTAACTTTAGATCCTATACGTTCCAAAAAATATTTAAAAAGATATTGGTTTCTCCTGAGTTTTCCTTCTAAAATTGCTGTCTTAAATCAGGGATTTTTATCAACTTTACAGACAACATAAGTCTTATTCTTTATTTCTATCTTTCCTCCAAACATCGATTGTACACGTGTGTGTAAAATATTCACCCCTGCACTTAAGAATTCAATTCAAGCTATAGTACCCTTGCCCTAATATCTAATACTAATTCTTTTCATTAATGATGGACGGTGTTGCTCACATACCTTTCATGCGATTATTAATGCTTCTTGAGGCACTAACGGCCGATTACTGAATGTGTGAGCTTAAAACATAAATAGCAGTTTGCAGGTCTTGACTTTATTTATTTATTTTTCTTTTCTTTATTTTTCTTTTTCAAGACCGGATATATTTTTCAATGATGCTTTTTTTGGTGTTTAGCTTTAAATACCGTTTTTTCTTTCATACCAGGTTTTCAGGCAAGAGTATTTCTAGATATCCTCTACTATCCTATGTTTCAAGGTGCGTGTAAGTGCAGTTGTAGGGTATATACTTTCTAAATTTGGACTCAAGAATAGAAATTATTTTTCAGACTTATCTTTCAGTAAAGCTTCAATACTTTCCCTTCATTTCGACTTAACTCAAGAACTGAATTCAAGATTACCTATTTCTCAAAAAAAAAACAGTAAGGACGTATAATTACTAAAATTAAACAGAATGATGGTTAATTTTAGGGTTTTCAATGTAAGTCCACGTTACCTCTCCCGGTTCTTTTGGGCTTGCGGAAATGGTGAAAAATGATTTTTCGGGTCATGGTAACATGGACTATAAAACACGGATCTTTGCTAAACTACACACTAGCAACTAACAAGAGCTTTACCTATTCGGTTAGGGGTTATATCTCAACTTGAACTCCTTCTCTTGGACTCTTTGTGGTGGTCGGATGGTTCTTTCCTCGTCGCCTTCTCTTGGCGAAGATGGATCCACCTGAGGGTCTCTACCTTGAGCTTCTTTCTCGAACTTGAGAAAACTAAAGTGTCCGGCTTGCTAGACCTTCAACCTTAGGATGAGTAGAGAGTGGCTTTGGTGTTTTATCTCCAAGGAAATGTTTCTCAACACATGAGATGAATTTTCCTTGAGCTAGAGGAAGAGGAAGAAGAAAGGATGAGAGAGAATCAATATGAGAGAATGATAATAGTTTTACAACCATAACCAATATATGTGAATTAATCTAATTAATAATATTAATCAATATGAAAAAGGTGATGGTTGGTTTGATAAGACCATTATCATTTCACATTAAATGTTTTTGCAAAGATCAAAGAGCATCTTTGGAGTGAAATGATGATGGTCAATGTTTCAACCTTGGTCAACAAGTTAACCTTGGTCAACAAGTCAATAACCCTAAGCATAACTCAATTTCATTTAATTAATAATATTAATTGATATTTCACATATTCATTAGGGTTTGGAAAAAGACAACTGTCAACTGTACATACACACCCGTTCTAAAAACCCTAATGAAAATCCTCTTCCTCCGCCTCAAACAACTGTGCATACACACCCGCATTCATGTTACGAGGAGCACGAATACAATGAGATAAAACTAACCCCAAAGCATATACTAGGATCTAGCTCAAACCAGAGCCCGCTAGTAATGACTGTCCGGACACCAAACGTGCATAAGTGCGCGGATGTGAACGGACCCCGTCGCAAAACCATGCGACCTCTACTCTGTTTTGCCCAAAGGCGAATAACCCTCTGTGTGGGACTCTAAAGACACGAAGTACGCTGGCAGTGGGTTTAACCACAGACTGCAAGCGGCACTAGCTGTACGTAACGGTCCCCAGGTAGATGCCGATGAGAAGACTGATGAGGTGAACCCATCCGAACTCCTACTGAGCCTGTATGTGACAATCTTCGTACAATCCGGTCTGTTCGTCTGAGAATATCGCATGGCGGGCCTAGGGGGCGGTAAACGTCAGTCCCCTAATAGCGGTACAAGTCGTGTCAGAGTATAGCCCAGAACACCCTGAGATAACACTGGAAACCTACCGGTATATCTCGCTTGCCCTGGCCAGGGAATTTGTGTAATGACTCTCCTAGACACAGCGCGATATCAACCCCCAATATCGGGAGAGACGAATCCTGTCTAACCGTCACTGCCTCCAAGTGCTTCGGGACTGCACCCAACTACTACCTGTTTGCACGACTCCTTTGAGCCGTGGTAGGGTAGTAATCAAAGTACAGTGGGAATACACTCGAGGCGAAGTGACATTGTCAAGTCAGCGGACTAAGCTGTACTCATGTCACCTAGGAACTGATAACTGACTATAGGTATAGTACCAACCAACAGTTCCCGACGAGTCCTGTCTAGTATACTCGTAACCTAACGAGCACCCGCATACTATCTCAAGTACGACGTACTGACGGTTGCGGGACAGACCGTCTTCCAAGCTGGGATGAGAAGCGCATACGCTAGTCTACTCCGGAGTATCGATGCTCTGTCTCGATAGTCCTACGACTAGGGACCTCATAAGGATGTGCTTGTGGATTACCCATCCCCCACGAGTGTGACTGCCATCACAATGCTGGTAATCAAGCAAAGATCCTAAGGGCTCCACTAATGTGTAAAGGCGATATGCTATAAGAAACACATGCACACATTAGAGTAGAAACAAACCAAGTAGCATACTACCGTTTTGAGCAAGATTGTCTATACAAGGTGAATATCCCAAGCTTCCATTAAGTAATATACAAACTAGTATGATACATTAATGGCCTCTAGGGCATATACACTAACATTCAATTCTTAAGCCTAGGATTTAGTTATTTCTAACGTATCAACTAATCTTTCGGAATAAAAATCTAAGTTGCCCTATTAGCTAACTTGACGACAAAGTTTTTATATTTTTGTAATTTTTTTTTTGATTTTTGTGGATTTTAAAATAAGTATGCAAATGCAGAATATACAAATGAATGCAAAGGTCGAAAACTTATCGAGCACACCCCCAAACTTAAATTTGACAGTGCCCTCACTATCAGGCTACACCAAGAGGGTCAAATTATCGACGCTTCCCAAAAGAAAATTTTATACAAAGCAAACCAAAAATATATATACACAAAAAGGTTTCCCCCAAACTTAAGTGAAACAGTGTTTCCACTGTTAAGCATTGAAGTTCAGAGTTAGGGGGGAAGAGAACAGTATTAATCTATACAAGGCCTTACACAGGCCAAAGGTAAGCACCAACCATTCAAAAATTCTATCGCTATAATGCAGTGGTTGGTGAAAGAATGCGGAGAGAAAAGAAATGGAGAATACGCGAGACCGTATGTGAATAGAGGTAGTATACGGTCTCGGTATATGAGAAGAAGAATGGAGGAAGGGAGTAAGAAGTGGAATACAAACTTGAGGGTGAAAATGGAGTGAATAAATTATCATAATTTGTAATGACCAATGTGTAAAAAGCGATTGTGCTAATTTATCAATCCGTCGAGAAATTGAGTCAAATCCCTCAAGATCCGTGAGAAAACATGGGTACGCCGAACTTGGTAAACCAGACATAGTAAATGAAAGTGATACGCTGTCTTACAAGGTCAGAATGATGGAAAAGATGGAGGGAAGTGATTGAGGAAGGGTATCAGGTAAAGGATCAGGAGCGTGTACACAGTCAATGAAAGGGATAGGATGAATTGGAAAATCCGACTCATCAAGCAAAACGGGTTCATTCTCACAAATATCCTCAAAATTCTTCTCAAAGTTAAGCTCATCCATGCATTTATCTTCAATATCTAGACGCATATGGAGTTCGGGAAGAACAGTTAATGACTCGGGATGATGAATTGGAGAGAAAAACCCATCCAAAGCAGCGGGTTCATCATACAAAATATTTCCAGCGTCAATATCCTCAATCAAGTAAAAATCAATATTCTCAGACACCTTATCAAAAGCATGGATATCAATCAATTTAGGTTGTAAGATGGAGGTGTAGAGGTCAAAAGGATTGGGTGTGGTTTCACTCGAAAGGGACCCTTCACAATCGGGCAAATCAAACACTGCAAAGTCGCACAACTCATTAATCATTCTATCTTCAATTGATAAATCATTTGGGACACTCGATAGACTTTCAAAACAGGAGTTGTGGGATTCAATTTGCAATGGATATGTTTGATTTGGAAGGGTGTACAGCTCACTCTCTCCACTCAAATTCTCAACCTGTCTTACTGCGTCATCATACATTGGAAAATTTGGAGCTGGTTGAAAACTAGCTACTGGGTCACTAGGTTATATGAGGGCGGCCATGGACGCATTCAAATCCATCATCTATTGGCATGACGCTACCCTAAAGTCTTCCAACGACTGTTCCAGACTAGACATAGGTTGTGACGGGGTTTCAGTAAAAAATTCGAAGTTGTTTGGATACTGGAAACCCCTAAAAGGCTGTTCAGAAGCAATGTCTAGGGAAGGTGCAAAAGTTGGGTAGGATGGATAAGAATTGAATGGTTGGACATGGGTAGGATCAACATACGGATAAGAAGGTGAATGGAATTGTTGATTCAAAGAATTCACAGTGGTGAAAGGAGTGAAAGATCGGTTACGAGATTATTCAATACATTCAGCAAGAGACATAGGTCTTGGGGTTACAACTGGACTCTCAAAAGGGGTATCAACGTAAGAAGGTGGTGAAGGTTGAAATGGTTGATATAAGGTGGATTGAGGAGTCCAATTGGTTGTCCTAGACGCGTCTATTCGATCTTTCAAAGAAATTTTTGGCATGGATAGATCGTTCGAAATTCGGCCAAAGCAAGAACCGTAGGAAGTAATGTCTGGTTGTGGGTACCAAAGTTCGGCAAGAGTTTTGCGAGGTGGGGTACCCATGATATGAAGAGAAGAAGAAGAAGAAGAGATGAAAAGAATGTGTTTTTTTATTTTTAGTTTTTTAGTTAGTTATTAACAAAAGAATGAAATATATACACAAAAAGAATCTGGACAAAAACAATCACGATACAAAAATACCACGCACCTAATCGGTCTAGGGTTCACCTAGATCAACTAGACCTGCTTAAGAACATGATTGTTGAAGTAAAACTGTGTCGAGAATCGGGCTCAAGATATACTGATCATGAGGCCAGGTAAGTGCAGAGATAAGGGGAGGTTTTCCGATACTTTCGCGAAGGTCCTTAATTAAATAATCCTTTCTCTTTTGGCAGTTTCGCCGTGAACACTTTCCTAGACGCTCCGAGAACGATATACCGTTAAGCGGTGTTCTAAACACATTTAATTTCTCCTAGTGAGTGTGAAGTCCTTAAGGCTTAAAGTCTAGTTTCTTTTAAAATTTAAACGTTATGCTCAAGTTCGTGATTCGTGGGCCACGGAAAAGGTGATGAAATCCTTTACCATATGTTGTAGGGTTCGCTTGCCCTTAAGTCCGTATCAATAGATGCAATGCGCAATTCAATAAAAATTCTATAAAGAATCAAACAATCATTTTTTATATTAAGCACAGCATTGCAACAAATACGGGTTAGTCAATTTTTGGCGTTTGGTAGAGAACTTGCAAAGAATCCTGCAAAGATGTATAGTGGATGCGTCGGATTTGAGAAAGAAGGTGTTAACGAAGTACATACCGATAAATTTTCGGGTTTAGAAACCCCCATTGAAGTTAAATCCGAATAGCTTAAAATTTTCGCTTGCGCGGGTCAAACTACCCGGATCTTTGGCACTATACATCGTAATCACCTTAGCTTGGAATGTATATTTTGCTCCCCACAATCGCTTTTCGCAATTCCGCAAAATCTACAAATGTCGGAAAAATGGATATTAGTGCGGAAAATGATACGAATGCCCAAATACCTGCACACTAAAATTTATAAAAAACAAACAATACAAATAGGAAAAAAACAGAACACTGGATCATAGAACAAAAATTTGGAACAATTGGGGGAGCTTGGGCCGGCGAGCTCGGAAATAGCAGTAATGTCGCCGGTTCGATTTTTTGATTTTGGGCTCCAAACTTCTTCTGTATTCATAGTGCTCCACTAGTGCCTCACTAGTATTGTTTATCTTTTCTGTTTAGTTACAGAGTGCAAGCAGGTCCAATTTTTAGAGAAAAAATGGTTAGTTTAGTTAGTTTTTGTTTTTGTTTTTGAAAATTTTATTTTGTTTTGAAAATTGGGTTAGTTGTATAAGTGAGATGTACAATGATTAACCCGAAATAAAAAGAATTAAAACGTTACCGTTTCCCCGGCAACGACGCCATTTGATCGCATGCTTTTGGCGTGTTATGTATTTGAAGTTCTAAAATCTAATCGCGATCAGGACAGTGTCGCTTTGCAGCTAGCCGCGATGAGCACGGGTCGTCCACAGGAAGACGGAGCGTTTTATGTTCTTGTCGTAACAAGTTAATGCGCGAGGCGGATTGTTCGTATCTAACCTATGTGTTATATGCAACGTAATCGTTTGTTAGGATTAGATAGGATAGTGTAGGTTAAGGAAATCCGTGCTAAAACCTTTGAGCCGAACTTAACGATTGAAGTTAGAGCAATCGGCAACAAAGTGGATTAGGGTACTTAAGCATGGTATTAAAAATCCGGCTTATTGAATTTTGTCTGTCCGTTCTTGTCTCTTGCTTTCGCCTCCGTCCAAACCGAACGCAATCGGTCATGATTAGGAATCACCGATATCTTGGTAGGGTAGGGTGCCTGACGGAGCGCTTGCGTAACATTTGGACGGAGTTCAATGGAAAATACGGGAAAAAGGAAATGAGCAAAGAAACCTTAACTTACAAAATCGTTATCTATTCCTAACAACACATATTCACAAACATCATATTAACAACACGATATTAACAAACCATCACAAAAAGAAAAAAGCAAAGAAAAGAACAAAGAAAAGAAAAGACATACAAGAATGAAAGTGCATGGAATTTAAAGTGCAAGTAAGTAAAGGGCATGAATTAAAATTGCAAGAAAGTAAAACATGAATATAAAAGAGCAAGGTAAGGATAAAGAGAGAGAAAGAGAGACTAAGAACCCAAGAGTGCAAAATGATATATTTATTATGTCCAAGATACAACCTTGAGATCAATAGCCAAATCTTAAACTTGCAAGCTCACTAAAGAGGTTGCAAGATCAAGAGAAGACCATGAACTCAAGGGAAAGCTAAGCTATGTACAAGAGGACCAAAAAAGAAAACAAAAGAGTATACAAAGTGTATGAAATGTTTAACAAAACTTAGACCCTTGCCCCCTTGCCCACTGCCTGCTTTTATAGGCTCAAAAACTAAATAAGCAAACAATAAAAATGAGCTGTCGTGGTGGCAATGGGGGCTCACAGAAGTCTGGGAGCCTTTGGGGCAAAAGTGTCCGGCCACAATGGTGTTGAGCTCGGGTCAAATCCGAGCTCTTGGTCTCGTTTTTGTTGTGTTGGCTTGTGTTGTCCCCCACATCACTCTGATATTGTTTGCTTGGTCTAAAAAGTTCTGTGTTGCACTCAAGGCTTGGAGGGAAACTTGTAGCTATGAATCAAATCAACACTTTATGCATTGAATGCACCATTAATGCACATCACACCATGCCCACTTGTGCTATGATTCATGGCTGCCTCCACCATGGTCCATGTGCCAAAAAGTCTTGTGCACACACTTGTATGTGTTGGACCATTTAGATAAAAAGTGTGTATACAAGCATGTTGCACAAAGAAACTCTTGGGATATCGGTCGGTTTGCGGTTCTGGTTGCAGTGTCCGCTCATAAATGATATATCCGTGATTTTGAATGTATTTCTAGTATTTTGTCACGGATACCAGTAATCTGTATTACTGAGAAGACACTGCTTAATAGTACCGATAAATACAAAAAATAGATAATGAATAAGCGGTATTAAAATGCAATATTATGGTTTGAACAGTCATACAGTATAATACTATTATACTATGTGATAACGAATATAAATATGTATATGCATAAGTATCACAGTATCTATAAGTGCATCATATTGAATCACGCACAACACACATGATCCCCATGATCAATCAATATATGGAAATATGTCATCCATAATATATATATCATCAAGTGAGTGTCCATCATTGACACTTGAAATTATCGTATCAACTGAGTGTCCATCATCAACACTCAAAATCATCCTAAATCCCGTGTCCAGCATCGAAACGTAAAATCCAGATATCGTAGGCACCATTTAGTCAGACCGGTCCTCTCTCGATATCAATAGCCCCGGTTGGTATCTTCCGGATATCCGCCGTGCACTAATATATCTCCGGTACGAGTGTCCTTGCTAGACTCCTCGCCTCACATGCGGCTTTCCTGTCCCTTGGTCTCAATCGGGTCCACCATGTATCTGACTGTATACTCTCCCATTCAGTCCGGATAATGTAGCATGTCCGTAACCGTATAGCTTCTCCACTCGGTTTAGAATAAAATCAAATCAAAAAATATCAAACTCATGGTGGACGCCAACGCATCATATCAAGAGAAAACCGTATTTTTAAAACATACTCAAGTTTTGTAAATCACATCGCGGTTCTCAAATCCATAGAAAATATCAAGTTCCGAAGAATAGCATTTTCATAATTCATTTTGATGATATGTATGTATGTATGTATGTATGTATGTAGCAGTGTCCCATACCTCTGAAATATATCATCATAAATAAAAATATCATAAAATCCATATCGATCATATACGAATACCCATGGCAATGGTATTCACATCTTAAATCAATAAGTATCATAATGCGTAGTGCATTATATATATTGAAAGTGTGTCTTAGCACCTCTATTAGGTTTTCACATGCATCAAGTATGCAATTTTAAAAAATCTAGAGATCTAAGCTACACTAATCTAGAATCGAACTAGAGAATTAGGATTTGTAAGCATGTAAACAAGTTTTACACTAAGTGAATAGAGAATACAATCTTTGTAGACCATTCCTTCACTTCTAAAACTCCAAGTAGTAGTCCCTTAGCTCCAAGTAGTGGTCCCTAGAACTCTTCTTAGGCTCCACTTGGTGAAAGGAACGAGCTTACTTCGTCGTCATCGAGGCCGAAGATGATCCACCTTGAAGTTACTCTAACTCAAGCTAGCTCTTCACTAATAAAGAATTAGTGAAGCAAACAACCTAATCTAATGGGCTATATGAGATTAGGTTGATCAAGTAGGAATATTGCTCACTTTAAAAATCTCTTTCTCTTTTATTTTTCTCACCTCAAGAAAACCTAGAGAGCTCTTGAGAGGAAGAAGATGAACTAGGGTGAGGAAAATATTTCAAAGTGAGAATGAGAGAGTTAACCATGGGCTAAAAATAATGGTTGGATTATAAAAAATATCTAGAGTAAAACAAAATTGGTGAGATGAGTCATGACTTCTACATGCTTCCACAAGCATCTAAGCCATGCTCATTTCCACCTCATTTTCATTTTACTCTAAATAAATAATGACTCTAATTATCTTTAGCCTTGGTGTGAGTCACATACACCCATGTCCAATGTATCATCCACTATAACACAATATACAATATATAAATACACATATTAATATATATCACATATATATTAAATGTATTTCAAAGAGAAGAAAATCTTTAGTGAGCTAATATTAGTTAATATATATTTATATATCAAATATATTAATATATATCAAATTATTAAATCAACACTTGATTCAATAATCCGGTTATATCATATATAACCGACTAATATCATTTATATGTATATCATATTATTAAATCAACACTTGATTCAATAACGTGGTCATATCACATATAACCGAAAAATATTCAATACTACATTAAATCAACTCTTAATTCAATAATCCGGTCATATCATATATAACTGGCCAGTATCAAATATATATACATATAATATATCATTGAATCAACACTTGATTCAACAATCCGGTTATATCACATATAACGTAACTGATATCACATATCGCGAGATTAGAATACGGTATCACATATTCTTATTTAATCAAGCTCCCATATATATCACCATATGTGCCATATTTCGTTTCGCTTGAGCTAGGAAATCTCTGTGTGAGACTGTTTACCGCCGAAAGCAGAGACGAAACCGTGTAGGTCGTCTTGCCTGAATTTGGGGGCAGATGCTATTTGGATTTATCCGTCCACTTCTATGGAGATACCAAGTTGATTTATGGCACCGTGTACCGAAGGTTTAGACGGATGCGGCCGATGTAGCAGACTTCGTCAGATTCCCCCTCGTTTAAGAGGGGTTTTTGATTGTGGGGACGCTCTTCCCTGCAGGCGCAAGCCCCTGCAGTTAATTACGTTATCGCATGGCGATAACCACTTTCCTCTGCTCCAGAAGGTCACTTCGTGTTGTGTGTGTTTGTTTTATTTTTTTTGCTGCCCGTGGATTGTATACGGAGACTAATTTATGTTGTCGCCCGTAGGGCAGGGATTAGTCCAAATCCGTATTTTCTTAGATTTGGGTTTGGGTTGGTTTAAGGATCGTTAAGCTCGTTTGAGATTAAAATCAACTTAAATGTTTGTTAAGGACACGTTAGTCTAATTTTAGACTAAGGTCTACTTAACGGGGGTTTAGGATCATTTTTGATCCAATGAAAGAGCATTTGGGCTCTATCATTTTAGTTTAGGGACATTACGGTCCATATTTTAAGGACATCATAGTCCATGAATTTTAAGGACATCATCGTCCACAGGGTTTAGTTTAAAGACGTTACGGTCATAAGGTTTTGTTTAAGGACGTTACGGTCATAAGATTTAGTTTAAAGACGTTACGGTCATGGAATTTAGTTTAGGGATATTACGGTCTGTGGAGTTTTGTTGTTGGTTATCGGGACCCGCCACCTCTCAGAAGACGTTGAAGAATTATAATGACATATATCAGAGGTGTGTGGAGATGTACCCTTGAACCAAAGAACGTTCATCAGGAACTTGGTATTCCTGTTTGGCACCAAGCCCAATTTAAAAAAAGACCTATAGGCTCGATCGATTTGGGGTTTGGCCACCCTTGGGCTCAGCCCACTTGATTATTTATTTGGACTTAATCCCTTTTGTTCAACGATGCTGAGCATTGACCTGGGTCTTGATGCTCACCCTCCTTACTTTATTTTGTATCGATGTTGAACACTTTTTGTAGCGCTGGGCTCTATTTACAGAGCGCTCTTTATTTCATTAGCGCCCACGTGAGGGGCATGTGGAGCGCCTGGCGCTGAGCGCCAAACTTGGAGTGCCTGGTGCTGAGCGCCAAACTTGGAGTGCTAAACTCTTCTTATAAAATAGCGCCCATATGAGGAGCACGTGGAGCGCTCGGCGCTGAGCGCCAGACTACTTAGTGCTAAGCACTCGTTATTTTGCAGCGCTTAGCGCTAGGTTTTTTTTATAGTGTTATGTTCTGCAAAGTTCAATTCTTTGTTCTCCCTCGGATCTTCGATCCCTAAGAACAAATTCGTCCCCTTAAGAATTAAATTCTCATTTGGAGGAGACTTGTATCATAGATCTTAGATTCGAGGAAAGAACTATGTTCTTTTTTATGAGGGTTAAACCCTTACAGATGAGATGATTTCTATTTTTTTTACCTTGAAGAAAATTCTTCTTCTTAAAGCTTGATCTTCTTTTTGAGATCGAAGTTAATGGGGGGGGGGGGGTTCTTCCGTGCAAGACTTGAAGTCTTGGGTCCTTTATATAGGGGAGGCTGATTTATTGAATCAGTTAAGGAAATCACTCATTGAGAGATCTCTGATTTATTTGGGGATGTTTCCCACCGTTGGATCTTTGATCCAAGGGCTTCTGTTTTACAGAAGACATTTTTTTTGTTTTTAACAAGATTGGAAAAATATTTTCCCATGCAGAACTTATTCTGTATCTTGGTGATTTTTTTAATCACCATTGGATTTTTGATCCAACGGTGCTATGATTTACAGAGCACAATCTTTCTTGTTTAGAAAGATTTGAGGAGTTTTTCCTCAATCAGAATTTAATTCTGTATTTAGGTGATTTTTAATCACCATTTGATCATTGATCCAATGGTGCTCTGATTTACAGAGTTCAATCTTTCTTGTTCAGAAAGATCTGAGGAATATTTCCTCAATTTAATTATGCACTTTGGTGATTTTTAATCACCATTGGATCTTTGATCCAAGGGTTTAGTTCTGGCGCTGGCGCTCTCGCGCTTTGCACGTGAGGCACTGCCTCAGAGTCTTTAACTCCTGGCGCTGGCGCTCTCATGTTTGCACGTGAGGCGCTACCTCAGAGTCTCTGACTCATGGCGCTGGCGCTCTTGGCGCGAGCGCTCCAGTGCTTTGCACGTGAGGCACTGCCTCAGAGTCTTCGACTCATGGCGCTGGTGCTCTTGGCGCTGGTGCTAGCATTCTCGTGCTTTGCACGTGAGGCGCTGCCTCAGTTCAAATTTCAAATTTTGAACAGAGCCCTGCTCTTCTTATTAGGGGGAAACAAATGCCCCCTACCGTTGCGCTCACGTGGCTCACACATGAGTGCAGTGGTGGCAGCCTGTCCACCGTTGGATTGTCTTGGAAGTTGGATCGACTTCCAACGCCTATAAATAGGTCCTTTGCCCCTTTAAGATGACCGCTGTTCATCTTCTTGCTTCTTGTTTTTCTGAGAATTTAATTCTCTCTTCAGAGCATTGACTTCTACCCAAGGAATTTCCTTTAAGTTAGAACTTTGTTCAAATATTCGGTAAGTATCATGTTCGATCCCATTAAACAGAGCTTTGCTCTTCTCAGATCACAGATCTTAAAGATGTGTTTTAGGGTTTCTTAACCCGTTAAATGAAAACAGAGGTTTGCTCTTCTTAGATCATAGATCAAAAAATCTTCTTTTAGGGTTTCTTAACCCATTAATGAAGAACTCTTAGAGTTCATCTTGCAGATCTTAAAGATCTCAGAGTAAAAGCTTTGCTTTTTAGGGTTTTGATAGATGATTCCATCGTTTTCACAGAGCGTAGCTCTTAAAATTTTTAGGGAATTTTATTCTTCTCATGATTAGAGTTGACAAATGTCACTCTTATTTGCAGAGTACTGCTCTCGAGGGAGTTTAACTCCTTGGCCCGAGGGGTCTCTTATTAAATGAGAATCCTTTTTGGATTTCTTTTTTAATAAGTGGCTGTCTCATCAATGATGAGCCGTCACCTTAACTTTGTGGGTCCCCTTTGGTCCCTTTCCACTGCATTGCAGTGCGGTACAAATTTAAAGTACCAAGTATCATAATTTGAACTGTAGCCTTGACAGCTAACTCTCGTTCTTTTTCGCGCAGGTACCATGTCTTTTTACATATCTTTCCCATTTGTTCGTCCTGAAAGCGCATTCCCTGACGCGCCCGTGGATAGGGAAGTCTTTGCGCTCATTAAAGATCACGACCAAGAGCAGAAATCTCTTCATCTATGGGGTCGTGGTATAATCAAATTATCCAGGGTCAGCATAACTTCTCTTATGCAGTACCCTCACCCTCAGAGCCCATCTCTGTGATTCATTATGATGACTCACCCCCGGTGAACTACGCCATAGAGGAGGTCAACTGGACCTCAGAGGGTCGCCTTCAACCTTCTATGGGCTCGATACCTGTGCAGCCACCGATGGCTTTAGATACTTTGGGGATCCACATATGTCAGGGCGAGTCGCGCCTTTTGGGACAGGTGTATATGATTGGCTTGACTCCTTGCCATTCAGCTGGATATCTGCAGTGGGCTCGGTACATTTTGTCGGCCAAGAAATCATTGCTGCTGAAGCTTGGGTTGTACCCCGTAATTTACGTGTCTCTTTTCCAATATTCCGTGCCTCCCGTATGGTGGGTCAAAGCTTTTTTGGAGCAATGGAATATCCCAACTCACACCTTCCTTCTATCAGATCGGGAAATTTCAATATCTTTGGAGGAGTTCGCGGAAATCTCCGGCTTACCCGTCAGGGGGGAACATTACAAGGAGCTACTTCCTCCTGACGAGTACATCTTTGCCACCAAATTAGCGGTAATGGTCCTTACCCCGGAGAACTCCATTCAACACCGATTCCCGAGTTTGATCAAGGTGTTGAATATTTACGAAAGCCTATTTCAAGAATCTGGAGGGCATGGAGTCAGCTTCGCAGACTTCATCGCTCGCTTTCTTCGTCCGGAGGTCTTATCAAAGCAAGCTGCGATGTTTGCCAAGCTTGACGATCCATTTGGTTTTGGTTTGGATAACCAGCCGACGGTGGAAGCAGATCTAAAAGTTCCGGATACCCTGGTCGTCCCTTTCGCAGAGCTTGCTGCTTCAGACGTTGATGAAGAGACGTTCTTGCTAGGGTTTATTGGCTTATGGATGAACTGGTTTATGCTTACGATGCACCCTCATTATATGAGGCCATTAGTCTTTTACCCAGCCCACTGCATGGTTGCAAGAACGCGAGTGGCCGTCGGGATCGCTGGGCTGGCTCACCTGTATCATGGCCTCAGCTTAGCGGCAGACACCACTCAGCCGGGGGTACAGCCCGCCACTCTCCCGTTGCACTATTTTACGTCGTGGATTGAGCTGCACATGCTTGGCGCTTTTGGAGCCCACAAACGGCCCCGTTTCTACGATAGTTATAACTTCCCTCGGATTATGCTCCTAGTTGACGCATCCACTTTAAATCCATCACAGCGGGAGGCTCGGGGTCTGGTCCTTCGCCCGTGCATGGTCGGGGATGGTATGACCTTTGTCGACAAGGTTCTGACTATCGACAAGGAATCTACTAAAATGGTGCAGCCGCTGCGCTATACCTTCAAAGATGGGACTTCTACATTGAAGGCTCAGAAGATTCTGCATCTGTACTCAATCATGTCGAGCTTTTTGGTGTTCAGGCTGAATGACTCGACGCTGTTCATGAGGTACAACCCGCACTGGTTCGTTCAACAGTCGAGCTACGATCAGGGTGTCCCTCTAGAGGCTTTCCTAGCTGAGCCGGTCGTCACGGAAGAGGGTATCCGTAACGCACTACACCATTTCATGCGGCTGAACTGGATCCAACATTTTTATCAGTGATCCGAGCCACGTTCCGAAAATCTCGAACGCCTATGTAGCGGTACCGGCATATGATTGGTGCTGTTATTAGGGAAGAAAGATGGCTTTTGCTCGATCGCAAAGGGGCGGTCCCCGCCGGTAATCCAGCTATTCCCTTAAAGCGACGGACCACTGTTGGTCCTACCTTAAGAGAAGCTGTTGTGGTTGTGATCCCGTGTGCTTTTCTTGATAAGCCTCTACCCCGTGTTCCTACAGAAATGGTAGCTGTAGCATCCCTGGAGTCTGGGGTGGGTACGGAGATCGGGACTCGTTGCCCAAAATTGCCTGCCAAGCGCAAGCTCTTGTTATCGGCTGTCGGTGCTCGCTCGCAGAAAAAGATGAAGTCGCTCTTCTCTGCTGAGGTTGTACTCGGTCAGGAGCCCCATGCTCCTTACAGCGAAGGCTTGTGTGAGTACGGGACAATGGGAGTCTATTTATCGTGCCTGCGGATGATACTGATCTTCAACCTTCCCTTTTGGCTTCCGAGCGACTGGCTCGCGATGAAGCATCACTGATCACTATCGCACAGTCAGGTAGAGTTCAGTCGTATCTTTCTGCGGTTATCTTTTTTTTATTATGTTTTTACTGATGCTTTCTTCTTCAACAAGTATCTCTGCCGAAGAGGCCCCCGCGGATTCCCTCAAAATATTTGAAGAGGAAGAGAGGCTCCGCGCTTCTTTGGGTCTTGGTATACTTTGGCTTATTGTGCCTTCATTCCCTTTTCTTTATTCGTGGTTTGACCCTCTTTTTTAATTTGTTACAGGGACTACTTTGACTCGGGTTATTCCAAGTGCGGTACCGATCCCGAGCGGTGATGCAGCAGCGCTTCTACAGCCGGCTATTGTGGCTCCAGCTCCCTCGACGGTACCGCAGGAGGCTTTGCTTAAGCAGCCGATGACAGATGCCATAACGGCTCCAGAGGCAGAGCTTGGCACGGACGATGATGTCCCTTTGATGGAGGTCTTGAAGAGATCGCTTCTCACCGCTCAGACTGAAAAGAAGCATAGGAAGCACGCGGCGAGGGAATGCGATGCCAGCTTGGCTGTGGGTGCAGGTTCAAGCACTACCCTATCTGTTGCCATTCCTCCAGAGGATGCTCCAGCTGCCCTGTCTACTGCCCATAGACAGGTTGTGGGCGCAGCTCGGGAAGAAATCAAAAAGCTGCCCGAAGGTAGCGTAACACTGAATCTTTTATTAGAACTTGATCTTCAAATTCTTATATACCATATCCTGCAGGCCCAAGTCCTGGCGATGAGATGGCAGGTGAGATGACGGCGACCACAGAGCCCGAAGCGGCTACTATCTCTCAGGAGTCTGGGACTGCCTAAACCGCCGCTCTTTCCCCTTGTGGCTCCCTAGTATCGGCGGGCATCGCAAGCGTCACGACGGCCCTTATCGAATCAGGGGATGAAGCCATGGGTGCCGAAACTATCCCACTGAAGGAGAGCGAAGAAGTGGCAACGCCTAATGATGCTTCCGTCGCGGTTTTGGCTAATAACCCATCAGGTAGGTCTTGGGTCACGGTTTACTTTTTATTTCGCAATCCTGTTCAGCTTCTTCTGACGATACTTTGTTTGTAGGTGCAGCGAACGCTGAGATTGTACGATCTGAAGCACCTCTTGTCGCCGCCATGACGGTTGTTGTTCCCTTGCCTTCTCCTATGTCCTCCGAGATGCTGGAGGTATAAGTTTACGATTTATCGGTTTTACTGTGGGTATCGTCCTCCTTGTACTGATAGCATATTGTCGCACTTTGCGGGAGTTATTTTTGACCATCTGTATCAGGTGCTGAACCCGCATTTCTCCTTCCAGTCAGACGTCGTTCCGCCTACTGGTACTGGTTAGTATGTCTTTCAACTATTGTCTCCTTATTTCTTTTTATGAATAGCCGTATCGTTGCTAAATCTTCCTTGTATTGATCGCTGTGCCATGGATTGAAGGAGGGGACGAGAGAATAGCCTCGCCTCAGGTACTCCCAACTCTGCCACCTGCCACAACCGGTATAATAGACTCCATTGCTCGTGTATTTTCTTTACCTTCTGAGTCGACATTTGACCATAATTTCTTTTTGCAGTAATCTCACCGGCTCCAGCTCTCTTTGAATCTCGAATCCTAATGCCTGCAGGGCCCTTTTCTAGATGTCCATCTTTCAGGGGCGCTGCAACTAGCCTGTGGATGTTGAGCGAATTCGTCGAGGATCTTGACGCCGAGGCCCTCGTATTCGCTGTAGATTTTGCTGCTAAGGTTAATCCTATGCTGGCGACGCTCATGAACTTCCATGACGAAGGCGTCGTCGAGTCTTGGGTTAATTACTGCAGAAAGATCGAGGCTTGCCTGCATGAGATCGAGCTCAAGCGTCCCGCTCCTGAAGTATCAGCTTTAAACTCCCAGCGGACTGCGTGGGTTGAGCAAAGTGTTCCTTTCATCCGCCATTTTGAACAAGAGATGACCTTGAGGCGAAAGAATCATGAAGTAGTTTCAAGCGAATCCTCCCGTTTGCGCTCCCAGGTCGAAGCGAATACTGCGCACTTGAAAGCTGCCTTTGATAATCACCAACGATGCATTCCAGATGGGTTGACGCTGAGACGGGCGCTTGACTCTGCAGAGCAGGTCGTACTGCGAATCTTTCATGTTGGGGACCGATGAAAAGCTTTCATCATGTCTGCGACAACGGGCCCGAGTCGAAGCGGAGTTGGCCGCGGTAGCCGATTGCGAGAAAGGATTGAGAGGAGCGCGCGAACAGCTGGCTAATTTGTTGAAAACGCCTCCTCCTCAATAGCCGTCTTTGTATCAATTGAAAATTTGTAATCTATGAATACCATGCATTCATTCTTTTTATTCATTTTTTCTTTATATGATGTATCTTGTACTCAATTGAATTTATGAATAAAAGACACACATTTTTTTGTTGCTATCCCTTTCTTCTCTTTGCCGTGTCATTGGCATATTACTTTAGCAAATATGGCCTGTAAATAGTAAATAACATTCCATCTTAACCTCTTTGTAGGGTAGTGATGGCTTAGGAAGCAGGTTCAGGTCTGCTGCCTAAGAATTTTCAACTTTATGAGCCGTGAGGGTCTCATAAAGACTTTTCTCCCTACGAGTCGAGAGGATTCCGTAGGTGTAATTTCTCCTTAGGGGTCATGAAGAATCCTAAGTGCGTATTTTCTCTCGAGAGTCGTAAGGATCTCACAAGAGAATTTCCCCCTTACAAGTCGAGAGGACTCGTAAGTGGTTTTTTCCCTTGTTGTCGATATTCGACTTTGGAGAGTGTGGTCCGTGAATAGTATACACGAGTCAGTGTAGACCTGCTTGTAGGGCCCCAGTGCTTAGGAAACAGGTCCTTATCCCCATTGCCTAAGGCTTTCCTCTACGAGTCGAGATGAATCGAGTGATTATTGGTTGACTTGCTCCGCTTCCTGTGGTGTCAGGATTTACTTTCTCCGTTTTCTGCGGTGCCGGGGTTGACTTTCTTCGTTTTCTGCGGTGCCGGGGTTGACTTTCTCCGTTTTCTGCGGTGTCGGGGTCGACTTTCTCCGTTTTCTACGGTGTCGGGGTCGACTTTCTCCGTTTTCTACGGTGTTGAGGTTGACTTTCTCCGTTTTCTACGGTGTCAGGGTTGAATTTCTCTGTTTTCTACGGTGTCGGAGTTGACTTTCTCCATTTTCCACGGTGTCAGGGTTGACTTTCTCCATTTTTTACGGTGTCGGGCTTGACTTTCTCCGTTTTCTACGGTGTCGGCTTGACTTTAAGTTGTCTGTGAACCATGGAGTCTTAGAACTAGGGACTTTTGCCGTGGCTCCGATTGGTAGTGTTGCGTCCGTATCCTGTTGGAATGAGGTGGTACGCCGTTGCTGATCTCTAGGCTATAGGTGTTGCCGTCGAGATCTGACTCTCCCTTTGACAGAATCTGTTGGAAAATGTGGTTCCCCTTTCGTTTATGCCCATGGATTGTATACAGGGGTTAGTATGGACTTACCTGTAGGGAAAAAGTTTCATTCTTTCATTTTTTTTATTTCCATGATGCTCTATCTTTTCAGCCTTTTATATCGCGAAAGTCGCGATTGCCCAATCATTTTGGCTATTTTTGGCGGCGCCCAATCATTTCGGCTATTTTTGTATGCATATATTTTACTCGCCGATTTTTATTGTGAGTTTCCCAATCATTTCGGCTATTTTTGTATGCATATATTTTACTCGCTGATTTTTATTGCGAGTTGCCCCATCATTTCGGCTATTCATATGCATTTTGGCTCACTGATTTTGTTGCAAGTATGGCATTCAGGACCTGATACCAATCTTAGTATCAGCATCGCTGCGACTGGAATGTTGTCAGGAGCGAATCATCATTTACCTTGAAAGGACATGGAATTTGTTACTAATTTAGGCATCAGCATCGCTGCCACTGGGATATTGCTAGGAGTGAATCATCATTTGCCTATGTCGATTTGAACAAAGGTGGCTTAGCAAACATGGTTAGGATCCTGTCGACTAAGGTTTTTGACTTCATGAGTTGTAAGGGTCTCATGAAGATGTTTCTCCCTACGAGTCGTGAGGATCTCGTAGGCACGTTTTCTCTTTAGAAATCGTGAGGATTCCTAAGTGTGTGTTCTTTTATAAGTCATAAGGATCTTACAAGAGTTTTTTCTCCTTATAAGTCAAGAGGACTTACAAGTGTCGTTCACCACATGAGAACATCTCGTGCTATTGATGGAACTTGGTGGGGCGACGTTTATTTGTGCCCGTGGATTTTATACAGGGGTTAATATGGACTCACCTGTAGGGCAGTTTGGGGGATGTGATGGCTTAAGAACAGGTTCAGATCCCTATATTTTAAGGCTTTTGAATCTTATGAGCCATGAGGGTCTCATAAGAGGGTTCTCCTTATGAGTCGTGAGGATCCCGTAAGTGTAATTTCTCCATAAGAATCGTGGGGGTCCCTAAGTGTGTTGCTCCTTTGTGAGTCGTAAGGATCTCACGCGGGTGTTTTCTCCTTACAAGGTCGAGAGGACCTCGCAAGTGTGCATGAATTTTGTTCTTTTTTCTTTTTTTTTACGAGCTTGCGCCCTTTCGGGTTTTCACAAACTCGCCGGTAGCCCTACTGATTTTACTCACGGAGCCCTTTCGGGTTCTTATCCATGCCCATTTTGCTTGTGGACGTACCGTTTTTCTTTTCTTTTTTAATTATTTTTTATTATTTTTTTTATTTTGCCGCGTTAGCCTAAGGATGCTGCGGTTCATAGTAGTTTAAGGACGTTTCGGTCCATAGCTAGTTTAAAGACATTGCGGTCCATCATTAGTGTAGGGACGTTTCGGTCCGTTGTTAGTTTAAAGATATTACGGTCCGTCATTAGTTTAGGGACGTTTCGGTCCGTTGTTAGTTTAAGGACATTACGGTCCATCATTAGTTTAGGAACGTTTCGGTCCATTGTTAGTTTAAGGACATTACGGTCCGTAGCTAGCTTCAGGACATCTCGGTCTCTTGTTAGTTTAGAGACATTTCGGTCCATAGCGATTTTGAGGCAAGTTTTCGCTGGATACTACTTATAGAGTTTGGGCTTGGGAAGATAGTGAACGGACATAGGCGTCGTCATCTATCGTTAACTTAGGCCGTGACTCGTGAGGCATAGTATTTTTTTAGGAATCGGCCGTTTATTGGTCGTAAGGGTCTTTCGCCATGCATATCCATGAGCAAGTAAGCCCTTCCTTGGTAGACTTTGTCTATGATGTATGGTCCCTTATAGTTCGGCTCGAATTTCCCCCGTTTGGTACGATTGGGGATCATAGGTCTTTTGACCACTAGCATGAGTTTGCCTTGGCAGAACGTTCTCAGCCTAGTCAATCTTTCGTATGAGCACATCATCTTTGCTTTGTAAGGCTCTAGGTTTTGCTGTGCCATGAGACGAGTTTCATCGAGGGCGTCGAGCTCCTCAAACCAAAGATGAGCATTCTCATCATCTGTTAGCTCATAATGAACCACCACTCATAGAGAGGGTAGCTCTATCTCGAGGGGGAGTACTGCTTCCGCGCCGAATACCAATGCATAGGGCGTTGTATTCGTAGCTATTTTGAACGTAGTTCAATACACTCAGAGAGCTTCATGCAGTCTCTTGTGCCAGTCCTTTTTCTTTTTGACACTGTCTTCTTTATGATCTTTGTCAAGGTTTTGTTGAAAGCTTCAGCTAGACCGTTAGCTCGGGGATTATAGACCGAAGAGTATCTCCAGTCTATGTTATGCTACTGTGCCAAGCGGCTGATTTTGTGACTTCTGTAGGCTGGCTCGTTATCGGAGATAATCCTTCGCGGAGTGCCGAACCGATAAATGACGTGTGTCTTGAAGAAATGGAGAATATTCCCCCTCTTCACTTCTCTTAGCGGTATTGGTTCTGCCCACTTAGAGAAATAATCGGTTGTCGCCAATATGAACCGATTTCTTCTGGATGATGCTGGTTCGATGGGCCCAATTATGTCGGTTCCCCACATTTTGAACGGCCAGCTAGCCACTGTTTGGTGTAGCAGATTTGGATGCTGGTGGTTGATGTCCCCATGGATTTGGCACGAGTGGCACTGCTTCGCGTATTCGAGGCAGTCCTGAATCATCATGGGCCAATAGTAGCCCATCCTTTTGATCTTCAGTTTCATCTTTGGCTAGGCTTGATGAGAACCGAAGAGTTTGTCATGAGTGTCTTGGACGACTTTCCTTACTTCTTTCGGTCCCAGGCATCTCAGCCATAGAGAGTCGAACGATCTTTTATATAGAGTATCATTGACGAAGGCGAAAGACAGAGCTCGTTTCATGAGCTGATGTCTTGAGGATGCATCTTCAGGTGTTCGACGGAATTTGAAGTAGTCTATAAAGACTTCTCTCCAATCCTTAATCTTTTCTTGGTCCTCTATTTATAGGTCTGTTCGCTTGGTTGCTTCCCTTTTTTAGACGACTCCGGAGATATTTCTGCTGGTGCAAGAACCCGATGGCTTTGTACGACGATCTTTACGTCATCAAGGTTTTCATCAGCCAGTTCTTTGGTGCCTTTGGCTAATGCATCTGCCTTGCTATTTTCTGTACGCGGTATGCTTTCCAGAATGTAGGAAGGAATTTGAGTCAGCAATTGTTGCACTCTCTCGCCGTACTTCACCAACTCTGGTTTGCACATTTGATAGTCGCCGTTTACTTGACTAACGACCAACAGGGAGTCCCCGTATATAAGGAGATTTTCGATTCCCATGTCGACAGCGATCTCAAGACCTGCTATCAAAGCCTCATATTCTGCTTCATTATTTGTCCTCGGCTCTGTTAAGGAAAAGGATAAGCTCATTATCCCTCCATGTGGAGTCACGTGTTAGTGTATATGCCCTAGAGGCCATTACTGTATCATACTAGTTTGTATATTACTTGATGGAAGCTTGGGATATTCACAGTTGTATATACAATCTTGCTCGAAATGGTAGTATGCTACTTGGTTTATCTCTGCTTTAATATGTGCATGTGTTTCTTTTAGCATATTGCAGAGATACATATTAGTAGAGCCTTTAGGATCTTTGCTTGATTACCAGCGTTGTGATGGCGCTCGCACTCATGGGAGCTGGGTGATCTATAAGCACATCCTTATACAGGTCCCTAGTCGTTGGACTATCGAGACAGGGCATCGATACTCCGGAGTAGACTAGCGTATGCGCTTCTCATCCCAGTGTGGGAGACGGTTTGTCCCACAGCCGTTAGTACGTCGTACTTGAGATAGTATACGGGTGCTCGTTGGGTTACGAGTACACTGGACAGGACTCGTCGGGGACTGTTGGTTGGTATTATACCTATCGTCAGTTATCAGTTCCCAGGTGACATGAGTACAGCTTAGTCCGTTGACTTGACACTGTCACTTCGCCTCGAGTGTGTTCCCACTGCACTTTGATTACTACCCTACCACGGCTCAAAGGAGTCGTGCAAACATGTAGTTTTTGGGTGCAGTCCCGAAGCACTTGGAGGCAGTGACGGTTAGACAGGATTCGTCTCTCCCGGTATTGGGGGTTGACATCACGCTGTGCCCAGGAGAGCCATTACACGAGTAGTCCCTGGACAGGGCAAGCGAGATATGCTGGTAGGTTTCCAGTGTTATCTCAGGGTGTTCTGGGCTTCACTCCGGCACGACTTGTACCGCTATTAGGGGACTGACGTTCACTGCCCCCTAGGCCCGCCATGCGATGTATCAGACGAACAGACCGGACTGTACGGAGATTGTCAAATACAGGCTCAGTAGGAGTTCAGATGGGGTTCACCTCGTCAGTCTTCTTATCGACATCTACCTGGGGACCGTTACGTACAGCTAGTGCCGCTTGCGGTCTGTGGTTAAACCCACTGCCAGCGTAGTGTCGAGTCTTTAGAGTCCCACACAGAGAGCTATTCACCTTTAGGCAAAATGAGTAGAGGTCGCATGGTTTTGCGACAAGGTTCGTTCACATTCGCGCACTTATGCACGTTTGCTGTCCGGACAGTTTATACTAGCGGGCTTTGGTTTAAGCCGGATCCTAGTATATGATTTGAGATTGGTTTTTCTCATTGTATTCGTGTTCCTCGGATCACGAATGCGGGTGCATATGCACAGTTGATTGAGGCAGAGGAAGAGGTTTTTCATTAGGGTTTTGGAACGGGTGTGTATGCACAGTTGACATTCGTCTTTTTCCAAACCCTAATGATATTGTGATTTATCAATTAATAATATTAATTAAGTGAAATTGTGTCATGGTTGGTCTTGTTGACTTGTTGACCAAGGTTGACTAGTTGACTAGGTTTGAAACATTGACCATCATCATTCCTTTTTAGATGCTCTTTGATCTATGCAAAATCATTTATTGTGATATGATAATGGTCTATTCAAACTAACCATCACCTTTTCATTTTTGATTAATATTATTATTTGAAAAATCTCATATATTTTGTAATGGTTGTAAAACCATTTTCATTCTATGAAAACCTCTCTCTCTCTTGTTCTTCCTCTCCCTCAAGCTCTCTCCCTCTCATGTGTTGAGAAACACTTGAGCTTGAGAAAAACCCTCTCTTGATCTTCTCTACTCTAATCTAGGGTTGAAGGACTAGCACTTCTTGAACCCTAGTGACTTCTATCTTGGAGTTGAAGCCAAAGGTTGAGGCTTTCGGGTGGATCTTTCTTTGACGGGAGAAGACGACAAGGTGACCTCCTTCCACTACTTCTAGGAGCAAGGAGAGAAGGACAAAAGACCAAAGGTATAACCTTTCTACCACTTAGCTACTTTCAAGTGAGCTTTAGCAAGTTTTTGTTTAGTAAAGATCCTTAAAGCATAGTCCATGTTGCCTATAGTTGATAAAAATCCGATTTTTATTATGTTTTCCGCCTCCCCATAAGCACCGGGGTGGGCAACGTGGACTTACAGTGGTATCAGAGCCTAACTAAACATAAACTAGCTAGGTAGTGAAGTGTAACGAAGTTCGAAACCGAAAAATCCAAAAACCGAGTTTTTAAAAAACCCTAGTTTCTGTTAAAATTTTTTCTGGTCAAAACAAAATTTGTCATACACCAAAAATCATCTCAAGGTTTTTTAAAGATAACCACCAAAAACGAGCCAAAGATCTGACCAAAGAACCGCGGTTCCGCTGCAATAGCAAGCTATTGCCGCGGAACCGCGGCCGTCTTGTCTCCTCTCTGCCTCGATTTTGGTGCAGTGTATCTCTGGCTTGGTTTTAGGATTTTTGAGATATATTATATGTGCCCAGATTTTCCAGAATAGAAATTTGTTTTTGGGGGCTTATAATTCCGTATTTTTTTCGAACTTCACTACACTTTGACTATGATGGTTATATCTGTGATGTTTGAATGTATTGAACGTCGGCTAATCGCTATATGTCAATTAGTCGGGGTTATACATCTCTGTGATCTGTGATTGATACTGGTTTGTGTATATGAATGGGTTGGATCGTCGCGGGTGAATAGCCGGGGAGGATGTGAGATGAGTGTTGCTTTTCTTTCATTCATTTGTAATATGTAAATTGATGTAATATTATCATTTGTTTGGCCGTACAACCGGGTCGGGGTTGTAGCCGTCATTGTATAATTCTTTTTACTGTTTTTGCTCCTAGGATAGACCCATGGAGGGGGTGCACAAACTACCGGGTATCTCGGAGTGCCGAGTGGCCTACTCACGGTGGTGAGGGAGGTTGCTTCGCTTCGGGTACTTGGCGGGTAGTTTGCCGCACCCGTAGGGGTCTTGGGTGGGGTATTTGGCTATTCACCGCGACCGTGTAATCCGCTTTTCGTTGCAGGCTCGAACGGATTGCGGATTCCTAGTATATCCAATGTATTCATCTGTGATCTGTAATATCTATCATTGCTATATATTTATATATAATAACTATTTAGGCGTTGCTTATGTTTTACAGCCGCGCTAGCCCAGCCCCCGCTCTGTCGTTAGTTAAGTAACCTAACGGGTGATGACGGGGCCCCGTGGCGAATGCGAATGGCATAAGAGTACGTCATATTTTGGTTGTTTTCAGCAATGGTAGGATTAATTGATGGGACACATTAAAAGAACTAATGCAAGAAAATAAACCAAGTAAAAGTCGATTGGAACACTTTGAAAACCACTCGGTTCTTTTCAAAACTAAACTTTTAAACGCGGAGCTTGAACCACTCCTTTTAAAAGCTATCTCGTTCCATCGATTATATCAAGTTCACTACGTTCACGGTTTCGCCAAAACCATCCGTAGCCCTCCGTCGTTTCATATGAATATTCAACAGTATTTAAGCTGTGTTTGTTGGCCTTAGTCAAGGCACAGTGTTTGGTAGCTGGTGGGTATTCATATGTTGCATAGATAGAATGCGTTGGTTTGGGACAGTCGTATTGCCTTGTTGGCCATAGTCAAGGGTATATACGGGTGGGTTCAAATTAACCTAGATAACGACGGGTAGAACTTGACATGTGACTTATGATTTGTTGGCCTTAGTCAAGATCATAAGAGCATGGGGCAAAAATCCACATCGGGAGTTTCAAAAGTACTGAAACTTGCTAGCGCTGCATACCATTTGGAGTGTGATGATTCTGGTAGGATTCCTTCGGTTTTATCACGTGATGATATTTGGATCCCGATCCTACTGTGAGTATATGCTACTCCTCGGGGACTTTCTCACTTAACGATCAATGCTATAAACCAAGTAGGTGTCTAGAAAGGTGTTAGCGGGGCTACGTCCACAGGGAAAAGAGGTTACTTAATTAAGGAACTTCGCGAAAGCGTTGGAAAACCTCCCTCGAAGTACCGACACTGGCCTGGCTGAACGGTTAAGCAAGTATTGTACGGTGAGAAAGATCCCGACTAATTTTTCCTTTGTGGTTTGAGGAGGGATTCGAGAGACAGTGGGAGCCATCCTGTTTAGATAAATTAAAAACTAATCTAAACTTGCAAGAGCATCATGCTGAGTGTTTTCTTCTCTCTCTCTTAATTGCAGCGACCAGATGACCGCACCTAGGTTACATCTAGATAATAAGATGACTGAATCTGACTGTTATGACTGGCAAAGGTCTGTCCAGATGTCCATTGCCCAGGACAAGCTGGGACACCTCTTGACTGATCCAACCCCTGCCGTCTCAGGTCCAGTTTCCCCTGTCACGGATATTAATATCCATAGGACATCGGAAGAAGTCTGTGCGAAAGCCAAGTTCCTCGTGTCAGCCTCAGTTGATGGTTTATACCAGAGGCAGCACAAGAAGATGGACTCAGCTTCTATCTTCCTCTATAACAAAGTTTTATATGGAGAGCAATCTCGTATCGCAAGATATGAGACCTCGAACGAATTGCTTCCAGCGAGGTTGGCTATCGGGTCATCTGTAGGGGGCAACGTCCCTACAGAGACCAGCTCTTTTGAGCTCCAGGACCTGAAGACCACGTTGAAGAACGAGTCAGATGCTGACTCAGTTCAACAGTCTCTACCTACTACCCTAAAGGAAACTAGGGAAGTAGAAAGAAAGAGAATATGTAGTAAAAGAAGGATGTTCCTATTGTTACGGGAATGAACATGGGCAGAAGGATTGCAGGGCTTGTAAAGCCAATAGCCAGAATTCGAAGCATGTTGTGGCTTCGGCTTCGGGTGTGTTTATGATTGAGAACTGTATGTCAGTTAACCCTACTTCCTGGGTATTGGATACCGGATCAGGATCTCATATCTGTAATTCGTTACAGGCTTTGAGAAACCGTAGGGTTATCAGGAAAGGTGATATGACTCTCAGGGTTGCTAACGGAATGAGCATGTATGCTGTATCCGTAGGGGAATATCATCTAGGACTGACAACTGGGCAGATATTGATTCTGCGTGACTGTTTTTATGTACCAGGTGCGACTTGTAATATCATATATGTATCCTTACTTTCTAAGGAAGGATATGATTTTACTTTTGTAAGCGATGTAGTGAACATCCACCTAAATCAAGTCCTGATTGGGTCAGGTACATTAAAATACGGTATATACGTTTTGAATCAAGCTCAGGTCTTCAGTGTCCAGAACACACTTAAAAGAAAGTCTCCGGAATCAAATCAGGCTTTCTTATGGCATTGTAGACTGGGTCACATTAATGAGACACGATTGACTAAGTTGCATAAAGAAGGATACTTGGATCCGTTCGAGTATCAGTCTTATGCCACTTGTGAATCATGTCTCATGGGAAAGATGACAAAGTCTCCGTTCACTGGACACGGAGAAAGAGCAAGCGAGCTCTTGGGACTCATACACAGTGATGTGTGTGGTCCAATGTCTACACATGCGCGAAGTGGTTATTCATACTTCATTACTTTCACAGATGATTTCTCTAGGTTTGGGCATGTCTTCTTGATGAAGCACAAATCAGAAGCCTTTGAGAAATTTAAGGAATACAAGAATGAAGTTAAAAAACAAACAGGCAAAAGTATCAAGACACTGAGATCTGATCGAGGTGGCGAATACTTGAGTGCCGAGTTTCTGGGCTTCTTAAAAGAGAGTGGAATTCTCTCTCAGCTTACTCCTCCATACACACCACAACACAACGGTGTATCAGAAAGAAGGAATCGAACCCTATTGGATATGGTTCGTTCCATGATGAGTAAGGCTGAGTTGCCGCGATCCTTCTGGAGTTATGCACTAGAAACAGCTGCATATCTTTTGAGCCAAGTTCCTACTAAGTCAGTGCCTACCACACCATATCAGATGTGGAGTGGGAAGAAACCCAGTCTTAAACACTTTAAGACATGGGGGTGTCCAGCTTTTGTAAAAAAGCAGAATGCGGACAAGCTCGAGGCACGTTCGGTACAGTGTAAGTTTGTGGGATACCCAAAGAACTCCAAGGGGTATCTTTTCTATTACGCAGAGGAACAAAAGGTTTTTGTTTCTCGCCATGCCCGCTTCTTGGAAACTGAATTTTTGGAAAATCAGATAAGTGGGAGCGCAATAGAACTGGAAGAAATTCCAGAACCACAAGCTATTACTGAAAGCTTGGTAGAACCAGAGGGTTCGAAAGAACAGGACATCCCAGCGCCACTCCGCAGAAGTAGTAGGCAGTCTCATCCGCCCGAGAGATACTACGGTTTTCTCATTGACGGGGATAGAGAGGATTGCACCATCGATTATGGTGAGCCTACTAGCTTCCAGCAAGCCATTCAGAGCGGCGACTCGGTAAAATGGCTGGATGCAATGCGGACCGAGATGGAGTCCATGTACACCAATAAAGTTTGGACTTTGGACTTTGCTCCAGAAGGGGTAAAACCCGTAGGCTGCACATGGATCTTCAGAAAGAAGATTGGTGTAGATGGGCAGGTTGAGACCTATAAAGCTAGACTTGTAGCAAAGGGTTTTCGTCAAAGACCTAGTTTGGACTATGACGAGACCTTTTCTCCAGTGGCTATGCTGAAATCCATTCGGATCCTTCTTGCCATTGCTGCCTTCCATGATTATGAAATCTGGCAGATGGACGTAAAGACGGCTTTCCTAAATGGTCATTTGGAAGAGTGCGTCTATATGGATCAGCCGGAGGGTTTCATTCAGAGTGGGAGCAGCGGTAGAGTGTGCAAGTTGCTAAAGTCCATCTATGGACTTAAGCAGGCATCGCGGAGTTGGAACATCTGCTTTGATGATACTGTCAAAGAATTCGACTTTATCAAAAACCCTGATGAACCATGCATTTACAGTAAGATTGTAGGGAGAACTGTAGTATTCCTCGTCTTGTACGTGGATGACATTCTCCTAATAGGAAATGATATTCCTATGCTACAGTTAGTCAAAGGATTCTTGTCGCAGAGGTTCTCCATGAAGGACCTGGGTGATGCCAACTACATTCTGGGGATCCAGATCTATCGTGATAGATCTAAGAGGATGTTAGGACTTTCACAGTCAAGGTACATCGACACCATACTGAAAAGGTTCAGTATGGAAGATTCCAAGCGCGGTAATCTACCGGCTTGTCACGGGATCACCCTCTCCAAAGAGATGTCTCCCAAGACTGATTTGGAGAGGGATCGCATGTCTATTATACCCTATGCTTCTGTGGTAGGCTCTATAATGTATGCGATGTTGTGTACCAGACCAGATGTAGCGTACGCATTGAGCGTTGTAAGCCGGTATCAGTCGAACCCAGGGGAGAAACACTGGATAGCGGTAAAGAACATTCTCAAGTACCTGAGAAGGACTAAGGAGATGTTCTTGGTGTATGGCGGAAAAGACCTCCAGCTTGAGGCCTTTGCTGACTCCAGCTTCCAGAGTGACAAGGATGACTCCAAGTCCATGTCGGGTCATGTCTTTACCCTCAATGGAGGGGCGGTTTGCTGGAAGAGTTCCAAGCAGGAGACCGTTGCTGACTCAACTATGGAAGCGGAGTACATAGCTGCTTGCGATGCCGTAAAGGAAGCTGTCTGGATGAAGAAGTTCCTTACGGAGCTTCAGGTGGTTTCTACCATTGTTGATCCAATACCGTTGTATTGCGACAACAACGGAGCTATATCTTTAGCGAAGGAACCCAGATCCCTTTAGAAGACCAGGCACATTTTGAGGCGGTATCACCTGATCAGGGAGATCATAGATCGCCAGGAGATCGAGGTAAAGAGAGTAAATACGGAGAACAACACTGCAGATCCACTCACGAAGGCCCTACCCCAGACTCAGTTTGAGCGGCTGATCGAGATGATAGGTCTTCGATACGCCAGTACATGGCCTTAGTGCAAGTGGGAGATTGTTAGTGTATATGCCCTAGAGGCCATTACTTTATCATACTAGTTTGTATATTACTTGATGGAAGCTTGGGATATTCATAGTTGTATATACAATCTTGCTCGAAATGGTAGTATGCTACTTGCTTTGTCTCTGCTTTAATATGTGCATGTGTTTCTTTTAGCATATTGCAGATATACATATTAGTAGAGCCCTTAGGATCTTTGCTTGATTACCAGCGTTGTGATGGCGCTCGCACTCGTGGGAGCTGGGTGATCTATAAGCACATCCTTATACAGGTCCCTAGTCGTTGGACTATCGAGACAGGGTATTGATACTCCGGAGTAGACTAGCGTATGCGCTTCTCATCCCAGTGTGGGAGACGGTCTGTCCCACAGCCGTTAGTACGTCGTACTTGAGATAGTATACGGGTGCTCGTTGGGTTACGAGTACACTGGACAGGACTCGTCGGGGATTGTTGGTTGGTATTATACCTATCGTCAGTTATCAGTTCCCAGATGACATGAGTACAGCTTAGTCCGTTGACTTGACACTGTCACTTCGCCTCGAGTGTGTTCCCACTGCACTTTGATTACTACCCTACCACGGCTCAAAGGAGTCGTGCAAACAGGTAGTTTTTGGGTGTAGTCCCGAAGCACTTGGAGGCAGTGACGGTTAGACAGGATTCGTCTCTCCCGGTATTGGGGGTTGACATCGCGCTGTGTCCAGGAGAGCCATTACACGAGTAGTCCCAGGCCAGGGCAAGCGAGATATACTGGTAGGTTTCCAGTGTTATCTCAGGGTGTTCTGGGCTTCACTCCGGCACGACTTATACCGCTATTAGGGGACTGATGTTTACCGCCCCTAGGCCCGCCATGCGATGTATCAGACGAACAGACCGGACTGTACGGAGATTGTCACATACAGGCTCAGTAGGAGTTCAGATGGGGTTCACCTCGTCAGTCTTCTTATCGACATCTACCTGGGGACCGTTACGTACAGCTAGTGCCGCTTGCGGTCTGTGGTTAAACCCACTGCCAGCGTAGTGTCGAGTCTTTAGAGTCCCACACAGAGAGCTATTCGCCTTTAGGCAAAATGAGTAGAGGTCGCATGGTTTTGCGACAGGGTTCGTTCACTTTCGCGCACTTGTGCACGTTTGCTGTCCGGACAGTTTATACTAGCGGGCTTTGGTTTAAGCCGGATCCTAGTATATGATTTGAGATTGGTTTTTCTCATTGTATTCGTGTTCCTCGGATCACGAATGCGGGTGCGCATGCACAGTTGATTGAGGCAGAGGAAGAGGTTTTTCATTAGGGTTTTGGAACGGGTGTGTATGCACAGTTGACAGTCGTCTTTTTCCAAACCCTAATGATATTGTGATTTATCAATTAATAATATTAATTAAGTGAAATTGTGTCATGGTTGGGCTTGTTGACTTGTTGACCAAGGTTGACTAGTTGACTAGGTTTGAAACATTGACCATCATCATTCCTTTTTAGATGCTCTTTGATCTTTGCAAAATCATTTATTGTGATATGATAATGGTCTCTTCAAACTAATCATCACCTTTTCATTTTTGATTAATATTATTATTTGAAAAATCTCATATATTTTGTAATGGTTGTAAAAACCATTTTCATTCTATGAAAACCTCTCTCTCTCTTGTTCTTCCTCTCCCTCAAGCTCTCTCCCTCTAATGTGTTGAGAAACACTTGAGCTTGAGAAAAACCCTCTCTTGATCTTCTCTACTCTAATCTAGGGTTGAAGGACTAGCACTTCTTGAACCCTAGTGACTTCTAGCTTGGAGTTGAAGCCAAAGGTTGAGGCTTTCGGGTGGATCTTTCTTTGACTGGAGAAGACGACAAGGTGACCTCCTTCCACTACTTCTAGGAGCAAGGAGAGAAGGACAAAAGACCAAAGGTATAACCTTTCTACCACTTAGCTACTTTCAAGTGAGCTTTAGCAAGTTTTTGTTTAGTAAAGATCCTTAAAGCATAGTCCATGTTGCCTATAGTTGATAAAAATCCGATTTTTATTATGTTTTCCGCCTCCCCGTAAGCACCGGGGTGGGCAACGTGGACTTACATCACGAAGATAAGGCCCATCCCCAATTTGATTATAGAGGTGGTGTGCTTTCTCTTCTTCATGGAAGATGCCCCATCGAAGCAGAGTTCCCATTGGGTATCACTCCCTTCTCTCCTCCTGTCAATCGTGTCAAATGCGTGCTCGTCCGGCTATTCACAATTTAGGGGTGAGTCGGCAGGTATCGGATGCTCAGCGAGGAAGTCGGCGATGGCCTGGCCTTTCACTGCCTTGAGAGGTCGGTATATTATCGAGAATTCCATTAAGAGTAGGGCCCATTTAGTGAGCCGTCCCGTCAATATGGCTCTCGACATCAAATATTTGAGAGGATCCACTTTTGATATGAGATGGACCTCATGCGCCAAAGCATAATGCCGAAGCTTCGTTATTGCGAAGATTAACGCCAGACAGTGTTTTTCGATAGGGGAGTAGTTGTTTTCTGCCCTAGGAGAACTTGACTCAAATAATAGAGGGCTCTCTCTTTCCCCTGGTCATTCTCTTATACCCATAGCACGCCCAAAGAACCTTCAAGGGCGGTTGTGTACAGGATGAAGGGCTTTCCGTTGACTGGAGCGGTCAGTACCGGCGGATTCTGCAGGTATTGCTTAATTTCGTCTAGAGCACCCTGGCATTTACAATCCCAAATGAACGGGGCCCCTTTCTTCATCAGGTGACTGTAGGGACGACATTTTCCGGAGAGATTGGCTATGAACCGCCGGATATACGCGAGCTTTCCTTGGAGAGACCGCAATTGCTTGAGAGTTCTTGGCGAAGGTATTTCCATAATCGCCTTGATCTTTGTTGGATCTATTTCGATGCCCCGGTGTCGGATGATGAACCCCAGGAATTTTCCCGAGGAAACTCAAAACGCGCATTTGAGAGGGTTCATCTTCAGATTGTATTTCCGAAGACGCTGGAACACTATTTTCAAATGCTTCCAGTGTTCCTCATATGATTTGCTTTTCACCACAAGGTCATCGATATAGCATTCGACGATTTCATGTATGAGGTCATCGAAAATCTTCGTCATGGCCCTCTGTTAAGTAGCGCCGGCGTTCTTTAGACCGAAAGGCATCACTTTGTAGCAGAATATACCCAGAGGAGTTCGGAAAGCGGTATGCTTCTGTTCTTCGGGATGCATCTTTATTTGATTGTACCCCGATGATCCGTCCATGAAGGAGAAGACTTCGTGAGTGGATGTGTTATCTATCATCAGCTCGGTAATAGGCACTGGGAAGTCATCTTTCGGACAAGCTTTATTGAGATTCCGAAAGTCTACGCAGATGCGCACCGTCCCATTTTTCTTCATCACTGGGACAATGTTGGCGATCCAGTCGGGGTATTGAACTTCTTGGATGTAGCCGGAGTCAATCAGCTTCTTGATTTCGGCGTTGATGCTCATTTCAAGTTTGAGCCGCATTCTTCTTGGTGCTTGTTTAACTGGCTTGACGTCCGGAGATATCACCAATTTATGCACAGCTATTTCCGGATCTAGACCCGGCATTTCAGAATAGTTCTATGCGAATCGGTCCTTATACTGCATGAGCACGTCTTTTAGCGTAGCGATCTATTCGTTAGACAGCAGCTCGCCGACGAACGTAGTCCGCGGGTCGTTTGCCGTTCCCAAGTCGATTTTCCTTAGGTTGTCTGCAGTGGTGTGTATCCCATCTTCCAACTCTTTTGGCACCAATGGAAATTCTGCGATCAATTTCTCTTCATCCTTGTTTTCGAAGCACCAGGAGGGGTCATCCATATTCTCGGACACTCCTTCTTCTGACAGCGTTATCACGTGACAGGTACGAGATCGTTTCCAAGACCGATTTTGATCTGGTTCTACTCTCTCCATGTACGTTGCTTTTGGCACATGCTTTTGTGGTGGGTTACCCTCCAACTGTTGGATAAGGCGAATTTGCCGAGTTGATATTGGTCTTCGACCCAGTTTTTGAAGGGGAAGCAGTCTTCAAGAGGATGTCCTATCGCTCGGTGATAGGACAATAATCTGGGTGATGAACCTCGTTTGCCTGATCAGGATGCCGAGACTCTGGGAGTGTCATCATCTGATGTTTAATGACAAGGTTGAAGATCTTCCTTGTCTTGTCTCGAGGGAAAGAATATGCTCGACCCATCTTTTTCATAAGAGACGGATTCCGACTGATCTTTTTTCGATCGCGTGGCCTTTTGGATCCGTTTTGCTGTCTTTGAATGTCATCCTCAGTCTTGACCTTATCGTTGCTTCTGCGTCGGGCTTTCTTTTCGCCATGAGAGCGCACAGCGGGTTGGGAGTGAAAGGGATCGTCATCCTCCGCAGCCTGTTGAATGAAACGTTGCGTCCTAGCCTTTTCGTAAATGGCCATTTCACGGCTGCGGTCATCTCGGACCCTTTGACCTGCTTCTCTGATTAGCTTGTCAATCTGTTCTTCAAACGACAGGCTCAGCATTTTTATGGCAGGACCTCGTTCTGGTTCAGCGTCAACGTCTTTTAAAAGAGCATCCCCTTCCTCATCGAGATCATTTATGACATAGCAGTCATGAAACTTCTCCTGTTTCTTGGACCGGACATATCCAAGCCCAATCGTTTCCATTTTTCCGTTGGGCAACTTTCGTTGAGTTCCTGAGACATTCCAGATCCTGTTGAAGAACTGAGCTTGTCGAGCAGTTTGTTTGAAAGGTACACCTTGGCATCTTAATAACCTTGTCAATCCCTCTGCATAGTGTCTGGGCAAACGGATTGGTTGGAACTTGTCGAGCGCGAAATCAGTATCATGCCAGACTTCTCTTTCGACTTTAGTCTCTATGGACCGATAGAATAGGATCGCATTTTCATCTCTTCGCCTGGGAGGGACGTAGAATGTCTGCAGCTCTTACACACTATATGTCCCAAGCATATCAAGCTCTTTGTAATGCTGCCACGGAACCATGGCGATTTGCAAATTCTGATCATCTCCAGTGGGGGCCTGTATCGATGGACGGATCGAGAACACTGCGTTGGCTTCGTCTTCAGAATCGCTGCCAAAGATCAGAATAGGGGTAGATGGTTCCGTCTTGTTGCATTGGGGCGGCCCCGAATAGACTATCTCTTCTTCCTCCTCGGTATCTGTAACGTTTTGAAAATCGTTTCGGTGAAATTTCGGAAAATCGGTAAAATAAAGGGGTTTTCTGTAAAAAGTCAAAATACAATATCTTTATTATAAAAATTAAATATACATATTCTAGCTATATAATTGCTAGTATTTGGTGTTTATTGAGCCACTGGTGAAATTTCAAATTTTCTGAAATTTTTTCCGAAAATAATTATTTTAATATTATTTTAAGCCGTCACTAATACATTTAATTAGGGAAAATTACAAATTGGAATGGGTTGATACAAATTTTATAATTCATGACACACTAAACTGACATGTAAAATATTGTTTTTGAAATGAAATGGTTTGCCAAAACGGTTTAGAAAATATCGAAGAAAAATGGCTTAATTAGTGAAATTAGTGTTAATGGGAATTGGGGTAATACATTTATCTTTTTCCCTAACTCACACATCCACACCTCACCTTCTCTCCCTCTCCCGATGTGGCCGGCCCCACCTTGACAGCCCTCCCCCCTCTCTCTCCAATCACCTCTTGTTTGAATAGAAAAGAAAAGAAAATAAAAGAAGTAAAAGGTGGACTTTTACTTTTTCCCCACTTTCTCCACCTCAGTCTCTCTCCTCCCTCACCCCTCCCCACATTTCCTGGCCGAAAATTCTAGCCCCAAACAGCAGCCCTCTTCCCTCTTCTTCCCTCATTTTCCCCTCAAAAAATTCACCAATTCCCATCAAAATCTAAACTAAAATTCAAAACAAAGCCTTACCCATTTTCCCTTATCCCTTTTAGCATGGATCTTGGTGCAAGGATTTCATTTTGGAGGTCTAGATTTCAAGTTTGATCATGGTTTGTGAGGTATAACTTTTGACCCATTGTTTAATTGTTGGTTTAAATTCCTTAATGTAGCTTATTAGGTGCTTAATTATGGTTTAATTGAAAGATGTGGGTTTTCAAGAGAAGGATTAGATTAGGGTTTTGTTGTGGAATTAGGTTGTGATGAATGGTGCATGGTTTTGTGATGTGGATTAACATCTTAAGTCTTGTAGAAAGCTAATCTAGTTATTAATTACAAACCATTACTTATAAAATATCCTAATTAAGTTATTTTGCTAACTAGGGTTTTTGGAAAATTATTAAATGCTTTAGATTAAAATATAATTATGGTTTCATGTCATTATTAATATTATTATGAGTGGTTTAATGCCTTTGGACCATGCAAAACCTGTTAGTTATATGTATGCCCTAGAGGCCATTACTGTACATTGGATGTATATTGTAGTGGATGCTGGGACATATACAGGTAGGACTTTCTTGCTCGACATGATAGTACGCTATCTGGTTGCTCTTTATCTTAACATGTATAATTTCTGTCTCTCTGATTACATGTTGATAAAGCCCTTTGGATGCGTACTCGACTTCCAGGACTATGATGCAGATCATACTAGTGGGGCCTGGGTAGTCCATGAGTACATCCTTCAATGTTCCTAGTCGTGGGAATATCGAGACGGGGCATCGATATTCCAGAGTAGACTAGCGTATATCTTCTCGACCCATGTGATGGGCGATGGATGATCCCATATCCATTGGTGTTTGACATCAGAGATGGTATGCGGGTGGTCAGTGGAGACCAGGTACACTGAATGGACTCGCCGAGAATTCCCAGATGGTATTATACCTCACGTCAGATGGCAGTTCTCTGGTGACACTGGTACAGCTTAGTCTGTTGACCCGAGATCGTCATAGAGTCTTGTGTGTCTCCCACTGTGCTTTGATTTCCACCCTACCACAGCTCTACTGAGTCATGCAAACAGGTGGTTTTTGGGTACAGTTCCGATTCACATGGAGGCAATGAGCGATAGGAGGGGATTCGTCTCTCCTGGTATTGGGGGTGGATGTTGCGCTATGCTCGACTGGCCATAACAGGAAATCCCTGACCAGGGTTGCAGTGATATACTGGTAAGAGTTATCAGTAGTTTCACGAATGTTATGGACCTCACGTCGGCATGACTTATCAAGCTATTGGGGTCTGACGTTTACCACCCCTAGACGAGATATGCGACATATCAGACGAACAGACCGGACTGTACGGTAAGTGTTACTGGTTGGATTCACAGGAGTGTGAGCGGGCTTGCTCGTCGATCTTCTGATCGCTCAATACCCGGGTGGCCGTTACGTTTAGCAGACCGCTTGCGGCTTGTGGGTGTTTGATATGATCATCACCTGCTGCCGGCGTATTGACGAGTCTTTAGAGTCCTACACAGAGGTTTCCTGGCTCAAGCGAAACGAAATAGGAGCGCATATGAGATATGTGCGGGACCGAGAATAATGCGTGTATGTGATACCGTATTCCATTCTCGCGATGAATGTATCGATTGGTTGTATGCGATATAACCTAGTTATCGAATCGAAGATTGATTCGATAAGTCGATACATTGGATACTAGTCGGTTATATACGACATGACCGGATCATTGAATCAAGTGTTGATTTAATGATTTAATGTATAATTATATATTTGATATATTACTTTGCATTAACTAGTATTTGTTCACTTTAAATGGATTTTCTCACTTGATGTACACAAGTTGTATGTGTGATATACTTTTGTGCACAAGATTGTATCATGTTTGATGATACATGCTCACTTGGGTTTGTGTAAAGATTAAACTATGATTGTGTAATGGTTAGGGTTTTCATTTTATTATCCATCTATTTATTTATTATTCTTTTTGAAATGATAAAGAGAAAATGGTGGCTTTCTTTGTTTGTTGTTGAAGCTTTATGAAGCTTTGACTAAGTGACCATTTTGTCTTCATGCTTAACCCTAACCATTCAAACTTACCATAGTTTATTCTCTACACCTAACTATGGTTGGTATATGATAAGTATTCATATTATTTTCCTTTTTGAGATATACTTATCATATTCTTTCTTCATTTTCTTCATCTTCAACAAGAAGAAAAAGCTTGCCTCCATCAATGGAAACTTGAGAAAAAGAGTGATAAATCCAATTCTAAAGTGAACCCACCTCCTATTTCTTCATCCTCTACCTCTTTCCAAGTAGTATTGGGTGTTTTCTTCACAAGTTTCATAACTTGGTGAAGTTGGAGCTTGATCTTGAGTTGCCTCGACGTAGATCATCTTCGGCATCGAAGTCGACGACCTAGCTCGCCCATTTCTCCGATGAAGCCGATGCTAGAGTCATGGATTCGATTTGGACAGCGGAGGGACGTCATCACGAAGCTTAGGAGGTGGAGGACCGGATCTACAAAGGTTGTAGCTTCTTTCCTTTAAGTTAAAGTTGTTTACTTGCATCGCATCACCTATAAATCTAGTTAACGATCCGTATTAGGGTTTGTAGGCACATGGAAAATTTTGAATTAGCCATGTTTGATCACTTGTGAGACCTCATTAGTGTTCCTAGGAATCCTACAGTGGTCTCAGAGCCTAGCTAGAGCCTTAGGCGATGCGTAGACGGAGTTAGAAGTCCGATCGAACCGAAACCCTAACTCAAATTTGCTCTCTGGACTTTTTTCAAAAACAGGGTTTTTTCCAGATTAAAAATTCTTTAAAAATTCAGCAGGAAGATCTAAGAATTATGGTACAAAACGAGCCCCTGAATCATCTAAACCGCCGCGGAACAGCGGCAGAAGCATGGCTTCTGCGGCGGTTCCGCGGCCGTTTGGTCACATTGGCCAATAAATTTTGCATATTAATTCTTATGCTTTGGTTCTGGATTTTCTAGGATTTTTTAAATATTACTCAAGAGTTGAGTTTTCTGGGTTGTATTGGGGACTCGGTGTTTCGATCGGATTGTCTAACTTTGTCAGTGTGTTTTTCCGGGTAATTTTAGAATATGTTAAAAAGTTCGACCGGATATAAATACCCACTTTTTCCCCTGCCGGGAAATTTCCAATTGTTGGACTTTTCCGTAGTTTAATGACGTTCTAAGTAGTGCAAGTAATGCGATGGTCCCTCTAGAAGACAACAAACCTTAACTCGATTATGTGACCGTCTTGAACTGCCCTTTGAACCTTAGGGTTTGGGGCAGTACGGCGTGCCACATGTGAGGCGTTGGCTTGACCCTTCTACAGCTGGACCGTTGGTACTGAGGCACGAACTGAATGTTGTTAGACTTATTTCATGTGTTGAGCTGTTTCGGGAAAACTTGGGTGTTCGAATGTTCGATCGGAAAGTTTAACATTTTCTGTTTATCCGGAATGTGATACAACAATTGGAATTCACAAGTAGTTATGAGATAACTGAATGAATGTTAAAAATCTAGCGGTTTAGTCTCACTTGATCGGTTGCCACGGAATTTTGATGAGATCAAAAGTCCGTCGCAATCATGTAGCGTACGCGAATACTCGCCGGGTAAACTTAATAGACAGCCTCGCCCCATAGCCCCGACCAAGTGACTGTAGGAGAACCCCGTCGCCGAAAGCATCCATTCGGGTGCTCGCGGCAGCGGTGTTCCACCTTGGTTCACTTCGTCGACGGCGTCGGGGGTGCAGCTGCCTAATAAAGTTTGCGACGAGCATTCGATCAGGATGTCGGGAATCTTTTTGAATTGCCCGATTTGATATTGAAAAGTGTTTCGATAATGAGACTAAAATGCGGGGTTTATAATTGTTAGGCATGCGATGTCTAAGTATTTCATTTGATTAGGAATGCGATGTCTAAAGAGTTTGCGGATTCCAACTGTTGTAGTTTTACACTTTCTTTTCTGTGACCGTAAGTGTAATATGTGATATCGCCGGTTTCGTTGCTATATGTCAACGACAATTGGGATGCGCATATTTACTTACGTTGATGACATGTGATGTTATGTGTTGCTGGATATGTTATATTGTATCGTCGTGTTTGAATAGTCGGGGGTTTTTTATGTGAGATGAGTGTTTTTCATTTTCATTCATGTAAAAACTTGTATGTAATATTCTTTTATTGGGGCACTTCCAGGTTGTGGATGTTGTCACCATTTGTATATTATTTACTTTTCCGCATTACGATAGACCCAAGGAGGGGAGCACAAGTAACCGGGTTCTGGGATCCAGTGGGAGACCAACTCGAGGAGTCGAGTCCGGGTCTCCTAACCCTAGAATTGGTAGGGTTGCTTGCTGCTCTCGTAGGGGTCTAGAGGTGTGGGATTAGCTATTCATCACGACCGTGGAATCCGTGTTTTATACTGGCTCGTATTGAAAACACGGACGTCCTAGTATATCCAATATTTCATATGATATTTTCTGCTGCGTTATCTGTGATGTGATCATGTGATTTGTTCAGATAGATATAGTATATAGTATATATGATATATTATATAGACGTTGCTTATGTTTTACACTCGCGCTAGCCCTGCCTCATTCTGGCGTTAGTTACCTAACCTAACGGTGCAGACGGGACATCGAGGCGAATGCGGATGGCATAAGCGTACGTTATATTTATCTGTGATGTTTAGGTGGACTTAAATGATAGGATATTCATTAATGAGATTAATGAAAGAAAATAAACCTAATTGATGTTGTGGAATCGAATTTCAAAAATAAAACAGGTAGCTACAGTTCTTGCTTTGCATCGCGGTGTTCATTATAGAACATCCTGCACCTTATTCGATGAGGAAAGGACCGAGATCCCTTCACCGGGAGTGACTCCTTTAGCAATAACTGGCAGATGCTACACACTCAGTTTGTCTTTTGATTGCTTCTATAGTTTCTGCTTTGCACAGTGATATATATGATATATCCCGCACCTCATTCGACGAGGAAAGGGTCGACGATCCCTTCACCGGGAGTGACCCTTTTAGCAAAACTAGAAAAGCTTCAAAAACATTCCATTTAAAAACCATTTGATTCCACAACGAGATCAAGTTCAAAGCGTTAAAGGTTTTCACAAAAACCATTCGCAACCCTTCGTCATTTTAGGAAGTAGAGTACTTAGTATTCGTGCTGTGTTTGTTGACCTTAGTTAAGGCACAGTGTACGGTAGCTAAGTGATGTCTTCCTACACCGCATATGATGCGATTAGTTAGAACAGTCGCGTGACTTTGTTGACCTTAGTTAAGGGTCATATGGGTGGGTCTAATTAATCACGAAATGACGGGTAGAACTTGACTAGTGTTTATGATTTGTTGACCATAGTTAAGGTCATAAGTGCTAGGGGTAAAAACCTTTATTGGGAGTTTCAAGTGTTGAAATTTGCAATGAGATTGCATACCTTCTATATGATAGTTGGATCCCGATACCCACTGCGAGTAATTGTTACTCCTGGGAGAGTTTTGCACTTTGCAATTAGCCGATCAAGTAGGTGTCTAGAAAGGTGTCAACGGGGTTACGCCTCTGGGAAAACGAGGTTTACTGTAATTAGGTCCGTGCGAAAGCACGGGGAACCTCCCTCAAAGTACCGACACTGGCCTGGCTGAAAGATTGGCGAACTTGTAGAGTGTAATTAATCCCGGCTAGTCTTTCCTTTTAAGGTTTGAAGGAAGATTTGATAAAAACTGTGGGAGCCATCCTGATTAGATAAAATAAATAACCAATCTAATCTTGCAAGAGCGCACGCAGAGTGTTTTCTTCTCTCTCTCTCCAGGTAGCGACCATATCACGCCTTAATCAAGATAATAATATGGATGTATTGACCGAACCCGCTTGTTATACTGAGCTGGGGAACGTTGGTCCCGATCCAACTTATAATTGTTATAAGACAGAGCAGGAAATAGGGGAATACCAGAATTCCTATGCCGCCCAAACGAAGAAAGTGCATATGATGCATCTCCTTCGGGTGTGTTCATTACAAAGAACTGTTTCTCAGTATTCTCTGCATCCTGGGTATTTGATACCGGATCTGGATCCCAGATATGTAATCTGTTACATAGGGCAACAAAAAGGTAGAAAAACTGAGAACGGGTGATAAGTTTCATGAGACAGAAAACGGGGCAAGTGTTGCAGCCAATTCTGTTGGTCACTGTCACCCTGTATGACCAATACATTGATTCTGAACAAATGCTGTTAGATACCGAACCTGATATACAAAATCATATCAGTCTCTTTATTAGTAAAGAAATGATAAAATTTTATATTGATGGATAATGTTTTGAACATTTCCTATATCAAAAGTTGATCGGTTCAGGCACGTTATCTAAAAGCATTGACGTTCTAAATCAAACTACAGTTCCTAGTATACAGAACACACACAAGAAGAGGAGTTCAGAAATGAACGAATCCTTCTTGAGGCATTGTTGACTAGGTCACATCAATGCAACCCGACTGGTTGAAGTTACATTTTAGATGCATACTTAAATCAGTTTGAATTTACATCTTGTGAAACTTGCCAGTCATGTCACAAAGATTAGATGACCATAGCTCCGTTTACAGGAAACAGAGAAAGAGTTAATGAACTCTTGGGACTGATACATGATGATGTATGTAAGGTCTCCTGTCTACACATGCCAGGACCGGTTCTTTGTACTTCATTATATTCTCTGATAATCTCTCAAGATTCAGTCATATGTTCCTGTTGACACATAAGTCCGAAGCTTTTGAGGTATTCACAGAATATAAGTTGGAAGTAGAGAACCAAAATACGGGTATAAGTATTATGTCCTATGATAAGATCAGGGAGGAGAATACTTGTGCATGGAATCCTTGGACTATTCTAAAGGAAAATAAGATTCTCTCTCAGTATTACTCCTCTGAATACACCATAGCACAACGGTGTATCGGGGCGGAGCAATCGCACAATATTAGATATAGTTTGCTCTATGATGAGTATTACTGAGTTACCTATTTCCTTTTGAGATTGTGCACTTGAGAAGCTGCATACCTATTGAATTAGGTTCGAATCAAATCAGTGCCTACCACTCCATATGAGATATGGTATGGGAAGAACCCATCTCTTATGCAAGTTAAGATTTAGGATTGTCCGGCCTATGTCAAAAGCAAAATCCGGACAAGATCGAGGCAAGGTCAGTTCTGTAGAACTGGAAAGGTTCCAGCTATACAAAACTGCAGCTGATGATTTGACAGAACCAAAGGATTCAATAGTTCCCGACGAACCTCAGCCTCTCCGCCGATCTAGTAGGGTTCCTCACCTGCATGAGAGATACCTCGGTTTCTCAATGACAGTGGGAGCGAGGAATGTATCATGAGATGATGACCCAACTAGTTTCGAGCAGGTCATCAAGAGTAGGGACTCTGTAAGAATGGCTGGATGCTTAGCGATCTGAGATGGAATCCATGTACACCAGCAAAGTATGGACTTTAGCTGCTATATCTGAAGGATTAAATCCCCATTAGGAGAAAGTATATCTTGAGAAGATTACTTGATGTAGATGGAAAAGTTGAGACTTTCAAAGCTAGACTTGTTAAAGTTTTTCGTCATCGACCAGGCATGGATAATGATGAAACCTTTTCCAGTGCCTATGCTTAAGTCCATCCAGATCCTACTTGCCATTGCTACACACCATGACTACGATATCTGGTGGTTGGGTGCCATGACTACTTTTCTAAATACTGATTTAGAAGAGAACGTCTATAAGAACACAGCCAGAGGGCTACGTAAACAGTGGGAGCAGCGGAAACGTGTGCAAGTTGCTTTACAGAATAAAGCAGGCATCGCGGAGTTGGAACATCTGTTTTGATGTAGTAGTCAAAGTTTTTGACTTCATCAAAATGGTAGATGAACCTTGTATATACAAAACGGTGGTAGAGAGTAAAGTGGTCATCCTCGTATTGTACGTGGACAACATACTCTTGATAGGAAAAGAGTTTTCTACACTACGATCGGTCGATCTCCTCTTATCACATGGATTCTCCAATAGGATAAAGATGATACCTCTTAAATCCTGAGATTTGGATCTATGAGATAGATCTAAAGGGATGTTAGGGTTCTCATTAGGTATAGTGAGATTGTATCAATCGATCCTGGGGAGAATCACTGGAAAAAGTTCCACACTGATAAGCACGACTGAATGTCAGTCGCAGGCATTGTCTTTACCCTCGGTAAAGGGACGGTATGTTGGAAGAGTTCCAAGTTAGATACCGTGGAAAACTAGATGATAAAGGCTGGTAACATCGCTATTAAAGATACTATCAAAGAAGCAGTTTGGGTGTATATTGGTTCATGAGATGAACTAGGTTCCTGCCATTGTATGACAATGGAAGTGAGGCTTTGGCCCTGGAACCCTGGTCCCATCAGTGACCCAGACATATTCTGAGGCAGCATCACCTAATCATGGAGATAGATAATCTCCAGGGTGATCGAGGTTAGGAGAGTAGACTCAGAGGACAACACGGCGGATCCACTTACGAAGGCCTTTTCCCAAAGAGAGACTTTTAGGGGATGGTTGAGTATTAGATACTACAACTACTGCTACAGATGGCCCTAGTGCAAGTGGGAGACAGTTAGTTATATGTATGCCCTAGAGGCCATTACTGTACATTGGATTTATATTGTAGTGGATGCTGGGACATATATAGGTAGGACTTTCTTGCTCGACATGATATTATGCTATCTGGTTGCTCTTTATCTTAACATGTATAATTTCTGTCTCTCTGATTACATGTTGATAAAGCTCTTAGGATGTGTACTCGACTTCCAGGACTATGATGCAGATCATACTAGTGGGGCCTGGGTAGTCCATGAGTACATCCTTCAATGTTCCTAGTCGTGGGAATATCGAGACGGGGCATCGATATTCCAGAGTAGACAAGCGTATATCTTCTCGACCCATGTGATGGGCGATGGATGATCCCATATCCATTGGTGTTTGACATCAGAGATGGTATGCGGGTGCTCAGTGGAGACTGGGTACACTGAACGGACTCGCCGAGAATTCCCAGATGGTATTATACCTCACGTCAGATGGCAGTTCTCTGGTGACACTGGTACAGCTTAGTCTGTTGACCCGAGATCGTCATAGAGTCTTGTGTGTCTCCCACTGTGCTTTGATTTCCACCCTACCATGGCTCTACTGAGTCATGCAAACAGGTGGTTTTTGGGTACAGTCCCGATTCACATGGAGGCAATGAGCGATAGGAGGGGATTCGTCTCTCCCGGTATTGGGGGTGGATGTTGCGCTATGCTCGACTGGCCATAACAGGAAATCCCTGGCCAGGGTTGCAGTGATATACTGGTAAGAGTTATCAGTAGTTTCACGAATGTTATGGACCTCACGTCGGCATGACTTATCAAGCTATTGGGGTCTGACGTTTACCACCCCTAGGCGAGATATGCGACATATCAGACGAACAGACCGGACTGTACGGTAAGTGTTACTGGTTGGATTCACAGGAGTGTGAGCGGGCTTGCTCGTCGATCTTCTGATCGCTCAATACTCGGGTGGCCGTTACGTTTAGCAGACCGCTTGCAGCTTGTGGGTGTTTGATATGATCATCACCTGCTGCCGGCGTATTGACGAGTCTTTAGAGTCCTACACAGAGGTTTCCTGGCTCAAACGAAACGAAATATGAGCGCATATGAGATATGTGCGGGACCGAGAATAATGCGTGTATGTGATACCGTATTCCATTCTCGCGATGAATGTATCGATTGGTTGTATGCGATATAACCTAGTTATCGAATCGAAGATTGATTCGATAAGTCGATACATTGGATACTAGTCGGTTATATACAACATGACCGGATCGTTGAATCAAGTGTTGATTTAATGATTTAATGTATAATTATATATTTGATATATTACTTTGCATTAACTAGTATTTGTTCACTTTAAATGGATTTTCTCACTTGATGTACACAAGTTGTATATGTGATATACTTTTGTGCACAAGATTGTATCATGTTTGATGATACATGCTCACTTGGGTTTGTGTAAAGATTAAACCATGGTTGTGTAATGGTTAGGGTTTTCATTTTATTATCTATTTATTTATTTATTATTCTTTTTGAAATGATAAATAGAAAATGGTGGCTTTCTTTGTTTGTTGTTGAAGCTTCATGAAGCTTTGACTAAGTGACCATTTTGTCTTCATGCTTAACCCTAACCATTCAAACTAACCATAGTTTATTCTCTACACCTAACTATGGTTGGTATATGATAAGTATTCATATTATTTTACTTTTTGAGATATACTTATCATATTCTTTCTTCATCTTCTTCATCTTCAACAAGAAGAAAAAGCTTGCCTCCATCAATGGCAACTTGAGAAAAAGAGTGAGAAATCCAATTCTAAAGTGAACCTACCTCCTATTTCTTCATCCTCTACCTCTTGCCAAGTAGTATTGGGTGTTTTCTTCACAAGTTTCATGACTTGGTGAAGTTGGAGCTTGATCTTGAGTTTCCTCGACGTAGATCATCTTCGGCATCGAAGTCGACGACCTAGCCCGCCCATTTCTCCGATGAAGCCGATGCTAGAGTTATGGATTCGATTTGGACAGCGGAGGGAAGTCATCACGGAGCCTAGGAGGTGGAGGACCGGATCTACAAAGGTTGTAGCTTCTTTCCTTTAAGTTAAAGTTGTTTACTTGCATCGCATCACCAATAAATCTAGTTAACGATCCGTATTAAGGTTTGTAGGCACATGGAAAATTTTGAATTAGCCATGTTTGATCGCTTGTGAGACCTCATTAGTGTGCCTAGGAACCCTACAAAACCAAGCGTAGATGTTGTTTTGTGCATTTTTAGTTGAAATTGTTAAAATTAGATAAATTGCAAAACTAGAATTTTTAGTTTTATAAGAATTGATGAGATTAAATTTTTGAAATGGGTTGTATTACTTACTTAAGATGTTTAATAAGTATTATAGCCGCTAGATTTGTTTAAACGTCGAGTTTTGTACTAAAACGGGTAATTTTTGCTTGCTAGATTTTCGGAACAATGGCTTTTAAAGTGAGTTTGGGGTTTTTGTGAATTTTAACCTATTTTTATATTGTAATTAGTGTTCGTGAATGCGCAAATGAGTATGTTTGGGTTTTTCTCGATGGTTTGATGTTTGTACATCGACATCGGAGGTTGGTTTGGCTATTCTTGCATGCGTAGGCGATAGGTTTTGAACTATGCGTGATACGTGTGCCGATTTGATTTTCGTATGCCGTTTCGATTTCAAATTTGGTTTTAATACGATACGGTGCGTTATGATATGTAGGTACCCCATGTGGACTTCGAGACGACAAGCAAGCGCGTGGCGACGTCGGCACCGGCGAGCGAGGACCAGGTGAGTAGATTTATATCTAAGGGGAGAAGTCGGGTGGATGGCGTATAACACCCCCGCAGTTCGTGGTGATGATACGAAAACGTATACACACATATATATTGATTATATTGTTGAGTTTATTGATGATAAAGATAGATTTTAGGTATGATTGGATAGGTTTAGTGTTGCGAAACCCTAGAGTAGTGGTTGCACCACATACACACACACACATCCATACTTGCATACATTCTTCTTTCATTGTGCTTACGGGAATATGTATTTATGTGTTCACATGGGTATGGGACTATGTGTTCACATACCGGATTTGAGGATAGTATTTGGGATTTGAGGTGAGTCGATGAGATTGATTTGAGACCGCGAGATCGGTGATATAGCAGGATTCGTATTTGAGATACGTCCTGATGTTATAGTGGATCTTGGGACGACTATATATATGAATAGTGTTATACATTGAATGGTTGACATGTGATCGTGATGTGAGATAAGATATGTTAAGATATTCATAATAGGTCGCATTAGGCGATGCATACCTCTTTATGACGATATATGATAATGATATCGGTTTGTATGAGGCTGTAGATCAGCAGTCAGATCATAATTAGATTGATGATATTAGTATTGTACTAGACGTAGATCAGTACCCCGGATTATGATTTTTGATAAAGAGGATACCAAATGATTAAATTGATGAATGTGATACTGACCTGTATCCAGATTTGGGGATGCCGTACGACGGATTTACGTACGAGCTATATATTGATATTTGATCCGCACTCTTGACTTGGGAATGTCTGATTAAAGATATAGTATCGGATGTGATATTATCGAGGCAGGATCACCGACTAACATATACATATAGGTATATGTATCGACTCAGAGGTTGGGCGGGTTCCTTACTTTCAGTAGCCAGTTAGCTTAGCCGTTTAGTTTAGTGTAGTTGTTAGACTAGATTTATATTAAATATAGAGTTGTTATCTTTGTGTCTAGTATTTAGCTCCCGCTCATTATTGTTGTTGCTCCGCATCGCATACTTATTGTGATTCATATTCTATTATTGATATCATGCTGTTATGACAGCAGCACCATTACCGATGATGCGTATATACCACGTACACTTACTTGCCGGGTCACACACATCTTCATCGATAATTGCCATGTCACGTACGCCTTAGAAAATATTATTGCTTAACTTAGCTTGTTCGCTAGTAGTTTTGACATGATATTAGTGTATTTGCCTTATATGCTAGTTTAGACATTGTAGTTATTACTTGTCACCTCATGCATACTATTATTCATCGTTATGCCGCATTCATGGATTCTCATGCCTATATTCACTATTTTACGTGCTAATGAGGTTTTGGATTCGGATTTCCATGAGATTTTCTGGATTTGGGGGAAAACCGCAAAACTTATATAAACTTCTTTTCTCTCTTTTTAAATAAAAAGTGCGGTTTTTCCATGATATATGAGTCGTCCACCATGAGTTTACTGATGGATTTCGAGACCCGAGTTCGAGGAGTGGAGGAGCCCTTTCGGGTACATGGTGGACCCAATGCGGTACCCCGGGGCAAGAGGATCGCAGATGATGGCGTTGAGCCTGGCAGGGGAGCACTACCGACCAGTGATTTTACCCGACGCGTCGGATATCCGGAGGATCCGTCGCAGTCTTGAGATTGATGGTAGGGGCTGGTCAGGACTGACGGCGCCCTAGATGGTGAGATTGAGACATACAGAGATATTTGAGATATTGAGATACAGAGATTGCGACACAGAGATATCGAGATATGTGGATATTTGTTTTATGTCGATGCTAGGCACTGTTTATGCTGATTTCATTTATGATACCTCGTTTTTAAAAAGATACAGAAATCTCACTAATTTATGAAAGCAGTTTTCTTCAGTACATGCATTTTGTTTCATGCATTCATACATCATCCATGTGATATATTGCTACCTGAGGCACTGACACGGGCACATGGGATTACACTTGGGTTAGAATTTTACCCTAGCCATTGTTATAGGCTGCTGGTTATATATTTGAGGATATATTATGATTGTTGACCTAGGATTGCGTTGTTCATGCGATTTCTGTTCGTAGATGTTTTTCTACTCACGAGTTGGCAACTCACCCCCGTCGTGCCACAGTTCTTGCAGGTTTTGCCTTACAGGTTTCATTACGGCTTTGCTGGCACTGCTTCTTTCGGGTGACTTGCTAGTAGGTGGGTTTATTGGTATCGTACCTGTTCCCCTCCGAAAGACGGCACGGACTTCGCGTCCGTTGCCTGAGGTTCGGGGCAGATGCTATTTGGTTTTATCCGTCCACCTCTCCGAAGATGCCAAGTTGATTTATGACACCGTGTATCGGAGGTTTAGACGGATGCGGCCGATGTAGCAGACTTCGTCAGATTCCCCCTCAGGGTGAGGGGTTTTTGATTGTGGGGACGCTCTTCCCTGCAGGCGCAAGCCCCTGCAGTTAATTACGCTACCGCATTGCGATAACAACTTTCTCCTTCTCCAGAATTTCACTTCGTGTCGTGTATGTTTTGTTTGTGGTTGCCCGTGGATTGTATACGGAGACTGAGTAATGTCGTCACCCGTAGGACGTGGATTAGTCCAAATCCATATTTACTTAGATTTGGGTTTGGTGTTTTTAGTTTAAGGATGCATTAGTCGCATTGCGGCTAAGATCAACTTAAACATTCGTTAAGGATACGTTAGTCCTGTTTTAGACTAAGATCCACTTAACGTAGTGATTAACTTAATGTATGGCCATCGGGACTCGTCACCTCTCTGACGTCGTTGAAGGATTACAACGACATGTATCAGAGGAGTTCGGAGATGTACCCTCGAACCAGAGTTAATTGGGAGTTTTATAATCCATTTGAATGTTTAAGGATACGTTAGCCATGTTTGGGGCTAAGATCAACTTAAACGGGACCGTTTAGATCCGGCAAAAGAGCGTTTGGAGGCTCTATTGTTCCAGTTTAGGGACATAGTGGTCCGTTTTCCAGTTTAGGGACATGGTGGTCCAATGCCAGTTTAAAGACATAGTGGTCCATTGCCAGTTTAGGGACATGGTGGTCCAACATTAGTTTAGGGATGTCTCGGTCCAATATTAGTTTAAGGACGTCTCGGTCCAATATTAGTTTAAGGACGTTTCGGTCCAATATTAGTTTAGGGACGTTTCGGTCCATCATTAGTTTAAGGACGTTTCGGTCCAATATTAGTTTAGGGACGTTTCGGTCCATCATTAGTTTAAGGACGTTTCGGTCCATGTGGGGTGTGTGGTTGTTGGGACCCGTCACCTCTCTGACGTCGTTGAGGAATTACAACGATGGATGTCAAAGGAGTTCGGAGATGTACCCTCGAACCGGACGTAGATTGATTTAGGAGAGCCATTTTGCTCAATCAATTTAATTTAAGGACTTATGGCCACGATTGGGCTAAGTCCAGTTCAACATTTTATTTGCTTTTGCATTGCATTTTTTTATTTAGGCTCTACCCACAAAAGATACAGAGTATTAATTTATTTTGGGCTCTGCCCATTTGTAGATGATGCAAAGTATCTACCTTGTTTGGGCTTTGCCCCTTTTAAAATGCATAGCATTCTGAATATTTTGTTTGGCCTCTGCCCATTTATAAATGATGCAGAGCATCTGTTTTGGTTTGGGCTCTGCCCCTTAAAATAATGCATTGCATTTTATTTATTAGGCTTGTTAAGCCTTTTAATTGGGCTTGGCCCTTCAGGAAGTGAAATGCATTGCATTTGTCAGGCGCTTTGCGCCAATCACTGAGCGCAAGCGCTTATGGTGAGGACACGTGTCATGCTCTGGCGAGCGCAAGCACAACAGTGCAGCGTGCTACGCTGTTGCGCTGCGCTGTTGCGCTGGCGACACGTGGCGTGCTCTCAGCGAGTTGCGCCCATTCCAGAGAGCAAAGCTCTACCTTAAGGGCGCTTAGCGCAAGCGGTTTTATAGCCGACACGTGGCGCTCTCTTAAGAGCGCAACGGCGCAACTTGGAAGTGCAAAGCACCAATAATCTTTTAGATACAAGAAGGAAAGTGCAAAGCACTGTTTAATTTCTTGATCTGAAATAGATCAAAGAAAAATAAATTTTTCTTTATTCGAAGAACCAGGGGTTCATAAAAGTGTAAAGCACTATTCTTTTATTATTTTATTATTTTTATTGTTTTTTAAAGAACCGAAGGTTCACAAGAAGTGCAAAGCACTGTTTTTTTTTATATAAAGATCATTGATCTTATTTTTTTTAGACTAGTCGTCTATTAGAAGGAATTTCTTCTAATCCATGAAGGTTCTTTACCTTTTTCTTGAAATCTTCTCAGAGTTCTCTCTGTTTAAAGTTCTTGAGTTTTCAAGAAAAATGTTGATGCCTTTGAATTAGGTCTGGGGTCCTATTTATAGTGCCCATAAATTTGTTGAATTTGTTAACAAGATCTTTTCTGAGTGATTTTGGGAATTTTCCCACCGCTGGATCTTTGATCCAAAGGCAGAAGAAAATCTTATGGTTTTGGAAAGAACAGAAAAGATTTCATAAAATCTTAATTTAGTTTAGCACAGATGCCCCAGCGCATGACACGTGTCGTGCAGCGCAGAGCGCAGCGCAAGTGCGTAGCGCATCTGCGCTGACACGTGTCGCGCAGCGCAGAGCGCAGCGCAACTGCGCTAGCGCATCTGCGCTGACACGTGTCGCGCAGCGCAGCTGAAGCGTTGCTTTCTTTAAACAGAGCTTTGCTCTGATTGTGTGCGCTTTCTGGGATGCTGCGCTGATGTATTAACGCCAGACACGCGGCGCGTTGCGCCCGCGACTTGAAGCGTTGCTTCAAAATTTGAATTTTGAATTCAAACAGAGCTTTGCTCTGATTGGGCGAAACAAATGCCCCCCCACCGTTGCGCTCACGTGGCGCACACGTGAGTGCAACGGTGGCAACCCCCCTGACCGTTAGATCAAGGGGGAATCTCAAAAGGCGCAAGCGCCCTATAAATAGAGCCTCTGGCCCTTAGAAAACTCACCACCATTTTTCTAAATTTAGATTTTCAGAGCTCTGCTCTTGCTTAAGAATTTCAGAGCTTTGTTCTTGCTTTCAGAACTTTAGAGCTTTGCTCTCATTTTCCAAGTTAGAAAATTTTAGATAAACTTAATCTTAGATTAAATATTTTAATTAACTTATAGAGCTTGGCTCTTACAGATCTTTCGATCTAAAGATGTCCCCATTGGGGTTTCATAAACAGAGCTTTGCTCTAAAAAAAAAAAAGCTTATAGATCCACAGAGATCTTTCATGGGTTCTAACCCATGAACAGAGCTTTGCTCTTGGATCAACTGTAGATCTTTTAGATCTGAAAAACAGAGAACCTTCTTTTTTTTTTGTAAGAATCATGGATTTTTCAAGATTTCAGAAATTTTAATTTTAAAATTATTTTCAAAATTTTCTTTTTGAGGGAATATTACAGAGCTAAGCTCCTTTTTAAAGAATTCTACTCTTTTAAGGCCAGAATTTGACAAGTGTCATGATTTGACAAGTGTCATTCTGTGACAGAGCTTTGCTCTGAAAGAGGAGATTTTCTCCTTGTCTCTAGTGATTCTTTCTCCCTTTTTTATTATGGGAATGTTCCCCCCCAGGGACCAACTGACAATCTCATCCAATGATGAGTTTGTCTTATTAACTGACGTATTGTCATTTAGATTTCATGGGTCCCTCTTTGGTCTCCTACTCACTGCACTGTGGTGCGGTGTAATTAATTAATTTTGATTTTGATTTTAATTTTAATTAATGCATTTTCTTCTTTCAGTGCCAAACGTGGGGATTACAACACTAACGGCTACTTTGCTCTTTTGCAGCGATCATGTCTGAAGACACTTCATTCCCGTTCGCCCGCTCGGAGGAGGGATTTCCAGAGGCGCCCTTGGACCGCGAAGCCCTAACCATGATTAGAGAGTATGACCCTGAGTACAAGAAACTCCACCTTTGGGGGTCCTGGTATAACCAGATTATTATGGGTCGACGCAGCTTCACCTGCGCGGCGCCTTCAGAACCTATCACGGCAATTCACTATGCCAACCCACCTCCAGTGCAGTATGCCGTGGAGATGATAGACTAGACCGTGAACAACTTTCTTCATCCTGCTATGGATGCGGTTCTGGTTCAGCGTCCTATGGTTTTGGATATCCTAGGACGCCGTATCTGTCAGGGGGAAGCACGGCCATGGGGGCAATCATATAACCTTGGTTTGATTCCCCGTCACCCGATTGGCTATCTGCCGTGGGCCCGGTACATCCTGTCGACGAGGAAGTCGCAGTTGATAAGACTAGGACTGTACACCGCAGTCTACGTCTCTCTCTTCCAATATCCTACGCTCCCCACCTGGTGGTTCAAGGCTTTCTTAGAGCAATGGAATATTCCCACCCACACTTTCCTTGCCATGGATCGGGAAGTGTCTATTTCTTTGGAAGAATTCGCAGAGGTATCCGGCCTACCGGTCATGGGGGAACACTATGAAGAGCTGCTCCCGACAGATGAGTACATCTTCGGTGCTAAGCCGATGTTAAGGGGGATTACGCCGGAAAATGCCGTTCAACACCAATTCCCTAGCCTGATCAAGGTGTTGAACATCTACGAGTCCCTCTTCATCGAACACGGGAGCCGAGGAGTTAATTTTGAGGACTTCATTGCTCGCTTCCTCCGTCCGAGCGTTATTTCGCCAGGAGCCGTCAAATCTGCCATCCTGGATGATCCTTTTGGCCTAGGTTTGGACAACCTGCCGACGAAGGAGATAGACCAAAAGGCTTTCTTCCTCCCAGACTTCCCTACCATATCTTTCGCGGAAATTGCAGCCCCTGGGATGGATGAGGAGGCCTTTTTCTTAGGATTTCTCGGGCTGTGGCTGAGTTGGTTCGCGATCCCAATGCATTCTCATCACATGCGGCCCTCCGTCTTTTATCCAGCCCACCGCATGGTCATCGGGATAAAGGTGGCCGTGGGGATTGCTGGCCTGGCGCACCTATATCATGGCCTCAGCCGAGCAGCAGATGCTAACGAGCCCGGGGTACTGCACGTGGTCTTCCCGATGCATTACTTTGCATCGTGGCTTGAGCTACACATGGCGGGTGTCTTCGGTATGCATAAAAGGCCTTCATTCTTTGACAAGTGCGGTTTTCCTCGCATTTTACAGTTGATTGGCTCATCAATCGTGACCCCTTCACCACGGGACGCCAGAGCTTTACTGCTTCGCCCTCACACCGTTGGGGTTGGGATGTCCTTTATTGATAAGGTATTAACCATTGGAAAAGCGTCCACCACTGCAGTGCGACCACTACAGGACTCCTTCAAAGATGGCGTTTCAGTGTTAACAGCTGGGGAGATCCTTCATTTGTATTCTATTAGACCGGGTTTCCTAGTCTTCAGGCAGGGCGGTGCAGCGATCTTTATGAGATATAACCCGCATCGTTTTGCTCGACAACTGAGTTACGATCAAGGGATACCCTTAGAAGCTTTCTTACTGGAACCTGCTGTAAATGAAGAAGGGATGGAGAACGCGTTACACCATTTCATGCGCCTGAACACAGGTTCTTGTTTTTTCGTTAGCACGCCGGCCTGTGCTCCACGACTCCTTAATGTATATAAAGAGTGGTACAATCACGCGACGGGGGCTGTTATAAAGGAAGAGAGGCGAGTGTTGATTGACCGTAAAGAAGTACCCCCCGGTACCAATCGTAACGCTCCCTTAGCGCCAAGGCTCCTGGTGGTTCCTCCTCTAAAAGATACTAGGGGCAGACCATCACGTGCGCCAAGCCCTCCACGTGAGTTGCCGCTCCCTGATATTGCAGACGCACCTCCCGCACCCCGTGCTCAGGTGGAAACAATGGTTGTACCCTCGCCGGAGTCTGGCGTGGGTGCGGAAATCGGGACTCGTCGTCCCAAAGTGGCTGCTAAGCGGAAGTCGATCCCTCGCGGGCCCAGGGTCGGAGGGCAAAAGAAAAAGAAGTCGCTCCTCGCCGCGGACGTTGTGTTCGGTCAGGAACCCCATGCTCCCTACTCCGAGGGTCTGCTCGAATATGGGACTAACGCAGGATTAGTGATGCCACCGCCAGACGATACAGACTTGGGCGCTGCTCTCAGAGCTTCGGCATGGTTGGTGAAACGTGATGCGTGGCTGGCTAAGCTTGCGCAATCAGGTAACTACTAGTCGCCTTTTCTTTATTGTAACATATCCTCTTCATTATTTTTGACTTACGCTTTTCTTTCTTTTCTTTCAACAGGCGTCACTGATGAAGAAGCCATTGCTGCTTCCCTGAAGACTTTTCAGGAGGAGGAACGTCTCAGGGCATCTATGGGCCTTAGTAAGTTTCGACTCATCAAGTTTTTTTTTCCGTTTTCCTTGTGTTATGGTTGATCTAACTTTTCCCTTTTAATTGCAGGGACCTCAATGCCGCTCCCTCCTAGCGATGCAGACGTCCTACCAGCTGCCGACGTTCCCGCTTCTTTTGGGCCACCACAGGAGGTTCGTCTTGAAGAGCCGATGAGAGATGCCTTAAAGGCTCTGGAGGCATCCCTGAATGAAGATGATGACGCCTTGAAGGAGGCGTCACAGAGGTCCCTCATAACCGCTCGGGAGGAGAGGAAGCGGTTGAGGCGTGAGGCGAAGGCGCGCAGGGCTGCCTTGGCCATGGGAGCGGGACCCAGCACCGCCCTTCGAGCTGATACTCCCTCCGAAGAGGCCCCTGTCGCCCTATCCATTTCCCGCAGAGAGGTGGCACGAGCAGTTCAGAGCGCAAACGGCAAATCCGCTTCAGGTAATATTTCTCTCAGAGTTTTTGTTATAAGGATTTTAATGTCATTGGTCCTTATATCTCTTATCTTTGCAGGGCCAAGTCCGATCGAGGGAGAGGCGGAAGCCGTCGATCCTAGGGGAACGGAGGAGGTGATGCCTGCCGAACTCGAGCCGACAGTGGGTAATATCGTTGAGGTCATGGAGCCTGGAGTGGAGGTCGAGGGGCCTACCGCCGAGAAGGTCATTGATGCCGAACCTGAAGCGGGGGCAGATGATATGATCATTATAGCTGAGTCCAGGGTGGCGGCGGCTGAGGCGCTCGAGGTCGGCGGTCCCCTGGCGACGGTAGACGATACAACCGCAGCTACTGAATCTGAGAGAGTAGTGGGTGAGGCGGCCATGATTCCCGAGGACGAGCCAACCGCTCCTTCTCTGGAATCTGGCAATACTCCAGTCATAACCCTCCCCGTCTACGGTCCTCCGCCGTCCCCAGGTCTGGCTAGCACGACGACGGTCCCCATCGAGTCGGGTGACGAGGCCACGGGCGGTGGTCTCATGTCGGTAGAGGAGGGAGCCGCCTCCGTTTCAGCCGGGAGCTCCTCAGGTAAACCCTAAGTGGCTGCTTTTCTTTACTTTACAACCTTTTCTGACAAGTTCACCTTTTCGTAATGCAGGTGCGGCTAGCGCCGATGCCCCACTGCTCGAGGGAGCGCCTTCAACGACTGCTTTGGCGGTGGTTACCCCTCAGCTTTCTCTCATACCCTCGAAGATGTTGGAAGGTCTGTGTTTACGATTTATTAATCTTGTTTTCCAGACATATAGTTCGCGTACTAACGTGACACTGTCGTGTTTTCAGGAGTGCTTTTTGATCACGTATATCAGATGTTGCTCCCACACTTTTCCTTCCAATCTGAGCTTGCTTCTTCTTCTGGTGGCGTTGGTGAGTATGATTTCCGTTGACATCCTTCCTCTCTTTTTTATTATTGACGGAATTGTCTTTAACCTCTTCTTCTCATCTCAACTGCAGTGCTACAGATTGAAGGAGGGGATGAAAGATCAGCCGCGCCACCAGCCCTTCCGACCATGCCACCTGTCTCAACTGGTACAATAACCATCATACTGGTAACTTTCCTCTCTCTATTTTCTGTACTGTTATCTGATCGCATCCTGTTTCTTTCAGCTGTCGTTCTGGCTTCGGCATCCTTCGAACCTCGCATCACAATGCCGGCAGGTCCTTATCTGAGGAGTCTGTCTTCAAAAGGCGCCGCGAATAGTCTGCGTATGTTGAGTGACTATGTCGAGGAACTCGACGTTGAAACTCCTACATCTGCCGCAGACTTCGCCATGGTGGTTAACCCGATGCTAGCAATACTCGTGAACTTTCATGAGGAGGGCATTATTGCATCCTGGGTTAACCATTGTAAGGAGATCGAGGGTCGCCTATATCAGTTGGAGTCGCTGCATCCCACTCCCGAGACCATGGCTGCCAATAATCAGAGGACAGCGTGGATTGAGCAAAGCGCTCCTTACTTCCGCCATCTCGAACAAGAAGCCATTTCAAGGCGTAAGGAGCGTGATGGGGCTTCGAGCAAGTCTGCTCAACTGCATGCTCGGGTGGAGGCCAATGCCGCACGGCTGAAGGTTATTTTTGAGGGCCTCCTGCAATGCCTCTCCGAAGGATTATCATTGAGGCAAAAACTTAACGTTGTCGAGCGAGCTGCAGCCAGCCAGGAAGCAGCCCAGAAGGCGGTAGAGGAGCAACTTTCATCCTTCTTGCAGCAGCGGGCTCAGGTGGAGGCGGAGGTGGCCGCAGCTGTTACTCGAGAGGAAGCGCTGAAGGAAGTGAGAGAGCGGCTTGTGAACTTACTAAAGACACTTCCTCCTCAGTAGCTATCCATTTTTGTATTGTTCGTACTTATAGATAGAAGAATGTATATGTATATATATATTTTTTTATCCTTTGACATAATGTATCCCGTATTCGATCAAGTTTATGAATAAAAGATACACCTTTTTTGTAATGTGTCATTTTCTGGTCTTTTCCTTCTTTTATTATCAGCATATCACCTTAGCGAACATGGTTGACGGATAGCAGGGCACGCATCTTGACTTTCCTAAGAATCAGCGATGGCTTGGGCCGCAGGTTCAGATCTGCTGCCTAAGACTTTTCAACTCCATAAGCCGTGGGGGTCTCATAGAGAATTTTCTCACTACGGATCGAGAGGATCTCATAGGTGGATTTTCTCCTTAGGAATCGTGAGGATTTCTAAGTGTGGTTTTCTCTTATAAGTCGTAAGGATCCTATAATAGAATTTTCCCTCTTACGAGTCGAGAGGATTCGTAAGTGGTTGTTTCTCTCTTTGTCGAGAATCGACTTCAGAGAGTGAGACCCATGAATAGTATGCAAGAGACCATTTAGGATTGACTTGCAGGGTCCCATTGTTCAGGAAGCAAGTTTTTGAATCCTTACTGCCCGAGATGTGAGTCAAAGAAGCTCTCGTCACGGAGTGTTTGTATCCGTGAGTTGAGAAGTTTTGCGAGGGATTATTTGTTTCCCTAGCGCCAAGGATTATTTATTTCCTTGGGGTTTGAAACGAGTCGAGGGTTCCTACGGAGGCACTGGTAGCTCTGCAGGTCGACGCGGGTCAGAAGGCTCTCGTCAAGGAGTGTTTGTATCCGTGAGTCGAGGAGTTTGCTGGGATTATTTGTTTCCCAAGCGCCAAGGATTATTTGTTTCCTTGGGGTTTGAAACGAGTCGAGGGTTCCCACGGAGGCTCTGGTGGCTCTGTGGGTCGACGCGGATCAGGAAGCTCTCGTCAAGGAGTGTTTGTATCCGTGAGTCGAGGAGTTTGCTGGGATTATTTATTTCCCAAGCGCCAAGGATTATTTGAGTCCTTGGGGTTTGAAACGAGTCGAGGGTTCCCACGGAGGCTCTTGTGGCTCTGCGGGTCGACGCGGGTCAGAAGGCTCTCGTCAAGAAGTGTTTGTATCCGTGAGTCGAGGATTTTGCTGGGATTATTTGTTTCCCGAGCGCCAAGGATTATTTGTTTCCTTGGGGTTTGAAACGAGTCGAGGGTTCCCACGGGGGCTCTGGTGGCTCTGCGGGTCGACGCGGATCAGGAGGCTCTCGTCAAGGAGTGTTTGTATCCGTGAGTCGAGGATTTTTGTTGAAGTCACTGGCTTCTTCGGTTGAAATGAACCGTTGAGGTTCGGCTTCGTCGTTTGACGGAATCCGCTGGGGAAGTATGGTCCCTTCTTTGTCTACGCCCTTGGATTGTATACAGGGATCGATGTGATCTTAACTGTAGGGCCGAAGTTTTATCATTTCTTCTTTTTATTTTATTTTATTTCCGCGATGCTCTATCATTTCAGCTTTTATATCGCGAAGGTCGCGATTGCCCAATCATTTCGGCTATTTTTCGCGGTGCCCAATCATTTCGGCTATTTATTTTATCTTTACTCGTTGCTTTTTATTATGAGTTGCCCAATCATTTCGGCTATTTTGCATGCATACATTTTACTTGCTGCTTTTTATTGCAAGTTGCCCTATCATTTCGGCTATTTCGTATGCATGAGCGGCCTACTGGCTTTCGCTGTAAACCTGAAATTGGACACCGATTTTGGCATCAGCACCGCTGCAACTGGGATATTGCCAGGAGCAAATCATCATTTGCCTCTGTCACTGTCGAACAAAGGAGGCTTAGCGATCAGGGTTAGGGACCTGTCGACTAAGGCTTTCGATTTCATGAGCCGTAAGGGTCTCATAAAGGTATTTCTCCCTACAAGTCGTGAGGATCTTGTAGGTGTATTTTCTCCTTAGGAATCGTGAGGGTTCCTAAGTGTTTTGTTCCTCTGTAAGTCGTAAGGATCCTATAGGAGGGTTTTCTCTTCATAAATCGAGGGGATTTATAAGGGTTGTTCACCATGCTAACGTATTCCCAATTACGGATGAAATTTGGCTAGGGAATGTTTATTCGCGCCCGTGGATTGTATACGAGGGTCAATACTGAGCCACTTGTAGGGCAATATTGGAAGTTTGTGGGGGTTTGCTTAAGCACGGGTTTAGGTCTCTGTAACTTAAGACTTTCAAATCTTATGAGCCGTGAGGGTCCCATAAGAGAATTCTCCTTACGAGTCGTGAGGATCTCGCAAGTGTATTTTCTCCTTAGGAATCGTGGGGATTCCTAAGTGTGTTGCTCCTTTGTGAGTCGTAAGGATCTCACGCATGTGGTTTCTCCTTACAAGGTCGAGAGGACTCCATAAGGGTTCTTTCACGAAGTTGCGCCCTTTCGGGTTTTCACAAACATTCGCCGGTAGTCCTGCTGTTTTTACTCACGGAGCCCCTTCGGGTTTTCATCCGTGCCCATTTTGCTTATGGACATACCGTTTTTCTTTTATTTTCTTTTTCTTTTTTTTTTTTAACGAGGTCGCGCCCTTTCGGGTTTTCACGAACACTCGCCGGCAGCCCTGCTGTTCTTACTCACGGAGCCCTTTCGGGTTTTCATCCGTGCCCTTTTTGCTTATGGACATACCGTTTATTTTATTTTATTTTTATATGTTTTTTTTGTCAGCCTAAGGATGCTGCGGTGTTAGTTTAAAGACGTTTCGATCTGATATTAGTTTAAGGACATTTCGGTCCATCGCTAGTTTAAGGACGTTTCGGTCCGTCATTGAAGAGGCCGGCTTCTTTATAAAGCCTAATCTTAGGAAGATAGCGAGCGGACATAGTCATCGTCATCTATCATTGACCTAAACTATGGCTCATTAAGCGTAGTATTTCTTCAGGAAGCGGCCGTTTATTGGCCTGAAAGGCCTTTCACCGTGCATGTCCATGAGTAGATAGGCCCCACCCTGGTAGACCTTATCAATGATGTACGGTCCTTCATAGTTTGGCTCAAACTTTCCCCGCTTGGCGCGATTGGGGATCATAGGCCTTTTGACCACTAGCACGAGTTCGCCTTGACGAAATGTCCTCGGTCGGGTCAATCTTTCGTATGAGCGCGTCATCTTTGCTTTATAAGCTTCCAGATTTTGCTGTGCTAAAAGCCGGATTTCATCAAGGGCGTCAAGCTCTTCAAACCGAAGGTGAGCATTTTCTTCGTCTGTCAGCTCGTAGTGGACTGCCACTCGTAGAGAGGGTAATTCTATCTCGAGAGGGAGTACTGCTTCCGTCCCAAATACCAACGCGTACGGCGTTGTGTTTGTGGCCGTTTTAAATGTAGTTCGATACGCCCAAAGAGCCTCTTGCAATCTTTCGTGCCAATCTCTCTTATTTCGTGACACTGTTTTCTTCATGATCTTCGTCAAGGTCTTGTTGAAGGCCTCAGCTAGACCGTTAGCTCACGGATTATAGACTGAGGAATATCTCCAGTCTATATTGTGCTGCTGTGCGAAGCGGCTAATTTTATAACTTCGGTAGGCTGGCCCATTATCAGAGATGATCCTTCTTGGGGTTCCAAACCGGTATATGACATGCGTTTTGAAGAAGTGAAGGATGTTTTCCGTCTTCACTTCCCTCAACGGTACCGCTTCTGCCCATTTGGAGAAGTAATCAGTCGTCGCCAAGATGAAACGATGTCCCTTTGACGATGCTGGTTCGATGGGGCCGACTATGTCAGTTCCCCACATTTCGAATGGCCAACTAGCCACTGTCGGATGCAGTGGATTGGGATGCTGATGGATGAAGTCCCCGTGAATTTGGCATGAATGACATTGCCTCGCGTATTCCAGGCAATCCTGCATCATCGTGGGCCAGTAGTAGCCCATCCGCTTGATCTTCAATTTCATCTTTGGGCCTGCTTGGTGAGAACCGCAGAGTCCGTCGTGAACTTCCTGGACAACCCTTTTCGCTTCGTCAGGTCCTAAGCATCTCAGCCACAGAGAATCGAATGATCTCTTGTATAGAGTATCGTTGACGAAGGCGAAAGACAGAGCTCGTTTCACAAGCTGATGTCTTATGGACGCTTCTTCAGGTATTCGGTGGAACTTGAAGTAATCTATGAAGACTACTCTCCAGTCTTCGGTCTTCTCATGATCTTTTATTTGTAGGGTCGCCTGTTCAGTTGCTCCCTTTTCTTTATATGATTCTGTAGGTATTTCTGCTGGGGAGAGTACTCGACGGCTTTGTATCACGATTCTAACGTCATCGAGATTCTCGTCAGCCAGCTCTTTAGCAAGTTTGGCCAGCGCGTCTGCTTTGCTGTTTTCCGCGCGCGGTATGCTTTCCAACGTGTAGGAGGGAATTTGGGTTAGCAGTTGCTGCACTTTTTCACCGTATTTTACCAATTCCGGCTTGCATGTTTGGTAATCGCCGTTCACTTGACTAACGACCAGTTGGGAGTCCCCATATATGAGGAGGCTTTCAATTCCCATATCGATGGCAATCTCCAAGCTTGCTATCAAAGCTTCATATTCAGCTTCATTATTCGTTCTCGGCTCTGTTAAGGAGAAGGCGAAGCGCATTATTCCTCCTTGTGGAGTCACAAAGATGAGTCCTATCCCTGATTTGATCATTGGCGTATTTTGTTTGTGCTTTTTCATGGAAGATGCTCCATCGAAATAAAGCTCCCACCGGCTATCACCACTGTCGATTGCGTCAAACGCATGTCTGTCTGGCAAATCACAATTTAAAGGAGAATCGGCAGGTATGGGATGCTCAGCAAGGAAGTCGGCGATGACCTGGCCTTTTACTGCCCTGAGAGGTTGATATGTTATCGAAAATTCCATCAAGAGCAGGGCCCATTTAGCGAGTCGCCCTGTCAATATGGATTTTGACATTAGATATTTGAGAGGGTCCACTTTTGAAATAAGACGGACCTCGTGCGCCAACGCATAGTGCCTAAGCTTTGTTATTGCGAAGATCAACGCCAGGCAGTGTTTTTCAATGGGAGAGTAGTTGCTTTCTGCCCCCAGCAGAACTCGACTTAAGTAGTAGAGTGCTCTTTCTTTCCCTTGATCGTTCTCTTGTGCCCATAATGCTCCTAAGGAGCCTTCGAGGGCGGTTGTATAAAGAATGAGAGGCTTCCCCTTAACCGGAGCAGCCAACACCGGCGGGTTTTGCAAGTATTGCTTGATCTCGTCCAGTGCGCCTTGGCATTTTTGATCCCAAACGAATGGGGTTCCCTTCTTCATCAGGTGACTATAAGGACGTCACTTTCCTGAAAGGTTGGCTATAAATCGCCGTATGTATGCGAGTTTCCCTTGGAGAGACCGCAGCTGTTTGAGAGTCCTCGGCGGAGGCATTTCCAGGATCGCTTTAATCTTTGACGGATCTATTTCAATACCTCGGTGTCGAACAATGAATCCCAGGAATTTGCCCGAGGAAACCCCGAACGCACATTTAAGAGGATTCATCTTCAAGTTGTATTGCCGAAGGCGTTGAAATACGGTCTTCAGATGCTCGAGATGTTCCTCGTACGATTTGCTTTTTACCACGAGGTCGTCGATATAGCATTCAACGATTTCGTGTATAAGGTCATCGAAGATCTTTGTCATGGCCCTCTGATAAGTAGCACCGGCGTTCTTCAAACCGAAGGGCATTACTTTATAACAAAATATACCAAGAGGAGTCCTGAAGGCTGTGTGCTTCTGGTCTTCTGGATGCATTTTTATCTGGTTATACCCCGATGAGCCGTCCATGAAAGAGAAGACTTCATGAGTGGATGTATTGTCTATCATCAGTTCAGTGACTGGTACTGGGAAATCATCCTTCGGGCAAGCTTTATTAAGATCCCGAAAGTCTACGCATACGCGCATTGTCCCATTTTTCTTCATCACTGGGACGATGTTGGCGATCCATTCAGGGTATTGAACTTCCTGGATGAAGCCAGAGTCAATTAACTTTTTGACTTCGGTATTTATTCTCATTTCAAGCTCGAGTCGCATTCTTCTCGGCGCCTGCTTGACTGGCTTGATGTCTGGGGATATTGCTAGTTTATGTACAGCAACTTCTGGATCTAGTCCCGGCATCTCGGAATAGTTCCATGCGAAGCAATCTTTATGCTGCACAAGGACGTCTTTTAACGCAGCCACCCTCTCTTCAGACAGCAGCTCACTGACGAATGTCGGTCGCGGATCATTTACCGTCCCCAACTCGATTTTCCTGAGGTTTTCTGCGGTGGTATGTATTCCGTCCTCCAGTTCTTTCGAAGCTGGGGGAAATTCTGAGATCACCTCATCGCTGCTGTTTTCAAAGCACCAAGGAAGGCTGTTCATGTCCTCGGACTCTTCTTTTAATATTGTTACCACATGGCAAGTGCAAATTTTCTGCCAATCCCAATGCGGAGTTGGTTCTTCTCTTGCGGCCTCGGGCTCGTGCTTCTGTGGTGGTGCTACCCTCCAGTTGTCAGAAAATGCGAATTTGCCTAGCTTATACTGATCTTCAACCTAATTCTTGAAGGTGAAGCAATCTTCAAGAGGGTGCCCCATTACTCGATGGTAAAAGCAATAATTTGGGTTGAACACCTCGCCTGCGTGCTCAGGATGCTTAGACTCTGGCAATGTAAGCATTTGATGTTTTAGAGCGAGATCGAATATCTTCCTCGTTTTGTTCCGAGGAAATGAGTATGCTCGATCCATTTTCTTCCTGAGGGCTAGGTCAATAACGCTCGACTCTCGGATACGTGGCTTCTTAGCTCTGCTTTGTGGTTGTCGAGCGCCTCTCTTGCCTTTCGACTTGTTTTTGTTTTCGCGTCGAACCTTTTTTGTAGCAGGTTGACAAGGAGTGGCATTTTCTTCCTTCACCGCCTGTTGAAGGAGGCGCTGTGTCTTGGCTTTTTCATAGATTTCTATTTCACGATCGTGATCGTCTCGGGCTTTTTGACTCGCATCCCTTATAAGTTTGCTCATCTGGTCTTCAAATGATGGACTGGGCGGTTTTGTATCAGGAACTTTTGCTGGCTCAGGATTAGCGTCCTCCCATTGAGCGTCCGCCTCTTCGTCGAAGTCATACATAACATAACAGCTGTTTACTAGCTCCCGTTTCTTTAACCGGATGTACCCAAGCCCTTTTGTTTCTACTCTCCCGTTAGGCAGTTTGCATTGAGTCCCGGGAATGTTCCAGACCTTGTCATAGAATTTGGCTTTTCTAATGGTCTGTGTGAAGGACATCCCCTGGCGTTTCAGCAGTTTCTTCAAACCTTCGGTATAATATCTGGGAAGACGGATAGGCTGAAGCCTGTCGAGCATGGGATCCGCCCCATGCCAAATTTCTTTTTCCACCTTGTTTTCCTCAGAACGGTAGAATAGGATTGCCCTCTCGCCTTTTGGTCCGGGAGGGATATAGAATGTCTGCAATTCTTCTACGCTGTTGGTGTCGAGTGCATCCAGTTCTTTGTAATGTTCAAGCGGCACCATGGTTATCTGCAGACTTCGATCTTCATCAGCGGAAACCCGTATTGAAGGCCGAGCAGGGAATACAGCATGAACTTCATCCTCTGAATCACTACCGAAGATCAATGAAGGAACGGATGGTCCTGGCCTGGTGGATTGGGATGGACCTGAATAAATTATATCCTCCTCTTCCTCGGTGTCACTGCCGAAGACAGGGATGGGGGCGTTAGTTTTGTTCTCCGGTTTGTGACACCTTTCCGTGTCTTCGAAACTCGGTAAGAAGTATTTGGCATCTTCATACTTGCGAACTTCGTTTACGGAAAACGGATTCAACTCTCCCGCCATAGTGTACTCGAGGCCATCCCTAGAATACTTCATGCACTGATGCTGTGTAGAAGGGATGATATTGTACTCGTGTAGCCATGGTCGGCCAAGCAGAGCATTGTAGCACGTCTTGGCGTCTATAACATGGAATTTGATGTCCGTGACGAGCAACCCGAAGCGTAGCGTCAATATCACAGATCCAAGAGTCTTTGAGGATTGAGAGTCGAAACCGGAGATAGTGATTTTGTCTCGGGCGAGGTGTTGGACACTCATGCAAATCTCCTTTAACACTCGCACATTGAGTAAATTAACAGACGATCCGTTATCGACCAAGATTTTGCCTATCTTTATGTCATGGCAGTATCCTGAGACATAAAGGGGGCGATTGTGTTCACACGTCCCGAGGAGAAGGTCTTCATCACCAAAAGCAACGTCGGCTGTGTGCACTTCTTCTAATTCGTCTTTCATCTTTTCTTCGGCTAAGAAGGCTTGGAACTGGTCCGGATCTTGTAGCGCCTTAATCATAGAGTCTCTCGCCTCCTTTGATAGTAACAAGGCATCGAGAATGCTGAGTTGTGAGGGTAGCTTCCTCAGATGCGCCAAGACATTATAATCCACTTTACTCCTTTTTGGCGGGTTCTTGGAGGTTAACTCTTCCGCGACTTGGTCATCCAAAGCGATGTCTTCAGAGACCTTCTCTTTCCCTTTGTCTTTCTTGTTTAAGGGTCCGAGATTCTTTTCAGGCAGTGTCCGATTTCGCAGCTGTATATTTTCGCAACACTTCGGTTCTTCTTCTTTTCCCGAAGTGGATTCTTTGAAGAGGGGGCCAAGCTCTAGCTCCTCATCAGAGACGCTCCCAAATATAGGCACTTGCGACCCGGTAGTGTTAACCATGTGACAATTGTTGGCAGTTCTTTCGAGCTCTTTGGTCGTGTTTCTTTGCTCCCGACGAATTTTACGCTTTTCCCGTTTAAAGCGTTGTCGATTGGCGACGTATCCTTGCCACCATCCATTGAAAGCTTTGCAATCTTGGGTGGGATGCGAAACCTTCTGATGATATAAGCAATAAGAGGGGTGCATTTCTACCGCACCAGTAACTTTTTCTTCAGAGGGTGGTAGCTTCATGCCCATCGATATGGCCTTGGCAAACTTCTTTTTTATCTTGAATTGGCTTTTGTCAGCGGTGGAGGCATTTTGCTCCAGCGGGATCATCTCAGCTCTTTCCTCAAGTCGCTGGCGCTTGGCCCTTTCGAATATAGCCGTCTCGCATTCTCGATCAGCTTTGCTTTTCAATCGAGCTTCATTAAGAAACGCGCCAATCATTTCAACTGATAACCCTGGGGCTCTTGATTCGGCATTTGCCCCCAGCGTTTCAGTGCCAGAAGTCCCTTCATCGTCCGTGGTCGAATGGGAGATCATATGACAGCTCGCCACATATTCCTCGGATTCATCCGATGAACTTTCTCCCTCATCTTCTTTTTGGAAGACGTGATCAAGGAAATCTTGGAGCGTAATGGGAGTCCGCGCTTTTTGGTTGTACTCATCCAGTGCGTCGATTTGCTTTTGTAAGTCCGTGCGCTTGTCGCCAGGCTTCACGGGCTTCTTAGATTTCTTCTTCTTCTTTTTTGAAGATTTTGACGGCTGACTATGCGTGCTTGAACTACCACCATCGGTCCTCGGAGTCGGACGTGGCTTCAACATCCCCTCAATAACCTGCGGTTCTAAGGGGTTCTTCCAGTTGACCGCTGGACAGGTCTGAAGATCATTTAACATTCTCCTCGTTTTGGCTGATAATACAACCTCCCAAGGAGCTTCTTCAATGACGGAGCATGTTGCCCCCGGCGTATTCGTCCCTTTAGAGGTGTGGGGCTGCGGGGGATTTACCTTCCATTTGTCGGATAGCGCAAATTTGCCCTGACGGTACTGATTCTCAAGCCAATTCTTGAAAACGTAGCAATCCTCGATGGGATGGCCTAGCACTCGATGGTAAGGGCAGTAATTAGGCTCGTTGACGTCACTTGGTTGCGACGGACGTTTTGGATCTGGCAGATTTATGAGCCTGTTGCGCAATGCCAGCTCGAATAGCCTCCTCGTTTTATCACGGGGGAAGGAGTAAGCACGTCCCATCCTGTCCTCAAGGGGTACGTATGGGCGCGTATTGTTTGGACGAGCAACCGGCTTCGAGTCGTTCGGTTGTTGTTGGGCATTAGCGACGATGATCGCTTTTCCCTTTCCTTTATCGTTTCGGGAGTCCGGCTTCGGGAGAGGGGGTTTATGGCCCATCTGGTCCATCTGCGCCAATTTGTCGATCAAAGCCTGGAAGGAAGTCGGCTTGAAGAACATCATAAACTGTGAAATGGTTGCTTGTGGATCAAGGGTTCCAACAAACATTCCCACCGCAGGGGCTTCTTCTATGCGCTGTTCACACTTAGACCATAGATTACGCCACCGTATAGCGTACTGAACCCATGTCTCGCCGGGTTTTACCCTGGCATTAATCAGTGCCGTCATCGGGGTACGCTCGCTGGCACTTGCAAAACGTTGGGTGAAGAGCAGTTCCATCTCTGCGAAGGTTTTAATAGAGTCATTGGGGAGCTCAGAATACCATTCGAAGGCCGTATCTGATAAGCTTCCAACAAACTGGCGAAGCAAAAGCTTGTCGTCGCCGCCGGTGTTACCGCAAAGCGCCCTGAACTGGGCAACATGTTGATGGGGATTGCCGGTCCCTTTGTAGACATGAAACTTGGGAATTGTATAACCTGGCGGGTACTTGATTTGGTCATACCAGCCTGGATACGGTCGCCCCGTTTTTACGACGTGGCCGGCTGCTTCGGCCGCGTGATGAACCTTTATTTGCTGGGCTATATATTCGTCCAGATCAGTTTTAGAGATTGTATCCTGTTTAGCCGTTGATAGAACGGGCTGAGGGTTTGATGTCTCTCCCCTATCATCCCCAAGGACAATTGGGGATTCTTCAGTCGGGGGATCTTGTTGTATCATCATCCCTATCATGTCCTGGAAGAGGAGGCCCATACGCTGGATATTGGCTGCTTGTTCAGCAGCCTCTTTGTCTCTCTTTTCCAGTACTCGGCGGAGGAACTCGGCGTCGGTCTCTTCCTCTTGACGTTCATCTAAGGACGTCTCAGGATTCTCTTTTGGCCCCGTGAGTGCAGCCATTGTAGTCATCATCTCCTGGAGCTTTTGTTGTTGCTCCTGGGCTTTCGTCACGGATCGGGTGAGCGGTCGGTGACCCGTAGAAGTACGACTTTCTTCCTTTCCAGAAGCCACATAGACCGTATGAACTGTTATGCCCCCTGACTTGGGGCGTTTAGGTTCACCACTTTTAAACTTTGTCAGTGTCACGGGAGCTTTCTCTAGCCTTTTCCTTTTATGGACCTTTGAGGTTGAAGGAGCCGTTGAAGCGGGCATCCTAGCATTTGTTACCCCCTGCTGTTTAATGGGGCGGTTTTTTTCCTTTTCCACCTTTGCCTTTTTCTGGTGACGAAAGTGGTCTAGGTCAATCACGGAGTCTTGAACCCTCCGCCAAACTTTATAAATTTTTGACGACAGCCGTTGAGGGGGCTGTTCCTGCTTTGTCTCCGGAGCTTTTCCCATGGGCGGAGGAGACCTTTTCAATGCAGCAATTGGGGAGTTCTTTCTCACCTTCCTCAGCAATTCAAAGCTGTTCCCGGTTGGAACAGCAGCGTTGACCTCCACCACTGGAGCAGGTGGGGTTAGCCCTGAGGGGGAGTTGCCCCCTGCTTTCCTTACTCGTTGCCAATGGCGACGTCGCGCACGACGAGCCGTTGGGACTGGCTCGGAAATCGAGATGGTTTCTTGTCGCCCCCTGTTTGAGTATGGGGTAACTGCCGATGTCAGCCTATCGAAGACTGATGCCTTTTGACCAGCTGGGGGAGGAGTGGGACCCGTCAATCTTGTGAAGACCGACTCTCTGATGGGAGAAGCCGCCTTAACGACTCCCAAAGCGGCGGCCGTTGCCCTCTTTGGGACGGCCGCTTTATAGTTCTGACTTAGCCTGGTGAAAACGGAGGCTGTTGGTTTAGTAGCAGGCGACCCGTTGACAGGGGTCGTGGTAGCAGTGAGCCGGTCGAACACCGACCTCTTGTTCACTTCCGGTGCAGGTGTCGGCATAGAGAAGCTTGTAGGTGGGACCATGGTCCCGAAGAACAAGCCGGTGGTGGCTTGGGTCACCTGGTCTACCGGCAGAGTCAGGAAGGAAGCCGCTTGGGGCCCATATGTTACACCTCTCGGTGAGGTGGAGCGTCCGTTGCAGTGGCATTTCAAGCAGTTGGTGCAGTTGGTGGCCATTGAATCTTGAATTCTGCGCCAGGTAAAAGACCAAATCTTAGCAACTTGAAATCCGAAGACAACCATTTAACAAACCGCGATTGGTTCGCGAAGACGACACACGAAGTGTGGAGTGGAAAGAGGAAAAGGTCCCACCGGGCGTGCCAGAATCTGTTCCCCTCCGAAAGACGGCCCGGACTTCGCGTCCGTTGCCTGAGGTTCGGGGTAGATGCTATTTGGTTTTATCCGTCCACCTCTCCGAAGATGCCAAGTTGATTTATGACACCGTGTATCGAAGGTTTAGACGGATGCGGCCGATGTAGCAGACTTCGTCAGATTCCCCCTCAGGGTGAGGGGTTTTTGATTGTGGGGACGCTCTTCCCTGCAGGCGCAAGCCCCTGCAGTTAATTACGCTACCGCATTGCGATAACAACTTTCTCCTTCTCCAGAATTTCACTTCGTGTCGTGTATGTTTTGTTTGTGGTTGCCCGTGGATTGTATACGGAGACTGAGTAATGTCGTCACCCGTAGGACGTGGATTAGTCTATATCCGTATTTACTTAGATTTGGGTTTGGTGTTTTTAGTTTAAGGATGCATTAGTCGCATTGCGGCTAAGATCAACTTAAACGTTCGTTAAGGATACGTTAGTCCTGTTTTAGACTAAGATCCACTTAACGTAGTGATTAACTTAATGTATGGCCATCGGGACTCGTCACCTCTCTGACGTCGTTGAAGGATTACAACGACATGTATCAGAGGAGTTCGGAGACGTACCCTCGAACTAGAGTTAATTGGGAGTTTTATAATCCATTTGAATGTTTAAGGATACGTTAGCCATGTTTGGAGCTAAGATCAACTTAAACGGGACCGTTTAGATCCGGCAAAAGAGCGTCTGGAGGCATTATTGTTCCAGTTTAGGGACATAGTGGTCCGTTTTCCAGTTTAGGGACATGGTGGTCCAATGCCAGTTTAAGGACATAGTGGTCCATTGCCAGTTTAGGGACATGGTGGTCCAACATTAGTTTAGGGACGTCTCGGTCCAATATTAGTTTAAGGACGTCTCGGTCCAATATTAGTTTAAGGACGTCTTGGTCCAATATTAGTTTAGGGACGTTTCGTTCCAATATTAGTATAGGGACGTTTCGGTCCATCATTAGTTTAAGGACGTTTCGGTCCAATATTAGTTTAGGGACGTTTCGGTCCATCATTAGTTTAAGGACGTTTCGGTCCATGTGGGGTGTGTGGTTGTTGGGACCCGTCATCTCTCTGACGTCGTTGAGGAATTACAACGATGGATGTCAAAGGAGTTCGGAGATGTACCCTCGAACCGGACGTAGATTGATTTAGGAGAGCCATTTTGCTCAGTCAATTTAATTTAAGGACTTATGGCCACGATTGGGCTAAGTCCAGTTCAACATTTTATTTGCTTTTGCATTGCATTTTTTTATTTAGGCTCTACCCACAAAAGATACAGAGTATTAATTTATTTTGGGCTCTGCCCATTTGTAGATGATGCAAAGTATCTACCTTGTTTGGGCTTTGTCCCTTTTAAAATGCATAGCATTCTGAATATTTTGTTTGGCCTCTGCCCATTTATAAATGATGCAGAGCATCTGTTTTGGTTTGGGCTCTGCCCCTTAAAATAATGCAATGCATTTTATTTATTAGGCTTGTTAAGCCTTTTAATTGGGCTTGGCCCTTCAGGAAGTGAAATGCATTGCATTTGTCAGGCGCTTTGCGCCAATCACTGAGCGCAAGCGCTTATGGTGAGGACACGTGTCATGCTCTGGCGAGCGCAAGCACAACAGTGCAGCGTGCTACGCTGTTGCGCTGCGCTGTTGCGCTGGCGACACGTGGCGTGCTCTCAGCGAGTTGCGCCCATTCCAGAGAGCAAAGCTCTACCTTAAGGGCGCTTAGCGCAAGCGGTTTTATAGCCGACACGTGGCGCTCTCTTAAGAGCGCAACGGCGCAACTTGGAAGTGCAAAGCACCAATAATCTTTTAGATACAAGAAGGAAAGTGCAAAGCACTGTTTAATTTCTTGATCTGAAATAGATCAAAGAAAAATAAATTTTTCTTTATTCGAAGAACCAGGGGTTCATAAAAGTGCAAAGCACCATTCTTTTATTATTTTATTATTTTTATTGTTTTTTAAAGAACCGAAGGTTCACAAGAAGTGCAAAGAACTGTTTTTTTTATATAAAGATCATTGATCTTATTTTTTTTAGACTAGTCGTCTATTAGAAGGAATTTCTTCTAATCCATGAAGGTTCTTTACCTTTTTCTTGAAATCTTCTCAGAGTTCTCTCTGTTTAAAGTTCTTGAGTTTTCAAGAAAAATGTTGATGCCTTTGAATGAGGTCTGGGGTCCTATTTATAGTGCCCATAAATTTGTTGAATTTGTTAACAAGATCTTTTCTGAGTGATTTTGGGAATTTTCCCACCGCTGGATCTTTGATCCAAAGGCAGAAGAAAATCTTCTGGTTTTGGAAAGAACAGAAAAGATTTCATAAAATCTTAATTTAGTTTAGCGCAAATGCCCCAGCGCATGACACGTGTCGCGCAGCGCAGAGCGCAGCGCAAGTCAGCGTATCTGCGCTGACACGTGTCGCGCAGCGCAACTGCGCTGACACGTGTCGCGCAGCGCAGAACGCAGCGCAACTGCGCTAGCGCATCTGCGCTAGCGCATCTGCGCATGACACGTGTCGCGCAGCGCAGAGCACAGCGTAAGTGCGCTAGCGCATCTGCGCTGACACGTGTCGCGCAGCGCAGAACGCAGCGCAACTGCGCTAGCGCATCTGCGCTGACACGTGTCGCGCAGCGTAGAGCGCAGCGCAGCTGAAGCGTTGCTTCCTTTAAACAGAGCTTTGCTCTGATTCGGTGCGCTTTCTGGGGCGCTGCGCTGACGTATTAGCGCCAGACACGCGGCGCGTTGCGCCCGCGACTTGAAGCGTTGCTTCAAAATTTGAATTTTGAATTCAAACAGAGCTTTGCTCTGATTGGGCGAAACAGTACCCATCATATTACTTTGTATAATATTATTCAATTGTATCTAGTAAATTCCATCAACCAAACATGTATTTATTTTTGAGATATAGACCAGTGGTGTTATTCTTTCGACCTTAGAGTCGCGCGTTATATTTCTGTGGATTTCTTGATGTTTTTGAGTTTCCTTTTGAGTTTTGATCCTCGCCATTGGCGTTGTATATTATATTGCTTGTGTGGTTGTGACCGTCGATTGACGAAGAGCTAGCTCCCGCTTGGGGATGCCTTTTATTGATTTCGTATACTATTCATGTTGTATCCCGTTTGGGGGCCAGTATTTACAAAGGAGACTCTGCCAAAATTTTCAGGAAATATTTGATGTTTTTAAAAGACGCATAATTCGGCTTATGCTATTAAAAATACTTGATTTAAATTGGTTTTCCTTCACTCTACTACTTTTCTTGGTTTGGATTTCTTTGTTTTCGGCTTACTTAGATTACGTACACCTCAAGAAGTTTCGTAGTTTAAGTGCCGGTCATATTCCGTACTTTCGGGACGTGACAGTATCGCTCCCGAAAATCGAAATAGCGGTGATAGATTTTTGCTTATTCTTCGGTTTATGGCATCTTTCCGTGTCTTCAAAGTCTGGTAGGAAATACTTTGCATCTTCGTACTTTCGGACTTCATTTACGGAGAACGGGTTTATTTCCCCCATCACAGTATATTCGAGACCGTCTTTGAAATACTTCATACACTGATGTTATGTAGAAGGGATGATGTTGTACTCATGTAACCAAGGCTTGCCGAGCAATGCGTTGTAGCAGGTCTTGGCATCAATGACATGAAATTTGATGTCAGTGACGAGCAGCCCGAAGCGTAATGTCAGTATTACGGACCCGAGCGTCCGTGATGACTGGGAGTTGAATCCGGAGATGGTGATTTTATCCCGAGCGAGGTGCTGAACGCTCATGCAGATTTCTTTTAGCACCCTCACATTTAGGAGGTTGACAGAGGATCCGTTGTCAACTAAGATTTTCCCTATCTTGATGTCATGGAAATACCCGGTGACATACAGGGGATGGTTGTGTTCGCACATTCCGAGGAGGAGATCTTCATCGCCAAAAGTTATGTCAGCTGTGTGCACTTCTTCCAGCTCGTCCTTCATCTTTTCTTTGGCAAGGAAGGCTTGAAACTGCTCGGGCTCTTGTAATACCTTAATCAGAGAATCTCGTGCCTCTTTAGACAACAGAAGGGCATCCAAGACGGTTAGCTTTAAGGGTATCTTCCTCAAGTATGCTAGGACATTGTAATCCATTTTGTTTTTCTTGGGCGGGTTCTTGGCTGCCAGCTCTTCGACGAGTCGATCATCGAGGGCGATATCTTCAGGGAATTTTTATTTCCCCTTATCATTTTTGTTCGACCCATTGTTTGTGGGTCCGAGATTCTTTTCAGGAAACGTACGGTTACGCAGCTGAATATTCTCACAGTTCTTTATTTTTTCCTCTTTTCCTGAGGTAGATTCTTTGAAGAGAGAGCCGAGGGCTATTTCTTCATCAGAATCACTTCCGAAGGTGAGAACTTGCGATCCCCCGGAATCAATCATATGACAGTTGCCGGCAGTTCTTTTGTGCTCATATGTCGCGCTTCTCTGCTCCCGACGAGTTTTGCGCTTCATCCGCTTGAACTGTTGTTGGTGAGCAACGTATTCCTGCCACCACTTTTTAAAGGCCATGCATTCTTCGGTAGGGTGTGCAATCGTTTGATAGTACAAGCAGTAGTTAGGGTGTACATCTGCTTCGTTAAGGTGTAGACCGCCAGGAGTATTTCCTTTGGAAGATGGCATTTTCATTCCCATTGACAAGGCTTTAGCGAACCGTTTTCTTGCCTTGAGCCTATTTTTGTCTGCTACAGGCGTGCTTCGATCTAGTCGGAGTACTTGGCAACTCATTCCTACCATGACTTCTTCTGCTTGATGCCAATGACTGGCTCTTTCGAATATGGCCATTCCATGCTCTCGATCAGCTTTGCTCTTCTGACCAGCTTCTTTCAGTAGCATGTCAATCATCTTGTCTGATGGTTCTAAGGATTTTGGCACCGATCCTGCCTACAGCTCCTCTATGTTATCCTCTGACACCAAGTGAGCTTCCTCATCATTTGCTGACGAATGAGAGATCATGTGACAACTTGCTACATAATCCTCGGGTTCTTTTGACGAGTCTTCTCCCTCATCATTGGCATTATTTCCGCTCTCAAGGCTATGGCTGAGAAACTCTTGGAGTGTGACCGGGGTTCGCACCTTCTGGTTATATTCCTCCAGTGCGTCAATATGCCTTTGCAAATTCGTACGTTTGTCATCAGACTGCACGGGATTTTTGGTCTTCTTCTTGTTCTTCGAAGAATTCGATAGCCGAACCTGTGTATTTTGCCTATCGTTACCAACCCCCAGTGTTGGGCGCGGTTTCAGCATTCTCTCAATGATCTCTGGCTCCAGTGGGCTTTTCCATCTAATTGCCGGGACATGCTTGAATGTCTTTCAACATCCTTTTAGTCTTGTTTGAAATAGCAACTTCCCATGGAGCTTCTTCTATAAATGAGCATGATGCCCCCGATGTGTCCACCTTTTTAGGAATGTGCGGTTGTGGCGGGTTCACCTTCCAGTTTTCGGACAACGCGAATTTTCCTTGTTAATATTGGTCCTCAATCCAGTTTTTGAAGACAAAGCAATCTTTGATTGGATGGCCCAATATTCGGTAATAGGGGCAGTAGTTGGGATTGTTGACGTCGCTGGGCTGTAGTGGGCGTTTCGGATTTGGCAAGGTGATGAGCCTATTGCGCAAGGCTAGTTCGAACAGTATCCTCGTTTTATCCCGGGGATACGAGTAAGGACGTCTCAACTTTTCATCAAAGAATCATGATTTGTTGCCTTGGCGAGCAACCTGTTTCGGATCACTCGACTGTTGCTGAGTATTAGCGACGAAGGTCGCTATACTTTTCACCTTTTCATTTCGAAGCTCCGTTTTCGAGGACGGCGGTCTATGGCCCATCTGGTCCATTTGGGCCAGCTTGTCGATCAAGGCCTGGAAGGTGGTCGGATTGAAAAACATGATGAATTGGGATATAGTCGCCTACGGATCGAGGCTTCCCACGAACATGCCCACGGCAGGAGCTTCTTCTATGCGTTGTTCGCATCTCGACCACAGGTTCCGCCACCGAATTGCATATTGAACCCATGTTTCTCCCAACTTCACTCTAGCATTAATTAGTGCGGTGATCGGGGTGCGCTCGCTAGCGCTTGCGAATCTTTGTGTAAACAGTAGCTCTATTTCTACAAATTTCTTGACAGAGTCATTCGGGAGCTCGGAGTACCATTCGAACGCTGTCTTCGACAAGCTGCCAACAAACTGGCGAAGCAGCAGTTTATCGTCACCCTCAGTATTACCGCACAGAGCACCGAATTGAGCAACATGTTGGTGTGGATTACCCGTCCCTTTTTACACGTGGAATTTAGGAATCATATATCCTGGCGTGTACTTTATTTGATTGTACCAACCCGGATAGGGTCATTCAGTCTTGACGATTTGGTCGGCCGCTTTGCTCGTCTGATGAGCTCGTATCTGTTGAGCTATATAGTCATTAAGGGCGGCTTTGGAGATGGTCTCTTTCCTGGCTACTGATAAAGCCGGAAGAGGGTTTGATGTTTCCTCTTTTTCTTCTTCAAGAATTATTAGAAGGCCTTCAGCTGGAGGATCCGGCTGTATCATCATCCCGACCATATCTTGGAACAAGAGCGTCATTTGTTTTATGTTGGCCACTTGTTCCACGGCCTCTTTGTCTTTCTTCTCGAGCATTCTTCAGAGGAACTCGGCGTCGGTTTCCTGTTCCTGGCGCTGCTCTGACGACGTCTCTGGGCTTTCTTTCGGCCCAGTGAGCACAGCCATCTTCGTTAACATCTCCTGAAGCTTTTGCTGTTGCTCCTGAACCTTTGTCACGGACCAGGTGAGTGGTCGATAACCTATGGAGATACGGCTATCCTCTTTCCCAGAAGCCATGTAGATGATGTGCACTACCATGCCCCCCATACTTGGTGCGTTTGGATTCAGCACCCTTTAGATTTGTCACAGACACAGGGATTTTCTCCGGCCTTCTTCTTTTATGGGCGGTCGAAGTTGAGGAGGCTGTTACAGGTGATACTTTCCGCGGTACGGTGGTGGGATGGTCCTCCTCTTGCCGAACTTTCATTTTTTTCTGTCGGCGGGAGTAGTCCTTGTTGATCACAGATTCTTAGACTCTTCGCCAGACCTTGTGGATTTTTGAGGACAGCCGCTGAGGAGGCTTCTCCGTCTTCGCTTTTGTAACATTTTTAGCAGGTGGAGGAGACCTTTACAATATGGCAGTTGGAGTGTTCTTGCGCACCCTCTTGAGCGGCTCAAAGCTGTTCCCAGTTAGATCAACAGCGTCGATTTCCACAGTTGGAGCTGGTGGGGTAAGTCCAGAGGGGGAACTACCCCCAGTCTTCCTTACTCGGAGCCAGTGGCGACGTCGAGCATGTCGTGCAGATGGGAATGGCTCAGTTACAGGGGTGGCTTCATCATGCCCCCTGTTCTGCTGAATGGTTGCTGGGGTCAACCTGTTGAAGACCGATGTCCGCTGAGAGAGAATGGTCAATCTTGCAAAGACCGACTTCTTGGCAGGGGAATCATTCATAACGACCTCACCCGAAGCAGGAATTGGGGTGTCCAGTCTTGCAAAGACCGACCCCTTAGCCGGAGAAGCCTCTCCGACGACTTCGTTTACCAGAGCTGGGATGGCTATCCTCTTCGGGATAACTCTTTCAGGTATTGCAGGCTTCTTCATGGGCCCGCTTGAGCTTTGGCCTAGCCTATTAAAGACCGATGCATTAGACTTGGACGATCCGTTGAGAGGGGCCGTAGTAGCGGTAAGCCGACCAAAGGCCTACTTCTTTGGAGCTTCCTGTGATGGTACTGGGGTGTTGAAGTTCATTGGTGGGAGCATGGTCCCGAAGAACAACCCAGTGGTGTCCTGTGTCACTTGTTCCATCGGCATTGCGAAAATGGAGGTCGTTTGAGGCCCGTAAGTTACTCCTCCAGATAGGACAGAGCGGGAATTGTTGCTGCAGTTGGAAGCCATTGACGCCATCTTCTCTTCTGCATGGAGCAAGACACCAAATCTTAGTACCTCGAATCCATGCAACCATATCAAACCGCGATTCGTTCACGAACATGACACACGATGTGTGGAGTGGAAAGAGGAAAAGGTCTCACTGGGCGTGCCAGAATCTATTTACCACCGAAAACTGAGACGAAACAGCGTAGGTCGTCTTGCCTGAATTTGGGGGCAGATGCTATTTGGATTTATCTGTCCACCTCTCCGGAGATACCAAGTTGATTTATGGCACCGTGTATCGAAGGTTTAGACGGATGAGGCCGATGTAGCAGTCTTCTTCAGATTCCCCCTCGTTTGCGAGGGGTTTTTGATTGTGGGGACGCTCTTCTCTGCAGGCACAAGCCCCTGCAGTTAATTACATTATTGCGTGGCGATAACCACTTTCTCCTACTTCAGAAGGTCACTTCGTGTCGTGTGTTTTTTTTATTTTTATGTTGCCCGTGGATTGTATACGGAGACTAATTTATGTTGCTGCCCGTAGGGCGGGGATTAGTCCAAATCCATATTTTCTTAGATTTGGGTTTGGGTTGGTTTAAGGATCGTTAACCTCGTTTGAGATTAAGATCAACTTAAATGTTTGTTAATGCCACCTTAGTCTAATTTTAGACTAAGGCCTACTTAACGGGGGTTTAAGATCATTTTTGATCCAATGAAAGAGCATTTGGGCTCTATCATTTTAGTTTAAGGACATTACGGTCCCTAGTTTAAGGACATCATAGTCCATGAATTTTAAGGACATCATAGTCCACAGGGTTTAGTTTAAAGATGTTACGGTCATAGGGTTTAGTTTAAAGACGTTACGGTCATAAGGTTTAGTTTAAGGACGTTACGGTCATAAGATTTAGTGTAAAGACGTTACGGTCATGGAATTTAGTTTAGGGACATTACGGTCCGTGGAGTTTTGTTGTTGGTTATCGGGACCCGCCACCTTTCTGAAGACGTTGAAGAATTACAATGACATATATCAGAGGTGTGAGGAGATGTACCCTTGAACCAAAGAATGTTCATCAGGATTTTGGTATTCCTGTTTGGCATTAAGGCCAATTTTAAAGAAGACCTATGGGCTCGGTCGATTTGGGGTTTGGCCACCCTTGTGCTCAGCCCACTTGATTATTTATTTGGACTTAATCCCTTTTGTTCAACAATGCTGAGCATCAACCTGGTTCTTGATTCTCACCCTCCTTCCTTTGTTTTGTATCGAGTGTTGAACACTCTTTGTAGTGCTGGGATCTATTTACATAGCGCTTTTTATTCATCAGCACCCACATGAGGGGCACGTGGAGCGCTTGGCGTTGAGCGCCAAACTTGGAGCGCCTAGCGCTGAGCGCCAAACTTGGAGTGCTAAGCTCTTCTTATAAAGTAGTGCCCACGTGAGGAGCACATGGAGCGCTTGGCGCTGAGCGCCAGACTTGGAGTGCTAAACTCTTCTTATAAAATAGCGCCTACATGAGGAGCACGTGGTGCACTCGGCGCTGAGCACCAGATTACCGAGTTCTAAGCACTCGTTATTTTGCAGCGCTTGGCGCTAGGTTTTTTTTGTGTTATGTTCTGCAAAGTTCAATTCTTTGTTCTCCCTCAGATCTTCGATCCCTAAGAACAAATTCGTCCCCGTAAGAATTAAATTCTCATTTGGGGGAGACTTGTCTCATGGATTTCAGATCTGAGGAAAGAACTATGTTCTTTTTTATGAGGGTTAAACCCTGCAGATGAGATTGTAAGTCCACGGTAGCACCCCGGCCGTCTAACAGACGCCAAATGCGGAACAAAAACTTTTTACAACTGGCGCTATCGCGTACTATAACCCGGATCTGCCATTAAAGCTAAACTAACAAACTACAAAGTGAGTAGAAGAGTTATACCGAACGATCCGAGTCCTTCGATTTTCAACCATCATCCCACGCTTTGTTGCGGCTGTTCCGATCTCCTGAATCTCCAGTCTTCTCGTCCAGGTGGCACCACGTCGACGGATCTTTAAACGGGCTCCCGCCTCTGAACCGAGGCAATTCGATCGTCAAGTTTGCTAAAAAGAGAGGACCAAGATGTTGTAGAGAATGAGTAGAATACTTTGTCTCGTTACGTCCAAGGCTATGGACGAACGGTTAATGAAGTTGCCTTTTGGATCGGGTGAAAAGAAAAACCGATCACATCTAATTTCTATGCACCAAAACTTATATCTTTTCAAAACAACAACCTTCTCCTCCCCACAAGAGAGGGGCCGGCCATATTTAACAAGGAGGGGGGGTGAGTGTAGGAAGGAAGTGGTGACCATTAGCACTAAGTAAAAAGCATGAGTCAAAGAACACCTAGTATGAACACATTAATGAAAATGATGATTCATAACCCTAGTCATCAACACATTAATGCACCATTAATGCACTAAGCCACCTCACCACCCTAATCACCATCCTAGTCACCTCATCTAGAATCTTCCACACACATCTCAAGAAAAGATAAATCCGTATTTAACCAAATGTTAAATACGGATGATAGAAAAATGGAAACTGGCAACTTCCAAAAGTGATCCTGAAACGAATTTCAGGATAACCCCGTAATGGTATAAACATACCCGCATTTGTATTACGACCGAATAAAATGCATCTGAGACAAAGATATTATATCTACACAGTATAATACTCGGATCCGGCTTAAACGAAAGCCGACCAGTATTATCTGCCCGAAAAACGACACGTGCGAAAACGCACGTGCATTTTCCGAACCTTTCCATAAAACCATACGGCCTCTACAACATTTCGCCCGAACTTGGGAAAGTGTCTGTCAGGGACTCTAATGACTCATCAACACACTGGCACTGGATATAACCTCTAGCACGTCAGAAGTACAAGCTGTACGTAACGGTTTGCCTATGTGTTGATTGGAAGGGAAGCTGACGAGCGAACTCATCCATAAACCCTACTGAGCCTAACAGTGACAATATACATACAGTCCGGTCCGTTCGTCTATGAGTATCGCATATCTGCCTATGGTCTGGTAACGTCAGACCCCCAATAGCAGTATAAGTCGTGTCACAGAGTAGCCTAGAACACCCTGAGATACTACTGGAGTACCTACCAGTAAATCTCCTGTCTCGGCCGAGGGCTTTGTGTAATGGCTCTCCTAGACACAGCGCGATCTCACCCCCAATACCGGGAGAGGCGAATCCCCTGCCGATCCGCTCACTTGCCTCCAATGTGGCCCGGGACTGTACCCAACTAAAACCTGTTTGCATAACTCCTTTGAGCGTGGTTGGGTAGTAATCTAAGCACAGTGGGAACTCACACGAGACAAATGACGATCTCAGGTCGATGAACTAACCTGTACACATGTCACCAGGGAACTGCTATCCGAGGATATGTATAATACCAATTAGCAGGTTCCTGGCGAGTCCTATCCGGTGTACTCATAACCTAATGAGCACCTGTATACATCTTAGGTGATCCAACTGACACCAGTGGCTTGTGAGACCGGCCATCGCCCCTCGTCGGGGTCTCGACTGTATACACTAGTCTACTCTGGAGTATCGATGCCCTGTCTCGAAACTCCTACGACTAGGGACACTTTAAGGATGTGCTTACAGACCCCAGCTCCCACGTATATGATCGCCATCATACTGCTGGTAGTCAAGCAAGAATCCTATGGGCTCTATCATCATGCAATAGTGAACTAAAGCATGTATACGATGATAAAGTCAAACCAGATAGCAAACTATCATCTCGAGCAAGATTGTCATATCGGTATAGGTCCTGCCTCAATCATTGCAATCACGTACCTGCGATCCAATAATTGACTTTGAAGGCACTATCTCCAACAATCTCCCACTTGCACTTAAGGCTAATTATTGCGATGTCGCATACTCACAGCTCGTGTGATACCAAACATCCAACTCCTCTACTAATCAGTTTCACAAAGCTAGTTTGTAAAACTCTTGTGTTCGAGAAATAGCCTCAGAGAGTGGATCCGCCATGATGTTTCTTTCTGTATCTCTCTTAATCTCAAGTTCGCGGAGAAAGCCATCTCCCGAATCGAGTAATACTTGTCTTAGAATATGTCTGAATATCTGATGAGACCTAGTTCATAAATGAACTCCAAATCCAAACTTCTTAGACTGTATTGATAACTGAACCTAATCAGTATCCAGCACCATACCTCCCACAGTATCCTCTTGGAGCACCTGTCCAAAATACTGTCCCTCTACTAGGGAAAACTATAACTCTGACAATCACTTTGTCATCCATGTCACCTTGGAAGCCTGGAATGATAACCGTCTCCCGAAGGAGGTTGCCGTCATTAAATCCGTAGAACAAGCACTTATGTTCTAAAACTTCTTCCTTATGTTTCTTCATGATTGGATTAATATAAACTTATCGCATCAAGTGCAAAAACTACATCTGGTGTGGTACTTGATATCTCATGATTGACTCAATTGCCTAAGCAAGTGATCTGCCAATTATGCACATCCCTCTCTCCTTTAGCCTCTAAGACACCTTTAGAGAGGGTGACTCCATCACCTGCAGGTACACCACCATGCCAAGAGTCATCTATTCTAAAATACTATTAGAATACTGTCAAAGTACCCATATTAGGATGCTACCCAAATCTAGATCTAAAATCATAGATCTAGTAACCAGAATGTCTGATATTATATCCATATCCTGTGTGAAGAAACAACTGTGTGACAACCACAGTACAACCGATCGTAGTATAGGAATTTTACTTCCTACTCTGTGTATGTCATCCAAATACCAGGACATCACACCCTGCTACCTTCTCAACAGATCCATCCCTTATTCTGATGGAGTCAAAACCATGACTGTTACATCAAAAATAGATGAGCTTATCTCCGCTATATTTGCTCAAGTCTATAAATAGACATAAGCTAATTGCCCACTATGCTTCCGCTGCTCCACTGATTATGAGAACCCTCTGGCAGAATAATATCTACGTATACTTCTATAGCTAGTTTAGAACGACGTTATACTTATCCTCTTGCCGGGTCTCATAGTCTAGAACAGCAGTAGTGTCAAGTCTGGGTAAACAAGAACCTCCCTGTCACCGTCCTTGAGGCTACCGGAGTACCTCTCGGGTGCCAAAGGTTACCCACCATATCTGCGGAGTGGCTAATGGAATGTCATACCTGATTGAATATATTGGTCCTATTAAATTTTCCGTAATCATTTGCGGTTCTGGAATCACTTCCATTTCTACCATACTCCCACTACTGTTTTATGAAAAAATCCATTTTAATAAAACTGTGGCGAGTCAAGAACAATATCACTATTGATCTTCCAGATGGTAGAAATGTCAACCCTCGTCAAAGCCAGGGTCAACCCACAAACTGCCATTACATAAACGTTCCTTGAGTTATCCAGTGTCTGGTTTTAAGCATAAGTTGGACAACTCCCCGTACCTTAACATCGTTAAGATATGAACCAATCTATATACAATATAGAAATAGAGGCACTAATTTAATTGGAACCAATTTCAAACCATGCAGCTGTCTCCAGTGCATATCAACTTAATGGAAAGAGGCTAATCATCATTACTCAACTTAGGAATCGATCCAATTATGAGTAACCTGAAAGAGAAACAAGTTTCTCAAAACCATTACTATCATCTGAATACCAATCACAAGAATCTGCATCTTCGATCTCTTTGAAGAATCCCGATACTTGCGATACCTGCTTCTCTACTTTATTCTTAAACCCACAACTTCTCAAAACTTAGACATTGTATTTCTACAAAACACTTGTCTAAAAACTAGAGAAGTTACAAGTAAACAGAACAGAGTACGAGGACCTACCCCTTTGTCCTTACGGACACTGGACAACATACAATACTGTATAAGTCCGCTGAGTTGAATAACTCAAAACTTGTACGTTGTACGTTGAAAACTGTACCCAGGCGATTTCCTCAAATATCACCAATTACAACGAATTCCGATATAATGAGGATGATCACCTTATTCCCAATAACTTACTCCCACTCATCATCTGTAAAACCATACAGATATGAGAAAGAAACCTGGTAAATACATACCCTGGAGTAAGTATCTAATCGGGAAATCAGTTTTCCTTTAACAATGCACAGTGTAACTGAAACATGAAAATATTTCGTAGGGGTATCCTGGTATTCCTAGTAATGCCTCTTCCATAATCCTTTTCATGACTGTAACCGTATATTTCTTTGCCATCTCTCCAAATCCTTATATTTGTTTTTAGTCGTTACCTTCTGTACACCATCGTTAGGCTAAATGGTTTTCTTCCTTCCCTACCGTTCGGCACCAGCCTATGGTTTGGAAGAAGACTATCCAGTAAACATAATAGGTGTACTCTCCTAATCCTAGGAGTACTCGCAACTTGAGAGAAGGTGATGATAAAAGAAAACTGAATAATACCGTATTCTTTTTTCTCCCGAACTGGGGAAAAAGCAAAGGTGAAATAGGAGTAGCGATGAAGTACGCGGTTTGGTCGTGAATGATAACAGTTGCAATTTTACTTTGCCCTCTTTCTAATCCCTTTATCTTGTCTTTACATATTACCTTCTGTACACCCTACTTAGGCTAATTGGTTTTCTTCATTCCCTACTTTTTGGCACCTGCCTATGGTTTGGAAGAAGACTATCCAATAAGCGTAATAGGTGTACTCTCCTAATCCTTGGAGCCCTCGCAACCTGAGAGAAGGTGATAATAAAAGACAACTGAATAAACCAATTCTATTTCTCCTGAACCTGGATCCATCCTCGAAGAAGTCCCTTCGAGTTCGTATATAACCATACGATGGATCTATCCAATGGAAGTGGATGTCCGTAGTAATACGGGGTGTTCTGAGAAATACAAAGGGTAAAAGAAGGAGAGGCAATGACTTATGCAACTATAGACAATCCAAAAGCCAGTATTTTAAGAAGGTTCGGTCAACTTGGTCACTGAGTCATAATCTAGGGTCGGTCAAAGGTCGCTGCCAAAGAGAGAGAGAGAAAAGAAACACTCTGCGTGCACTCTAATCTAGATCAGAATGGTTATTACTTTTTCTAATCAGGAAACCTCCCACTGTAATCTCAAATTCTCCTCCAAACCTGAAAGAAGAATTAGTCGGGATCACCCGAAGAGTAAACCAACTCATCAGTGAGAATCGGGATCCAACTATCATCGTACGATAACTTGATGGAAGCCACTCAAGTTATCACACTCCAGAAGGTATGTGCATGCCTGGCAAGTTTCCTGTATGTTTGAAACTCCCGATGAAAATTTTTGCCTCATGCTCTTATGACCTTGACGAAGGCCAACAAATCATAAGTCACATGTTAAGTTCTACCCGTCATTGTCTAGGTTAATTTGAACCCACCCGTACAAGCCCTTGACGAAGGCCTACAAGGCTATACGACCGTCCCAAACCAACACATCTATCTATGCAACAAATGAATACCCAGCAACTACCAAACACTATGCCTTGATGAAGGCCAACAAATATAGCTTGAATACTACTGACCATCCATAAGAAATGACGGAGGGCTACGGCTGTTTTTTGGCGAAAAACCTTTAACGTAATGAACTTGATCTCATTGAAGGAACTTGATAGCTTTTCATAAAAATATAGTGACGAAAACTTTTTGCTAAAGAGGTCACTCCTGGTGAAGGGATCTCGGCTCTTTCCTCGTGGAATGAGGTGCAGGATATTCACACTGAATACCGCGATGCAAAGCAACTTGTAATCGACTATAGTAAAGTTACTACCCTGACGTAAACTTCTTCCCAAGGGGTCACTCCCGGTGAAGGGATCTCGGCCCTTGCCTCGTCGAATGAGGTGCGGGTTATTCTAACTGAATATCACTATGCAAAATAAAAGGAAACATCTTTGTAATAACACCTTTTAAAATTTGTTCCAACAACATCAATTATAGGTTTGTTTTATCCTTGCATTGATAAGAATCAATGCAGTACCATCTACTAATCACACCAGAAAAGAATGAAAATAAAATGTACGTATATGCCATCCGCATTCGTCACTGGGTCCCGTCATCACCCGTTAGGTTACTTAACTAACGACAGAGCGGGGGCTGGACTAGCGCGGGTGTAAAACATATACAACATCTAATAGTATATATACCAATATACAATAATCGCTCCAGGCGTGATAATATACAACATTACAGAAAAGTAATAAGCATCACAGAACAATACAGATAATCTGGGATCCCCGGGTTTCACAGAGCCGTTGCTGAAACCTGACGTTCCCCTGGTCGTGTGGATAGCCTGTGCAATGAAACCTAGACCCCTACGGGTGCAGCAAGTTACCCGCCAAAACCTGAAGCGAGGTAGTCCCCACATTATAGTGAATGGAACACCCGGCACTTCACGGAATCCGGTAAATTGAGCACCCCTCCTTGGGTCAACCTGTACCCCCTACGAGTGCGGCGAATAGTCTGCCAATTCTAGAGTGAGGTCCCTTTGCCTCTCAAAGCCATGAGATACGAACCCGTTGCCCTCCAGAACCCGGCTATCCGTGCACTCCTTCGCGGGATAAACCTAGTAAAGAAATAAAAATATGTACAACGGGTACATCGACCTCTACCCGATCGTGCCCCAAAAGAATATTATACAACAGGCAATGACGGCAGTCCACATATTGGACGCTCGCCCCGCAATATCAAATGTACAAATAAATCCAAACTACACTATTATTGCACCCTGCTATCCACCATGACTTATCCGCAACAATACAGCACAACACAGAACATCAACGCGAATGTCACGTTCAAAAACCCGTCTAAAAGAACTATAGCAATTAGACGCGGTTTACCGATCAAATGACATTCCCGGTCGGAGATATAATGTAAATACTGCATACTAACAAGTTTAAAATTTCGATCGAAAAATTCCTCGAAGTGGGCCCCACGTACATCTGCTGTACAGTAACAAAATCTGGGCCCAAAAGAACTATACAAAAACCCACAATTTCCAAAAGTGAAACTATCTGTGAAAATTGATGCACTGTTCCCACTAAAGCGCCGCGGTTCCGCGGTACTCTTGTGGGATCACGTGCCAAATTTTCATACGTATGCTTAAAAAACCCTGCTTAATTTTCTGTGAAGTGTAAAATTATTTTTAGACCCTGTTTAAAATCGACAGAAACTTAAGCACTTGAAAATTGTGATTTTGGAAATTTTGTTCGATCGATGTTTTAAACGCGTTAGCACAAGTTAGTATAGCTTAATGGTGAGGCTCTGATACCACTGTAAGTCCACGGTAGCGCCCCGGCCGTCTAACAGACGCCAAATGCGGAACAAAAACTTTTTACAACTGGCGCTATCGCGTACTATAACCCGGATCTGCCATTAAAGCTAAACTAACAAACTACAAAGTGAGTAGAAGAGTTATACCGAACGATCCGAGTCTTTCGGTCTTCAACCATCATCCCACGCTTTGTTGCGGCTGTTCCGATCTCCTGAATCTCCAGTCTTCTCGTCCAGGTGGCACCACGTCGACGGATCTTTAAACGGGATCCCGCCTCTGAACCGAGGCAACTCGATCGTCAAGTTTGCTAAAAAGAGACGACCAAGATGTTGTAGAGAATGAGTAGAACACTTTGACTCGTTACGTCCAAGGCTATGGACGAACGGTTAATGAAGTTGCCTTTTGGATCGGGTGAAAAGAAAAACCGATCACATCTAATTTCTATGCACCAAAACTTATATCTTTTCAAAACAACAACCATCTCCTCCCCACAAGAGAGGGGATGGCCATATTTAACAAGGAGGGGGGTGAGTGTAGGAGGGAAGTGGTGACCATTAGCACTAAGTAAAAAGCATGAGTCAAAGAACACCTAGTATGAACACATTAATGAAAGTGATGATTCATAACCCTAGTCATCAACACATTAATGCACCATTAATGCACTAAGCCACCTCACCACCCTAGTCACCTCATCTAGAATCTTCCACACACATCTCAAGAAAAGATAAATCAGTATTTAACCGAATGTTAAATACGGCTGATAGAAAACTGGAAAATGGCAACTTCCAAAAGTGATCTTGAAACGAATTTCAGGATAACCCCGTAATGGTATAAACATACCCGCATTTGTATTACGACCGAATACAAATGCATCTGAGACAAAGATATTATATCTACACAGTATAATACTCGGATCCGGCTTAAACGAAAGCCGACCAGTATTATCTGCCTGAAAAACGACACGTGCGAAAACGCATGTGCATTTTCTGAACCTTGCCATAAAACCATACGGCCTCTACAACGTTTCACCCGAACTTGGGAAAGTGTCTGTGGGGGACTCTAATGACTCATCAACACACTGGTACTGGATATAACCTCTAGCATGTCAGAGGTACAAACTGTACGTAACGGTTTGCCTATGTGTTCATTGGAAGGGAAGCTGACGAGCGAACTCATCCATAAACCCTACTGAGCCTAACAGTTACAATATACATACAGTCCGATCCGTTCGTCTATGAGTATCGCATATCTGCCTAGGGGCTGGTAACGTCAGACCCCTAATAGCAGTATAAGTCGTGTCAGAGAGTAGCCCAGAACACCCTGAGATACTACTAGAGTACCTATCAGTAAATCTCCTGCCTCGGGCGAGGGCTTTGTGTAATAGCTTTCCTAGACACAGCGCGATCTCACCCCCAATACTGGGAGAGACGAATCCCCTGCCGATCCGCTCACTTGCCTCCAATGTGGCTCGGGACTGTACCCAACTAAAACCCGTTTGCACAACTCCTTTAGGCGTGGTAGGGTAGTAATCTAAGCACAGTAGGAACTCACACGAGACAAATGACGATCTCAGGTCGATGAACTAACCTGTACACATGTCACCAGGGAACTGCTATCCGACGATATGTATAATACCAATTAGCAGGTTCTTGGCGAGTCCTGTCCGGTGTACTAATAACCTAATGAGCACCTGTATACATATTAGGTGATCCAACTGACACCAGTGGCTTGTGAGACCGGCCACTGCCCCTCGTCGGGGTCTCGACTGTATACACTAGTCTACTCTGGAGTATTGATGCCCTGTCTCGAAACTCCCACGACTAGGGACACTTTAAGGATGTGCTTACAGACCCCAGCTCCCACGTATATGATCGCCATCATACTGCTGGTAGTCAAGCAAGAATCCTATGGGCTCTATCATCATGCAATAGTGAACTAAAGCATGTATACGATGATAAAGTCAAACCGGATAGCAAACTATCATCTCGAGCAAGACTGTCATATCGGTATAGGTCCTGCCTCAATCATTGCAATCACGTACCTGCGATCCAATAATTGACTTTGAGGGCACTATCTCCAACAGAGACGATCTTTATTTTTTTTACCTTGAAGAAAATTCTTCTTCTTAAAGCTTGATCTTCTCTTTAAGATCGAAGTTTATGGGGGGAGGGTTCTTCCGTGCAAGACTTGAAGTCTTGGGTCCTTTATATAGGGGAGGCTGATTTTTTGAATCAGTTAAGGAAATCTCTCATTAAGAGATCTCTGATTGATTTACGGATGTTTCCCACCGTTGGATATTTGATCCAAGGGCTTCTGTTTTACAGAAAACATTTTTTTTGTTTTTAACAAGATTGGAAAAATATTTTCCTATACAGAACTTATTCTGTATGTTGGTGATTTTTTTAATCACCATTGGATCTTTGATCCAACGGTGCTCTGATTTACAGGGCACAATCTTTCTTGTTCAGAAAGATCTGAGGAATATTTCCTCAATTTAATTCTGCACTTTGGTGATTTTTAATCACCATTGGATCTTTGATCCAAAGGTAGAGAACTTTTAGTTCTGGCGCTGGCGCTCTTGCGCTTTGCATGTGAGGCGTTGCTTCAGAGTCTTTAACTCCTGGCGCTGGCAATTTTAGCGTAGGTGCTCTCGTGCTTTGCACGTGAGGCGCTATCTCAGAGTCTTTGACTCATGACGCAGGCGCTCTTGGCGTTGGCGTTCCCGTGCTTTTCCCGTGAGGCGCTGCCTCATAGTTTTTGACTTATGGCGCTGGTGCTCTTGGCGCTGGCGCTATTGTCTCTAGCCCTCTCGTGCTTTGCACGTGAGGCGCTGCCTCAATTGAAATTTCAAATTCTGAACAGACCCCTGCTCTTCTTATTGGGGGGAAACAGGGACTCTAAGGACTCATCAATACACCAGCAGTAGGTAATGATCACATCAGCCACTCACAAGCCGTCAGCGGTACTAGTTGGATGTAATGGCTGCCTAGGTATTGAGCGAATAGAAGATCAAAAAGCAAGCTTGTCCAAACTCCCGCAAACCCTATAAGCAACTCTTACTGTACAGTCCGGTCTCTTCGTCTGATATGTCGCATATCGAGTCTAGGGGTGGAATCGTCAGACCCCAGTAATTCGATAAGTCACGCCGATGTGTGGCCTATAAACGTTCGAGAAACCACTGATAACACTTACCACTAAATTGTTGGATATATGTATGCCCTAGAGGCCATTATATGATAGTGGATATATTTATACATGTGTGTGTGTGTGTGTGTATATATATATATATTCAGTGTACATTCTTGCTCGACATGATAGTATGCTATCTGGTTCTTCTTTATCTGACATGTTGACTTGATTATGCTTTTTTTCATTTACACATGTTGATAAAGCCCTGAGGTTATTTGCTTGACTACTGTGATTATGATGGAGATCATACTAGTGGGATGTCTGTAGTTCATAAGTATATCCTGGAATGTCCCTAATCGAAGGTGTATCGAGATGGGGCATCGATATACCAGAGTAGACTAGCGTATATGATACTAGACCCATATGATGGGCGATGGATGTTCCCACATCCATTGATGTTTGACATCGAGATCGTATAAGGGTGCTCAGTGGTGATTGGGTACACAGGACGAACTCGCCGAGAACTCCTATATGGTATTATATCTATCGTCGGATAGCAGTTCTCAGGTGACACTGGTACATGTTAGTCTGTAGACCCGAGATCGTCATAGAGTCTTGTATGTTCTCCCACTGTACTTTGATTACCACCCTACCACGGCCCTACCAAGTCATGCAAAAAGGTGGCTTTTGGGTACAGTCCCGAGACACACGAAGACGATGAGCGATAGGAGGGGTTTCGTCTCTCCCGGTATTGGGAGTTGGTGTTGTGCCGTGCTCGATTGGCTATATCAGTAAGTCCCTGGCTAGGGCTGTTGAGATTTACTGATAAGTGTTATCAATAGTTTCTCAATCTGTAATAGACCATTCATCGGTACGAATTATTGAGTTATTGGGGTCGACGTTACCATCCCTAGACTCAGTATGCAGCATATCTGACGAAGAGACCGGACTGTACGGTAGTGTTGCCGGTTAGCTCGACGGGAGTTGTGACAAGTTTTCTTGTTTTCTTTTGATTGCTCAATACCCGGATGGCCGTTACGTTTAGCTGACCTCTTGCGGCTTAGGGGTTCTTGATATGATCATCACCCACTGCCGACGTATTGAAGAGTCTTAGAGTCCTAAAATGGAGTTACCTAGTCTAGGCGAAACGATGTGGTGTGCATATGAGATATCCGCGGGGACCCGATTAAATGCGCGTATATGATACCGTATATTAATCGGGCGGTTTGCTATTGGTCGGGTCGTATATGATATGACCGGTTTGCTAAATCAAGTGTTGATTTATCATTGACCATAAGCTTTTTCACTTTAAATCCTTCTTGTCTTTTGTTGTATGCATGCATGTATGCATTTATTCTCATTGATGCACATATGGATATACATGCACACATACATGCATACACTCTTGTATCATGGTTGTTGATTTAATGGATGGTGGCAATATAAGACTCATACACTTATATAAATATGTTGATATTTCTTTTTGGATAAAAGAAAATGGAATTGGATAATTACTCATGGTTGATTATTTTATTCACCCACTAACCTTTGTATTAACCTTGAGTTAATTTCCATGACCATTTTGCATCCAAAAGAAAATATCTAGATATTTATAAACTAGGTTTAAGAGTGAGAAGGAGAATATATATATATTTTCTTTTCTCATTCTTATCTTAATACTTATCATTATCTTGAGCTCTTCATTTGCCATCATCTTCTTTCTCCTCTCTCTTGCTCTGTAGCTTTCATTAGTGAGCAAAAGAGTGATCAAGTTAGGGTTTTGAAGTGAGAAAACAAACCACATCACCATTCTACACTACTCTTTCCCATTAGTTTAGAGTGTTGGCTTCTACTTCTTCTCTTGATCTAGTGGAGCTTCAAACATAGACAAAGAGGACTCCGGGTGGATCGTCGTTGACCTAGAGTATCTCAAACGAGCTTCTTTCAACTCTCAAGTGGTCAAGCAGTCTGGCGTAGGGAGCTACAAAGATTGTATTCTCAAACCCTAGCCTTTTACTACTTGTGATGGTGTTAAAAGTTTTGTTACCCTATCTTTTCTAGTTTGATCCTTAGGAATGTTTCTTTAGCACCCTATATTTTTTAATATGGCATGTGTAATACTACCAAACCCTAGTAGTGGTGCTGTAGAAACACCTTCATGGTATTAGAGCCTAACTAGAGGCCTAGACGATGCTACGACAATACGAAAATGAAGACCCCCGCAAAATACGATTTTGGAAACCCCATGAAAATGCTCTCTGTACATTTTTCAAAAAGTGTTCAAAAAATTATTTTATTAACTGTAGAGTGGTATTTAGGATGATACAAGAACACAGGAGGAAGACGAGGGGGGTTGCTTGGTTCCAGGCCGGCGAGACGGCCAATAATTCTGGCGTCGCCGACCCCTTATGCTCCCCTCCCCCTCGTATTTCACCTGTTATCTATTAATCTTATTCTGGGGTTTTTGGTATTGTTTTGAAGTCCAAAATTGCATGTGATGTAAGTTTGGTATTGGGCTCTTTGCAGAATAGTTCGTATTCGTATTTTTATAGCATCGTATTGGTAATTTTGGCGACGTTAAACAGGTCGAACGAATTATCAAACACTCGTATTTTTCCAGGTTAAACGTACTCGATATATAATGCAGGTATTCCTATGGACCCTCTAGAAGAAAGTAAACCTAACTCGAGTGTGACCACCAAACTGCGACTAAACCTTAGGGTTTACCGTAGTTAGTGGCGCCACAAATGATGCTTGGGTCTGCCCTTCTACGGTTGGTCCATTAAATACTGTAGCATAGATTTTGGGTATTGTTTAACGGCACTCAAGTGTTGAGCTTGCTGGGGAATATGGGTGTTCTTTAATTCGATCGAAGGGTTTAACATCGCTTAGTAGTATGTGATACTTGTTTCTGCGACCGTAAGCGTAGTATGCGTATCGACGGTTTCGTTGCTATATGTCAACGACAATTGGGGTACGTATACTTGCTTACGTTGATGACAAGTGATGTTATGTGTTGCTGTGTTGTGATGTATTGGATTGTCGTGATCGAATAGCCGGGGTTTTTTTATGTGAGATGAGAGTTTTAATTTTCATTCATGTAAAATTCATTTGTAATGTAATATTCTTTTATTTAGGGCATTTCCGGGTTGAGGATGATGTCACCATTGTTGTATATTATTTACTTTTCCGCATTAGGATAGACCCAAGAAGGAGAGCACAAGTGACCGGGTTTGGGAGACCATCTCGAGGCATCGAGACCGGGTTTCCTAACTCCAGGATTGGCAGGGTCATTTGCCGCTCTCGTAGGGGTCTAGGGTGTGGGATTGGCTATTCATCACGACCATGGAATCCGTATTTTCTATTGTTGGCTAAATACTAAATACGGACGTCCTAGTATATCCTATATTATCATATCTGTATTTCTGCTGCCTATATTCTGTGATGTGATCGCTTAATATATCTGACACGAATGATATATTATATATGAGATATATAATAGACGTTGCTTATGTTTTACACCCGCACTAGTCCCGTCCCGGTATGCCGTTAGTTAAGTAACCTAATGGTGCATAACGGAATATTGCGGCGAATGCGGATGGCATAAGCGTACGTTGTATTTTTGTTTCTTTTCTGTGATTGGCTTAAGGACTTAAATGATGGGACTACATTAATATGATTAATGTAAAGAAAATAAACCTAAAAAGATGTTGTAGAATCAGATTAGAAAAACCACTCGGTTTTTTACGAAAAAGCTACATTTCAAAACTGCGGAGCTTAAGCCACTCCTTCTGAAAACCATTTGATTCTACGACGATATCAAGTTCAAAGCGTTAAAGGTTTTCTTAAAAACCATTCGCAACCCTCCGTCATTTTAGGAAGTAGAGTACTTAGTATTCGTGCTACGTTTGTTGACTATAGTTAAGGCGTAGTGTACGGTAGCTAAGTGATGTCTTCCTACAACGCATATGATGCAGATTAATTGGGACATTCATGCGATTTTGTTGACCATAGTTAAGGGTCACGTGGGTGGGTCTAATTAATCAAGAAATGACAGTTAGAACTTGACTAGTGGTTATGATTTGTTGACCATAGTTAAGGTCATGAGTGCTAGGGGTAAAAACCACACCAGGAGTTTCAAGAGTTGAAATTTGCAATGAGATTGCATACCTTCCATATGATGGTTGGATCCCGATCCGACTGTGGGCAATAGTTTCTCCCAGGAGAGTTTTGCAGTTTACAATCAGCTAACCTATTAGGTGTCTAGAAAAGTGTTAACGGGGCTACGCCTCTGGGAAGACGAGGTTTATATTAATTAGGTCCGTACGAAAGCATGGAGAACCTCCCTCAAGTACCGACACTGGCCTGGCTGAATGGTTAGCGAAGTTGTGGAATGTAATTAATCCTGGCTAGTTTTCATTTTAAGGTTTGAAAGAAAAACTTGATTAAAGCAGTGGAAGACATCGATTAGATAAGATAATAACCAATCTGATCTTTGCAAAAGCTTTCGCTGAGTGTATTCTTTTCCCTCTCTTAATGGCAGATACCAATGACAGGACTCAAGCTTATACTTGATAAAAATAAACTGAATGGGACTAATTATAAAGACTGGCTGAGAAATCTTAACATTGCCTTTGACTTATGATAAGGTATCATATGTCCTTACGGCTCCAGCCCCGCCCGTCCGAGGTCTTAAATCCTCAGTTGCAGATATTGAAGTCCGCAAGACATAGGACGCTGACTGTGCCACGGCCAAATGCCTCACGCTTGCATCGATATATAGTACACATCAAAAACAGCACGCGAATATGGACGTCCACGCCATATTCCTTCATACAAAGGAGTTGTATGGAGATCAATCTCGTGTTTTACGATACGAAGTATCCAGAAAGTTGTTTCAGATGCGAATGGCCCCTGGCACACTAGTAGGAGACTATGTTCTGAAGATGATAGCTCTCATAGAAGAACTTGAGGACCTTGGGTGGACAATGGACAATGAGCAATATATACATATTATTCTGCAATCTCTCCCCTCCACCTTTGCTCAATTTATAGTTAACTTCAACATGCACAACATGGAGAAGGAACTACCTGAACTCCTTAATATGTTAAGGAGTGCAGAGAGCACGCTGAAATCAGTGAAAACTCCCGTTTTGAGTGTTGGGTCATCTTCCTCCTCTCGCCCGAAGGCTAAGGCCAAGGGAAAGATGAAGAAGAAACCCACCAAACCTAAGGGTGGAGTCAAAACGGCCAAGGGGAAAGACAAGTCCAAAGCTGGGGAATCGGGAAAAGGGGAATGTTATCACTGCCACAGAACAAGACACTTGAAGCGCAACTGCACGGAGTACTTGGATCTCAAGAAGACGCATCGGGATGCTTCCGCTTCAGGTGTGTTTGTGACAGAAAATAATTTTTCAATAAACTCTGCTTCCTGGGTATTAGATACCTGTTCAGGTTCTCACATTTGCAATTCTATGCAGGGGTTGAGAAATATCAAGGTTTTGAAGACAGGTGACCATACTCTCCGCGTTGGAAATGGTTCCAATGTACATATAGTTGCAGTGGGAGAGTATCACTTGGGGTTGCTGTCTGGATGTATATTGGTTTTGAACCCATGTTATTATGTACCTAGTATGCTTTGTATTATAATATCCATTTCTTTGTTAGACAATGAAGGATATAATTTTATATTGCAGAACAATGTTATGAACATTCACCTGAATCAAATGTTGGTTGGGTATGGTACACTTAATAATGGGATATACGTCCTAAATCAACACACAGTTTTCAGCATACAACACACTAATAAAAGAAAACTTTCAGAAATAAATGAAGCTTTTCTTTGACACTGTAGACTTGGTCATATAAACAAAACAAGACTAAACAAGTTACACAAAGATGGATATTTAAACCCTTTTGAATTTAAATCTTATGCGACTTGCCAGTCTTGTATCAAGGGTAAAATGACCAAAACTCCGTTTACAGGACACAGAGAAAGAGCTACTGAGCTCTTAGGCCTCATACATAGTGATGTATGCGGGCCAATGTCTACAAAAGCTAGAGGCGGTTTTTCTTACTTCATTACTTTCACTGATGATTTCTCAAGATTCGGTCATGTATTTTTATTAAAGCACAAGTCTGAAGCTTTCGAGAAATTCACTGAATATAAACTCGAAGTAGAAAAACAAACCGGCTTGAGCATCAAAATACTTCGATCAGATCGAGGTGGGGAGTACCTTAGTACAAATTTTGCAGACTTCCTAAAAGAGAATGGGATTCTCTCTCAGCTCACTCCTCCTTACACACCACAGCACAACGGTGTGTCAGAACGACGGAATTAGACCCTATTAGATATGGTCCATTCCATGATGAGCGATGCTGAGTTACCCGTCTCATTTTGGGGGCATGCATTGGAGACTGCAGCGTTTCTACTAAACAGGGTCCCAACCAAAACTGTGTCTACCACGCCATATGAGATATGGCATGGGAAGAGACCATCTCTTAAACAAATTAAGATTTGGGGTTGTCCAGCCTATGTTAAAATGTAGAATCCGGACAAACTCGAGACACGGTCGGTCATGTGTAATTTTGTGGAATATCCAAAGAATTCTTATGGATATATTTTCTACCACAAGGAGGAACAAAAGGTGTTTGTTTCTCAGTATGCCATATTCTTGGAAAAAGAGTTTTTCACAAATGATACAAGTGGCAGTGTGGTAGACCTAGAAGAAATTCTAGAAACACAAATCACAAATGATGACTTGGTTGAACCGGCTGTTGCTGTAAATCGATGTACAACACTCCGCGAGTTGCGGGGAGGCGGAAATATGAAAAATGATCATGTTTTATGAGTTAACATCGACTAACCGAAGAATCTTTGCTAAACTATAATTAACATGAAACATAGAAGTTGTTAACTACCATGAGAAGTGATTATACCTAATGAACTGTGTCCTTCATCTTTTCGTTCTCCACCTCCTCTCCAGCCTTCACTATGTAGTAGATGATCCACCTGAGAGCTTTACTCTAAGCTTCACCTCTAAACTTGAGGTAACTAGGTTTCTTTAGTTGCTAATCAAAGTACCTAGATGATATAGAGAAGGGTTATGGATTAATTAGTCTATTCTAATCCTTGGTCTCAACACATGAGTGGTAGGATTAGGGTTTGATGAGAGAGTGAGCTTGAGGAGAGAGAAGGTAAGCATGAGAATGAGAAGAGATAATGAACTCATTTGAATATATGAAGCATTATCTTTTATGAAATAAAAATATAAAATCATTTAACAACCATGCTTCATTTATTCATATGAGTGATTTATCTCATGAGTCAATAGATCAATAAGGATGTGCTAGTAGACTACCCAGCCCCCACTAGTGTGACTGCCATCACAACGCTGGTAGTCAAGCAAGATCCTAAGAGCTCTATCAATACGTATACTCACATATTAAGATAGATAAAACCAAGTAGCATACTACCATGTTTAGCAAGACTGTTATATAACTGTGAATATCCCAAGCTTTCATTAAGTAATATACAAGCTAGTATGATACAATAATGGCCCCTAGGGCATATACACTAACAGTTGCAACAGAAACTGAGGAACCTTGGCCACTTTGTAGGTCTGGTAGGACTTCTCGTCCACCGGAGAGGTACTACAGTTTCTTCATTGATGGTGACAGAGAAGACTGCATCATGGAGGCTGATGATCCTACCAGTTTTCAGCAAGCTATCATTAGTGGAGACTCAATGAAGTGGCTGGATGCCATGCGGTCTGAAATGGAGTCTATGTACACCAACAAAGTATGGACTTTGGACATTGTACCCCCTGGGGTAAAACCTGTGGGGTGAAAATGGATCTTTAAAAGAAAGATTGGTGTAGATGGGCAGGTAGAGACCTATAAGGCAAGACTTGTGGCAAAGGGTTTTCGTCAAAGACCAGGTTTGGACTATGATGAAACTTTTTCTCCCGTAGCCATGCTTAAATCCATTCGGATCCTACTTGCTATTGTTGCTCACTACGACTATGAAATCTGGCAGATGGACGTTAAAACGGCATTTCTAAATGGAGATTTAGAAGAATGCGTTTATATGGATCAGCTAGAGGGCTTCATTGACAGTGGGAGCAGCGGGAAAGCATGTAGATTACTTAAATCCATTTATGGATTAAAGCAGGCATCACGGAGTTGGAACATCTGTTTCGATGATGTTATCAAAGAGTTTGATTTCATCAAAAATCCAGATGAACCTTGTGTTTATAAGAAGGCTGTAGGGATAGCTGTCACATTCCTCTTATTGTACGTGGATGACATTCTTCTGATAGGAAATGATATTCCTATGCTACAGTCGGTCAAATCTTTCTTATCACTAAGGTTTTCCATGAAGGACCTTGGTGATGCCACATACATTTTGGGCATTCGAATCTATAGGGATAGATCCAAGAGGTTATTGGGATTGTCCCAAACCAGGTACATCAACACCATCCTAAAAAGGTTTAGTATGGAAGACTCCAAGCGGGGTGCCTTACCCGCTTGCCATGGGGTCACTCTCTCTAAGGACTCTTGCCCAAAGGCCGATGAAGAGAGAGCTCGCATGAGCATTATATCCTATGCTTCTGCAGTAGGATCTATAATGTATGCGATATTATGTACACGCCTATGTAGCTTATGCATTTAGTGTAGTAAGCAGGTATCAATTCAACCCAGGGGAGAATCACTGGATAGCTGTGAAGAACATTCTTAAGTACTTGCGAAGGACTTAAGAATTGTTCTTGGTGTTTGTTAATGGAGATCTCCAAATGGAGGCCTTTACCGATTCGAGCATCCATAGTGATAAGGACGACAGTAAATCTATCTCTGGGTTTGTATTTACCCTCAATAGAGGGGCGGTAAGTTGGAAGAGTTCTAAACAGGATACCGTTGCAGACTCTAAGATGGAGGCTGAGTACATTGCTGCGAATGATGCCGCCAAGGAAGCTGTCTGGATGAGTAAGTTCGTCTTGGAGCTAGGAGTAGTTCCAACCATTATTGATCCAATACCATTGTATTGTGATAATAATGGGGCTATGGCATTAGCCAAGGTGCCCAGGTCCCATCAGCGGTCCAGACACATCCTGAGACGCTTTCATTTGATCCGGGAGATTGTAGATCGCCGCGAGACCGAGATTAGGAGAGTAGACACAAAGAATAACACCGCGGATCCACTCACCAAGGCCCTCCCTCAGCCTCATCATGAGAGACTTTTTGAGATGTTGGGTATGAGATACGCCAATAACTGGTCTTAGTGCAAGTGGGAGATTGTTGGATATATGTATGCCCTAGAGGCCATTATATGATAGTGGATGTATTTATACATGTATATATATATATATTCAGTGTACATTCTTGCTCGACATGATAGTATGCTATCTGGTTCTTCTTTATCTGACATGTTGACTTGATCATGCTTTTATTCATTTACACTTGTTGATAAAGCTCTGAGGATATTTGCTTGACTACTGTGATTATGATGGAGATCATATTAGTGGGACGTCTGTAGTTTATAAGCATATCCTAGAATATCCCTAGTCGTAGGTGTATCCAGATGGGGCATCGATATACCAGAGTAGACTAGCGTATATGATACTAGACCCATATGATGGGCGATGGATGTTCCCACATCTATTGATGTTTGACATCGAGATCGTATACGGGTGCTCAGTGGTGACTGGGTATACTGGACGGACTTGCCGAGAACTCCTATATGGTATTATATCAATCGTCGGATAGCAGTTTTCAGGTGACAATGATACAGGTTAGTCTGTAGACCCGAGATCGTCATAGAGTCTTGTGTGTTCTCCCACTATACTTTGATTACCACCCTGCCACGGCCCTACCGAGTCGTGCAAACAGGTGGCTTTTGGGTACAGTCCCAAGACACACGAAGACGATGAGCGATAGGAAGGGTTTCGTCTCTCTCGGTATTGGGAGTTGATGCTGTGCTGTGCTCGATTGGCTATATCAGTAAGTCCCTGGCCAGGGCTGTTGAGATTTACTGATAAGTGTTATCAGTAGTTTCTCGATCTGTTATAGACCATTCATCAGAACGACTTATTGAGTTATTGGGGTCGACGTTACCATCCCTAGACTCAGTATGAAGCATATTTCATGAAGAGACCGGACTGTACGGTAGTGTTGCCGGTTGGCTCGACGGGAGTTGTGACAAGTTCGCTTGTTTTCTTCTGATCGCTCAATACCCAGGTGGCCGTTACGTTTAGCTGACCTCTTGTGGCTTGGGGGTTCTTGATATGATCATCACCCACTGCCGGCGTATTGACGAGTCTTAGAGTCCCACAATGGAGTTACCTAGTCCAGGCGAAACGATGTGGTGCGCATATGAGATATGCGCGGGGACCCGATTAAATGCGCGTATGTGATACCGTATATTAATCGGGCGGTTTGCTATTGGTCGGGTCGTATGTGATATGACCGGTTTGCTAAATCAAGTGTTGATTTATCATTGACCATAAGCTTTTTCACTTAAAACCCTTCTTGTCTTTTGTTGTATGCATGCATGTATGCATTTATTCTCATTGATGCACATATGGATGCATGCACACATACATGCATACACTCTTGTATCATGGTTGTTGATATAATGGATGGTGGCAATATAAGACTCACACACTTATATAAGTATGTTGATATTTCTTTTTGGATAAAAGAAAATGGAATTGGATAATTACTTATGGTTGATTATTTTATTCACCCACTAACCTTTGCATTAACCTTGAGTTAATTTCCATGGCCATTTTGTATCTAAAAGAAAATATCTAGATATTTATAAACTAGGGTTAAGAGTGAGAATGAGAATATATATATATATTTTCTTTTCTCATTCTTATCTCAATACTTATCATTATCTTGAGCTCTTCATTTTCCATCATCTTCTTCCTCCTCTCTCTTGCTCTCTAGATTTCATTAGTGAGCAAAAGAGTGATCAAGTTAGGGTTTTGAAGTGAGAAAACAAACCACATCACCATTCTACACTACTCTTGCCCATTAGTTTAGAGTGTTGGCTTCTACTTCTTTTCTTGATCTAGTGGAGCTTCAAGCTTGGACAAAGAGGACTCCGGATGGATCGTCGTGGACCTAGAGGATCTCAAGCGAGCTTCTTTCAACTCTTAAGTGGTCAAGGAGTCTAGCGTAGGGAGCTACAAAGGTTTTATTCTCAAACCCTAGCCTTTTACAACTTATGATGGTGTTAAAAGTTTTGTTATCCTAGCTTTTCTAGTTTGATCCTTAGGAATGTTTCTTTAGCACCCTATATTTTTTAATATGGCATGTGTAATGCTACCAAACCCTAGTAGTGGTGCTGTAGAAACACCTTCATAAATCTCATCAGCCATGGCCAGAGACTTGCTGTTATAACCAATCGAGTATAGCGCAACATCAACTCCCAATACCGGGAGAGAGGAAACCTCTCCTATCGCTCATTGCCTCTATGTGACTCGGGACTATACCCAAAATCCATCTTTTTGCACGACTCCTTTGAGCTGTGGTAAGGAGAAAATCAAAGCACTGTAGGAACCACACAAGACTTTATGACGATCTCGGTCTACAGACTAATCTGTACAAGTGTCACCAGATAACTGCTATCTGACGATAGGTATAGTACCAACTAAGAGTTCTCGGCGAGTCCTGTTCAGTGTACCTATTCTCTAATGAGCACCTGTGTACAATCTTTGATGTCAAACACCAATGGATGTGGGATCAACTATCGCCCTATACAGGGTCAAAAAAAGTACACACTAGTCTACTTTGGAATATGGATGCCCTGTCTTGATATCCCCTCGACTAGGAATTGTTAAAGGATGTGCTTGCGGACTACACAAGCCCCACTAGTATGATCTGCATCATAGTCCCGGTAGTCAAGCTAACATTCTAAGGGTTTTATCAACATGTATCAGAGAGACAGTATAACAATACTAGTGTACATGTTAAGATAAAGAGCAACCAGATAGCATACTATCATGTCGAGCAAGAAAGTTCTCTATATATATGTCCAAGCATCCACTATATCATACAATAATGGCCTCTAGGGCATACATATTCCTAAAAATCTCCCACTTGCACTAAGGCCAGTTGTTATAGTATCTCATACCCAACATCCCAAAAAGTCTCTCAAATGCATCTAGGAGAGGGCCTTCGTGAGTGGATCCGCTGTATTATCCTTCATGTCAACTTTCCTGACCTCGATCTCCTGGCGATCAACTATTTTCCGGATTAGGTGATACCGCCTAAGAATATTTCTGGATCGCTGATGGGACCGGTGTTTCTTGGCCAAAGCCACAGCTCCATTATTATCACAATACAAAGGTATTGGATGCTCAATGGATGGAACTACACCAAGTTCAGCTATGAAAATTTTCATCCAGATAGGCTCTTTGGCAGCATCGTTGGTAGCGATGTATTCAACCTCCATCTTCGAGTCTACCACGGTATCTTGTTTGGAACTCTTCCAACATACCGCCCCTTCATTGAGGGTAAAGAAAAAACCCGAGACCGACTTACTGTCGTCCTTATCACTCTGGAAGCTTGAATCGGTAAAGGACTCCACCTGGAGATCTCCGTTACCATACACCAAGAACATCCTTTAGTCCTTCTCAAGTTCTTAAGAATGTTCATCACAGCTGTCAAGTGCTTCTTCCCAGGATATGATTGATTCCTTCTTACCACACTAAGTGCGTAAGCTATATTAGGTCTGGTGCATAACATCGCGTGCATGATTGACCCAACTGCAGAAGCATAGGGTATCCCTTGCATGCGAGCCCTCTCCAAATCAGTCTTGGGAGACATCTCTTTGGAGAGAGTGGTTCCTGAACAAGCGGGTAAATTACCACGCTTAGAATCTTCCATACTAAACTTCTTTTGTATGGTGTCAATGTATCTGGATTGGGACAATCCCAACATCCGCTTAGATCTATCTCTATAGATTTTAATCCTCAGGATGTAGGAGGCATCACCTAGATCATTCATGGAGAACTTTTGTGATAAGAAGAGCTTGATCGAGTGTAGCATATGAATATCATTTCCTATTAAAAGTATGTCATCCACGTACAATACTAGGAAGACAACCTTACTCTCTACAACCTTCTTGTATATACAAGGTTCATCTACGTTTTTGATGAAGTCAAACTCTTAGACTGCCATATCAAAATAGATTTCCAGCTCCGCGATACCTGTTTTAAACCGTAAATTGATTTAAGCAGCTTGCACACCTTTCTGCTGCTCCCACTATCTATGAAGCCCTCTGGCCGTGTCATGTATATGCTCTCCTCTAAATTATCATTTAGAAAAGCGGTCTTGAGGTCCATCTGCCAGATTTCGTAGTCATGGGATGAAACAATTGCAAATAGGATCCTGATGGAAATAAGCATAGCCACTGGAGAAAAGGTTTCATCATAATCGACACCTGGTTGTTGACGAAAACCCTTTGCTACAAGTCTAGCTTTGAAGGTCTCAACATTTCCATCTACACCAATTTTCTTCTTAAAGATACACTTGCTCCCGATGGGTTTTACCCCTTTAGGAGCACCTTCCAAAGTCCATACTTTGTTTGTGTACATGGATTCCATCTCAGATCGTATTGCATTTGGTCCTTTCATAGTGTCCCCATTTGTGATGGCCTGCTCAAAACTAGTTGGGTCATCATCTTCCATGATGTAATCCTCACTCCCACTGTCTATGAGAAAACCGTAATATCTCTCAGGAGGATGAGGAACCCTACTAGATCTGCGGAGTGGCTGAGCTTCATTGGAGACTATTGAATCCTCTGGTTCCACTAAATCATCAGTTGTAGTTTGTGTAATTAGAACTTCTTCCAGTTCTACCTCATTGCCACTAATTTCTTTTACAAGAAATTCCTTTTCTAAAAAGTTGGCAAGCTGAGCAACAAACACCTTTTGTTCCTCACTATGGTAGAATAGATATCCATGTGAATTCTTTGGATATCCCATAATCTTTCAAAGAACTGATCGTGTCTCGAGTTTGTCTGGATTTTGTTTTTTAACATAGGCCGAACAACCTTATATCTTAACTCTTTTAAGATATGGTCTCTTTCTACTCCATATCTCATATGGTGTTTTAGGCACCGATTTTGATGGAAGTTGATTCAATAGGTATGCGGCTGTCTCGAGTGAATAACCCTAAAAGGAAATAGGTAATTCAACAGTACTCATCATAGAGCGCACCATATCTAATAGGGTGCGGTTCCTCCGCTCCAAAACTCTATTGTGCTATGGTGTATACGAAGGAGTAAGCTGAGAAAGAATCCCATTCTCTTTTAAATAGTCTCGGAATTCCGTGCTTAAGTATTCTCCTTCTCGATCAGATCGAAAGACTTTAATACTTTTACCCGTCTGGTTTTCAACTTCGTACTTATATTCCTTGAATTTCTCAAAAGCTTCAGATTTGTATTTCAACGAGAACACATATATGAATCTTGAGAGATCACGGTGAATGTAATAAATTATGAGGAACCATTCCTGGCTTGTGTAGACATAGGACCGCATACATCACTATGTATCAGTCTCAAGAGTTCAGTATCTCTTTCTCTGTGTCCAGTAAACGGAGTTTTGGTCATCTTACCTTTGAGATATGACTCGTAAGTTTCATAAGATGTAAATTCAAACTGATTCAAATATTCATCTTTATGCAACTTAGATAGTCTTGTCGCATTGATATGACCAAGTCTACAATGCCACAAGAAGGATTCATTCATTTCTGAACTTTTCCTCTTGTGTGTGTTCTGTATATTTAGAACTGTATTTTGATTTATAACGTATATACCGTTACATAAAGTACCAAAACCAATCAACACTTGATTTAGGAAAATGTTCATAACATTTTTCTATAATGCAAAATTATATCCTTCGTTATCTAATAAAGAAATGGATATTATATTGCACATCATCGACGGTACGAAATAACAATCATTCAAAATCAATGTATGACCATTTGGTAATACAAGGTGATGTTTGCCGACAGCTCGGCAGCAACAATTGCTCCGTTCCTTACTCTGAAAGACATATCACCCTTCCCTAGTTCTCTACTTTGTAACATATTACAAATATGGGATCCTGATCTGGTATCTAATCCCCAGGACGTAAAGCTAACTGAGAAATGGTTCTCAATAACAAACACACCCGAATAAGATGCATCAGCATACTCTTTCTTCGTTCGGGTTGAATGGGAATCCGTGCATTTCTCTATTCCTTGCTCAGACTTATGACGGTCATAAGATAGAGTGGAACTAATGTTCCCCAGCCCAGTATAATAAGCAGGTTTGGTCAATACATCCATATTATTATCTTGATTAAGGCATCTCATCATCGTTACCGAGAGAGAGAGAGAGAGAGAGAAGAAAACACTTTAGCGTGCGCTCTTACAAGATTAGATTGGTTATTATCTTATCTAATCAGGATGGCTCCCACTGTTTTTATCAAATCTTCCTTCAAACCCTAAAAGGTAAGATTAGCCGGGATTAATTGCACCCTACAAGTTCACCAATCGTTCAGCCAGGCAGGTATTGGTACTCCGAGGGAGTCTCCCCATACTTTCGCATGGAACTAATTAAATAACCTCGTTTCCGCAGGGGCATAACCCCGTTAACACCTTTCTTAGACACCTACTGGATCAGCTAATTGTAAAGTGCAAAACTCTCCCTGGAGTAACTCTTACTCGCAATGGGTATCGGGATCCAACTATCTCATAGAAGATATGCAATCTCATTGGGAATTTCAACACTTGAAATTCCCAATATCTGTTTTTACCCCTAACGTCGTATGATCTTGACGGAGGCTAACTAACAATAGGCCGCTAGTCAAGTTCAACCCATTCATTTCGTGATTGAATTAAACTCACCCGCATGACTCTTGACAAGGTCAACAAGGCCGTACGACTACCCTAATCCAATCGCATCATATGAAGCAGATAAACACTAATCAGCTACCGCACACTACGCCTTGACAAGGTCAAAAAACGCATCATGGATACTGAATATTACTTATCTGAAATGACGGAGGGCTATGACTGGTTTTTAAGAAAACATTTAGCGTAATGAACTTGATATCGTTGTAGAATCGAGTGATTTGAAAAGGAGTGGTTTAAGATCCACTTTTAAAATCGAGTAGTTTTCAAAACAATCTAAGTGGGTTATAGCATTTGCTAGCTTTTTCTAAAGAGATCAGTCCCGGTGAAGGGATCTCGGCTCTTTCCTCATTGAATGAGGTGCTGGATATTCATAAAGGAATACTGCTATGCAAAGCAATAACTAAAGCTACCTTTTTGAAAAATTTGATTCTACAACATCTTTAGGTTTCCTTTCTTTCATTAATCTTATTAATAACGTCCTATCATTTATGTTTCCTAAACATCACAGAAGAAACAAAAATAGAACATACGCTTATGCCATCCGCATTCTCCATGGGGCCCAGTCATGTAACGTTAGGTTACTTAACTAACGGCAGAGCGGGGGCTGGACTAGCGCGGGAGTAAAACATAAGCAATGTTTATTATATATATCATATATATATAGTATTCGTCTCACGCAGTTATATGATCACTGTTCAGTCGAAAATATCGTGCATTTGATATGACATTTTCCTTACTATTTTTATATAAGAAAATGTGTTTATTATAAATATAACACATATGAGGATTTATCTGTAAAAATACTATTTTCATATGTTTATATATTATAATTAACATTATGAAGAAAAATATAAGCATATAATATTTATATAATATTTAGTCCATTTAAATATGCATACCATATCAAATATCATTAACCAATTCTCTTAAACTATAATATCATATCAAATGGTTAGGATAATATCCCAATAAAAATAAATTCTACTAACATTATTTCTTTAGATATTGTGTAGAAATTATATCAGGACTGAAATCAAGGAAATCCGAGTTGGCGAGATCAAATCTGCCGAAATATTCAAGTAAATCGAAGAAACCAATTCTAGCAGAGACATGGAGAAGATTTTCAACGTCCAGATATTTAAAAGATCACCACGTGTTATAGAGATGAAGCCCCAGAAAAATGAATCCCTAACTCCCCCAATCCGCAACTAAACCATGGCCAAAACCTACTAAACGCGGCGGATCCATGGCCTGTTAGAGGAGTTAGGATATGAGATTTTTTTGATTAGGATCCTAAAAGCTAGTTACCCTATTAAGAAACTAGGGGTTCTGGGTTTGAGACTATTTAAAGGACCGAGAGCCTCTTAGAAAAATCATCAAACCGACGAGATCACGAAGTCCAAGACGGCTCAAGAATTCAGGTTGATCATCAGCTGTTCATCTACCTCCTTAAGAAGAGATCGAGAAGCAAACTAGGGTTTTGTAATCACTTTCTAACAGAATAAAGTGTAATTGATCAAGTTGATTAATAAAGGTAGTTAATTTATTCTTATTGCATTTTATTTTCTTTATGATCTCTATCCGTTCTTCTATCTCCATCATGCACGAGTAATTCTCCGCTTGTTAGGGTTCGTACGATTAGGGTAGATCAATGGATGATTAAAATCCTTTAACTCCTTTTACGTACTATAAAATTTATAAACTTATCAAAAAAATAGTTACCATCCTAATCGGGCACGCTATCAATTCATTGTTAGCCCCAACTATGATTAGAGTTTAGATTAACACTTGTTTTGGTAAAGGCTATATATGAACGGAGATCCATGTCAAGATAGAGGTTAAGAGTGGGAACCCTATTCCCTCCAGAAACCCTAATCTACATGCATCACTGTCTATCTAGTTTTAAATGTATTAAAAGATAAAAAGAGTAATCTTTTATTAATCATCCATGACTACTGAATCTTAACGAACCCTACAAGCCCCTTCTAATATAAAACCTACATCCGTAGTTAATCTAGATCTATATCCTACATCCGTGATTGACGTAGATCTAGAATATTCAACCATTCTTCACTATTCATTATTCTTCCTCCTTTCCTAATCAATACGCATAAAGTAAGATTAAAAGCTTCAACGTTTCCCTGAGGACGACCCATACTCATCTCGGTCTAGCTACACACGACACCATTATTGATTGCGGTTATTCTACAAACACTTCTTTAAATACATCAACCAATCAAATGGCGCCGTGGCCGGGGATACATGCGTAATTTATTTTCTTACTATTCGTGTTGAATTCTTATTCGATCCACATCATAAAAATAAACAAAACTACAAATTGTATATTTAACGATTATTGTATGAAATTTGCAAGGGGATCTGGAGTCACAGGTTTGAGGAAACAGAGATTCAGAGACATTCATTAAGATACAGAGGAGCAAAGGAGGCCACGTAGCAAAAATCTCCACCACATCTCCCTAGTCGGCGGCGGAACCGCGGCAATAAGGGGCAACTGGCGGTGGAACCGTGGTTCAATTAGGGAATTGGGGTTTCCAAATTCTCTAGTTCTTTCTCAACTCCTTCTCTCTCCTCTGAAATCTAATAAAATATTTTTTCTGCAGGATTCTTTGCAAAATATCGCCGCTCAAAATTCTTTTTGCAAGTCTTGTAATTGGTTTGTTTGTGCATATTTTAATACAAACATTAAGGGGCAAAGACCAAATTCAGATTAGGTGGGGATTTCATCACCCTTCCTAGGCCCCGCAAATCACAAAACGAGCATCCGCATCAACCCCACATTAATTAAAAAAAAAATTTAGACCAAGACTCTAAGGACTGTCGTGCTCATTAAGGACATAGGAAGGTCGCGGGTAATCTATCGCTTATCCGCATTTCTTTTGTGGTGTCTAGGCAAGTTTGACTAAGTAAGTGGTTACTTTGTTAGTTATGTATATGCCCTAGAGGCCATTGTTGTGCATATGATGTATATTATAGTGGATGCTTGGATATATATAGAGAGGACTTTCTTGCTCGATATGATAGTATGCTATCTGGTTGCTCTTTGTCTTAACATGTTGACTTGTATTGTGTTACCATCTTGCTCTCACATGTTGATAAAGCCCTTAGGATGTGTACTTGACTATTAGGACTATGATAGAGATCATACTAATGGGGGCCAGTGTAGTCCACAAGTACATCCTATAATTGTTCCTAGTCGAGGGTGTATCGCGACAAGGCATCGATACTCTAGAGTAGACTAGCGTATACGCATCTTGACCCATATGATGGGCGATGGATGATCCCACATCCATTGGTATTTGACATCAAAGATGGTATACGGATGCTCAGTGGAGACTGGGTACACTGAACGGACTAGCCGAGAACTCCTAGCTGGTATTATACCTATCGTCAGATAGCAGTTCTCTGGTGAAACTGGTACAGATTAGTCTGTAGACCCGAGATCGTCATAGAGTCTTGTGTGATTCCCACCGTGCTTTGATTTCCACCTTACCACGTTCAAGAGAACGTGCAAAACGGTGACTTTTAGGTGCAGTCCCGAATCACATGGAGGCAATGAGCGATAGGAGGGGTTTCGTCTCACCCGGTATAGGGGGTTGATGTTGCGCTGTGTTCGATTGGCCAAAACAGCAAGTCCCTGGCGAGGGCTGATATGGAGATCTACTGGTAAATGTTATCAGTAGTTTCTCGACCCGTTATGAGCCTCACATCGACACGACTTATCGGTTACTGGGGTCTGATGTTAACCACCACTAGACTGGATATGCGACATATCAGACGAAGAGACTGGACTGTCCGGTAGTGTTTACTGATTAGATTCACAGGAGTATGTACATGCTTTCTTGTTAATCTTCTGATCGCTCAATACCCAGGTGGCCTTTATGTTTAGCTGAACGCTTGCGGCTTGTGGGTGTTTGATATGATCATCACCTACTGCCGGCGTATTGACGAGTCTTTAGAGTCCTACACAGAGGTTTCCTGGCTCAGGCGAAATGGAGTAGGAGCACATATTTGATATGCGCGGGACCGAGATTGTTATGAGTATGTGATACCGTATTCTATTCTCGCGATATGTGATATCGGCCGGTTATATATGATATAACCGGATTATCGGATCAAGTGTTGATTCGATAAAATGATACATATTATATTAGTCGGTTATATGTAATATAGCCGGATTATTAAATCAAGTATTGATTTAATGATTTAATGTATAATTATATATTTGATATTAAATTACATTAACTAATATATGCTCACTTAAGTATTTATTTTTCTCAGTTATACATTTAACATATATGTGATATATGTTTATTGTATAGTTTTCTTTTGTTCACAAAATTATATATGTGATATATAATTGTGACATGCTAGGTTACACATGCAAACTTGGGTGTATGAGAATCATACCATACTTGTAATTAGGGTTAGATTTTTATTTATTTTAGTTAATTCAAAATTGCTAGGAATTAGTCATGGATGAGCTTTGAAGAAGCTAGTAGATTCATTGACTAAGTCCACCAATTTTGTTTTAACCGAAGATATTTATTGACTTAACCCTAATCACTTAGCCATGGTTTATTCTCTACTTGGGTTAAGGATGACATAACTCACCATGGTTGTATTTCTAACCTCACCTCATTTATTCATTCGTCACTTGATCATCTTCTTCTTCATCTCATTCTAGCTCTCTTGCTTATGATGAATTGATGAAATATTGTGAGAAAATAAAATCTAAAGTGAGTAAAATTCCTACTTCATCATTCTCTTCTATACTAGCCATATAGTTTAGCGTGTTGGCTTCACTAATTCATTATCAGTGAAGAGATAGCTTGAGTTTGTGTTTCCTCGAAGAAGATCATCATAGACTTTGAAGACTTCTAGCTAGCATGCATCATACACCTTATGGAGCCACTCAAGAGTCCGGGAGCTCGATGATCGCAGCGAAGGGACCACAACTTGGAGCTATATAAGTGAAGGAGAGGACTACAAAGGTTGTAACCCTAATCACTTAGTAGTAAAGTTGTTTACTTTTTATTTCCGTATGAATCTCTAGTTAAAGATCTAGGTTAGGGTTCTTTTAGCACGGCAAAATTTTAATTTGGCATGGACGATGCCACCTGAAACCTTGCTGTCGTGCTTAGAAATCCTACAGTGGTAGCAGAGACTAGCTAGAGAATTGGACTGATTGTGTAGGATTACGAAACCGAAACAACTCCGAGACACCCGATTCTAAACCCTAGTTTCTGTCGAAATTTTCTGAGAGTCAAAATTTTTTTTAAACTGTTGCAGAATGTTTTATGCGATGCAAGGTGAACACTGTATAAAATTCAACCCCCCACCTTTTTTGGGCCGGCCAGATGAGTAAGAAAACCGACCAGATCGGCCAAAGCATGGTATTTTGGGTTGAAATTTTTACAGTGTTCTAGTTTCTGGGGTTTGGTATTTCAGGTGTTATTTGTTTTTGCTAAATTTGCATATGATGTTATCTTTATGCATTGGCTATTCGGAGTGTTTCGTATTCATAATTCTAGTTTTTTTTCGGGTTATTTAGATGGTGTTAAAAAGTTCGATCGGATATCAAATACCCACTTTAACCCGTGCCATAAAATTTTCCAAGAATTGGATTTTTTCATAGTTAAAGAACATTCAAATATCGTGCAAGTGATGCGGTGGACCCTTTAGAAGAATGAAACCTTAACTCGATTCTGTGGCCGTAAGAACCGCCGCTAAACCTTACGGTTTGCGGTAGTTCTGCGGCGCCATAGGTGAGGCATTGGTTGACCCTTCTACGGCTGGTTCATAGGCACTGTGGCATGTACTGAGTATTTTTAAATTGCGCTCAAGTGTTGAGCTTTTTGGGAAATTTTGGGTGTTTTTTGATTCGATCGGAATGTTTAACATCGGCTAACTTTTTCTGGAATGTGATACAATATGTGGAATTCATATAGTTAGGCATGAAACCCAGGATATGTGATATTTCGGGTTTATGATGTCTAAGGTGATTGTGGATTCCAAAGTTGTAATTTGGCATTTTCTTTTCTACGACCGTAAGTGTAATATGTGGTGTATCGCTAATTTCAGTGCTATATGTCAACGACAATTGGGATACGCATATTTACTTACGTTGATGATATGTGATGTTATGTGTTGCTGTGATATGTTATATTGGATCGTCGTGTTTTGAATAGCCGGGGCTTTTATGTGGGATGAGAGTTTTTATTTTCATCCATATAAAATTCATTGTATGTAATATTCTTTTATTGGGGCACTTCCGGGTTGAGGATGATGTCACCATTGTTGTATATTATTTACTTTTCCGCATTAGGATAGACCCAATGTGGGGAACACAAGTAACCAGGTTCTAGAGTCTAATGGGAGACCAACTCGAGGAGTCATGTCCGAGTCTCCTAATTCTAGAATTGGTAGGGTTGCTTGCCGCTCTCGTAGGGGTTTAGGGATGTGGGTTTAGCTATTCATCGTGACCGTGGAATCCGTGTTTTATACAGGCTCAAAATAAAACACGGCCCTCCTAGTATACCCAATATTTCATATGTTATCTTCTGCTGCTGATATTCTGTGATGTGATCACTTTATATGTTTGAGATGAATGTTTTATTATTATATATATGATATATAATAAACGTTGCTTATGTTTTGCACCCATGCTAGTCCCGTCCCGGTATGCCGTTAGTTAAGTAACTTAACAGTGCATAACGGGACACTATGGCGAATGCGGATAGTGTTGGGATTCCTTAGCACCTAGGCTAGGGTTTGCAAGTATCACACATGCCACAACAAAAATTCAAGGCGGTGCTAAACAATCAACTACGAATCGTACTAGAAAACTAGGGTAACAAAAACTTGTAATCTAATAGTACATAGAGAAGTGAATGAAAATACAACATTTGTAGATCCGGTCCTTCACTTCTAAAGCTCCGTGTTGACTTCCCTTCGCTACGATCATCGTAGTCCCGAACTCTAGAATGGATTTCCACGGAGAAACAATCAAGATAGCTCTTTGACTTCGAGGCCGAAGATGATCTACGTCGAGGTGACTCAAACACAAGCGCCCTCTTCATTTGGTCAAGAACTTTGTGAAGAGAACACCCTAAACTAAATGGAAAGTAGTAGAGGATGATGAGATAGGAAATTAGTTCACTTTAGATTTTGATTTCTCACTTTATTTCTTCACCAAAAAAAAAAATCTAGCAACCTTTTTCTTTTGGATGAAGAAGAAGAAGAACAAATGAAGTGAAGATAATTCTCTTTTTGCAACCATGGGTGAGTTAGTTTTTATCCACTAACCATTGTAGAGCCATAACCATAGCTAATTATAATGGTTTGGTTAGGAAATATCTTAATTAAGACAAAATAAGTGGACTTTGTCAAAGATACTTTAAGCTATCATGAAGCTTTGAGCCATGACAAAAGAAGCCACCATTTTGAATAATTAAGATAAATAAAAACCTAAATTATAATTAGCATGGTGTTTGTCACACACCCACCCATGTTTGCATGTATCATCAAGCATGATACAATCATTTACACAAAAATATATCACATATACATCATGTGCATATCAAGTAAGAAAATCAATCTTAAGTGAACCAATACTAGTTAATCTAAAGTAATATATCAAATATATAATTATACATTAAATAATTAAATCAACACTTGATTTAATGATCCGGTCATATCGCATATAACCAACTAATATCTAGTGTATCAATATATCGAATCAACACTTGATTCGGTAACCCGGCTATATCGCATATAAACGACTAATGATACAATTCACGAGAATAGAATACAGTATCACATACTGGTATTATTCTCGGCCCGTAAATATCTCATATGCGCTCCTATTTCGTTTCGCTTGAGCCAGGAAACCTCTGTGTAGGACTCTAAAGACCCGTCAATACACCGGCAGTAGGTGGTGATCATATCAGTCACCCACAAGCCGTAAGCGGTCTGCTAAAGATAACGGCCACCCAGGTATTGAGCGATCAGAAGATCAATAAGTAAGCCTGCTCACACTCCTGCGAATCCAATCAGTAACACTTACCGCACAGTCCGGTCTGTTCGTCTGATATGTCGCACATCTCGCCTAGGGGTGGTAAACGTCAGACCCCAGTAGCTTGATAAATCATGCCGATGTATGGTCCATAACGGTCGTGAAACTACTGATAACACTTACCAGTAAATCACTGCAACCTTGGCCAGGGATTTCCAGTTATGTCCAGTCGAGCATAGCGCAACATCAACCCCCAATATCGGGAGAGACGGATCCCCTCCTATCACTCATTGCCTCCATGTGACTCGGGACTGTACCCAAAAACCACCTGTTTGCATGACTCAGTAGAGCCGTGGTAGGGTAGAAATCAAAGCACAGTTGGAGACATACAAGACTCTATGACGATCTCGGGTCGACAGACTAAGCTGTACCAGTGTCACCAGAGAACTGCCATCTGACGTGAGGTATAATACCATCTGGGAGTTCTTGGCGAGTCCGTTTAGTGTACCCAGTCTCCACTGAGCACCCGTATACCATATCTGATGTCAAACACCAAAGGATATGGTATCATCCATCGCCCATCACATGGGTCGAGAAGATATACGCTAGTCTACTCTGGAATATCGATGCCCCATCTCGCTATTCCCACGACTAGGAACATTGAAGGATGTACTCATGGAGTACCCATGCCCCACTAGTATGATCTGCATCACAATCCTGGAAGTCGAGTACACATCCTAAGGGCTTTATCAACATGTAACATAGAGAAATTAAATGTACATGTTAAGATAAAGTGCAACCATATAGCGTACTATCATGTCGAGCAAGAAAGTCCTCCCTATATATGTCCCAGCATCCACTATAATATACATCTCATGTACAATAATGGCCTCTAGGGCATACATACAACTAACAATCTCCCACTTGCACTAGGGCCATCATATAGAAGTGGTTGTAGTATCTCATACTCAACCATCCCATAAAAGTCTCTCTCTGGGAAAATGCCTTCGTGAGTGGATCCGCCGTGTTGTCCTCTGAGTCTACTCTCCTAACCTCGATCTCCCAAGAGATCAACCATCTCCATGATCAGGTGATACTGCCTTTAGAATATGTCTGGGTCACTGATGGGACCGTGGTTCCAGGGCCAAAGCCACACTTTCATTGTCACACAATGGTAGGAACCTAGTTCATCTCGTGAACAAATATACACCCAGACTAACTTTTTGGTAGCATCTTTGGTTGAGATATATCTATCCTTTATCGTCTAGTTTGCCATGGTATCTAGCTTGGAACTCTTCCAACATATTGTCCCTCCACTGAGGGTAAAGACAATGCCTGTGACTGACATTCAGTCATCCTTACCACCCTAGAAGCTACCCAGTGATTCTTCCCAGGATCGATTGATACCATCTCACTACACATAGTGAGAATCCTAATATCCACTTAGATCTATCTCATAGATCCAAAACCCAGGATTTATGAGGTATCTCCTAGATCCTACATAGAGAATCAATGTGATAAGAGGTGATTGACCGTAGGTAGCATAGGAAACTTTTTTCCTATCAAGAGTATGTCATCCACGTACAGTACGAGGAATACCACCATACTCTCTACTACCTTTTTGTATATACCAGGTTCATCTACCATTTCGATGAAGTCAAACTCTTTGAATACCACATCAAAATAGATGTTCTAACTCCGTGATGCCTGCTTTATCCCATAAAGCATCTTGCACACGTTTCCACTGCTCCCACTGTCTACTAAGCCCTCTGGCTATGTACTTATAGACGCTCTCTTCTAAATCAATATTTAGAAAAGCAATCATGACACCCAACCGTCAGATATCGTGGTTATGGTATGTAGCAGTGGCAAGCAGGATCCGGATGGACTTAAGCATAGCCACTGGAGGAAAAGTTTCATCATTATCCACGCTTGGTCGATGACGAGAACCTTTAACAAGTCTAGCTTTGAAAGTCTCAACCTTTCCATCTACACCAAGTAATCTTCTCAAGATATACTTGCTCCTGATGGGGATTTAACCCTTCAGATATATAAACCAAAGTCCATACTTTGTTGGTGTATATAGATTCCATCTCAGATCGCTATGCATCCATCCATTCTTACAGAGTCCCCACTCTCGATGGCCTGCTCGAAACTAGTTAGGTCTGTTAGTAATATGTATGCCCTAAAGGCCATTATAAGGATAGTGGAAACTTGGACATATAATCTATAGAGATAGATGACTTTCTTGCTCAACATGATAGTATGCTATCTGGTTTACTTTATCTTGATATGTAGATTTAATCATTTACACATGCTGATAAAGCCCAAAGGATATTTGCTTGACTACTGTGATTATGATGCGGATCATACTAGTGGGGCACGTATAGTCTATAAGCATATCCTTGAACTGTTCCTAATCGAGGGTGTATCGAGACAGGGCATCGATATTCCAGAGTAGACTAGCGTATACTATTCTTGTCCCATATGATGGGCGATGGATGATCCCATATCCATCTGGTGAGGAGACACCAAAGATTGTATGCGGGTGCTCAGTGGAGACTGGGTACACTGAACGGACTCGCCGAGAACTCCTATGTGGTATTATATCTATCGTCGGATAGCAGTTCTCAGGGAACACTGGTACAGGTTAGTCTGTAGACCCGAGATCGTCATAGAGTCTTGTGTGTCCCACTATACTTTGATCTCCACCCTACCACGGCTCTACTGAGTCGTGCAAACAGGTGGTCTTTGGGTACAGTCTCGAGGCGCATGGAGGCAATGAGCGATAGGAGGGGTTTCGTCTCTCCCGGTATTGGGGGTTGATGTTGTGCTATGCTCGATTGGCTATAACATGAAGTCCCTGGCCAGGGCTGCTGAGATTTACTGATAAGAGTTATCAGTAGTTTCTCAATCTGTTATGAGCCATACACCAGCATGATTTATTGAGTTACTGGGGTTGACGATTCCATCCCTAGACTCGATATGCAGCATATCTGACGAAGAGACCGGACTGTACGGTAAGTGTTGCCAGTTGGCTTGACGGGAGTTTTTACAGCTTCGCTGGTTTTCTTCTGATCGTTTCAATACCCAGGTGGCCGTTATGTTTAGCTGACCTCTTGCGGCTTGTAGATGTTTGATATGATCATCATCTACTGCTGGCGTATTGACGAGTCTTAGAGTCCCACAATAAAGTTTCCTGACTCAGGCAAAAAGGTGTGGTGTGCATATGAGATATGCGCGGGACCCGATTAAATACAATTATGTGATAACGTATATTAATCGGGCATTTTCTATTTGTCGGATCGTATTTGATATGACCGGTTTGCTAAATCAAGTGTTGATTTAACAAATTACATTTAGATTAAATCTTTAATTAAATCCTTTTGTATGCATGCATGTATGCACATGATGATGTGTATGGACACATACATGCATACATAGTATCATGGTTGATGATACAAGAATGGTGGCAATGCAAGACTTATATTGAAGCTTTTAATTTGTATTTATCATTTTAAGTTAATGTAAAGAATATCCACTCATGCTCCTTTATTCTTTAGTGGGTAAGCTTTATTTAACTTAATGAAAAGAATTTCCACCCATGCTTAATTCTTTATGAAAAGAATTTCCACTCATAATTATAGTGGTAATGAAATAATGGTGATTATTCCTTCTCATCACTATAAATAGCTTCATATGTGATATGAAACAAGGTGTACAAAACAATGAAACAACAAGGGAAAAATTGTGAACAAGGGTGTAAAAACAAGTTATCATATGTGATATGATAGAAAGCTCAAACCACCATTATCTTCTTCTTCCTCTCTTGATTTTTCTCTAGAGTGAAATTGATAAAAGAAAAGGATTTCAATTGAAGAACATAAACCACATTATCATACTACACACATCTAGCCGATTTGTGTAGGGTGTTTGCTCTACTTCGTTTGCGAAACAAGTAAGGCAAGGAGCTTTGGGCAACGGGACTTCGGGTGGATCATCGTGGACAAGGAAGGCTTCCATCGATCCGTTCCAAACTCTCATAGTGCCAAGGAGTCACCGAGGGAGATCTACAAAGGTTGTAATCTCTACTCTTAGTGATAGTTTTACATTTGCATGTGATGCTTAGTTGTATGAATCCCTAAAACTTCTAGTTTCGATTCTTGTCGAGTTAACTTAGCACCTCTAAAATTTTGATTATGGCATATGTGATGCTACCGAACCCTTGACGAGGTGCTAGGCTAGCCCAGCAGTGGTATCAGAGCCAGGCTAGAGCTTTAGGCGATGCGTAGGCGATGTTAAAAGTCCGATCGAACCACGAAACACCAATTTGGACCGCTCTCTGGAAATTTTTTGAAAATTGGATTTTTCCAAATTAAAAGTTCTTAAAAAATTCAGCAGGCTTTTCTATGAGTTACTGTACAAAATTTTTCCAACGATCCCTCTAAAAAGCCGCGTTTCCGCGGCAATAGCATGCTATTGGCCGCGGATCCGCGGCCGTACAGTTGGCTCAGGGGAGAAACTTTCTACAGTAGACCTGATTTAATATGTACATGCCTTTGAGATATTTTAAACATACTCAAGTATTGAGTTTTCTGGAGATCTATAGTATTTGATGATTCGATTGGAAAGGTTTAACTTCGTTCAGATTTTCAGATTTTTTAGAACGTGTTAAAATGTTTGAACGAATATTAGAAACACAATTTTTCCCGTATTGGAAAAATTCCAAGTGTTGGATTTTTCCCTAGTTCGAAACTTTCGAAAAACATGCAAGCGTATCTGTGGACACTCTAGAAGAACATAACCTTAACTCGATTATGTGACCGTCAAAACTATCACTGAACCTTAGGGTTTGTGGTAGTTTAGCGTTGCCACATGTGAGACGTTGGTTTGGCCCTTCTACGGTTGGTCCATAAGGGGCTGTGGCATGTTCTAGAAATTTTTGAACTCGGCTCAAGTGTTGTGCAGTTTGGGAAATCTTGGGTGTTTGTTTATTCGATCGAAAAGTTTAACATTGTCTATTTTATCTGGAATGTGATACAATATGTGGAATTCATATAGTTAGGCATAAAATACGAAGTATGTGATATTTCGAATTTATGATGTCTAAGGTGATTATGGATTCCAAATGTTGTAGTTTTTCATTTTATTTTCTGCGACCGTAAGTGTAGTATGTGGTGTATCGCCGTTTTCGTTGCTATACGTCAACGACAATCGGGATACGCATACTTACTTACGTTGATGATATGAGATATTATGTGTTAGTGAGATATGATGAGTAGGATTGTCGCGAATGAATAGCCGGGGGTTTTTATTTGAGATGAGAGTTTTATTTTTCATTCATGTATAAATCAATTGTATATTATTTACTTTTCCGCATTAGGATAGACCTAAGGAGGGGAGCACAAGTGACCGGGTTCTAGGGTTCAGTGGGAGGCCATCTCGAGGAGTCGAGACCGGGTCTCCTAAACTCTAGAATTGGCGGGATCACTTGCCGCTCTCGTAGAGGTCTAGGGGTGTGGGCTTGGCTATTCATCACGACCGTGGAATCCGTATTTTCTATTGTTGGCTCGATACAAAATACGGACATCCTAGATATCCTTTTATATGCTTCTGCTGTTGATATTCTGTAATGTGATTACTTAGTATCTGAGACGAATGGATTATTATTATATATATGATATATAATAAACATTGCTTTTATTTTACACCCGCGCTAGTCCCGCCCCGCTATGCCGTTAGTTAAGTAACCTAACGGTGCATAACGGGACACTATGGCGAATGCGGATGGTATAAGTATACGTTCTATTCTGTGATGGCTTAGGAACTTAAATGATGGGATCACATTAATGAGATTAATGTAAAGAAAAGAAACCTAATGATGTTGCAGAATCAGATTTGAAACAAACTCGGCTTTTTATGAAAAATGCAAGTTTCAAAAAGATTTGGAGCTTAAGCCACTCCTTTCTTAACCGTTTTGATTCTACAACGAGATCAAGTTCAAAGCGTTAAAGGTTTTCTTAAAAACCATCCGCAACCCTCCGTCATTTTAGGAAGCAGAGTACTTAGTATTCGTGCTGCGTATGTTGATTATAGTCAAGGCGTAGTGTACGGTAGCTAAGTGATGTCTTCCTACAAAGCATATGATGCGATTAGTTAGGACATTCATGTGATTATGTTGATTATAGTCAAGGGTCATATGGGTGGGTCTAGTTAATCACGAAATGACGGGTAGAATTTGACTAGTACTTATGATATGTTGACCATAGCCAAGGTCATAAGTGACTAGGGGTAAAAACCATATCGGGAATTTCAAGAGTTGAAATTTGCAATGAGATTGCATACCATCTATGTGATAGTTGGATCTCGATCTCACTATGAGTAAGTGTTACTTCCAGGAGAGTTTTGCACTTTACAATTAGCTAATCCAGTGGGTGTCTAGATAGACTGACCGGTTAGAGAAACTGTAGAATGTAATTATTCCTGGCTAGTTTTCTTTTCAGGTTTTGAAAGAAAATTTGATAAAAGCAGTGGGAGACATCGATTAGATAAAATAATAACCAATCTAATTCTTTGCAAGAGCATTTCGCTAAGTGTATCCTTTTCTCTCTCCGAATGGCAGTTACAGATGTCAGGACTTAAGCTACTACTTGAGAAAAATAAACTGACAGGACCAAATTATAAAGAATGGTTGAGGAACTTGAACATTGCACTTTCATATGATAAGGTATCATATGTCCTCAATACCGAAGCCCCACCCGTCCCAGGACCTGAATCATCTGTCTCGGATAGGGAGATCCAAAAAACTTGGGAAAATGACTGCAACACGGCCAAGTGCCTCGCGCTCGCTTCTATGGACAATGTCCATCAGAAACAACACGAGAATATGGATGTGCAATCCATCTTTCTTCACACAAAGGAGTTGTATGAAGAGCAATCTCGTACTTTGAGATACGGGGCATCTAGAATGCTGTTTCAGATGCGAATGGCCCCTGGTGCATCAGTTGGAGACCATGTTTTGAAAATGATTGGTCTTATTGAAGAACTTGAGGAACTGGGATGGACTATGGATAATGAGCTGTAAGTCGATGTACTACACCCCAATACTTGTGGGGAGGCGGAATTTTCAAAAACGAACTTGTTTAGTGAACGAACATCGACTAACCGATTGAATCGAAGCTAAACTATAAATAACCAAACACAAAGTGTTTCTAAACTACTGTGTTTAGGGATTATACCTAATGAACCAACTCCTTCGTCTTTACGAACTCCTTGTTCTCCTCGGCCTTCTCGAAGTAGTAGACGATCCACCCGAGAGCAAAACTCCAAGCTTAGCCTCTAAACTTGAGGCAACTAACCTTCTTGGATTGCTAAACAAAGAAGATAGATTGAGATAGAGTGATGGTTATGGATTGTTTAGTCTTACTAACCCTTGTACTCAACTCATGAGAGGGGAGGATTAGTCTTTTGAAGAGAGAGAGCTTGAGGAGAGAGAATGTGTAGATTATTATCAAGTGAGAATAGTAAGTTATCATAATATATATGAAACTTTAAATTTCATCAATAAAAGAAAACTAAATGATGAATAATCAAGTTTCATAAATATCCAATGGTGATTCACAACCATGACTCATTAAGCATTTACTATGCATTAATGATATGTATGAATCACCCTCATGACTCACTAAACCCAATTAATGCATATGACACCTAAACCTCCTTAGTCACCACTTCTAGAAGCTTCTCGCACAATTACGAGAACGCCCCTCCAATCCGCAAAAATACGGAAAAACTTTAGACTGTAAAAATCCAATAACCGGATACCAGTAACTGGCTTAAACCAAAGCCGACTGGTAAAAACTGTCCGAAAGTCGTACGCGCGTAAACGCACGTATGCGTCCGAACCCTTGTCGTAAAACCATACGACCTCTATATCGTTTCCCCTGGAATAGGAAACTCTTTGTGTGGGACTCTAGAGACTCGACTACTACGCTGGCAGTGGGTTTAACCACAGACCGCAAGCGGCACTAGCTGTACGTAACGGTCCCCAGGTAGTTGTCGATAAGAAGGCCGATGAGGAAACCCATCCGAACTCCTACTGAGTCTGATGTGAAAATCTCCATACAGTCCGGTCCGTTCGTCATAGACTATCGCATATCCTGCCTAGGGGACGGCAAGCGTCAGTCCCCTAATAGCGGTATAAGTCGTTTCGGAGGGAAGCCCATTACACCCTGAGAAACTACTGGAACCTACCAGCAAATCTCGCTTGCCCTGGCCAGGGACTTTGCGTAATGGCTCTCTGACACAGCGCGATATCTACTCCCAATACCGGGAGGGACGAATCCTGTCTAACCGCCACTGCCTCCAAGTGCTCGGGACTGCACCCAACTGCTACCTGTTTGCACGACTCCTTTGAGCCGTGGTAGGGTAGCAATCTAAGAACAATGGGACACACTCGAGGCGAAGTAGCAGTGTCAAGTCTGCGGACTACGCTGTACTCATGTCACCTGGGAACTGTTCACTGACGACTGGTATAAAACCAACCAACGGTTCCCTGTGAGTCCTGTCCGGTGTACCCGTAACCTAACGAGCACCTGTATACTATCTCCAGTACGACGTACTGACGGCTGTGGGACAGACCATCTCCCCAACTGGGATGAGAAGCGTACACACTAGTCTACTCCGGAGTACCGATGCTCTGTCTCGATAATCCAACGACTAGGGACCTGAATAAGGATGTGCTTGTAGACTACCCAGCCCCCACTAGTGTGACTGCCATCACAACGCTGGTAGTCAAGCAAGATCCTAAGAGCTCTATCAATACGTATACTCACATATTAAAATAGAAAAACCAAGTAGCATACTACTATGTTTAGCAAGGCTGTTATATACATGTGAATATCCCAAGCTTCCATTAAGTAATATACAAACTAGTATGATACAGTAATGGCCTTCTAGGGCATAAACACTAATAATCTCCCACTTGCACTAGGGCCATGTACTGGCATATCGAAGACCAATGATCTTGAGTAGCCTCTCGAACTGCGTCTGAGGTAGGGCCTTCGTGAATGGATCAGCAATGTTCTCTTCTGAAGCAACTCTCCGAACCTCGATCTCCCGACGATCAATGATCTCCTTGATAAGGTGATACCGCCTTAAGATGTGTCTGGACTTCTGATGGGACCTTGGTTCCTTCGCTAAAGCTATAGCTCCGTTGTTGTCGCAATACAGAGGTATTGGATCAACTATGGTAGGAACCACCTGAAGTTCTGTTAGGAACTTCTTCATCCAGACTGCTTCTTTTGCGGCATCGCAAGCAGCTATATACTCCGCTTCCATCGTCGAGTCAGCAACGGTGTCCTGCTTGGAGCTCTTCCAGCACACCGCCCCTCCATTGAGGGTAAAGACATAACCTGACATGGACTTGGAATCGTCCTTATCACTCTGGAAGCCGGAATCAGCAAAGGCCTCCAACCTGAGGTCTTTTCCGCCGTAAACCAAGAACATCTCCTTAGTCCTCCTCAGGTACTTGAGAATGTTCTTTACTGCTATCCAGTGTTTCTCCCCTGGGTCTGACTGATACCGGCTCACCACGCTCAGTGCGTAAGCTACATCTGGTCTGGTACACAACATCACATACATTATAGAGCCTACCGCAGAAGCGTAGGGTATAATAGACATGCGTTCCCTTTCCAAATCAGTCTTGGGAGACATCTCATTGGAGAGGGTGATTCCGTGACAAGCCGGTAGATTACCGCGCTTAGAATCTTCCATACTGAATCTTTTCAGTACAGTGTCGATATACCTGGACTGCGAAAGTCCCAACATCCTCTTGGATCTATCACGATAGATCCGGATCCCCAGAATGTAAGAGGCATCACCCAGGTCTTTCATGGAGAACCTGTGTGACAAGAATCCTTTGACAGATTGTAGCATAGGAATGTCATTTCCTATCAATAGAATGTCATCCACGTACAAGACGAGGAATACGACACTTCTGGCTACAACTTTACTATATATGCACGGTTCATCTGGATTTTTGATAAAGTCATATTCTTTGACTGTCTCATCAAAACAGATGTTCCAACTCCGCGATGCCTGCTTTAGTCTATAAATGGACTTAAGCAGCTTGCATACTTTCCCGCTGCTCCCACTCTGATTGAAACCCTCTGGCTGATCCATATAGACGCTCTCTTCTAAATTTCCATTCAGAAAAGCCGTCTTTACGTCCATCTGCCAGATTTCATAATCATGGAAGGCGGCAATAGCAAGAAGGATACGAATGGATTTGAGCATAGCCACTGGAGAAAAAGTTTCGTCATAGTCCAAACCAGGTCTTTGACGAAAACCCTTTGCAACAAGTCTAGCTTTATAGGTTTCCACCTGCCCATCTACACCAATCTTTTTCTTGAAGATCCATTTGCATCCTATGGGTTTTACCCTACCTGGAGCAAAGTCCAAAGTCCATACTTTGTTGGTGTACATGGACTCCATTTCGCTTCGCATTGCATCTAGCCATCGTACCGAGTCGCCGCTCTGGATGGCCTGCTGGAAGCTAGTAGGTTCATCATCATCTATGATGCAATCCTCTCTATCCCCATCTATGAGAAAACCGTAGTATCTCTTAGGCGGATGAGACGGCCTACTACTCCTGCGGAGGGGTGCGGGAATCTCCTGTTCTTCTTGAACTTCCGGTTCTACCAAACTTTCAGTAGCAGTTTGTGGTTCTGGAATTTCTTCCAGTACTATTTCGCTCCCACTTATTTCCTTTTCTAAAAACTGATATTCTAGAAAATGGGCATTAAGAGAAACAAACACCTTTTGTTCCTCTGCGTAATAGAATAGATATCCCATGGAGTTCTTTGGATATCCCACAAACTTACACTTTACTGATCGTGCCTCGAGCTTGTCCACATGCTGCTTTTTAACAAAAGCTGGACATCCCCATATTTTCAGATACTGAAGATAGGGTTTTTTCCCGCTCCACATCTGATATGGAGTGGTAGGCACAGTCTTGGTAGGTACCATGTTCAAAAGATATGCAGCTGATTCTAGTGCATAACCCCAGAAAGATCGCGGTAACTCAGCATTACTCATCATGGATCGTACCATATCTAATAGGGTTCGATTCCGTCTCTCCGATACACCATTATGCTGTGGAGTGTATGGAGGAGTAAGCTGAGAGAGAATTTGTAACGTTTTAAAAGTAATTAAATAAATAATTAAATGAATAAAAGTGTTTAAGTGAATTTTAGGATTTTCGGTAAAGTAAACTGTAATTTTCGTAAAACCAAACCGGGATTGTTTTTCATTATAATTTTAAAAATATCTATTTTAATTATGAAATTACTAGTAAATGGTGTTTATTTAGCCACTTATAAATTTTTAGTTTAATAAAATATTTTTCCTAAATTAATTATTTTAAATATTAACATAAGCTTTATTTTTACACTAAATTAGTGTAAATTACAAATTTAAATGGTTTTAATTTGTAAAAATAAACCATGGCATATTAGAATTTAGTGTGTATCATGCAAAATTTATTTGCAAATTTTTCCTTGTTTCTAGATCTTTCTTGAGTTATTTTATAAAAGAATTAAAAGAAAATGAATAAAGCATGAAAAGACATTAAGATGATGACATTTTGGAGAAGTTTCTACACCATTCCTCTTGTGTTTCTCCCTCTTCCCCTTATTGTGGCCGGCCTCCCCATCACCATGGCTGCCCCCCCCCATTTTCCACCTCATTTTTATTCAAAAATCATCAAAAATACATCAAAAATTCAATTAAAATTCCACAAAATCCTATATATTTTTCTACCCTTCTATTCTTGCTCATATTTACATGGATTTTGGAGTGGGATAGCATACATTATGGAGGCTCATTTCTTGTTTGGATTTCATATTTTTGGAGGTATAATTTCTTTCTTTTGATTTATTGTTATTAGATGTTCAATTAAGCTTAATTAGATTTAATGAATTAATTCTATGTTTTTTTTAAAAATTCAAGTTAGGGTTTGTAAATTCAAGTTATGATTTTTTTTAATTATTTAGGGTTATAATAGTTAGTTTAACACTTTTAGAATTGAAAAATATTGCATGGTTGTTGAATTGTAAATTTTTCATTGAAAATTGTTTAAATTAGGAATTTTTGCTAACTAGGTTTCTATAAAACCTAATTATTGGTGAAATAAATCTCAATTAATATTTTTAATACTATATTTTGGTCTTAATAAGAGTTTTAACTTGTTGGTGAAATGGAAAACTTAAATTGATTGCTAGTTTCTATGGATAATTGATAAATTGTGATAAAAATTGTTATTTTTGTAAACTAGATTTTAGAAATTCCTAAATAAATGAGATTAAAAATATAATTATGGCTTCATTATATAATTATCATCATGAATTGTGTTTTAAGTCACTAATTTATGCAAAATCATGTTTTGTGGTGGAATTGTTGTGTTTTGCTTGAAAAATGTTGAAAATTGTTAAAGGGTGCAAACTAGAAATTTCAAATCTATATAAATTTGTGTAATAAAAATATAGTAATAGTTTTTATAGTCTAGTTATGCTATTTAATGAGTTTTATGACCATTGGTTTCATTTAAATGTCAAGTTTTGATGAAAAACGGTAAACTGGCATTTTCGGGTTTTACGAAATTGGACGGTTTGATAGATTTTAGGGTTTCGATGGATTTAATCATGTTTTATAGTATAAGTAATGTGTTTTAAAACTACAAGTTGTTTGTTGATGTTTATCTCGATCCATCGGAGTTTGTACGCCGATATCGAGCGGTATTTGGTTCTTTTGCGTAGACGGGACATATGTTTTAACCTATGCTTGTTCCTTGTATCGTTTGACTTTTGTATGTGATTCGGTTTACGATGTTATTTATATGTTTGCGTTTAGGTACCCTTCAAGTGGACTATGGGCGATGAAGAGGAGGATCGCGACACCGTCGTCGGCAGACATGGACCAGGTGAGTAGATGTATATCTACGGGGGGAAGTCGGGTGGATGGCGTTTAGCACCCCCGCAACATAGAATAGGAATAGTACTTATTGACATTAGGAAACCAGATGTGACCCTAGATTCTTAATGAGTAGGACCCTAGTAATGACCCTAGGCTGGACTAGACCGATTTAGGAAAAGCATACCAGAGGATGAATACCTTGGAGGAGGTTCGTAGGTTTCAGATAGAAACACACACGCACACACTGGAACACGTCATGGTGTATACGTGCATGTGTATATATATATAGAACTAGGTATAGGTATATATATATATATATACAACACGTACATGGGATTCATTGATGCGATATGATATCTGAGGTATGATGAAACAGTATAACTGGGCTTGATGCCGTGATTCTTGACTATACAGTAGTATTAAGTGTTAGCGGATCATTAGAGAATGAGATGATGAACAGGTATATATAAATTATAATGGGTAGTGAAGATATTGAGATACATGGGACTCTAAAATAGTACTCGGACTGCAACTTGTGACTGATCACGATATGATATATGTACAACCTGATTACGATATTATATAGGTGTGACCTGATGCCGATATCATATAGGTGTGACTTGATGACGACATGATTTCAGTATGACTTAATCACATTTTACTGTGATAACAGCTAAAAGATTTCTTATACAGACATATCTGGATTTCAGGATTTGGTTATTTTACATTCATGGTGCATGCATATCCATTCATATGACATAGTACTATATGAGGCACTGACACGAGCACGGAGTATTTGCTTTTACACGTAGTATTACCCTACTATTACTAGGTGATTGGGACTTAGTAGTGTATTACTATGACCTAGGATAGCGTCGTGCATTCGATTTCTTTTCGTAGATGTCTTCTACTCACGAGTTGGCAACTCACCCCCGTTGTGCCAAATTTTATTACAGGTTCGATGTACAGGTTTTCTTGGCAGATTGCTGGCACATGATTTCCTTCCGGGTGATTTGCACGGTAGGTTGGTTCACTTGTATCTGAACCACCATTGTATCTGTATTATTTCATTTGTATCTAGAAAGCTCCATCAACCATACTTGTATTAATTGATAAGTTTATTGGACCAGTCTTTTATTTCGACCTTAGAGTCGCGCATGTATTATTCTGATTTGGTGGATTTGTTTTCTTTTGAGTTTTGAGCCACGCCCTTTGGCGTTGTATATTATTGTGCTTGTTGTGGTTGTTTCCGCCTGTTGGCGTTGAGCTAGCTCCCGTTTGGGGATGCTTTTTATTGTTTATGCATATTATACCTGTTGTAGCCCGTTTGGGGGCCAGTTTTTACAGAGGAGACTCTGTCGAAATTTTTGGAAAAATTTGATGTTGCTTTTAAACTTGTATTCTACATGTTTTCTTCTTCTTCTTCTTCTTCTTCTTTTATGGTTTAGATTTCTGGGCTTCGGTTTACTTAGGTTACGTTGCGTCTCTAGACGTTTCGTAATCTAAGTGCCGGTCACGTTCCGTACTTTCGGGTCGTGACAGAATTCCTTTCTCTTTTAGGTAACCTAGGAACTCGGCACTCAAGTATTCACCACCTCGATCAGATCTAAGTGTCTTGATACTTTTTCCGGTTTGGTTTTCTACTTCATTCTTATACTCTTGGAATTTCTCAAAAGCCTCGGATTTATGTTTCATCAGATAAATGAATCCGTATCTTGAGTAATCATCCGTGAAAGTAATGAAATAGGAAAAACCACCTCTTGCATGTGTAGACATTGGACCACATACATCGCTGTGTATGAGTCCTAAGAGCTCGCTCGCTCTTACTCCTTGTCCAGTGAATGGAGTCTTTGTCATCTTTCCTTTGAGACAAGATTGACAAGTGTCATAAGATTGATATTCGAACGAGTCCAAATATCCTTCTCTATGCAACTTAGTCAACCTTCTCTCATTGATGTGACCCAGTCTACAATGCCATAAGAAAGCTTTATTTAAATCTGGAGACTTTCTTTTTAGTGTGTTCTGGACATTGAAAATTTGGAGTTGGTTTAAAACATATATGCCGTTATTTAATGTACCTGACCCAATCAAACCATGATTAAGGTGGATGTTGACAACATCTCTTACAAACGTGAAATCATAACCTTTATTTGATAACAAGGAAACTGATATGATATTACACGTTAAGCTTGGTACAAAATAACAGTTATGTAAAACCAAAATGTGTCCACTCGTCAATCCTAGGTGATAATCCCCGACGGACGTAGCTCCCACGCTAGCTCCGTTAGCAACCTTTAAGGTCATATCACCTTCCTTCAGCACTCTACGGTTTCTCAGTGCCTGCAATGAATTGCAAATATGAGATCCTGATCCGGTATCCAATACCCAGGAAGTAGAGTTGATCGACAGACAATTCTCAATTACAAACACACCTGAAGTCGAAGCCACGGCTTGCTTCGGTTCCTGGTTCTTGGCGTTCCACGCCTTGCAATCCTTCTTCCAGTGCCCTTTCCTGTGACAATGGAAGCACTCATCCTGGCCAACTACCGGTACCGCAAACTTTTTCTTTCCCTTCCCTCCCACCTTACTAACACCTCCTCTAGGTCTGGGTGCGGCCTTCTTCTTCCTTCCTTTGGCCTTAGCCTTGGACCCGGAAGAAGATGTACCGCCAACAAACATAGCGGGTGTTTCCCTTGAATTCTTCAAGGTGCCCTCTGCACTCCTTAATATGTTCAGGAGTTCCGGAAGTTCAACTTCTTTTCTTTGAATGTTGAAGTTCAGGATAAACTGGGCGTAGGTGTGAGGAAGGGACTGGAGAATAAGGTCTGTATAGAGCTCATTATCCAAAGTCGTCCCAAGGTCTGCGAGCTCTTCAATGTAGCCGATCATCTTTAGGACATGTTCTCCTACTGATGACCCGACAGCCAACCTCGCTCGAAACAAGTTCTTAGAGGTCTCGTATCTTGCTATACGAGATTGCTCTCCATAAAGTTCCTTTGTATGGAGAAATATGCCATCAAGGTCCATATCCTCGTGCCTCCTCTGATGTTCATTGTTCATCGAGGCAAGCACGATGCACTTGGCTTTCGCGCAATCTAAATCCCAGGTTTTGCGGATTTCCTTATCCGCATTACTGGATTTGGGACCAGGGACAGCAGGTGCCGTAGCGGTGAGGACGTACCCCAATTTGTCATAGGTCAAAGCCATTTTGACATTCCGCAGCCAATCTTTATAGTTTGGCCCTGTCAGTATATTTTTCTCTAAAAGTAACTTAAGTCCAGTCATTTTTAGGGTCGCTGCAATTAGGAGAGAGAGAAGAAAACTCTTTAGTATGATGCTCTTGCAAGTTTAGAGTGGTTTTTAGTTTATCTAAACTGGATGGCTCCCACTGTTTCTCGAATCCTTCCTCAAACCATAAAAAAGAATTAGCCAGGACTATTCTCACCGTACAATACCTGCTTAACCGTTCAGCCAGGCCAGTGTCGATACTTCGAGGGAGGTTTTCCAACGCTTCGCGAAGTTCCTTAATTAAATAACCTCTTTTCTCTGGGGGCGTAACCCCGCTGACACCTTTCTGGACACCTACTAGGTTTATAGCATTGATCGTTAAGTGACGAATATCCTGATAAGTAGCATATACTCACAGTAGGATCGGGATCCAAATATCATCGTCTGATAATGTTGTAAGAATGCTGCCAACATTCATCAAACTCAAAATGGTATGCATCTCTTTGCAAATTTCAGTTTCTTTAGAAATTCCCGATATACATTTTTGCCCCATGCTCTTATGACCTTGGCGTTGGTCAAAATATCATAAGTCACATGTCAAGTTCTATCCATCATTATCTTGTTAATTTGAACCCATCCGTACATATCCTTGACGTTGGCCAAAATGATCATACGACTGTCCCAAACTAACTCATCTATCTATGCAACAAATGAATATCCAGCAGCTACCAAACACTATGCCTTGGCGTTGGTCAAAATACATAGCTTGAATACTACTGAATACCCAGATGAAATGACGGAGGGCTACGAATAGTTTTGGCGAAACCGTGAACGTAGTGAACTTGATATAACCGAAGGAACCTGATAGCTTTTAAAAGGAGTGGTTAAGGCTCCGCATTTTAAAAATATCTGTTTTTAAAATTAACCGAGTGGTTTCTTTTAAATTGTTCCAACGATTAAAACTTTGGTTTATTTTCTTTGCATTATAGATAATGCGTCCCATCATTAACCTATCATTGCAGAAAACAACGAAAATACAACGTCCTCTTATGCCATCCGCATTCGCCACGGGGCCCCGTCATTACCCGTTAGGTTACTTAACTAACGACAGAGAGGGGGCTGGGCTAGCGCGGGTGCAAAACATAAGTGACGTCTAAATAGCTATCATATATATAGATATTTTACATTCGTCTAACGCAATGATATACATTCCAGAACACAGATAAACTTTATTGGATTTGCAAGCAATCTGTATTTCTTTTGAGCCTGCAAGAAAAGACAGATTACACAGTTGTGATGAATAGCCGTTACCCCACCCAAGATCCCTACAGGTACGGCAAACTACCCGCCCGGCAGTTTGTGTACCCCACCTTGGATCTGTCCTAGGAGCAAAAAAAGTAAAATAAAATAATACAACGGTGGCTACAACCGCAACCTGGATGTGCCCCGCAAAATAATATTACAACAAATTACATTTACAACAAATGAATTACATAATAACCCATTGCTAAACCCCGGCTATACACCACAACAGTCCAATAACAGTTCATATACACAAACAGATATAACCATTACAGAAATGTGCAACCCCCTGCCAACCGACATACTAGCAGTTAGGGGAAGTTTACGAACACATTTATCAATCACAGATATAATCCAATATGCAAATACTGTACAATTTCGATCGATTAAACGCATTTAACATTGCTCCATTACCGCTCTGTTAAACTGAAACCTGAGCAAAATTAAAATATTCCAGAAAACCCCAAATTTCACAGAGAAGCTGTAAGTGCACGGCGGCGCCCCGGCCGTCAACCAGACGGCCAAACGCGGAAACGGTAGTAAACTAAAATTTTGCGGACTTTGCAAACCGGCACCACCGCGCACTAAACCCCGGATCGTAACCATTAACAAGTCTAAGCTAACTAGAATACGGGTTAGAGATGTATACCGATGATCCAAGTCCTCCGGTCTTCATCTCCACTCCGATCTCCTCGCGGGATCTCCGGTCGTCGCCTCCTCGCCGGAAGGGCACCACGTCGCCTGCATCTTTTACGGGCTCCCGCCTCTATACCGAGGCAACTCGGGCATGAAGCCGGCAACTCGACATGCTCAAGATGTGCTGTAGGAAGTGTAGTGCTTTGTCTCTTTGGGGTTTGTTGCCTTTGGATGGAGGAATGGAGAATAGAAAAATGGTGCTTGCATTTTTCTAGCAAGAAAATGAGATCATGGATGAAACTCTCAAGATGGAGCTCTCTTCTTCTTCTTCTCTCTTTCTTTTTCTCTCTTGAAAAAATGAATAATCTCTCATCCAAAGAGAATGGTGGAGGAATGATATGAAGCATCAAGGGAGGTGAGTGTAGGAGAAGAAGGAGGTGACCACATCCAAGGGACAAAGAAACATACAACCATGCTTCACTTTTTAAACCCATACCCTCACTTTCTCACAAGTCAAAGCAAGTCATGGTGCAAAGAAAAGAAAGCTATCATAATCAATCCATTATGCAATAAAACCCCTCCACTAAAGTTATTTGCATAATTGCAAATAACCCCCTCCATCGGAAAAGTCCGGCCGGGAAAGAACAAATGAAAACCGGCCGGAACGGAAAGCAAACTGGCAACTCCAGAAAACTGGTCCCGTAATAAATTACAGGAAAACCCCACACTGTGCATACACACCCGCATTTGTATTCCGTCCGGATACAAATGCAAAAAGACAAAATCTACACTGTACTAAACTAGGACCGGCTTAAACCAAAGCCGGCTAGCAATATCTGTTCGATCCTGATCCGTGCATTACCGCACGTATCTGATCGAACCCTGCCATATACCTATACGGCTACTAGTACAAAACCGTCCGATCCTGATCCGTGCAATACCGCACGTATCTGATCGGACCCTGCCATATCTCCATACGGCCTCTACAGCGTTTCGCCCGAAAGCTTGAGTAACTGAAAGTGTGGTGGACTCTAAAGACTCGTCAATACTATGGCTGTGGATTTAACCACTAGCACGTCAGAGGTATAAGCCAATACGTAACGGGCCACCAGCTATTGACTAAAAGGGACGTCGATGAGGAAGCTCACCCCGACACCCAACTGAGCCGTCAGTGACAATATCCGTGCAGTCCGGTCCGTTCGTCTATGAGTATCGCATGGCGGGCCTAGGGGGTTGGTAAAAGTCAGACCCCCAAAAGCGGTACAAGTCGTGTCGGAGTGTAGCCCAGAACACCCTGAGATACTACTGGAATACCTACCAGTAAATCTCCTGCCTTGGCCAAGGTCTTTGTGTAATGGCTCTCCTAGACACAGCGCGACCTCACCCCCAATACCGGGAGAGACGAACCCCTGAAGATCCGCTCACTGCCTCCATGTGGCTCGGGACTGTACCCAACTAAAACCTGTTTGCACGACTCCTTTGAGCCCTGGTAGGGTAGTAATCAAAGTACAGTGGGAACTCACACGAGACAAATGACGATCCCCAGGTCGATGAACTAACCTGCACACATGTCACCAGGGAACTGCCATCTGACGTCTGGTATATGACCAACTAGCATATTCCCGGCGAGTCCTGTCCGGTGTACTCATAACTCAATGAGCACCTGTATACATCTTAGGTGAACCAACTGACACCAATGGCTTGTGAGACCGGCCACCGCCCCTCGTCGGGGTCTCGACTGTATACACTAGTCTACTCTGGAGTATCGATGCCCTATCTCGAGACTCCTACGACTAGGGACCTTTTAAGGATGTGCTTATAGACTCCAGCTCTCACTTATATGATCGCCCTCATACTGCTGGCAGTCAAGCAAGAATCCTAGGGGCTCTATCAACGTGCAATAGCGACATGTCAGGTCGCCTAAAGCAGTACACGATGATAAAGGTAAACCAGATAGCATACTATCATCTCGAGTAAGACTGTCCTACCGGGATAGGTCCTCCCTCAATCATTGCAATCACGTGCCTGTGATTCAATAATTGACTCTGAGGGCACTATCTCCAACAATCTCCCACTTGCACTCAAGGCTAATTATTGCGATGTCGCATACTCACAGCCCGTGTGATACCGAACACCCAACTCCTCTACTAGTCAGTCTCACAAATCCCGTTTGTGAAACTATTGCGGTCGAGGAATAGCCTCAGTGAGTGGATCCGCCTAGAAGTTTCTTTCTATGTCTCTCTATATCTCAAGTTCGCGGAGAAAACCATCTCCCGAAATGAGCAATACCTGCCTTAGAATGTCTGGATGTCTGATGGGACGTAGCTCATAAATGAACTCCAAATCCAAACTTCTTAGACTGTATCTTCAACTGAACTTAATCAGTATCCTGCGCCATGCCACCCTCAGTATTGCCTTGGACCACCCGTCCAAAATACTGCCCCTCGTCAGAGGGAAAAACTATAACTCTGACAACCTCCTTGTCGTCCAGGTCACCTTGGAAGCCTGGAATGATAACCGTCTCCTAAAAGAGGCAGCCGTTATCATATCCCTAGAACAGCCACTTATGTTCTAAAACTGCTTCCGACTGTTTCTCCAAGATTGGATCAATATCAACTTATTGCATCTAGTGCAAGAACAACATCTGGTGTGGTACTTGACATCTCATGATTGACTCAATTGCCTAAGCAAGTGATCTGCCAATCATGCACATCCCTCTCTACTTTAGTCTAAAAGACACCTTTAGAGAGGGCGACTCCATTACTTGCAGGTACACTACCGTGCCAGGAGTCGTCCATTCTAAATACTCTTAGAATGCTGTCAAAGTACCCTGATTGGGAAACCACCCAAATCTAGATCTAAAACTATAGATCTAGTAACCAGTATGTCTGATACAATGTCCAAGTCCCTTGTGGAGAAACCACTGTGTGACGACCAAAGTATAACCGATCGTAGTAAAAGAATATCACTTCCTACTACCTTCTCAACAGATCCATCCCCTATTCTGATGACGTCAAACCTATGACTGTCACATCAGAAACAGATGATCTATCTCTGCTACATCTGCTTTAGTCTATAAATAGACATAAGCCTGATGTCCACCAATGCTTCCGCTGCTCCCACTGACTACGACAACCCTCTGGCAGAGTCATATACACGTACACTTCTGAAGCTAGTTCAGAACGACGCTATACTCATCCTCCTGCCGGGTCTCGCAGCCTGGAACAACAACAATGGCAAGTGTGGGTAAACAAGAACTTCCCTGTCACCGTCCTTGAGGCTACCGAAGTACCTCTCGGGTGCCTGAAGTTACCCACCTTATCTGCGGAGTGGCCAATGGAATGTCAAATCAGATTGAATCTTCAGGTTCCTTATTAAATCTTCAGTAATCGTTTGCGGTTCTGGAATCACTTCCAGTTCTACCATACTCCCACTGCTGTTTTTGAAAAAATCCATTTTTAATAAAACTGTGGCGAGTCTAGAACAATATTTCTATTGATCTACCAGATGGTAGAAAGTCAACCCTCGTCATAGCCTGGGTCAACCCACAAACAGCCATTACAGAAACGTGCCTTGAGTTATCCAGAGTCTGGTTTTAATCATAAGCCAGACAACTCCCCGTACCTTAACAACGTTAAGATATGAACTGTTCTATATCCAATATAGAACCAGAGGCACTGATTTAATTGAACCAGATTCAAATCATGCAGCTTTCTCCAGTGCATGTCAACTAAATGGAAGGAGGTCGATCAGCGTTACTCAACTTAGGAATACTTCCAATTATGAGTAACCTGAAAGAGAAGTAATTTCTCTTTATCATTACTATTAACTGAATACCATACACAAGTATCTACATCTTCGATCACTTTGAAGAATCCCGATACTTGCTATACCTGGTTCTCTACTTTATTCAAATACCTATAACTCCTCAAAACTTAGACCCTGTGTTTCTACGAAACACATGTCTAAGAACTAGAGAAGTCAAAAGTAAACAGAATACAGTACGAGGACCAACCCCTCTGTCCTGATGGACACTGGACAACATACAATACTCTGTATAAGTCCCTTGAGTCTAGTGACTCATTCACTGTGTGTCGTAGGTTGAAAACTGTACTTTTGGTTAAGAAGAATTACACCGCTGTTTAATGCTCCTTACCTAACCATCCACTGATATAGGTAAATGTCATCGACATAATATCAAAAGGTATATCTCACTCTATGAAAATAGACGTACAGATATATCAATTTGAAATTGGTGCATAACCGCGGATATTCAAAACCAAATAATTGCTAACTTGCAAACAACCCAGGTGACTTCCTCAAAAATGAGGATGATCACCCAATTCCCAATAACTCACTCCCACTCATCATCTGTAAAACCATACAGATGTGAGAATCATACCTGGTAAATACATACCCTGGAGTAAGTGTCTAATCGGGAAATCAGTTTTCCATTAACAGTACACAGTGAAACTGAAACATTGAAATGTTTCGTTGGGGTACTTTGGTATTCCTAGTAATGCCTCTTCCATATTCACGACTGTAACCGTATAGTTCTATGCCACCTCTCAAATCCCTTCATATGTCTTTAGTCTTTACCTTCTGCACACCCCTTTAGGCCAATTGGTTTTCTTCCCTCCCTACCGTTCGGCACCAGCCTATGGTTTGGAAGAAGACTATCCAAAAAGCATAAAGGGTGTACTGTCCTAATCCTAGGAGCACTCGCAATACGAGAGAAGGTGAAGATAAAAGACACCTGAATGTACTTTATTCCTATTTCTCCTGAACCAGGATCCATCCCCGAACTGGAACAAGTTCCTTTCGAGTTCGTATATAACCATACGATGGATTATCCAATAAAATGGGATCTTCGTAGTGATACGGAGTGTCCTGGAGAAATACAAAGGTGATTTAGGATTGGCGAAGAAATACTTGGTTTGGTCGTGAATAGCAGTCGCAATTTACTTTGCCCTCTTACTAATCCCTTGCTTTGTCTTAATCTTAATACCTTCTGTACACCGTTTAGGCTAACTGGTTTTCTTCATTCCCTACCGGTCGGCACCAGCCTATGGTTTGGAAGAAGACTATCCAATTTGCGTAATAGGTGTACTACTCCTAAACCAAGGAGTACTCGTAACTTGAGAGGAGGCAAAAAGGAAAAGACAACTGAATAATCCTATTCGTTTTCTCCAGAACCGGAAACCATCCTCGAATTCCTTCGAGTTCGTATCTAACCATACGATGGTTTTGTCCAATGGAAGTGGACGTTCGCAGTAATACGGGGTGTCCTGGAGAAAAGGGTAAAAGTAGGAGTGGCAATGAGGTCTGCAACTCTGACAATCCAAAAGCCAGTGTTAAGAAGGTTCGGTCAACTTGGTCACTGAGTCATAGTCTTAGGGTCGGGTCAATGGTCGCTGCCAGAGAGAGAGAGAAAAGAAACACTCAGCGTGCACTCTATCCTAGATCAGAATGGTTACCAATTTATCTAATCTGGAAACCTCCCACTGTACCTCAAATTCTCCTCCAAACCTGAAAGAAGAATTAGTCGGGGTCACCCGAGGAGTAAACCAACTCATCAGTGGGAATCGGGATCCAACTCTCATCGCATGATAACGTGACGGAATCCGCTCACGGTATCACACTCCAGAAGGTATGCGCATATCTGGCAAGTTTCAGTTCTTTTGAAACTCCCGATGTGATTTCTGCCCCATGCTCTTATGACCTTGGCGAAGGTCAACAAATCATAAGTCACATGTCAAGTTCTACCCGTCATTATCCAGGTTAATTTGAATCCACCCGTACAAGCCCTTGACGAAGGTCAACAAGGCTATACGACTGTCCCAAACCAACGCATCTATCTATGCAGCAGAAAAGCAACAAGCAGCTACCATACACTATGCCTTGACGAAGGTCAACAAACATAGCATGAATACTACTTGCTACCCGTCTGAAATGACGGAGGGCTACGAATGGTTTCTGGCGAAAACCTTTAACGTAAAGAACTTGATATCGTCGAAGGAACGGATAGCTTTTTAAAAAATACAGTGACGAAAACCTTTACTAAAGAGGTCACTCCCGGTGAAGGGATCTCGGCTCTTTCCCCGTAGAATGGGGTGCAGGATATTCCAACTGAATACCACGGTGCAAAGCAAAAGTAATCGGCTATAGTAAAGTTAATGCCCTGATGCAAACTTCTGTCTAAGGGGTCACTCCCGGTGAAGGGATCTCGGCCCTTGCCTCGTCGACTGAGGAGCAGGATATTCCAATGAATATCACGATGCAAAACAAAAGAGAACGCCCTTGCAATAACAGCTTTTTGAAAAGTGTTCCAACAACATCAGATTAGGTTTGTTTTTAACTTGCATTGATCCGAATCAATGCAGTCCCATCAATTGATCACACCACAAAGAACGAAAATATACTGACGTACGTATATGCCATCCGCATTCGCCACTGGGTCCCGTCATCACTCGTTAGGTTAGCTTACTAACGACAGAGCGGGGACTGGACTAGCGCGGATGAAAAACATATACAACATCTACTAATATATATACCAATATATTATATTTCGCTCAAGGCGTGAAAAGAAATGCAACAACACAGAAATGTACAGCATCACAGAACAATACAGATATCTGGGATCCCCGGGTTTCACAGAGCCACTACTGAAACCCGACGTTCCCCTGGTCGTGTGGATAGCCTGTGCAATGAAATCCTAGACCCCTACGGGCGCGGCAAGTCACCCGCCAAAACCTGAAGCGAGGCAGCCCCCTTCAGCTCCGTGAATGGACCACCCAGCACTTCACGGAATCCGGTAACTTGGGCACCCCTCCTGGGTCAACCTGTACCCCCTACGAGTGCGGCGAATAGCCCGCCAATCCCAGAGTGAAGCCCCCTCCGTCCCAATGCCATGAGATGCGGGCTTGTTGCCCTCCAGAACCCGGCTATCCGTGCACCCCACCGCGGGGTAATCCTAGTACATAATGTAAAATATACATACACCGGGTACATCGACCGCAACCAGGTCGTGCCCCAAAAGAATAATACAAACAGGCAGTGACGGCAGTCCACATGTCGGACGCTCGCCCCGCAATATCAAATGTACATAATACAACCACACAGTACTAGCATTGCATCCAGGCTATCCCCACGACCGATCCGCAACATCACAGCATAAACATAGAACATCAACGTGAAAGTCACGTTCGCAAATCCGTCTAACCGGGCTATAGCAGTTAGACCGGATTTACCGATCGAGTGACATTCACGGTCGCAGATATAATGTAAATACTGTGAAAAATGTGTTTTAAAATATTCCGATTGATCAAACAATTAACAACTGGGCCCCAAAGAAAACTGTAGCACACACAGAAATAATTGGCCCAACTTTAATATTCCAGAAACCACATTTTCAACTCAGGAACACACTGGAAAAATTTGGGGGGGTGAACAGTAAATTCCGCGGCGGAAGCGCCGCACGAGGTGGGGTTTCGCGGCGCTTGCGCGGCGGAATAGTGAGATCATTTTGCCAAATTTTTTCAGTATGCTTCTATCTCCCTGCACATCACTCTGAGACAACCAGAAAAATTTTTGGACTCAAAAAAAATTCGACAGAAACTGATGTGCATGAAATACGTGTTTTCGGGATTTTGTTCGATCGGAAACGTAAAACACATTACACAAAGCTAGACGAAGTTAATGGCGAGGCTCTGATACCACTGTAAGTGCACGGCGGCGCCCCGGCCGTCAACCAGACGGCCAAACGCGGAAACGGTAGTAAACTAAAATTTTGCGGACTTTGCAAACCGGCACCACCGCGCACTAAACCCCGGATCGTAACCATTAACAAGTCTAAGCTAACTAGAATACGGGTTAGAGATGTATACCGACGATCCAAGTCCTCCGGTCTTCATCTCCACTCCGATCTCCTCGCGGGATCTCCGGTCGTCGCCTCCTCGCCGGAAGGGCACCACGTCGCCTGCATCTTTTACGGGCTCCCGCCTCTATACCGAGGCAACTCGGGCATGAAGCCGGCAACTCGACATGCTCAAGATGTGCTGTAGGAAGTGTAGTGCTTTGTCTCTTTGGGGTTTGTTGCCTTTGGATGGAGGAATGGAGAATAGAAAAATGGTGCTTGCATTTTTCTAGCAAGAAAATGAGATCATGGATGAAACTCTCAAGATGGAGCTCTCTTCTTCTTCTTCTCTCTTTCTTTTTCTCTCTTGAAAAAATGAATAATCTCTCATCCAAAGAGAATGGTGGAGGAATGATATGAAGCATCAAGGGAGGTGAGTGTAGGAGAAGAAGGAGGTGACCACATCCAAGGGACAAAGAAACATACAACCATGCTTCACTTTTTAAACCCATACCCTCACTTTCTCACAAGTCAAAGCAAGTCATGGTGCAAAGAAAAGAAAGCTATCATAATCAATCCATTATGCAATAAAACCCCTCCACTAAAGTTATTTGCATAATTGCAAATAACCCCCTCCATCGGAAAAGTCCGGCCGGGAAAGAACAAATGAAAACCGGCCGGAACGGAAAGCAAACTGGCAACTCCAGAAAACTGGTCCCGTAATAAATTACAGGAAAACCCCACACTGTGCATACACACCCGCATTTGTATTCCGTCCGGATACAAATGCAAAAAGACAAAATCTACACTGTACTAAACTAGGACCGGCTTAAACCAAAGCCGGCTAGCAATATCTGTTCGATCCTGATCCGTGCAATACCGCACGTATCTGATCGAACCCTGCCATATACCTATACGGCTACTAGTACAAAACCGTCCGATCCTGATCCGTGCAATACCGCACGTATCTGATCGGACCCTGCCATATCTCCATACGGCCTCTACAGCGTTTCGCCCGAAAGCTTGAGTAACTGAAAGTGTGGTGGACTCTAAAGACTCGTCAATACTATGGCTGTGGATTTAACCACTAGCACGTCAGAGGTATAAGCCAATACGTAACGGGCCACCAGCTATTGACTAAAAGGGACGTCGATGAGGAAGCTCACCCCGACACCCAACTGAGCCTGTCAGTGACAATATCCGTGCAGTCCGGTCCGTTCGTCTATGAGTATCGCATGGCGGGCCTAGGGGGTTGGTAAAAGTCAGACCCCCAAAAGCGGTACAAGTCGTGTCGGAGTGTAGCCCAGAACACCCTGAGATACTACTGGAATACCTACCAGTAAATCTCCTGCCTTGGCCAAGGTCTTTGTGTAATGGCTCTCCTAGACACAGCGCGACCTCACCCCCAATACCGGGAGAGACGAACCCCTGAAGATCCGCTCACTGCCTCCATGTGGCTCGGGACTGTACCCAACTAAAACCTGTTTGCACGACTCCTTTGAGCCGTGGTAGGGTAGTAATCAAAGTACAGTGGGAACTCACACGAGACAAATGACGATCCCCAGGTCGATGAACTAACCTGCACACATGTCACCAGGGAACTGCCATCTGACGTCTGGTATATGACCAACTAGCATATTCCCGGCGAGTCCTGTCCGGTGTACTCATAACTCAATGAGCACCTGTATACATCTTAGGTGAACCAACTGACACCAATGGCTTGTGAGACCGGCCACCGCCCCTCGTCGGGGTCTTGACTGTATACACTAGTCTACTCTGGAGTATCGATGCCCTATCTCGAGACTCCTACGACTAGGGACCTTTTAAGGATGTGCTTATAGACTCCAGCTCTCACTTATATGATCGCCCTCATACTGCTGGCAGTCAAGCAAGAATCCTAGGGGCTCTATCAACGTGCAATAGCGACATGTCAGGTCGCCTAAAGCAGTACACGATGATAAAGGTAAACCAGATAGCATACTATCATCTCGAGTAAGACTGTCCTACCGGGATAGGTCCTCCCTCAATCATTGCAATCACGTGCCTGTGATTCAATAATTGACTCTGAGGGCACTATCTCCAACAGAAGCAACACAGGAAATTTGGATTCCTGACTCGGCAACTCGGCGGCGGAAGCGCGGCGGATCGGTGCGATCCGCCGCGGTTCCGCGGCCGCGTTGCCGATTCAGGAGTCCAAATTTCTTGGGTGTTCTTCTGGTGTCTTTTTAAGCTTTCTGAACTTACCTGAAAAATTTTTAGACTTCATTTAAATTTCGACAGAAACTTGATAAATTGGTGGTTTCCGGTTTCGTTTTTTCCGTTCGAAATTCGTACAAATTTGCAATTAAGTTATTTATTGTTTAGCGAGGCTCTGATACCACTGTAAGTCGATGTACTACACCCCAATACTTGTGGGGAGGCGGAATTTTCAAAAACGAACTTGTTTAGTGAACGAACATCGACTAACCGTTTGAATCGAAGCTAAACTATAAATAACCAAACACAAAGTGTTTCTAAACTACTGTGTTTAGGGATTATACCTAATGAACCAACTCCTTCGTCTTTACGAACTCCTTGTTCTCCTCGGCCTTCTCGAAGTAGTAGACGATCCACCCGAGAGCAAAACTCCAAGCTTAGCCTCTAAACTTGAGGCAACTAACCTTCTTGGATTGCTAATCAAAGAAGATAGATTGAGATAGAGTGATGGTTATGGATTGTTTAGTCTTACTAACCCTTGTACTCAACTCATGAGAGGGGAGGATTAGTCTTTTGAAGAGAGAGAGCTTGAGGAGAGAGAATGTGTAGATTATTATCAAGTGAGAATAGTAAGTTATCATAATATATATGAAACTTTAAATTTCATCAATAAAAGAAAACTAAATGATGAATAATCAAGTTTCATAAATATCCAATGGTGATTCACAACCATGACTCATTAAGCATTTACTATGCATTAATGATATGTATGAATCACCCTCATGACTCACTAAACCCAATTAATGCATATGACACCTAAACCTCCTTAGTCACCACTTCTAGAAGCTTCTCGCACAATTACGAGAACGCCCCTCCAATCCGCAAAAATACGGAAAAACTTTAGACTGTAAAAATCCAATAACCGGATACCAGTAACTGGCTTAAACCAAAGCCGACTGGTAAAAACTGTCCGAAAGTCGTACGCGCGTAAACGCACGTATGCGTCCGAACCCTTGTCGTAAAACCATACGACCTCTATATCGTTTCGCCTGGAATAGGAAACTCTCTGTATGGGACTCTAGAGACTCGACTACTACGCTGGCAGTGGGTTTAACCACAGACCGCAAGCGGCACTAGTTGTACGTAACGGTCCCCAGGTAGTTGTCGATAAGAAGGCCGATGAGGAAACCCATCCGAACTCCTACTAAGTCTGATGTGACAATCTCCATACAGTCCGGTCTGTTCGTCCTAGACTATCGCATATCCTGCCTAGGGGGCGGCAAGCGTCAGTCCCCTAATAGCGGTATAAGTCGTGTCGGAGGGAAGCCCATTACACCCTGAGAAACTACTGGAACCTACCAGCAAATCTCGCTTGCCCTGGCCAGGGACTTTGCATAATGGCTCTCTGACACAGCGCGATATCTACTCCCAATACCGGGAGGGACGAATCCTGTCTAACCGCCACTGCCTCCAAGTGCTCGGGACTGCACCCAACTGCTACCTGTTTGCACGACTCATTTGAGCCGTGTTAGGGTAGCAATCTAAGAACAGTGGGACACACTCGAGGCGAAGTAGCAGTGTCAAGTCTGCAGACTACGCTGTACTCATGTCACCTGGGAACTGTTCACTGACGACTGGTATAAAACCAACCAACGGTTTCCTGTGAGTCCTGTCCGGTGTACCCGTAACCTAACGAGCACCTGTATACTATCTCCAGTACGACGTACTGACGGCTGTGGGACAGACCATCTCCCCAACTGGGATGAGAAGCGTACACACTAGTCTACTCCGGAGTACCGATGCTCTGTCTCGATAATCCAACGACTAGGGACCTGAATAAGGATGTCTTGTAGACTACCCAGCCCCCACTAGTGTGACTGCCATCACAATGCTGGTAGTCAAGCAAGATCCTAAGAGCTCTATCAATACGTATACTCATATATTAAGATAGAAAAACCAAGTAGCATACTACTATGTTTAGCAAGACTGTTATATACATGTGAATATCCCAAGCTTCCATTAAGTAATATACAAACTAGTATGATACAGTAATGGCCTTCTAGGGCATAAACACTAACATGAGCAATATACGGATATTGTTCTACAGTCTCTCCCCCCTGCCTTTGCTCCGTTCATAGTAAATTTCAATATGAATGATTTGGAGAAATCATTGCCTGAACTTCTCAATATGTTGAGAAGTGCAGAGAACACGTTGAAAACGGCAAGGACTCCCGCTCTGCTTGCTGGGCCATCTTCCTCTTCATTCCCAAAAGCCAAGGCCAAGGGAAAGAAGAAGAAGAAGTCTATCACACAGAAAGGAAGAGTTAGAAAGGCAAAGGGGAAAGACAAAGCCGGGGTTGTGGGAAACAGGAAAGGAGAATGTTTTTACTGTAAAAGGTCAGGACATTGGAAACGCAACTGTGCTGAATATCTTGCTGATCTCAAGAAGAAGAAGCATGCTGATGCTTCCACTTCAGGTGTGTTTGTAACTGAAAACTGTTTTTCTTTAAACTCTGCATCCTGGGTATTGGATACCGGTTCTGCTTCTCACATCTGCAATTATATGCAGGGATTGAGAAATAGTAGAGTTTTAAAGATAGGAGATCATACTCTGCGGGTTGGAAATGGTTCCAATATACATGCTGTATCCGTGGGAGAGTATCATCTAGGGTTGCCGTCAGGAAGTATTTTGGTTTTGAACCCGTGTTATTTTGTACCAAGTATGCTGTGTAACATAATATCCGTTTCTTTGTTGGACAATGAAGGATATCATTTTATATTGCAAAATAATGTTATGAACATTAACCTGAATCAAGAGTTGATTGGGTATGGTACACTAAATAACGGTATTTACGTCCTGAACCAACACACAGTTTTCAATATACAACATACTAGTAAAAGAAAGTTTTCAGATATAAATGAAGCTTTTCTTTGGCATTATAGACTTGGTCATATTAATGAAACAAGACTAAACAAGTTACATAAAGATGGATATTTAAATCCGTTTGAATATAAATCTTATGCGACTTGCCAGTCTTGTATCAAAGGTAAAATGACCAAAACTCCGTTTAGTGGACACGGAGAGAGAGCTGGTGAACTCTTAAGCCTCATACATAGTGATGTATGCGGACCAATGTCTACACTTGCTAGAGGTGGTTTTTCATACTTCATCACTTTTACTGATGATTTCTCAAGATTCGGACACGTGTTTTTGATAAAGCACAAATCTGAAGCCTTTGAGAAATTCAAGGAGTATAAACTTGAAGTAGAGAAGCAAACAGGCTTGAGCATCAAGAAACTTCGATCGGATCGAGGTGGAGAATATTTAAGTACAGAGTTTCTAGACTTCTTAAAAGAGAATGGGATTCTCTCTCAGCTCACTCCTCCTTACACACCGCAGCACAATGGTGTGTCAGAACGGAGGAATCGTACCCTATTGGATATGGTACGATCCATGATGTGTGATGCTGAGTTACCGCTTTCCTTTTGGGGACATGCATTGGAGACAGCAATGTATCTATTGAACAGGGTTCCAACCAAGACCGTGTCTACCACTCCATATGAGATGTGGAATGGAAAGAGACCATCTCTTAAAAGGTTTAGGATTTGGGGTTGTCCGTCTTTTGTTAAAAAGCAGAATCAAGACAAACTCGAGACACGATCGGTCATGTGTAAATTTGTGGGGTATCCAAAACATTCGTATGGATATCTATTCTACCACAAAGAGGAACAAAAGGTGTTTGTTGCTCAGCATGCCACATTTTTGGAAAATGAGATCTTTACGGAAAGTACTAATGGCAATGTGGTAGAACTAGAAGAGGTTCTAGATACACAAATTACTCAGGAGGAATTGGTTGAAACTGATGTTGCAGTAGAACTTCAAGAACCTCAGTCGCTCAGGAGGTCTAGTAGAACTTCTCGTGTACCAGAGAGATACTATGGGTTTCTCATAGATGGTGATAGAGAAGATTGCATCATGGATGATGATGACCCTACTAGTTTTCAGCAAGCTATCACGAGTGGTGACTCAGTGAAATGGCTGGAAGCAATGAGATCCGAAATGGAGTCAATGTACACCAACAAAGTATGGACTTTGGACGTTGCGCCTCCTGGGATAAAACCCGTTGGGTGCAAATGGATATTTAAGAGAAAGATTGGTGTAGATGGACAGGTGGAGACCTATAAAGCAAGGCTTGTAGCGAAAGGTTTTCGTCAAAGACCAGGCTTGGACTATGATGAAACTTTCTCTCCGGTAGCAATGCTTAAGTCCATTAGGATCCTACTTGCTATTGCTGCTCACTATGATTATGAAATATGGCAGATGGACGTGAAAACAACATTTCTAAATGGTGATTTAGAAGAATGTGTTTTTATGGATCAGCCAGAGGGCTTCATTGATAGTGGGAGCAGCGGGAAAGCATGTAGATTGCTTAAATCCATTTATGGATTAAAGCAGGCCTCAAGGAGCTGGAACATCTGCTTTGATGATACAATCAAAGAGTTTGATTTTGTCAGAAATGAAGATGAACCATGTATTTATAAGAAGATTGTAGGGAGTACTGTCACATTCCTCGTATTGTACGTAGATGACATTCTCCTGATAGGAAATGATGTTCCTATGCTACAATCGGTCAAACTATTCTTATCACAAAGGTTCTCCATGAAGGACCTGGGTGATGCCTCGCGCATTTTGGGCATTAGGATCTATAGAGATAGATCCAAGAGGTTATTGGGACTGTCCCAATCAAAGTACATAGACACCATTCTAAAGAGGTTTAGTATGGAAGATTCCAAGCGTGGTGCCTTGCCTGCTAGTCATGGAATCACTCTCTCTAAGGACTTCTGTCCGAAGACTGATGAAGAGAGAGCTCGCATGAGCGTTATACCCTACGCTTCAGCCGTGGGATCTATAATGTATGCGATGTTGTGTACTCGCCCTGATGTGGCTTATGCACTGGCTGTAGTAAGCAGGTGTCAATCCAACCTAGGGGAGAAACATTGGATAGCAGTGAAGAACATTCTTAAGTACTTGCGAAGGACTAAAGAATTGTTCTTGGTGTATGGTAATGGGGATCTCCAGATGGAGGCCTTTACCGATTCCAGCTTCCAAAGTGACAAGGATGACAGCAAATCAATCTCAGGGTTTGTATTTACCCTAAATGGAGGAGCGGTTAGTTGGAAGAGTTCCAAACAGGACACCGTTGCAGACTCCACGATGGAAGCTGAGTATATTGCTGCAAGTGATGCTGCTAAGGAAGCCGTCTGGATGAAGAAGTTCGTTGCGGAACTAGGAGTAGTTCCAACCATTGTTGATCCAATACCATTGTATTGTGATAATAATGGAGCTATAGCATTAGCCAAAGAACCAAGGTCCCATCAGAAGTCCAGACACATCCTAAGGAGATATCATCTGATCCGGGAGATAGTAGATCGCCAGGAGATCGAGATTCGGAGAGTAGATACAAAGGATAACACAGCAGATCCATTCACCAAGGCACTTCCACAGCCGCAGCATGAGCGACTGTTTGAAATGTTGGGTATGAGATACGCCAATAACTGGCCTTAGTGCAAGTGGGAGATTGTTAGTAATATGTATGCCCTAAAGGCCATTATAAGTATAGTGGAAACTTGGAAATATAATCTATAGAGATAGATGACTTTCTTGCTCAACATGATAGTATGCTATCTGGTTTACTTTATCTTGATATGTAGATTTAATCATTTACACATGCTGATAAAGCCCAAAGGATATTTGCTTGACTACTGTGATTATGATGCAGATCATACTAGTGGGGCACGTATAGTCTATAAGCATATCCTTGAACTGTTCCTAGTCGAGGGTGTATCGAGACAGGGAATCGATATTCCAGAGTAGACTAGCATATACTATTCTTGTCCCATATGATGGGCGATGGATGATCCCATATCCATCTGGTGAGGAGACACCAAAGATTGTATGCGGGTGCTCAATGGAGACTGGGTACACTGAACGGACTCGCCGAGAACTCCTATGTGGTATTATATCTATCGTCGGATAGCAGTTCTCAGGGAACACTGGTACAGGTTAGTCTGTAGTCCCGAGATCGTCATAGAGTCTTGTGTGTCCTCCCACTATACTTTGGTCTCCACCCTACCACGGCTCTACTGAGTCATGCAAACAGGTGGTCTTTGGGTACAGTCTCGAGGCGCATGGAGGCAATGAGCGATAGGAGGGGTTTCGTCTCTCCCGGTATTGGGGGTTGATGTTGTGCTATGCTCGATTGGCTATAACATGAAGTCCCTGGCCAGGGCTGCTGAGATTTACTGATAAGAGTTATCAGTAGTTCCTCAATCTGTTATGAGCCATACACCAGCATGACTTATTGAGTTACTGGGGTCGACGATTCCATCCCTAGACTCGATATGCAGCATATCTGACGAAGAGACCGGACTGTACGGTAAGTGTTGCCAGTTGGCTCGACGGGAGTTTTTACAGCTTCGCTGGTTTTCTTCTGATCGTTTCAATACCCAGGTGGCCGTTATGTTTAGCTGACCTCTTGCGGCTTGTAGATGTTTGATATGATCATCATCTACTGTTGGCGTATTGACGAGTCTTAGAGTCCCACAATGAAGTTTCCTGGCTCCGGCAAAAAGGTGTGGTGTGCATATGAGATATGCGCGGGACCCAATTAAATACAGTTATGTGATAACGTATATTAATCGGGCATTTTCTATTTGTCGGATCGTATTTGATATGACCGGTTTGCTAAATCAAGTGTTGATTTAACAAATTACATTTAGATTAAATCTTTAATTAAATCCTTTTGTATGCATGCATGTATGCACATGATGATGTGCATGGACACATACATGCATACATAGTATCATGGTTGATGATACAAGAATGGTGGCAATGCAAGACTTATATTGAAGCTTTTAATTTGTATTTATCATTTTAAGTTAATCTAAAGAATATCCACTCATGCTCCTTTATTCTTTAGTGGGTAAGCTTTATTTAACTTAATGAAAAGAATTTCCACCCATGCTTAATTCTTTATGAAAAGAATTTCCACTCATAATTATAGTGGTAATGGAATAATGGTGATTATTCCTTCTCATCACTATAAATAGCTTCATATGTGATATGAAACAAGGTGTACAAAACAATGAAACAACAAGGGAAAAATTGTGAACAAGGGTGTGAAAACAAGTTATCATATGTGATATGATAGAAAGCTCAAGCCACCATTATCTTCTTCTTCCTCTCTTGATTTTTCTCTAGAGTGAAATTGATAAAAGAAAAGGATTTCAATTGAAGAACATAAACCACATTATCATACTACACACATCTAGCCGATTTGTGTAGGGTGTTTGCTCTACTTCGTTTGCGAAACAAGTAAGGCAAGGAGCTTTAGGCAAAGGGACTTCGGGTGGATCATCGTGGACAAGGAAGGCTTCCATCGATCCATTCCAAACTCTCATAGTGCCAAGGAGTCACCGAGGGAGATCTACAAAGGTTGTAATATCTACTCTTAGTGATAGTTTTACATTTGCATGTGATGCTTAGTTGTATGAATCCCTAAAACTTCTAGTTTCGATTCTTGTCGAGTTAACTTAGCACCTCTAAAATTTTGATTATGGCATATGTGATGCTACCGAACCCTTGACGAGGTGCTAGGCTAGCCCAGCAAGGTCATCATCTCATGATGCATTCCTCGCTACTACTGTCATCGAGAAACCGAAGTATCTCTCAGGCAGATGAGGAACCCTACCAGATCGGCGGAGAGGCTGAGATTCTTCGGGAACTATTGAATCGTTTGGTTCTACCAAATCATCAGCTGTAGTTTGTATAGATGGAAATCCTTCCAGTTCTACAGAACTGACCTTGCCTCGGGCTTGTTCGGATTTTTCTTTTGACATAGGCTGGACAATCCCAAATCTTAACTTGCTTAAGAGATGGGCTCTTCCCATACCATATCACATATGGAGTGGTAGGCACTGATTTGATTGGAACCCAATTCAATAGGTATTCCGCTTCTCAAGTGCATAACCCCCAAAAGGAAACAGGTAACTCAGTAATACTCATCATAGAGCGCACCATATCTAATAGGGTGCGATTGCTCTGCCCCGATACACCGTTGTGCTGTGGTGTATATGGAGGAGTAATGCTGAGAGAGAATCGCATTCTCCTTTAGAATAGTCCAGGATCTCCATGCCTCAGTATTCTCCTCCCTGATCTCATCAAAGGACATAATACTTATTCCTGTATTGGTTCTCTATTTCTATCTTATATTCTATGATTTTCTCAAAAGGTCCAGACTTACGTTTCAACAGGAACATGCGTCCGAATCTTAAAAGATCATCAGTGAATGTAAGAAAGTATAAAAAACCATTCCTGGCATTTGTAGACTGGGGAATTTTATACATCATCATATATCAGTCCCAAGAGTTTCTCTAACTCATTCTCTATTTTAAGTAAATGGAGCTATGGTCATTTTATCTTTGTGACATGACTGCCAAGTTTCACAAGATGTAAATTAAAACTAATTTAAATATCCATCGAAATGTAACTTAGCTAGTCGGGTCGCATTGATATGACCTAGTCTACAATGCCTCAAGAAAGATTCGTTCTTTTCTGAACTCTTCCTCTTGTGTGTGTTCTGTACGTTAGGAACTGTGGTTTGATTTAGAATGTATATGCTTTTAGATAACGTGCCTGAACCGATCAACTCTTGATATAGGAAATGTTTAAAACTTTATCCAACAATACAAAATTATATCCTTCTTTACTAAATAAAGAGACTGATATGATGTTGTATATCAGGTTCGGTATCTAATAGCATTCGTTCAGAATCAATGTATTTGGTAATACAGGGTGATAACTACTAACACCTTGGCTGCAACAATTGCACCGTTTCCAACTCTTGAAATTTTATCACCCGTTCTCAGTTCTCTACCTATCTCTAGCCCATATAACATATTAATATATGGGATCCTGATCCGGTATCAAATACCCAGGACGTAGAGGATACTGAGAAACAATTCTATGTAATGAACACACCCAAAGAAGATGCATCATCATGCACTTTCTTCATTTGGGCGTCATGGGAATCCTAGTATTCCTTTAATTCCTGCTCGGTCTTATAACAATTATAAATTAGAGCGGGACCAACATACCCCAGCTCAGTATAACAAGCGGGTCCGATCAATACATCCATATTATTATCTTGATTAAGGCGTGACATGGTCACTATCTGGAGAGAGAGAGAGAAGAAAACACTCTGCATGCGCTCTTGCAAGATTAGATTGGTTATATATTTTATCTAATCAGGATGGCTCCCACTGTTTTTATCAAATCTTCCTTCAAACCTTAAAAGGAAAGACTAGCCGGGATTAATTACACTCTACAAGTTCGCCAATCTTTCAGCCAGGCCAGTGCCGGTACTTTGAGGGAGGTTCCCCGTGCTTTCGTATGGACCTAATTAAAATAAACCTCGGCTTCCCAGGGGCGTAACCCCGTTGACACCTTTCTAGACACCTACTTGATTGGCTAATTGTGAAGTGCAAAACTCTCCCAGGAGTAACAATTACACGCAGTGGGTATCGGGATCCAACTATCATATAGAAGGTATGCTATCTCATTGCAAATTTCAACACTTGAAACTCCCGATAATGGTTTTTACCCCTAGCGCTTATGACCTTGGCTATGGTCAACAAATCATAAGCACTAGTCAAGTTCTACCCGTCATTTCATGATTAATTAGACCCACCCACATGACCCTTGGCTAAGGTCAATAAAGTCACATGACTGACTTAACTAATCGTATCATATGCTGTGTAGGAAGACATCACTTAGCTACCGTACACTACGCTTCGGCTATGGTCGACAAACGCAGCACGAATACTAAGTACTCTACTTCGTAAAATGATGGAGGGTTGCAGATGGTTTTTAAGAAAACCTTTAACGCTTTGAACTTGATCTCGTTGCAGAATCAAATGATTTTAAATGGAGTGTTTTTGAGGCTTTTGCTAGTTTCGCTAAAGAGGTCATTCCCGGTGATGGGATCTCGGCTCTTTCCCCGTCGAATGAGGTGCAGGATATTCACAATACCACTGTGCAAAGCAAGAACTAGAAAAGAAGTCAAAAGACAAAACTGAAGGTTGTAGCATATGCTAGTTATTGCTAAAGAGGTCACTCCCGATGAAGGGATCTCGGCTCTTTCCTCGTTTAATGAGGTGCTGGATATTCTACAAGGAATACCACTATGCAAACCAACAACTAGAGCTACCTAATTTTTTTGAAATTCAATTCCACAACATCTTTTAGGTTTATTTTCTTTCATTAATCTCATTAATGAATGTGCCATCATTTAAGTCACCTAAACATCACAGATAAATACAACGTACGCTTATGCCATCCGCATTCGCCTCGATGTCCCTTCATGTACCGTTAGGTTAGGTAACTAACGGCAGAGCGGGACAGGGCTGGCACGGGTGTAAAACACAAGCAACGTCTATATAATATATCATATATACTATATACAGTATCTATCTGAACATATCACATGATCATATTATAGATAACGCAGCAGAAAATAACATATGAAATATTAGATATACTAGGATGTTCGTGTTTTATTTTTAGCCTATATAAAACACGGATTCCACGGTCGTGATGAATAGCCAAACCCACATCCATAGACCCCTACGAGAGCGGCAAGCAACCCTACCAATTCTAGAGTTAGGAGACCCAGACTCGACTCCTCGAGATGGTCTCCCACTGGACTCTGGAATCCGGTTACTTGTGCTCCCTGATCAGTCGAAAATACTGTATATTTTAACCGGTAATTTCCTTGTCATCTGCATACATATAGGAGAGTACGGTATTCATAATTCACATATTAGCTAATTGGTCGCAAAATATCAAATTGCATGTATTCGACCTTAAAACCGGAAATTCTAGGGAAATTAACTGCATTGCATTACATAGCATATTTTCTATATCTTGCAACCCCTATTTTGAAGTCTATGCAGGAAAAGAGATGCTTGCTCGATCAATACATTGGTCGACCATTACAATTGCTCGTAAATTCATTAAAAGCAAATCTGGTATCAACACAGAAGGGCAACTGCAATTCTAAACATCAAAGAATAACCAATACAGCATTACCAAGCCACAGCAGAAAGCCCAAGGCCCAAGCCCACCAATGCGCGGCGGATGCGCGGCCTAAAGCTATCTCATGCGGCGGTTGCGCGGCGGATCCAGGGACTTAGCTCCTCAAACTTCACCACAACTCCTGTTTTAGTACCTGCAGCTCAGAAATGCATACAAAAGTCCAGAAGAGTCCAGACACTTCCACCAGATCATCAAGCTCCTAAACTAGCATAAAACTTCTAGAACTTTCCTAAACCCTTGCTTAAACCCTAAGCTAAAGCCCAACAAACTTGTCAACAAACTTTGGGAGGGAAAGTCCAATTCAAACCTAAACCTAGGTCTATAAATAAGACCCTAGGCTCACTCATTTCTCATCTTGGAAAATCAAGAAGGAACCATAGAGAGGAAAAGATTCAACATCTTAGATTTTAGCCATTCTCTCTTTCTCCATCTTCTTCTTCCTCAAGATTAGTGAGAAATCTTGTAGGAAACCCTAACCCTAAATCCAACCACAATTCAAGATCTTGAGTGCAAGCCAAGCAAGATTCCTTCAACCCTTTTATGAGCCGAGCCGATCTTCCATCGGGCAAGAGATCCAAAGTAGATCCACGATCCACGGAGTCGAGCGAAGCCGAGTCAACGATCGATTTTCTTTCTTCTTGTAGATCTTGAAAGAATGTATTGAAGTTGTTGATTAAATAAAAGGTGATATTTTCTTCTATCTTGTTTTCTTTAAAATTCCGCATCATGCTATCTTTACTGTTCTTGAATATTGTCTATGTGGTGATGCGTGAGTAAAACTCCGCTCGTTAAGGAGTCGAAACGATCTTTAGTATGATGATGTAGCAAATTTGTAATCGATTCTTGAATCCCACGAGTTTGTAAACCCTAGCAAATTCAAGAACCGACAACTCATTTTGTTTCGATGCTATCTTGAATGACATCAATCAAAATGAGGAAGTTAGGATCGTTTCTTGAAATTGTTAGAGGCTAGAATGTGAATGATTTCGACAACAGAACAAGGGATAAGATGAAACTCAAGTTTCACGAGAAAACCCTAACTCTTGTCGATGATCATCGATCTAGTATCAATTTCGAAGGACAAGAATACGAAATCTTGTAGACTACATCACATCTAAAGATCCGACCGATTCCTACGAGCCTTTCTATCATTCTTGATTGTTGTTTGGAAAATACATTTGAAACCCGATTCTTGTTGTTTATAGTTCTTGATTCTTTAGAAAAGATTAGTGACACACGAATACAAATCAATCAATTGAATCGTGTTTTCTCTTATTGTTGCTTAACATTTCATTTCAAACAAATAAAAGTACAAACGAATCTCGAGATCCCTGAGGACGATCCGCACTCATTCATTAACTTCAACTGACACCGTTGTTTGATTGCGGTCAAATATTTTTGGTTGTGATTTCTTTACTATTTGATTCGATTTATTACAATCACACAAAAATCATACGATCAAAATGGCGCCGTTGCCGGGGATCGCGCGCTAATTCGTTACATTTTATAGTTTGAAATGAAAGAATTATTACGTTTCATTTCTTGAAATCAAAATTCGTACAAACTCTTATACGTGTGTTGTGAATTGATTGCAAGGTGATCTGGAGCATTCTGTGCTGTGGAAAAATTATTTGGGATATACCAGAGAGCTGGAGATAGCAAAAGGAAGCAGCTGAAGAAATTTCGTACACTGTTCCCAACACTTGACCGCGGAAGGGCGGCAGATACATGCATATTGCGGCGGAAGAGCCGCAGTCTTAGGTGATCTCTGTACCATCTTTCTTCAGGTGATTTCTTGCTCTCTCCCCTCTCCCTTTTTAGCTCCAACTAATCCTTTCTGTAGGATTCTTTGCAAACAATAGCTGCGCCGCAAAAGCAAATTAAAATTGTGCGTGATTTTGCTTTTCTTTGTTGTTTTCATTACTAATACGGAAATTTAAGGGGCACGGCCAAATCCAAATTAGGTGGGGATTTCATTACCCTTCCTAGGCCCCGAAAACCACCAAACTTGCATCCACATTTACCCCCATTAACTAAAAGAAATCTAGAGATGACTCTAAGGACTGTCGCGCTCATTTAGGACAAGAGAGGGCCGTGGGTAATTCATTGCTTATCCGCGTTTTTCTGTGGTGCCTAAGGCGAGTGTGTCTAAGGCTAGTGGTTATTAATTAGGTCCACTGTAGTGGTGGTTCCTTCCCACTTACCTGGCACTTATCCGGCCACAGGGGGACAAAGAGGCAGTGAAGGATTGATCCCGCGACTTGTCTTTTGGCAGTTAGGAGCGGTCTAGAGCCGGACCTAGGTGACCATTAGATTCTAGGGTTTGTGTTGCTGCATTTGGTTGTCGCATCATTTTTTCAAAATCCGTCCCTTTTCAAAAGCAAACACCGCATTCATATTACCCCTAATTATAAGCCAACGCTGCCACTTGTACTAACCCTTTTTAGTACAAGATAGGCTGGACACGGGATTCTAGTGCCCGTTTAGTCCGCGTACCTTTTATCGACTCTGAAGTCGATAATTCTCCATTTACCTTTTCTTTACCTACTACCACACCCACACCGATGGATCCGAATCCATCCAACTTCTTTAACCCCAATCTGCCACCGTCCGTTGGTGCGCAGAATCCTCCACACATTTCTCTTCAGGAAAGATGTTATCCACTTAGAGGTCCTCTTTCGACCTGCTTATCCACACCACCAGCAAACGGGGATAACTTTGAAATAAAGCCCCAGTATATCAACCTTCTACCTAAGTATCACGGACTCGAGACCGAGGACGCTTACGTTTTCATTACCAAATTTGAAAACGTATGTGCTATGATGGGTACGTCTCAACTTTCTGTGGATGCGATGCGTCTACGACTTCTTCCTTTTACCTTGTGCGATATAGCCGAGAAGTGGCTATATAACACCACCGCACACTCCATCACAAATTGGGAAGAATTCGTCGCTGCATTCCTAAAGAAATTTTACCCAATCCAGAAGACGGCTCGAATCCGTAGCGAATTGAACCAATTTGCCCAGCTCCCTACCGAACCATTTTCGAAGTACTTTGAACGTTTCAAGGATCTAATGGTTCAATGTCCTCATCACGGCATCCCGAGATGGGAGCTTTGCCGAATCATCTATGAGGGCAGTAACCCTAGCACCAAACAGAGCCTTGAAAATATGTGTCAGGGTACATTTATGACTAAAGACGATGGGGAAGCCTGGCGATACTTAGAAGAATTCGCTGAAAAATCACTGATTTGGGAGAGTGGAACCCAACCATTGAATAGGGGTGGCGTACACTAAGTAGATGTGTCCATAGGTGTTCGAGCTGAAATGGCAGCAATGCAAAAGAAGCTCGACGCTATGGAACACAAATTTGCAGCAGCCTCCCTAAACCCGGTATCACTCCCCAAAACTGTTTGTGGGTGCTGTTCTGATCCGTCTCACTTGACGGAAGAATGTCCGTTTCAAGGTCGTGAGCATACCAATGCCACATTTCAAAGACCTAGAAACGATTCTTTTTCTTCCACATATAATCAGGGTTGGAGGAATCACCCCAATGTTTCTTGGAACCAATCACAATCACAAAACACGGTTCCAAACCAAAACAATTTCCAAAGGGTCCCTCCACCACAACAGCAGCCACAACTTCAACTCACTCAGCACCCCTTTCAAGCACATAATTTTCAAAATCAGGTCAACACACCTGCACTGTCTAGTCCTTTACAGTTGACCGGAACTGATGATTCCTCTTCTTTTGCACAATACATGAATTTGATCTTAACAAATATCATGCAAGTTTCGGCTGAAGTGAAATCTTCCGTCGATGACATGAAGAAAAACTCTGCGTCCCAAAACGAGAGTATTAAATCGATGGAAGAAGAAATTGCACGATTAAAAGTCGAACTGAGTGCAAGAGAGAAAGGGAAACTTCCAGCTCAATCCTTACCAAATCCTGGTTATTCACATCATGTGAATGCAATCACCACATTGAGATCTGGAAGAGTGCTTGACAATCATGTTGGGGAAGAAGTTGATAATACTGAAAATCATATCAACACCCCGGCTGAGACCTTTCCACACACACACACATCTAATTCTGACCCCAGTTCTTCTACCCCACCATCTTCTTCCGAGCCTATTCTCCATTTCCCAAAAGGCTCGCCATTACAGCCCACCTCTTTTACCCCTCCTCGGACGATTCCCACTTCTATTCAGGGATCGGTTCCAAACACACTTCCTTCTCCCATGGACCCAGCGCTTATTGCTAAAGCACCTTACCCGAATCGGTTAAGGGCTAACACACTAAGTCCACAGATGGAGAAGATCACTGAGATGTTTAAACAGGTTAACATCAATATCCCTCTTCTAGATGCTATCCAACAAGTACCTGCATACGCAAAAGTTCTTAAAGATTTTTGCACTAGAAAGAGGAAGAAACAAATGCCCAAGAAGATATTCATGGCAAAAACTGTAGACACAGCTTTCCCCCAGCAATTACCGAGGAAACGTAAGGATCCTGGATATCCTACGATTTCCATTTCTATTGGGGAGAAACACATTAACCGTGCTCTACTAGATCTTGGGGCAAGTGTTAACCTGCTTCCTTTCTCAGTTTATGAGCAGTTAGGGATCGGAGAGTTGAAACCATCTCCATGCTCTTTACAGATGGCTGACCGATCAATCACCAGACCTAGGGGTGAACTAGAGGATGTGTTAATAAAAATCGGGGAATTTATCTTCCCTGTGGATTTTATTGTAATTGATACACAGCCTGTAGCGAACTCACGGAATCAAATTCCGGTGATTTTAGGTCGCCCCTTTCTGGCCACTTCCAATGCTATCATCAATTGTCGTAACGGTTCTATGACCTTATCCTTCGGGAACAGGACAATTGAGATGAACATTTACAAGCTAGGAAGTGTACCCTCTGAACCTACTGCTCAGGTCTGTTCTGTCGACTTAATGGATGTCGACAGCAGCGAATTTAATGATCCTCCTGAGACTGATCTTGACTCTTTTCATACGTTATTGTTTGACCCAACTATGTATCATACACATACGGACTCTTCCACTGAGATGTCCGGGTCAACAATTAATACGGATTATGAACTGCTTTTAGAGTTTGAAGATCACCCCGCACATTGTGATGACATTATTTTTCGGGGTTTATATGAAACTTTTGAGGAGATCTTCGCTGATGAACTCGCATTTCTAAACAAAACGGGTGTTGAGAAGAATCATGTCCAAATCAATGGAATTGAACCTCCACCCCTTCTTCTGAAATGTAAAAAGAGTGCGAGTAATCCATCACTTTCACTGCATCGTCTCTCCAAAATGAGACGCACACACATTCTCTTCCACCACTTACCTTTTCCCCATTTCTTCTTCCACCAACCCGAGCACTGCATTGATAAAATTTTTGAATGGTTGGTGTTAACATTCGGTCTTTGCAAAGCTTGGCATCGACCACTGCTTTTTGACCCCCACTTGTGATTTTCAAAGCTTAACATTGCATAACTCAAGTTTGGGGGGGTATATTTTTCTGGCTCCTGAAAAGAAAATTTTTTACAAAATGTTGAGCCAAAAATAAGTTTGGGGGAGGTTCTTCACTTAAATATTTTGCCCCCACTAATAAATTCCTCCCAAGCTTACAGGTTTTCGAGATTTAGCAGAAGGCAACAGTGAGGACACTGTTGAAAACAAGTTTGGGGGAGGTTTGTGCTTATTTTTAGCATCATTTGCATATCATCTGCATAAGCACAAAACATTTCTTTTAAAAAAAAATCTATGAAAATTAAAAAAAAAAAATTCAAAACCTATAAAAATTTAAAAATTTTCAAAATTATAAAAATATTTTTTGTATATAAATAAGATAATGAAAGTTTAGACAGTGAACAATTACATCCATGAGATTAGAAAAATTTAAGAAAACTAAGAAAATTAGAAGTTTTCTTATACGAACTAGTAATAAGTAGTTATGAGCCGTTGTCCCAAGGGTTAGTAAGATGAAGGACGTCACTAATCTGAGGATAAAAATAAGTCTGAAAAATAGTTTCTATTCTGGAAGCCAAACATTTTGAACGTTGCTACCCTGCTATTCGCACTTACACACGTCTTGAAGCCTGGGATAGTAGAGGATACCTTGAAATGCTCTTGTCTTAAAGCCAAAAGTATGAAAAAAAAAAGAAAAGAGTGTTTTAAAGTGGTGAGAAAAATGGATACTGGTTTTGTTATCACCAAGGGCAAGAAAAATATATAGCAAAAGGGTGCTTCTTCACCTAGTGCCCCAAGGTCAACTGGTCTGGGAGTCACTGCTATGCCTGAGGTGGTGCAAGATTAGGAAAATACACCAAGTTAGCATGCACATTAGTAATCGGTCGGTTAGTACCTCAAGAAGTATTAACGGTCGCATGAAAGTGTGTAAGCAATCTCGTTTGCCAAGAAGTACTGAGGCTGATGGGCAAGAGTATGATAGCTTGAATTGAATTCTCCGGGTGTAGGGATGTCTTTACACACACGCAGGGTGATATGATCGATGTTTGGAATAAAGATAGGAATGAAGAATAAGACGATGTTTTATTGAGGGAGGACGTGATTTCTGACATCTTTTCATGACCATTAAGATAGGGCTCATAACAACCGAAAAGCTAGCTAAGTTGGAAACCCTAATTTTCAAGGCTTTTCTTTTACAATTCTTTTCTTTAAATGTAATATTCATGATCTTACTTTTATTATTTGGATTTTGTGGGTGCAATCCGCTGAAAACCCTCAGGAGACAACACTCCTCCTACTAGGGACACCTAGAGGTTTAAAGGCTTGTTGCACATGCTCAGTGCAATCGTGTTGCCTACGAAAGTGTGCGAGTTAGTTTTTTCTCTTTCTTTGTTTTCTCCTTCTCTTTTTAATAAAACATTCTCTCGAGACGATCGAAATTAAGTTTGGGGGTATTTGATCAGTCGAAAATACTGTATATTTTAACCGGTAATTTCCTTGTTATCTGCATACATATAGGAGAGTACGGTATTCATAATTCACATATTAGCTAATTGGTCGCAAAATATCAAATTGCATGTATTCGACCTTAAAACCGGAAATTCTAGGGAAATTAACTGCATTGCATTACATAGCATATTTTCTATATCTTGCAACCCCTATTTTGAAGTCTATGCAGGAAAAGAGATGCTTGCTCGATCAATACATTGCTCGACCATTACAATTGCTCGTAAATTCATTAAAAGCAAATCTGGTATCAACACAGAAGGGCAACTGCAATTCTAAACATCAAAGAATAACCAATACAGCATTACCAAGCCACAGCAGAAAGCCCAAGGCCCAAGCCCACCAATGCGCGGCGGATGCGCGGCCTAAAGCTATCTCATGCGGCGGTTGCGCGGCGGATCCAGGGACTTAGCTCCTCAAACTTCACCACAACTCCTGTTTTAGTACCTGCAGCTCAGAAATGCATACAAAAGTCCAGAAGAGTCCAGACACTTCCACCAGATCATCAAGCTCCTAAACTAGCATAAAACTTCTAGAACTTTCCTAAACCCTTGCTTAAACCCTAAGCTAAAGCCCAACAAACTTGTCAACAAACTTTGGGAGGGAAAGTCCAATTCAAACCTAAACCTAGGTCTATAAATAAGACCCTAGGCTCACTCATTTCTCATCTTGGAAAATCAAGAAGGAACCATAGAGAGGAAAAGATTCAACATCTTAGATTTTAGCCATTCTCTCTTTCTCCATCTTCTTCTTCCTCAAGATTAGTGAGAAATCTTGTAGGAAACCCTAACCCTAAATCCAACCACAATTCAAGATCTTGAGTGCAAGCCAAGCAAGATTCCTTCAACCCTTTTATGAGCCGAGCCGATCTTCCATCGGGCAAGAGATCCAAAGTAGATCCACGATCCACGGAGTCGAGCGAAGCCGAGTCAACGATCGATTTTCTTTCTTCTTGTAGATCTTGAAAGAATGTATTGAAGTTGTTGATTAAATAAAAGGTGATATTTTCTTCTATCTTGTTTTCTTTAAAATTCCGCATCATGCTATCTTTACTGTTCTTGAATATTGTCTATGTGGTGATGCGTGAGTAAAACTCCGCTCGTTAAGGAGTCGAAACGATCTTTAGTATGATGATGTAGCAAATTTGTAATCGATTCTTGAATCCCACGAGTTTGTAAACCCTAGCAAATTCAAGAACCGACAACTCATTTTGTTTCGATGCTATCTTGAATGACATCAATCAAAATGAGGAAGTTAGGATCGTTTCTTGAAATTGTTAGAGGCTAGAATGTGAATGATTTCGACAACAGAACAAGGGATAAGATGAAACCCAAGTTTCATGAGAAAACCCTAACTCTTGTCGATGATCATCGATCTAGTATCAATTTCGAAGGACAAGAATACGAAATCTTGTAGACTACATCACATCTAAAGATCCGACCGATTCCTACGAGCCTTTCTATCATTCTTGATTGTTGTTTGGAAAATACATTTGAAACCCGATCCTTGTTGTTTATAGTTCTTGATTCTTTAGAAAAGATTAGTGACACACGAATACAAATCAATCAATTGAATCGTGTTTTCTCTTATTGTTGCTTAACATTTCATTTCAAACAAATAAAAGTACAAACGAATCTCGAGATCCCTGAGGACGATCCGCACTCATTCATTAACTTCAACTGACACCGTTGTTTGATTGCGGTCAAATATTTTTGGTTGTGATTTCTTTACTATTTGATTCGATTTATTACAATCACACAAAAATCATACGATCACTCCCCTCCTTGGGTCTATCCTAATGCGGAAAAGTAAATAATATACATGAACGGTGACATCTTCCTCAACCCGGAAGTGCCCCAAATAAAAGAATATTACATATAAGTTTTTACATGAATGAAAATGAAAACCACTCATCTCACATAAAACCCCCCGGCTATTCAAATACGACGATCCAATATAACATATCCAGCAACACATAACATCTCATGTCATCAACGTAAGTAAATATGCGTATACCAATTGTCGTTGATGTATAGCAACGAAACCGGAGATATTCCACATATTACACTTACGGTCGCAGAAAAGAAAACGAAAACTACAACAGTTGGAATCCGCAACCTCCTTAGACATCACATGCCTAACAATATGAATTCCTTAGACATCGCATGCCTAACAATTATAAACCTCGTATTTTAGTCTCGATATTGAAAACACTTTCCAATAATCAGTCGGGAAATTCAACAAGATTCCCGACATTTCGATCGAATGCTCGTCGGAACCTTTAGTAGAAGGCCACACCCCTGATACCGACGACGAAGTGCACTTAGGCGGAACACCACGGCCGCGAGCACCCGAACGGATGCTTTTTGGCAACGGAATTCTCCTACAGTCACTTGGTCAGGGATATGGGGCGTGGCTATCTAGTAATGTTACCCGGCGAGTATCCGAATACATAAAGTGATTGCGATGGACTTTTGATCGCATCAAAATCTCGTGGCAACTAATCAAATGAGACTAAATTGCTAGACTTATAAAATTCAAATGTTGTTGATTCCAAGTATTGTATCACATTACAATATACTAGACTATGTTAAACGTTTCGATCGAATCAACAAATCCCCACAACTCCCAATGAGCTTAACACTTGAGCGAAGTTAAAGTATCCAAAACGTGCCACAGTACCTATGATCCAGCCGTAGAAGGATCAAACCAACGCCTCACCTATGACACCGCGGAACCACAACAAACCCTAGGGTTCAAGCAGCGGTTCCGAGGGCATAGAATCGGGTTAAGGTTTATGTTCTTCTAGAGGGTCCATAGAGTTACCTGCATGAACATTGAATATAATTAACTTAGAAAAATTCCAACTCTTGGAAATTTTAGAGGGGGTCATGGGGTGCTGTTTGAAGTTCGTTCAAACTGTCAAACATAGCCTAGGTTACCATCACAATGTTAAATTATACGACTACGAAACACTCCGTACAGAGTCCATAACACAATTATCATCACATGAAAATCTGGACAACCCAAACAACACCAGAAACCCCAAAATATGAAGACTAGAGTACTGGTGCAATACGAGTTGGGAAGGAGCCAGTACGGTCGGCGTCGTCAGAAAATATGGCCCCGTAGTCGGTTTTTGTCCGAGCTCCCCTCCTCGTATTTCACCTGTGTTCTTAGAATACCATAAATGGCACTCTGCAGTTGCTAAAATAATTTTTAAACCACTTTTAAAAAAATTTCCAGAGAGCAATTTTCAAGGTTTCTAAAATCGTATTTTTTGCGGAGTTTTTTCTGTTTCGTATTGTCTTAACATCGTCTAAGTTTCTAATTAGGCTCTGATACCATGTTAGGGTTCCTTAGCACCTAGCCTAGGGTTTGCAAGCATCACACATGCCACAACAAAAATTCAAGGGGGGTGCTAAACAATCAACTACGAATCGTACTAGAAAACTAGGGTAACAAAAACTTGTAATCTAACATTACATAGAGAAGTGAATGAAAATACAACCTTTGTAGATCTGGTCCTTCACTTTTAAAGCTCCGTGTTGATGCCTCTTCACTTTGATCATCGTAGTCTCGAACTCTAGAATGGATTTCCACGGAGAAACGATCAAGCTAGCTCGTCGAGGCTGAAGATGATCTACATCGAGGTGACTCAAATTCAAGCTCTCTCTTCACTTGGTCAAGAACTTTGTGAAGAGAACACCCTAAACTAAATGACAAGTAGTAGAGGATGATGAGATAGGAAATGGGTTCACTTTAGATTTTGATTTCTCACTTTATTTCTTCACCAAAAAAAAAATCTAGCAACCTTTTTCTTTTGGATGAAGAAGAAGAAGAAGAACAAATGAAGTGAAGATAATTTTGTTTTTGCAACCATAGGTGAGTTAGTTTTTATCCACTAACCATTTTAGAGCCATAACCATGGCTAATTATAATGGTTTGGTTAAGAAATATCTTAATTAAGACAAAATGGGTGGACTTTTTCAAAGATGCTTTAAGCTTCATGAAGCTTTGAGCCATGACAAAAGAATCCACCATTTTGAATAATTAAGATAAATAAAAACCTAAATTATAATTAGCATGGGGTATGTCACACACCCACCCATGTTTGCATGTATCATCAAGCATGATACAATCATTTAAACAAACATATATCACATATACATCATGTGCATATCAAGTGAGAAAATCAATCTTAAGTGAACTAATACTAGTTAATGTAAAGTAATATATCAAATATATAATTATATATTAAATCATTAAATCAACACTTGATTTAATGATCCGGTCATATGGCATATAACCGACTAATATCTAGTGTATCAATATATCGAATCAACACTTGATTCGGTAACCCGGCTATATTGCATATAACCGACCGATGATATAAATCGCGAGAATAGAATACAGTTGTTGAAGTCAAAATTTGCACCCCGGTTGACCAAGTCAAAGTCAAGGTCAACCCCAAGCCAGGTGGGCCCAAGCCCAGGTCAAGCGGGCCCATGCCCAAGTCGAGCCCGCGGCCAGCCTCCCCATGCCAGCAACAAAATCATGTAATAAATAATTTTTATGTAATTTTTTATACATGAATGTATGCAAAATGGGCACAAAGCCAATATTTTGTAAGCCCATGGCTTATGTGCAAAAATGAAATGGCACATGAGCCATGGGATAGGCAAAATGCCATTTTGTGAAGCCTAAGGGGCTATATGTAAATATGTAAGCCTATAAAAGGCAACATGATGATGAATAAAATAACACTTTTTCCATTCTCTCAAAAAAACCTAGGGTTTGTACATCTTCTCTTTTCTGAAGGCTTCAAACTTTCTTCTTTCTTTTGAATTAAATCAAGAGTTTTACTCTTCCTTTTCCAAAACTAGATAGTTTTTCACTACAAAACCCACAAAGGAGAACTTGGATCTACCATTAGATATCAAAATGAAAATATTTTTAGATCTCACATCTCTTGATCTTTAAGATCCAGCCAATAGAGGAGGAAGAAGAAGAACCCCTTTCATCAACCAAAACATTTTAGGAGTTTAACTCTACTCTAAACCCTATATCTGGGACTAAAAGCCCTTTTTTCTCGCCAGCGCCCAGCGCTCGAGCGCAGAGCGCCCACGTGCCGACACTTGGCGTGCTTGCGCTCAAGCGCCCATCGCTCGAGCGCAGAGCGCCCACGTGCCGACACGTGGCGCACTTGCGCTAAGCGCACAGCGCTCGAGCGCAGAGTGTCCACGTGCCAACACGTGGCGCGCTTGCCCTCCAGCGCACAGCGCTCGAGCCCAGAGCGCCCACGTGCCGACACGTGGCGCGCTTGCGTTCAAGCGCACAGCGCTCGAGCGTAGAACGTCCACGTGCCGACACGGGGCACGCTTGTGCTCCAGCGGCCAGCGCTCGAGCGCAAAGCGCCCACGTGCCGACACGTGGCGTGCTTGCGCCTGAGCGCATAGCACCTAAGCGCACAGCGCTCAAGGCGCTGGCCCCACGCATCCTTTGGATGCCTTTCCCCCCTCTTTTATATATATATATATATACACACACACATATATATATACATATGCATACATATGTACACACACACATACACCACGACACTGTCCCTGTTAGAAAAAATTTCTAACGGGGCACTGCCCCACACCCCGTAAGGGGGCTGCTAGCCCCCTTGACCCCCATCCCGCTATCCGGGTAGCGGGACCCCCGTAAAAACTCTGCGTAGCTCCCGATATATCCAAACCCCCCTTCCAAAACAACATACGCGTACACTGCACATTGAGTTCGCATGACCAGTTTAACCCGTTAATCGGAGGTTCCCTCGCCCCAGAGGCGAGGGGTAATTAACGGCGGCTTAGTCCACGGCAGCCGGAGATTCGGATCCCCACAATTAATAAACCCCCGCCTACCCTAGGCAGGGGGAATCTGTAGCACGCCTGACAAGCGCGCACGTATTCCCATCTCAATGGCTTGACGAAAAACACCCTACAGATTCTGGCACGCCCGGTGGGACCACTCTCTCCTCCCATATTTCGGGTTAAGTATTAATGTGAACTCAATCAATATACATATCTATATTTAGACTAAAATAATGCTCTTTCATGCAGGTTTCCAAGCAATCACTTTTCAATAATGTCTCCAAAGATGAACTCAGCTCCCATCTCATACACGATGAAGATGGACTCCAGGACGGTCCTCCCGGCCAGTCTCGGGCGACAATGGGAGGAGCTGCCACTACCATTTGGCTCTATTCTGTTCATATTAGCTAACGCCATTCCAGCTCCTTAAGCTCCAGCAACAGACAAACCGGTCTCGAAAGGAAAGAGGCCAAATGTGGTGGTCTCGAAGGAGCCCCAACTCAAACACAAGTCGGTGTTTGAACGACTCTCCTCGGCCCCAGCTGGGGGCAAGGCCATCAACACCAACAAAGAAACAAGGCGTCTCGAGCAAGCTCTGGCGGTGCCCCTGACAACTGCTCGATCGGGTGTCTTCCCTAAGCTCCCCTCTAATCAACTCACGGTGGCTTCCCAGGAAACAGATGCCCGCCAAGCCCTTAAAACTGAGAAGCTAAGGCAGAAAAAGCTCAGATATAGAGTCAACGAAAGGGCTAGGGCTCCTTCTAGGCTGAACCTCATGAGGTTCGAGGAACAGGGTTACCCCGCCAAAGATGAGGAAATGGCTGGATATGTGGTCCACACTATCTACATGGTGGGCGCACACAGCAAGAGGAAGGACGGGGCCACCACATCTCAAATCCAATCCGGCTAGAATGTGGTTGCCGCTTCCCAAGAACAGCCGCCTCCGCTGGATGATGAAAACCCTCTCGATGAGGATCATAGGCAGAAAGACCCTTCGGTCCATGAGGAGTCGGGCTCGGAAAGTGAAGAGGAACCAATCTTCCATCCCAAGAATGCAGAGCAGCAACTTCTCCAAGAGCTCCGAAAACAGCTCAAAAGCAAAGACAAGGAGATGGCCAAACTTTACTCAAAAATTGATGACTTGACAAACGTCGTATTGCAGCTCACGGCCCGACTTGCCTCTCAGCCGCCCAATTAAGCGCAGGGCTCTGCTCATGAACCGGGAAACGGTGTCCCAAGGCAGCCGACGCCTATTCCCTCAAATCCGAAGGTGGGCAGACCGCATGAAAGTCAGTCGCATCCTATCTCGGGAAATGTCTTGGCTACCGATGATAGTAGCCTGCTAACTCAAGATCAAATCATGGATTTGGTTGCCAACAAAGTCAAAACATTGGTGGCCGAAGCCGAAGCACAAAAAGATATCAGCAGTAGTGGGAGACTATATCCTGCTCGGTATGATATGGTAGAATTTCCTAGCGGCTATGTCATCCCTAAATTCAGAAGATTCGATGGGACGGGAAATGCGAATTAGCACATCGCCCACTTTAAAGCCTCATGCGGGAACACTGGGGGAAACGACGCGCTTCTCCTCCGCCAGTTCGTTAATAGCTTGACCGATGTTGCTTTCTGTTGGGGTAAAAATTTACACCCCGGTTGACCGAGTCAAAGTCAAGGTCAACCCCTAAGCTAGGTGGGCCCAAGCCCAGGTCAAGCGGGCCTATGCACAAGTCGAGCCCACGGCCAGCCTCCTCCATGCCAAAATATAGATCATGTAATAAATAATTTTTATGTAATTTTTTATACATGAATGCATGCAAAATGGGCATAAAGCTAATATTTTGTAAGCCCATGGCTTATGTGCAAAAAGAATTGACATATGAGCCATGGGATGGCTAAAATGCCATTTTGTGAAGCCCAAGGGGCTATATGTAAATATGTAAGCCTATAAAAGGCAACATGATGATGAATAAAGAAACACTTTTTCATTCTCTCAAAAAACCTAGGGTTTGTGCCTCTTTCCCCTTTCTGAAGGTCTCAAACCTTCTTCTTTCTTTTGAATTAAATCAAGGGTTTTACTCTCCTTTTTTTTCAAAACTAAATAGTTTTTCACCACAAAACCCACAAAGGGGAACTTGGATCTACCATCAGATCTCAAAAATAAGAGATTTTTAAAATCTCACATCTCTTGATCTTCAAGATCCGGCCAAACAACAGGAGGAAGAAGAAGAACCCCCTTCATCAGCTTCAAAACATCCTTGGAGTTTAACTCCATACATATATATAATAAATATTTCCTTTCTGAAGCATAGCTTCTGGTTCTGGGATTAAAAGCCCCTTTTTCCTCGTCGGCGCCCAAGCGCTCAAGCGTCGAGCGCCCACGTGTCAACACGTGGCGCGCTAGCGCTCGAGCGCAAAGCGCTAAAGAGCCGACACGTGGCGCGCTAACGCCCGAGCGCAAAGTGCCCAGGTGCCGACACGTGGAGCGTTTGCGCTCCAGCGCCCTGCGCTAGAGCGCAAAGCGCCCACGTGCCGACACGTGGCGCGCTTGCGCTCAAGCGTACTGCGCTCGAGCGCACAGCGCCAATGTGCCGACACGTGGCGCGTTTGCGCTCCAGCGCTCTGTGCCCGAGCGCAAAGCGCCCACGTTCCGACACGTGGCGCGCTTGCGCTGAAGCACACTGCGCCCGAGCGCAAAGCGCCGACGTGCCGACACATGGCGCACTTGCGCACCAGCGTTCTGCGCCCGAGCGCAAAGCGCCCACGTGCCGACACGTGGCGCGCTTGCGCTCCAGCGCCTTGTGCTCAAGCGCAAAGTGCCCACGTGCCGACACGTGGCGCGCTTGCGCTCGAGCGCCCAGCGCTCATGCGCAAAGCGCCCACGTGCCGACACATGGCGCGCTTGCGCTCGAGCGCCCAGCGCTCATGCGCAAAGCGCCCATGTGCCGACACGTGGCGCGCTTGCGCTTAAGCGCACAGCACCTAAGCGCACAGCGCTCGAGACGCTGGCCCCCATGCATCCTTTGGATGTCTTTTCCCCCTCTTTTTATGTACATACATATACATATACATATGTATACATACTTGCACACACACGTGCTCCACGATACTGTCCCTGTTAGAAAAAAATTCTAACGGGGCGCTGCCCCGCACCCTGCAAGGGGGCTGCTAGCCCCCTTGACCCCCAGCCCGCTATTCGGGTAGCGGGACCCCCGTAAAAACTCTGCGTGGCTCCCGATATATCCAGAACTCCCTTTCAAAACAAACCACATGCACACCACACATTGAGTTCGCATGACCAGTTTAACCCGTTGATCGGAGGTTCCCTCGCCCCAAAGGCGAGGGGTAATTAACGGCAGCTTAGTCCGCGGCTGCCGGAGATTCGGATCCACACAATCAATAAACCCCGGCCTACCCCAGGCAGAGGGAATCTGTAGTACGCCTGACAAGCGCGCGCGTATTCCCATCTCAATGGGGTGACGAAAAACACCCTACAGATTCTGGCACGCCCGGTGGGACCAATCTCTCCTCCCATATTTCGGGTTAAACGTTCATGCGAACTCAATCAATGTACATATCTATATTTATACTAAAATAATGCTTTTTCATGCAGGATTTTCAAGCAATCACCTTTCAACAATGTCTCCGAAGATGAACTTAGCTCCCATCTCATACACGATGAAGATGGACTCCAGAACGGTCTTTCCGGCCAGTCTCGGGCGACAATGGGAGGAGGAGCCGTTACCATTTGGCTCTATTATGTTCGTGTCAGCTAACGCCATCCCAGCTCCTCAAGCTCCGGTGACCGACAAACCGGCCTCGAAAGGCAAGAGGCCAAATGTGGTGGTCTTGAAGGCATCCCAACCCAAACGCAAATCGGTGTATGGACGGCTTTCTATGGCCCCAACTGGGGGCAAAGCCATCGGAACAAAAAAAGTTTCCAGACGTCATGGGCAAGCCCAGGCGATACCTTCGACGGACACGTGGGCAGATGTCTTCTCAAGCATCCCCATCACTCGGCCTATGGCGGCTTCCCGAAGAGCAGAAGCCTGCCAAGCGCTTAAGGCAGAGAAGCTGAGGCAGAAGCGGCTCAGATATAGAGCCAACAAAAGGGCTAGGGCTCTGACCATGTTAAAATTTATGAATTTCCAAAGCCCGGACCGCTCCGCGAAACCAGCTGCCAGTGATGAAAGAACGGCTGAATGTGTTATCCATACCGTCTACATGGCCGGACATGAAGAAACGAACCCTCCTCTTCTTCACAGCAATGGTGATGATATGGCTGACGCTACCCAGCATCGGCTCGATCTAAATGATGAAGAGCCCGCTCAGGCCGATAAGCTAGAGGAGCCCGTGGTTCCTACGGAATTGAGCTCAGGCAATAAAGATTACCCGGTTGTCATAGCCAGAACTACAGAACAAGCATTATTCCAATAGCTTCAAAGGCAATTTCAGGACATGGATGAGAAGATGGCCGAGGTCTATTCCAAAGTCGACGAGCTGGCAAACGTCGTGGCAGATCTCGCGACCCAAGTCGCCCGATTGCAATTACAGCAGAATCAAATTTTGGCTCATGAGCCAGGGATTGATATCCGGGGGCAGTTAACTGATATCCCTTTCAACCTAAAAGCGGAGCGCCTTCGCGAAAAACGGCCGCAATTAGCCTCCAGTCTCTCCGATACATACGCCGGGGGGAATCGCCTCTAAAAGAGAAGTGGGAAAAGGTCTATTCCTTCAAGAGGGAAAAGGTCCACAAGATATTCAAGGACGCCCTAAGAAACGGTCTACAACCGCCAGAATCAAAGAGACCGCAAGAAGAGAATATGACCGACGACCCAAAATATTGCCCCTATCACAGGGTGATAGGTCATGCCATTGAGGACTGCTTCGTCTTCAAAGATTGGGTCAAAAGGCAATACAAGATGGGAGATATAGAACTGTCTAAAGGCGTGTTAGCAAACAGTCAAGCTATGATCGCCAATTTCATGTAAATGGAGACCGAAGCCTTTCGGGAACCTAATCCTCCCAGACATGTGCCTCGAGGACCAGCATCAGTAAAGGCACCTACTCCAATGGAGAGAAAGAAGAAGGTATACTCCTTCAGGAGGGATGAAGTCCGCAAAATATTCATGGACGCCTTGAACAACGGTCTGCAACTGCCTGTTTCAAAGAGGCCACAGGAAATGAATATGACCGGCAATACCATATACTGCCCATATCATAGAGTGGTGGGTCATACCATCGAAGACTGCTATATTTTCAAAGATTGGGCAGAGGACCAATATATGCTTGGAAAAACCTCACAATCCTCGAATGTATTGGCAAGCCACAGAGCTAGGTCATCAACACAGCTCCGCGTCGTTAAACTGTAAACACCTGATGACCACCACATCGTTAAACTAGGAACCGTCGACCTCTAAGTCATTAAACTGGGAATGTAAAAAAAAATTGTAAATAAACAAAAAAATGTGTAAATAAAAGAAAAATAAAGAAAAGCCGAAATGATGGGGCAAGCGCGAATAAAAGCCGAAATGATAGGGCAATCGCGATCTTCGCGATAAGAAAAGCTGAAATGATTGAGCAATTGCGGCAAAACAAAAAGAAACATAACAAAAAACTGGCGAATGATGAGTTACTCCTGGTACCATATTCCAGTGCAGCGATGCAGACGCCAACAAAAATCCATTTTTTCAAAATTCTTCCGGCCCTACGGCCAGTCCCCAAATTGACTGCCGTATACAATCCACGGTCTCAAATAATTCTCATCATACCCATGCCCTACCATAATCACCAGTTACGCGGCTGGTCTCCGCCTTTGGAGTTATGCTCCATTGAGAAGACTCACTCATGTGTCCTTACGATACATGAGGAGAACAAACCTTTGTGGGATCCTTACAACTCACAAAAGAAAAACACACTTAGGAGTCCTCACGACTCCTAAGGAGAAAATACACCTGCGGGATCCTCACGACTCGTAGGGAGAAAATGCTTTTATGGGACCCTCACGACCTATAAAATTGAAAAGCCTTAGGCGATAGGGACCTAAAACCCGTCTCCTAAGCCATCGCTCCGCCAACAAGAGTAGGCAAATGATGAATTGGTCCTGGCACCTCTGCTTCAGTGTTAGCAACGCTGATGCCGGCCCCTACCCCAAAATTCCAAGCTCGCCATCAATAGACCCCTAAGTCTTTAAACTGGAAACAGATGACCTCCAAGTCGTTAAACTGGAAACAGATGACCACCAAGTCGTTAAACTGGAAACATATGACCTCTAAGTCGTTAAACTGGAAACATTAGACCTCTAAGTCTTTAAACTGGAAATAGAAGACCTCTAAGTCTTTAAACTGGAAACAGATAACCTCTAAGTCGTTAAACTGGAAACAGTAGACCTCTAAGTCTCTAAACTAGAAACAGATGACCACCAAGTCGTTAAACTGGAAACGGATGACCACCAAGTCGTTAAACTGGAAACAGATGACCTCTATGTCGTTAAACTGGAAACAGATGACCTCTAAGTCGTTAAACTGGAAACAGTAGACCTTTAAGTCTCTAAACTGAAAACAGTAGACCTCTAAGTCTCTAAACTGGAAAAAGATGACCACCAAGTCGTTAAACTGGAAACAGATGACCACCAAGTCGTTAAACTGGAAACAGATGACCGCCAAGTCGTTAAACTGGAAACAGATGACCGCCAAGTCGTTAAACTGGAAACAGATGACCTCTAAGTCGTTAAACTGGAAACAGTAGACCTCTAAGTCTCTAAACTCGAAACAGATGACCTCTAAGTCTCTGAACTGGAAACAGATGACCTCTAAGTCATTAAACTGGAAACAGATGACCACCAAGTCGTTAAACTGGAAACAGATGACCTCTATATCGTTAAACTGGAAACAGATGACCTCTATGTCGTTAAACTGGAAACAGATGACCTCTAAGTCGTTAAACTGGAAACAGTAGACCTCTAAGTCTCTAAACTGGAAACAGATGACCACCAAGTCGTTAAACTGGAAACAGATGATCACCAAGTCGTTAAACTGGAAACAGATGACCGCTAAGTCGTTAAACTGGAAACAGTCGACCACTAAGTCATTAAACTGGGAACGAGAGAAATCTACTCATGTTTCCTCACGATACATGAGGACAATAAATCTTTGTGGGATCCTTACGACTCACAAAGGAAAAACACACTTAGGAGTCCTCACGACTCCTAAGGAGAAAATACACCTGCGGGATCCTTACGACTCGCAGGGAGAAAATGCTTTTATGGGACCCTAACGGCCCATAAAATTGAAAAGCCTTAGGCGATAGGGATCTGAACCTGTTTCCTAAGCCATCGCTCCCCAATCCTCAAGTGGCGAATGATGAGTCGCTCCTGGTACCATATTCCAGTGCAGCGATGCAGACGCCAGCAAAATTCCAAATCCCAACGGTGAAAGATGAGTCGCTCCTGGTACCATATTCCAGTGCAGTGATGCAGACGCCAACAAAGACCAAAAATGTTTTTGGCCCTACGGTCTGGATCATACATCCTGCAAAACCATATACAATCCACGGGCGTAAAACAATCCCAGTCCCTCCCAAGTCCTACCGGTGAGACCACATTCAAAGTCCCACCAAAAATAAAAAATAGAATAGAAATAAAAAAGGCATGTCCACAAGAAAAATGGGCACGGATGAAAACCCGAAAGGGCTCCGTGAGTAAAAACAGCAGGACTGCCGGCGAGTTTGTGAAAACCCGAAAGGGCGCACACTCGTAAAAAAGAGATGAAATGCACTCGCAAAGTCCTCTCGACTTTGTGAGGAGAAAGTTCCCGCGTGAGATCCTTACGACTCACAAAGGAGCAATACACTTGGGAGTCCCCACGACTCCTAAGGAGAAAATACACTTACAGGATCCTTACGACCCATAGAGAGAAAATGCTTTGTGAGACCCTTACGGCTCACAAAATTGAAAGTCTTAGGTGATAGGGACCTAAAACCTGTCTCCTAAGCCATCGTTCCCTAATAAGCAAATGAAAATGATGATTCGCTCCTGGTACCATATCCCAGTGTAGCGATGCTGATGCCAAAAAAAAAGAAAAACCAATTCCCAAATCCTTTCAGGGCAAATGATGAGTTGCTCCTGGCATTATTCCAGTGCAGCAATGCAGATGCCAAACAAAGAAAAACCAATTCCCAAATCCTCTCGGGCCAAATGATGAGTTGCTCCTGGCATTATTCCAGTGCAGCAATGCAGATGCCAAACAAAAAAAACCAATTCCCAAATCCTCCCGAGGCAAATGATGAGTTGCTCCTGGCATTATTCTAGTACAGCAATGCAGATGCCAAACAAAAACCCCAATTCCCAAATCCTCTCAAAGACGGATGATAATTCGCTCCTGGTACCATATTCCAGTGTAGCGATGCTGACGTTGACTCAAATCAAAGAAATCAAACCAACCAATTCCAACATCGACCTCTGCGTCAACAAGCGACACTCTACATCGGGGAAACGTCCAACACAGACACTCCGCATCAGGGAAACGTCAACCAGCGACACTCCGCGCCGGGGAAAAGTCGATCAGCGACACTCCGTGCCGGGCAAAAGTCAACCCGACACTCCGCGCCGTGGAAAAGTCGATCAGCGACACTCCGTGCCGGGGAAAAGTCAACCCGACACTCCGCGCCGGGGAAAAGTCGATCAGCGACACTCCGTGACGGGGAAAAGTCCACCAGCGACATTCCACGCCGGGGAAAAGTCGATCAGCGACTCTCCGCGCCGGGAAAAGTCAACCCGACACTCCGCGCCGTGGAAAAGTCGATCAGCGACACTCCGAGCCGGGGAAAAGTCAACCCGACACTCCGCGCCGGGGAAAAGTCGATCAGCGACACTCCGCGCCGGGGAAAAGTCAACCAGCGACACTTCGCGCCGGGGAAAAGTCGATCAGCGACACTCCGTGCCGGGGAAAAGTCGATCAGCGACACTCCGTACCGGGTAAAAGTCAACCCGTCACTCCGCGACGGGGAAAAGTCGATCAGCGACACTCCGTGCCGGGGAAAAGTCGATCAGCAACACTCCGTGCCGGGGGAAAGTCACCCGACACTCCATGCCGAGGAAAAGTCGATCAGCGACACTCCGTGCCGGGGAAAAGTCAACCAGCGACACTCCGCGCCTGGGAAAAGTCAAACAGCGACACTCCGCGCCTGGGAAAAGTCGATCAGCGACACTCCGTGCCGGGGAAAAGTTAACCCGACACTCCGCACCGGGAAAAGTCGATCAGCGACACTACGTGCCGGGGAAGAGTCAACCCGCGACACTCCGCGCCGGGGAAAAGTCGATCAGCGACACTCCGTGCCGGGGAAAAGTCAACCCGACACTCCGCGCCGGGGAAAAGTCGATCAGCGACACTCCATGCCGGTGAAAAGTCAACCAGCGACACTCCGTGCCGGGGAAAAGTCGATCAGCGACACTCCGTGTCGGGGAAAAGTCAACCCGACACTCCACGCCGGGGAAAAGTCGATCAGCGACACTCCGCGCCGAGGAAAAGTCGATCAGCGACACTCCGCGCCGGGGAAAAGTCGATCAGTGACACTCCGTTCCGGGGAAAAGTCAACCCGACACTCCATGCCGGGGAAAAGTCAACCAGCGACACTCCGTGCCGGGGAAACGTCAAGCAGACACTCCGTGCCGGGGACAGGTCAACAAGTGACACTCTGCATCGGGGAAACGTCCAACACAGACACTCCGCATCAGGGAAACGTCCGACAATGACCCTCCGTGCCGGGGAAACGTCAAGCAGACACTCCGTGCCGGGGACATGTCAACAAGCGACACTCTGCATCGGGGAAACGTCTAACACAGACACCCTGCATAAGGGAAACGTCCGACAACGACACTCCGTGCAGGGGAAACGTCAACCCGACACTCCGCGCCGGGGAAAAGTCGATCAACGACACTCCGTGTTGGGGAAAAGTCAACCCGACACTCCGCGCCGGGGAAAAGTCGATCAGCGACACTCCGTGCCGGGGAAAAGTCAACCCGACACTCCACGCCGGGGAAAATTCGATCAGCGACACTCCGTGCCGGGGAAAAGTCAACCATACACTCCGCGCCGGGGAAAAGTCAATCATCGACACTCCGTGCCGGGGAAAAGTCAACCCGACACTCCGCGCCGGGGAAAGGTCGATCAGCGACACTCCATGCCGGGGAAAAGTCAATCAGCGACACTCCGCGCTGGGAAAAGTCGATCAGCGATACTCTGTGCCGGGGAAACGTCAAGCAGACACTCCGTGCCGGGGACACGTCAACCAGCGATACTCTGCATCGGGGAAACGTCCAACACAGACACTCTGCATCGGGGAAACGTCCAACACAGACACTCCGCATCAGGAAAACGTCCAACAGGGACACTCCGTATCGGGGATATGTCAACTAGCAGACACTCCGCATCGGGGACACGTCGACCAGTGACGCTCAATCTCGGGGAAACGTCAAGCAGACACTCCGTCTCGGGGACACGTCAACCAGCCGATACTCCACCTCGGGGAAACGTCGACCAGCGACACTCCGCGCCGGGGGCACGTCAACGAAATCACTCCGGGAAAGGGAAACGTCTACCACAGACACTCTGTCTCGGAGACGCGTCAAGCGTCGGCCGTCCATGTCGTAAAAAGGGCAGTGCGTCCCAAAAAGCGGGAACCAAAGCAAGTCTCCCCCTCGCAAAAGAAGATCCATCAATTTCATGCACACGACCCACATGTGTGGTGTGCATTCATTGATGGGGGGCAATTTGTTGGGGTAAAAATTCACACCCCGGTTGACCGAGTCAAAGTCAAGGTCAACCCCCAAGCTAGGTGGGCCCAAGCGCAGGTCAAGCGGGCTCATGCACAAGTCGAGCCCGCGGCCAGCCTCCTCCATGCCAAATATAGATCATGTAATAAATAATTTTTATGTAATTTTATATACATGAATGCATGAAAAATGGGCATAAAGCCAATATTTTGTAAGCCCATGGCTTATGTGCAAAAAGAAATGACACATGAGCCATGGGATGGCTAAAATGCCATTTTGTGAAGCCCAAGGGGTTATATGTAAATATGTAAGCCTATAAAAGGCAACATGATGATGAATAAAGAAACACTTTTTCATTCTCTCAAAAAACCTAGGGTTTGTGCCTCTTTCCCCTTTCTGAAGGTCTCAAACCTTCTTCTTTCTTTTGAATTAAATCAAGGGTTTTACTCTCCTTTTTTTCAAAACTAAATAGTTTTTCACTACAAAACCCACAAAGGGGAACTTCGATCTACCATCAGATCTCAAAAATAAGAGATTTTTAAAATCTCACATCTCTTGATCTTCAAGATCCGGCCAAAAACAGGAGGAAGAAGAAGAACCCCCTTCATCAGCTTCAAAACATCCTAGGAGTTTAACTCCATACATATATATAATAAATATTTCCTTTCTGAAGCATAGCTTCTAGTTCTGGGACTAAAAGCCCCTTTTTCCTCGCCGACGCCCAAGCGCTCAAGCGCCAAGCGCTCAAGCGCCGAGCGCCCACGTGCCGACACGTGGCGCGCTAACGCCCGAGCGCAAAGCGCCCACGAGCCGACACGTGGCGCGCTAACGCCCGAGCGCAAAGTGCCCAGGTGTCGACACGTGGCGCGTTTGCGATCCAGCGCCCTGCGCTCGAGCGAAAAGCACCCACGTGCCGACACGTGGCATGCTTGCGCTCAAGCGCACTTCGCTCGAGCGCAAAGCGCCCACGTGCCGACACGTGGCACGCTTGGGCTCCAGCGCTCTGTGCCCGAGCGCAAAGCGCCCATGTACCGACACGTGGCACGCTTGCGCTCAAGCGCACTGCGCCCGAGCGTAAAGTGCCCACGTGCCGACACGTGGTGCGCTTGCGCTCCGGCGTTCTGCGCCCGAGCGCAAAGCGCCCTCATGCCGACACGTGGCGCGCTTGCGCTCCAGAGCCTTGTGCTCAAGCGCAAAGCGCCCACGTGCCGACACGTGGCGCGCTTGCGCTCGAGCGGCCAGCGCTCATGCGCAAAGCGCCCACGTGCCGACACGTGGCGCGCTTGCGCATAAGTGCACAACACCTAACCGCACAGCGCTCGAGGCGCTGGCCCCCACGCATCCTTTGGATGTCTTTTCCCCTCGTTTTATGTACATACATATACATATACATATGTATACATACTTGCACACACACGTGCTCCACGACACTGTCTCTGTTAGAAAAATATTCTAACGGGGCGCTGCCCCACACCCCGCAAAGCAGCTGCTAGCACCCTTGACCCCCAGCCCGCTATTCGGGTAGCGAGACCCCCGTAAAAACTCTGCGTGGCTCCCGATATATCCAGAACCCCCTTTCAAAACACAACACAGGCACATCGCACATTGAGTTCGCATGACCAGTTTAACCCGTTAATCGGAGGTTCCCTCGCCCCAAAGACAAGGGGTAATTAACGGCAGCTTAGTCCGCGGCTGCCGGAGATTCGGATCCCCACAATCAATAAACCCCGGCCTACCCCAGGCAGGGGGAATCTGTAGTACGCCTGACAAGCGCGCGCGTATTCTCATCTCAATGGGGTGACGAAAAACACCCTACAGATTCTGGCACGACCGGTGGGACCAATCTCTCCTCCCATATTTAGGGTTAAACGTTCATGCGAACTCAATCAATATACATATCTATATTTATACTAAAATAATGATTTTTCATGCAGTATTTTCAAGAAATCACCTTTCAACAATGTCTCCGAAGATGAACTCAGCTCCCATCTCATACACATTGAAGATGGACTACAGAACGGTCCTTCCGGCCGAGTCTCGGGTGATAATGGGAGGAGGAGCCACTACCATTTGGCTCTATTACGTTCGTGTCAGCTAACACCATCCCAGCTCCTCAAGCTTCGGTGACCGACAAACCGGCCTCGAAAGGCAAGAGGCCAAATGTGGTGGTCTCGAAGGCATCCCAACCCAAACGAAAATCGGTGTATGGACGGCTTTCCATGGCCCCAACTGGGGGCAAAGCCATCGGAACAAAAGAAGTTGCCAGACGTCGTGGGCAAGCCCAGGCGATACCTTCGACGGACACGTGGGCAGATGTCTTCTCAAGCATCCCCATCACTCGACATATGGCGGCTTCCCGAAGAGCAGAAGCCTGCCAAGCGCTTAAGGCAGAGAAGCTGAGGCAGAAGCGGCTCAGATATAGAGCCAACAAAAGGGCTAGGGCTCTGGCCATGTTAAAATTTATGAATTTCCAAAGCCCGGACTGCTCCGCGAAACCAGCTGCCAGTGATGAAATAATGGCTGAATGTGTTATCCACACCGTCTACATGGCCGGACATGAAGAAACGAACCCTCCTCTTCTTCACAGCCATGGTGATGATATGGTTGACGCTACCCAGCATCGGCTCGATCTAAATGATGAAGAGCCCGCTCAGGACAATAATCCAGAGGAGCCCGTGGTTCCTAAGGAATTGAGCTCAGGCAATAAAGATTACCCGGTTGTCATAGCCAGGACTACAGAACAAACATTATTCTAATGGCTTCAAAGGCAATTTCAGGACAGGGATGAGAAGATGGCCGCGGTCTATTCCAAAGTCGACGAGCTGGCAAACGTCGTGGTAGATCTCGCGACCCAAGTCGCCCGATTGCAATTACAGCAGAATCAAATTTTGGCTTATGAGCCAGGATTTGATACCCGGGGGCAGCCAACTGATATCCCTTTCAACCTAAAAGCGGAGCGCCTTCGCGAAAAACGGCCGCCATCAGCCTCCAGTCCCTCCGATACATACGCCGGGGGGGAATCGCCTCTGAAAGAGAAGTTGGAAAAGGTCTATTCCTTCAAGAGGGAAAAGGTCCATAAGATATTCAGGGACGCCCTAAGAAACGGTCTCTACAACTGCCAGAATCAAAGAGACCGCAAGAAGAGAATATGACCGACGACCCAAAATATTGCCCCTATCATAGGGTGATAGGTCATGCCATTGAGGACTGCTTCGTCTTCAAAGATTGGGTCGAAAGGCAATATAAGATGGGAGAGATAGAACTGTCTAAAGGCGTATTAGCAAACAGTCAAGCTACGATCGCCGATTTCATGCAAATGGAGACCGAAGCCTTTCGGGAACCTAATCCTCCCAGACATATGCCTCGAGAACCAGCATCAGTAAAGGCACCTACTCCAATGGAGAGAAAGAAGAAGGTATACTCCTTTAGGAGGGATGAAGTCCGCAAAATATTCATGGATGCCTTGAACAACGGTCTGCAACTGCCTGTTCCAAAGAGGCCACAGGAAATCAATATGACCGGCAATCCCATATACTGCCCATATCATAGAGTGGTGGGTCATACCATCGAAGACTGCTATATTTTCAAAGATTGGACAGAGGACCAATATAAGCTTGGAAAAACCTTACAATCCTCGAATGTATCGACAAGCCACAGAGCTAGGTCATCAACACAGCTCCGTGCTCTGTGCCCGAGTGCAAAGCGCCCACGTACCGACACGTGGCGCGCTTGCGCTCAAGTGCACTGCGCCCGAGCGCAAAGCGCCCATGTGTCGACACGTGGCGCGCTTGGTCTCCAGCGTTCTGCGCCCGAGCGCAAAGCGCCCACGTGCCGACACGTGGCGCGCTTGCGCTCAAGCACAAAGCGCCCACGTGCTGACACGTGGCGCGCTTGCGCTCGAGCGCCCAGCGCTCATGCGCAAAGCCCCCACATGCTGACATGTGGCGCGCTTGCGCTTAAGCGCACAGCACCTAAGCGCACAGCGCTCGAGGCGCTGGCCCCCACGCATCCTTTGGATGTCTTTCCCCCTCTTTTTATGTACATACATATACATATACATATGTATACATACTTGCACACACACGTGCTCCACGACACTGTCCCTATTAGAAAAAAAATTCTAACGGGGCACTGCCCCGCACCCCGTAAGGGGGCTGCTAGCCCCCTTGACCCCCAGCCCTCTATCCGGGTAGTGGGACCCCCGTAAAAACTCTGCGTGGCTTCCGATATATCCAGAACCCCCTTTCAAAACACAACACACGCACACCACACATTGAGTTCACATGACCATTTTAACCCGTTAATCGGAGATTCCCTCGCCCCAAAGGTGAGAGGTAATTAACGGCAGCTTAGTCCGCGGCTGCCGAAGATTCGGATCCCCACAATAAATAAACCCCGGCCTACCCCAGGCAGGGGGAATCTGTAGTACGCCTGATAAACGCGCGCGTTTTCCCATCTCAATGGGGTGACGAAAAACACCCTACACTTTCGACTGGTACGCGAGCATACCGGATGGCTCCGTTACTACTTTCGTCCAAATGGAATCTTTGTTTCGACAAAGGTTCATGAGCTTTAGCGATAAGATCACCATTTCCGAGCTCATAAGGACCGAGCCCAAGAGTAACGAAAGCAATACAGATTTTATAACCCGATGGCGCAATCTCTCTGTCAAATGTGAACCGCCGATAGAGCAGGACCAATCTGTCAGTCTCCTCGTCGGAAATCTCAACAATTGGATGGCCCCGTTTCTATGCACCGCGGGTCTCAAAACATTCCAAGAGCTAACCAAAAAGGTCCAAACGTTGGAGTGCTCAAAGCCCGAGTCTGCTCAGGACCTTCAGTTTACAAACAAACCGAAACCTTGGAGGGACGACAACCGAAAAGGCGGAAGTTCTAACAGCACCGATTCTATAAATAAGCAGAGTGCGGGCGGAGCAAAAACTAACCAGTCTCGAGAGCCAACTTTGGAGGAGAGAAGAAATAAGGTCTACTCATTACGAAGGGACAAGGTCCACAAAATTTTTAAAGATGCTTTGAAGAATGGCCTGCGGCTACCAGAACCAAAAATGCTAAGTGAAACAAACAGGACTGATCATCCTAACTTTTGCCCGTACCACCGATTGCTGGGGCACACTATTGAAGACTGTTGCATCTTCAAGGATTGGGTCGAGAAACAATATAAGGCGGGAGAAATATCATTGTCCCCTGGCGTGTTAACCAACGATCAAGCTGCGACCGCCAATTTCATACAAACGGAGACCGAAGTTCTTCGTGAAACTGATTCTCTCGGACATCTGCCTTTCTCTGAAAACAGTCGACCACCACGTCATTAAACTGGGAACAATCGACCTCTAAGTCGTTAAACTGGGAATGTAAAAATAATATATATGTGTAAATAAACAAAAAATGTGTAAATAAAAGAAACATAAAGAAAAGCCGAAATGATGGGGCAACCGCAAATACATAGCCGAAATGATAGGGCAATCGCGATCTTCGCGATAAGAAAAGCTGAAATGATGGAGCAATCGCAGTAAAACAAAAATAAAACAAAACAAAAAACAAACAAAACAAAGGCGAATGATGAGTCACTCCTGGTACTATATTCCAGTGCAGCGATGCAGACGCCAACAAAAATTCAAATTTCCAAAATTTTCCCAGCCCTACGGTTAGTCCCCAAATTGACTACCGTATACAATCCACGGGCTCAAATAATTCTCATCATACCTATATCCCACCGCAATAACCAGTTACACGGCTGGTCTCCGCCTTTGGAATTATGCTCCATTGAGAAGACCCACTCATGTGTCCTCACGATACATGAGGAGAACAAACCTTTGTGGGATCCTTACGACTCAAGAAGGAAAAACACACTTAGGAGTCCCCACGACTCCTAAGGAGAAAATACACCAGCGGGATCCTTATGACTCGTAGGGAGAAAATGCTTTTATGGGACCCTCATGGCCCATAAAATTGGAAAGCCTTAAGTGATAGGGATCTAAACCTGTCTCCTAAGCCATCGCTTCCCAACCCCCAAGTGGGGAATGATGAGTCGCTCCTGGTACCACATTCCAGTGCAGCGATGCAGACGCCAACCAAATTCCAAATCCTAATGGCGAATGATGAGTCGCTCATGGTACCATATTCCAGTGCAGCGATGCAGACGCCAACAAAATCTCGAAATTTTTACGGCCCTACGGTCTGGATCATACATCCTGCAAAACCGTATACAATCCACGGGCATAAAACAACCCCAATCTCTCCTAAGTCTTACCGGTGAGACCACATTCAAAGTCCCACAAAAAATAAAGAAAAAATAAATAAATAAAAAAATGGTATGTCCACAAGCCAAATGGACACGGATGAAAACCCGAAAGGGCTCCGTGAGTAAAAACAGCAGGACTGCCGGCGAGTTTGTGAAAACCCGAAAGGACGCAAACTCGTGAAAAAGAGATGAAATACACTCACAAAGTCCTCTCGACTTTGTGAGGAGAAAATCCCCGCGTGAGATCCTTACGACTCACAAAGGAGCAACACACTTAGGAGTCCCCACGACTCCTAAGGAGAAAATACACCTGCGAGATCCTTACGACCCGTAGGGAGAAAATACTTTGTAAGACCCTTACGGCTCACAAAATTGAAAAGTCTTAGGTGATAGGGACTTAAAACCTGTCTCTTAAGCCATCGCTTCCTGATAAACAAGCGCAAATGATGATTCGCTCCTGGTACCATATTCCAGTGTAGCGATAACGATGCCAAGCAAAAACCAATTCCCAAATCCTCTCAGGGAAAATGATGAGTTGCTCCTGGCATTATTCCAGTGCAGCAATGCAGATGCCGACAAAAATACCAATCCCAAATCCTCTCATGACAGATGATGATCCGCTCCTGGTACTATATTCTAGTATAGCGATGCTGATGTCAACTCAAATCAAACAAATCAAACCAACCAATTCCAACATCGACCTTTGCGTCAAACAGCGACACTCCGCGCCTGGGAGACGTACACTCCGCCGGGGACACGTCAACCGGCCGATACTCCACCTCGGGGAAATGTCAAGCAGACACTCCGTGCCGAGGGCACATCGACAACAGACACTCCGTCTCGGGGACACGTCAACCAGCCGATACTCTGCATCGGGGAAACGTCCAACACAGACACTCCGCATCGGGGAAACGTCCAACACAGACACTCCGCATCAGGGAAACGCCCGATAGCGACACTCCGTGCCAGGGAAACGTCAAACAGACACACCGTGCCGGGGACACGTTAACCAGCGACACTCTGCATCGGGGAAACGTCCAACATAGACACTCCACATCAGGGAAACGTCCAACAGCGACACTCCGTGCCGGGGAAACGTCAAGTAGACACTCCGTGCCGGGGATACGTCAACCAGCGACACTCCGCATCGGGGAAACGTCCAACACAGACACTCCGCATCAGGGAAACGTCCAACAGCGACACTCCGTGCTGGGGAAACATCAAGCAGACACTCTGTGCTGGGAACACGTCAACCAGCGACACTCTGCATCGGGGAAACGTCCAACACAGACACTCCGCATCAGGGAAACGTCCAACAACGACACTCTGTGCCGGGGAAACGTCAAGCAGACACTCCGTCTTGGGGACACATCAACCAGCGACACTCCGTGCCGGGGAAACGTCAAGCAGACACTCAGTGTTGGGGACACGTCTACCAAATCACTCCGGATCAGAGCGTCGACCGTCCATGCGTGAAAAGGGCAGTGCAGGCTTCCTATAAAGCAGGAACCAGATCGCTCCGGGCCAGGAAAACATCTACCACGGACACTCCGTCTCGGAGACGCGTCAAGCGTCGACCGTCCATGTCGTAAAAAGGGCAGAGCATCCCAAAAAGTGGGGACCAAAGCAAGTCGCCTCCACGTGAAAGATCCATCAATTTCATGCACACAACCCACATATGCTGTGTGCATTTATTGATGGGGGGCAATTTCTTGAAGTCAAAATTTGCACCCCGGTTGACCAAGTCAAAGTTAAGGTCAACCCCAAGCTAAGTGGGCCCAAGCCCAGGTCAAGCGGGCCCATGCCCAAGTCGAGCCCACGGCCAGCCTCCCCATGCCAACAACAAAATCATGTAATAAATAATTTTTATGTAATTTTTTATACATGAATGTATGCAAAATGGGCACAAAGCCAATATTTTGTAAGCCCATGGCTTATGTGCAAAAATGAAATGGCACATGAGCCATGGGATAGGCAAAATGCCATTTTCTGAAGCCCATGGGGCTATATGTAAATATGTATGCCTATAAAAGGCAACATGATGATGAATAAAGTAACACTTTTTCCATTCTCTCAAAAAAACCTAGGGTTTGTACATCTTTCCTTTTTCTGAAGGCTTCAAACCTTCTTCTTTCTTTTGAATTAAATCAAGAGTTTTATTCTTCCTTTTCTACAACTAGATAGTTTTTCACCACAAAACCCACAAAAGGGAACTTTGTCACGACCCAAAAATGGTACGTGATGGCCCTAATACTACGCAACGCCTCCAGACGTAACACAGTAAAAGAAAGCCAAAACCCAGAAATCTAAACCATAAAAATACGGAAAAAAGATAATAAAAGATTTTGAAACGTTTGAAATCACAACCCAAATTCTTTAAAAGAGTCTACTTTTTCTTTAAAATTTTGGCAGCACCCCCTTTGTAAAACAAGCCCCCAAAAAGGGTACAACATAAATATAAAGTAAAGCATCCCAAACGGGAGCAAAATCCACGCCCAACGGCGGAAAACAACACCACAACAGATATACGACGCCGTAGCGAAGAAATAAGAGACAAAGAAAGGAAAATGTATAAAAGCAACAAATCCACAATAATATACAAAATCGTCCTCACCAAGTCTCTAAGTCACAGCTAACTGGTAGTAGATGGAGAGTACAAGATACAACGAATATACAATACAATCTCAGATAACCACAAAACCCACCAGGGCAAAACTGCACACTATCAGGCGAAGTGGTATCCGCAGCCAAAAGATGATAGATAAGTGAATAGCTTGCCTCGACTACTCTGGGAAAAACACCTGCAATACCTGTGGCACAACGGGGGTGAGTTGCCAACTCGTGAATAGTAAATAACATATGCAGGTAATCGCAAGTATGTACGTACAGCATGAATCTAAGATATGACAATTGAAGTAATAACGGTCATATGAGTACGAAATAATGGAAAGTACACTAACAAGTACTACCAATATATCAAGCAATAATGATATGACAACAGTATGCAATAATCATGCACTGGGGATATGAGAAAGTAAATGTGCAACACTCATGAAGGTACACTCACAGATACTCCTAATACATGGAACAGTGCACAAGTATATAAAGATGAGGTATGGAGTGAAATATGTCATTTCCACGGAATCCTGACATCGTGGTAAGATCACAATCCAGCAAGACAAATCAAAATCCCAATCCTTCAAATCAGCCCCCAAATTGGCTCTCATATCATCTAAGTGTCACATCTCCTCAACTGCACAATATCAAGTATATCTCGCATATGTATCGAATGTACAACATCAAGTAGATCTCACATATCTAGTATGTACAATATCAGTATATCTCACATATATCAAATGTACAACAGCAAGTGGATCTCACATCTCTCGTATGTACAATATCAGTATATCTCACATATAACAAATGTACAACAGCAAGTGGATCTCACATCTCTCGTATGTACAATATCAATATCCAATCCCAATGAATCTCTTATATCCCAAATCAAATCTCCAGCACAGTTCTAACATCCTAATATAATGTCATAATAAATATGATGAGGGCAATACACATATATTAGCGTCTCATTCCACTAATATTGGTGTAAGGGTATATATAACAGCGGCTCAATCCCCTGTTATATATACAAATGAGTATTTAGAAATATCATGAAACCAATATGTCAAGCATCGACACAGAAATACTGATCCATCAGGTGCTGTCTTCATGACTGGCCCCCCTGATAAGTATGTATCACACGCTATCCGGAAAGCACGAGTGCCTAGCTCTGACCCCCGTCTTTCCACGTATCCATACGTACAGGACTCCCAACGGTATCCCCATCATAATCGCCGAGTCACTGGTAATGTCACCGGAAAGTATGGTTCCCCTAAGCCTCATCGCCTCCACCGCGACGTCGACTCACTGTGACAACGTTCTTGCTTCGGGGTACCTCCGGGCCCCACCATGTACCCTCATACGGCTCACGACGCCTCCTCGCATGGGGTATATATATCAGCACCGATAAATCTCATGGTGGATGCTATAATACCATATCCAGGAAACCGGGTTTTTCAATGTATGCATAATTTCATGAACTACCACGGTCCCCAAATCCAGAAAACATCATGAAAAATCCATATAACAATGCGATAATCCATGAATAAAGTATACGCAACATAAAACTGTAATGAGAGCGTATAGAGGGAAAGCATAGCATTCACCAGATATGACTGAACACATGAATGGTATAGCAGAAATATAGGTATCTACCTATATGATGATGTGATATACCTATCAGGTATAAGTAAAGTATGAAATGCAAGTACACCTGTAGCTATGTCCTTAGGTGTGTATGTACCTAACACTAATGGTACAATACCCTATAGGTAAACAGGAACTAGCATGTCAAAGTCTAAGTTATAAACGATAAAAAATATGTATCAAGGTCACAATGTCCCTAACCAGACAATATTATTTCTAAATATGGGTTGTGTATGACATGGCAATTATTGACGGTGTGTGTGGCATACAATCAGTGCTCTCGCAATCTGAGCCGTCAATAATAGTGCTGTGTCCTAAGGATACTAGTCCAAGCACAACTATCACTAAACAGTAAGTTAAATGCGCAATTCTAAACATGACATAGAATATACGACAAAGTAAATATTTCTAGCCCAGACGCATAACGCCATGCGGGCGATTCCCCTGTAGATGTTAAATCTACTCACCCACACTCCAAGCTAGAAGAAGTCTACCACCTGAATCCCCCAGTGGCAGTGTCCGTAGTCCCCGCCTGCGAACCTGCAACATATAAACAACAAGCAAATATATATTAATAACAGCTACAAAACACGAAAAAGCTACACCTAACCAACACAACAACACAAAACCACCTCTTAAGTGTTCGTATCGTGGCTAACGAGAGTAGCGACACAACGAAAACAACTTAAGAGCAAAACCACTAAAACTGCACGACCCGTGTCGTAACACGTATCGCGCGGACACAAAACACTAGAAACTACCTAATTGATCCCAGATTTTTCCTACTGTGAAAACTAAACAAACAAACAAGACCAGAAGAACCCAAACCACAGCAGACACCTACAGACAAAAACCCAAACCCTAACTCTTCACCATGGCCGGCGTCGCTGGTCCCTCCTCTTGCCGTCGCCGGCCCTGGCCGATGGCCTGGGGTCCATCTCCTAGGTGGTGCTCCAGGTCTCCTAGTACAACACTACCACTATGTTTAATTTTCCAGTATACATCCCGGATCACAGCAGGTCCTAGAAACCACAAACCGATACAAAAATACGATATTTCGCATCAAAACCTAATTTAAACATTCTAAACTAAAACTATCAAACTACAAAGCACAAAAACTAACTAAAGAAGAGATAAGGATCATTACTTACAGCAAGGAAGCCAAAGATCCAAGCTTTGTGCACTCCAAAGCAAGAACAAGAGATGAGGTGAAGAAAATGAGAATTTCCATGAACGTTGAATGAGAAATGAAGAAGTTGTGAATGTTTTGTGAGGAAAAAGAGAGAAAATAATGCACAAGGGCAGAAGAGGAGAGAGAGGGCTCGGCCAAGTGAGAGGGAGGAGAGAGAGAGGGAAATTTCTATGCAATTTCCTACAATAATTGCATTCACACCAAAGTCAACACATGCATGCACCTTCTCTTCTCTTCTTTTCTATTCTTTTCTTTTCTTTTTCCCTTTAATCCTAGGCCACACAATCATTTGCTATGTGGTTAGGTTAACTTAAGAAAAATTTTAAGAAAAGATGCAAAGAGAAGATTTCCCAAAATGTGCAAACCGGATTAAAACAACATTAAAATTGGGAAAAATTCAAATTGGACCAAAACGTCCCATATACTCCCAAAGTTTCCGGACTAGCTTTATTTTATCAACACTAGGTGCTGGCAAGTCGATATGGCCGTTTGATCCCAATCGGTATAAAACTGAAAATACCGACGAAGCTCACCCAAAAACAGAAACAAACACAAAACGATTTCTAAAACGTTACAAACTTGGATCTACCATTAGATCTCAAAAAGAAGAGATTTTTAGATCTCACATCTCTTGATCTTCAAGATCCAGCCAATAGAGGAGGAAGAAGAAGAACCCCTTTCATCAACCAAAACATTTTAGGAGTTTAACTCCACTCTAAACCCTATTTCTGGGACTAAAAGCCCCTTTTTCTCGCCAGCGCCCAGCGCTCGAGCGCAGAGCGACCACACGCCGACATGTGGCGCGCTTGCGCTAAGCGCACAGTGCTCGAGCGCAGAGCGCCCACGTGCCGACATGTGGCGCGCTTGCGCTCAAGCGCAGAGCGCCCACGTGCCGACACATGGCGCGCTTGTATTCAAGCGCACAACGCTCGAGCGTAAAGCGCCCACGTGCCGACACGTGGTGCACTTGCGCTCAAGCGCCCAAGTGCCGACACGTGGCGCGCTTGCGCTCAAGCGCCCAGCGCTCGAGCGCAAAGCGCCCACGTGCCGACACGTGGCGCTCTTGCGCCTAAGCGCACAGCACCTAAGCGCACAGCGCTCAAGGCGTTGGCCCCACGCATCCTTTGGATGCCTTTCCCCCCTCTTTTTATATATATATATACATATATACATATATATATATATACATATGCATACATATGTACACACACACATACACCAAAGGCGAGGGGTAATTAACGACGGCTTAGTCCGCGACTGCCGGAGATTCGGATCCCCACAATCAATAAACTCTGGCCTACCCTAGGCAGGGGGAATCTGTAGCATGCCTGACAAGCGCGCGCGTATTCCCATCTCAATGGGGTGACGAAAAATACCCTACAACAGTATCACATACTGGTATTATTCTTGGTCCCACACATATCTTATATGCGCTCCTATTTCGTTTCTCTTGAGCCAGAAAATCTCTGTGTAGGACTCTAAAGACTCGTCAATACGTCGGCAGTAGGTGGTGATCATATCAGTCACCCATAAGCCGCAAGCGGTCTGCTAAACGTAATGTCCACCCGGGTATTGAGCGATCAGAAGATCAACGAGCAAGCCTGCTCACACTCCTGCGAATCCAATCAGTAACACTTACCGCACAGTCCGGTCTGTTCGTCTGATATGTCACATATCTCGCCTAGGGGTGGTAAACGTCATACCCCAGTAGCTTGATAAGTCATGCCGATGTATGGTCCATAACGGTCGTGAAACTACTGATAACACTTACCAGTAAATCACTGGAAATCCCGGCCAGGGATTTCCAGTTATGTCTAGTCGAGCATAGCGCAACATCAACCCCCAATACCGGGAGAGACGAATCCCCTCCTATCGCTCATTGCCTCCATGTGACTCGGGACTATACCCCAAAACCACCTGTTTGCATGACTCAGTAGAGCTGTGGTAGGGTGGAAATCAAAGCACAATGGGAGACACACAAGACTCTATGACGATCTCGGGTCGACAGACTAAGCTGTACCAGTGTCACCAGAGAACCGCCATCTGACGTGAGGTATAATACCATCGAGGAGTTCTCGGCGAGTCCGTTCAGTGTACCCAGTCTCCACTGAGCACCCGTATACCATCTTTGATGTCAAACACCAATGGATATGGGATCTTCCATCGCCCATCACATGGGTTGAGAAGATATACGCTAGCCTACTCTAGAATATCGATGCCCCATCTCGATATTCCCACGACTAGGAACATTAAAGGGTGTACTCATGGACTACCCAGGCCCCACTAGTATGATCTGCATCACAATCCTGGAAGTCGAGTACACATCCTAAGGGCTTTATCAACATGTAACAGAGAGACAATAAGTGTACATGTTAAGATAAAGAGCAACCAGATAGAGTACTGTCATGTCGAGCAAGAAAGTCCTCCCTATATATGTCCCAGCATCCACTATAATATACATCTCATGTACAATAATGGCCTCTAGGGCATACATACAACTAACAGATGGCATAACTGTACGTTGTATTTTCGTTTCTTCTGTGATTCTTAGGAAGCATAAATGATGGGACTTAATTAATAAGATTAATTAAAGATAAGAAACCTAAATAGATTTTGTAGAATCAAAGTTTTAAAAAGGCTAGCTCTAGTTTTTGCTTTGCATAGCGGTATTCCTTGTAGAATATCCAGCACCTTATTCGATAAGGAAATAGCCGAGATCCCTTCACCGGGAGTGACCTTTTTAGCAAAACTAGCAGATACTACAACTCACTCGGTTTTGTTTTTGATTGCTTCTATAGTTCTTGTTTTGCATAGCGATATTTCTGAAATATTCCGCACCTTATTCGATAAGAAAAGAGCCGAAATCCCTTCACCGGGAGTGACCTCTTTAGCGAAACTAGTAAAAGCCTAAAAAACACTCCTTTTCAAAATCACTTATTTCTACAACGATATCAAGTTCATTACGCAAAAGGTTTTCTGAAAAATCTGTCGTAGCCTTCCGACATTTCAGATAAGTAATATTTAGTATTCGTGCTACGTTTGTTGGCTTTCATCAAGGCGTAGTGTGCGGTAGCTACTTACTGCTTATCTGCTGCATATGATGCGATTGGATTAGGGTAGTCGTACGGCTTTGTTGGCTTTCGACAAGGGCCGTGCCGGTGAGTTTAATTAAATCACGAAATGTACGGGTTGAACTTGACTACCGGACTATGGTTTGTTGGCTTTCGTCAAGGTCATAGCACGTTAGGGGCAAAATTATTATCGGGAATTTCAAGTGTTGAAATTTGCAATGAGATTGCATACCTTCTATAAGATAGTTAGATCCCGATACCCACTACGAGTAAGAGTTATTCCTGGGAGAGTTTTACACATCACAATTAGCCGATCCAGTAGGTGTCTAGAAAGGTGTTAACGGGATTAAGCCATTGGGAAAATGAGGTTTATTTTAATTAGGTCCGTGCGAAAGCACGGGGAACCTCCCTCAAAGTACCAACACTGGCCTGGCTGAAAGATTGGCGAACTTGTAAAGTGTAATTAATCCCGGCTAGTCTTACCTTTTAGGGTTTGAAGGAAGATTTGATAAAACCAGTGGGAGCCATCCTGATTAGATAAGATAATAACCAATCTAATCTTGCAAGAGCATACGCTAAAGTGTTTTCTTCTCTCTCTCTCTCTCTAGGTAGCGACCATGTCAGGTCTTAATCAAGATAATAATATGGATGTATTGACTGAACTTGCTTGTTATACTGAGCAGGGAAACGTTAGTTCCGTTCTTTCTTATAATTGTTATAAGACTGAGCAGGAAATAGGGGAATATCCGGATTCTCACGCCGTCCAAACGAAGAATAAGCATATTGATGCATCTTCTTCTGGTATTTTTGTTATCGAGAACTGTTTCTCAGTTTACTCTACGTTCTAGGTATTAGATACCGGATCGAGATCCCATATATGTAATTTGTTACATGGGCTAAGGAAAGGTAGGGAACTGGGAATGGGTGATCATTCCATAAGAGTAGGGAATGGTGCAAATGTTGCAGCCAAAGCAGTTGGCGAATATCACCTTGTATTGACAAATGGTAATACATTGATTTTGAACGAATGCTATTACATTCTAACCCTGATATGCAATTTTATATTAGTTTCTTTATTGAGTAAAGAAGGATATAATTTTGTAGTACAGGATAATGTTATGAACATCTTCCTGAATCAAAAGTTGATTGGATCAGGCTCGTTAAATAATGGCATATACGTTCTAAATCAAACAACAATTCTTAATGTACAAAACACACATAAGAGGAAGAGTTCAGAAATGAACGAATCTTTCTTGTGGCATTGTAGACTAGGTCATATCAATGCGACATGACTAGCTAAGTTGAATAAGGATGGATATTTAAATCCGTTCGAATTTTCATCTTATGATACTTTCCAATCATGTCTTAAAGGAAAAATGACCAAAACTCCGTTTAGTGGACACGGATAAAGAGTTACAGAACTCTTGGGACTGATACATAGTGATGTATACGGTCCCATGTCTACACATGCCAGGAATGGTTTCTCGTACTTCATTATATTCACTGACGATCTCTCATGATACGGATATGTGTTCCTATTGAAACACAAGTCTGAAGTTTTTGAGAAATTCAAAGAATATAAACACGAAGTCGAGAACCAAACGGGTAAAAGTATTAAGATCCTTCGATCTGATCGAGGAGGAGATTACTTGAGCAATGAGTTCCTGGACTATCTAAAAGAGAATGGGATTCTCTCTCAGCTTACTCCTCCGTATACACTACAGCACAACGGTGTATCGGAACGAAGAAACCGCACCCTATTAGATATAGTGCGCTCTATGATGAGCACCGCTGAGTTACCTATTTTCTTTTGGAGGTATGCGCTTGAGACAACTATACACCTATTGAATATGGTCCCTACCAAATCAGTGCCTACCACTCCATATGAGATATGGAAGATGAAGAGACCATATCTTAATTATGTTAAGATATGGGGTTGTCCGGCTTATGTCAAAAGACACAATCCGGACAAACTCGAGGCAAGGTCAGTTCTGTGTAAGTTTGTTGGATATTCCAAAAACTCAAAAGAGTATATCTTCTACCACACCGAGGAACAAAAGGTGTTTGTTTCTCGACATGCCACCTTTTTAGAAAAGGAATTTCTTGTGAAAGAAATTTGTGGCAAGGAGGTAGAACTGTAAAAAGTTGCAGCGATACAAACTACGACAGAAGATTTGGTAGAACCAGAGGATTCGATAGTTCCTGACGAACCTCTGTCTCTCCACTGATCTAGTAGGGTTCCTCATCCACATGAGAGATACTACGGTTTTCTCCTTGACGATAGGAGCGAGGATTGCATCATGGAAGATGATGACCTGACTAGTTTCGAGCAGGCCATCACGAGTGTGGACTCTGTGAAGTGGGTGGATGCAATGCGATCTGAGATGGAATCCATGTACACCAACAAAGTATAGACTTTGGAAGTTGCTCCTGAAGGGGTAAAACCCTTTGGGAGCAAATGGATTTTTAAGAAGAAACTTGGTGTAGATGGAAAAGTTGAGACTTTCAAAGATAGACTTGTTGCAAATGATTTTCGTCAACGACCAGGTGTGGATTATGATGAAACCTTTTCTCCAGTGGTTATGCTTAAGTCCATCCGGATCCTACTTTCCATTACTGCATACCATGACTACGAAATCTGGAAAATGGATGTTAAGACCGACTTTCTAAATGGTGATTTAGAAGAGAGCGTGTACATGACTCAGCCAGAAGGCTTCGTAGACAGTGGGAGCTGCGGAAGGGTATGCAAGCTGCTTAAATCTATTTATGGATTAAAGCAGGCATCGCAGAGTTGGAACATTTGTTTTGATGTTGTAGTCAAAGAGTTTGACTTCATCAAGAACATAGATGAACCTTGTATATACAAGAAGGTGGTAGAGAGTAAGGTTTTCTTTCTCGTATTGTATGTGGATGACATACTTTTGATAGGAAATGGTATTCCTATGCTGCACTCGGTCAAGCTCTTCTTATCACAAAGATTCTCAATGAAAGATCTAGGTGATGCCTCCTACATCTTGGGGATTAAGATCTATAGAGATAGATTTAAACAGATACTGGGTTTGTCCCAATCTAGGTATATTGACACCATACTAAAGAGGTTTAGTATGAAAGAATCCAACCGTGGGAATTTACCCACGATCTCTGGACTCACTCTCTCCAAAGAGATGTCTCCCAAGACTGATTTGGAGAGAGCTCGCATGCAAGGGATACCCTATGCTTTGGCAGTAGGCTCTATCATGTACGCGATGCTATGTACAAGACCCGATGTAGCATACTCACTAAGTGTAGTGAGTAGGTATCAAGCAGATCCTGGAGACAGTCACTGGACAGATATGAAGAACATTCTCAAGTGCTTGAGAAGGACTAAAGAGATGTTCTTGGTGTATGGTAACGGAGAACTCCAGGTGGAGTCCTCTACCGCTTCGAGCTTCCAGAGTGATAAGGATGACTCTAAGTCGCACTCAGGATTTGTCTTCACCCTTAATGGAGGGGAGGTTTGTTGGAAGAGTTCCAAACAGGAAACCGTGGCAGATACGACGATGAAAGCAGAATACATCGCTGCCAACGATACTGCCAAAGAGGCTGTCTGGATGAAGAAGTTCATAAACGAACTTGGAGTGGTTCTGTCCATTGAGCATCCAATACCTTTGTATTGTGATAACAATGGAGTTGTGGATTTGGCCAAGGAACCCAGGTCCCATTAGAGATCCAGGCATATTTTGAGGCGGTATCACCTGATTCGGGATATAGTTGATCGCCGGGAGATTAAGGTCAGGAAAGTTGACACGAAGGACAACAGTGCGGATCCACTCACGAAAGCCATACCCCAGATACAATTTAAAAGACTCTTCGGGATGTTGGGTATGAGATATTACAACAGCTGGCCTTTGTGCAAGTGAGAGATTGTTAGTTATGTATATGCCCTAGAGGCCTTTGTTGTACCTATGATGTATATTATAGTGGATGCTTGGATATATATAGAGAGGTCTTTCTTGCTCGATATGATAGTATGCTATCTGGTTGCTTTTTGTCTTAACATGTTGACTTTTATTGTGTTACTGTCTTGCTCTCACATGTTGATAAAGCCCTTAGAATGTGTACTTGACTACTAGGACTATGATGGAGATCATACTAGTGGGGGCCAGGGTAGTCCACAAGTACATCCTATAATTGTTCCTAGACGAGGGTGTATCGAGACAGGGCATCGATACTCCAGGTGTAGACTAGCGTATACGCATCTTGACCCATATGATGGGCGATGGATGATCCCACATCCATTGGTATTTGACATCAAAGATGGTATACGGGTGATCAGTGGAGACTGGGTACACTGAACGGACTCGCCGAGAACTCCTAGCTGGTATTATACCTATCGTCAGATAGCAGTTCTCTGTGACACTGGTACATGTTAGTCTGTAGACCCGAGATCGTCATAGAGTCTTGTGTGATTCCCACTGTGCTTTGATTTCCACCTTACCACGTTCAAGGGAACGTGCAAAACAGTAGCTTTTGGGTGCAGTACCGAATCACATGGAGGTAATGAGTGATAGGAGGGTTTTCGTCTCTCTCGGTATAGGGGGTTGATGTTGCGCTGTATTCGATTGGCCATAACTGGAAGTCCCTGGCCAGAGCTGATATAGAGATCTACTGGTAAGTGTTATCAGTAGTTTCTCGACCCGTTATGAGCCTCACATCGACACGACTTATCGGTTACTACGGTCTGACGTTAACCACCCCTAGACTGGATATGCGACATATCAGACGAAGAGACCGGACTGTACGGTAGTGTTTACCGATTGGATTCGCAGGAGTATGTGCAGGCTTGCTTATTGATCTTCTGATCGCTCAATACCCGGATGGCCGTTACGTTTAGCTGACCGCTTGCGGCTTGTGGGTGTTTGATATGATCATCACCTACTGCCGGCGTATTGACGAGTCTTTAGAGTCCTACACAGAGGTTTCCTGGCTCAGGAAAAACGGAGTCGGAGCACATATATGATATGTGCGGGACCGAGATTGATACGAGTATGTGATACCGTATTCTATTCTCGCGATATGTGATATCGGCCGGTTATATATGATATAACCGGGTTATCAGATCAAGTGTTGATTCGGTAAAATGATACATATTATATTAGTCGGTTATATGTAATATAGACGGATTATTAAATCAAGTATTGATTTAATGATTTAATGTATAATTATATATTTGATATATTAAATTACATTAACTAATATATGCTCACTTAAGTATTTATTTTTCTCACTTATACATTTAACATATATATGATATATGTTTATTATATAGTTTTCTTTTGTTCACAAAATTATATATGTGATATATAATTGTGACATGCTAGGTTACACATGCAAACTTGGGTGTATGAGAATCATACCATACTTGTAATTAGGGTTAGGTTCTTATTTATTTTAGTTAATTCAAAATTGCTTGGAATTAGTCATGGATGAGCTTTGAAGAAGCTTGTAGATTTATTGACTAAGTCCACCAATTTTTTTTTAACCTAAGATATTTATTGACCTAACCCTAATCACTTAGCCATGGTTTATTCTCTACATAGGTTAAGGATGACATAACTCACCATAGCTTTCATGCAGAGATGACGCTCAGAACATGCCAGCTTCCAAACACATTGAATAATACATAATCTCCCATACTCTCTCTCTCTCAATCAGACAGTTTATATTTGGATTTGAATTTAGGAAAAGAAATAAGATGGCTACAAACCAGCTTGCCTCGCCAATCTCATAACTATAAAGCTCATAAAAGTGGACACACACACACATCATATACACAGTTTTTGAATGTTGCCAGAATTTCAACGGTAATTCTAGATTTTCCCAAACTCTGAAGGCTTCACAAAAATTTTAAATACAGATAATAATATGATTGAAGAGATCAATCACCAATTTTTTAATGAGGATCAACTGAAACCCCAAACAGAGCAAGCAAATTACAAAGATCCCAAAACCCCGCGTGGCCCAGCCCCAGCCCCCAGCCCCAGCCCAACCCTAACCCCAGCGTGGCCAGCTAAACCCCAACACCAACCCTAAGGCAAACCCTAACCCCAGCCCCACCCCACCAGCAGCCGAACCCCAACCCTAACCCTAAGGCAAACACCAAATTAAGAATTAATATTTTAATTCTTGAACGTCTGTGCCCGTAGGGGTAACCCTTTAGCCCTACGGATTAATCCGCAGGGCCAAGTTAAATCTGCCCCTACGGATTAAAAATTTTGTAGTCAAAATAGAGCCGTCTATTGGGAACGACATCAAACTACATACAGAAAAATTAAGGATCGCTAGAAATTTTGTCAAAATTTTATCACTAACAGTGAACCTGTATCCAGCCTACCCACATCCTGATGAAGGAAACTATGGACAAAAGGGATGAACCCCCAGCAAACCAGTCAACAAAGAGGAAAGGATAATGCAGTTTAAGCTAGTGCAAAGAAAGGTACCGTCCCCCAAATACTCTCATAGCTCAGGAAAGCATCTTGATGAGGGGGGAGATAAAAAGAGTTTTGCAATAGGGAATTGCGTCCCATTCCTGAGGTACGGCATAAGCCTAGGAGCCAAGTTGAAATGCACTGGCAAATAACCCCTCCACACACACGCATGCACATGCACACAGACACATACAGAGTTGTAAATCATATATGAGGATAATTACACAATGTAAATTCTTGATAATAGAAGCATCCTGCAAAACCACAAACCTTTTCAGTTATATGCAGTCATGAGGATCAAACTATAGCTAGGTATTGCAAAGATCACAAAATTGAGGAGATTTATTACATTTGTTCATTCTAGTTTGGGTGTTCAAATTCCATATTCTCGATTCCAATATCACCCCTAACCCTAACCCCAACCCAGCCCCAGCCGAACCCCAACCCAACACCAAACCCTAACCCGGCCTAACCCTAACCCCAACCTAGCCCCAGCCGAACCCCAACCCAACACCAAACCCTAACCCGGCCTAACCCTAACCCCAACCCAGCCCCAGCCGAACCCTAAGCCTAACACCAAACCCCAACCGAACCCTAACCCTAACCCAAACCCTAACCCCAACACCAGTCGAACCCCAACCGCCGATCGAACCCATACCCTAACCCTAATCCTAACCCTAACCACAACCGATACCTAATCCTAACCCTCATCGATCGCTACCCTAACATCATTATAATAATGTTTAACTAATTACCTGTAGGCGACGACGGAGACGTAATCGGCGACGACGAGGGCGGTGGCGACAACGAGAACGGAGCACGGTGGCGACCAAGAGATCACTGCAGGCGTGGCGACGATGATTCGGCTTGGATTCGGCGACGACGAGATCACTGCAGCGCGGCGGCGACGACGATCTCGATTTTGGAATTTGGTTTCGCGCGAAAGAAAGAGAATAAGAAATAATCGGCGTAGGGATCGATCACTTAAATCCCTATTTATATGTCCCTACGGATATACCCGTAGGTGCTTGGTTTGCTGCTCCGTAGGGGCAAACAACACTTTAAAATTTAATATATTTTAAATAAATATTGAATGACCGTAGGGGCAACCTTTTGGCCCTACGGATTAATCCGTAGGGCCAAACTTTAACTGCCCCTACGGATAACAACATCCGTAGGGGCAACCCCTTATTTTACTAGTGATGGTTGCATTTCTAACCTCACCTTAATTATTCATTCATCACTTGATTATCTTCTTCTTCATCTCATTCTAGCTCTCTTGCTTGTGATGAATTGATGAAATATTGTGAGAAAATAAAATCTAAAGTGAGCAAAATTCCTACTTCATCATCCTCTTCTATACTAGCCATATAGTTTAGTGTGTTGGCTTCACTAATTCATTATTAGTGAAGAGATAGTTTAAGTTTGTGTTTCTTTGAAGAAGATCATTATAGACTTTGAAAACTTCTAGCTAGCATGCATCATACACCTTGTGGAGCCACTCAAGAGTCTGGGAGATCAATGATCGCAGCGAAGGGACCACAACTTAGAGCTATAGAAGTGAAGGAGAGGACTACAAAGGTTGTAATCCCTAATCACTTAGAAGTAAAGTTGTTTACTTTTTGTTTCCGTATGAATCTCTAGTTAAAGATCTAGGTTAGGGTTCTTTTAGCACGACAAAATTTTAATTTGGCATGGACGATGCCACCCGAAACCTTGCTGTCGTGCTTAGGAACCCTACAGTGGTATCAGAGACTAGCTAGAGAATTAGACGGATTGTGTAGGATTACGAAACCGAAACAACTCCGAGTCACTCGATTCTAAACCCTAGTTTCTGTCGAACATAAAGCAATGTGGGCTATTAAAGAGCTTAACTTCAATTTTGATCAAGCCTGCAGCTATCGGAAGCTGCAATTAAATGAGCTAAGCGAACTCCGCGATGAAGCTTACGATAATGCGGTTATAGTAAAGAACCGGACTAAAGTGTTCCACGATAAAAACCTTTATAGAAAAACCTTCACACCGGGACAACAAGTCCTTCTTTATGATTGCCGTCTACATATTCATCCGGGTAAACTATAATCTCGTTGGAAATGACCTTTTGTGGTGCGGTATGTATACCCGCACGGGGCAGTAGAGATTGAAAATATTAAAAACGGTTCAATTTTTAAAGTAAATGGGCATAGATTGAAACCGTATTTTTCTGTTGACCCGGCGGAGGAGCTCCTATTTTTACAGAAGCCGCTTTATCATAACTAAAACTCCTCCACCTCACCTCCATGTCTCTGTAACATTGTCTCATTTTAAGAATGGAGGTGAGTGAAAAAGGACTTAACTGAATATCTGTACGTGCCAAAGTACAAGTTTGGGGGTAGTTTTATTATTTTACCCCTTTTAATTTCTCTCCCAAAGTCTACAGGTCTATGCATTCAAAGATGACATCAGTGAGGACACTGCTGAAAACATGTTTGGGGGGGGGGGAGGTTTGTATTCACTAAACTATCTTCTGGCACTGGGCAATATACAATTTTTTTTATAATAAAAGAGTAGAAAGTGAAAAATTACATATGAAAGATAGGAAAAGTTTAAGAAAAGCAAGAAAGTTAGATGCTGTCTTAAAACAAAACTAGTAATAAGCAGTTATGAGCCGTTCTCTCTGTTAGTGTATATGCCCTAGAGGCCATTACTGTATCATACTAGTTTGTATATTACTTAATGGAAGCTTGGGATATTCACAGTTGTATATACAATCTTGCCCAAAATGGTACTATGCTACTTGGTTTGTTTCTACTTTAATGTGTACATGTGTTTCTTTTAGCATATTATCTATACACATTAGTAGAGCCCTTAGGATCTTTGCTTGATTACCAGCGTTGTGATGGCAGTCACACTCGTGGGGGCTGGGTAATCTACAAGCACATCCTTATACACGTCCCTAGTCGTGGGATTATCGAGACAGGGCATCGATACTCCGGAGTAGACTAGCGTATGCGCTTCTCATCCCAGTGCCCGAGGCGGTCTGTCCCACAGCCGTCAGTACGTCGTACTTAAGATAGTATGCGGGTGCTCGTTAGGCTACAAGTACACTGGACAGGACTCGTTGGGAACTGATGGTTGGTATTATACCTATCGTCAGTTATCAATTCCCAGGTGACATGAGTACAGCTTAGTCCGCTGACTTGACACTGTCACTTCGCCTAAAGTGTGTTCCCACTGTACTTTGACTACTACCCTACTACGGCTCAAAGGAGTCGTGCAAACAGGTAGTAGTTGGGTGCAGTCCCGAAGCACTTGGAGGCAGTGACGGTTAGACAGGATTCGTCTCTCCCGGTATTGGGGGTTAACATCGCGCTGTGTCTAGGAGAGCCATTACACGAGTCTTCCCTGGCCATGGCAAGCGAGATATACTGGTAGGTTTCCAGTGTTATCTCAGGGTGTTCTGGGCTTCACTCCGACACGACTTGTACCGCTATTAGGGGACTGACGTTTACCTCCCCCTAGGCCAGCCATGCGATGTATCAAACGAACAGACCGGACTGTACGGAGACTGTCATATTCAGGCTCAGTAGGAGTTCAGATGGGGTTCACCTCGTCAGTCTTCTTATCGGCATCTACCTGAGGACCATTACGTACAGCTAGTGCCGCTTGCGGTCTGTGGTTAAACCCACTGCCAGCGTAGTGTCGAGTCTTTAGAGTCCCACACAGAGGGCTATTCGCCTTTGGGCAAAATGAGTAGAGGTCGCATGGTTTTGCGACAGGGTTCGTTCACATCCGCCCACTTGTGCACGTTTGTTGTCCGGACAGCTTATACTAGCGGGCTTTGGTTTAAGCCGGATCCTAGTATATGATTTGGGAGGTTTTATCTCTTTGTGTTCGTGTTCCTCGGAACATGAACGCGGGTGTGTATGCACAGTTGATTGAGGCGGAGGAAGAGATTTTTCATTGGGGTTTTGGAACGGGTGTGTATGCACAGTTGACAGTCGTCTTTTTCCAAACCCTAATGTTCTTTTGATTTATCAATTAATAATATTAATTAAATGAAATTGTGTCATGGTTGGGCTTGTTGACTTGTTGACCAAAGTTGACTAGGTTTGAAACTTTGACCATCATCATTAGCTTTTTAGATGCTTTTTGATCTTTGCAAAATCATTTATGGTGATATGATAATGGTCTATTCAAACTAACCATCACCTTTTCATTTTTGATTAATATTATTTTTGATAAATCACTTATATTTTGTTATGGTTGTAAAACCATTTTCATTCTATCATATTCACTCTCTCTCCTCTCTTCTTCTTCCTCCTCCTCTAGTTCAAGGAGATTCATTCTCATGTGTTGAGAAACCTCTCCTTGAGATAAAAATACCCTAAACCACTCTCTACTCACTCTAGTGTTGAAGGTCTAGCAAGCCAAAAACCTTAGTTCTCTCAAAGTTCGAGAAAGGAGCCCAAGGTTGAACTCTCAGGTGGATCCATCTTTGACGGAAGAAGGCGACGAGGAAAGCACCATCCAACATCTACAAAGGTTTCAAGAAGAAGGAGTTCAAGTGAGGTATAACATCTTTTCCGAGTAGCTAACTCTCTTTAGCTTGGTAGCTAGTTTTGTTTAGAAAAGATCCCGACTTTTCTTAGTCCATGTTGCCTAGTGCGCTAAAAATTTGATTTTTATACCGTTTCCGCCTCCCCGCAAGAACCGGGGTCGGCAACGTGGACTTAGAGTGGTATCAGAGCCTAACTAAACATAAACTAGCTAGGTAGTAAAGTGTATAGAAGTTCGATCGGAAAAACCACAAAACTACGACATGCTAAACCCTAAGTTTCTATTAAAATTTTTTCTGCTCTAAAAATAAAAAGTCATACTCCAAAAATCATCTCAGGGTTTTGTGAAGAAGCCCACCAAAAACGGTCGAGTGATCCCTTCAAAGCGCCGCGGTTTCGCGGCAATGGGTATACTTTTGCCGCGGAACCGCCGCCGTTTTGATTCGGTTCATGACCGAGTTTGGTGCAGTGTTTTTAGGTTATGGTTTTGGGATTTTTAAGATGGTTTATTTCAGCCCAGATTTTCCAGAAAAGAAATTTGTATTTGGGGGCCTATAAATCCGTATTTTTTGATCGAACTTCACTATACTTGACTAATCGGTTATATCTGTGATGTTTTTATGTATTGAACGTCGGCTAATCACTATATGTCGATTAGTGGGGGTTATACATATCTATGATCTGTGTTTGATGATGGTATGTATATATGAATGCGTTGGATTGTCGCGGGTGAATACCCGGGGTGGATGTGAGATGAGTGTTTCTTTTTCTTTCATTCATGTAATATGTAAATTGATGTAATAATATTTGTATGGCCGCACAACCGGGTCGGGGTTGTAGCCGTCATTGTATAATTCTTTTTACTGTTTTTGATCCTAGGATAGACCCATGGAGGGGTGCACAAACTACTGGGTATCTCGAAGTGCCGAGTGGCCTACTCACGGAGTTGAGGGAGGTTGCTTCGCTTCGGGTACTTGGCGGGTAGTTTGCCGCACCCGTAGGGGTCTTGGGTGGGGTATTGGCTATTCACCGCGACCGTGTAATCTGCTTTTCGTTGCAGGCTCGAACGGATTGCGGATTCCTAGTATATCTAATGTATTCATCTGTGATCTATAATGTCTATCATTGCTATATATTTATATATATAATAACTATTTAGGCGTTGCTTATGTTTTACAGCCGTGCTAGCCCAGCCCCCGCTCTGTCGTTAGTTAAGTAACCTAACAGGTGATGACGGGGCCCCGTGGCAAATGCGAATGGCATAAGCGTACGTCATATTTTGGTTGTTTTCTGCAATGGTAGGATTAATTGATGGGACGCATTAAAAGAACTAATGCAAGAAAATAAACCAAGCAAAAGTCGATTGGAACACTTTGAAAACCACTCGGTTCTTTTCAAAACTAAACTTTTAAATGCGGAGATTGAGCCACTCCTTTTAAAAGCTATCTCGTTCCATCGATTATATCAAGTTCACTACGTTCACGGTTTAGCCAAAACCATTCGTAGCCCTCCGTCGTTTCACATGAATAGTCAATGGTATTCAAGTTGTGTATGTTGGCCAAAGTCAAGGCATAGTGATTGGTAACTATTGGGTATTCGTGTGCAGCATAGATAGATGCGTTGATTTGGAACAGTCGTACTGCCATTTTGGCCAAAGTCAAGGGTAGGTACGGGTGGGTTCAAATTAACCTGGAGAACGACGGGTAGAACTTGACATGTGACATAAAATATTTTGGCCAAAGTCAAGGTCATAAGAGCATGGGGCAATAATCACATCGGGAGTTTCATAAGTACTGAAACTTGCTAGCGCTGCATACCATTTGGAGTGTGATGATTCTGGTAGGATTCCTTCAGTTTTGTCACGCAATGATATTTGGATCCCGATCCTACTGTGAGTATATGGTACTCCTCGGGAAATTTCTCACTAAACGATCAATGCTATAAACCTAGTAGGTGTCTAGAAAGGTGTTAGCGGGGCTACGCCCCCAGGGAAAAGAGGTTCTTAAATTAAGGAACTTCGCGAAAGCGTTGGAAAACCTCTCTCGAAGTACCGACACTAGCCTGGCTGAACGGTTAAGCAAGTATTGTGCGGTGGGATTGATCCCGACTAATTCTTCCTTTATGGTTTGAGGAGGGATTCGAGAGACAGTGGGAGCCATCCTGTTTAGACAAACTAAAAACCACTCTAAACTTGCAAGAGCAGCATGCTGAGTGTTTCTTTTCTCTCTCCTAATTGCAGTGACCATTCAAGATGACCGGACTTAAGTTATTACTAGATAAAAACGTACTGACAGGGCCAAACTACAAAGATTGGCTCAGGAATGTCAAGATGGCAATCACTTATGACAAGTTGGGGTATCTTCTTACCACTAAAGCTCCCCCTGTCCCAGGTCCCAAAACCAGTGTCGTAGATAAAGAAATCTATAAGACCTGGGAACTAGACTGTGCGAAGGCCAAGTGCCTCGTGCTTGCCTCGATGGACAACGAACATCAGAGGAGGCATGAGAATATGGACCTTGAATCCATATCTCTCCATACAAAAGAACTGTATGGAGAGCAATCTCGTATCGCAAGATACGAAGTGTCGAAGAAGCTATTTTTGGCAAGATTGGCCGTCGGATCATCGATAGCGGAACACGTGCTTAAGATGATTGGCTACATTGAGGAGCTCGCGGACCTTGGGACCACGTTGGAGAATGAACTCTATACGGACTTGATTCTCCAGTCCCTTCCTTCCACTTACGCCCAGTTCATCCTGAACTTCAACATGCAAGGAAAGGAGGTTGAACTTCCCGAGCTTCTGAACATGTTGAGGACTGCTAAGGACACCTTACAAAAGGGTAGGGAGACATCCACTTTGTTTGTAGGAGGATCTTCCTCTTCTAAGTCCAAGGCGAAAGCCAAGGGAAAGAAGAAGAAAGCCCCCGCCAAACCAAGGGGCGGTGTCAGTAAAGTGGATACGAAGGGAAAGACAAAAGCAACAAAGATAGCAGGGAAGCTTGTGGGGAAAGAAGAGTGCTTTTACTGTCACAAGAGTGGACACTGGAAAAAGGATTGCAGGGCTTGGAAAGCCAGGACACAGGATCTGAAGCAGGTTGCGGCTTCAGCTTCAGGTGTGTATGTTATTGAAAACTGTCTATCAATAAACTCTACTTCCTGGGTATTGGATACCGGATCAGGATCTCATATCTGTAATTCTTTGCAGGCGTTGAGAAAGCGTAGGTTTTTGAAAGCAGGTGACATGACCCTCAGAGTTGCAAACGGAGCTAGCATGGATGCTGAGGTCGTGGGGGACTATCACCTGGGTTTGTCAGATGGACATTTTTTGGTTTTGCGTGGTTGTTATTTTGTACCAAATGCAACTTGTAATATCATTTCTGTATCTTTATTATCTAAAGAAGGTTATGAATTTGCATTTGTAAGTAATGTTGGGAACATTCCTTAATCAAGTTCTGATTGGGTCAGGTACATTAAGCAACGGTATATACGTATTAAACCAACCACAAATTTTCAACGTCCAGAATACACACAAAAGAAAGTCACCTGATATCAATAAGGCTTTCTTATGGCATTGTAGACTAGGTCACATCAATGAGAGAAGGTTGACTAAGTTACATACAGAAGGATATTTGGATCCGTTCGAATATCAATCTTATGCAACTTGTCAATCCTGTCTCAAAGGAAAGATGACAAAGACTCCGTTCACTGGACACGGAGAAAGAGCGAGCAAGCTCTTGGGACTCGTACACAGCGACGTGTGCGGTCCAATGTCTACGCATGCATGAAGCGGTTTTTCTTACTTCATTACTTTTACGGATGACTTTTCAAGGTACGGATATGTCTTCTTGATGAAACATAAATCCGAAGCCTTTGAAAAATTCTAGGAATATAAGAATGAAGTAGAAAAACAAACAGGCAAAAGTATCAAGACACTGAGATCTGATCGGGGTGGTGAATACTTGAGTGCCGAGTTCCTAAATTACTTAAAAGAGAATGGAATTCTCTCTCAGCTTACTCCTCCATACACTCCGCAACATAACGGTGTATCGGAGAGACGGAACTGAACCCTATTAGATATAGTACGGTCCATGATGAGTAACGCTGAGTTACCACGATCATTCTGGGGATATGCGTTAGAATCAGCTGCATACCTTTTGAACCGAGTTCCTACTAAGACTGTGCCTATTACACCATATCAGATGTGGTGTGGGAAGAGACCCTATCTTAATCACATTAAGACATGGGGATGTCCAGCTTTTGTCAAAAAGCAGCATGCGGACAAGCTCGAGGCACGCTCAGTACAGTGCAAGTTTGTGGGATATCCGAAGAACTCCAAGGGATATTTCTTCTATTACGAAGAGGAACAAAAGGTTTTTGTTTCTCGTCATGCCCACTTCCTAGAACACCAGTTCTTGGAAAAGGAGATTAGTGGGAGCGCAGTAGAACTGGAAGAAATTCCAGAACCACAAGCTATTACTGAAAGCTTAGTAGAACCAGAGAGTTTGAAAGATCAGGACATTCCTACGCCGCTCCGCAGGAGTAGTAGGCAGTCTCATCCGCCCAAGAGATAATACGGTTTACTTATAGACGGGGATAGAGAGGACTGCATCATTGATAGTGATGAGCCTACTAGCTTCCAGCAAGCCATTCAGAGCGTTGACCCGGTAAAATGGCTGGATGCAATGCGGACCGAAATGGAGTCCATGTACATCAACAAGGTATGGACGTTGGACATTGCTCCAGATGGGGTAAAACCCGTAGGATGCAAGTGGATCTTCAAAAGGAAGATTGGTGTAGATGGACAGGTTGAGACCTATAAGGCTAGACTTGTTGCAAAGGGTTTTTGTCAAAGACCTGGTTTGGACTATGATGAAACCTTTTCTCCAGTGGCTATGCTGAAATCCATTCGGATCCTTCTTGCCATTGCTGCTTTCCATGATTATGAGATTTGGCAGATGGACGTAAAGACCGCTTTTCTAAATGGAAATTTAGAAGAGTGCGTCTATATGGACCAGCTAGAGGGTTTCATTCAGAGTGGGAGCAGCGGAAAGGTGTGCAAGTTGCTTAAGTCCATCTATGGACTAAAGCAGGCATCGCGGAGTTGGAACATCTGTTTTGATGAGACGGTCAAAGAATTTGGCTTTATCAAAAATCCAGATGAACCATGCATCTATAGTAGATTTGTAGCAAGAACTGTCGTATTCCTCGTTTTGTACGTGGATGACATTCTGTTGATAGGAAATGACATTCCTATGCTACAATCTGTCGAGGGGTTCTTGTCACACAGGTTCTCCATGAAAGACCTGGGTGATGCCTCCTACATTCTGGGGATCCGGATCTATCGTGATAGATCCAAGAGGATATTAGGACTTTCACAGTCCAGGTACATCGACACCATACTGAAAAGATTCAGTATGGAAGATTCCAAGCGCGGTAATCTACCGGCTTGTCACGGGATCACCCTCTCCAAGGAGATGTCTCCCAAGACTTATTTGGAAAGGGATCGCATGTCTATTATACCCTACGCTTCTGCGGTAGGCTCTATAATGTATGCGATGTTGTGTACCAGACCAGATGTGGCTTATGCACTGAGTGTAGTAAGCAGGTATCAGTCAAACCCTGGGGAGAAATACTGGATAGCGGTAAAGAACATTCTCAAGTACCTGAGAAGAACTAAGGAGATGTTCTTGGTGTATGGCTGAAAAGACCTCAAGATCGAGGCCTTTGCTGACTCCAGCTTCCAGAGTGAGATGGATGATTCTAAGTCCATGTCGGGCTTTGTCTTTACCCTCAATGGAGGGGCGGTGTGTTGGAAGAGTTCCAAACAAGAAACCGTTGCAGACTCGACTATGGAAGCGGAATACATCGCTGCATCTGATGCCGCAAAAGAAGCCGTCTGGATGAGGAAGTTCTTGAAAGAACTTCAGGTGGTTCCGTCCATTGTTGATCCAATACCTCTGTATTGCGACAACAACGGGGCTATAGCTTTAGCGAAGGAAGCCAGGTCCCATCAGAAATCCAGACACATCTTGAGGCGGTATCACCAGATCAGGGAGATCGTGGATCGCCAGGAGATCGAGGTTCGGAGGGTTGCTTCAGAAGATAACATTGCAGATCCATTCACCAAGGCCTTGCCCCAGACTCAGTTCGAGCGGCTGATCGAGATGATAGGTCTTCGATACGCCAGTACATGGCCTTAGTGCAAGTGGGAGATTGTTAGTGTATATGCCCTAGAGGCCATTACTGTATCATACTAGTTTGTATATTACTTAATGGAAGCTTGGGATATTCACAGTTGTATATACAATCTTGCTCAAAATGGTAGTATGCTACTTAGTTTGTTTCTACTTTAATGTGTACATGTGTTTCTTTTAGCATATTATCTATACACATTAGTAGAGCCCTTAGGATCTTTACTTGATTACCAGCGTTGTGATGGCAGTCACACTCGTGGGGGTTGGATAATCTACAAGCACATCCTTATACACGTCCCTAGTCGTGGGATTATCGAGACAGGGCATCGATACTCCGGAGTAGACTAGCGTATGCGCTTCTCATCCCAGTGCGGGAGGCGGTCTGTCCCACAGCCGTCAGTACGTCGTACTTGAGATAGTATGCGGGTGCTCGTTAGGCTACGAGTACAATGGACAGGACTCGTTGGGAACTGATGGTTGGTATTATGCATATCGTCAGTTATCAGTTCCCAGGTGACATGAGTACAGCTTAGTCCGCTGACTTGACACTGTCACTTTGCCTCAAGTGTGTTCTCACTATACTTTGACTACTACCCTACCATGGCTCAAAGGAGTCGTGCAAACAGGTAGTAGTTGGGTGCAGTCCCGAAGCACTTGGAGGCAGTGACGGCTAGACAGGATTCGTTTCTCCCGGTATTGGGAGTTGACATCGCGCTGTGTCTAGAAGAGCCATTACACGAGTAGTCCCTGGCCAGGGCAAGCGAGATATACTGGTAGGTTTCCAGTATTATCTCAGGGTGTTCTGGGCTTCACTCCGACACGACTTGTACCGCTATTAGGGGACTGACGTTTACCGCCCCCTAGGCCCGCCATGCGATGTATCAGACGAACAGACCAGACTGTATGGAGACTTTCACATTCAGGCTCAGTAGGAGTTCAGATGGGGTTCACCCCGTCAGTCTTCTTATCGGCATCTACCTGAGGACCGTTACGTACAGCTAGTGCTGCTTGCGGTCTGTGGTTAAACCCACTGCCAGCGTAGTGTCGAGTCTTTAGAGTCCCACACAGAGGGCTATTCGCCTTTGGGCAAAATGAGTAGAGGTCGCATGGTTTTGCGACAGGGTTCGTTCACATCCGCCCACTTGTGCACGTTTGTTGTCCGGACAGCTTATACTAGCGGGCTTTGATTTAAGCCGGATCCTAGTATATGATTTGGGATTGGTTTTATCTCTTTGTGTTCGTGTTCCTCGGAACATGAACGCGGGTGTGTAAGCACAGTTGATTGAGGCGGAGGAAGAGATTTTTCATTGGGGTTTTGGAACGGGTGTGTATGCACAGTTGACAATCGTCTTTTTCCAAACCCTAATGATCTTGTGATTTATCAATTAATAATATTAATTAAATGAAATTGTGTCATGGTTGGGCTTGTTGACTTGTTGACCAAGGTTGACTAGTTGACTAGGTTTGAAAATTTGACCATCATCATTAGCTTTTTAGATGCTCTTTGATCTTTACAAAATCATTTATGGTGATATGATAATGGTCTATTCAAACTAACCATCACCTTTTCATTTTTGATTAATATTATTTTTGATAAATCACTTATATTTTGTTATGGTTGTAAAACCATTTTCATTCTATCATATTCACTCTCTCTCCTCTCTTCTTCTTCCTCCTCATTTAGTTCAAGGAGATTCATTCTCATGTGTTGAGAAACCTCTCCTTGAGATAAAAATACCCTAAACCACTCTCTACTCACTCTAGGGTTGAAGGTCTAGCAAGCCGAAGACCTTAGTTCTCTCAAAGTTCGAGAAAGGAGCCCAAGGTTGAACCCTCAGGTGGATCCATCTTTGACGGAAGAAGACGACGAGGAAAGCACCATCCAACCTCTACAAAGGTTTCAAGAAGAAGGAGTTCAAGTGAGGTATAACATCTTTTCCGAGTAGCTAACTCTCTTTAGCTTGGTAGCTAGTTTTGTTTAGAAAAGATCCCGACTTTTGTTAGTCCATGTTGCCTAGTGCGCTAAAAATTTGATTTTTATACCGTTTCCGCCTCCCCGCAAGAACCGGGGTCGGCAATGTGGATTTACACTCTCAAGGGTTTATAAGATGAAGGAAAATACTTATCTAAGAATAAAAATAAGTCTGAAAAAGAGTCCCTGTTCTTGAGGCTAAACATTTTAACGTTAACACCCTACTATACGCACTTACACACATCTTGAAACTTGGGATAGTAGAGGATACCTTGAAATGCTCTTGTCTAAAAGCCTTAGTATGAAGGAAAATAAAATAAAATATAAGTGGTGGAAAAAAAATGAACACCGGTTTTGTAATTGCTTAAGGCAGCATAAAAAAATATAGCGAGAGTGCTTTATCACCTAGTGCTTTAGACCAACTGGTTTAGGAGCCACTGCTAAGGCTTAAGTGTTGCAAGACGAGGAATTACGCCTTAATACGCGAGCACATTTTGTAATCGGTTGGTTAGTACATCAAGAAGTATTAACGGCCGCATGAAGAATGTGTGAGCAATTCCATCTAAAATATTCACCAACTAAAAAATACTAAGGAAGATGGACAAGAGTATGATAGCTTGAAGTGAATTCTCTAACTGTAGGGATACCTTCTACACACACATTGGGGTATATGATCAATATTTGGAGAAAAGATAGGGAGGAAAACTAAAGACGATATTTTATTGAAGGATGATGTGATTTCTAATATCTTTTCACGACCATTAAGATAGGGCTCTTGACAACCGAAAAACTGGTGTAGTTGGAAACACTTATTTTCAAATTCTTTCTTTTATAGTTCTTATCTTAGTATGTAATTTTCACCATCTTTCTTTTATTATAGGATTTTGTGGGTGTAATCCGCTGAAAACCCTTAGGAGACAACACTCCTCATACTACGGACACCTAGAGGTTTAACGGCTTGTTGCACGTGCTCAGTGCAATCGTGTTGCCTACGAAAGTATGCTACTTAGTTTTCTTTTTCTTTTTCTCCTTCTCTTGGATAACTAGTTTGCTCGGAACGATCAAAGTTAAGTTTGGGGGTATTTGTTCAGTCGAAAATATCGTGCATTTGATATGACATTTTCCTTACTATTTTTATATAAGAAAAGGTGTTTATTATAAATATGACACATATGAGGGTTTATCTGTAAAAATACTATTTTCATATGTTTATTTATTATAATTAACATTATGAAGGAAAATATAAGTATATAATATCTATATAATATTTATTCCATTTAAATATGCATACCATATCAAATATCATTAACCAATTCTCTTAAACTATAATATCATATAAAATGGTTAGGATAATATCTCAATAAAAACAAATTCTACTAACATTATTTATTGAGATATTGTGTAGAAATTATATCTGGACAGAAATCAAGGAAATCCGAGTTGGCGAGATCAAATCTGCTGAAATATTCAAGTAAATCGAAAAACCCAATTCTGGCAGAGACTTAGAGAAGATTTTCAAAGTTCAGATATTCAAAAGATCACTACGTGTTATAGAGATGAAGCCCCAGAAAAATGAATCCCTAACTTCCCCAATCCGTGGCTAAACCGCGGCCAAAACCCACTAAACACGGCAGATCCGCGGCATGTTAGAGGAGTTAAGATGTGAGATTTTTTTGATTAGGATCCTAACAGCTAGTTACCCTATTAAGAAACTAAGGGTTCTGGGTTTGAGACTATTTAAAGGACCGAGAGCCTCTTGGAAAAATCATCAAACCGACGAGATCTTGAAGTCCATGACGGCTCAAGAATCCAGATTGATCATCAGCTGGTCATCAACCTCCTTAAGAAGAGATCGAGAAGCAAACTAGGGTTTTGTAATTACTTTCTAAAGGAACAAAGTGTAATTGATCAAGTTGATTAATAAAGATAGTTGTTTTATTCTTATTGCATTTTATTTTCTTCATGATCTCTATCCGTTTTTTTATCTCTATCATGCGCGAGTAATTCTCCGCTTGTTAGGGTTCGTAGGATTAGGGTAGCTCAATGGATAATTAAAATCCTTTAATTCCTTTTACGTTCTATAAAGTTTATAAACTTTATCAAAAAAATAGTTAACAACCTAATCGGGCACGCTATCAATTCATTGATAGCCCCGACCACGATTAGAGATTAAATTAACAATTTTTTGGTAAAGGCTAGACAACGGAGATCCATGTCAAGATAGGGGTTAAGCGTGGGAACCCTATTTCCTCCAGAAACCCTAAACTACATGCATCACCGTCTATCTAGTTTTAAATCTATTAAAGGATAAAAGGACTAATCTTTTATTAATCATCCATGACTACTAAATCTTAACGAACCCTACAAGTCCCCTTCTAATATAAAACCTATATCCTACATCCTTAATTGACGTAGATCTAGAATCTACAACCATTCTTCACTATTCATTATTCTTCCTCCTTTTCTAATCTATACGCCTAAAGTAAGATTAAAAGATTCAACGTTTCCCTGAGGACGACCCGTACTCATCTCGGTCTATTTACTCGCGACACCGTTATTGATTACGGTTATTCTACAAACACTTCTTTAAATATATCAACCAATCAATCACATCATAGAACTCAGGCAGCAGATACAAACATATGAAATATAGGATATACTAGGAGGTCCATGTTTTAAATTAAACCAGTAACGAAAAACATAGATTCCACGGTCGTGATGAATAGCCAAACCCACATCCTTAGACCCCTTCGAGAGCAGCAAGTGACCCTGCCAATTCTAGAGTTAGGAGACCCGGTCTCGACTCCTCGAGATGGTCTTCCACCGGACTCTAGAACCCGGTCACTTATGCTCCCTGTATTGGGTCTATCCTAATACAGAAAAGTAAATAATATAAATCAATGGTGACATTATGCTCAACCCGGAAGTGTCATAATAAAACAATATTACATACAAATTTTACATGAATGAAAATAAAAAACTCTCATCTCACGCAAACCCCCCAGCTATTCACTCACGACGATCCAATATAATATATCACAGCAACACATAATATCACATGTCATTAACGTAAGTAAATATGTGTATCCCGAATGTTGTTGATGTATAGCAACGAGATGTGGGATACACCACATATTACACTTACGGTCGCAGAAAAGAAATGAAAACTACAATAATTAGAATCCGCATCAAACCTTAGACATCATAAATCCGGAATATCTCATATCTCGGATTTCATGCCTAACTCAATAAATTTTGCATTTAAGTCTTAAATTGAAAACACTTATCAGTAGTCGGTCGGGTAATTCAACAAGATTCCCGATATAACGATCGAATACTCATCGGAAACTTTAGTAGATTGCCACACCTCTGATGCAATCAACGAAGTGCACTTGGGCGGAACACTACGTCCATGAGCACCCGAGTGGATGCTTTTAGCTACGGGATTCTCCTATAGTCACTTAGTCGGTGCAATGGGGTGTGGCTATCTAGTAGTGTTTCTCAGCGACTATTCGCGTACAATACGAGATTGCGACGGAGTTTTGATCCGAATCGAAACTCCGTGGCAACTAATCAAATGAGAATAAAATGCTAGATTTATAAAACACAAACTAGTTTTCATGAAACTAATTAATGTGGATTCCAAATATTGTATCACATATCATATATATCTGGACAATGCTAAATATTTCGATCGATATATCAAACACCCATAAATAACAGAGACCTCAACAACTTGAGTCTCACTAAAAATATCCAGAAAGTGCAAAATCACATAATGGAGCAAAACAAGAAAAATGAGTCCCTAACTCACCAAACATGCTGCGGAACTGCGGCTAAACCCATGGTTATGCTGCGGTTGCATGGCCAATTGGTTGAGTTAGGCTCCCGTATTTTTTGGGGCTCCATAAAAAACCCTGCATTAATTTTTGCATATTTTTAATCTGAAAATATCGACTTTTGAAAAATTGGACAGAAACTTGTGTTTTTCTGGGTTTTGAAGTTCGATCGAACACTTTAACGTCGTTTAGACCAAACCTAATGCTCTAGCTTGGCTTTGATACCATGAAAGTGCGTTTTAGCACCTCTACTAGGTTTTCACATGCATCAAGTGTGCAATTTAAAAAAATCTAGAGGTCTAAGCTACACTAACTTAGAATCGAACTAGAGAATTAGGATTTGTAAACATGTAAACAAGTTTTACACTAAGTGAATAGAGAATACAACCTTTGTAGACCGGTCCTTTACTTCTAAAGCTCCAATTAGTATTCGCTTAGCTCTAAGTAGTGGTCCCTAGAACTCTTCTTAGGCTCCACTTGGTGAAAAGAACGAGCTTGCTTCGTCGTCTTCGAGCTACCTCTTCACTAATAAAGAATTAGTGAAGCAAACAATCTAATCTAATGGGCTAGATGAGATTGGGTTGATGAAGTAGGAATATTGCTCACTTTAGAAATCTCTTTCTCTTTTATTTTTATCACCTCAATAAAACCTAGAGAGCTCTTGAGAGGAAGAAGTTGAACTAGGGTGAGGAAAATATCTCAAAGTGAGAATGAGAGAGTTAACCATGGGCTAAAGATAATGGTTGGGTTAAAAAAAAATCTAGAGTAAAACAAAATTGGTGAGGTGAGTCATGGATTCTACATGCTTCCATAAGCATCTAAGCTATGCTCATTTCCACCTCATTTTCATTTTACTCTAAATAAATAATTACCCTAATTATCTTTAGTCTTGGTGTGAGTCACATACATCCATGTCCAACGTATCATCCACCATGACACAATATATAAATACATATATTAATATATATCACATATATATTAAATGTATTTCAAAGAGAAGAAAATCTTTAGTGAGCTAATATTAGTTAATATATATTTATATATCAAATATATTAATATATATCAAATTATTAAATCAACACTTGATTCAATAATCCGGTTATATCATATAAAACCGACTAATATCATTTATATGTATATCATATTATCAAATCAACACTTGATTCAATAACTCGATCATATGGAGGCAGTGAGCGGATCGTCGGGGATTCATCTCTCCCGGTATTGAGGGTTGATGTCGCGCTGTGCACCGGTGACCATCACTAGATATCCTTATCCAAGGTAGACAAGAATTGCTGATTTGGATCAGTAGTTTCTCAGTGGGTGATGGGCTTCATACCGACACGAAATATCGCGCTATTAGGGGTCTGACTTTATCCACCCCTTAGACCCGATATGTGATACTCTTAGACGAACAGATCAGACTATATGTAGATTGTCACAGACAGGCTCAGTAGGGGTTCAGAAGAGTTTGCTTGTCGGCCTTCCTTTTGCTCAATACTTGGGTAGCCATTACGTACAGCTAGTGCCGCTGACGTGCTTGTGGTTAAACCCACTGCCAACGTATTGATGAGCCTTTAGAGTCCCACACAGAGGGTTTTCCTGGTTCATGAAAAATGATATAGTAGCCATATTTTGATACGTGCAGGGTTTCGGTCGAATGATTTTACTAGTTACCTGGACTTTTGATTATTAAATCAGATATTGATTTAATAATTTACGTATATGTATTTCGATATGTATATTCTAGTATTATGTTCTTTGTGTTATTCTATCTCTTTGGGTATTCGTATTTTGGTACGAATACAGGTATGCATATACAGTTGAATGTAATCCGTATTTTTATATGGAAAGTATTCTAGAAGGTGGACACCTCATTTTGGATTATCCATTTATTTATTTAAATGGAAATGAGGTGTAAAGGTGATGAAGAGAGAATGGTGAGAACCATGCTTGAATAATGTTGACAAATGAATTGTTAATTCATTTGTACAAACTATTCAAGTATGGTTGCATTATGTTTATTGAAAAAATGGTTTTACAAATCCTTGCTTTATTTTTTCTCTCACTTGATGGATGGTTATTTTTGGAAAAAGACTCTCACCATATGCTTCTTCTTTCTTCACTATCTTTCTTGGGCCCCTCCTCCTTCTTCTTGATCTTCTACTCTACTATTTCATGTGTTGAGAATAAAGGATATAAGAGAGATAAATACACACTTAGAGCTACTCACTACATCCTTAGGCACTCTAGATTAGCAAGCTAGAGTTCCTAATTGCTTCACTAGATTCTTAGTGTGGAACTAGAGCCATGAGCTATATCCCTCGGGTGGATCATCTTCGACGGAGGAAGACATTCAGTTGAAAATATCGCACATTTGATATAACATTTTTCTTACTTTTCTTAAATATTTAAAGATGTTTATTATAAATATGAAACATATGAGGGTTTATCTATAAAATATCTATTGTTATATGTTTATAAATTATAATTAACATTATGAAGGAAAATATATGCATATAATATTTTAGTAATTTAAATATGCATATCATATCAAATATCCCTAATCAATATTCTTAAAATATAATATCATATAAAATGGTTAGGATAATATCTCAAAAACACCAAATATTACTAACACTTTGATTTGAGATATTATGCAGATATTAGCTCAGGTCTGGAATCAAGGAGATCCGGGTTAAATTAAGATGTCGGAATCGAATCTGCCAAAATATTGAAGCAAATCTTGAGATCTAGCAATGGCAGAGACCTATAGCATTATTTTCAGAATCTAGACATCTATGGGATCTTCAAATATCAACACAAAATACTATAAAAAATCCCAAACCCTAACTCCACCAAACCGCGGCTGAAGGGTGGCCAAATAGGGGTAAACGCGGCGGATCCGCAACACTTTTGTGGCCTACGATGTGAGATTTCAGGATCATGATCTTAACAGCATATCTTAACCTATGGAATCTAGGGTTTCTGGTTTTGGGACTATATAAAGGACCGAGAGCCTCACTTGGAAAATCATCAAACCGAAATGATCACGAAGTCCAAGTCGACTCACGCATCCGGGTTGATCAATCAGTTGTTCATCTCCCTCCTTCAAGATAAATCGAGAAGCAAACTAGGCTTTTGTATTCCACTTTCTAAAGGAACAAAAAGTGTAATTGATCAAGTTAATAATAAAGGTAGTTGCTTTATTCTTATCGCATTTATTTTCTATTATGATCTCTATCCGTTCTTCTTCAATCTCCATCATACGCGAGTAATTCTCCGCTTGATAGAGTTCGTAGGATTATAGTAGATCAATGGATGAGAAAATATTTTAACTTCTTTTACGTCTTATGAAGTTTATAAACTTTAGCAAAAGAATCGTTAACATCCTTATCCGACACGCTATTAATTTATTGATAGTTTTGACCGCGATTTGAGATCAGGTTAACAATTGTTTTGTTAAGGGCTAGACATGAATAGAGATCAATGAAGGGACAAGGGTCAATAGTGTGGAAACTCTAGTTTCTTCCAAGAACCCTAATCCCCATTCATCACTATCTATCTAGTTTTAAATCTATCAAAACATAAAAGGAGTCATCTTTATTAGTCATCCATGACTACTAAATCCTAATGAACCCTACAAGCCTTTTCCCTATAAAATCTATATCCGCATTGGAACTAGATCTTAAAACTATAAATTCTACATCCGTGTTTAACATAGATCTAAAATCTACAACTATTCTCCTTTCTTCTTCTAATCAACCCTTCTAATTCAAGACTATCCACGCATCCTTGAGGACGATCCGTACTCATCTCGGTTAGCTACATGCAACACCGTTATTGATTGCGGTTACTACTAAAACACTTTCACAGAATCAATCAGAAGATCGACGACCAAACTCAATCGAGGACACCTCAAGGAGCTAAAGAAGTGGGTAGAAGACTGAAGGACACGAATAATCCGGTATAACACTTCTATCTTTTGTAGCTAGTTTTAGGTTTATAGTTCGATTCTAGAATGGATTTTTTAGCGCCAGTTTTAGAACACCAAATTTTGTTCTGTATTGGCCACGGTAGATGGTCAGGGCGCTAGCAAACCCCAACATGGTATCAGAACCACCCTATAAACCTTTACTAGCTAGTTTACACAAGTTTAAAGTATCGATCGAAGAAATTTTCCAAATCGTGTTTCCATTTTTGATGCCCGCTGCCGATTTTAAAAGTTGTTCAAAAAATATTTCAGATTGCCTTAAGAATACGTGCAGGAATTTTTAGAGCACCTCAAGAAATTTGGGCACATGAGCCAACCATATGGCCGCGGAACCTCCGCATAACATGCCTATTAGCGGCGGTTCCATGGTTGATATATGGCCGTTGAGCTCAAAAATTCTTCTGGCACTCTATAATATGTAAATATGATTTTTGGGATGCATGTTTTTGGCTCAGATTTGTTTGAGTACTAGTTTGCACTTGGGGCCAATATGGAAAAGTTTAGTCGATCGAAATTTTGAATACGTGTTTATGAGTGCATATGTTATTATCTGCGACCATGAATATCATTGAGTGGTATAACACGACTAATTGCTATATGTTCAATTAGACGGGTTTGCGAACATGCATTCACGTTGATGTTCTATATTGTGCTGATATTGTGGATGGATTGTCGTGGTGGAAAGCCCCCGTTCTGCCGTTAGTTAAGTAACCTAACGGTGCATGAAGGGGCCCCGTGGTGAATGCGGATGGCATATACATACATTGTATTTTCGTTCTTTTCTGGTGTGATATGGATTAATTGATGGGACTGCATTAATTTTGATTAATGCTAGAAAAAAACCTAAATGATGTTGTTGGATCCAATTTTTGAAAACTGTTATTATAGACGTTTCGTTTTGCTTTGCATGGCGGTATTCGGTTATGAATATCCAGCACCTCATTCGACGAGGCAAGAGCAGAGATACCTTTATAGGGAGTGAGCTCTTGGGCAAAAGTTTGTGTTTTTGTAATAAGTTTTCTATAGTTGTCTTCTTTTGCTTTGCATAGTGGTGTTCGTTTAGGAACATCCAGCACCTCATTCTAGGAGGCAAGAGCCTAGATCCTTTCACGGGGAGTGACCTCTTGAGCAAAAGTTTATGATACTGTAGATTACTCGGTTTTCTTCAAAACCGCCAGTTTTTTTAAAGCGGAGCGTAAACCAATCCTTTTAGAAGCTATGCGGTTCCTTCAACGATATCAAATTCATCACGTTAAAGGGTTTTTTAGCCCTCTGTCATTTCCTACAAGTAGTAATCAGTATTCGTGCTGTATTTGTTGACCTTGTCAAGGCGTAGTGTACAGTAGCTGAGTGGTGCTTGTTTGTAGCATATGATGTGATTAACTAGGAAAGTCATATAGCCTTGTTGACCTTGTCAAGGGCTTATACGGGTGGGTCAAGGGTAATCAAGATAATGACGGTTTGAACTTGACTAGAGACTTATGATTTGTTAACCTCGTCAAGGTCATAGGTCGTTAGGGGCAAAAACCACATCGGGAGTTTCGAATATACAGGAAACCTACCAGGCATTGGCATACCTTCTGGAGTGTGGTGACTTGAGTGGCTTCCATCAAGTTATCATGTGATGCTAGTTGGGTCCTGATTCCCACTGATGAGTAGGTGTTATTCCTCAGGTGATTTTCAGATGATCCCGACTACTTCTTCTTTTAGGGTTTGAAGGAGAATTTGAGAAAACGGTTGGAACCATCCTGATTAGATAAAATGATTAACCAATCTAATCTAATTTAGAGTGCATGCTGAGTGTTTCTTTTCTCTTCCTCTTTAGCAGCAACCATGGCCTGACCTTAAATTAAAACTCATGAACCAAGTTAAGCGAACCTTCTTAAAACACTTTGGCTTTTGGATTATCATTAAGTCGCATATACCCTGCCGTTCCTACTTTCCCTTTGCATTCCAGAATACTCCGTATCATTATGAAGATCCATATTGCTTGGATATGCCATCGTATAGTTACATACAAATTCGAAGAAACTTGTTTCAGTTCGAGAATGGTTTCTGGTTCTGGAGAAATTGAATAAGATTATTCGGTTGTCTTTTCTCTTTACTTTCTCTCAGGTTGCGAGGGTTCCTACTATTAGGAGAGTACACCTAGTATGCTTATTAAATAGTCTTCTTCCAAACCATAGGCAGGTGCTAAAAGGTAGGAAAGGAAGAAAAAACCAATTAGCCTAAGTGTGGTGTACAGAAGGTAATAAGTAAAGACATATAAAGAGATTAGAGTGAGGGAAAAGGAAATTGCGACTACTATTCATGACGAAACCGCGTATATCATTGCCACTCCTAGTTCCCCTTTGCATTTCTCCAAGACACTCCGTATCACTGCGAAGATCGATATTACTTGGATATGCTATCGTATAGTTACATACGAACTCGAAGAAACTTGTTTCAGTTCGAGGATGGTTTCCGGTTTTGGAGAAGTTGAATAGGATTATTCGGTTGTCTTTTCTTATTACATTCTCTCAGGTTGCGAGGGCTCCTAGTATTAGGAGAGTACACCTATTATGCCTATTGGACAGTCTTCTTCCAAACCATTGGCATGTGTCGAAAGGTAGGAAAGGAAGAAAACAAATTAGCCTAAATATGGTGTACAGAAGGTAAGAAGTAAAGACATATAAAGAGACTAGAGTGAGGGTAAGGAAATTGCGACTATTGTCATGAATCTGGATAGTGGAAGGGGCATTACTAGGAATACCCAGCCACCTCTTAGAAACATTTTCATGTTTCAGTTTTACTTTGCAGTGTTAATTGAAAACTGTTTTCCCAATTAGATTCTGACTCTAGGGTATGTATTTACCAGACTTGATTCTTACATCTGTATGGTGTTACAGATGTTGAGTATGAGTAAGACATTGGAAATTAGGTGATTAGATCCTCTATATATTTGAATTCTTTGTAATTGGTGATATTTGAGGAAATCACCTGGGTTTTGCCTAACGGCAAATATTTGGTTTTGAATATCCGTTGTTATTCACCAATTTCAAACTGATATATCTGTACGTTTATTTTATAAAGTTAGATATAACTTTTTGGAATTATGTTTATGATATTTACCTATATCAGTTGATGGTTAGGTAAGGTTTATTCTACAATGGTATAATTCTTCTTAACCATAACACAGTTTTCAACCTACGATGCATAGGGTTTGAGTTATTAAACTCAGAGGACTTATACAAAGTATTGTATGTTGTCCGATGTCCATTAGGACAAAGGGGTTGGTACTAATACTATATTCGGTTTACTTATGACTTCTCTGGTTTTAGACACGCATTTTGTTGAAATACAAGGTGCAAATTTTGAGAAGTTATAGGTATAAGAATAAAGTAGAGAACCTTATGTTGCAAGTATCGGGATTCTTCAAGGTGATTGAAGATCTAGATACTTATGCTAGGTATTCTATTGTAAGTAATATATTTGAGAACTTGTTTCTCTCTCAGGTTACTCATCCGTGAGTACGCTCCTTGATGAGTAATGCTGCTTGGCTTTCTTCCATTTAGTCGATATGCAATGGAAACAGCTGCTTGATTTTTGAATCCATTTTCAATTAAATTAGTTCCTTTGTTTCTATATTGGATATAAAGTGGATTCATATCTTAACGATATTTAGGTATATGGAGCTATCTGGCTTATACTTAAAACCAGAATCTGGATAAACTTTAGGCACGTTTCAGTAATGGCAGTTTGTGGGTTTTTCCGGGCTTTGACAAGGGTTAACATTCTACCATTTGGAAGATCAATGGTTATATTGTTCTTGACTCGCCACCCATTTTAGTAAAATGAATTCTTTTCAGAAAACATTAATGGGAGTATTGTAGAATTGGAAGTTATTCCAGAATCACAAACGATTACTGAAAATTTAGTAGAATCTAAAGATTCAATTGGATTCGACAATTTATTAGCCACTCCGCAGATTTGGTGGGTAACCTCAGCCACCCGAGAGATACTTCAGTCTCCTCAATGATGGTGACAGAGAGGTTTTGATGACCCAAGCTTGCCACTACTGATGTCCTAGATTATGAGATATGGCAGGAGGATGACTATAATATCGTTCTAAATCAGTTTTAGAAATGCATGTGTATATGGCTTTCCCAGAGAGTTGTTTTAGTCAGTGGAAGTAGCGGAAGCATGGTGAGCAAGTAGCTTTTGTCTATTTATAGACTAAAGTGAGTACAGCGGAGATAGATCGTCTATTTTTTGATGCGAGAGTCATAGAGTTTGACTTTCTCAGAATAGTAGATGGACCTCGCAAGAAGGTAGTAGGGGGTGATGTCCTGGTATTTGGATGACATGCTCCTGATAGGAAGTGATATTCCTATACTACGATCGGTTATACTGTAGTTGTCATAAGGAATTTTTCTCGTAGGATCTGGATAAAATATCAGGGATTCTGGTCACTAGATCTATTGTTTTAGATCTAGATTTGGGAAGTATCCCAATTCGGATACTTGACACTATTCTAAAGTGTTTTAGAATGGACGACTCCTGGCGTGGTGGTATACCCGCAGGTGATGGAGTCACCCTCTCTAAAGTGATGTCTTCTAAATTGATGAGGAGAGGGATTTGCATGATTGGCACATCACTTGCTTGGGCAATTGAGTTAATCATGAAATGTCAAGTACCACACCAGATATTTCTTTTGCACTAGTTGCAATAAGTATATATTAATCCAATCGTGGAGAAACATTGGGAAGCAGTTATGAACATAAGTGGATGTTCTTGGTATATGATAACGACAGCCTCCTTTAGGAGGCGGTTGTCATTTCAGGCTTCCAAGGTGGCATGGATGACATAGTGACGGTCAGAGTTATAGTTTTACCTCTTTTAAGAAGAAGTATGTTAGACATGTGGTCTAAGAGGATACTGATGAAGGCATGGCGCATGATACTGATTAAATTCAGTAGTTGATACGGTCTAAGAAATTTGTTGGATTTGGAGTTCATTTGTGAACTGGGTCCCATAAGATATCCATACAAATTCTAAAGACATGTATCGCTCATTTCAGGAGACAGTCTTTCTCTGCGAAGTTGAGATTTAGAGAGATAAAGATAGAAACATTGGAGCAGATCCACTCACTGAGGCTATTTCTCGAACGCAATAGTTTCACAAACGAGCTTTGCGAGACTGATTAGTAGAGAAATTGGGTGTTCGGTATCATACGGGCTGTGAGTACGTGACATCGCAATAATTAGCCTTTAGTGCAAGTGGGAGATTGTTGGCTATAGTGCACTCAAGTAAATTATTGTAATCGCAGGCACGCGATTGTGATGATTGAGGGAGGACCTATATGGGTAGAAAAGTCTTACTCAAATTGATAGAATGCTATCTGGTTTGTCTTTATCATCATGTACATGCATTATGTGGTATTACATATCACTATTACATGTTGATAGAGCCCATAGAATTCTTGCTTGACTACTAGCATTATGATGGTGATCATATACGTGGGAGCTGGGTGATCTATAAGCACATCCTTAAATGTTCTTAGTCGAGGAAGTATCGAGACTAGGCATCGATACTCCGGAGTAGACTAGTATATACTTTTTGAGACCCCGATGAGGGGCGGTGGCCGGTCTCACAAGCCATTAGTGTTAGTTAGTCACCTAAGATAGTATACAGGTGCTCATTGGGTTATGAGTTACACTGGACGGACTCACCGGGAACATGCTAGATGGTATTATACCTATTGTCAGATAGCAGTTCTCAGGTGACATGAGTACAGGTTAGTCTTTCAACCTGAGATCGTCATTTGTCTCATGTGAGTTCCCACTGTGCATTGATTACTACCCTACCACGGCTCAAAGGAGTTGTGCAAACAGGTTTTAGTTGGGTACAGTCCCGAGCCACATGGAGGCAGTGAGCGGATCGTTGGACATTCGTCTATTCCGATATTGGGGGTTGATGTCACGCTGTGCACGGGTGTCCATCACCAGAAATCCTTGGCCAAGGTAGACGAGAATTGCTTATTTGGATCAGTAGTTTCTCAGTGGGTGATGGGCTTTATACCGACACAAAATATCAAGTTATTAGGGGTCTGAATTTATCCATCTCCTAGACCTGATATGCGATACTCTTAGACAAACAGACCGGACTGTATGGAGATTGTCACAGACAGGCTCAGTAGGGGTTCGGATGAGTTTGCTCGTCGGCCTTCCTTTCACTGAATACCTGGGTAGCAATTACATACAGCTAGTGCCGCTGACGTGCTTGTGGTTAAACCCATTGCCAGCGTATTGACGAGTCTTTAGAGTCCCTCACAGAGGGTTTCTCTGGTTTAGGTGAAATGATGTAGTAGCCGTATTTTGATACATTCAGGGTTCCGATCGAATGATTGTACTGTAAGTCTATGTTACCCACCCCGGTACTTACGGGAAGGCGGAAATAGTAAAAATCAAATTTTTTATCACAAGGAAACATAGACTAACCATGAAGGATCTTTGCTAAACAAAAACTAACAAACATACAAGGAGCTTTAACTACTAAGTTAAGAGGTTATACCAAAAGCTTGAACTCCTTCTCTTCTTGTGTTGCTTCCTTTTCTTGTGAGCTCGTTTGAGTGGTGTAGACGGCTCCTCCTCTTCGTCTTCTCTTTGCCAAAGAAAGATCCACCCGAAGGCCTCTATCTTGAGCTCTTACTTCAACAATGAAGTAACTAGAGTGCTTAGCTTGCTAGACTAAGAACCCTAAAGTGAGTAGAGAGGTGTTTTGGTGGTTTAGTCTCAAAAGCTTATGATTTTCAACACATGAAACACTTAAGTTTTGAGAGAGAAAGAAGGAAAGCTAACTATGAGAGAGAAAGAGAATGATAGAATGAATGAACCTTGCTCTCATATGATAAATATATGATAAAAAAAAATAATTAAGAAAATTGTGATGGTGAATTGATTTGACCATTATCATTTCACATTTAATGCTAAGCATGCTTCAAGAAGCATCTTATGCTTAACAAAAACAAAAACAAAAATATCTAGGTCAATTTAAGTCAACAAGTAAAATGGTCAAACCAATTCTAACCATGATACAATTATACTTAATTAATATTATTAATCATATTTCTCATTCTCATTAGGGTTTTGATCAAGTCAGTGGTCAAAAACCCTAATGAGGTGTCTCCCTCTCCGCCTCTGTCAACTGTACGTACGTACCCGCATTCGTGTTCCGAAGAAACACGAATACAATGAGACAAGACCAATCCCAAAACAAATACTAGGATCTGGCTTAAACCAAATCCCGTTAGTAATAACTGCCCGGACACCAAACGTGCATAAGTACGCGTATGTGAACGAACCCCGTCGTAAAACCATACGACCTCTACTTTATTTCGCCCAATGGTGAACAACCCTCTATGTGGGACTCTAAAGACTCGACACTACGCTGGCAGTGGGTTTAACCACAGGCCGCAAGCGGTACTAGCTATACATAACGGTCCCCAGGTAGATGTCGATAAGAAGACCAATGAGGTGAACCCATCCGAACTCCTACTGAGCCTGGATGTGACAATCTTCGTACAGTCCGGTTTGTTCATCTAAGAGTATCGCATGTCGGGTCTAGGGACGGTAAACGTCAGTCCCCTAATAGCGGTACAAGTCGTGTCGGAGTGTAGCCCAGAACACCCTGAGAAACTAGTGGAAACACAACCAGTAAATCTCGCTTGCCCTGACCAGGGACTTTGTGTAATGGCTCTCCTAGACACAGCGCGATATCAACTCCCAATACTGGGAGAGACGAATCCTGTCTAACCGTCACTGCCTCCAAGTGCTTCAGGACTGCACCCAACTACTACCTATTTGCACGACTCAATAGAGCCGTGGTAGGGTAGTAATCTAAGAACAGTGGATACACACTCGAGGCGAAGTGACAGTGTCAAGTCAACGGACTAAACTGTACTCATGCCACGTGGGAACTGATAACTGACGATAGGTATAATACCAACCAACAGTTCCCAGCGAGTCATGTCCAGTGTAATCGTAACCTAACGAGCACCTGCATACTATCTCCAGTACGACGTACTGATGGCTGTGGGACAGACCATCTCCCCTCCTGGGATGAGAAGCGTATACACTAGTGTACTGTGGAGTATCGATACCCTGTCTCGATAATCTTATGACCAGGGACCTGTAAAAGTATGTGCTTATAGACTACCCAGCCCCCACTAGTGTGACTGCCATCACAACACTGGTAGTCAAGCAAAAGATCTTAAGGGCTCTATCAATATGTATTAGCGATATATCAAAAAAACATATACACATATTAAGATAGATACAAACCAAGTAGCATACTACCATATTGAACAAGACTGTTATAAATCTGTATATATATCCCAAGCTTCCAAAATGTAATATACAAACTAGTAATATACAATAATGGCTTCTAGGACATATCACACTAACAATCTCCCACTTGCACTAAGGCTATGTGCTGGCATATTACAGACCTATCATCTCGAATAGCCTCTCGAACTGCGTCTGAGGAATGTCCATTGTGAATGGATCTGCAGTGTTATCTTCTATATCAACCCTCCGAACCTCGATCACCCGGTGATCTACGATCTCTCTGATCAGGTGATACCGCCTCAAGATGCGTCTGGACTTCTGATGGGACCTGGGTTGCTTCGCTAAAGCTATAACCTCGTTGTTGTCACAATACAGAGGTATTGGATCAAAAATGGACGGAACCACTTGAAGTTCTGTTAAGAACTTCCTCATCCAGACTGCTTCTTTTGCGGCATCAGAAGCCGCGATATACTCCGCTTCCATCGTTGAGTCAACAACGGTTTCCTGTTTTGAACTCTTCCAACAGACCGCCCCTTCATTGAGGGTAAAGACCTAACCCGACATGGATTTGAAGTCATCCTTGTCACTCAGGAAGCTGGAGTCAGCAAAGGCCTCGATCTGGAGGTCTTTTCCGCCGTAAACCAAGAACATCTCCTTAGTCCTTCTCAGGTACTTTAGAATGTTCTTTACCGCTATCCAGTGCTTCTCCCCAGGGTTTGACTGATACCGGTTTACCACACTCAGTGCATAAGCTACATCTGGTCTGGTACATAACATCGCATACATTATAGAGCCTACCGCAGAAGCGTAGGGTATAATAGATATGCGATCCCTTTCCAAATCAGTCTTGGGAGACATCTCTTTGGAGAGGGTGATTCCGTGACAAGCCGGTAAATTACCGCGCTTAGAATCTTTCATACTGAATCTTTTCAGTATGGTGTCGATGTACCTGGACTACGAAAGTCCCAATATCCTCTTAGATCTATCACGATAGATCTGGATCCCCAGAATGTAAGAGGCATCACCCAGGTCTTTCATGGAGAATCTTTATGACAAGGACCCTTTGACAGATTGTAGCATACGAATATCATTTCCTATCAAGAGAATGTCATCCACGTATAAAACGAGGAATATGATAGTTCGCGCTACAATCTTACTATAAATGCATGGTTCATCTGGATTTTTGATAAAGCCAAATTTTTTGACCGTCTCATCAAAACAGATGTTCCAACTCCGCGATGCCTGCTTCAGTCCATAAATGGACTTCAGCAACTTGCACACTTTTCCGCTGCTCCCATTCTGAATGAATCCCTCTGGCTGGTCCATATAGACACACTCCTCTAAATTAACATTTAGAAAAGCGGTTTTTACGTCCATCTGCCAAATCTCATAATTGTGGAAGGCAGTAATGGCAAGAAGGATCCGAATGGATTTGAGCATAGCCACTGGAGAAAAAGTTTCGTCATAGTCCAAACCAGGTCTTTGACGAATACCCTTTGCAACAAGTCTAGCCTTATAGGTTTCAACCTGTCCATCTACACCAATCTTCCTTCTGAAGATCCATTTGCAGCCTACGGGTTTTACCCTTTCTGGAGCAAAGTCCAAAGTCCATACTTTGTTGGTGTACATGGACTCCATATCGTTCCGCATTCCATCCAGCCATTTTACCGAGTCAGTGCTCTGAATGGCCTGCTGGAAGCTAGTGGGCTCATCATTATCAATGATGCAATCCTCTCTATCCCCGTCTATGAGAAAACCGTAGTATCTCTCAGGTGGATGAGAAAGCCTACTCCTGCGGAGCGGTGTAGGAATGTCCTGTCCTTTCGAACTTTCTGGTTCTACTAAGCTTTCAGTAATAGCTTGCGGTTCTGGAATTTCTTCCAGTTCTATTGCGCTCCTACTTATCTGATTTTCTAAAAATTCAGTTTCCAAGAAGCAGGCATGACGAGAAACAAATATCTTTTGTTCCTCTGCGTAATAGAAGAAATATCCCTTGGAGTTCTTTGGATATCCCACAAACTTGCACTGTACTGAGCGTGCCTCGAGTTTGTCCATAGCTGCTTTTTGACAAAAGCTGGACATCCCCATGTCTTAATGTGTTTAAGATAGGGTTTCTTCCCACTCCACATCTGATATGGTGTGGTAGGCACTGACTTAGTTGGAACTTGGTTCAAAAGATATACAGTTGATTCTAGTGCATATCCCCAGAAAGATCGCGGTAACTCAACGTTACTCATCATGGAACGTACCATATCCAATAGGGTTCGGTTCCATCTCTCCGATACACCATTGTGTTGTGGTGTGTATGGAGGAGTAAGTTGAGAGAGAATTCCATTCTCTTTTAGGTAATCCAGGAACTCGGCACTCAAGTATTCACCACCTCTATCAGATCTCGGTATCTTGATACTCTTGCCTGTTAGTTTTTCTACTTCATTCTTGTATTCCTAGAATTTTTCAAAGGCTTCAGATTTATGCTTCATTAAGAAGACATGTCCATACCTTGAAAAATCATCCGTAAAAGTAAAGAAGTAAGAATAACCACTTCGCGCATGTGTAGACATTGGACCACATACATCACTGTGTATGAGTCCCAAGAGCTCGCTCGCTCTTACTCCGTGTCCAGTAAACGGAGTCTTTGTCATCTTTCCCATGAGACAAGATTGACAAGTTGCATAAGACTGATATTCAAACGGATCCAAATATCCCTCTTTATGTAATTTAGTCAATCGTGTTTCATTGATGTGACCCAGTCTACAATGCCATAAGAAAGCATGATTTAATTCTGGAGACTTTCTTTTGTGTGTATTCTAGATATTGAAAATCTACGGTTGGTTTAATACGTATATCCCGTTGCTTAATGTACCCGACCCAATCAAAACATGATTAAGGTGAATGTTTACAACAATGCTTACAAATACAAAATCATAACCTTCTTTAGACATTAAAGATACAGATATGATATTACAAGTCGAACTGGGTACAAAATAACAGTTGCGCAAAACCAAAACATGTCTATCTGTCAACCCTAAGCGATAATCCCCCACAGACTCAGCATCCATACTTGCTCCATTTGCAACTCTGAGGGTCATATCACCTGCCTTCAAAACTCTACGCCTTCTCAGTACCTGCAAAGAATTTCAGATATAAGAACCTAATCCGGTATCCAATACCCAGGAAGTAGAGTTGATTGACAGACAGTTTTCAATAACATACACACTTGAAGCCGAAGCCACAACTTGCTTCGGGTCCTGGGTCTTGGCCTTCCAAGCCCTGCAATCTTTCTTCCAGTGTCCTTTCTTGTGACAATAAAAGCATTCTTCCTTCCCCACAATCTGTCCCGCTACCTTTGCTTTTCCCTTGGCTTCCACCTTGCTAACACCGCCCCTTGGTTTAGTGGGGGCCTTCTTCTTCTTTCCTTTGGCTTTCGCCTTGGACCTAGAAGAGGAAGCTCCTCCAACAAATAAAGCGGGTGTTTCCCTGACTTTCTGCAGGGTGCCCTCTGCACTCCTCAACATGTTGAGGAGTTCCGGAAGTTCAACTTCTTTTCCTTGCATGCTGAAATTCAGGATAAACCGGGCGTAGGTGGAGGGAAGGGACAGGAGAATCAAGTCAGTGTAGAGCTCGTTCTCTAACGTGGTCCCGAGGTCCGCGAGCTCGTCAATGTAGCCAATCATCTTAAGCACGTGTTCCACTACAGATGATCCGACGGCCAACCTCGCCGAAAATAGCTTCTTCAAGGTCTTGTATCTTGCGATACGGGATTGCTCTCCATATAGTTCCTTAGTATGGAGAAATATGGATTCAAGATCCATATTCTCGTGCCTCCTCTGATGTTCATTGTCCATAGAGGAAAACACGAGGCACTTGGCCTTCGCACAGTCAATCTCCCAGGTCTTACGGATTTCCTTATCCGCGACACTGGATTCTGGACCTGGGACGGCGGGGGCCTTAGTGGTAAGGAGATACCCCAACTTGTCATAAGTGATTGCCATTTTGACAATCGTGAACCAATCTTTGTAGTTTGTCCCTGTCAATATATTTTTATCTAATAGTAACTTAAGGCCCGTCATGATGTTTGGTTGCTGCAATTAGGAGAGAGAGAAGAAACACTTTAGCATGATGCTCTTGTAAGTTTAGAGTGGTTTTAGTTTGTCTAAATAGGATGGCTCCCACTATTTCTCGAATCCTTTCTCAAACCATAAAAGAAGAATTAGTCGGGATTGATCTCACCGTACAATACTTGCTTAACCGTTTAGCAGGTTGGTGTTGGTACTTCGAGGGAGGTTTTACGACGCTTCGCGAAGTTCCTTAATTAAATAACCTCTTTTCCCTGTGGGCGTAGCCCCGCTAACACCTTTCTAGACACCTACTTGGTTTATAGCATTGATCGTTAAGTGAGAAAATTTCCCGAGGAGTAGCATATACTCATAGTAGGATCAGGATCCAAATATCATCGTGTGATAAAGCTGAAGGAATCCTACCAAAATCATCACACTCCAAATGGTATGCAACACTAGCAAGTTTCAGTTTCCTTAGAAACTCCTGATGTGGATTTTTGCCTCATGCTCTTATGAACTTGACTTTGGCCAACAAATCATAAGTCGCATGTCAAGTTCCACCCGTCATTTTCCAGGTTAATTTGAACCCACCCGTACCTATCCTTGACTTTGGCCAACAAAGCAGTACGACTGTCCCAAACCAACGCATCAATCTATGCTACATATGAATATCCAATAGCTACCAATCATTATGCCTTGATTTTGGCCAACAAACATAGCTTGAAAACTATTGACTATCCATATGAAATGACGGAGGGCTACGAATGGTTTTGGCGAAACCGTGAACGTAGCGAACTTGATATAACCGAAGGAACGTGATAGCTTTTTAAAAGTAGTGGTTTAAGCTCCGCATTTAAAAGTTTTGCTGTTTTGAAAAAACCGAGTGGTTTTGAAATTGTTCCAACGATTCAACTTTGGTTTATTTTCTTTGCATTAATATAATGTGTCCCATCAATTAATCCTACCATTGCAGAAAACAACGAAAATATGACGTACACTTATGCCATCCGTATTCGCCACTGGGCCCCGTCATCACCCGTTAGGTTACTTAACTAACGACAGAGCGGGGGCTGGACTAGCGCGGATGCAAAACATAAGCAATGCCTACCAGATATCATATATAGATATAAACATTCGTCAGACGCAATGATAGCCATTCCAGATCACAGATGAACACATTGGATATACTAGGAATCCGCGTTTCGTTCGAGCCTGCAACGAAAGACGGATTACGCGGTCGCGATGAATAGCCAAATCCCACCCTAGATCCCTACGGATGCGGCAAACTACCCGCCAAATACCCGAAGTGAAGCAGCCTCCCTCAACAACGTGAGTAGGCCACTCAGCATTTCAAAGTACCCGGTAGTTTGTGCACCCCACTTTGGGTCTATCCTAGGAGCAAAAACAGTAAAAGAAATAATATACAATGGTGGCTACAAGCTCAACTCGGATGTGCGACCATGAAATAATATTACATCAAATTAAAAATTACATCAAATGAAAGATAAATAAACACCCATCTCACACCCCCAACTATTCATCCACGACAATCCAACAAGTTCATATACACAATCCAACATCACAAATCACAGATATGTACAACCCCCACTAATCGACGTATAGCGATTAGTAGACGTTCAATACATATATCAAATTATATATATAATCTAATTAGCTAAAGTTTATAGAATTTTGATCAATATTCTAATTTGAAACTACCCCAAATACAACACTGTACTCAAAAGAATCAGGGCAGAAACAAAGTATCTGAAAAATCACAAAACATCAAGCTGGACAATCTGCAGGAAAAACGAGTTTGACTCCGAGTCGACTAGGCCACGGATCCACGGAGTAACTCATGGTTTCGCCGTGCTTCCACGGCAGTCTCACCGAGCCATGAGCTCGTTTTTCTTGGGTGTCCCTAAAAAAGCCTGCACGTATTTTTCTGGTCTTTGAAAATATTTTTAGACCTGTTTTAAAAATCGGCAGAAAACACAAATTTTGGATGTATTTTGTGATTTTTTTCGGGATCGAAGTTCTAAAGACTTTGCTAACATGTTAGTTGTTGTTTAGCTAGGCTCTGATACCACTGTAAGTCTATGTTACCCACCCCAGTACTTACGGGGAGGCGGAAAGAGTAAAAATCAAAAATTTTATCACAAGGAAATATAGACTAACCATGAAGGATCTTTGCTAAACAAAAACTAACAAACATATAAGGAGCTTTAACTACTCGGTTAAGAGGTTATACTAAAAGCTGGAACTCCTTCTCTTCTTGTGTTGCTTCCTTTTCTTATGAGCTCGTTTGAGTGGTGTAGACGGCTCCTTTTCTTCGTCTTCTCTTTACCAAAGAAAGATCCACCTGAAGGCCTCTACCTTGAGCTCCTACCTCAACAATGAAGTAACAAGAGTGCTTGGCTTGCTAGACTAAGAACCCTAGAGTGAGTAGAGAGGTGTTTTGGTGGTTTAGTCTCAAAAGCTTATGATTTTCAACACATAAAACACTTAAGCTTTGAGAGAGGAATAAGGAGAGCTAAGTATGAGAGAGAAAGAGAATGATAGAATGAACGAACTTTGCTCTCATATGATAAATATATGATGATAATAATAATAATAATTAAGAAAATTATGAAGGTGAAATGATTTGACCATTATCATTTCACATTTAATGCTAAGCACGCTTCAAGAAGAATCTTATGCTTAACAAAAACAAAAAGAAAACTATCTAGGTCAATGTAAGTCAACAAGTCAAATGGTCAAACCAATTCTAACGATGATACAATTATACTTAATTAATATTATTAATCATATTTCTTATTCCTATTAGGGTTTTGATCAAGTCAATGGTCAAAAACCCTAATATGGTGTCTCCCTCTCCGTCTCTGTCAACTGTACGTACGTACCCGCATTCGTGTTCCGAAGAAACACGAATACAATGAGACAAGACTAATCCCAAAACAAATACTAGGAATCTGGCTTAAACCAAAGCCCACTAGTAATAACTGTCCGGACACCAAACGTGCATAAGTGCGCATATGTGAACGAACCCCGTCGTAAAACCATACGACCTCTACTTTGTTTCTCCCAAAAGTGAACAACCCTCTATGTGGGACTCTAAAGACTCGACACTACGCTGGCAGTGGGTTTAACCACAGGCCGCAAGCGGTACTAGCTGTACATAACGGTCCCCAGGTAGATGTCGATAAGAAGACCGATGAGGTGAACCCATCCGAACTCCTACTGAGCCTGGATGTGACAATCTCCGTACAGTCCGGTTTGTTCGTCTAAGAGTATCGCATGTCGGGCCTAGTGGAGCGGTAAACGTCAGTCCCCTAATAGCGGTACAACTCATGTCGGAGTATAGCCCAGAACACCCTGAGAAACTACTGGAAACACTACCAGTAAATCTCGCTTGCCCTGACCAGGGACTTTGTGTAATAGCTCTCCTAGACACAGCACGATATCAACTCCCAATACCGGGAGAGACGAATCCTGTCTAACCGTCACTGCCTCCAAGTGCTTCGGGACTGCACCCAACTACTACCTATTTGCACGACTCAATAGAGCCGTGGTAGGGTAGTAATCTAAGAAAAGTGGGAACACACTCGAGGCGATGTGACAGTGTCAAGTCAACGGACTAAGCTGTACTCATGCCACCTGGGAACTGATAACTGACGATAGGTATAATACCAACCAACAGTTCCCAACGAGTCCTGTCCAGTGTACTCATAACCTAACGAGCACCTGCATACTATCTCCAGTACGACGTACTGATGGCTGTGGGACAGACCATCTCCACTCCTGGGATGAGAAGCGTATACACTAGTCTACTCTGGAGTATCGATACCCTGTCTCGATAATCCTACGACCAGGGACCTGTAAAAGGATGTGCTTATAGACTACCCAGCCTCCACTAGTGTGACTGCTATCACAACGCTGGTAGTCAAGCAAAAGATCCTACGGGCTCTATCAATATGTATTAGCGATATATCAAAAGAAACATATACACATATTAAGATAGATACATACCAAGCAGCATACTACCATATTGAGCAAGACTGTTATAAATCTGTTTATATATCCCAAGCTTTCAAAATGTAATATACAAACTAGTACTATACAATAATGGCCTCTAGGGCATATCACACTAACATTTACTAGTTACCCGAACTTTCGATCGGAAGGTTGATAATACTATCTGGCTCGGGATTGAGCCGGATTATTAAATCAGGTATTGATTTAATAATTTATGTATATGTATTTCGATATGTATATTCTAGTATTATATTCTTTGTGTTATTCTATCTCTTTGGATATTCGTATTTTGGTACGAATACAGGTATATATATATAGTTGGGTGTAATCTGTATTTTTATACGGAAAATATTCTAGAAAGTGGACACTTTATTTTGGATTATCCATTTATTTATTTAAATGGAAATGAGGTGTAAAGGTGATGAAGAGAGAATTGTGAGAACCATGTTTGAATAGTGTTGACAAAAGAATTGTTAATTCATTGGTGCAAACTATTCAAGTATGGTTGCATTATGCTTATTGAAAATATGGTTTTACAAAACCTTGCTTCATTTTTTCTCTCACTTGATGGATGGTCATTTTTTGAAAAAAACTCACCATTCGATTCTTCTCTCTTCACTACCTTCCTTGAGCTCCTCTTCCTTCTTCTTGATTTTCTACCCTACCATTTCATGTGTTGAGAATTAAGGGTAGAAGAGAGATAAATACACACTTAGAGCTACTCACTACATCCCTAGGCACTCTAAATTAGCAAACTATAGTCCCTAGTTGCTTCACTAGATTCTTAGTGTGGAGCTAAAGCCATGAGCTACATCCCTCAGGTGGATCATTTTCGACGGAGGAAGACCGGCGGCCAAACTCAATCAAGGACACCTCAAGGAGCCAAAGAAAAGGGTAGAAGACCGAAGGACATGAGTCATTCGGTATAACACTTCTATCTTTTGTAGCTAATTTTTGGTTTATGGTTCGATTCTAGGACGGATTTTTTAGCGCCAGATTTTAAACACCAAATTTTGTTCAGCATTGGCCATGGTAGATCACCAGGGCACTAGCAAACCCTAACAGGTCCGATGGTGGTTCACATTGTTAGTTGTATATATGCCCTAGAGGCCATTATTGTACATGAGATGTATATTATAGTGGATGGTGGGACATATATAGGGAGGACTTTCTTGCTCGATATGATAGTACGCAATTTGGTTGCTCTTTATCTTAACATATATACTTACTATCTCTCTGTTACATATTGATAAAGCTCTTAGGATATGTACTTAACTTCCAGGATTATGATGCAGATCATACTAGTGGGGCCTGGGTAGTCCATGAGTTCATCCTTCAATGTTCCTAGTCGAGGGATTATCGAGACGGGGCATCGATATTCCAGAGTAGACTAGCGTATATCATCTCGACCCATGTGATGGGCGATGGATGATCCTATATCCATTGGTGTTTAACATCAGAGATGGTATACGGGTGCTCAGTGGAGACTGGGTACACTGAACGGACTCGCCGAGAATTCCTAGATGGTATTATACCTCACGTCAAATAGCAGTTCTCTGGCGACACTGGTACAGGTTAGTCTATCGACCCGAGATCGTCATAAAGTCTTGTGTGTCTCCCACTGTACTTTGATTTCCAACCTACCACGGCTCTACTGAGTCGTGCAAACAGGTTGTTTTTGGGTACAGTCCCGAGTTACATAGAGGCAATGAGCGATAGGAGGGGGTTCGTCTCTCCCGGTATCAGGGGTTGATGTTGCGCTATGCTCGATTGGTCATAACTGAAATCCCTAGGCAGGGTAGATGTGATTTACTGGTAAGTGTTATCAGTAGTTTCACGCCCGTTATGGACCTTACATCGGCATAACTTATCAAGCTACTGGGGTCTTACGTTTACCACCCCTAGGCGAGATATGCAATATATCAGACGAACAGACCGGACTGTACGGTAAGTGTTACTAATTGGATTCACAGGAGTATAAGTAGGCTTGCTTGTTGATCTTCTGATCGCTCAATACCCGGGTGGCTGTTACGTTTAGCACGCCTCTTGCGCCTTGTGGGTGTTTGATATGATCATCACCCACTGCCGGTGTATTGACGAGTCTTTAGAGTCCTATACAGAGGTTTTCTGGCTCAAGCGAAACAGAGTAGGAGCACATATGAGATATGTGCTAGACCGAGAATAATATGAGTATGTGATACCGTATTCTATTCTCGCGATTTGTGTTATCGGCCGGGTATATGTGATATAGCCGGGTTATCGAATCAATTGTTGATTTGATAAATTGATACATATGATATTAGTCGGTTATATGTAATATGACCGGATCATTAAATCAAGTGTTGATTTAATGATTTAATGTATAATTAAATATTTGATATATTACTTTACATTAACTAGTATTGGCTCACTTAAGATTGTTTTCTCACTTGATTGTCCATTAAGTGTATATGTGATATATACTTGTGTGTATGTTTGTATCATGCTTGATGATACATGCAAATTTGGGTGTGTGTATGACTTACACCATGCTTATTATAACTAAGGGTTTTATTTGTTTTAAGTAAATCAAAATGACATGGATTTTGTCATGGCTTGAAAGCTTCATGAAGCTTATAGAACATTGATCAAAGTCCACTCATTTTGTTTTACTTAAGATATTTTAAACCTAACCATTATGATAAAACCATGGTTTAGTCTCTACAATGGTTAGTATATGATACTAACTCACCCATGGTTGCAAAATGATTAAGTTAATTCACCACTTGATTTTCTTCTTGAGCTCTTCTTCTTCTTCTTCTTCTTCATCATCATAACTCCAAAGCTTTCTAGGTTTTGGATTAATGAAAAAATATTGTGAGAAAATAAAATCTAAAGTGAGCCCACTTCCTATTTCATCATCCAATACACTTGCTTGGGTAGTATAGGGTGTTCTGTTCACAAAGTTCATGACCTAGTGAAGGGTTAGGTTGAGTTTGAGTCTCCTCGACGTAGATCATCTTCGGCCTCGAAGACTACGAGCAAGATTGTTCATTTCTCTGAGGGAACCCATACTAGAGTTCGGGAGATCCATGATCACATCGAAGGGACGTCAACACAGAGCTTTAGAAGTGAAGGACCGGGTCTACAAAGGTTGTATTTTTGTTCACTTCTTATGTAATGTTTGATTACATTATTTTGTTACCCTAATTTTCTAGTTTGAATCCTTGGATGTTTGCTTAGCACCCCCTTAAATTTTTGTTGTGGCATGCTTGATCCTTGCAAACCCTAGGCAAGGTGCTGAGGAAATCCCAACATGGTATCAGAGATAAACTAGAAACTTAGATGATGTTAGATTAATATGAAACCGAAACAAATCCGAAATACGATTTCTCAAACCATGCAGATTTTGCTCTCTGTCGATTTTGAAAAAGTATTTAAAAATTATGCAAACAACTACAGAGTAATATATGTGATACATATAGTGTACAGAAAAAATTTGAGAGCATTTGCTCGGAAATGACCCAAGATCACTACCCTAGTGGCCGGCCACTTTTACCCCAATTTGCCTCATTTTTGTTCTGTGCACTATACTGTAGATTGTGGGGTTTCAGGTATTGTTTGTTTAGTCAAAAATTGCATGTGATGAAAATTTTGATATAGGACTAAAACGGAGTGTTTCGTAGTCATATAATTTAACATTGTAATGGTAACCTAGGCTATGTTTAACAGTTTGAACGAACTTCAAACATCACCCCATGACCCCCTCTGAAATTCTCCAAGAGTTGGAATTTTCTAAGTTAATTATATTCGATGGTCGTGCAAGTAACTCTATGGACCCTCTAAAAGAACAAAAACCTTAACTCGATTCTATGCCCTCGGAACCATGACTTGAACCCTAGAATTTGCCGTAGTTCCACAATGTCATAGGTGAGGCGTTGGTTTGACCATTCTATGGCCGGATCATAGGTACTGTAGCACGTTTTGGATACTTTAACTTTGCTCAAGTGTTGAGCTAATCGAGTGATGTGTGTGTTGGTTGATTCGGTCGAAACGTTTAACATCGTCTAGTATATTGTGATACAATATTTGGAATCCACAATATTTGAATTTTATAAATCTAGCAATTTAGTCTCATTTGATCGGTTGCCACGGGATTTTGATGTGATCAAAATTCCATCGTAATCATGTAGCGTATGCGAATACTCACCGGGTAATATTACTAGATAGCCACACCCCATAACCCTGACCAAGTGACTGTAGGAGAACCCCGTCGCCAAAAGCATCCATTCGGGTGCTCGCGACAGCGGTGTTCCGCCTTAGTGCACTTCGTCGACGACATCGGGGGGTGCGGCCGTCTACTAAAGTTTCCGACGAGCATTTGATCAGGATGTAGGGAATCTTGTTGAATTGCCTGACTTGATATTGAAAAGTGTTTTCGAGATAGACACTAAAATGCGGGGTTTATAATTGTTAGGCATGCGATGTCTAAGGAATTCATTTGGTTAGGCATGTGATGTCTAAGGTGGTTCCGGATTCCAACTATTGTAGTTTTTCATTTTCTTTTCTGCGACCGTAAGTGTAATATGTAGGGTATCACCGGTTTCGTTGCTATACGTCAACGATAATTGGGATACGCATATTTACTTACGTTGATGACATGTGATGTTATGTGTTGCTGTGTTATGTTATATTGGATCGTCGTGTTTGAATAGCTGTTTTTTTATGTGAGATGAGAGTTTTTCATTTTCATTCATGTAAAAACTTGTATGTAATATTCTTTTATTGGGGCACTTCCGGGTTGAGGAAGATGTCTCCGTTAATGTATATTATTTACTTTTCCGCATTAGGATAGACCCAAGGAGGGTAGAACAAGTAACCGGGTTCTAGAGTCCAGTGGGAGACCATCTCGAGGCGTCGAGTCCGGATCTCCTAACTCTAGAATTGATAGGGTTACTTGCCTCTCTCGTAGGGGTTTAGGGATGTGGGTTTGGCTATTCATCATGACCGTGGAATCCGTGTTTTATACAGGCTCAAAATAAAACACGGACATCCTAGTATATCCAATATTTCATATGTTTTTTTTGCTGCGATATCTGTAATGTGATCATTTGATATGTTGAGATAGATACTGTATATAGTATATATGATATATTATATAAACGTTGTTTATGTTTTACACCCGCGCTAGCCCTGCCCCGCTCTGCCGTTAGTTACCTAACCTAACGGTGAATGACGGGACATCGAGGCGAATGCTGATGGCATAAGCATACGTTGTATTTATCTGTGATATTTAGGTAACTTAAAATGATGGGAATTCATTAATGAGATTAATGAAAGAAAATAAACCTAATGATATTGTGGAATCGAATTTTCAAAAATAGGTAGCTCTAGTTGTTGCTTTGCATAGTGGTATTCCTTGCAGAATATCCATCACCTTATTCGATAAGGAAAGAGCCGAGATCACTTCACCGAGAGTGACCTCTTTAGCAATAACTGGCAGATGCTACAACCCTCGGTTTTGTCTTTTGATTGCTTTTCTAGTTCTTTCTTTGCATAGTGATATTGTGAATATCCTGCACCTCATTCGACGAGGAAAGAGCCGAGATCCCTTCATTGGGAGTGACCTCTTCAGCGAAACTCGCAAAAGCCTAAAAAACACTCCATTTTAAAACCATTTGATTCTGAAACGATATCAAGTTCAAAGCGTTAAAGGTTTTCTTAAAAACCATCAGCAACCCTCCATCATTTTAGGAAGTAGAGTACTTAGTATTCGTGCTGCGTATGTTGATCATAGTCAAGACGTAGTGTACGGTATCTAAGTGATGTCTTCCTAAACAGCATATGATGCGATTATTTAGGATAGTCATGTGATTATGTTGATTATAGTCAAGGGTCGTATGGGTGGGTCTAATTAATCACGAAATGACGGATAGAACTTGACTAGTGCTTATGATATGTTGATCATAGTCAAGTTCATAAGTGCTAGGGGTAAAAACCATTATCGGGAGTTTCAAGTGTTGAAATTTGCAATGATATTGCATACCTTCTATGAGATAGTTGGATCATGATACCCACTTTGAGTAATTGTTACTTCTGAGAGAGTTTTGCACTTTACAATTATCCGATCAAGTAGGTGTTTCGAAAGGTGTCAACGGGGTTACACCCTTGGGAAAACGAGGTTTATTTTAATTAGGTCCGTGCGAAAGCACGGGGAACCTCCTTCAAAGTACCGACACTGGCCTAGATGAAAGATTGGCGAACTTGTAGGGTGTAATTAATCCCGGCTAGTCTTACCTTTTACGGTTTGAAGGAAAATTTGATAAAACCAGTGGGAGCCATCTTGATTAGATAAAATATATAACCTATCTAATCTTGCAAGAGCGCACGCAGAGTGTTTTGTTCTCTCTCTCTCCAGGTAGCGACCATATCACGCCTTAATCAAGATAATAATATGGATGTATTGACCGAACTCGCTTGTTATACTATGCTGGGGAACGTTGGTCCCGCTCCAACTTACAATTGCTATAAGACCGAGCAGGAAATAGGAGAATACCAGGATTCCCATGCCGCCCAAATGAATAAAGTACATGTTGATGCATCTTTTTCGGGTGTATTCGTTATAGAGAACTGTTTCTCAATATACTCTACGTCCTGGGTATTTGATACCGGATCAGGATCCCGCATATGTAATCTATTACATAGGCTACAGAAAGGTAAAGAACTGAGAATAGGGTGATATGTCTCTAAGTATAGAGATTGGTGCAATTGTTGCAGCCAAATCAGTTGGCAAATATCACCTTGTATTACCAAATACACTGATTCTGAACGAATGTTATTAGATACCGAACCTGATATACAACATCATATCAGTCTCTTTATTTCGTAAAGAAGGATATAATTTTGTATTGTTGGATAATGTTTTGAACATTTCCTATATCAAAGTGTTAATCGGTTCAGGAACATTATCTAAAAGCATATACGTTCTAAATCAAACCACAGTTTTTAACATACAGAACACACACAAGAGGAAGAGTTCAGAAATGAACAAATTCTTCTTGAGGCATTATAGACTAGGTCATATCAATGTGACCCGACTAGCTAAGTTACATTTAGATGCATATTTAAATCAGTTTGAATTTGCATCTTGTGAAACTTGCAAGTCATGTCACAAAGATAAAATGACCATAGCTCCATTTATTAGAAACAGAGAAAGAGTTAGTGAACTCTTGGGATTGATACATAGTGATATATGTAGATCCCCTGTCTACACATGCCAGGACTGGTTCTTTGTACTTCATTACATTCATTGATGATCTCCTAAGATTCGGACATGTGTTCCTGTTGAAACGTAAGTCCGAAGCTTTTAAGAAATTCATAAAATATAAGTCAGAAGTAGAGAACCAAAACCGGGTATAAGTATTATGTCCTATGATGTGATCATGGAGGAGAATTCTTGTGCATGGAATTCCTGGACTATTCTAAAAGAGGATGAGATTCTCTTTCAGCATTACTCCTCCGTATACACCACAGCACAATGGTGTATCGGGGCGGAACAATCACACCCTATTAGATATGGTATACTCTATGATGAGTACTACTGAGTTACCTATTTCTTTTTAGGGAGTTATGCACTTGAGAAGCTGCATACCTATTGAATTGGGTTCCAATCAAATCAGTGCCTACCACTCTATATGAGATATGGTATGGGAAGAGCCCATGTCTTAAGCATATTAAGATTTGGGGTTGTCTGGCCTATGTCTGAAAGCAAAATCCAGACAAGCTCAAGGCAAGGTCAGTTATGTGGAAGTTTGTTGGATATCCCAAGCATTTGCAAGGGATTATCTTCTACCGCACCAAGAAATAAAAGGTTTTTTATTTCTCGGCATGCCACCTTTATAGAAAAGGAATTTTTTATGGAATAAATTTGTGGTCATGAGGTAGAACTGGAAGGAGTTCCAGCTATACAAACTACAGCTGATGATTTGGTAGAACCGGAGGATTCAATAGTTCCCGATGAACCTTAGCCTTTCCACCGATCTGGTAGGGTTCCTCATCCGCCTGAGAGATACTTCGGTTTTCTCGATGACAGTGGGAGCGAGGATTGCATCATGAGATGATGACCCAACTACTTTCGAGCAGGCCATCAGGAGTAGAGACTCTATAAGAATGGCTGGATGCTAAGCGATCTAAGATGGAATCCATGTACACCAACAAAGTATGGACTTTGGTTGCTATATCTGAAGGTTAAATTCCCATCAGGAGCAAGTATATCTTGAGAAGATTACTTGGTGTAGATGGAAAAGTTGAGAATTTCAAAACTAGACTTGTTGCAAAAGGTTCTCGTTATCGACCAGGCATGGATAATGATGATACCTTTTCTCCAGTGGCTATGCTTAAGTCCATCCGGATCCTACTTGCTATTGCTACATACCATGACTACGATATCTGGCAGTTGGGTGTCATGACTGCTTTTCTGATTCAGAAAAGAATGTCTATAAGTACACAGCCAGAGGGCTTCATAGACAATGGGAGCAGCGAGAAAGTGTGCAAGTTGCTTTACAGGATAAAGCAGGCATCGCGGAGTTGGAACATTTGTTTTGATGTGGTAGTCAAAGTGTTTGACTTCATGAAGATGGTAGTTGAAGCTTGTATATACAAAAAGGCAGTAGAGAGTATGGTGGTCATTCTCGTATTGTACATAGATGACATACTCTTGATAGGGAAGGTGTTTCCTATGCTACACTCGGTCAATCTCCTCTTATCACATTGATTCTCCATATAGGTTCTAGTTGATACCTCATAAATCCTGGTTTCTGGATCTATGAGATAGATCTAAGTGGATGTTAGGATTCTCACTAGGTGTAGTGAGAAGGTATCAATCGATCCTGGAGAGAATCACTGGATAGCTTCCAGGGTGGTAAGGATGACTGAATGTCAGTCACAGGCATTATCTTTACCCTCGGTGGAGGGATGGTATGTTTGAAGAGTTCCAAGCTAGATATCGTGGCAAACTAGACGATAAAGGATGGATACATCGCTACCAAAGATGCTAGCAAAGAGGAAGTCTGGGTGTATATTTGTTCATGAGATGAACTAGGTTCCTACCAATGTGTGACAATGGAGGTATGGCTTTGGCCTAGGAACCCCGATCCCATCAGTGACCCGACATATTCTAAGGCAGTATCACCCGATCAAGGAGATGGTTGATCTCCAAGAGATCGAGGTTAGGAGAGTAGACTCAGAGGTTAATACGGCGGATCCACTCACCGAGGCCTTTCCTGCGAGAGACTTTTATAGGACGTTGGGTATGTTATACTGCAACAACTGGTCTTAGTGCAAGTGGAAGATTGCTAGTTGTATGTATGCCCTATAGGCCATTATTGTACATGAGATGTATATTATAGTGGATGCTAGGACATATATAGGGAGGACTTTCTTACTTGACATGATAGTACGCTATCCGGTTGCTCTTTATCTTAACATGTATACTTGCTGTCTCTCTGTTACATGTTGATAAAGTCCTTAGGATGTGTACTTGACTTCCAGGATTATGATGCAGATCATACTAGTGGGGCCTGGGTAGTCCATAAGTTCATCCTTCAATGTTCTTAGTCGAGGGAATATCGAGACGGGGCATCGATATTCCAGAGTAGACTAGGGTATATCTTCTCGACCCATGTGATGGGCGATGGATGATCCCATATCCATTGGTGTTTGACATCAAAGATGGTATACGGGTGCTCAGTGGAGACTGGGTACGCTGAACGGACTAGCCGAGAACTCATAGATGGTATTATACCTCACGTCAGATAGCAGTTCTCTGGTGACTCTGTTACAGATTAGTCTGTCGACCCGAGATCGTCATAGAGTCTTGTGTGTCTCCTACTGTGCTTTGATTTCCACCCTACCACGGCTCTACTGAGTCATGCAAACAGGTGGTTTCTGGGTACAGTCCCGAGTCACATGGAGGCAATGAGCGATAGGAGGGGGTTCGTCTCTCCCGGTATCAGGGGTTGATGTGGCCCTATTCTCGATTGGTCATAACTGAAATCCCTGGCCAGGGTAGATGTGATTTACTGGTAAGTGTTATCAGTAGTTCCACACCCGTTATGGACCTTACATCGGCATGATTTATCAAGCTACTGGGATCTGACGTTTACCACCCCTAGGCGAGATATGCGACATATCAGACGAACAAACCGGACTGTACGGTAAGTGTTACTGATTGGATTCGCAGGAGTATGAGCTGGCATGCTTGTTGATCTTCTGATCGCTCAATACCCGGGTGGCCATTACGTTTAGCATCTCTCTTGCGTCTTGTGGGTGTTTGATATGATCATCACCCACTACCGGCGTATTGACGAGTCTTTAGAGTCCTATACAGAGGTTTCCTGGCTCAAGCAAAATGGAGTAGGAGCACATATGAGATATGTGCGGGACCGAGAATAATACGAGTATGTGATACCGTATTCTATTTTCGCGATTTGTGTTATCGGCCGGGTATATGTGATATAGCCGGGTTATCGAATCAAGTGTTGATTCGATAAATTGATACACATGATATTAGTCGGTTTTATGTAATATGACCAGATCATTAAATCAAGTGTTGATTTAATGATTTAATATATAATTATATATTTGATATATTACTTTACATTAACTAGTATTGGCTCACTTAAGATTGTTTTCTCACTTGATTGTGCATTAAGTGTATATGTGATATATACTTGTGTGCATGTTTGTATCATGCTTGATGATGCATGAAAACTTGGGTGTGTGTATGACTTACACTATGCTTATTATAATTAAGGGTTTATTTTTTTTTAAGTAAATCAAAATGACATGGATTTTGTCATGGCTTGAAAGCTTCATGAAGCTTATAGACCATTGACCAAAGTCCACTCATTTTGTTTTACTTAAGATATTTTAAACCTAACCATTATGATAAAACCATGGTTTAGTCTCTACAATGGTTAGTATATGACACTAACTCACCCATGGTTGCAAAATGATTAAGTTAATTCACCACTTGATTTTCTTCTTAAGCTCTTCTTCTTCTTCTTCATCATAACTCCAAAACTTTCTAGGTTTTGGATTAATGAAGAAATATTGTGAGAAAATAAAATCTAAAGTGAGCCCACTTCCTATTTCATCATCCTATACACTTGCTTGGGTAGTATAGGATGTTCTCTTCACAAAGTTCATGACCCAGTGAAGGGTTAGCTTGAGTTTGAGTCTCCTCAACGTAGATCATCTTCGTGCTCGAAGAATACAAGCAAGCTTGTTCAATTCTCTGAGGGAACCCATACTAGAGTTCGGGAGATCCATGATCGCAGCGAAGGGATATCAACACGGAGCTTTATAAGTGAAGGACCGGGTCTACAAAGGTTGTATTTTTGTTCACTTCTTATGTAATGTTTGATTACATTGTTTTGTTACCCTAGTTTTCTAATATGAATCCTTGGATGTTTGCTTAGCACCCCCTTAAATTTTTGTTGTGGCATGCTTGATGCTTGCAAACCCTAGGCTAGGTGCTGAGGAAATCCCAACACGCATGGGTAGAGGTGATGTTCGAGGAAGGCGGAGTCACGCCGGTGGTGGATGGGTGAAGATGGTGAGGAGAAGACAGAGAGAGAATAGTGAGGAAGAGAATGACAACGAGTGGTCGGGTTTGGGACGCGGCGACGATGACGAGGAAGGAAGGAAGCAGACGAGAGCGAAGGGGAGAAGGAGTTAGTGTTGGACGAGACCGGAGGTGAGGATCGAGATGGGTGCGGGGGTAGGCTCGGTGACGAAGGAGAATAGGAGAGAGGGTGAGGTGATGGGTGCGGTGAGGAAGAAGGAGGAAGGTTGGCTTTGACGATGAGAGAACGGCGAGATCGGGGTAGTGTCGGCATGGGTTAAGGCTCGAGAAATAGAACGAGAACAAGAGGAGAGAGATGGAGACGGGGAGAAGAGAGAGAGAGAGAGTTTTATAAATAAATTTATTAATAATATATATATATATATATATATATATATATATATATATATAACAGTTATATATAATAAAGGTATATGAATATATTATATATATTTTGTATGATTTTACAAATGATACCAGATCACTCCAAATATTACCCGAATTTAGTCAAAAATATAGTTTTTAAATATAAAATACATACGTAAGGATTTTAACCATAATACAGCAATCTATTATTAAATACATATACCCCCAAATAAAATTGAAGTAAATATACGTAAAGATTTCTAAATATTTTGTTGTCTATATTTTTTGATATGAATATAATAGATAAGAGCAACAATATGATATGGGGTGATATGTCGTGCAAACTTAGTTAGAAAAATATTATTTATTTATATCTTGTATTATAAATAGATATGTAAAGACTTAAAAATATATTAAGTATATATAGTACTAGATTCATGTAGATACACCGTACTAGTAAATATTGGATATAACCTTGCATCATATCAGGTTTTAAACATGTGGGTCTGGTCGGATTACGACTACTACTACTTGAATCATTCGCAACCCAATAGCAAAAAGAATAAAAGAATTTTAAAGCAAGATTTAAAATACCAATTTATATTGTATAAGCATACTAGGGTGTTACATTATACCCAACTAGAAAAGAATTTCGTCATCGGAATTCATGAAACAGGAATAAGACAAGAAGATACGGATCCAAGAAAAAAGGTGTAGAAACTTTTGTCGAATCTCGTCTTCACGTTCCCAAGTAGATTCTCCATGCAAATGGTTCCCCCCACGAAACGAGTCCCCCACAAAACGTGTCCCCCACGAAACGAGTACTAAAGGGATTACTTTATTCTTGATAACCTTTTCTCGTCGATCCACAATAGCCATTGGTCGCTCTTCATAAGTTAAATCTTCTCTTACTGTCAGTTCTGAGTGATGTAGGACGTGCGTCTCATCTCGAACATACCTGCGGAGTTGAGATATATGAAACACGTCATGAACACCCACCAAGGATGGTGGTAAAGATAATCGATAAGCTATTTCTCCAACACGCTCGATGATATTGAAAGGGCCTAAGAATTAAGGACTAAGCTTACCTCGACTACTAATATGGATTACTCCCCTAGTTGGTGATATCTTCAAGAACACAAGATCACCAACAACAAACTCCAAAGGTCTTCTTCAAGTATAAGCTTAATTTTTCCGTCAATCCTGTGCCACCTTCATATGATTACGGATCAAGTTAACTTTCTCCACAGTTTGCATAATGAGATCCGGTCCCAACAATCTTCTTTCTCCAATATCATCCCAATAGACAGGAGAGTGACATTTACGACCGTACAATGCTTCGAATGGAGCCATCTACATAGTCGCCTGAAAACTGTTATTGTATGAAAACTCCAATAAGTGAAAATGATCCTCCAACAAACCCTTGAAGTCTAACATGCATGCTCTCAATATATCTTCAAGAGTTTTGATCATTCTTTCAGACTGGCCATCTGTCTGAGGATGATAGGCCGTGCTAAATTTTAAGAGAGTTCCCAAACTTTCCTATAGACTTCTCCAAAAGTGTGATAGAAATCGAGTATCAAGATAAAAAATGATGCTCACGGATATTCCATACAATCTCACAATCTTCTGCATGTATCGCTATGCCAAAACCTCCGTCGACTGACCAGCTTGAAATGGTATGAAATGAGCTGCCTTGGTCAATTGATCGACAATCACCCAGACTATGTTATTGCCCTTTGGACTCCATGGTAAGGTTGTCATGAAATCCATGATTATATGTTCCCACTTCCATTGAGGAATTGGAAGTGGTTGTAATAAACCAGTTACCCTTTGATGTTCAGCCTTGACTTGCTGACACACCAAGCACCTCGATACGTAGCGAGCAATCTCCCTTTTCATGCCTTCCCACCAGAAATGTTGTCGTAAATCTCTATACATCTTTGTGCCTCCCGGGTGTACTGAATGCGCGGAGCTATGAGTCTCCTTCAAGACTTCTTCACGAACGTCTCCTTTAGGCACACATAAACTACTTCCATATCGTAACGAACCATTTTCATGATCAACAAATCTATTCGAAGTCCCACTTCCACTTGTCATCGAAACTTTTGTAATCATGGATCGTGCGACTGTGCTGCCTTAATGTTATCGATCTGTACTTGTAACAGCATCAATAGTCACGAAAAGTCTGGTAGTACAATCTTCAACTTGAACCTCTGAAGATCAGCTATAATCTCCTTCTATGCAGTCAACATTCGTATCGCTAGCAACCGACTCAAAGCATCTGGCACTACATTAACTTTCCCCGTATGGTACTTTAGATAAAGATCATAGTCGGCCATCAGCTCTAACCATCTACGCTGCATCAGGTTGAGCTCTTTCTATGTGAACACGTATTTTAGGCTCTTGTGATTGATAAATACTTCAAACCTTTCGCCCAATAAGTAGTGTCTCCAAATCTTCAGAGCAAAAATCATTGCTGCTATCTCCAAATCATGAGTTGGATAGTTCTTCTCATGAGTTTTCAATTGCTGGGTTATGCCGGCGCCCAGGCCATCAAAAGTGGCCGGTGCGGAACAAAAACGACGAATAAAAATCTGGCGCTGACGGAACCCAATCCCAAGATCGAACCCATAAACACTTAAACTAGCAAACCAAACAAAAAGAGATAGAATGGTTATACTTAATGAACCAAGTCCTTCGGGTCTTCAACCATTTTCAAGCTCCAAGTGATGCGGATCGACTTTGGTCGCCGGTCTTCCTTCATCTCCGATGATCCACCCGAGGGAAACGGCGCAAGCTCCAGGTTCGCCAAGCGGACCAACTGGCCCTCCAAGATTGCTAGTAGTGGAGAGTGGGGGTGTAGGATAGACCTGAAGGGTCCCGGAAGCGCCCCGGCTATCGAAATGCGGCCAAAATGCGGAACAATAATTTCTGAAACCGGCGCTACCGCTACCCGATTTCCGGATCGACCTTAAACCCTAAACTAGCAAACTAAGAAGAGGTTAGAATCGTTATACCGAGATGATCCGAGTCCTTCGGTCTTCATTCCAAGCTCCTAGTGATCCTTGATGTGGTTTGGTTGCCGGTCTTCCTTCGTCTCCGATGTTCCACCCGAGGGAAACGGCGCAAGCTCCAACCTCGTCGAACGAGGTAACCGACGCTCCAAAGTCGCTAGCGATGGAGAGTTGGGGTGTTTGAAAGTGTCACTACCATTTTTCTCTCAAAAATATTTTGCTCAATGAGCAAGCATAAAAGAAGAATGGAGGAGGTGATCTTGGCATGATGAACTATGAAAATAGCTAACTATTTTGTGTGAATGAGAGTGAGAATGTGTAATCAAGTGTGTCATAAAGCAAAATGAAAAATGAGCCCCCATCCAAAGTGGCCGGCCCCTTAATCTCCTCCACACCAAAAGATATCCTTTCTAATTCCCATTATTGCAATAAAATAATGCAAACCATACTTTGAACCTTGCTATGTTCCATGTTCATGCCATACCTCCTTTTCTACCTCATTTAAAAAACAAATGAATTTCCATAAATAGAAAATCATATAAATGAGGTGGCATCTTCTTCTAGAAGCTATTCCATAGAAAATACGGAATACTTTCCGGTACATGTATCGAAATACACATACGCGTATTCGTACCAAAATACGAATAGCCGAGAGAGAAAACGAATAGTGAATAATAATACTAGAATACATATATATAAATACATATGTGAATTATTAAATCAAAACCTGATTTAATAAACAGGCTTAATCCTAAGCCGCTAGTATTATCAACTGTCCGATTACAGTCTGCGCAGCACTTGCACATATTTAATCGGACACCTGTATGTATCAACAAACCTCATGTACACCATATCGCCTGAACCGTGAAAACCCTCTGTGTGGGACTCTAAAGGCTCGTCAATACGCTGGCAGTGTATTTAACCACAAGCACGTCAGTGGCACTAGCTGTACGTAACGGCTACCCAGGTATTGAACGAAAGGGAGGCCGACGAGCAAACTCATCCTGAACCCCTACTGAGCCTGTCAGTGACAATATTCGTACAGTCCGGTCTGTTCGTCTAAGAGTATCGCATATCGAGTCTAGGGGGGTGGATAAAATAAGACCCCCACAACGCGATATTTAGTGTCGGTATGAAACCGATCACCACCTGAGAAACTATCGATACTGGATCGGTAATTCTCGTCCACCGTGGCCACGGATTTATGGTGATGGCCATCCATATACAACGCGACATCAACCCCCAATACCAGGGGAGACGAATCCCCGACGATCCGAGCACTGCCTCCATGTGTCTCGGGACTGTACCCAACTAAAACTTGTTTGCACGACTCCTTTGAGCCGTGGTAGGGTAGTAATCAAAGCACAGTGGGAACTCACACGAGACAAATGACGATCTCAGGTCGACAGACTAACCTGTACACATGGCACCTGGGAACTGCTATCTAACAATATGTATAATACCAACTAGCAGGTTCCCGGCGAGTCCGTCCAGTGTACTCATAACCCAATGAGCACCTGTATACTATCTTAGGAGAATAAATTTACACCAATGGCTTGTGAGACCTGGCCACCGCCCCTCGTCGGGGTCTCGATCAGTCTACACTGGAGTATCGATGCCCGGTCTCGATACTCCCATGACTAGGGACGTTTAAGGATGTGCTTATAGACCCCCAGCACCCACGTATGTGATCGCCATCACAATGCTGGCAGTCAAGCAAGAATCCTATGGGCTCTATCAACATGTATATGATGATAAAGACAAACCAGATAGCATACTATCATCTTGAGTAAGACTGTTTCATCGGTATAGGTCCTGCCTCAATCATCATAATCACAAGTCCGCGACTATGATAATTGCCTTGAGGGAACTATAGCCAACAATCTCCCCCTTGCACTTAAAGCTAATTATTGCGATGTCGCATACTCACAGCCCGTGTGATACCGAATACCCAACTTCTCTAGTAATCAGTTTCGCAAAGCCTGTTTGCGAAAATGATTGCGTTCGAGAATAGCCTCAGTGAGTGGATCCGCTCCAATGTTTCTTTCTGTATCTCTCTTAATCTCAACTTCGCGGAGAAAGCTATCTCCCGAAATGAGCAATACTTGTCTTAGAATTTTTCTGGATATCTGATGGGACCCAGTTCACAAATGAATTCCAAATCCAGCAAACTACTTAGACTGTATCGCCCACTGAATTTAATCAGTATCCTGTGCCATGCCTTTCCTCAGTATCCACTTGGACCACCTGTCCAACATACCGTCCCTCAGAAGAGAGAAGAACTATAACTCAGACAGCCATTCTGTCGTCCAGGTCACGATGGAAGCCTGGAATGATAACCGTCTCCCGAAGGAGGCTGCCGTAATCTTTTCCCTAGAACATTCACTTATGTTCAATAACTGATTCCCAATGGTTCTCCAGGATTGGATTAATATATCTGCATATTGCATCTAGTACAAAAACAATATCTGGTGCGGTACTTGACATTTCATGATTAACTCAATTGCCTAAGCAAGTGATATGCTAATCATGTAGATCCCTCTCCCCTTTAGTCTGTAAGACACCTTTATAGAGGTTGACTCTATCACTTGCAGGTACACCACCATACCAGGAGTCGTCCATTTAATGTCAAAGTACCCAGATTAGGATACTTCCCAAATCTAGATCTAAAACCATAGATCTAGTAACCACAAAACCTGATATTATATCCATATCCTGTGTGGAGAAACAACTTTTTGACAACCACAATATAACCGATCGTAGTATAGGAATGTCCCTTCCTATCATGTGCATGTCATCCTAATACCAGGACATCACATCCTACTACCTTCTTGTTAGTTATATGTATGCCCTAGAGGCCATTACTGTACATACGATGTATATTATAGTGGATGCTAGGACATATATAGGGAGGACTTTCTTGCTCGACATGATAGTATGCTATCTGGTTGTACTTTATCTTAACATGTACTCTGATTGTCTCTATGTTACATGTTGATAAAGCCCTTAGGATATGTACTCGACTACTGGGACTATGATGAGATCATACTAGTGGGGCCACGGTAGTCGATGAGTACATCCTATAACTGTTCCTAGTCGAGGGTGTATCGAGACAGGGCATCGATACACCAGAGTAGACTAGCGTATACGCATCTTGACCCATAAGATGGGCGATGGATGATCCCATATCCATCGGTGTTTGACATCAAGGATGGTGTACGGGTGCTCACTGGAGACTGGGTACACTGGACGGACTCGCCGAGAACTCCCAGATGGTATTATACCATACGTCAGATGGCAGTTCTCCGGTGACACTGGTGCAGAGTAGTCTGTTGACCCGAGATCGTCATAAAGTCTTGTGTGGTTCCCACTGTGCTTTGATTTCCATCATACCACGTCCAAGAGGGCGTGCAAAAAGGTGGCTTTTGGGTACAGTCCCGAATCACATGGAGGCAATGAGCGATAGGAGGGGATTCGTCTCTCCCGGTATAGGGAGTTGATGTTGTGCTGTGTTCGATTGGATATAACCGGAAATCCCTGGCCAGGGTTGCTGAGATTTACTGGTAAGTGTTATCAGTAGTTTCTCGAACCGTTATAGACCTCAAATCGACACGACTTATCAAGCTACTGGGGTCTGACGTTTACCACCCCTAGGCGAGATATGCAACATATCAGACGACGAGACCGGACTGTACGGGAGTGTTACTGTTTGGATTCACAGGAGAAGTTACAGGCTTGCTTGTTGATCTTCTGAGTGCTCAATACCTGGGTAGCTGTTACGTTTAGCTGACCGCTTGCAGCTTGTGGGTGTTCGATATGATCATCACCTACTGCCGGCGTATTGACGATTCTTTAGAGTCCTACACAGAGGTTTCTTGACTCAGGCAAAACGTAGTAGGGGCACATATGTGATATGTGCGGGACCGAGGATAATGCGATATGTGATACCGTATTCTATTCTCGAGATATTTGATATCAGCCGGGTCATCGGATCAAGTGTTGATTCGATGAATCGGTACGGATAAATATTAGTCGGTTATATGCGATATAGCCGGATTGTCGGATCAAGTGTTGATTCAATAATTTAATGTATAATAATATATATGATATATTAAATTACATTAACTAATATTAGCTCACTAAAAGATTCTTTTTCTCACTCGGGTAATACATTGATATATATGCGATATATGTTAAATGTATTATTTTATATTGTTACGATAAATATTATATATTTGATATATAATATTGTAACATGATATGATAAATAATGCAACTTATTTAGTGGAGTTTAAACATGATTAGGGTTTGGATTAGGGTTAAACTTTCTAGATGTTTCTAGAAGGTTTTCTTTTTGTTTTGTGAAAGATATTTGTGTGTGACTCATTCTTAACTCAACCCAAACCCTAACCCTTGGTTAAATCTCTACAATGGTTAAGTGAACCATGGTTGTATAATTGATCATTATCTTCATTTTCTATTCATCACAAAAGGATAATGAATATTGTTCATCATCTTCTTCCTTCTTCTTCTTTGCTTGAAATCATTTCTTGCTTTGATTTTTGTGATGAATAAATATGAGAAAAAGATAAATAAAGAGAGCAAAAATCCTACTTCATCATCCTCATCTTCCCTTGCCATTTAGATGAGGGTGTTCACATCATTTCATGAGTGTTAGCTTGTGTTAAAGAAACTTCAAGGTAGATCATCTTAGTATCGAAGATCGGAAGCAAAGGTTGCGTCTTTCTCTTCGTGGAACCTCTCGAGAGTCCGGATCCCGATGATCGCAGCGAAGGGACCACAACACGGAGCATATGAAGTGAAGGACCGGATCTACAAAGGTTGTAATCCCTCTCACTTAGTGTTAAAATGTTTAGCATGCTTGTTTTCGCCTAATCTCTAGTTTAAAGTTCCGTATTCGGGTTGTTCGGCATGGCTAATTTTTAAATCGGGTATGGTTGATGCCTCGTAGAACCTTGTGCGCGTGCCTAGCAACCCTACAGTGGTATCAGAGCCATGCTAGAGCTTTAGGCGAAGTCTAGACGAAGTTTAAAGTCCGATCGAAACCCGAAAACCCGTTAAAACCCGCTCTCTGGACTTTTTCTAAAAACTGGGATTTTTCCAAATTAAAAATGCTCAAAAAATTCAGCAGGGAATTCTAAGAATTACGGTACAAATTTTTTTTGATGAACAGTAAAACACGCGGCGGAACCGCGGCAGAAGCATGCCTTCTGCGGCGGTTCCGCGGTGCAATGGTGACGTCATCAACTCCTGTTTGTACAGTAACTTCTATTTAATTATGATGGATTTTCTAGGAATTTTTAATATTTATTCAAGAGTTGAATTTTCTGAGGTTATTTTGGGGATTCGATGTTTCGATCGGAGTATTAGATTTTGTCTATGTGGCTTTCCGGATAACTTTTAGAAACTGTTAAAAAGTTTGAACGGATATCAATAACTCACTTTTTCCCCTGTCGGAAAATTTTTCAAAAGTTGGATTTTTTCTACTGTTTAAGAATGTTCTAAGTCATGCAAGTAACTCGGTGGACCCTGTAGAAGACAACAAACCTTAACTCGATTATGTGACCGTCTTGAACTGCCCTTTGAACCTTAGGGTTTGGGGCAGTACGGCGTGCCACATGTGAGGCGTTGGCTTGACCTTTCTACGGCTGGACCATTGGTACTGTGGCATGTAATGGATGTTTTTAAACTGATTTCAAGTGTTGAGATATATTGGGGAAATCTTGGGTGCTTGATGATTCGATCGGAAAGTTTAATTTTTTCTATTTATCTGGAATGTGATACAATATTTGGAATCCACAGGTAGTTATGAGATAACTGATTTGAATATTATAAACATAGCAGTTCAGTCTCATTTGATCGGTTGCCACGGAATTTTGATGTGATCAAAAGTCCGTCGCAATCACGTAGTGTACGCGGATACTCGCCGGGTAAACTTAATAGACAGCTACGCCCCATAGCCCCGACCAAGTGACTGTAGGAGAACCCCGTCGCCGAAAGCATCCGTTCGGGTGCTCGCGGCAGCGGTGTTCCGCCTTGGTGCACTTCGTCGACGGTATCGGGGGTGCGGCCGTCTACTAAAGTTTGCGACGAGCATTCGATCAGGATGTCGGGAATCTTGTTAAATTACCCGACTTGACATTGAAAAGAGTTTTCGATAATGAGACTAAAATGCGGGGTTTATAATTGTTAGGCATGTGATGTCTAAGGAATTCATTTGGTTAGGCATGCGATGTCTAAGGAGGTTGCGGATTCCAACTGTTGTAGTTTTACACTTTCTTTTCTGTGACCGTAAGCGTAGTATGTGGTGTATCGCCGGCTTCGTTGCTATACATCAACGACAATCGGGATACGCATACTTGCTTACGTTGATGATATGAGATATTATGTGTTGCTGTGATATGTTGTATTGGATCGTCGCTTTTGAATAGCCGGGGGTTTTATGTGAGATGAGAGTTTTTTCTTTTTCATTCATGTAAAATTCATATGTATGTAATATTCTTTTATTGGGGCACTTCCAGGTAGCGGAAGATGTCACCGTTGTATATTGTTTACTTTTCCGCATTAGGTAGACCCAAGGCGGGGAGCATAAGTAACCGGGTTCTAGGGTCCAGTGGGAGACCATCTCGAGGAATCGAGACCAAGTCTCCTAACCCTAGAATTGGCAGTGTTGCTTGCCGCTCTCGTAGGGGTCTAGGGATGTGGGTTTGGCTATTCATCGCGACCGTGGAATCCGTGTTTTATACAGGCTCGTATTAAAACACGGACGTCCTAGTATATCCAATATTTCATATATGTTCTTCTGCTGCAATGTTCTGTGATGAGATCATATTACTGCCTGAGACGAATGTTTATATTTTATATATATGAGATATATGTTATATTGCAGATTTCGTTTCAAAAGAGATCCTTGTGAAGCATAATAAAATGGGACTTCATTAATGAGATTAATGAAACTAAAAGAAACCTAAGATGTTGTAGAAACTTGTTTATAAAAACTGGTAGCTCTAGTTCTTGCTTTGCATAGCGGTGTTCCTTGTAGAACATCCAGCACCTTATTCGATAAGGAAATGACCGAGATCCCTTCACCGGGAGTGACTCCTTTAGCAATAACTGGCAGATGCTACAAACTCGGTTTGTCTTTTGATTGCTTCTATAGTTCTTGCTTTGCACAGCGGTATATATGATATATCCTGCACCTTATTCGATAAGGAAAGGGCCGACGATCCCTTCACCGGGAGTGACCCCTTTAGTAAAACTAGAAAAGCCTCAAAAACACTCTATTTAAAATCATTCGATTCTACAACGATATCAAGTTCATTACGCTCAGGGTTTTCTGAAAAACCTGCGTAGCCCTCCGTCATTTCAGATAAGTACTAGTTAGTATTCGTGCTACGTTTGTTGACTATGTTAAGGCGTAGTGTGCGGTAGCTGATTAGTGCTTATCTGTATAAGCATATGATGCGATTGGATTAGGGTAGTCGTGCGACATTGTTGACTATGTTAAGGGTCGTGCGGGTGGGTTTAATTCAATCGGGAAATGACGGGTTGAACTTGACTAGCACTTATGATTTGTTGACTATGTTAAGGTCATATAGCTGCTAAGGGTAAAATATTATTGGGAATTTCAAGTGTTGAAATTTGCAATGAGATTGCATACCTTCTATAAGATAGTTGGATCCCGATACCCGCTGCGAGTAAGAGTTACTCCTGGGAGAGTTTTACACATTACAATTAGCCGATCAAGTAGGTGTCTAGAAAGGTGTTAACGGGGTTACGCCTCTGGGGAAACGAGGTTTACTTTAATTAGGTTCGTGCGAAAGCACGGGGGACCTCCCTCAAAGTACCGACACTGGCCTGGCTGAAAGATTGGCGAACTTGTAGCGTGTAATTAATCCCGGCTAGTCTTTCCTTTTAGGGTTTGAAGGAAGATTTGATTAAAACAGTGGGAGACATCCTGATTAGATATATTATATAACCAATCTAATCTTGCAAGAGCATACGCTGAGTGTTTTCTTCTCTCTCTCTCAAGGTAGCAACCATTTCACGCCTTAATCAAGATAATAATACGGATTATTGACCGAACCCGCTTGTTATTCTGAGCTGGGGAACGTTGGTTCCACTCCAACTTATAATTGTTATAAGACAGAGCAGGAAATTGGGGAATACCGGATTTCCCGTGCCGCCCAAACGAAGAAAGTGCATGCTGATGCATCATCTTCGGGTGTGTTCATTACACAGAACTGTTTCTCAGTATCCTTTACGTCCTGGGTATGTGATACCGGATCAGGATCCCGTATATGTAATCTGTTACATGAGCTACAGATAGGTAAAGAACTGAGAACGGGTGATAAGTTTCATGAGACAGAAAACGGTGCAAGTGTTGCAGCCAAGTCTGTTGGTCACTATCACCCTGTATTACCGGAATACATTGATTCTGAACAAATATTATAAGATACCGAACCTGATATACAAAATCATATCAGTCTCTTTATTAGTAAATAAAGGATATAATTTTGTATTGTTGGATAATGTTTTGAACATTTCCTATATCAAAAGTTGATCGGTTCAGGCACGTTATCTAAAAGCATTGACGTTCTAAATCAAACTACAGTTCTTAGTATACGGAACACACACAAGAGGAAGAGTTCAGAAATGAATGAATCCTTCTTGAGGTATTGTAGACTAGGTCATATCAATGCGACCCGACTGGCTGAAGTTACATAAAGATGCATATTCAAATTAGTTTGAATTTACATCTTGTGAAACTTGCCTGTCATATCACAAAGATAAGATGACCATAGCTCTGTTTGTTAGAAACAGAGAAAGAGTTAGTAAACTCTTGGGATTGATACATGCTGATGTATGAAAGTCCCCTGTCTACACATGCCAAGATTGGTTCTTTGTACTTCATTACATTCTCTGATAATCTCTCAAGATTCAGACATATGTTTCTGTTGAAACACAGGTCCGAACCTTTTGAGATATTCACAGAACGTAAGTTAGAAGTAAAGAACCAAAATACGGGTATAAGTATTATGTCCTTTGATGAGATCAAGGAGGAGAATACTTGGGCACGGAATTCCTGGACTATTCTAAAGGAGAATGAGATTCTCTCTCAGCATTACTCCTCCGTATACACCATAGCACGATGGTATATCGGGGCGGAGCAATCGCACCCTATTTGATATGGTGCGCTCTATGATGAGTACTACTGAGTTTCCTATTTCCTTTTTGGGAGTTATGCACTTGAGAAGCTGCATACCTATTGAATAGGGTTCAAATCAAATCAGTTGCCTACCACTTCATATGTGATATGGAAAGGGAAGAGCCCATATCTTAAGCTTGTTAAGATTTGGGGTTGTTCGGACTATGTCTAAAAGCAAAATCCGGACAAGCTCGAGACAAGGTCTGTTATGTAGAACTGTAAAGGTTCCAGCTATACAAACTGCAGCTGATAATTTGGTAGAACCAAAGGATTCAATAGTTTCCAACGAACCTCAGCCTCTCCGCCGATCTAGTAGGGTTCCTCACCCACCTGAGAGATACTTTGGTTTCTCTATGACAGTGGGAGTGAGGATTGCTTCATGAGATGATGACCCAACTAGTTTCGAGCTGGCCATCAGGAGTGGGACTCTGTAAGAATGGCTGGGTGCTTATCGATCTGAGATAGAATCCTTATACACCAACAAAGTATGGACTTTGGTTGCTTTATCTGAAGGGTTAAATCTCCATCAGGAGCAAGTATATCTTGAGAAGATTACTTGGTGTACATGGAAAAGTTGAGACTTTCAAAGCTAGACTTGTTAAAGGTTTGCATCATAGACCAGGTATGGATTATGTTGAAACCTTTTCTAAGGATCTATGCTTAAGTCCATCCAGATCCAACTTGCCACGGCTACATACCATGACTACGATATCTGGTGGTTGGGTGTCATGACTGCTTTTCTAAATGATGTTTTAGAGAAGAGCGTCTATAAGTACACAGCCAGAGGGCTTCGTAGACAGTGGGAGCAGCGGAAATGTGTGCAAGATGTTTTATATGATAAAACAGGCATCGCGGAGTTGGAACATCTGTTTTGATGTGGTAGTCAAAGAGTTTGACTTCATCAAAATGGTAGATGAACCTTGTATATACAAAAAGGTAGTAGAGAGTATGGTGGTGATCCTCGTAGAGTACGTGGATGACATACTCTTGATAGGGAAGGAGTTTCCTATGCTACGCTCGGTTAATCTCCGCTTATCACAAGGATTCTCCATATAGGATCAAAGTGATACCTCCTAAATCCTGTGTTTTTGGATCTATGAGATAGATCTAATTGGATGTTAGGATACTCACTAGTTGTAGTAAGATGGTATCAATCGATCCTGGGGAGAATCACTGGAAAGGTTCCAGGGTGATAAGGACGACTGAATGTCAGTCGCTGGCTTGTCTATACCCTCAGTGGAGGGACGGTATGTTGGAAGAGTTCCAAGCTAGATACCGTGACATACTAGACGATTAAAGGCAAGATACATCGTTACCAAGGATACTACCAAAGAGGCAGTCTGGATATTTATTAGTTCATGAGATGAACTTCGTTCCTACCATTGTGTGACAATGGAGTTGTGGCTTTAGCCAAGGAACTACCGTCCCATCAGAAATCCAGATATAATTCTTAGGCAGTATCACCTGATCATGGAGATGGTTGATCTCCAGAGAGATCGAGGTTAGGAGAGTAGACACAGAGGACAACAGCGCGGATCCACTCACAAAGGCCTTTTTCCCAGTAGAGACTTTTATGGGATGGTTGAGTATGGGATACTTCAACCGCAGCTAATTGTTGGGTATGCGATACCACAACAGATGGCCCTAGTGCAAGTGGGAGATTGTTAGTTATATGTATGCCCTAGAGGCCATTACTGTACATACGATGTATATTATAGTGGATGCTAGGACATATATAGGGAGGACTTTCTTGCTCGACATGATAGTATGCTATCTGGTTGTACTTTATCTTAACATGTACTCTGATTGTCTCTATATTACATGTTGATAAAGCCCTTAGGATATGTACTCGACTACTGGGAGTATGATGGGATCATACTAGTGGGGCCACGGTAGTCGATGAGTACATCCTATAACTGTTCCTAGTCGAGGGTGTATCGAGACAGGGCATCGATACACCAGAGTAGACTAGCGTATACGCATCTTGACCCATAAGATGGGCGATGGATGATCCCATATCCATCGGTGTTTGACGTCAAGGATGGTGTACGGGTGCTCAGTGGAGACTGGGTACACTGGACGGACTCGCCGAGAACTCCCAGATGGTATTATACCATACGTCAGATGGCCGTTCTCCGGTGACACTGGTACAGAGTAGTCTGTTGACCCGAGATCGTCATAGAGTCTTGTGTGGTTCCCACTGTGCTTTGATTTCCATCATACCACATCCAAGAGGGCGTGCAAAAAGGTGGCTTTTGGGTACATTCCCGAATCACATGGAGGCAATGAGCGATAGGAGGGGATTCGTCTCTCCCGGTATAGGGAGTTGATGTTGTGCTGTGTTCGATTGGCTATAACCGGAAATCCCTGGCCAGGGTTGCTGAGATTTACTGGTAAGTTTTATCAGTAGTTTCTCGAACCGTTATAGACCTCAAATCGACACGACTTATCAAGCTACTGGGGTCTGACGTTTACCACCCCTAGGCGAGATATGCAACATATCAGACGACGAGACCGGACTGTACGGGAGTGTTACTGTTTGGATTCACAGGAGAAGTTACAGGCTTGCTTGTTGATCTTCTGAGCGCTCAATACCTGGGTAGCTGTTACGTTTAGCTGACCGCTTGCAGCTTGTGGGTGTTCGATATGATCATCACCTACTGCCGGCGTATTGACGATTCTTTAGAGTCCTACACAGAGGTTTCTTGACTTAGGCAAAACGGAGTAGGGGCACATATGTGATATGTGCGGGACCGAGGATAATGCGATATGTGATACCGTATTCTATTCTCGGGATATTTGATATCAGCCGGGTCATCGGATCAAGTGTTGATTCGATGAATCGGTACGGATAAATATTAGTCGGTTATATGCGATATAGCCAGATTGTCGGATCAAGTGTTGATTCAATAATTTAATTTATAATAATATATATGATATATTAAATTACATTAACTAATATTAGCTCACTAAAAGATTCTTTTTCTCACTCGGGTAATACATTGATATATATGCGATATATGTTAAATGTATTATTTTATATTGTTACGATAAATATTATATATTTGATATATAATATTGTAACATGATATGATAAATAATGCAACTTATTTAGTGGAGTTTAAACATGATTAGGGTTTGGATTAGGGTTAAACTTTATAGATGTTTCTAGAAGGTTTTCTTTTTGTTTTGTGAAAGATATTTGTGTGTGACTCATTCTTAACTCAACCCAAACCCTAACCCTTGGTTAAATCTCTACAATGGTTAAGTGAAGCATGGTTGCATAATTGATCATTATCTTCATTTTCTATTCATCACAAAAGGATAATGAATATTGTTCATCATCTTCTTCCTTCTTCTTCTTTGCTTGAAATCCTTTCTTGCTTTGATTTTTGTGATGAATAAATATGAGAAAAAGATAAATAAAGAGAGCAAAAATCCTACTTCATCATCCTCATCTTCCCTTGCCATTTAGATAAGGGTGTTCACATCATTTCATGAGTGTTAGCTTGTGTTAAAGAAACTTCAAGGTAGATCATCTTAGTATCGAAGATCGGAAGCAAAGGTTGCGTCTTTCTCTTCGTGGAACCTCTCGAGAGTCCAGATCCCGATGATCGCAGCGAAGGGACCACAACACGGAGCATATCAAGTGAAGGACCGGATCTACAAAGGTTGTAATCCCTCTCACTTAGTGTTAAAATGTTTAGCATGCTTGTTTTCGCCTAATCTCTAGTTTAAAGTTCCGTATTCGGGTTGTTCGGCACGGCTAATTTTTAAATCGGGCATGGTTGATGCCTCGTAGAACCTTGTACGCGTGCCTAGCAACCCTACACTTCTTACTAGATCCATCTCCTATTCTGATGAGGTCAAGACCTATGACTGTCACATCAAAAAAAGATGATCTATTTCCGCTATACCTGCTTTAGTCTATAAATAGACATAAGCTACTTGCCCTCTATGCTTCCGCTGCTCCCACTTACTACAACAACCCTCCGGCAGAGTCATATACATGTACATTTCCAAAACTAGTTTAGAACGACGCTATACTCATCCTCCTGCCGGGTCTTATAGTCTAGAACAGCAGCAATGGAAAGTCTGGGTAAACAAGAACCTCCTTGTCACCGTCTCTGAGAAGACCGAAGTACCTCTCGGGTGCCTGAGGTTACCCACCAAATCTGCGGAGTGGCTAATGGAGTATCAAATCCAATTGAATCCTTAGGTTTTATTAAATTTCCAGTAATCGTTTGTTGTTCTGGAATAACTTCCAGTTCTACCATACTCCCACTTGTGTTTTCTGAAAAAGGTCCATTTTATTAAAACTGTGGTGAGTCAAGAACAATATAAATATTGATCTTCCTGATGGTAGAAAGTTAACCCTCGTCAAAGCCCGGGATAACCCACAAACAGCCATTACTGAAGCGTGCCTTGAGTTTATCCGGATTCTGGTTTTAAGCATCAGCCGGACAACTCCTTATACCTTAACATCGTTAAGATATAAATTGATTCTATGTATATTTGATATAGAAACAAAAGCACTAATTTAATTTGAACCAGATTCAAAATCATGCAGCTGTCTCCAGCGCATATCAACCAAATGGAAAGAGGACAATCAGCATTACTCATCTAGGAGTGTATCCATATATGAATAACCTGAAAGAGAAGCAAGTTCTTAAAACCATTACTATTGACTGAATACCAAACTCAAGTATCTACATCTTCGAATACTTCGAAGAATCCCGATATTTGTAATAAATGGTTCTCTACTTTATTCTTATACCTATAACTTCTCAATATCTGGACTTTGCATTTCAACGAAATACTTGTTCAGAACTGGAGAAGTCACAAGTAAACAGAATAAAGTATAGTACCAACCCCACTATCCTAACGGACACTGGACGACATACAATACCTTGTATAAGTCCCCCGAGTCCAACAACTCAAACCCTTTGCGTCGTAGGTTGAAAAATTGTAGTATGGTTAAGAAGAATTACACCGCTGTTGAATGCATCTTACCTATTCACCAACCGATATAGGTAAATGTCACAGACATAATATCAAAAAGATATATCTCACTTTATAAAAATAAACATAAAGATATATCAGTTTGAAATTGGTGCATAACAACGGATATTCAAAACCAAATATTTTCCATCCGGCAAAATCCAGATGATTTCCTCAAATATCACCAATTACAACGAATTCCGATATAATGAGGATCTAATCACCCAATTCCCAATATCTTACTCCCACTCACCATCCGTAATAACATGCAGATGTGAGAAACTGATCTGGTAAATACATACCCTGGAGTTAGATTCCAATTAGGAAACAGTTTTCAATTAACATTGCACGGTGAAACTGAAACATGAAAATGTTTCAAAAGGGTTAACTGGTATTCCAAGTAACGCCTCTTTCATTATCCTGAATCATGACAGTAACCATATACTTACCTGCCCTCACTCCAATCCCTTTATTATGTCTTTACTGTAAGTGCACGGCGGCTCCCCGGCCTCCATCCCGAGGCCAAATGCGGAAGCGATGGCTAACTTTAATTTTCTTGAACCGGCACCACTGCGCACTAAAACCCGGATCGTGCCATTAACTAGTCCTAGCTAACTACTAGATGGGGAAAAGAGATATACCGAGTGATCCGAGTCCTCCGGTCTTCTCGTCGTCGTCCTGATCTCCCGCGGAATCTCCGGTGTCCACCTCGTCGCCGGAAGGGCACCACGTCGCCTGCTTCTTTTACGGGCTCCCACCTCTATACCGAGGCAACTCGGGCACGAAGCTGGCAAGTCGACGTGCCCAAGATTTGCTGTAGAATGTAGTGTGGAACTCATGTCTCATTTTGGGGTTGTAGGAGTTGCCTTTTGAGATGGTGGAGGAATGGAGTTTTGGAGATGGAGCTAAATGGATTTTGTGCAATACAAATGAACCAAAAACCCTCCCCAAAATTTTGGGACAGCCCCCCAAAGAGCCAAGGCCGGCCATGCATCAAAATGGAGAGAGAGGGTGAATGAGGGAGTGTATGTATCAATAATGCAAGATGAGAATCAAAAGATATCATGAAAGGAAATGATCAAAAACAAAAACCCACACTCCACCATCATCATCAATCATCTCAAGCATGATGACTCCAAATGGTCAAGCCATCATCATCAAGCATGATGACTTCAAAAAGTCAAGCCATCAAGAAGAAGTCAAGAAGTCAAAGAAGAGCTATCATGATACAGCAATATGCAATCACCTCCCTCCACAAATGCTTATTTGCACAATTGCAAATAAGCCCTCCTCCACCAATCTTCGGCCATTGAAAGATACAAATGAAAATGGCCGAAACGGAAAGCAAACTGGCAACTCCAGAAAACTGGTCCCCTAATAAATTACAGGAAAACCCCAATACTGTACATACACACCCGCATTTGTATTTCGACCGAAATACAAAAGCAATGAGACAAAATCTACACTGTACTATACTAGAATCCGGCTTAAACCAAAGCCGGCTAGTATTATCCGTCCGATCTTGATCCGTGCAATACCGCACGTATCTGATCGAACCCTGCCATATATCCATACGACCTCTAGTACTAACCGTCCGATCCTGATGCGTGCAATACCGCACGTATCTGATCGGACCCTGCCATATCTCCATACGGCCTCTACAGCGTTTCGCCCGAAAGCTTGAGTAACTGAATGTGGGGGACTCTAAAGACTCGTCAACACCTTGGTTGTGGATTTAACCACTAGCACGTCAGAGGTATAAGCCAATACGTAACGGGCCACCAGCTATTGACCAAAAGGGACGTCGATGAGTGAACTCATCCTGACACCCTACTGAGCCTGTCAGTGACAATATCCATACAGTCCGGTCCGTTCGTCTATGAGCATCGCATGGCGGGCCTAGGGGGTTGGTAAAAGTCAGACCCCCAAAAGCGGTACGAGTCGTGTCGGAGTATAGCCCAGAACACCCTGAGATACTACTGGAATACCTACTAGTAAATCTCCTGCCTCGGCCGAGGGCTTCGTGTAATGGCTCTCCTAGACACAGCGCGACCTCACCCCCAATATCGGGAGAGACGAACCCCTGAAGATCCGCTCACTGCCTCCATGTGGCTTAGGACTGTACCCAACTAAAACCTGTTTGCACGTCTCCTTTGAGCGTGGTAGGGTAGTAATCAAAGTACAGTGGGAACTCACACGAGACAAATGACGATCCCCAGGTCGATGAACTAACATGTACACATGTCACCAGGGAACTGCTATCTGACGTCAGGTATAAGACCAACTAGCATGTTCCCGGCGAGTCCTGTCTGGTGTACTCATAACCCAATGAGCACCTGTATACATCTTAGGTGAACCAACTGACACCAGTGGCTTATGAGACCGGCCACCGCCCCTCGTTGGGGTCTCGACTGTATACACTAGTCTACTCTGGAGTATCGATGCCCTGTCTCGAAACTCCCACGACTAGGGACCTTTTAAGGATGTGCTTATAGACTACCAGCTCCCACGTATATGATCGCCCTCATAGTGCTGGTGGTCAAGCAAGAATCCTAGGGGCTCTATCAACGTGCAATATTGACCTGTAAGGTCACCTAAAGCAGTACATGATGATAAAGGTAAACCGGATAGCATACTATCATCTCGAGTAAGACTGTCCTACTGGGATAGATCCTCCCTCAATCATTGCAATCACGTGCCTGTGATCCAATAATTGACTCTGAGGGCACTATCTCCAACAATCTCCCACTTGCACTCAAGGCTAATTATTGCGATGTCGCATACTCACAGCCCGTGTGATACGGAACACCCAACTCCTCTACTAGTCAGTCTCACAAAGCTCGCTTGCGAAACTATTGCGTTCGAGGAATAGCCTTAGTGAGTGGATCCGCTTTGATGTCTCTTTCTATGTCTCTCAATATCTCAAGTTCGCGGAGAAAGCCATCTCCCGAAATGAGCAATACCTGTCTTAGAATGTGTCTGGATGTCTGATGGGACCTAGCTCATAAATGAACTCCAAATCCAAACTTCTTAGACTGTATCGTCAACTGAACTTAATCAGTATCCTGCGCCATGCCTCCCTCAGTATTGCCTTGGACCACCTATCCAAAATACTGCCCCTCGTCAGAAGGAAAAACTACAACTCTGACAACCTCCTTGTCGTCCATGTCACCTTGGAAGCCTGGAATGATAACCGTCTCCCGAATGAGGCTGTCGTTATCATATCCCTAGAACATCCACTTATGTTCTAAAACTGCTTCCGACTGTTTCTCCAGGATTGGACCAATGTCAACTTATTGCATCTAGTGCAAGAACAACATCTGGTGTGGTACTTGACATCTCATGATTGACTCAATTTCCTGAGCAAGTAATCTGCCAATCATGCACATCCCTCTCCCCTTTAGTCTGTAAGACACCTTTAGAAAGGGTGACTCCATTACCTGCAGGTACACTACCGTGCCAGGAGTCGTCCATTCTAAATACTCTTAGAATGTTGTCTAAGTACCCAGATTGGGAAACCACCCAAATCTAGATCTAAAACCATAGATCTAGTAACCAGTATGTCTGATATAATGTCTAAGTCTCTTGTGGAGAAACCACTGTGTGACGACCAAAGTATAACCGATCGTAGTATGGGAATATCACTTCCTACTCTGTGTATGTCATCCAAATCCCATGACATCACACCCTACTACCTTCTCAACAGATCCATCCCCTATTCTGATGAAGTCAAACCTATGACTGTCACATCAAAAATGGATGATCTCTCTCCGCTATATCTGCTTTAGTCTATAAATAGACATAAGCCACCTGTCCACCAATGCTTCCGCTGCTCCCACTGACTACGACAACCCTCTGGCAGAGTCATATACACGTACACTTCTAAAGATAGTTTAGAACGACGCTATACTCATCCTCCTGCCGGGTCTCGTATCCTGGAACAACAGCAATGGCCAGTGTGGGTAAACAAGAACCTCCCTGCTACCGTCCTTGAGGCTACCGGAGTACCTCTCGGGTGCCTGAGGTTACCCACCTTGTCGGCGGAATGGCCAATGGAATGTCAATCCAGACTGAATCTTTAGGTTCCTATGAAATCTTCAGTAATCGTTTGTGGTTCTGGAATCACTTCCAGTTCTACCATACTCCCACTACTGTTTTCTGAAAAAATCCATTTTTAATAAAACTGTGGCGAGTCTAGAACAATATTTCTATTGATCTTCCAGATGGTAGAATGTCAACCCTTGTCATAGCCTGGGTCAACCCACAAACAGCCATTACAGAAACGTGCCTTGAGTTATCCAGAGTCTGGTTTTAATCATAAGCCGGACAACTCCCCGTACCTTAACATCGTTAAGATATGAACTGTTCTATATGCAATATAGAACCAGAGGCACTGATTTAATTGAACCAGATTCAAATCATGCAGCTGTCTCTAGTGCATGTCAACTAAATGGAAAGAGGCCGATCGCGTTACTCAACTTAGGAATGCTTTCAATTATGAGTAACCTGAAAGAGAAGCAAGATCTCTTAATCATTACTATCAACTGAATACCATACACAAGTATCTACATCTTCGATCACCTTGAAGAATCCCGATACTTGCAATACCTGGTTCTCTACTTTATTCAAATACCTATAACTTCTCAAAATTCGGACCCTGTGTTTCCACGAAACACCTGTCTAAAAACTAGAGAAGTCATAAGTAAACCGAATATAGTACGAGGACCAACCCCTCTGTCCTGATGGACCCTGGACAACATACAATACTCTGTATAAGTCCCTTGAGTCTGATAACTCATTCACTATGTGTCGTAGGTTGAAAACTGTACCTTTGGTTATGAAGAATTACACCGCTGTTTAATGCTCCTTAACTAACCATCCACTGATATAGGTAAATGTCATGGACATAATTTCAAAAAGGTATATCTCACTCTATGAAAATAGACGTACAGATATATCAATTTGAAATTGGTGCACAACAGCGGATATTCAAAACCAAATATTTGCCGTCCGGCAAACAACCCAGGTGGCTTCCTCAAATATCACTGATTACAACGAATCCCGATATAATGAGGATGATCACCCAATTCCCAATAGCTTACTCCCACTCATCATCTGTAAAACCATACAGATGTGAGAATCATACATGGTAAATACATACCCTGGAGCAAGTGTCTAATTGGGAAATCAGTTTTCCTTTAACAGTACACAGTGAAACCGAAACATTTAAATGTTTCGATGGGGTATCCTGGTATTCCTAGTAATGCCTCTTCCATTATCCAGGTTCACAACTGTAACCTTGTAATTCTTTGCCACCTCTCCAAATCCCTTTATATGTCTTTAGTCATTACCTTCTGTACACCCCTTTAGGCCAAATGGTTTTCTTCCTTCCCTACCGTTCGGCACCAGCCTATGGTTTGGAAGAAGACTATCCAATAAGCATAATGGGTGTGCTGTCCTAATCCTAGGAGCACTCGCAATGCGAGAGAAGGTGAAGATAAAAGACAACCGAATAAACCTTATTCTTATTTCTCCTGAACCAGAATCCATCCCCGAACTGGAACAAGTTCCTTTCGAGTTCGTATATAACCATACGATGGAGTATCCAATAAACTGTGGATCTTCGTAGTGATACGGAGTGTTCTGGAGAAATACAAAGGTGATTTGGGAGCGGTAATGAAATACCTGGTTTGGTCATGAATATCAATTGCAATTTACTTTGCCCTCTTACTAATCCCTTACTTTGTCTTAACTTAATACCTTCTGCACACCATCGTTATGCTAATTGATTTTCTTCATTCCCCACCGTTCGGCACCAGCCTAAGGTTTGGAAGAAGACTATCCAATTTGCGTAATAGGTGTACTATCTCCTAAACCATGGAGCACTCGTAATCTGAGAGAAGGTAAAAGAAAAAGACAACTGAATAGTCCTATTCGTTTTCTCCAGAACCGGAAACCATCCTCGAATAAATTCCTTCGAGTTCGTATCTAACCATACGATGGTTTTGTCCAAGTGGACGTTCGTAGTAATACGGGGTGTCCTGGAGAAAAGGGTAAAAGTAGGAGTGGCAATGAGGTTTGCAACTCTGACAATCCAAAAGCCAGTGTTTAAGAAGGTTCGGTCAACTTGGTCACTGAGTCATAGTCTTAGGGTCGGGTCAATGGTCGCTGCCAAAGAGAGAGAGAAAAGAAACACTCAGCGTGCACTCTAACCTAGATCAGAATGGTTACCAGTTTATCTAATTTGGAAACCTCCCACTGTACCGTCAAATTCTCCTCCAAACCTAAAATAAGAATTAGTCGGGAACACCCGAGGAGTAAACTAACTCATCAGTGGGAATCGGGATCCAACTATCATCGCATGATAACGTGACGGAATCCGCTCACGGTGTCACACTCCAGAAGGTATGCGCATATCTGGCAAGTTTCAGTTTCTTTAGAAACTCCCGATGTGATTTCTGCCCCATGCTCTTATGACCTTGGCGTGAGGTCAAAATATCATAAGTCACATGTCAAGTTCTGCCCATCATTATCCAGGTTAATTTGAACCCACCCGTACATACCCTTGACGTAGGCCAAAATAGTAGTACGACTGTCCCAAACCAACGCATCTATCTATGCAACAGATAAATACCCGGCAGCTACCAATCACTATGCCTTGGCGTGAGGTCAAAATACATAGCTTGAATACTACCGAATATTTAACCGAAATGATGGAGGGCTACGAATGGTTTCTAGCGAAAACCTTTAACGTAATGAACTTGATATCGTTGAAGGAACGGATAGCTTTATAAAAATATAGTGACGAAAACCTTTGCTAAAGAGGTCACTCCCGGTGAAAGGATCTCGGCTCTTTCCCCGTAGAATGAGGTGCAGGATATTCCAACTGAATACCACGGTGCAAAGCAAAAGTAATCGGCTATAGTGAAGTCATTGCCCTGACGCAAACTTTTTGTCCAAGGGGTCACTCCCGGTGAAGGGATCTCGGCCCTTGCTTCGTCGAGTGAGGAGCAGGATATTCCAACTGAATACCACAATGCAAAATAAAAGAGAACGTCCTTGCAATAACAGCTTTTTGAAAAGTGTTCCAACAACATCAGATTAGGTTTGTTTTTAACTTGCATTGATCCGAATCAACGCAGTCCCATCAATTGATCACACCACAAAGAACGAAAATAATATGACGTACCTATATGCCATCCGCATTCGCCACTGGGTCCCGTCATTACCCGTTAGGTTAGCTAACTAACGACAGAGCGGGGACTGGACTAGCGCGGATGCAAAACATATACAACATCTACTAATATATATACCAATATATTATATTTCGCTCAACACGTGACAAAATGCAACATCACAGAAATGTACAGCATCACAAAACAATACAGATATCTGGGATCCTCGGGTTTCACAGAGCCACTACTGAAACCCGACGTTCCCCTGGTCGTGTGGATAGCCTGTGCAATGAAATCCTAGACCCCTACGGGCGCGGCAAGTTACCCGCCAAAACCTGAAGCGAGGAAGCCCCCTTCAGCAACGTGAATGGACCACCCGGTACTTCACGGAATCCGGCAACTTGGGCACCCCTCCTGGGTCAACCTGTACCCCCGGCGACTGCGGCGAATAGCCTGCCAATCCTAGAGTGAAGCCCCCTCCGTCTCAATGCCATGAGATGCTGGCTTGTTGCCTTCTAGAACCCGGCTATCCGTGCACCTCTCCGCAGGGTAATCCTAGTACAGAAAGTAAAATATACATACAACGGGTACATCGACCGCAACCTGGTCGTGCCCCAAAAAAATAATACAATCAGGCAGCGACGGCAGTCCACATGTCGGACGCTCGCCCCGCAATATCAAATGTACATAATACAACCAAAACTGTACTACCATTGCATCCAGGCTATCCCCACCGACCAATCCGCAACATCACAGCATAACACAGAACATCAACGTGAAAGTCACGTTCGCAAATCCGTCTAACCGGGTTATAGCAGTCAGACAGGATTTACCGATCAAGTGACATTCACGGTCGCAGATATAATGTAAATCTTGTGAACTAATGTATTTAAAATGTCCGATCGATCAAAAATTAACAAGTGGGCCCCAAGTACTACTGTAGCACATCAAGAAAATCTGGGCCCAAAATTAATATTCCAAAAACCCTATTTTCAACCCAGAAAGCAACTGCAGAAATTTGATGCAGCAATCACACTACAGTGCGGCGGAAACGCGGCCTAATGGGGGGTTTGGCCGCGGTTCCGCGCTCCCACAGTCGACTCACTGCGTCGAATTTCTACAGAACGCTTACATCTTTCAGTACATCACTTTTCTACAACCTGAAAAAATTTTCAAGCCAGAAAAAATTCGACAGAAAACTGATGTGAAGAAAACGCGGGTTTTTGGAATTTTGGTCGATCGGAAATGCAAACACATTAAACAAAGCTAGACTATATTAATGGCGAGGCTCTGATAACACTGTAAGTGCACGGCGGCGCCCCGGCCTCCATCCCGAGGCCAAATGCGGAAGCGATGGCTAACTTTAATTTTCTTGAACCGGCACCACCGCGCACTAAAACCCGGATCGTGCCATTAACTAGTCCTAGCTAACTACTAGATGGGGAAGAGAGATATACCGAGTGATCCGAGTCCTCCGGTCTTCTCGTCGTCGTCCCGATCTCCCGTGGAATCTCCGGTGTCCACCTCGTCGCCGGAAGGGCACCACGTCGCCTGCTTCTTTTACGGGCTCCCACCTCTATACCGAGGCAACTCGAGCATGAAGTTGGCAAGTCGACGTGCCCAAGATTTGCTGTAGAATGTAGTGTGGAACTCATGTCTCATTTTGGGGTTGTAGGAGTTGCCTTTTGAGATGGTGGAGGAATGGAGTTTTGGAGATGGAGATAAATGGATTTTGTGCAATACAAATGAACCAAAAACCCTCCCCAAAATTTTGGGACAGCCCCCCAAAGAGCCAAGGCCGGCCATGCATCAAAATGGAGAGAGAGGGTGAATGAGGGAGTGTATGTATCAATAATGCAAGATGAGAATCAAAAGATATCATGAAAGGAAATGATCAAAAACACAAACCTACACTCCACCATCATCATCCATCATCTCAAGCATGATGACTCCAAATGGTCAAGCCATCATCATCAAGCATAATGACTTCAAAAAGTCAAGCCATCATGAAGAAGTCAAGAAGTCAAATAAGAGCTATCATGATACAACAATATGCAATCACCTCCCTCCACAAATGCTTATTTGCACAATTGCAAATAAGCCCTCCTCCACGAATCTTCGGCCATTGAAAGATACAAATGAAAATGGCCGAAACGGAAAGCAAACTGGCAACTCCAGAAAACTGGTCCCGTAATAAATTACAGGAAAACCTCGATACTGTGCATACACACCTGCATTTGTATTTCGACCGAAATACAAAAGCAATGAGACAAAATCTACACTATACTATACTAGAATCCGGCTTAAACCAAAGCCGGCTAGTATTATCCGTCCGATCCTGATCCGTGCAATACCGCACGTTTCTGATCGAACCCTGCCATATATCCATACGGCCTCTAGTACTAACCGTTCGATCCTGATGCGTGCAATACCGCACGTATCTGATCGGACCCTGCCATATCTCCATATGGCCTCTACAGCGTTTCCCCCGAAAGCTTGAGTAACAGAATGTGGGGGAATCTAAAGACACGTCAACACCTTGGTTGTGGATTTAACCACTAGCACGTCAGAGGTATAAGCCAATACGTAACGGGCCACCAGCTATTGACCAAAAGGGACGTCGATGAGTGAACTCATCCTGAAACCCTACTGAGCCTGTCAGTGACAATATCCATACAGTCCGGTCCGTTCATCTATGAGCATCGCATGGCGGGCCTAGGGGGTTGGTAAAAGTCAGACCCCCAAAAGCGGTACAAGTCGTGTCGGAGTGTAGCCCAGAACACCCTGAGATACTACTGGAATACCTACCAGTAAATCTCCTGCCTCGGCCGAGGGCTTCGTGTAATAGTTCTCCTAGACACAGCGCGACCTCACCCTCAATACCGGGAGAGACGAACCCCTGAAGATCCGCTCACTGCCTCCATGTGGCTCGGGACTGTACCCAACTAAAACCTGTTTGCACGTCTCCTTTGAGCGTGGTAGGGTAGTAATCAAAGTACAGTGGGAACTCACACGAGACAAATGACGATCCCCAGGTCGATGAACTAACCTGTACACATGTCACCAGGGAACTGCTATCTGACGTCAGGTATAAGACATACTAACATGTTCCCGGCGAGTCCTGTCCGGTGTACTCATAACCCAATGAGCACTTGTATACATCTTAGGTGAACCAACTGACACTAGTGGCTTGTGAGACCGGCCACCGCCCCTCGTCGGGGTCTCAACTGTATACACTAGTCTACTCTGGAGTATCGATGCCCTGTCTCGAAACTCCCACGACTAGGGACCTTTTAAGGATGTGCTTATAGACTACCAGCTCCCACGTATATGATCGCCCTCATACTGCTGGTGGTCAAGCAAGAATCCTAGGGGCTCTATCAACGTGCAATAGTCACCTGTAAGGTCACCTAAAGCAGTACACGATGATAAAGGTAAACCAGCTAGCATACTATCATCTCGAGTAAGACTGTCCTACTGGGATGGGTCCTCCCTCAATCATTGCAATCACGTGCTTGTGATCCAATAATTGACTCTGAGGGCACTATTTCGAACATTTACTTATTACCTTCTGTACACCTTCTTTACGCTAATTGGTTTTCTTCATTCCCTACCCTTCGGCACCAGCCTAAGGTTTGGAAGAAGACTATCCAATAAGCGTAATAGGTGTACTCTCCTAATTCTAGGAGCCCTCGCAACCTGAGAGAAGGTAAAGAGAAAAGACATCTGAATAATCCTATTCTTTTTCTCCTGAACCAGAATCCATCCTCGAAAAATTTCCTTCGAGTTCGTATGTAACTATACGATGGATTTATCCAATGGAAGTGGATATCCGTAGTGATACGGAGTGTCCTAGAGAAATGCAAAGTGGATGTAGGAGTGGCAGGGGCATACCTGGTTTCGTCGTGAATGATGGTGATCGCATTTCCTTTGCCATTATTCTAATCTTTTTATATGTCTTTACTTATTACCTTCTGTACACCACACTTAAGCTTAATTGGTTTTCTTCTTTCCCTACCGTTCGGTACCTGCCTATGGTATGGAGGAAGACTATCCAATAAGCTCAATAGGTGTACCCTCTCCTAAACCTAGGAGCCCTCACAACCTGAGAGAAGGTAAAGAGAAAAGACAACCGAATAATCCTATTTATTCTCTCCAGAGCCAGAATCCATCCTCGAAAAAGTTCCTTCGAGTTTGTATATAACCATACGATGGATTTATCCAATGGAATTGGATGTTCATAGTGATACGAGGTGTTCTGGAGAAATGCAAAGGTGATATAGAAGTGGCAATGATGTATGCGACACCGTGACATTCCAAAAGCCAAAGTGTTTAAAGAAGGTTCGGTTAACTTGGTTCATGAGTTTTAGTCAAAAATCGGGTCATAGTCGCAGCCAGAGAGAGAGAGAGAGAAGAAACACTCAGCGTGCACTCTAACCTAGATCAGAATGGTTAATCATTTTATCTAATCTGGATGGCTCCCACTATTTCCTCGAATTCTCCTCCAAACCTAAAAGGAGAATTAGTCGGAATCACCCGAGGAGTAATCCTACTCATCAGTGGGAATCGGGATCCAACTATCATCGCATGATAACTTGATGGAAGCCATCCAAGTCACCACACTCCAGAAGGTATGCGCAAGCCTGGCAAGTTTCCTGTATGTTTGAAACTCCCGATAAGATTTTTACCCCAAGCGGTTTATGACCTTGACTAGGTCAACAAACCATAAACCGCTAGTCAAGTTCAACCCATCATTATCCTGGATTGCATTAAACCCACCCGCACGTGCCCTTGACTAAGTCAACAAAGCCACACGACTGTCCTAACCAATCGCATTTAAAATGCAGCAAACAAGCACTACTTAGCTACCGAACACTACGCCTTGACTAGGTCAACAAACGCAGCACGAATACTAAATAATACTCATAAGAAATGACGGAGGGCTACGGCTGGTTTTTGGCAAAAAACCTTTAACGTAATGAACTTGATATCGTTGAAGGAATCCAAGTGGTTTTATAAATATATAGTAGCGAACACTTTTGCTAAAGAGCTCACTCCCGGTGAAGGGATCTCGGCTCTTTCCCGTCGAATGGGGTGCAGGATATCCCAAACTGAATAGCACGATGCAAAGCAAAAAATAATCGACTATAGTAAAGTTATTACGTTGACGTAAAATTTTACTCAAGGGGTCTCTCCGGATGAAGGGATCTCGGCCCTTGCCTCGTCGAATGAGGTGCAGGATATTCCAAAATGAATACCACGATGTAAAGCAAAAGAGAATGTCTGTAATGTCAGTTTTTTAAAAAACTTGATTCCAACAACATCATATAAATATGTTTGTTTTATCCTTGCATTGATAAAAATCTATGCAGTCCCATCAATTAATCACACCAGAAAAGAACGAAAATAAAATGTATGTATATGCCATCCGCATTCGCCACTGGGTCCCGTCATCACCCGTTAGGTTACTTAACTAACGACAGAGCGGGGACTGGGCTAGCGCGGGTGCAAAACATATACAACATCTACTAGTATATATAAATATATATATAACATTCGTCCCAGGCATGATATAAAGCAACATCACAGAAACATTACAGAAGCAACACAGAATGGTGGATAATCTGGAGCCCCGAGTTTCACTTGAGCCGCAAGTGAGACCCGACGTTCCCTGTCGTGTGGATAGCCTGTACAATGAAACCTAGACCCCTATGAGCACGGCTAGTTACCCGCCAAAACCAGAAGTGAGGCAGCCCCCTTCAGCAACGTGAATGGACCACCCAGCACTTCACGGAATCCGGTAACTTGAGCACTCCTCCTGGGTCACCTATACCCCCTACGAGTGCGGTGAATAGCCCGCCAATTCTAGAGTAAGGTCCCCTCTATCCCAACGCCATGAGATGCAGAACCGTTGCCCTCTAGAATCCGGCTATTCGTGCACCCTACCGCGGGGTAATCCTAGTACAGAAAATAAAATAATATACAAGGGTGACATCGACCTCAGCCCGGTCGTGCCCCAAAAGAATAATATACAAACTGGCAGTGACGGCAGTCGACATGTCGGACGCTCGCCCCGCAATATCAAATGTACAAATGAAATCTAAAACTGTACTATCAATGCACCACTGGCTATCCACCATGATGATCCAACCAACAACACAACACATCACAGAACATCAACATGAATGTCATGTTCGCAAACCCGTCTAAAAGACATGTAGCAATTAGACGAGTTTACCGATCAAATGACATTCACGGTCGCAGATAATAATGTATGTACTGATAAACGTACACTTAAAATATCGATCGACTAAGTTTCAAATTGGCCCCCAATAGAAAAACAATACTTCACTGAAACCTGGGCCAAAACAGAATATCACAAAAATCACAATTTCACATCAGGGGAATACAGTAAAAATTTGGAAGCCCGTCGCCACTAAATGGCCGCGGATCCGCCGCAAAAAGGGGGTTAGTGCGGCGAATCCGCGGCGGTTTAGAGGCTTCAGGGGCTCAACTTTTTCCAGTATCCTTAGAATTGCTTGCACGGATTTTTAAGCTGCACCAAATAATTTTTTGAACACCTTTTAAAAACAACAGCAAACCCAAAACTAAAATCGTGTTTTTTTGTAAATTCCGTTGATCGATCTTTTAAGCACGTTTAAACAAGCTAGTAAGGGGTTTAAAGGGTGGCTCTGATACCATGTAGGGTCCCGGCAGCATCCCGGCCGTCGAAACGCGGCCAAAATGCGGAACAAAAATTTCTGAAACCGGCGCTACCGCTACCCGATTTCCGGATCGATCTTAAACCCTAAACTAGCAAACTAAGAAGAGGTTAGAATCATTATACCGAGATGATCCAATTCCTTCGGTCTTCATTCCAAGCTCCTAGCGATCCTTCATGTGGTTTGGTTGCCGGTCTTCCTTCGTCTCCGATGATCCACCCGAGGGAAACGGCGCAAGCTCCAACCTCGTCGAACGAGGTAACCGACGCTCCAAAGTCGCTAGCGATGGAGAGTTGGGGTGTATGAAAGTGTCACTACCATTTTTCTCTCAAAAATATTTTGCTCAATGAGCAAGCATAGAAGAGAATGGAGGAGGTGATCTTGGCATGATGAACTATGAAAATAGCTAACTCTTTTGTGTGAATGAGAGTGAGAATGTGTAATCAAGTGTTTCATAAAGCAAAATGAAAAATGAGCCCCCATCCAAAAGTGGCCGTCCCCTTACTCTCCTCCATACAAAAAGATATCCTTTCCAATTCCCATTGTTGCAATAAAATAATGCAAACCATACTTTGAACCATGCTATGTTCCATGTTCATGCCATACCTCCTTTTCCACCTCATTTAAAAAACAAATGAATTTCTATAAATAGAAAATCATATAAATGAGGTGGCATCTTCTTCTAGAAGCTATTCCGTAGAAAATACGGAATACTTCACGGTACATGTATCGAAATACACATACGTGTATTCGTACCAAAATACAATAGCCGAGAGAGAAAACAAATAGTGAATAATAATAATAGAATACATATATATAAATACATATGTGAATTATTAAATCAAAACCTGATTTAATAAACTGGCTTAATCCTAAGCCGCTAGTATTATCAACCGTCCGATTAAAGTCTGCGCAGCACTGGCACATATTTAATCGGACACCTGTATATATCAACATACCTCATGTACACGATATCGCCTGAACCGTGAAAACCCTCTGTGTGGGACTCTAAAGACTCGTCAATACGCTGGCAGTGGGTTTAACCACAAGCACGTCAGCGGCACTAGCTGTACGTAGCGGCTACCCAGGTATTGAGCGAAAGGGAGACCGCCGAGCAAACTCATCCTGAACCCCTACTGATCCTGTTAGTGACAATATTCGTACAGTCCGGTCTGTTCGTCTAAGAGTCGCATATCGAGTCTAGGGGGTGGATAAAATCAGACCCCCAACAACGCGATATTTAGTGTCGGTATGAAACCCATCACCACCTGAGAAACTATCGATCCTAGATCGGTAATTCTCGTCCACCGTGGCATCGGATTTATGGTGATGGCCATCCGTACAAAAGGCGACATCAACCCTCAATACCAGGGGAGACGAATCCCCGACGATCCGATCACTGCCTCCATGTGGCTCGGGACTGTACCCAACTAAAACCTGTTTGCACGACTCCTTTGAGCCGTGGTAGGGTAGTAATCAAAGCACAGTGGGAACTCACACGAGACAAATGACGATCTCAGGTCGACAGACTAACCTGTACACATGTCACCTGGGAACTGCTATCTGACAATAGGTATAATACCAACTAGCAGGTTCCCGGCGAGTCCGTCCAGTGTACTCATAACCCAATGAGCATCTGTATACTATTTTAGGTGAACAAACTAACACCAATGGCTTGTGAGACCTGGCCACCGCCCCTCGTCGGGGTCTCGATCAGTATACACTAGTCTACACTAGAGTATCGATGCCCGGTCTCGATACTCCCACGACTAGGGACATTTAAGGATGTGCTTATAGACCCCCAGCTCCCACGTATGTGATCGCCATCACAATGCTGGCAGTCAAGCAAGAATCTTATAGGCTCTCTCAACATGTATATGATGATAAAGACAAACCAGATAGCATACTATCATCTTGAGTAAGACTGTTTCATCGGTATAGGTCCTGCCTCAATCATCATAATCACAAGTCCGCGAGTATGATAATTGCCTTGAGGGCACTATAGCCAACAAGACTCACCATAATTTTCTCTCATACAATAATGCTCATGGAGCAACATATAGAAGATCAAGAAGAAGTGACCAAGACTAATGGCATGAGCTTAAAAAGAGGCTAAGTATTTTTGAGTGTGTGTATGTGATGATAAGAGAGCACCAAAAAATGAATCCCCCCAAAAATTATGGCCGGCCCCTCTCTCATCCCCTCACAAAATCATTCATTTCCATTTTTAGAATAAACAATTTGCACCATACCAATCACTACATGAAAAAGCCCGTACTTTGACCTTAAGCCCATGCCCATGCCATGTCACCTTTTCCACCTCATCTAAAGCAAATGATTTTCTAAAGAAAATCAATAATGAGGTGGCATCTTCTCGAAGCCATTCCGCATAAATACGGAATGCTTCCCAGTACATGTATCGAAATACACACACGCGTATTCGTACGAAAATACGAATAGCCAAAGAGAGAAAATAAATAGTGAGCAATAATACTAGAATACATACATATAAATACGTATGTAATTATTAAATCAAAACTTGATTTAACAATCTGGCTTAATCCTAAGCTGCTAGTATTATCAACCGTCCGATTAAAGTCTCTGCAGTCCATGCACATATTTAATCGGACACCTGTATGTATCAACATACGTCAACCACACCATATTGCCTGAACCGTGAAAACCCTCTGTGTGGGACTCTAAAGACTCATCAATACGCTGGCAGTGGGTTTAACCATAAGCACGTCAGCGGCACTAGCTGTACGTAACGGCTACCCAGGTATTGAGAGAAAGGAAGGCCGACAAGCAAACTCATCCGAACCCCTACTGAGCCTGTCAGTGACAATATCCATACAATCCGGTCTGTTCGTTTAAGAGTATCGCATATCGAGTGTAGGGGGTGGATAAAGTCAGACCCCTAATAACGCGATAATTCGTGTCGGTATGAAACCCATCACCTCTTGAGAAACTACTAACCCAAATCAGTAATTCTCCATTACCCCGGCAGGGGATTTCAGGTGATGGCCACCTGTGCACTGTGCGACATCAACCCCCAATACCGGGAGAGACGAATCCCTGATGATCCGCTCACTGCCTCCATGTGGCTCAGGACTGTACCCAACTAAAACCTGTTTGCACGTCTCCTTTGAGCATGGTAGGGTAGTAATCAAAGCACAGTGGGAACTCACACGAGAAAAATGACGATCCCAGGTCGACAGACTAACCTGTACACATGTCACCAGGGAACTGCTATCTGACAATAGGTATAATACAAACTTGCTTGCTCCCAGTGAGTCCGTCCAGTGTACTCATAACCTAATGAGCACCTGTATACTATCTTAGGTGAACAACTAACTCCAATGGCTTGTGAGACCGGCCACCGCCCCTCATCAGGGTCTAGATAAGTATACACTAGTCTACACTGGAGTATCGATGGCCAGTCTCGATACTCCCACGACTAGGGAAATTTAAGGATGCGCTTATAGACCCCCATCTCCCACGTATATGATCGCCATCATAATGCTGGTGGTCAAGCAAGAATCCTATGGGCTCTATCATGATGATAAAGACAAACCAGATAGCATACTATCATCTCGAGTAAGACTGTTTTACCGGTATAGGCCCTTCCTCAATCATCACAATCACGTGCCTGTGAATACGATAATTCCATTGAGGGCATTATAACCAACAATCTCCCACTTGCAGTTAAGGATAATTATTAGGATGTCGCATACTCACAGCCCGTGTGATACCGAACACCCAACTCCTCTACCAATCTGTTTCGCAAAGCCTGTTTTTGAAACTAATGTGTTCGAGGAATAGCCTCAGTGAGTGGATCCGCTCTAATGTTTCTTTCTATGTCTCTCTTTATCTCAAGTTCGCGGAGAAATCCATCTCCTGAATTGAGTAATACCTGTCTTAGAATATGTCTGGACATCTGATGGGAACTAGTTCATAAATGAACTCCAAATCCAAACTTCTTAGACTGTATCGTCAACTGAATTTAATCAGTATCATGTGCCATGCCTCCCTCAGTATCCGCTTGGACCACCTGTCCAAACTACTGCCCCTCGTAAGAGGGAAAGACTATAACTCTGTCCGTCACTCTGTCATCCATGTCACTTTGGAAGCCTGGAATGATAACCATCTCCCGAAGGAGGCTGCCGTTATCAAATCCTTAGAACATTCACTTATGCTCATAAACTGCTTCCTAACGTTTCTCCAGGATTGGATTAATATCTCAATTTATTGCATCTAGTGCAAAAACAACATCTGGTGTGGTACTTGACATGTCATGATTGACTCAATTGCCTAAGCAAATGATATGCCAATCATGCACATCCCTCTCCCCTTTAGTCTGTAAGACACCTTTTAGAGAGGGTGACTCCATCACTTGCAGGTTTACCACCATGCCAGGAGTCGTCCATTCTAAAATACCTTTAGAATACTGTCTAAGTATCCAGATTGGGAAACTATCCAAATCTAGATCTAATACTATAGATCTAGTTACCAGAATGCCAGATGTAATATCCAAATCCTTTATGGAGAAATCACTGTGTGACAACCACAATATAACCGATCGTAGCATAGGAATTTTACTTCCTATTCTGTGTATGTCATCCAAATACCAGGATATCACACCCTACTACCTTCTTAACAGATTCATCCCCTATTCTGATGAAGTTAAACCCATGACTGTCAGATCAAAGATAGATGATCTATCTTCTGCTATATCTGCTTTAGTTTATAAATAGACACAAGCTGCTTGTCCACTATGCTTCCGCTACTCCCACTGACTACAACAACCCTCTTGAAGAGTCATATATACGTACACTTCTAAAGCTAGTTTAGAACGACGCTATATTCATCCTTCTACCGGGTCTCATAATCTGGAACAGCAGCAATGGCAAGTCTGGGTAAACAAGAACCTCCCTGTCACTGTCTTTGAGAAGACCGAAGTACCTCTCGGGTGCCTGAGGTTACCCACCATATCTGCGGGGTGGCTAATGGAATGTCAAATTCAATTAAATCCTTATGCTCTATTAAATTATCAGTAATCGTTTGCGGTTTTGGAATCACTTCCAGTTCTACCATACTCCCACCACTGTTTTCTGAAAAAAAATCCATTTTATTAAAACTGGTGGCGAGTCAAGAACAATATCACTATTGATCTTCCTGATAGTAGAAAGTTAACCTTCGTGAAAGCCCGGGATAACTCACAAACGGCCATTACTGAAACGTGCCCTGAGTTTGTCCAGATTTTGGTTTTAAGTATCAGCCGGACAACTCCCTATATCTTAACATCGTTAAGATACAAATCGATTCTATATACCATACAGAAACAAAAGGCACTAATTTTATTGGAACCAGATTCAAAATCATGCAGCTGTCTCCAGTGCATATCTGCCAAATGGAATGAGGCTAATCAACATTACTCAACTAGGAGTGCATCCATATATGAGTAACCTGAAATAGAATCAAGTTCTCAAGATCATTACTATCAACTGAATACCAAACACAAGTATCTACTTCTTCAATCACCTTGAAAAAATCCTTATACTTGCAACACGTGGTTCTCTACTTTACTCTTATACCTACAACTTCTCAAATCTTAGATCTTGTATTTCTACGAAACACTTATCTAAAAACTAGAGAAGTCATAAGTAAAACAGAATACAGTATGAGGACCAACCCCTTTGTCCTAATAGACACTGAACAATATATAATACTTTGTATAAGTCCCTTGAGTTGAATAACTCAGACCCTGTGCATCGTAGGTTGAAAACTGTACCCAGGAGATTTCCTCAAATATCACCAATTACAATGAATTCCGATATAATGAGGATGGTCACCTAATTCCCAATAACTTACTCCCACTCATCAACTGTAAAACTATACAGATGTGAGAATCATACCTGGTAAATACATACCCTAGAGCAAGGGTCTAATTGGGAAATCAGTTTACAATTAACAATGCACAGTGAAACTGAAACATGAAAATGTTTCGAAGGGGTATCCGGGTATTCCTAGTAATGCCTCTTCCATTATTCAGGTTCATGACTGTAACCGTATATTTCTCTGCCATCTCTCCAAATCCCTTTATTTGTCTTTAGTCGTTACCTTCTGTACACCTTTATTAGGCTTAAATGGTTTTCTTCCTTCCCTACCGTTCGGCACCAGCCTATGGTTTGGAAGAAGACTATTCAATAAGTGTAATAGGTGTACTCTCATAATCCCAGGAGTACTCACAAGCGGAGAGAAGGTGATGATAAAAGACAACTGAATAAATCTTATTCTATTTCTCCTGAACCAGAATCCATCCTCGAAAAAGTTCCTTCGAGTTCGTATATAACCATACGATGGATTTATCCAATGGAATTGGATGTTCGTAGAGATACGGGGTGTTCTGGAGAAATACAAAAGTGAAGTAGGAGTGGCGATGAAATACGTGGTTTGGTCGTGAATCATAGCAGTCGCATTTTACTTTGCCCTCTTTCTAATCCCTTTATTTGTCTTTACTTATTACCTTCTGCACACCACACTTAGGCTAATTGGTTTTCTTCATTCCCTACCTTTCGGCACCAGCCTATGGTTTGGAAGAAGACTATCCAATAAGCGTAATAGGTGTACTGTCTCCTAATCCTAAGAGCCCTCACAACCTGAGAGATGGTAAAAAGAATAGACAACTGAATAGTCCTATTCATTTTCTCCAGAACCAGAAACCATACTCGAAAAAGTTCCATCGAGTTCGTATATAACCATACGATGGTTTTATCCAATGGAAATGGATGTTCGTAATAATACGGGGTGTTCTGGAGAAACATAAAAGGTAGAAGAAGGAGCGGCAATGATGTACGCAACTCGGACAATCCAAAAGCCAGTGTTTTTAAGAAAGTTCGGTTAACTTGGTCATTGAGTTATTGTCTAGGGTCGGGCCATGGTCACTGCCAAAGAGAGAGAGAGAGAGAAGAAACACTCAGCATGCACTCGAACCTAGATCAGAATGGATAATGACTTTATCTAATCTGGATGGCTCTCACTGTTTTCTCGAATTCTCCTCCAAACCCAAAAGGAGAATTAGTCGGAATTACCCGAGGAGTAATCCTACTCATCAGTGGGAATCGGGATCCAACTATCATCGCATGATAACTTGATGGAAGCCACTCAAGTTATCACACTCCAGAAGGTATGCGCATGCCTGGCAAGTTTCCTGTATGTTTGAAACTCCCGATGTGATTTTTATCCCATGCTCTTATGACCTTGACGTAGGCCAACAAATCATAAGTCACATGTCAAGTTCTACCCGTCATTATCCAGGTTAATTTGAATCCACCCGTACATACCCTTGACATAGGCCAACAAGGTAGTACGACTGTTCCAAACCAACGCATCTATCTATGCAACAGAAAAGTAACAAATAGCTACCATACACTATGCCTTGACGTAGGCCAACAAACATAGCATGAATACTAAGTGCTACCGTCTGAAATGACGGAGGACTACGAATGGTTTTTGGCGAAAAACCTTTAACGTAATGAACTTGATATCGTTGAAGGAACCGGATAGCTTTTATAGAAATATAGCTGCGAAAACCTTTGCTAAAGAGGTCACTCCCGGTGAAGGGATCTCGGCTCTTTCCTCGTCGAATGAGGTGCAGGATATTCCAAACTGAATACCACGATGCAAAGCAAAAATAATCGACTATAGTAAAGTTATTACGTTGACGCAAACTTTCACTCAAGGGGTCACTCCCGATGAAGGGATTTCGGCCCTTGCCTCGTCGAATGAGGTGCTGGATATTCATAACCGAATACCACTGTGCAAAGCAAAAGCGTACGTCTGTAATGTCAGTTTTTAAAATTGGTTCCAACAACATCAAATATAGATTTGTTTTATCCTTGCATTGATAAGAATCAATGCAGTCCCTCAATTAATCACACCAGAAAAGAACGAAAATATAATATACGTATATGCCATCCGCATTCGCCACTGGGTCCCGTCATCACCCATTAGGTTACTTAACAACGACAGATCGGGGACTGGACTAGTGCGGGTGCAAAACATATACAACATCTACTAGTATATATATAATAATCGCTCCAGGCATGATAAATGCAACATCACAGAACAATACAGATAATCTGGGATCCCCGGGTTTCCATTGAGCAATAAATGAAAACCCGACGTTCCCCTGGTCGTGTGGATAGCCTGTGCAATGAAAGTCCTAGACCCCTACGAGCGCGGCAAGTTACCCGCCAAAACCTGAAGCGAGGCAGCCCCCTTCAGGAAAGTGAATGGACAACCCAACACTTCAAGGAATCCGGTAACTTAGGCACCCCTCCTTGGGTCAACCTATACCCCTACGAGTGCGGCGAATAGCCCGTCAATTCTAGAGTAAGATACCATCCGTCTCAATGCCATGAGATGCTGATCTGTTGCCCTCTAGAACCCGGCTATTCGTGCACTCTACCGTGGGGTAATCCTAGTACAGAAAAGAAAATAATATACAAGGGTGACATCGACCTCAGCCCGGCCGTGCCCCAAAAGAATAATATACAAACAGGCAGTGACGGCAGTCCACATGTCGGACGCTCGCCCCGCAATATCAAATGTACAAATAAATCCAAACTGCACTACTATTGTACACAAGCTATCGACCACGACAATCCGCAACATCACAGCACAACACAGAACATCAACGTGAATGTCACGTTCGCAAACCCGTCTAAAAGGACTATAGCGATTAGACAAGGTTTACCGATCAAATGACATTCACGGTCACAGATAGAAATATAAAGTACTGAAAAATTACACAGTTAAAATTTCGATCGATTAAAATTTATCTGCAAAGGCCCCAAAAGAAAATCCAATACTGAAAAGATTCTGGGCCAAAACCATATATCACAAAAAATCATAATTCAATGTTCTGAGCTACAGGAAAAATTTCATGGCCTTTCGCTACTAAACGGCCGCGTAACCGCCGCCAATAGGGGGTTAGTGCGGCGGTTCCACGGCTCTTTAGAAGCTTCAGGACTCCAAATTTTTTCTGCACCCATAAAAACGCCTGCTCGGATTTTTAGGCCTCTGGAAATAATTTTTGGAGCACTTTCAGAAATCGACAGAAACTAGACGAAACGGAAAATTGATTTTGAGATTTTGATCGATCGATGTTCTAACTTCATGCAACCTAGCTAGTAATGGAATATGGGTGGCTCTGATACCACTGCTGGGTTATGCCGGCGCCCTGGCCATCAAAAGTGGCCGGTGCGGAACAAAAACGACGAATAAAAGTCTGGCGCCGACGGAACCCAATCCCAAGATCGAACCCAAAAATACTTAAACTAGCAAACCGAACAAAAAGAGATAGAATGGTTATACCTAATGAACCAAGTCCTTCGGGTCCTCAACCATTTCCAAGCTCCAAGTGATGCAGATCGACTTTTGTCGCCGGTCTTCCTTCATCTCCGATGATCCACTCGAGGGAAACGGCGCAAGCTCCAGATTCGCCAAGCGGGCCAACCGACCCTCCAAGATTGCTAGTAGTGGAGAGTGGGGATGTAGGATAGACTCACCATAATTTTCTCTCATACAATAATGCTCATGGAGCAACATATAGAAGATCAAGAAGAAGTGACCAAGACTAATGGCATGAGCTTAAAAAGAGGCTAAGTATTTTTGAGTGTGTGTATGTGATGATAAGAGAGCACCAAAAAATGAATCCCCCCAAAAATTATGGCCGGTCCCTCTCTCATCCTCTCACAAAATCATTCATTTTCATTTTTAGAATAAACAATTTGCACCATACCAATCACTACATGAAAAAACCCATACTTTTCCTTAAGCCCATGCCCATGCCATGTCACCTTTTCCACCTCATCAAAAGCAAATGATTTTCTAAAGAAAATCAATAATGAGGTGGCATCTTCTAGAAGCCATTCCGTATAAATACGGAATGCTTTCCAGTACATGTATCGAAATACACACACGCGTATTCGTACGAAAATACGAATAGCCAAAGAGAGAAAATAAATAGTGAGCAATAATACTAGAATACATACATATAAATACGTATGTAATTATTAAATCAAAACTTGATTTAACAATCTGGCTTAATCCTAAGCCGCTAATATTATCAACCGTCAGATTAAAGTCTGTGCAGTCTGTGCACATATTTAATCGGACACCTGTATGTATCAACATACGTCAACCACACCATATTGCCTGAACCTTGAAAACCCTCTGTGTGGGACTTTAAAGACTCGTCAATACGCTGGCAGTGGTTTAACCACAAGCACGTCAGCGGCACTAGCTGTACGTAACGGCTACCCAGGTATTGAGCGAAAGAAAGGCCGACGAGCAAACTCATCCGAACCCCTACCGAGCCTGTCAGTGACAATATCCGTACAGTTCGGTCTGTTCGTCTAAGAGTATCGCATATCGAGTGTAGGGGGTGGATAAAGTCAGACCCCTAATAACGCGATAATTCATGTCGGTATGAAACCCATCACCTCCTGAGAAACTGCTGATCCAAATCAGTAATTCTCTATTACCCCGGCCGAGGATTTCAGGTGATGGCCACCCGTGCACTGTGCGACATCAACCCCCAATACCGGGAGAGACGAATCCCTGATGATCCGCTCACTTCCTCCATGTGGCTCGGGACTGTACCCAACTAAAACCTGTTTGCACGTCTCCTTTGAGCGTGGTAGGGTAGTAATCAAAGCACGGTGGGTACTCACATGAGATAAATGACGATCCTAGGTCGACAGACTAACCTGTACATATGTCACCAGGGAATTGCTATCTGACAATAGGTATAATATCAACTAGCATGTTCCCGGCGAGTCCGTCCAGTATACTCATAACCTAATGAGCACCTGTATACTATCTTAGGTGAACAACTAACACCAATGGCTTGTGAGACCGGCCACTGCCCCTCGTCAGGGTCTAGATAAGTATACACCAGGCTACACTGGAGTATCGATGCCCAGTCTCGATACTCCCACGACTAGGGACATTTAAGGATGCGCTTATAGACCCCAGCTCCCACGTATATGATCGCCATCATAATGCTGGTGGTCAAGCAAGAATCCTATGGGCTCTATCATGATGATAAAGACAAACCAGATAGCATACTATCATCTCGAGTAAGACTGTTTTATCGGTATAGGCCCTTCCTCAATCATCACAATCACGTGCCTGTGACTACGATAATTGCCTTGAGGGCATTATAGCCAACATCAATTATCTCGACGCATATGCTATGGCCTTCCTACGCTGCAACAAAACACATCTTAATCCTTTCCCTGATACATTACTGTGAATAACTAGTCCTCCGGAACCATCTGGCACTGTCAGAATTGGAGCGGTGGTCAATCTCTGCTTCATCGCTTCAAAAGATAACGCACGAACGATACCTCCTTTCATGTTAGCTTGGTCAATGGTTCTGCTATTCGAGTGAAGTTCTCCACAAACCTTCTTTAATATTTAGCAAGCCCAAGGAAACTTTTGATCTCCCCCACATTCTTTGGAATTGTCCAATCATGAATGGCTGCAATCTTTTCGGGGTCAACGACAATTCCATCTCTGGATACAACATGACCCAAGAACTTCACTTCTTCGATCCAAAACTCACACTTGCTTATCTTAGCATATAACTTTTCTTGTCTCAACGTTTGTAGTGCGATCCTCAAGTGTTCTTCATGCTCCTCTTTGCTCCTCGAATAGACCAGAATATTATCAATGAAAACAACCACGAACTGGTCTAGAAATGGAGAAAAGATTCGGTTCATCAAGTCCATAAATATTGTCGGTGTGTTAGTAACTCCAAATGGCATCACTAAGTACTTGTAATGCTCATATCGAGATCGGAACGCCGTCTTGCAAATGTCTTCTGCTTTCACCCGAACTTGATGATACCCAGATCGCAAATCCAATTTTGAGAATACCCTCGCACCACTGAGTTGATCGAATAATTCGCCTATGCGAGGGATTGGGTACTTGTTTTTAATAGTCACCCGATTTAATTCCTGATAGTCGATGCACATCCTCCACGTGCCATCCTTCTTCTTGACTAGAAAAACTGGAGCTCCTCATGGTGAACTACTGCTGCAAATTCAACCCTTCCGTAGTAATTCGATAGCTTATTTCTTTACCTCTTCCAGTTCCACCGGTGCCATTGGATAATAAGCCTTTGAAATCGGCGCTGCTCCAGGAATAAGATCAATCGTGAGCTCCACATCTCATTTTGGCGGTAAACCCGAGATGTTCTCGAACACATCCATAAAATCCCGAACTACTGCTGGTGCTTCTTCCTTATTTACTTCCATCGATGAAAGAATGGCATTTGTCGGCCTAGCCCTAAATTCGACTGGCCCGACAGATCTGCTACCTCCTAAGAATATGAACTCCGGATGTCCGGAAATCGGGAAAATCACTTTCTTTGCCCTACAATCATTGTGAGCATGGAAAATACCAAGAAAATCCATTCCCAAGACAACATCATAGGTGCTAGTATCAATCACCAAGAAATCCGCGAATAACTCCCGTCCGCAAATAACAATCGAGCAACCCTTGCACTCACTCCTAGATATAATTCTCTTATTCCCGGTGTGTATGTCCCAGCAACTAGGCAGGGCCGTGTGTGGGACAGAGTGTGCACTAATAAACTTGGACGACATGAAGTAATGGGATGCACCTAAATCAAATAATGCCAATGCAGAAAAATTATAAACAAGTAGGATACCTGAAACAACATTGTCCAACGCCTTGGCCTCTTCGGCCGTCAAGATGAATGCCCGTCCCTGATTAGGCCTCTGAGTGATCTGCTTCTGCCCATAAGTCTGCTTCTACGGTGATTTTTGAATATCGTCTCTCGATCGTAGCTTTGAAGGGCATGCACTAATGGTATGGTCAGCTGATCCACAGACTAAACAAAGTCCGAGCCTCCTTCGACACTTTTTCTGTGTGTGTCCGGATAGACGGCAAAAGTCACAAATCGTAGCCCTTTTCTGATATGATACAAAATGCTTCTTCATAGGTATCGTCCCTTATTTGTTTACTGGAATGCCTCTCCATACAGGAGCTCTGTTTGGTGTAAATGCAGTCTTCCGCACTACAACCTCTTGCTGTAGATTACCCTTTACTTTTACTGATAAACTCTGCTGCTCCCTAACTGCCTTGAGAACTTAAGAGAAAGTGGTCAATCCCAGAGATATGACGTATCTCTAAATCTCCACATCCAAGGTACGCATAAACTGTCTTTCCCTATCTTCCTCATTGGCAACCAAGGGCCCCACAAATCGATTGAGCCGGGTCCATTCAGCAGCATGCGTATCAACGGATAAGCCATTCTGCTTCAAGTTAACGAACTTCTCCTCTATTTCCTCCCGAGCAGATTGCGGAAAGAACTTCTCCAAGAAACTTCGTAAAAAAGTCGCCCAACTGATTGTCTTGGTTAGGCGGGTCTCCTCTACAACCCACCACTCGCGAGCGTAATCTACCAATTAGATGCGTACTATATTCACCCTTTTCTCATCTGGAATCTGTGCGGCAACGATTAGGTTCTCTGTATCAAGTAGCTACTACTCCGTTGGGAATGGCTCCTCCAATCCTATAAATATGGACGGACCGAGCTTCCTAAAGTGTACCACGGTGCCCTCACGCTGTGTTGGTCCGGGAGCTGCTGCCCTCTCAGCTGCTGTGACGACATACTGTTAGACCGTCCTCAGACCCTCTAGGAAAGCCTCAGCCTGCCATTGATTTAGCTCATTTAACGCTTTTGTTTTTGTAACATACCACGTACAACTCCAAGTAATGCGGTGTTATTTACACACCTCTGGTATAACCGCAAATCTCTATCTGCCATGATTCTGAAGCTAAAGACACTCAAGGGGATTAATAACGATAAAAATGATTCAGTAAACGAGATATTGTTAACTATAGATTCAAGACTGGCAAGTTAGTAATGTGGCAGGACATGTTCCTAATTCCGGATTTCTTGGTTAGGGTATTGGGTTCAATACTCAACTACAAAAGAACCAAACCCGACTAACCCTAAATCCTAGGGCTCTGATACCAACCGAACCCTGCCACGTTCCGCTTCCCAAAATACAAGAATACGGCATGTGACAGAGCCAACCATACTACCTATGAATAGGAAAAATCCCTCCATAGTCACATTACGACTGTCAATCAGATATCAAGAACAGTAAATAAAATTTAACTAACACATGTCCATCTTCCATAATATATAAAATTCAAGAAATGCATATAGCGGAAACGAATAAAAATACAATAAATAATAATATCTGAATCATGTCCCTTATAGGATTACATCGATAAATCTAAACTACGGAAATAAAATAAACTATCTCTAAAATTAATCATCAAGCTCCTCACTACTCGGCTTGCTTGTTAAAAGATTCCTGATCTTCCTACGACAAGGTCAAAGGAACTGGGCCATGCAAAACCCAGATGTCAGTGCATCATAAATATCAAAATAATAGTAATAACCATAATAGGATGCTATGATTAAACACGGGTATAAATAATAAACACAGGTGCGAGACAATGAACTATAGATAAGCCATGTGTATTCTAAAGTCTGTGTTTCTAGGTTATCTATTTTATAAGTCTTTGAAATTAATTAATGGAAACGTCGATGTAACTCAATAGTATCCCGTGCGTGTCTGGGACCACGGTCAAGAACCTTGAGGCTGAATCCGAAACGTGGCACTAAGCAGTAAAAACAGGGTATTGTATACAGACAAATGATGTCAGCATAATCATTCTAGGGCTCGAAGCCCGTATCGACTGATCAGTCTCCGGAAAGTATCGAAATGTTGAGTTATAAGTCAGGTTTCATTACTGATTTCCCTTTTCCCCCCAAGTTTCATGTTCAAGTAAGGTATCAACAGAAAGTCTACCTAATGCCAACACAAGAACAATCGTGATAAGGTCTTATCTAGTAAGACAACAAGTCAGGTTAAAAAGGATAACAAGTCAATATTGTTGGTATCGGTAACTAATACAGGTAATAGGTATAACAGTACAACTAAAACAATGGCAAGATAATTTTCCATGCACTTGCCAGAAGAAATATTAACTTGCGCAACCAGTCGTAATAAAAGCGCTATTATAACTGTCATGGTGATCTAGCTATAACGAATCGATGTATGCATCATTACTTGTTAAAATATATATCTAAACATATTTATAATAGCATTTACACTTCTTATTTATTATAAACTAAATTGTATCTACTAACTAAATTGTGTCTACTAAAATAGTTCAAATATGTAATTTTGCATAACCTCAACAATTATAACTATACATGTGCTAGTATTAGTAAAAGGTAAAATATGGATTAATTGTATATCGATAATAATTCACAATATTATATATATATATATATATATATTATTCTAGATATATTTTGGTATAGATAAACTATAATGAAACTAGCATGTAGCAAGATAAATTTGCTTGGAGACAAACACATGAAGAACTATAAAACAATAATGCAGAACACGACACACAATATCTCGGCTAGGCGCTCGGCTAGGCTGTTGCTCCGCAACAGGAAACGAGGAAGAAGTTGACAACCATGATCGAGAAGGGTTCGGGTACTGTTATGGTGCCGTCGAGGTCGTCGTAGGTGCAAGGTTCAGGCGATGTCGGTGAGTTTGAAGGTGCATGCGGCTTGGGTCATAGGATGAAGGCGATGAGTGCTCGGGGTTGGAACTGGGTTGTGCTGCTCGAGTTTGGGTTTGAGAGGAGGTGAAGATGATTGTAGGTGGTGGTCGCGATTGCTGGGTTACCGGTGGAAGGGTAGAAGATGGTGTTTCGCGATGGGGTGATGGTGCGAGTTTGCTGTGGTTGACGGCGTGGGTTCAGTAAGCTAGGGTTCGATGGTGGTTTGCATGGGTCGAGATGATGTTCGAGGAAGATGGAGTCATATCGGTGGTGGATGGGTGAAGATGGTAAGGTGATGACAGAGAGAGAATTGCGAGGAAGAGAATAACCACGAGTGGTCGGGGTTTGGGACGTGGCGATGATGACGATGTAGGAAGGAAGTGGATGAGAGCGAAGGGGAGAGGGAGTTGGTGATGGACGAGACCGAAGGTGAGGATCGAGATGGGTGCGGGGGTAGGCTCGGTGACCAAGGAGAATAGGAGAGAGGGTGAGGTGATGGGTGCGGTGAGGATGAGGGAGGAGGGTTGGCTTCGACGAAGAGGAAACGGCGAGATCAGGGTAGTGTCTGGGTTAGGGCTCGGGAAAGAGAACGATAACGAAGGAGAGAGATGGAGACGGGGAGAAGAGAGAGAGAGTTTTATAAATAAATTTATTAATAAATATATATATATAATAAAGGTATATGAATATATTATATATATTTTGTATTATTTTACAAATAATACCAGATCATTCCAAATATTACCTGAATTTAGTCAAAAATATAGTTTTTAAATATAAAATGCATACGTAAGGATTTTAACCATAATGCAACAATCTATTATTAAATATATATACCCCCAAATAAAATTTAAGTAAATATACGTAAAGAATTCTAAATATTTTGTTATCTATATTTTTTGATATGAACATAATAGATAAGAACAACAATAAGATATGGGGTGATATGCCATGCAAAGTTTGTTTGAAAACACATACGTTGTATAAAAATCAGTTAGTATCTTCTTTGTAAATTTTGATAAAAAACAGTACACACACATATCGGCATCCCCAATCGGGAGCTATCATATCGCCCAATCGGCAGAAACACAACCACGGAGTAATATACGACGTCCAAGGCGAAGATCACCACAAGAACAAATAAGAAAAATACTATAAGTATCATCAATTCGACTATATCCAGCCTTGACATCTAAAAGAATAACATACAAGTATCGTTTCTAAATCCACAAAAATATATAAGTTTTGGCCGATAGTGTTCTTAACTAGATCATAAAAGAATATTTATATACAGGAGGCGGTTACGATCCGAAATGTAACCCACGTACAAAGGCAATCACCCAAAGAAGAAGAAGCGTGCTGGAAAGCCTCTACTGATCTGAGCGATCGGTCCTGGAAGAAACTAAGGCACAATAGGGGTAAGTTGCCAACTCGTGAGTAAAAAAATATCACAGGGTAGAAATCGAAATGCATAACGATCTACCTAGGTCATACAGTATAATATCATCATACTATGTGATAACTAATATAAATATGTATATACATAAGTATCACATCAGTATTTATAAGCGCGTCATATCGGATCGTGTAGAACACACATGATCCCCATGATCAATCAATATATGGAAATATGTCATCCATAATATATATATATATATATATATATATATCATCAAGTGAGTGTAGGGTTACTAGGCACTCTAACAAGGGTCTACGAGGCATCAACCATGCCCGATTTAAAATTTAGCCGTGCCGAACAACCCTAACCAAGATCTTTATACTAGAGTTTAGGTGAAACAAGCATGTTAAACACTTTAACACTAAGTGAGAGGGATTAAAACCTTTGTAGATCCGGTCCTTCACTTCATAAGCTCCGTGTTGTGGTCCCTTCGCTGCGATCATCAAGTTCCGGACTCTCGAGAGGCTCCACGAAGAGAAAGATGCAAGCTTGCTTCCGATCTTCGATAACAAAGATGATCTACCTTGAAGTTTCATTAACACATGCTCTCACTCACTAAATGAAGTGAACACCCTAATCTAAATGGCTAGGATAGATTAGGATGATGAAGTAGGATTTATGCTCTCATTTGTTTTCTATTTCTCACTCATTTTCATCACCTTTGAAAATGCTAGAAAGCTTTTCCATGAAGAACTCAAGGAAGAAGATGAAGATGTTGGAGATAGTGCCCTCAGAGTCAATTATTGGATCACAGGCACGTGATTGCAATGATTGAGGGAGTACCTATTCCGGTAGGACAGTCTTACTCAAGATGATAATATGCTATCTGGTTTATCTTTATCATCGTGTACTACTTTAGGTGACCTTACAGGTCGCTATTACATGTTGATAGAGCCCTTAGGATTCTTGCTTGACTGCCAGCAGTATGAGGGCGATCATATACGTGGGAGCTGGTAGTCTATAAGCACATCCTTAATAGGTCCCTAGTCGTGGGAGTTTCGAGACGGGGCATCGATACTCCAGAGTAGACGAGTGTATACAGTCGAGACCCCGACGAGGGGCGGTGGCCGGTCTCACAAGTCACTGGTGTCAGTTGGAAAACCTAAGATGTATACAGGTGCTCATTGGGTTATGAGTACACCGGACAGGACTCGCCGGGAACATGCTAGTTGGTCTTATACCTGACGTCAGATAGCAGTTCCCTGGTGACATGTGTACAGGTTAGATCATCGACCTGAGGATCGTCATTTGTCTCGTGCGAGTTCCCACTGTACTTTGATTACTACCCTACCACGCTCAAAGGAGACGTGAAAACAGGTTTTAGTTGGGTACAGTCCCGAGCTACATGGAGGCAGTGAGCGGATCTGCAGGGGTTCGTCTCTCCCGGTATTGGGGGTGAGATCGCTCTGTGTCTAGGAGAGCCATTACACAAAGCCCTCGGCCGAGGTAGGAGATTTACTGGTAGGTATTCCAGTAGTATCTCAGGGTGTTCTGGGTTACACTCCGACACGACTTGTACCGCTTTTGGGGGTCTGACTTTTACCAACCCTCTAGGCCCACCATGCGATCCTCATAGACGAACGGACCAGACTGTACGGATATTGTCACTGACAGGCTCAGTAGGGTGTCAGGATGAGTTCGCTCATCGACGTCCCTTTTGGTCAATAGCTGATAGCTCGTCACGTATGGCTAATACCTCTGACGTGCTAGTGGTTAAATCCACAGTCATAGTATTGACGAGTCTTTAGAGTCCCCTACAGACAGTTGCTAAAGTTTCAGGCGAAACGCTGTAGAGGCCGTATGGAGATATGGCAGGGTTCGATCAGATACGTGCGGTATTCTACGGATCAGGATCGGACGGTTAATACTAGCGGGCTTTGGTTTAAGCCGGATCCTAGTATAGTACTGTGTAGATTTGTCTCATTGCATTTGTATTCGGTCGGAATACAAATGTGGGTATGTATATACAGTAGCGGGGTTTTCCTGTAATTTATTACGGGATCCGTTTTTGGAGTTCCCAGTTTGTTTTCCGTTTCGACCAATTTTCTTTGTATCTTTCGTTGGCTGAAGATTGGTGGAGGAGAGCTTATTTGCATTTGTGCAAATAAGCATTTTGGAGGGTTGTCTTTGGATATTGTAGTGTCATGATGGTTGCACCCTCATTTGACTTTCTTGAGTTCATGAATGCTTGACTTTTTGAAGTAATCATGGTTGTTGATGAGGTTGGTGGAGTGTTGGTTTTGATTGGTGATAATTCTTGATCATCATCACCCTTTCTCTCTCCTTGATTATTATTGCTCCTCCCCCCTTTGATAATAGGTGACATTCTCCCATTCTTATGAGAGGCATGGCCGGCTAAGCTCTTTGGAGGGCTGTCCAAAATTGTGGTGGGGATTTTTTGATATCTTTGGCTTTGTAAAATCCCCACATCTCCATCTCAAAAAGTTTATCTCATTTCCTCCACATTATGGCAACTTCTTTAAACCCCATGAGACCAAGAACACTACGCTATTCTATAGCAATTCTTGGGCACGTTGACTCGCCCACTTCGTGCCCGAGTTGCCTCGGTCTAGAGGTGGGAGCCCGTAAAAGAAGCCGGCGACGTGGTGCCCTTCCGGCGAGGAGCTGGAGACCGGACATTCCGCGGGAGATCGGGACGACGACGAGAAGACCGAAGGACACGGATCGCTCGGTATATCTCTCTACCCCTTCTCTTGTTTGCTAGGACTAGATTAATGGCCCAATCCGGGATTTTTGTGCGCGGTGGTGCCGGTTTACAAGTTCGTAAAAAGTTTCGTTTCCGTATTCCGGCGTCGGATTGACGGCCGTGGCGCCGCCGTGCACTTACATGGTATCAGAGCCACGCCATTAACCTAGTCTACCTTGGTCTAACGTGTTTACACTTTCGATCGAACAAAATTCCAAAACCCGCGTTTTTCACAAGCATCAGTTTCTGTCGAAATATTTTTGGCTCGAAATTTTTTTCAGGTTGTTGCAGAATGATGTGCAGGGAATTATAAGCGCTCTGTAAAATTTTGGTCATGTGACGTCATCATCCCACAGCGGAACCACGGCCAAACCCATGCTTGGGCTGCGGTTCCGCCGCCATATTTACTGTTCATTGCACCAAACTTTTACAGAGAGCTTCTGAGTTAAAAATGAGGTTTTTGGAATGTTCTTTTTGGACCTAGAATTTCTTTAAATGCTACAGTAGTGCTTGGGGGCACACTTACGAAAATTTGATCGATCGAAAATTTTAAACACATTTGTTCAGAGTATTTACATTATATCTGCGACCGTGAATGCCACTTGATCGGTAAATCCTGTCTAACTGCTATAGCCCGGTTAGACGGATTTGCGAACGTGACATTCACGTTGATGTTCTGTGTTGTGCTGTGATGTTGCGGATTGGTCGTGGGGGGTAGCCTGGATGCAATGGTAGTACAGATTTGGTTATATTATATACATTTGATATTGCGGGGCGAGCGTCCGACATGTGGACTGCCGTCACTGCCAGTTTGTATATTATTCTTTTGGGGAACGACCGGGTCGAGGTCGATGTACCCGTTGTATGTATATTTTACTTTCTGTACTAGGATTACCCCAAGGTGGGGTGCACGGATAGCCGGATTCTAGAGGACAACGGGCCCGCATCTCATGGCATTGAGACGGAGGGGGCTTTACTCTAGAATTGGCGGGCTATTTGCCGCACTCGTAGTGGGTATAGGTTGACCCAGGAGGGGTGCCCAAGTTACTAGATTCCGTAAAGTGCTGGGTGGTCCATTCACGTTGCTGAAGAGGGCTGCCCCGCTTCAGGTTTTGGCGGGTAACTTGCCGCACCCGTAGGGGTCTAGGATTTCATTGCACAGGCTATCCACACGACCAGGGGAACGTCGGGTTTCAGTAGCGGCTCTGTGAAACCCGGGGATCCTAGATATCTGTATTGTTCTGTGATGCTTATTACATTTCTGTGATGTTGCATTTTATCACGCCTTGAGCGAAATATTGTATATTGATATATATACTAGTAGATGTTGTATATGTTTTGCATCCGCGCTAGTCCAGTCCCCGCTCTGTCGTTAGTTAAGTAACCTAACGGGTAATGACAGGACCCAGAGGAGAATGCGGATGGCATATATGTACATCATTATTTTCGTTCTTTATTGGTGTGATCAATTGATGGGACTGCGTTGATTCGCAAGCTAAACAAACCTAATCTGATGTTGTTGGAACACTTTTCAAAAAGATGTTATTGCAAGGACGTTCACTTTTATTTTGCACAGTGGTATTCAGTTGGAATATCCTACACCTCAGTCGACGAGGCAAGGGCCGAGATCCCTTCACCGGGAGTGACCCCTTGGACAAAAAGTTTGCGTCAGGGCAATAACTTCACTATAGCCAATTACTAATGCTTTGCATCGTGGTATTCAGTTGAAATATCCTGCACCTCATTCTACGAGGAAAGAGCCGAGATCCCTTCACCGGGAGTGACCTCTTTAGCAAAGGTTTTCGTCACTATATTTTTAAAAAGCTATCCGGTTCCTTCAACGATATCAAGTTCATTACGTTAAAGGTTTTTCGCCAGAAACCATTCGTAGCCCTCCTTCGTTTTAGACGGGTAGCAAGTAGTATTCATGCTATGTTTGTTGGCCTTCGTCAAGGTATAGTGTATGGTAGCTGCTTGTTGCTTTTCTGCAGCATAGATAGATGCGTTGGTTTGGGATAGTCGTATAAACTTGTTGGCCAAATTCAAGGGCTTATACGGGTGGGTTCAAATTAACCTGGACAATGACAGGTAGAACTTGACATGTGACTTATGATTTGTTGACCTTCGTCAAGGTCATAAGAGCATGGGGCAAAAATCACATCGGGTGTTTCTAAAGAAACTGAAACTTCCCAGATATGCGCATACCTTCTGGAGTGTGATAACGTGAACGGATTCCGTCACGTTATCATGTGATGATAGTTGGATCCCGATTCCCACTGATGAGTTGGTTTACTCCTCGGGTGATCCCGACTAATTCTTCTTTCAGGTTTGGAGGAGAATTTGACGGTACAGTGGAAGGTTTCCAGATTAGATAAATTGGTAACCATTCTGATCTAGGTTAGAGTGCACGCTGAGTGTTTCTTTTCTCTCTCTCTTTGGCAGCGACCATTGACCCGACCCTAAGACTATGACTCAGTGACCAAAATTAACCGAACCTTCTTAAACACTGGCTTTTTGGATTGTCAGAGTTGCAAACCTCATTGCCACTCCTACTTTTACCCTTTTCTTCAGGACACCCCGTATCACTACGAACGTCCACTTCCATTGGACAAACCATCGTATGGTTATATACGAACTCGAAGGAATTTATTCGAGGATGTTTTCCGGTTCTGGAGAAAATGAATAGGACTATTCAGTTGTCTTTTCCTTTTACCTTCTCTCAGGTTGAGAATACTCCTTGGTTTAGGAGATAGTACACCTATTACGCAAATTGGATAGTCTTCTTCCAAACCATAGGCAGGTGCCGACCGGTAGGGAATGAAGAAAACTAGTTAGCCTAACGATGGTGTACAGAAGGTATTAAGTAAAGACATATCAAGGGATTAGTAAGAGGGCAAAGTAAATTGCGACTGCTATTCACGACCAAACCAAGTATTTCTTCGCCAATCCTAAATCACCTTTGTATTTCTCCAGGACACTCCGTATCACTACGAAGATCCACAGTTTATTGGATACTCCATCGTATGGTTATATACGAACTCGAAATGAACTTGTTCCAGTTCGGGGATGGATTCTGGTTCAGGAGAAATAGGAATAAGGTTTATTCGGTTGTCTTTTATCTTCACCTTCTCTCGCATTGCGAGTGCTCCAAGGATTAGGACAGTACACCCTTTATGCTTATTGGATAGTCTTCTTCCAAACCATAGGCTGGTGCCGAACGGTAGGGAAGGAAGAAAACCATTTAGCCTAAGAGGGTGTACAGAAGGTAATGACTAAAGACATATAAAGGGATTTGGAAAGATGGCAAAGAATTATACGGTTATAGTTGTGAATCTGGATAATGGAAGAGGCATTACTAGGAATACACGGATACCCCTATGAAACATTTCATTGTTTCAGTTTCACTGTGTACTGTTAAAAGAAAACTAATTTCCCAATCAGATCTTGCTCCAGGATATGCATTTACCAGGTATGATTCTCATATCTGTATGGTTTTACAGATGATGAGTGGGAGTAAGTTATTGGGAATTGGGTAATCATCCTCATTATATCGGGATTCGTTGTAATCGGTGATATTTGAGGAAATCACCTGGGCTGTTTGCCGGTCGGCAAATATTTGGTTTTGAATATCCGCTGTCATGCACCAATTTCAAATTGATATATCTTTACGTCTATTTTTATAGAGTGAGATATATCTTTTTGAAATTATGTCCGTGACATTTACCTATATCAGTGGATGGTTAGGTAAGGAGCATTAAACAGCGGTGTAATTCTTCTTAACCATAAGTACAGTTTTCAAACTACGACACACAGGGATTGAGTTATTAGACTCAAGGGACTTATACAGGTTATTGTATGTTGTCCAGTGTCCATTAGGACAGAGGGGTTGGTCCTCGTACTATATTCGGTTTACTTATGACTTCTCTAGTTTTTAGACAGGTGTTTCGTGGAAACACATGGTCCGAATTTTGAGAAGTTATAGGTATTTGAATAAAGTAGAGAACCAGGTATTGCAAGTATCGGGATTCTTCAAAGTGATCGAAGATGTAGATACTTGTGTGTGGTATTCAGTTGATAGTAATGATTTAGGGAACTTGCTTCTCTTTCAGGTTACTCATAATTGGAAGTGCTCCTAAGTTGAGTAATACAGATCGGCCTCTTTCCATTTAGTTGACATGCACTGGAGACAGTTGCATGATTTGAATCTGGTTCAATTAAATCAGTGCCTCTGGTTCTATATTGGATATAGAACAGTTCATATCTTAACGATGTTAAGGTACGGGGAGTTGTCCGGCTTATGCTTAAAACCAGACTCTGGATAACTCAAGGCACGTTTCTATAATCGCTGTTTGTGGGTTGACCCAGGCTATGAAGAGGGTCGACATTCTGCCATCTGGAAGATCAATAGAGATATTATTCTAGACTCGCCACAGTTTTAATAAAAAAAAGGATTTTTTCAGAAAACAGTAGTGGGAGTATGGTAGAACTGGAAGTGATTCCAGAACCGCAAACAATTACTGAAGATTTGATAAGAACCTAAAGATTCAATCTGGCTTGACATTCCATTGGCCACTCCACAGATAAGATGGGTAACCTCAGGCACCCGAGAGGTACTCCGGTAGCCTCAAGAACGGTGCCAGGGAGGTTCTTGTTTACCCAGACTTTCCATTGCTGTTGTTCCAGACCGTGAGACCCGGCAGGAGGATGAGTATAGCGTCATTCTAAACTAGTTTTAGAAGTGTACGTCTATATGACTCTGCCAGAGAGTTGTCGTAGTCAGTGGGAGCAGCGGAAGCATTGGTGGACAGGTGGCTTATGTCTATTTATAGACTAAAGCAGATGTAGCGGAGATAGATCATCTATTTCTGATGTGACAGTCATAGGTTTGACTTCATCAGAATAGGGGATGGATCTGTTAAGAAGGTAGTAGGGTGTGATGTCCTGTTATTTGGATGACATACACAGAGTAGGAAGTGATATTCCTATACTACGATCGGTTATACTTTGGTTGTCACACGGTGGTTTCTCCACATAGGAATTGGATATTATATCAGACATTCTGGTTACTAGATCTATGGTTTTAGATCTAGATTTGGGTGGTTTCCCAATCTGGGTACTTTGACAGCATTCTAAGAGTATTTAGAATGGACAACTCCAGGCATGGTGGTGTACCTGCAGGTGATGGAGTCACCCTCTCTAAAGGTGTCTTACAGACTAAAGGGGAGAGGGATGTGCATGATTGGCAGATCACTTGCTCAAGCAGTTGAGTCAATCATGAGATGTAAAGTACCACACCAGAGGTTGTTTTTGCACGAGATACAATAAGTTGATATTAATCCAATCCTGGAGAAACAATCGGAAGCAGTTTTAGAACATAAGTGGATGTTCTGGGGATATGATAACGACAACCGCATTCGGGAGACGGTTATCATTTCAGGCTTCCAAGTTGACCTGGATGACAGAGAGGTTGTCAGAGTTATAGTTTTCCCTCTGACGAGGGGCGGTATTATGGACAGGTGGTCCAGGAGGATAATGAGGGAGGCATGGCGCAGGATACTGATTAAGTTCAGTTGACGATACAGTCTAAGAAGTTTGGATTTAGAGTTCATTTATGAGCTAGGTCCCATCAGACATCCAGACACATTCTAAGACAGGTATTGCTCATTTCGGGAGATGGCTTTCTCCGCGAAGTTGAGATATAGAGAGATATAGAAAGAAACATCAAAGCGGATCCACTCGCTGAGGCTATTCCTCGAACGCAATAGTTTCGCAAACGAGCTTTGTGACACTGACTAGTAGAGAAGTTGGGTGTTCGGTATCACATGGGCTGTGAGTATGCGACATCGCAATAATTAGTCTTGAGTGCAAGTGGGAGATTGTTGGAGATAGTGCCCTCAGAGTCAATTATTGGATCACAGGCACGTGATTGCAATGATTGATGGAGGACCTATTCCGGTAGGACAGTCTTACTCAAGATGATAGTATGCTATCTGGTTTATCTTTATCATCGTGTACTGCTTTAGGTGACCTTACAGGTCGCTATTACACGTTGATAGAGCCCCTAGGATTCTTGCTTGACTGCCAGCAGTATGAGGGCGATCATATACGTGGGAGCTGGTAGTCTATAAGCACATCCTTAAAAGGTCCCTAGTCGTGGGAGTTTCAGGACAGGGCATCGATACTCCAAAGTAGACTAGTGTATATAGTCGAGACCCCGACGAGGGGCGATGGCCGGTCTCACAAGCCACTGGTGTCAGTTGGATCACCTAAGATGTATACAGGTGCTCATTGGGTTATGAGTACACCGGACAGGACTCGCCGGGAACATGCTAGTTGGTCTTATACCTGACGTCAGATAGCAGTTCCCTGGTGACATGTGTACAGGTTAGTTCATCGAACTGAGGATCGTCATTTGTCTCGTCTGAGTTCCCACTGTACTTTGATTACTACCCTACCACGCTCAAAGGAGACGTGCAAACAGGTTTTAGTTGGGTACAGTCCCGAGCCACATGGAGGCAGTGAGCGGATCTGCAGGGGTTCGTCTCTCCCAGTATTGGGGGTGAGGTCGCGCTGTGTCTAGGAGAGCCATTACACAAAGCCCTTGGCCGAGGCATGAGATCTACTGGTAGGTATTCCAGTAGTATCTCAGGGTGTTCTAGGTTACACTCCGACACGACTTGTACCGCTTTTGGGGGTCTGACTTTTACCAACCCCCTAGGCCCGCCATGCGATGCTCATAGTCGAACGGACCGGACTGTACGGATATTGTCACTGACAGGCTCAGTAGGGTGTCAGGATGAGTTCGCTCATCGACGTCCCTTTTGGTCAATAGCTGGTAGCTCGTCACGTATGGCTAATACCTCTGACGTGCTAGTGGTTAAATCCACAGCCATAGTATTGACGAGTTTTTAGAGTCCCCCACAGATAGTTGCTCAAGTTTCGGGCGAAACGCTGTAGAGGCCGTATGGAGATATGGCAGGGTTCGATCAGATACGTGCGGTATTGCACGGATCAGGATCGGACGGTTAATACTAGCGGGTTTTGGTTTAAGCCGGATCCTAGTATAGTACTGTGTAGATTTGTCTCATTGCATTTGTATTCGGTCGGAATACAAATGCGGGTATGTATATACAGTAGCGGGGTTTTCCTGTAATTTATTACGGGATCAGTTTTTGGAATTGCCATTTTGTTTTCCGTTTCGGCCAATTTTCTTTGTATCTTTCGTTGGCTGAAGATTGGTGGAGGAGGGCTTATTTGCATTCGTGAAAATAAGTATTTTGGAGGGTTGTCTTTGCATATTGTAGTGTCATGATGGTTGCACCCTCATTTGACTTTCTTGAGTTCATGATTGCTTGACTTTTTGAAGTAATCATGGTTGTTGATGAGGTCGGTGGAGTGTTGGTTTTGATTGGTGATAATTCTTGATCATCATCACCCTTTCTCTCTCCTTGATTATTATTGCTCCTCCCCCCTTTGATAATGGGTGACATTCTCCCATTCTTGTGAGAGGCATGGCCGGCCAAGCTCTTTGGAGGGCTGTCCAAAATTGTGGTGGGGATTTTTTGATATCTTTGGCTTTGTAAAATCCCCACATCTCCATCTCAAAAGGTTTATCTCATTTCCTCCACATTATGGCAACTTCTTTAAACCCCATGAGACCAAGAACACTACACTATTCTACAGCAATTCTTGGGCACGTCAACTTGCCAACTTCGTGCCCGAGTTGCCTCGGTCTAGAGGTGGGAGCCCGTAAAAGAAGCCGGCGATGTGGTGCCCTTCCGGCGAGGAGGTGGAGACCGGACATTCCGCGGGAGATCGGGACGACGATGAGAAGACCGAAGGACACGGATCACTCGGTATATCTCTCTACCCCTTCTCTTGTTTGCTAGGACTAGATTAATGGCCTGATCCGGGATTTTTTTGCGCGGTGGAGCCGGTTTACAAGTTCTTAAAATGTTTCGTTTCCGCATTCCGGCGTCGGATTGACGGCCGGGGTGCCGCTGTGCACTTACAGAAGAATCCTTTTGTGATGAATAATGAAAGTCAAGAAGGAGGTTAGAAATGCAACCATGGTCAATGCAACCTTTGTAGAGATTTAACTAGGGCTAGGGTTTTGGTTGGGTTAAAGGATGAGTCACTTAAAATATCAAAGCAAATATCTTTGCACAAAACAAAACAAAACCTTCTAGAAGGTTCTAGAAAAGCTTAACCTAAATTAAACCCTATCCATGTTTAATCTCCACTAAACATGTTGCATTAATAACCATATCATGTTACAATATTATATATCACATATATAATATTTATTGTAACAAAAATAAAATAATACAATTAACATATATCGCATATATATCAATGTATTACCCGAGTGAGAAAAAAATCTTTTAGTGAGCTTATATTAGTTAATGTAATTTAATATATCATATATATTATTATACATTAAATCATCGAATCAACACTTGATCCGACAATCCGGCTATATCGCATATAACCGACTAATATATCATTTACCGATTCATCGAATCAATACTTGATCCGATGACCCGGCTAATATCAAATATCGCGAGAATAGAATACGGTATCTCATATCGCATTATCCTAGGTCCTGCACATATCACATATGTGCCCCTACTCCGTTTTGCCTGAGCCAAGAAACCTCTGTGTAGGACTCTAAAGAATCGTCAATACGCCGGCAGTAGGTGATGATCATATCAAACACCCACAAGCTGCAAGCGGTCAGCTAAACGTAACAGCCACCCAGGTATTGAGCGATCAGAAGATCAACAAGCAAGCCTGTACATTCTCCTTCGAATCCAATCAGTAACACTCCCGTACAGTCAAGTCTCGTCGTCTCATATGTCGCATATCTCGCCTAGGGGTAGTAAACGTCAGACCCCAGTAGCTTGATAAGTCGTGTAGATATGAGGTCTATAACAATTCGAGAAACTACTGATAACACTTACCAGTAAATCTCAGCAACCCTGGCCAGGGATTTCCAGTTATAGTAAATCAAACACAGCGCAACATCAGCTCCCTATACCGGGAGAGACAAATCCCCTCCTATCGCTCATTGCCTCCATGTGATTCGGGACTGTACCCAAAAGCCACCTTTTGCATGCCCTCTTGGACGTGGTATGATGGAAATCAAAGCACAGTGGGAATCACACAAGACTCTAAGACGATCTCGGGTCTACAGACTAACCTGTACCAGTGTCACCTGAGAACTGCCATTTGACGTGAGGTATAATACCAGCTGGGAGTTCTCAGCGAGTCCGTTCAGTGTACCCAGTCTTCACTGAGCACCCGTATACCTTCTCTTATGTCAAATATCAATGGATATGAGATCATCCATCGCCCATCATATGGGTCAAGAAGCGCATACGCTAGTCTATTCTGGAGTATTGGTGCCCTGTCTCGGTACTCCCACGACTAGGAACGTTTGAAGGATGTACTTGGCGACTACACTGTCCTCATTAGTATGATCTGCATCATAGTCCTGGTAGTCAAGTACTCATCCTAAGGGATTTATCAATATGTAACATAGAGACAATCAGAGTACATGTTAAGATAAAGTGTAACCAGATAGCATACTATCATGTCGAGCAAGAAAGTCCTCCTTATATATGTCTAAGCATCCACTACTATATATCTCGTATGTACAGTAATGGACTCTAGGGCATACATATAACTAACAATCTCCCACTTGCACTAGGGTCATCTATTGTGGTATCGCATACCCAACAATTAGCTATGGTTGAAATATCTCATACTCAACCATCCCATAAAAGTCTCTACTGGGAAAAAGGCCTTTGTGAGTGGATCCGCGCTGTTGTCCTCTGTGTCTACACTCCTAACCTTAATCTCGCTGGAGATCAACTATCTCCATGATCAGGTGATACTGCTTAAGAATTATATCTGGATTTTAGATGGGACGGGGGTTCCTTGGCATAAGCCACAACTCCATTGTCACACAATGGTAGGAACGAAGTTCATCTCATGAACTTATATATCCAGACTGCCTCTTTGGTAGCATCTTTGGTAACGATGTATCTTGCCTTTAATCGTCTAGTAAGTCACAGTATCTAGCTTGGAACTCTTCCAACATACCGTCCCTCCACTGAGGGTAAAGACAATGCCTGCGACTGACATTCAGTTGTCCTTATCACCGTGGAACCTTTCCAGTGATTCTCCCCAGGATCGATTGATACCATCTCACTACAACTAGTGAGTTTCCTAACATCAAATTAGATCTATCTCATAGATATAAAACCTAGGATTTAGGTGATATCATCATGATCCTATATGGAGAATCCTTGTGATAAGCGGAGATTGACCGAGCGTAGCATAGGAAACTCCTTCCTTATCAAGACTATGTCATCCACGTACTCTACGAGGATCACCACCATACTCCCTACTACCTTTTTGTATATACAAGGTTCATCTACCATTTTGATGAAGTCAAACTCTTTGACTACCACATCAAAACAGACGTTCCAACTCCGCGACGCCTGCTTTATCGCATAAAACAACTTGCACACGTTTCCGCTGCTCCCTCTGTCTACGAAGCCCTCTGGCTGTGTACTTATAGACGCTCTCTTCCAAATTAACATTTAGAAAAGCAGTCATGACACCCAACCACTAGATATCGTAGTCATGGTATGTAGCCGTGCCAAGTAGGATCTGGATGGACTTAAGCATAGCTTTGAAAGTCTCAACTTTTCTATGTACACCAAGTAATCTTCTCAAGATATACTTGCTCCTGATGGGGATTTAACCCTTCAGATAAAGCAACCAAAGTCCATACTTTGTTGGTGTATAAGTATTCCATCTCAGGTCGCTAAGCATCCAGCCATTCTTACAGAGTCCCACTCCTGATGGCCAGCTCGAAATAAGTTGAGTCATCATCTCATGATGCAATCCTCGCTCCCACTGTCATAGAGAAAACCGAAGTATCTCCCAGGTGGATAAGGAACCCTACCAGATCGGCGGAGAGGCTGAGGTTCGTTGGAAACTCAGTAGTACTTGTTAGTGTATATGCCCTAGGGGCCATTATTGTATCATACTAGTTTGTATATTAGTTAATGGAAGCTTGGGATATTCACATGTATATAACAGTCTTGCTAAATATAGTAGTATGCTACTTGGTTTTTCTATCTTAATATGTGAGTATACGTATTGATAGAGCTATTAGGATCTTGCTTAACTACCAGCGTTGTGATGGCAGTCACACTAGTGGGGGCTGAGTAGTCTACAAGCATATCCTTTTTCAGGTCCCTAGTCGTTGGATTATCGAGACAGGGCATCGATACTCCGGAGTAGACTAGTGTGTACGCTTCTCATCTCAGTTGGGGAGATGGTCTGTCCCACAGCCGTCAGTACGTCGTACTGGAGATAGTATGCAGGTGCTCGTTAAGTTACGGGTACACCGGACAGGACTCACGGGGAACTGTTAGTTGGTAATATACCCATCGTCAGTTAACAGTTCCCAGGTGACATGAGTACAGCATAGTCCGCAGACTTGACACTGCTACTTCGCCTCGAGTGTGTCCCACTGTTCTTAGATTTCTATCCTACCACGGCTCAAAGGAGTCGTGCAAACATGTAGCAGTTGGGTGCAGTCCCGAGCACTTGGAGGCAGTGGCGGTTAGAAAGGATTCGTCTCTCCCGGTATTGGGAGTTGATATCGCGATGTGTCAGAGAGCCATTACGCAAAGTCCCTGGCCAGGGCAAGCGAGATTTACTGGTAGGTTCCAGTTGTTTTCTCAGGGTGTAATGGGCTGCGCTCCGACACGACTTATACAGCTATTAGGGGACTGACGCTTGCCGCCCCCCTAAGCCCGATATGCGATAGTCTTAAACGAACAGACCGGACTGTACGGAGATTGTCACATCAGACTCAGTAGAAGTTCAGATGGGTTTCCTCATCGGCCTTCTTATCGACATCTACCTGGGGACCGTTACGTACAGCTAGTTCCAGTTGCGGTCTGTGGTTAAACCCACTGCCAGCGTAGTAGTCGAGTCTTTAGAGTCCCACACAGAGAGTTTCCCTACTCCAGGCGAAACGATATAGAGGTCGTATGGTTTTACGACAAGGGTTCGGACGCATATGTGTGTTTACGCATGTACGACATCCGGACAGTTTTTACTAGCCGACTTTGGTTTAAGCCAGTTTCTAGTATCCGGTTATTGGATTTATACAGTCTAAAGTTTTTCCGAGTTTTCACGGATAAGAGGGGCGTTCTCGTAATTTCGCGAGAAGCTTCTAGAAGATGGTGACTTGAGGGTTAAGGTGGCATATGCATTAAATGAGATTAGTGACTCATTTGTGTGATTCATCCATGTCATTAATGCATCATAAATGCTTAATGACTCATGGAGATGAATCACCCATTTGTATTTATGAAGAATGGTTGTTAAATCCTTTATTTTCTTTTATGGATAAATAATAATGCTTCATATATATTATGATAGATCATTATCTCATTCTATTCTGTTTCTCACTTTCTCTCTTCTCAAGCTCTCTCTCTTTCTTAATCCTCCCCTCTCATGTGTTGAGACCAAGGATTAGATTAGACTGCTTAATCCATAACCATTCTTTATATCACCTAGGTTACTTAGATTAGCACTTTAAGAAACCTAGTTACCTCAAGTTAGAGGTGAAGCTTGAAGTAAAGCTCTCGGGTGGATCATCTACTACATAGAGAAGGCCGGAGAGGATGTGGAGAACGAAAAAACGAAGGACACGGTTCATCAGGTATAATCACTTTTCATAGTAGTTGTTAACTTCTATGATTCTTGTTAGTTATAGTTTAGCAAAGATTCTCGGTTAGTCGATGTTTATGCAAAGAACAAGATCGTTTTTCAATTTTCCGCCTCCCCGCAAGTCGTGGGGTGTTGTACATCGATTTACAGTGGTATCAGAGCCTCGCTAAACAATAATTAACTCATTAGCAAAGTCGTAAGTATTTCGAACGCAAAAAGAACCGGAAAAATCATCGATTTAACACAGTTTCTGTCGAATTTAAAACAGGCCCTAAAAATTTTTCAGGGACCTGCAGAATTACAAGCAGAGAATAATAGGGCTACTGAAGAAATTTTGACTCATGACTCGGTAAACTCACCGGGGAACCGCGGCGGATCCATGCGATCCGCCGCGGATCCATGCGATCCGCTATCCGCGGCCGAGTTAGGGCCGAGTCAGCCCCAATTTCTTCAGTAACTCTTAGGTGTTAATAATGATGTTTCTGGGATATTTTATTTTCTGCTAAAATCTCAGGTGCACAGAGAAGTTTTGGAGTAGAATCTAAAGTGTTTGCTCGATCGAAATTTTACGATGTTTGCTAATATGATTATATCTGTGATTTTATAATGTGTTCGTAAACCTCCCCTAACTGCTAGTATGTCGGTTGGCAGGGGTTTGCACATTTCTGTAATGGTTTTTACTGTTTGTGGTTGTGAACTGTATTGGACTGTTGTGATGATTAGCCGGGGTTTGAGATGGGTTGTTATATTCATTCATTCAATGTAATTGTAATATGTTGTAATATTATTTTGCGGGGCACATCCAGGTTGCGGTTGTAGCCACCGTTGTATTATTTCATTTTACTGTTTTTGCTCCTAGGATAGACCCAAGATGGGGTGCACAAACTACCGGGTATTTTGAAGTGTTTAGTAGCCTACTCACGTTGTTGAGAGAGACCGCTTCACTTAGGGTATTTGGCGGGTAGTTTGCCGTACCCGTAATGGTCTAGGGTAGGGTAATGGCTTTTCATCACAACTGTGTAATCCGTCTTTTGTTGCAGGCTCTAAACAAACGCAGATTGCTTGCAAATCCAATAAGGTCATATGAGATCTGGAATGCATATTATTGCGTCTGACGAATGTACAATATCTATATATGATAGCTATTTAGACTTCACTTATGTTTTACACCCGCACTAGCCCAGCCCCCGCTCCGCCGTTAGTTAAGTAACCTAACGGGATGACGGGACCCAGTGGCGAATGCAGATGGCATAAGAGGACGTTGTATTTTCGTTGTTTTCTGCAATGATAGGTTAATGATGGGAGGCATTATTATTAATGCAAAGAAAATAAACCAAAAGATGAATCGTTGGAACAATTTAAAAGAAACCACTCGGTTATTTTAAAACAGATGATATTATTAATTGCGGAGCTTTAACCACTCCTTTTAAAAGCTATCAGGTTCCTTCGGTCATATCAAGTTCACTACGTTCACGGTTTCGCCAAAACCATTTATAGCCCTCCGTCATTTCATTTGGATATTCAGTAGTATTCAAGCTATGCATTTTGGCCAAAGTCAAGGCATAGTGTTTGGTAGCTGCTGGGTTTTCATTTGTTGCATAAATAGATGAGTTAGTTTGGGATAATCGTATTATCATTTGACCAAAGTCAGGGGTATGTATGGATGGGTTCAAATTGACAAGATAATGACGGGTAGAACTTGACATGTGACTTTTGAAATTTTGACCAAAGCCAAGGTCATAAGAGTATGGGGCAAAAATATATATCGGGAATTTCTAAAGAAACTGAAATTTGCAAAGAGATGCATACCATTTGGAGTTTGATGAATGTTGGTAGGATTCCTTCAACATTATCATACGATGATATTTGGATCCCGATCCTACTGTGAGTATATGCTACTCATCAGGAGATTCGTCACTTAACAATCAATGCTATAAACCAAGTAGGTGTCAAGAAAGGTGTCAGCGGGGTTACGCCCACAGAGAAAAGAGGTTATTTAATTAAGGAACTTCGCGAAAGCGTTGGAAAACCTCCCTCGAAGTACCGACACCAGCCTGGCTAAACGGTTAAGCAAGTATTGTACAGTGAGAATAGTCCTGGCTAATTCTTCTTTTATGGTTTGAGGAAGGATTCGAGAAATAGTGGGAGCCATCCAGTTTAGATAAATTAAAAACCACTCTAAACTTGCAAGAGCATCAAGCTAAAGTGTTTCTTCTCTCTCTCCTACTTGCAGCGACCCTGAAAATGACTGGACTTAAGTTAATTTTAGAGAAAAATATACTGACAGGGCCAAACTATAAAGATTGGCTGCGGAATGTCAAAATGACTTTGACCTATGACAAATTGGGGTACGTCCTCACTGCTAAGGCACCTGCTGTCCCTTGTCCCAAATCCAGTAATGCGGATAAGGAAATCCGCAAAATCTGGGAGTATGATTGCGCGAAGGCCAAGTGCATCGTGCTTGCCTCGATGAACAATGAACATCAGAGGAGGCACGAGGATATGGATCTTGATGCCATATTTCTCCATACAAAAGAACTTTATGGAGAGCAATCTCGTATAGCAAGATACAAGACCTCTAAGAACTTGTTTCGAGTGAGATTGGCCGTCGGATCATCGGTAGGAGAACATGTCCTAAAGATGATTAGCTATATAGAAGAGCTCGCAGACCTTGAGACAACTTTGGATAATGAGATTTATACAGACCTTATTCTCCAGTCCCTTCCTTCCACCTACGCCTAGTTTATTTTGAACTTCAACATTCAAAGAAAAGAAGTTGAACTTCCGGAACTCCTTAACATGTTGAGGAATGCAGAGGGCACCTTGCAGAAGGCAAAGGAAACACCCGCTATGTTTGTTAGCGGTGCTTCTTCTTCCGGGTCCAAGGCTAGGGCCAAAGGAAGGAGGAAGAAGGCCGCCACCAAACCTAGAGGAGGTGTAAGTAAGGTAGGAGGGAAGGGAAAGAAAAAGTTTGCGGTACCAGTAGTGGCCCAAGATGAGTGTTTCCATTGTCATAGGAAAGGGCACTGGAAGAAAGATTGCAAGGCGTGGAACGCCAAGAACCAGGAACCGAAGCAAGCTGTGGCTTCGACTTCAGGTGTGTTTGTAATTGAGAATTGTCTATCAATCAACTCTACTTCCTGGGTATTGGATACCAGATCAGGATCTCATATATGCAATTCATTGCAGGCACTGAGAAACCGTAGAGTGCTGAAGGATGGTGATATGACCCTGATGGTTGCTAACGGAGCTAGCGTGGGAGCTGTGTCCGTAGGGGATTATCACCTGAGATTGACGAGTGGACACATTTTGGTTTTACATAACTGTTTTTGTGTACCCACACTACTACAAATAGGGGTTGCCCCTACGGATAAAGGAATCCGTAGGGGCAACTTTTTATTGCCCCTACGGATTAATCCGTAGGTGCCCACTGTTGTCCCTACGGTTTTCTATATTTTAATTTAAAAATATTTAATCATAATTTGTTGTTTGGCCCTACGGTGGCGCAAACAAAGAACCTACGGCTAAGTCCGTAGGGGCATGTATACGGGTTAATAATAAAAAAAAGGCACAGAAAATCCCTCACCGTTCCCAAATTTTTCTTCTCTCTTATTCTTCCGCGCCTCGCGACGACCGTTCCCGCGTCTCGATCCCGATCTCGTCGGCCATCGACGTCCTCATCCTGACCTCGCCACCACAACCGTGCTTGACTCGTCGACTTCCACGTCGCAACCGTGCTTGACTCGTCGCCGATCGCATCGTCGACTACTGGCCTCCTCCGTCGTCTCCTCCACCGCGGTTAGTAAATTTCCAATTTTTACTTCTAATTTAATACTTTTATTTCCCTCTTTTAATGATGTTAGGGGTAGGGTTCAGGGATCTGGGTTCGGGTAGGGGTGGCATCGGGTCAGTTAGGGTTAGGGTTCGATTGGGGTTGGGGTTGGGGTTAGGGTAAGGGTTTGGTTGGGGCCGGTTGGGGTTGGGGTTGGGATTAGGGTTCGGTTGGGGTTGGGATTGGTGTTGGCCGGGTTGTGGTTAGCGTTAGGGTTCGATTGGGGTTGGGGTTGGGGTTAGGGTAAGGGTTTGGTTGGGGCCGGTTGGGGTTGGGGTTGGGATTAGGGTTCGGTTGGGGTTGGGATTGGTGTTGGCCGGGTTGTGGTTAGGGTTAAGGGTTAGGGTTAGGGTTATGGTATTTAGGGTTAGGGTTAGTGTTAGGGTTAGGGTCATGTTTAGGGTTAGAGGCTATGGTTAATTTGGGTTAATTGCAGTGTAGGGTTAATTTGGGATAATTAGTGATAATTTGAAAAGGTTAGGATGTTGATTAGGCTTAATTTGGTTAATTTGGGTAAATTTGGTTAAGTTTGGGTTGATTAGGGTTAATTAGGTTAATTTGGGTAAATTGGGTTAATTAGTGATAATTTGTGTTAGGGTAACAATTATGGTTAATTGTGGTTAATTAGGTTAATTTGGGTTATTTAGGTTTATGGTGCACTAATTTATTTAGTAGGATACACTAGTTCATTACAATAGGATACTCGATGACAACATAAACGTACAACTTTACCACAAACGCAAGAAAAATTTACCCTAAACATGAAATTTCGAACTCTTAATAACGAAACGTAAACGTAAAACTTATTCACGTTAAATGTTCAAGTTAAAACCAATATATGATACTCGATGATGATATGAAACCTTCATATTCCCATCGATACCCGTATATGAAACTAAAAGCGCCACTTAGTCCCCGTCTATCGGTTAACATACGTGCGATGCTCGTCGTGACCTAGAACTATACGAAGGTTGTTAAATATCGGACAGTATAGCTCGATACTAACAACCGTCGTATAGTCTACGCGACGAGAAAATTCAATCGTATGGTAACCCATAGATTTGTCCCGTGTGGACAAGTTAAGAATGTATAAAGCAAACGCCTTCATTCACTTGTGTTTTCATCCGTTTCGAGATATTTCGTTGGTACCTTTCCGCTGGTTCTCCGTGTACAAAGATAGATTAGATGTTCATTTCAACGTTGTTTCACAGCTTTGAAATGATTATCTATTCTATTACAGTGTACTCGGAGAACAGCGGGGAGGTGCTGCCGAAATTTACTCGAAACGGTTGAAAGCACAAGTGATGGGCGTTCGCTCTATACATTCTTAATGGGATAGAAGCCTACCCCCGACAGCCGGAACACATACATACAAACGCATAATCAGAGAGCGACTCGAGATGTTTGGGTTAAAACCAATATATGATACTCGATGATGATATGAAACCTTCATATTCCCATCGATACCCGTATATGAAACTAAAAGCGCCACTTAGTCCCCGTCTATCGGTTAACATACGTGCGATGCTCGTCGTGACATAGAACTATACGAAGGTTGTTAAATATCGGACAGTATAGCTCGATACTAACAACCGTCGTATAGTCTACGCGACGAGAAAATTCAATCGTATGGTAACCCATAGATTTGTCCCGTGTGGACAAGTTCAGAATGTATAAAGCAAACGCCTTCATTCACTTGTGTTTTCATCCGTTTCGAGATATTTCGTCGGTACCTTTCCGCTGGTTCTCCGTGTACAAAGATAGATTAGATGTTCATTTCAACGTGTTTCACAGCTTTGAAATGATTATCTATTCTATTACAGTGTACTCGGAGAACAGCGGGGAGGTGCTGCCGAAATTTACTCGAAACGGTTGAAAGCACAAGTGATGGGCGTTCGCTCTATACATTCTTAATGGGATAGAAGCCTACCCCCGACAGCCGGAACACATACATACAAACGCATAATCAGATAGCGACTCGAGATGTTCGGGTTAAAACCAATATATGATAATATGAAACCTTCATATTCCCATCGATACCCATATATGAAACTAAAAGCGCCACTTAGTCCCCGTCTATCGGTCAACATAACGTGCGATAATTTATTCTTTTCAACGACAAACGCACACACAAAGCATATACATGAATTTTCTTCTTTGTCAGTAACTATCCCGTTCTTATATTTCTCAATATAGTCAGCATAACCTACAATTTATATGTTATTCAGTCTAACATGGCCCATGAGTACGTCAGAATTAAGGACTGGATGTATGTGGATTGGAAACAACGTATGCAACCTAAGTTTGTCGCAGGAGTTGCTGCTTTCCTTGAATTTGCACGAGCACATAATAAGATCATAATAGAGAAGATTCTCTGTCCGTGTGATAGATGTGGCAATAAGTACTGGCGGAAGGTAGAATTGGCAGAGCTTCATATTGTAAAATATGGGTTTACTAGACTTTATTCAATTTGGAAATATCACGGGGAAGGAGAAAAATGCAGTACTGCGGTAGAAGAAGGAGAACACGATAATGCGGCAGGAGAAGAAGAAGAATTCGGTAATACGGCAGGATACGGAAATTTATTTCCATCAGAAGAAATGGAGGATATGGTAGAGGCTGCCCTAGGTGAATCTATTCATACCAAAGATGACATTCCTTCCGGTCAAGGACCGCGTGCGGATAAATATGAAAATTTCATGAATGATGCTAGGAAACCAATTTATGAGAATGCGAAGTATTCCACCCTCTCATGGTTCGTCCAACTTTTCCAAATTAAGTGCCTAAATGGATGGAGCAACAAGTCATTCACAATGCTTCTTTCGTTCTTGAAAGATTCTATGCCTCCGGGAAATAATGTGCCCGAAAGCTGGTACGAAGCCCAGAAAATGATGTCTGATTTGGGTCTAAAGTGCGAGAAGATTCAAGTATGTCCTAAAAATTGCGTGTTGTACCGGAAAGAGAATTCAGATTTGAAAGAGTGTCCAACATGCGGAGAGGCCAGGTATAAGCCGAAAGATTCTGATAAGAAGCCTGATATACCTGTGAAGATAGCACGATATTTTCCCATAACACAGAGGCTACAGAGGCTATTTAGGTGCAAGAAAACAGCCGAGGCAATGATTTGGCATCACCGTGCTCCTCCAAGCGAAAATGGAAAAATGAGCCATCCAAGAGATTCACCGGCATGGAAGGATTTCGATAGGAGGCACGCAATATTCAGTAGCGATCCTCGCAATGTCCGGCTCGGACTGGCTGCCGATGGCTTCTGCCCATTCAACTATATGGCTGGAAGTCACAGTACATGGCCCGTTGTAATGATAATTTATAATCTGTCGCCTTGGTTGGCTATGGACCAATCATACTTTATGATGCCTCTTCTTATCGACGGACCAAACTCACCGGGGAACAATATCGACGTCTATCTCCGACCTCTGATTGAGGAGCTGAAAACTTTGTTCATTGATGGTGTAGAGACATATGATTCAAACACAAATACAACCTTCATACTGCGTGCGGCTTTAATGTGGACAATTAATGACTTTCCTGCGTATGGAATGCTTTCAGGTTGGTCCGTACATGGTCACAAAGCATGTCCTCATTGCCATGAACACACAACATCAAAATTTTTGAATTTTAGCAGGAAGGTTTGTTATTGCGGCCATCGACGTTTTCTGCCTCCAGACCACCCCTATAGGTTAGACACGGTTCACTTTGATGGTCATCAGGAGCTTCTTGGGCCTCCATCCCCATTGTCCGGAGAGGACGTGACTGCTAAATGGGATGGTTACAATAACGTGACCTTCGGGATGGATCCGACGAGACAGGTCAAACCACAATATTGGAACAAGTTAAGCATTTTCTTCGAGCTTCCGTACTGGTCTACAAATTCAGTGCGTCATTGTCTGGACGTCATGCATATAGAGAAGGGAGTATCAGAGCACATACTTAACTTGCTTCTGTGTAAAGACGGGAAATCGAAAGACAACATGAATGCCCGGATGGATCTACAAGAGTGGGGAATAAGAAGTGAACTGCACCCTAAACCGGTAGCGGGTAAACCGGGCAAGTTTGTACTTCCCAATGCCGCTTATCATATGTCACAACCGGAGAAGAAAAGATTCCTGCAGGTGTTGCATGATTTGAAAGTCCCCACAGGCTTCTCAGGATCATTCAGCAAGAAAATAAAAATTGTGAAGGGCAAGATCGATGGGCTGAAAAGTCATGACCACCATGTTATCGTGGAGCACCTTCTTCCATTAGCCCTCAGGACTTCTCTCCCCGACTCGGTTGGTCTGGTAATCAACGACCTATGTTGTTTTTTCAGGGAGTTGTGTGCTAAAACACTGGAGGTTGCGACGCTGGATAAACTAGAAAATTCTATTGCGTTGATACTTTGCAAGTTTGAGCGTATTTTCCCACCGTCATTCTTCGATATCATAATACACTTGACGGTTCATCTTGCAACTGAGGCGAAATTAGCCGGATCGGTACAATATCGATGGATGTATCCCGTCGAGAGGTACGTTAAATTTTTCGTTTCGCGCAATTTATAAATTTATTTTTGTCATGTATGCCCGTGTTTATTTATTCAACATATTCTCATTAGGTACCTTTACACTCTTAAGAAGTATATACGCAATAAAAATCGACCAGAGGGTTCTATCATGCAAGGTTATCTTCTTGATGAAGCAACCACATTTTGTTCCCGCTATCTGGACGAGAACATTGAGACAAGGCTTAACCGACCACGAAGAATTCAAGACGGGCCATATGGTAAAGCCGAGTATAAGAGGGTAGACACTATGTTTATCAACAAGATATACCGGTTTATCTTGCTTAATTGCGTATGTCTTGAACAAATTAGAGAGTAAGTTCTTTTGGATTAATTGTTATATCTGTGTTTGTGTGTATGAAATGACATAATATTAATGTCACAATTATTTGTCGAAAACAGAACTCATTTTAACGAGGTACGTGAGGGGCATCCTGATTGGAACGAAGAGCGTTTGGAAAAATACCATCAGGATAATTTTTGTGATTGGGTCACAGAGCATGTAAGTTATTCGAATTACATTTTATTGCTATCGGTTTTAATCTAAACTTGTATCGTTATGTATTTATCGTAAAATTTGTTTTGTTAGATCCACGATCCGAACTTGTCTGCATCATTTGAGAGTGATTCAAGATGTTTAGCTCAATTTCCTAGTATGGAGGTTGCACATTACAAAGGATTTGGTGCCTTGGATACAAATTCGAAGTTAAGGACATAGAAACATCTAGAATCACTCAGAATAGTGGGATTGCGACGGTAGGATCGGACGGTGTGATTTACTATGGGTACTTAAATTGTATACTAGGCATCCACTATCCCGGACGATCAGAACCCTTTTATATATTCCACTGTACTTGGTACGATCCGCGAACCGATACAGACAGGTGGAGAAGCAGTCTTGGGACCTGGAAAGATGAATATGGATTGACCAGTGTGAACACACTTCGATTTTACGGTCAGGACGATCCGTTTATCTTTCCGAACCAAGCGTTCCAAGTATACTACTCACAGTGTTTGAAGCATCCGGGGTGGAGTGTTGTATGCCGATGGAAACCTAGAGATGTCTACGATGTCCCAGAATACGAGGACAACGATGAGGACGAAGAAGAGAGAAGGCTTAAAGTGCTCCGACCGTCTGTTTCGAAGGACGGGTTGTCTTCGACCGATCATGAAGTTACGTGGGTTAGAAATGACATCGACGATGAAATCCAAGTAGATATGTATGATGCGCCCACGAAACGAAAAAGGTTATCAGTAATGTTATATTATTACTTCACATTTTACGCTCTAGATCATATATAGTCAATACTTTTAATGATTGTCTAATGCGTCCACGAACCGTTTATCTAGATTTGATGACGATGTCGGGAGCAGCGAGGGGCGGCAGGAGCTCCAGCCGCGGCAGAGGCAGAGGCAGAGGCAGAGCGGTTCTGCCGCCCGGAGAGCTCCGTAGGGAGCTTCAGAGGGCCGGTCTTGCACCCAGATCGGAGACCCCTTCGGATGCCTCCTTCCGTGTTGATTTGGCCACACCTCCAGGTATACTGCACGCATATCCATTTTGAATGTAATATTACAGATATTCATGCATGTTTATGTAAAAATTACTTATATTGTCAATGTTTGATTGTCTAGTTGTTGGTGATGCGTCCACATCTGGGACAGAGGCCACCCCCGCTCCTCCAGGTATGTTTATATATCATATAGTGTATGTATATTGATTTAGAATGCTATATCATAAATATACACATTCCTTTTGCTCTTACTTAGCAATTTTTATTATTGTCTAGCTGTAGGTGGTGACACCACCGCACCTGCGGGTATGTTTATATGTCCTATAGTGCATGCATATTGATTTAGAACGTTATATTATTGATCTACACATTCTTTTTGCAATTACTTATAAAATCTATTTTTAATTGTCTGATTATAGGTGGTGCGTCCACACCTTCCACAGGGGCCACTCCTGCCGCTTCCATACCCTCCGCATCGTCTGCAGGTTAGTATGAATAAATTTAAAATATTTATTTATTTTACATATGCTCTATAGAATAAATATGAACTTCATGGAGATTTAGCGTCGATGTTTATTTTACAGTTGGAGGGGATGCGTCCGGGACCCCGGTTGTTCCTCACCGGAGGAACTATCGTCCCGCTCGTGCTGCTGCTCAGGCCCAGGCTCGTGCGCTATTCACCGGAGGTATATATCACACTTGAATTCTTAATACAACTGTCTTATTATTGATTGTCTTGATATTTCGTGCAGACGCAGGGCCTCTCCACCCCCAGAGGGGGACTCGAGGCCCGAATCAGTCCCATAGGCTGAGGCCTGATAGAGCTAGGGGGGAGGCAGCATTCCCCCTATTTTTTACCCTTGACTATCGCTATACCGGTCCTCATGCCGAGAGGTTCGGCCGGTATTTGGGGGACGAGAGCCGGATCGTGAAGAACTATCCACTTCACGTTGAGTGGGGCGAGCAGCACCAGCGCTCATTCGCCCTCTTCTTTGAACAGGCTCAGGTATGTATTAATATATATTTTCATTTGATCTATCCAATATATTTATTATTAACACTTGCAATCTAATAACAATGTTTTTTTTGTATTTTCAGTTGGATTACGATTTTCAGCCTGTAGCCGACCCTGATCACCCGGGGAGGGTGCTCGACCTTCATGCTCTGTACAATGGCCTGATGAAGAACATGCAGGCCAAGGTCCGATACAACAGGAATGAGCTGAAGGCCGACTGCTACTCCCTGTGGATAGCGACCCCCGAGGCAGAGAGAGCGGCCCTCCTATCTACTCCGGCGTTTGCGAGAGTCGACGTAGAGACATGGCCTATATTGTGCGCTTATTTCGACTCCGAACGCAAACGAGTATGTATTTTAAATTTAATTCATTATTTATGATATAATTTATTTCTTTGTGTTTCTTAATTAGAAAACTAAATGTTAATGCGTTGTGCAGAAACAGGCCGCTCAGAATACGGAGAACAGGAAGTCGGCGAAGAGGGGTCGCCCCACTTACACAGGTGGCTCGAGGAACATTACTCGAGCCATGGAGTTATCGGTAAATTAAGAGTTATTCTCTAATATTCTGCAATATTAAGAGTTATTCTCTAATATTTCTAATATTAAGAGTTACTTTCTAATATTGCAGACAGCTCGGACCGTGGCGTCAGGTGGTACACCGAGCGTGCTGTCCGCATATCTTGCCGTCCACGGCACCTCGACAGATCCCGCCACGGGCGAGCTTCGATGTCCCGACGTCGCTACCCAGGAGTACTGCGTAAGTGTTAATATTTTTTCTACCCAAATTTGAAATTTTAGTTTTGGAAGGTTCAAGTTTAAATTTTATACTTATACTTTACTGCTTAATGTGGGTGTAGTAGCGGGTGGTTGAGCAGGCCCAGGCCTCGGGGATCGATTTTACCGGACAGAACGATCCGAGGCTGCTGACCCCAGTTCTGGATGCCGCACACGGAGGGCACCACGGAGGTTGGGAGAGAGGCCAGGGATTGGGCCCTAGCAGGGCCCATATGAGGTTGGACTCCACCCCGGCGGTTACTTCCTCCGTCTCCAGTGGCCGGCATGTCCATCAGGAACTGGATAGCTTGAGGGCCACCGTTCAGGAGTTGAAGGAGATGCTGGTATGTATACTACTTTATAGTAAAATATCATTTCATATTATATACATATCAACATATCCATAATTAGTACGTAGCTTGAGCTTTTTTGGTTTTAGAATTAAGTTTGATTAATCATACATACATATGTAATTAAAATAAACAACGCTTTTCCAAACTAGATATCCAAACAGGGTTTCGAAATAACTTAATAATGAAACGAATTCGAATAATACACAGTTCTTACACGCTTCTTACACACGTTATGTCCAGACGCGACAGGGTAGATCGGCCGAGCCTCCACATGCATCTCCTTCGGCTGCGGCTCCGCAAGCCACTACATCGGCTGCGGTTCCGCAGACAGCTCCTGTAGCTCCACCGCCCACTCAGACTCCCGCAGCCGCGGCTCCGCAAGCGACTACCTCGACGGTGGCTGCGCAGACCACAACACCAGCTCCACATGCCGCTCAGACTCCCTTATTTGTAGCATTGGAGAGTGTATTTACCGAGGAGCAGGCGCGCGTTATTTTAACGTTATTCGGAGGTGGAGCTGGACCGAACTAGGGTAGCTTTTTGGTTCTTATTTTTTGAAACATGTATTTATTTATATCACATTGTACTACATTGTACTACATTATGAATACTGCAATATATGATTTGATTGATGTATATAGTATTGTGCACAGGGCGGGAAAAAATCTAGCAGCCCTTTTTAAAAAAAAAATACAGACAAAATGTACCTATGGATTAATCCGTAGGTATATATGTTGCCCCTACGGCGTTCTCCGTAGGGGCAAACTATCAGGAAACCTGATATTTTCCCACCTGATATCAGTGCAGGGTGTTGGGGGTGCCCCTACGGATATGTACGTAGGGGCCACTGTTTATCCCCTACGTATATAACCGTAGGGGCAAAATATCAGGTTCCCTGATATTTTCCCCCCGATCTCAGTGCAGTGTGTTGGGAGTGGCCCCTACGGATATATTTGTAGGGGCTACTTTATATCCCCTACGGCTGTATCCGTAGGGGACTTAATAGGACCTACGGGTATATCCGTAGGTATATACAATATATTCAAAAAAAAAAATTAAATATATGATTTTATTACCCCTACGGGGTACTCCGTAGGGGCTATAGCACCTACCGAGTTATCCGTAGGGGCATAAATTTATCCGTAGGGGCACGTTCAGGACCTCAACTTGCACCTGCGGCCTTTGCACCTACGGGGTCTTTTTTCGCCCCTACGTATATATCCGTAGGGGCAGTGGGTTGCCCCTACCGATAAATCCGTAGGGGCAAACCATATTTGTAGTAGTGCCAGCTTAACGTGTAATATCATATATGTTTTCTTGTTATCAAATAAAGGTTATGATTTCACGTTTGTAAGTGATGTTGATAACATCCACCTTAATCATAGTTTGATTGGGTCCGGTACACTTGATAACGGTATATATGTCTTAAACCAACTCTAAATTTTCAATGTCCAGAACACACTAAAAAGAAAGTCTCCAGATTTAAATAAAGCTTTCTTATGGCATTGTAGACTGGGTCACATCAATGAGAGAAGGTTGACTAAGTTACATAGAGAAGGATATTTGGACTCGTTCGAATATCAAACTTATGCCACTTGTCAATCTTGTCTCAAAGGAAAGATGACAAAGACTCCATTTACTGGACATGGAGTAAGAGAGAGCGAGCTCTTAGGACTCATACACAGTGATGTATGTGGTCCAATGTCTACACATGCAAGAGGTGGTTTTTCCTATTTCATTACTTTTACGGATGATTACTTAAGGTACGGATTCATTTATCTGATGAAACATAAATCCGAGGCTTTTGAGAAATTCCAAGAGTATAAGAATGAAGTAGAAAACCAAACCGGCAAAAGTATCAAGACACTAAGATCTGATCGAGGTGGTGAATACTTAAGTGCCGAGTTCCTAGGTTACCTAAAAGAGAAAGGAATTCTCTTTCAGCTTACTCCTCCATACACTCCACAGCATAACGGTGTATCGGAGAGACGGAATCGAACCCTACTGGATATGGTACGTTCTATGATGAGTAATGCTGAGTTACCGCAATCTTTCTGGGGTTATGCACTAGATTCAGAGGCATATCTTCTGAACAGGGCTCCTACCAAGACTGTGCCTACCACCCCATATCAGATGTGGAGTGGGAAAAAACCCCATCTTCAGCATATGAAGATATGGGGATGTCCAGCTTTTGTTAAAAAGCAGCATGCGGACAAGCTCGAGGCACGATCAGTACAGTGTAAGTTTGTGGGATATCCAAAGAACTCCAAGGGATATTATTTCTATTACGCAGAGGAACAAAAGGTTTTTGTTTCTCGTAATGCCCATTTTCTAGAACAGCAGTTTTTAGAAAAGGAAATAAGTGGGAGCGAAATAGAACTGGAAGAAATTCCAGAACCACAAACTACTACTGAAAGTTTGGTAGAACCAGTAGTTCAAGAAGAACATGACATTCCCGCACCCCTCCGTAGGAGTAGTAGGCTATCTCATCCGCCTGAGAGATACTACGGTTTTCTCATAGATGGGGATAGAGAGGATTGCATCATCGATGATGATGAACCTACTAGCTTCCAGCAGGCCATCCAGAGCGGCGACTCAGTACGATGGCTAGATTTAATGCGGACCGAAATGGAATCCATGTATACCAACAAAGTATGGACTTTGGACTTTGCTCCATATGGGGTAAAACCCATAGGATGCAAATGGATCTTCAAGAAAAAGATTGGTGTAGATGGACAGGTGGAAACCTATAAGGCTAGACTTGTGGCAAAGGGTTTTCTTCAAAGACCTGGTTTGGACTATGACGAAACTTTTTCTCCAGTGGCTATGCTCAAATCCATTCGGGTCCTTCTTGCTATTGCTGCCTTCCATGATTATGAAATCTGACAGATGGACGTAAAGACGGCTTTTCTGAATGGAAATTTAGAAGAGTGCGTCTATATGGATCAGCCAGAGGGTTTCAATCAGAGTGGGAGCAGCGGGAAAGTATGCAAGTTGCTTAAATCCATTTATGGATTAAAGCAAGTATCATGGAGTTGGAACATCTGTTTTGATGAAACAGTCAAAGAATATGACTTTATCAAAAATCCAGATGAACCATGTATATATAGTAAAGTTGTAGCAAGAACTGTCGTATTCCTCGTCTTGTACGTGGATGACATTCTATTGATAGGAAATGACATTCCTATGCTGCAATCTGTCAAAGGATTCTTGTCACACAGGTTCTCTATGAAAGACCTGGGTGATGCCTCTTACATTCTGGGGATCCGGATCTATCGTGATAGATCCAAGAAGATGTTGGGACTTTCGCGGTCCAGGTATATCGACACTGTACTGAAAAGATTCAGTATGGAAGATTCTAAGCGTGGTAATCTACCGGCTTGTCACGGAATCACCCTATCCAAAGAGATGTCTCCCAAGACTGATTTGGAAAGGGAACGCATGTCTATTATACCCTACGCTTCTGCGGTAGGCTCTATAATGTATGCGATGTTGTGCACCAGACCAGATGTAGCTTACGCACTGAGCGTAGTAAGCCGGTATCAGTCAGACCCAGGGGAGAAGCACTGGATAGCAGTAAAGAACATTCTCAAGTACCTGAGGAGGACTAAGGAGATGTTCTTGGTTTACGGCGGAAAAGACCTCAAAATGGAGGCCTTTGCTGATTCCGGCTTCCAGAGTGATAAGGACGATTCCCAGTCCATGTCAGGTTATGTCTTTACCCTCAATGGAGGGGCGTTGTGCTGGAAGAGTTCCAAGCAGGACACCGTTGCTGACTCGACGATGGAAGCGGAGTATATTGCTTCTTGCGATGCCGCAAAAGAAGCGGTCTGGATGAAGAAATTCCTAACAGAACTTCAGGTGGTTCCTACCATTGTTGATCCAATACCTCTGGATTGCGACAACAACGGAGCTATAGCTTTAGTGAAGGAACCAAGGTCCCATCAGAAGTCCAGACACATCTTAAGGCGGTATCACCTGATCAGGGAGATCATAGATCGTCGGGAGATCGAGGTTCGGAAAGTTGCTACTGAAGAGAACATTGTTGATCCATTCATGAAGGCCCTACCTCAGATTCAGTTCGAGAGGCTTCTCGAGATCATCGGTCTTCGATATGCCAGTACATGGCCCTAGTGCAAGTGGGAGATTGTTAGTGTATATGCCCTAGGGGCCATTATTGTATCATACTAGTTTGTATATTACTTAATGGAAGCTTGGGATATTCACATGTATATAACAGTCTTGCTAAACATAGTAGTATGCTACTTGGTTTTTCTATCTTAATATGTGAGTATACGTATTGATAGAGCTCTTAGGATCTTACTTGACTACCAGCGTTGTGATGGCAGTCACACTAGTGGGGGCTGGGTAGTCTACAAGCACATCCTTTTTCAGGTCCCTAGTCGTTGGATTATCAAGACAGGGCATCGATACTCCGGAGTAGACTAGTGTGTACGTTTCTCATCCCAGTTGGGGAGATGGTCTGTCTGACAGCCGTCAGTACGTCGTACTGGAGATAGTATGCAGGTGCTCGTTAGGTTACGGGTACACCGGACAGGACTCACGGGGAACTGTTAGTTGGTATTATACCCATCGTCAGTTAACAGTTCCCAGGTGACATGAGTACAGCATAGTCCGAAGACTTGACACTGCTACTTCGGCTCGAGTGTGTCCCACTGTTCTTAGATTGCTACCCTACCACGGCTCAATGGAGTCGTGCAAACAGGTAGCAGTTGGGTGCAGTCCCGAGCACTTGGAGGCAGTGGCGGTTAGAAACGATTCGTCTCTCCCGGTATTGGGAGTTGATATCGCGCTGTGTCAAAGAGCCATTACGCAAAGTCCCTGGCCAGGGCAAGCGAGATTTACTGGTAGGTTCCAGTTGTTTTCTCAGGGTGTAATAGGCTGCGCTCCGACACGACTTATACCGCTATTAGAGGACTGACGCTTGCCGCCCCCTAGTCCCGATATGCGATAGTCTTAGACGAACAGACCGGACTGTACGGAGATTGTCACATCAGACTCAGTAGTTGTTCGGATGGGTTTCCTCATCGGCCTACTTATCGACATCTACCTGGGGACCGTTACGTACAGCTAGTGCCGGTTGCGGTCTGTGGTTAAACCCACTGCCAACGTAGTAGTCGAGTCTTTAGAGTCCCACACAGAGAGTTTCCCTACTCCAGGCGAAACGATATAGAGGTCGTATGGTTTTACGACAAGGGTTCGGACGCATACGTGTGTTTACGCACGTACGACATCCGGACAGTTTTTACTAGCCGGCTTTGGTTTAAGCCAGTTTCTAGTATCCGGTTATTGGATTTATACAGTCTAAAGTTTTTCCGTGTTTTCACGGATAGGAGGGGCGTTCTCGTAATTTCGCGAGAAGCTTCTAGAAGATGGTGACTTGAGGGTTAAGGTGGCATATGCATTAAATGAGATTAGTGACTCATTTGTGTGATTCATCCATGTCATTAATGCATCATAAATGCTTAATGACTCATGGAGATGAATCACCCATTTGTATTTATGAAGCATGGTTGTTAAATCCTTTATTTTCTTTTATGGATAATTAATAATGCTTCATATATATTATGATAGATCATTATCTCATTATATTCTCATGCTCACTTTCTCTCTCTTCAAGCTCTCTCTCTTCAAACCCTAATCCTCCCCTCTCATGTGTTGTGACCATGGATTAAATTAGACTACTTAATCCATAACCATTCTCTATATCACCTAGGTTACTTAGATTAGCAATTTAAGAAACCTAGTTACCTCAAGTTAGAGGTGAAGCTTGAAGTAAAGCTCTCGGGTGGATCATCTACTACATAGAGAAGGCCGGAGAGGACGTGGAGAACGAAAAGACTAAGGACACGGTTCATCAGGTATAATCACTTTTCACAGTAGTTGTTAACTTCTATGATTCTTGTTAGTTATAGTTTAGCAAAGATTCTCGGTTAGTCGATGTTTATGCAAAGAACAAGATCGTTTTTCAATTTTCCGCCTCCCCACAAGTCGTGGGGTGTTGTACATCGACTTACAGTACTCATCATAGAGGGCACCATATCACATAGGGTATGATTGCTCCGCCCCGCTACACCGAGGTGCTGTGGTGTATACGGAGGAGTAATGCTGCGAGAGAATCTCATTCTCTTTTAGAATAGTCCAGGAATCTCCGTGCTCAAGTATTCTCCTCCTTGATCTCATCAAAAGACCTAATAATTATACCCATTTTTAGTTCTCTGCTCCTAACTCATATTCATTGAATATCTCAAAAGTTTCGGGCTTGTGTTTCAACAGGAACATATGTCTGAATCTTGAGAGATCATCAGTGAATCTAATGAAGTATAAAGAACTAGTCCTGGCATTTATAGACAGGGGACTTTCATACATCAGCATGTATCAAACCCAAGAGTTCACTAACTCTTTCTCTGTTTCCAATAAACGGAGTTGTGTTCATCTTATCTCTGTGACATGACCGGCAAGTTTCACAAGATGTAAATTCAAACCCTTTTAAATATGCATCTATATGTAACTTCAGCTTGTCGGGTCGCATTGATATGACCTAGTCTACAATGCCTCAAGAACGATTCATTCATTTCTGAACTCTTCCTCTTGTGTGTGTTCTGTACATTAAGAACTGTTGTTTGATTTAGAACGTCTATGCTTTTAGATAACGTGCTTAATCCGATCAACTCTTGATATAGGAAATGTTCAAAACATTATCCAACAATACAAAATTATATCCTTCTTTACTAATAAAAAGACTTATATGATATTGTATATCAGGTTCGGTATCTAATAACATTCGTTCAGAATCAATGTATTTTTTAAACAGGGTCATAACTACCTACAGACTTGCTCCAACACTTGCACCGTTTCTATCTCATGAAATTTATCACCCGTTCTCAGTTCTCTACCTATCTGTAGCCCATGTAACAAATTACATATCTGGGATCCTAATCCGGTATCTCATACTCAGGACGTAAAGGATACTGAGAAACAGTTCTCGGTAATGAACATACCTGAAGAAGATGCATCAGCATGCACTTTCTTCGTTTGGGAGGCACGGGAATTCTGGTAATCCCCTATTTCCTGCTCTGTCTTATAACATTTATAAGTTGGAGCGGGACCAATGATCAGCCGAAAATAATGTATTTTTAACACGTCAATTTCCCTATCATTTGCATTCATCTAAAGGTATTCATGTTAAGTATAGCACATATTAGCAAAACACCCGTAAAATACCGAATTACTTGTGCTATACCTTAAAACTGACATTTCGAGGGAAATTGAGTGTTTATCATGGCATCGCATCATCCTTGTACAGCGCAACACTTGTTTCAAAGATCTGTGCAGGAAATTCCAGGAACCGAGTCAAAATTGTCAAAGTGCTGATAAAAGATGCGCCAAGTCTAAGATTTAAGATCTGGCAGTAAACTAAAGGGAATTATAAGATTACATATATCAGATAAAGTCCCATAAGTCAGTACAAAGCAACACCAGAATTCCCATGCACTGAGGCCTCCATAGTGCCGCGGATCCGTGGCCAAAAGGCCCTTGGCGCCGCAGATGCGCGGTGGAACTGCCACGTCATCACTTCTTCTGAGCTGCAGAATACTTCTCTCAGTACCGACACCTCAGCAAGCTATGGCAATTTCCAGAATTCTCCAGAGTCTTCTGCCAGATCAGCAAGCTCCTTGTTCAAACTAAACTTCCAAAGCAAGCTTCCCCCTTAACTACCTCAAAGCCTAGAAGCTTCTCCCTAACCTCCAAGCTTAAGAAGGAAGCTAAAGCCTAACTAACTACCTCTAGAGGCTTCTACCTAACTACCTAGCTTACAAGGGAAGCTACCTTAAACCAAGCTTACAAAGGAAGCTAATCATTCTTAAGGCTATAAAAGGGACCCTAGGCTTCACTGCTAAAGGTTGTTGAGAGTTGTTCATTCTATCACCTCTTCCACCCAAAAATTGAGTGACACAACTTGTGCCTCAAAACCCTAATCCAATCAAAAAGCCAAAGTTCAAGATCTTCGAGTTCAATCAAAGCAAGAAGCCTTCGATCCTTTAGAAAGCAACGCCGGACTTCATCGGAGCAAGTGATCCAAGGAGATCCGCGACTCAAGGAGCCGAGCGAAGCCAAAATCGACGATCAAGTTCCTTACTCTTATAGATTTCGAGAGATTTGTAACGAAATTGTTGATAAATAAAGGTGACAATTCTTTTATTTTGCTTATCTTTTTAATTCAAGCATTATGATTCAATCTAGATTCTTGAATGTGTTCTTTGTAATAATGCTTGAGTAAAACTCCGCTCGTGGAGGAGTCGAGAGAATCAATAGATGATGATGTTGACAAATCTTGAAACGATTCTTAAGTCCTACAATGTTTGTAAATTCTTGAAAATCGAATGATCGACGATCTAGTTTCAATGCGAAATGCTTTCTTGATTATTTTAGCTCGGAACTAGAGATCGACGATTGATTATTTGATTTACTAGAAGCTAGCTTGTGAATGAGATTCATCGAAAGGACAAAGGATGAGATGAGGAAACCCTAGTTTCTTTGCAAGATCCTTAAATCTCGATAAATCGTCATCGATCTAGCATCAATTCATTAATGGATAAGAAAACGTAATCGCTAGTCTTCGTCACGTCTATAGATTTAATCGACTCCTACGATCTTCACTTCAATTCTTGAAACTTAAATCGATTGGAATTCTCTCAATTCTTGATTCTTGATTTTAATGTTTTCTTGATTTTAGATTAGATCTAGACAATTCTTGAATTCATTATACAAATCTTGAATTGAATTGTTCTTTCTTTTCTTTTCTTTAAATTTTCGATTCATCTAATTCGAAATACGAACGGATTACACTTTCCATGTAGACGATGCACACTTACTAACGCGCTACAAATCAACACCGTTATTGATTGCGGTCAAATATTTTTGGTTGTGATTTCTACACACTTTCTAACATACACACCGAGAATTCGTATCAATCAAATGGCGCCGTTGCCGGGGATAGTACGCTAATTCATTCGTTTTTTGAAATTTGAGTTGAAAAGTTTATTCCATCATAATTTTTAGATCAAAATTCACGCAAAACACTAAACGATTTGTTGTGATTTGTTGCGAGGAAATCTGGAAGCTGTGGAGAAAGTGAAATTGTTTTCATAATATTGCAGAGGACTCAGGGGCTGAACAGAAGCTCTCTGTAAAATTGTTGTGCAGTGAACAGTTCAACTTACCGCAGATCCGCGGTTTAAGGAAGCTATTGCGGCGGAACCGCGGTTGAACAGAAGCATCTCTGTACTATTTTCTCTCAGGTCCTTTCTTACTTTCTTATCTCCTTCTCTGTCTGCTCCAATAACAATTTTGCTGCAGGTTTCTTTGCAAAAATTCGTTGCGCCGCAAAAAGGAATAAAAATTGTGCGTGTTTTGATTTTTGGTTGTTTGCATATTAATACGGAATTTAAGGGGCATGGCCAAATTCAGATTAGGTGGGGAGTTCATTATCCTTCCTAAGCCCCGAAAATCACAAACTTGCATCCGCATTACCCTCATTAACTAAAAAAGATTTAGACATGACTCTAAGGACCGTCGCGCACACTTAAGACAAGAGAAGACCATGGGTAATTCATTGCTTATCCGCGTCTCTTTTGTGGTGTCTAAGGTAAGTGTGTCTAAGGCAAGTGGTTACTTAATTAGGCCCACTACTTACGTAGTGGAGAACCTCTAACTTACCTGGAACTTACCTGGCCACAGGAGAGACAAAGAGGCAGTGGAGGATTGATCCTGCGACTTGTCTTTTGGCAGTTAGGAGGGTCTAGAGCCTTGACTTAGGTGACCACTAGACTTAGGGTTGCTTGTTGCATTTGTTGTGATTTGCATCATTTTTTTTCAAAAATCCGTATATTTTTCAAAACAAACACCAATCACATCATTTTCTCTAATTATATCAACGCTGCCACTTGTACTAAACCCTTTAGTGCAAGATAGGCTGGACAGGGGATTCTAGTGCCCGTTTAGTCCGCGTTCCTCCGATCGACTCCGAAGTCGGTATTTCTACATTTACTTCTTCTTTACCCACCACCACACCCACATCGATGGATCCTTCTCCATCGAACTTCTTTACCACTAATCTGCCGCCGTCTGTAGGTGCACAGAATCCACCCTGCATCTCTCTCCAAGAGAGGTGCTATCCTATGCGAGGTCCTCTTTCGACCTGCTTATCCATTACACCAGCCAACGGGGATAATTTTGAGATTAAACCCCAATACATCAACCTTCTACCCAAATACCACGGTCTCGAGACAGAAGACGCATATGTATTTATTACCAAATTTGAAAATGTATGCGCAATGGTGGGTACCTCACAGCTTTCTGTGAATGCTATGCGTCTACGTCTTCTTCCATTTACCTTGTGCGATATAGCCGAGAATTGGCCGTATAACACTACCGCACATTCCATTACGAATTGGGAAGAATTCGTTGCAGCATTCCTTAAGAAATTCTACCCTAATCACAAGACAGCTCGAGTCCGTAGCGAAATAAATCAATTCACCCAGCTTCTAACTGAACCATTTTCAAAATGTCTTGACCGCTTCAAGGATCTATTGGTTCAATTTCCACATCACGGAATCCCTAGATGGGAACTGTGCTGAATCTCATAGGAGGGCAGTAACCCTACCACTAAACAGAGCCTTGAAAACATGTGTCAAGGCAATTTTATGACCAAAGACGATGGGGAAGCTTGGAAATACATAGAAGATTTCGTTGAAAAATCTTTACAGTGGGAGAGTCAATCGTTTAGGGGTGGCAATAACCAATCGGATGTTTCCATAGGAGTTAGAGCTGAAATTTTAGCTTTACACAAGAAATTCGACACTATGGAAAATAAATTTTTAGCTGCCGCCCTAAATCAAATGTCACTCTCCAAAACTGTATGTGGATGCTGTTCTGATCCTTCTTACTTGATGGAAGAATGTCTATTGAATTCTCCGTTTCAAGGTCAAGAGCATACTAATGCCGCTTTTCAAAGACCTAGAAATGATCCATATTCTTCCATATACAATCCGGGTTGGAGGAATCACCCTAACTTCGCTTGGAACCAACAACAAAATCAAAACACGGTTCTAAACCAAAACAATTTCTAAAGGGCTCTTCCACCACAACAGAAACCACTTCCACTCACTCAGCACCCCTACCAGTCACAAAATTTTCAAAACCAGGTCAACACTCCTGCACCCTCTAATCCTTTGCAGTTGACCTGTTCTGACGAGTTCTCTGCATTCACACAAGCCATGAAGTCACTCTTGTCAAATTTCATGGAAGTGTCGGCTGAGGTTAGATCTTCCGTCGGTGAGATAAAGAAAAACTCAGCGTCCCAAGCTGAGAGTATCAGATCGATGGAAGCAGAAATTGCACGACTAAAAGCCGAAATGAGTGCGAGAGAAAAAGGGAAACTTCCGTCTCAACCCCTACCGAATCCTGGGCATTACAATGTAAATGCCATCACAACGTTGAGATCAGGAAGAGTGCTGAATAATCATGTTGGGGAAGAGATTGATGATACTGAAAGATCTATCAATAACACCCCAGCTGAGACATTTCCTCATACACACACTTCTACTTCTGATCCTTGTTCTTCTACCCTACCGCCTTCTCACGAGCCTATTCTCCGTTTCCTACAAGACTCGTTACCTCAGCAACCCTCTTCTAGTCCACCACAGACGATCCCCACTCCTATTCTGGGATCACGTCTACACCCACCACCTTCTCCTATGATAGACCCAGCGCTTATTGCTAAAGCTCCTTATCCGAATCGATTAAGGGATAACAAATCGAGTCCACATATGGAGAAGATTATGGAAATATTCAGACAGGTTAACATCAACATCCCTCTCCTAGATGCTATTCAACAAGTTCCCGCTTATGCGAAAATTCTTAAAGACTTGTGCACTAGGAAGAGGAAGACTCAAGTGCCAAAGAAGGTCTTCATGTCTAATAATGTTAGCACTGCTTTTATCCCACAGCTACCAAAGAAACGTAAGGACCCAGGATGTCCTACGATATCGATTTCCATTAGGGGTAAAAACATCAACCGTGCTCTTCTTGACCTTGGCACAAGTGTTAACCTGCTTCCATATTCTGTTTATGAGCAGCTAGGGATTGGAGAGTTGAAACCAGCTCACTGCACTCTCCAAATGGCAGACCGTTCAATCACCAAACCTAGGGATGAACTAGAGGATGTGTTGATAAAAGTCGGGGAATTTGTATTCCCTGTAGACTTCATTGTTCTCGATACACAACCTGTAGCAAACCCACGGAGTCAAATTCCGGTGATTTTGGGTCGACCATTCCTTGCCACTTCCAATGCTGTCATTAACTGTAGAAACGGTTCAATGAACTTATCCTTTGGAAATATGACAATTGAACTGAACATCTACAAAATTGGAAGTCAGCCATCTGAACCCTCTGCTCATATACTTGATGTGTGCTCTGTCCACGAGATTGCTCCCGAAAGTTGCAGAGTTGATGAACTTTGCTTTGAAGATCTCGACGAGACTACCACATCAATGTTTGATCTTACACATCTTAGCGAGGACACATTTTCCACGCTCGAGTCCGACACTCCTGACTCATCACCATCCGAGTCTGTATCTTATGCAGGCTATGAGCTTCTTTGTGACTCCGAAAATCATTCGATGATCCCACCTTCTATTATTTCTCCGCCAGCATTAGATCTCAAACTTTTACGTTCTCATCTTAAATATGCATATTTAGGTGAGAATGAGTCTTTACCGGTTATCATATCCGCTTCTCTAGCATCAGAGCAAGATAATGCACTTTTGACGGTACTGAGATCTAATAGGCAGGCGTTTGGTTGGACCATGGCGGACATCAAAGGGATTAGTCTCTTGAGTGTAAAACATCATATACACTTGATGGATGATGCCAAACCAACCCGAGAACCACAGAGACGGTTGAACCCCGTCATGAAGGATGCGGTGAAGAAAGAGATCGTCAAATGCTTAGACAATGGTATTATTTACCCAATCTCCGATAGCCAATGGGTGAGTCCAATCCATGTCGTCCCTAAGAAATCTGGCATCACTGTTATTACCAATAAGGCAAATGAGTTAATTCAGACACGCGCCCAAACTGGGTGGCGTGTATGTATTGATTATAGAAAACTCAATGTCGTTACGAGGAAAGACCACTTTCCTCTAGCTTTCATTGATCAGATGCTGGAACGCTTAGCTGGACGTGAGTATTATTGCTTTATGGATGGATACTCCGGCAATAATCAGGTCCCCATTGCCAAAAAGGATCAAGATAAAACCATATTTACTTGTCTTTTTGGTACCTTTGCTTATAGTCGCATGCCCTTTGGATTATGCAATGCTTTCGCTACATTTCAGCGGTGTATGATGGGGATATTCTCGGACATGGTCGAGAATTTTTTGGAGATTTTTATGGACGATTTCTCGATTTTCGGAGACTCTTTTTCTAACTGCCTATCGAATCTTGACGCAGTTCTTACTCGTTGCAAAGAGAAGAACTTAACCTTGAATTGGGAAAAATGCCATTTCATGGTCCAAGAGGGAATTGTGCTTGGACATGTTATTTCACGGAAAGGCATTGAGGTTGACAGAGCTAAGATAGATGTCATTCAAAACCTTCCTCATCCCAAAAGCGTCAAGGATATCCGATCATTTCTTGGCCATGCGGGCTTTTATAGGAGATTCATTAAGAATTTTAGCAAAATTGCTAGGCCTTTAACTCTTCTCTTGGCCAAGGATACGACCTTCTATTTTGACTCGGATTGTGAGGCAGCATTCGACTCACTTAAACACTCCCTCACTACAGCCCCCGTTCTATCGTCTCCATATTGGGACCACCATTTTGAGCTTATGTGTGATGCATCAGATTTTGCAGTTGGTGCAGTCTTAGGACAGCATATTGAAAAGATGCCACACGTGATCTATTACGCAAGTAAGACCCTGAACGATGCTTAAATTAACTATACAACTACCGAAAAAGAACTTTTGGCAGTTGTATTTGCATTAGAAAAATTCAGGCCTTACTTGATTGGCTCACCAATAGTTGTGTACACTGATCACTCCGTCTTGAAACATCTTTTGGCAAAGAAGGATGGTAAAGGTAGGCTAATACGTTGGACCCTTCTATTACAAGAATTTGATCTTGTTATCAAAGATAAGAAAGGATCTGAAAACGTTGTAGCCGATCATCTTTCATGCATCTCTTTTTCACCTGTGACCCTGCCGATCAATGATTCGTTTCCAGACGAACAACTCTTGAACGTATCCGATGAACCATGGTTCAGGGATATTGTGAACTATCTTGTCACGGGACTTATCCCCAGTGAATGGTCAAAACAGGACAAACATCGTTTTCTATCCCAAGTAAAACACTTTTACTGGGATGAACCATATCTGTTTAAGTATTGTCCTGACCAGATCATTCGCCGGTGTGTCCCAAATGAGGAATTCAAGAGTGTTCTATCTTTTAGTCATGATCAGGCATGTGGGGGTCATTTCGGTCCTAAAAAGACGGCGGAGAAGGTTTTGCAATGCGGTTTTTATTGGCCGACCTTGTTCAAAGACGCATTTGATCATTGCAAAACCTGTACACAGTGTCAACACACGTGTAGGATTTCCCGGAGAAATGAGATGCCACAGCAACCCATCTTAGTGGTTGAAATTTTCGATGTTTGGGGCATTGACTTTATGGGTCCCTTTCCCAACTCCTTTGGGAATCTGTACATACTGCTTGCGGTTGATTACGTCTCAAAGTAGGTTGAAGCTATTCCTTGTCGCATTAATGACAAGAAGGTTGTCATTAGGTTCTTAAAAGAAAACATCTTTTCGCAAGTTGGACACCCACGCGCTATTATTAGCGATAACGGACACATTTCTGCAACAAATCTTTCGAGACTTTGATGCGGAAATACGCAATCAACCATAAACTTTCCACACCCTATCATCCCCAAACGAGCGGGCAGGCTGAAATTTCGAATAGACAGATCAAACAAATCCTGAAGAAGACTGTTGCGAAGAATAGAAAATATTGGTCAACCAAATTAACGGATGCTCTTTGGGCATTCCGAACTGCATATAAAACCGATCTAGGGATGTCTCCTTATAGGTTAGTGTTTGGGAAGGCTTGTCACTTGCCAGTCGAGATTGAGCACAAAGCAATGTGGGTTATTAAAGAAATCAACTTTGACTTAAATCAAGCCTGCAACTTTCGGAAGCTGCAATTAAATGAGCTAAGCGAACTCCGCGATGAAGCTTATGATAACGCTGTAATCGTAAAGAATCGGACTAAGGTATTTCACGATAAAAGCATTTTGAGGAAAACGTTTACACCTGGTCAACAAGTCCTTGTTTATGATTCACGACTACACCTTCACGCGGGTAAGCTACGATCTCGGTGGAAGGGACCTTTTATTGTGCGGTCTGTATACCCGCACGGGGCAGTTGAGGTAGAAAATATTAAAAACGACATATTTTTCAAAGTGAATGGACATAGACTAAAACCATATTTTTCCACTGACCCCACGGAGGAGCTCCTATTCTTACAGGAGCCATTTTATCTTGATTAAAATTCCTCCGTCTCACCTCCATGTCCTGTAAATTACTACATCATCTTTTGAATGGAAGTGAGTGAAAAGAATAAGTTTGGGGGAGGATCTTCAATTAAAAATTTTGTCCCCGATAATAAATTTCCTCCCAGGCTTACAGGTTTTTGTAGATATAGCGATTGGAAACAGTGAGGACACTGTTGAAAACAAGTTTGGGGGAGGTTTGTGCTTATTTTTCGCATCATTTGCATATCATTTTGCATAAGCACAAAACATTTTTGGAAAACCTATAAAAATTTATATAAAAAAATTCAAAAGATGAAAATATTTAATATTTAATATTTAATTTTGTACATAAATAAGATAATAAAAGATTAGATAGTGAAAAATTACATCCAAGAGATTGGAAAAATTTAAGAAAACCAAGAAAATTAGAAGTTTTCTTAAACGAACTAGTAATAAGTAGTTATGAGCCGTTGTCCCAAGGGTTAGTAAGATGAAGGAAGTCACTAATCTGAGGATAAAAATAATTCTGAAAAATAGTTCCTATTCTGGAAGCCAAACATTTTGAACGTTGATACCCTACTATTCGCACTTACACACGTCTTGAAACACGGGATAGTAGAGGATACCTTGAAATGCTCTTGTCTAAAAGCCGATGTATGAAGGAAATAAAAAATATATGAATAAAATATAAAATGGTGAAGAAAAAAATGAACACTGGTTTTGTTATCACCAAGGCAGCAATAAAAGAATATAGCGAGGGTGCATCTTCATCTAGTGCCATAGACCAATTGGTCTGGGAGTCACTGCTAAGCCTTAGATGGTGCAAGACGAGGAATACACCTAATAAGCGATCACATGAGTAATCGGTCGGTTAGTACCTCAAGAAGTATTAACGATCGCATGAAAGTGTGTGAGCAAATTCATCTAAATATTCATTAATTAAAAAGTACAGAGGCAGATGGACAAGAGTATGATAGCTTGAATTGAATTCTCCGGGTGTAGGGATGTATATTACACACACGTAGGGTTATATGATCGATGTTTGGAAGAAAGATAGGAATGAAGAATAAAGACGATGTTTTATTGAGGGATGATGTGATTTCTAACATTTTTTCATGACTATTAAGATAGGGCTCATGACAACCAAAAAGCTAGCATAGTTGGAAACCCTAATTTTCAAAGTTTTTCTTTTACAATTCTTTTCTTTAAATGTAATATTCATGGTCTTCCTTTTATTATTGGATTTTGTAGGTGCAATCCACTGAAAACCCTCAGGAGACAACACTCCTCCTACTAGGGACACCTAGAGGTTTAAAGGCTTGTTGCACGTGCTCAGTGCAATCGTGTTGCCAACGAAAGTGTGCTAGTTAGTTTTTCTCTTTCTTTATTTTCTCTTTCTCTTTTTAATAAAACAATTCGCTCGAGACGACCGAAAATAAGTTTGGGGGAATTTGATCAGTTGAAAATAATGTATTTTTAACACGTCAATTTCCCTATCATTTGCATTCATCTAAAGTTATTCAGGTTAAGTATAGCACATATTAGCAAAACACCCGTAAAATACCGAATTACTTGTGCTATACCTTAAAACTGACATTTTGAGGGAAATTGAGTGTTATTATGGCATCGCATCATCCTTGTATAGCGCAACACTTGTTTCAAAGATCTGTGCAGGAAATTCCAGGAACCGAGCCAAAATTGTCAAAGTGCTGATAAAAGATGCGCCAAGTCTAAGATTTAAGATCTGGCAATAAACTAAAGGGAATTATAAGATTACATATATCAGATAAAGGCCCATAAGTCAGTACAAAGCAACACCAGAATTCCCATGCACTGAGGCCTCCATTGTGTCGCGGATCCGTGGCCAAAAAGCCCTTGGCGCCGCGGATGCGCGGTGGAACTGCCACGTCATCACTTCTTCTGAGATGCAGAATACTTCTCTTAGTACCGACACCTCAGCAAGCTATGACAATTTCCAGAATTCTCCAGAGTTTTCTACCAGATCAGCAAGCTCCTTGTTCAAACTAAACTTCCAAGCTTCCAAAGAAAGCTTCCCCCTTAACTACCTTAAAGCCTAGAAGCTTTTCCCTAACCTCCAATCTTAAGAAGGAAGCTAAAGCCTAACTAACTACTTCTAGAGGCTTCTACTTAACTACCTAGCTTACAAGGGAAGCTAACCTAAACCAAGCTTAGAAAGGAAGCTAATCATTCTTAAGGCTATAAAAAGGACCCTAGGCTTCACTTCTAAAGGTTGTTGAAAGTTGTTCATTCTATCACCTCTTCCACCCACAAATTGAGTGACACAACTTGTGCCTCAAAACCCTAATCCTAATCCAATCAAAAAGCCAAAGTTCAAGATCGTCGAGTTCAATCAAAGCAAGAAGCCTTCGATCCTTTAGAAAGCAACGCCGGACTTCATCGGAGCAAGTGATCCAAGGAGATCCGCGACTCAAGGAGCTGAGCGAAGCCAAAATCGACGATCGAGTTCCTTACTCTTGTAGATTTCGAGAGATTTGTAACGAAATTGTTGATAAATAAAGGTGACAATTCTTTTATCTGGCTTATCTTTTTAATTCAAGCATTATGATTCAATCTATATTCTTAAATGTGTTCTTTGTGATAATGCTTGAGTAAAACTCCGCTGGTGGAGGAGTCGAGAGAATCAGTAGATGATGATGTTGAGAAATCTTGAAACGATTCTTAAGTCCTACAATGTTTGTTAATTCTTGAAAATCGAATGATCGACGATCTAGTTTCAATGCGAAATGCTTTCTTGATTATTTTTGCTCGGAACTAGAGATCAACGATCGATTATTTGATTTACTAGAAGCTAGCTTATGAATGAGATTCATCGAAAGGACAAAGGATGAGATGAGGAAACCCTAGTTTCTTCGTAAGATCCTTAAACCTCGATAAATAGTCATCGATCTAGCATCAATTCATTAATGGATAAGAAAACATAATCGCTAGTCTTCGTCACGTCTATAGATTTAATCGACTCCTATGAGCTTCACTTCAATTCTTGAAACTTAAATCGATTGGAATTCTCTCAATTCTTGATTCTTGATTTTAATGTTTTCTTGATTTTAGATTAGATCTAGATGATTCTTGAATTCATTTTACAAATCTTGAATTGAATTGTTCTTTCTTTTTTTTCCTTTAAATTTTCAATTCATCTAATTCGAAATACGAACGGATTACACTTTCCCTGTTGACGATCCGCACTTACTAACGCGCTACAAATCAACACCGTTATTGATTGCGGTCAAATATTTTTGGTTGTGATTTCTACACACTTTATAACATACACACCGAGAATTCGTATCAATCAACCAACGTTCCTTAGCGCAGTATAACAAGTGGGTTCGGTCAATATATCCGTATTATTATCTTGATTAAGGCGTGACATAGTCATAACCAGGAGTGAGAGAGAAGAAAACACTCAGCGTGCGCTTTTACAAGATTAGATTGGTTATCAATATATCTAATCAGGATGTCTCCCACTGTTTTAGTCAAATCTTCCTTCAAACCCTAAAAGGAAAGACTAGCCGGGATTAATTACACTATACAAGTTCGCCAATCTTTCAGCCAAGCCAGTGTCGGTACTTTGAAGGAGGTTCCCCGTGCTTTCGTACGGACCTAATTAAAGTAAACCTCGTTTTCCCAAGGGCGTAACCCCGTTAACACCTTTCTAGACACCTACTTGATCGGCTCATTGTAATGTGTAAAACTCTTCCAGGAGTAACTCTTACTCGCAGCGGGTATCGGGATCCAACTATCTCATAGAAGGTATGCAATCTCATTGCAAATTTCAACTCTTGAAATTCCCAATAATATTTTACCCCTAGCACTTATGACCTTAACTAAGGTCAACATATCATAAGCACTAGTCAAGTTCTACCCGTCATTTCATGATTAATCAGACCCATCCTACATGACCCTCAACTATGGTCGACATAATCATATGAATGTCCTAACTAATCACATCATATGCTGTATAGGAAGATATCACTTAGCTACCGTACACTACGCCTCAACTAAAGTTGACATACGCAGCACGAATACTAAGTACTCTACTTCCTAAAATGACGGAGGGCTACGACAGGTTTTTAAGAAAACCTTTTGCGTAATAAACTTGATATCGTTGTAGAATCGAGTGATTTTAAATGGAGTGTTTTGAGGCCTTTTCTAGTTTCGCTAAAGAGGTCACTCCCGGTGAAGGGATCGTCGGCTCTTTCTTCATCAAATAAGGTGCATGATATTTCACAAATACCACTATGCGAAGCAAAAACTATAGAAGCAATCAAAAGATAAACCGAGTATGCAGCATCTGCTAGTTTCGCTAAAGAGGTCACTCCCGGTGAAGGGATCTCGGCTCTTTCCTTATCGAATAAGGTGATGGATGTTCTACAAGGAACACCGCTATGCAAAGCAAGAACTAGAGCTACCTGTTTTTAAACAAGTTTCTACAACATCTTTAGGTTTCTTTTATTTCATTAATCTCTTTAATGAAGTCCCATTTTATTATGCTTCACAAGCATCACATTTGAAACGAAATCTGCAATATAACATATATCTCATATATATAATATAAACATTCGTCTCAGGCAGTAATATGATCTCATCACAGAACATTGCAGCAGAAGAACATATATGAAATATTGGGTATACTAGGACGTCCGTGTTTTTTATACGAGCCAGTATAAAACACGGATTCCACGGTCGCGATGAATAGCCAAACCCACATCCCTAGACCCCTACGAGAGCGGCAAGCAACACTGCCAATTCTAGGGTTAGGAGACCCGGTCTCGACTCCTCGAGATGGTCTCCCACTGGACCCTAGAACCCGGTTACTTGTGCGCCCCGCCTTGGGTCTACCTAATGCGGAAAAGTAAATAATATACAATGGTTACATCATCCTCAGCCCGGAAGTGCCCCAATAAAAGAATATTACATACAAATGAATTTTACATGAATGAAAATAAAAAATTCTCATCTTACATAAAACCCCTGGCTATTCAAAACGCGACGATCCAATATAACATATCACAGCAACACATAATATCTCATATCATCAACGTAAGCAAGTATGCGTATCCCGATTGTCGTTGATGTATAGCAACGAAGACGGCGATACACCACATACTACGCTTACGGTCACAGAAAAGAAAGTTTAAAACTATAACAGTTGGAATCCGCAACCTCCTTAGACATCGCATGCCTAACCAAATGAATTCCTTAGACATCGCATGCCTAACAATTATAAACCCCGCATTTTAGTCCCATTATCGAAAACTCTTTTCAATATCAAGTCGGGCAATTCAACAAGATTCCCGACAACCTGATCGAATGCTCATCGCAAACTTTAGTAGACGGCCGCACCCTCGGATGCCGTCGACGAAGTGCACTAAGGTGGAACACCGCTGCCGCGAACACCCGAACGGATGCTTTTGGCGACGGGGTTCTCCTACAGTCACTTGGTCGAGGCTATGGGGCATGGCTGTCTATTAAGTTTACCCGGCGAGTATCCGCGTACGCTTCGTGATTACGACGGACTTTTGATCACATCAAAATTCTGTGGCAACCGATCATCTGAGACTGAACTGCTAGATTTATAACATTCAAATTAGTTATCTCATAACTACTTGTGGATTCCAAATATTGTATCACATTCCAGATAAATAGACAATATTAAACTTTCCGATCGAATAATCAAACACCCAAGTTTTCCCAAATAGTTCTCAACACTTGAAATTAGTTTAAAAACATCCATCACATGCCACAGTACCAATGGTCCAGCCGTAGAAGGGTCAAGCCAATGCCTCACATGTGGCACGCCGTACTGCCACAAACCCTAAGGTTTAGAGGTAGTTCAAGATGGTCACATAATCGAGTTAAGGTTTGTTGTCTTCCAGAGCGTCCACCGCGTTACTTGCACGACATAAAACGTTCTTAAACTACGGAAAAATTCAACGCTTGGAAATTTTGCGGCAGGGGAAAAAGTGAGTTATAGATATCCATTCGAACTTTTTAACACGTTCTAAAAATTACCCGGAAAAACTTAAACGAAGTTAAATTATCCGATCGAATCAACGAGTCCCCAATACACCCCAGAAAACTCAACACTTGAGTAAGAATTAAAAATACCCAGAAATATGAGGAAACACCTACGGACATTACTGTGTAAAAATAAATCCATAATCTCACTGTAGCGCCGCGGAACCGCCGTGCAAGCCATGGTACGGTCGCATTTCCACGGCTATTTAATCGAATTAATGAGTCGTTTTTTACACAAATCCTTATAATTCCCTGCTGATTTTTCTGAGTATTTTTAATGCAGAAAAAAATCACATTTTTGAAAAATATCCAGAGAAGGGTATATATCGGGGTTTTCGGGTTTGATCGGACTTTAAACTTTGCCTAAAGCTCTAGCTTGGCTATGATACCACTGTAGGGTTACTAGGCACTCTAACAAGGGTCTACGAGGTATCAACCATGTCCGATTTAAAATTTAGCCGTGTCGAACAACCCTAACCAAGATCTTTATACTAGAGTTTAGGTGAAACAAGCATGTTAAACACTTTAACACTAAGTGAGAGGGATTACAACCATTGTAGATCCGGTCCTTCACTTCATAAGCTCCGTGTTGTGGTCCCTTCGCTGCGATCATCAAGTTCCAGACTCTCGAGAGGCTCCACGAAGAGAAAGATGCAAACTTGCTTCCGATCTTCGATAACAAAGATGATCTACCTTGAAGTTTCATTAACACAGGCTCTCACTCACTAAATGAAGTGAACACCCTAATCTAAATGGTTATGATAGATTAGGATGATGAAGTAGGATTTATGCTCTCATTTTTTTCTATTTCTCACTCATGTTCATCACCTTTGAAAAAGCTAGAAAGCTTTTCCATGAAGAACTCAAGGAAGAAGATGAAGAATCCTTTTGTGATGAATAATGAAAGTCAAGAAGGAGGTTAGAAATGCAACCATGGTCAATGTAACCTTTGTAGAGATTTAACTAGGGCTAGGTTTTTGGTTGGGTTAAAGGATGAGTCACTTAAAATATCAAAACAAACATCTTTGCACAAAACAAAACAAAACCTTCTAGAAGGTTCTAGAAAAGCTTAACAAAAATTAAACCCTAACCATGTTTAATCTCTACTAAACATGTTGCATTAATAACCATATCATGTTACAATATTATATATCACATATATAATATTTATTGTAACAAAAATAAAATAATACAATTAACATATATCGCATATATATCAATGTATTACCCGAGTGAGAAAAAAAATCTTTTAGTGAGCTTATATTAGTTAATGTAATTTAATATATCATATATATTATTATAAATTAAATCATCGAATCAACACTTGATCCGACAATCCGGCTATATCGCATATAACCGACTAATATATCATTTACCTATTCATCGAATCAACACTTGATCCGATGACCCGGCTGATATCAAATATCGTGAGAATAGAATACGGTATCTCATATCGCATTATCCTCGGTCTTGCACATATCTCATATGTGCCCCTACTCCATTTTGCATAAGCCAAGAAACCTCTGTGTAGAACTCTAAAGAATCGTCAATACGCCAGCAGTAGGTGATGATCATATCAAACACCCACAAGCTGCAAGCGGTCAGCTAAACGTAACAGCCACCCAGGTATTGAGCGATCAGAAGATCAACAAGCAAGCCTGTACATTCTCCTGCGAATCCAATCAGTAACACTCCCGTACAGTCCGGTCTCGTCGTCTGATATGTCGCATATCTCGCCTAGGGGTAGTAAACGTCAAACCCCAGTAGCTTGATAAGTCGTGTCGATATGAGGTCTATAATAGTTTGAGAAACTACTGATAACACTTACCAGTAAATCTCAGCAACTCTGGCCAGGGATTTCCAGTTATAACCAATCGAACACAGCACAACATCAACTCCCTATACCAGGAGAGACGAATCCCCTCCTATCGCTCATTGCCTCCATGTGATTCAGGACTGTACCTAAAATCCACCTTTTGCATGCCCTCTTGGACGGGTATGATGGAAATCAAAGCACAGTGGGAATCACACAAGACTCTATGACGTTCTTGGGTCTACAGACTAACCTGTACCAGTGTCACCTGAGAACTGCCATCTGACGTGAGGTATAATACCAGCTAGGAGTTCTCGGCGAGTCCGTCCAGTGTACCCAGTCTCTACTGAGCACCCGTATACTTTCTCTGATGTCAAACACCAATGGATATGAGATCATCCATCGCCCATCATATGGGTCAAGAAGCGCATATGCTAGTCTACTCTGGAGTATCGATGCCCTATCTCGGTACTCCCACGACTAGGAACGTTTGAAGGATATACTTGGCGACTACACTATCCCCACTAGTATGATCCGCATCATAGTCCTGGTTGTCAAATACTCATCCTAAGGGCTTTATCAACATGTAATATAGAGACAATCAGAGTACATGTTAAGATAAAGTGTAACCAGATAGCATACTATCATGTCGAGCAAGAAAGTCCTCCCTATATATGTCCAAGCATCCAGTACTATATACATCGTATGTACAGTAATGCCCTCTAGGGCACACATATAACTAATAGTGAGTGTCCATCATCGACATTCGAAATCATCGTATCAACTGAGTGTCCAGTATCGACACTCGAAATCATCATAAATCCTGTGTCCAGTATTGACACACAAAATCCAGATATCGTAGGCACCGTCTTGTCAGACCGGTCTTCTCTCGATATCTATAGCCCCGGTCGGTATCTCCCGGACATTCCCCATGCACTAATCTATCTTCGGTAAGAGTGTCCTCACTTGGCTCCCTGTCTCACATGCGGATTTCCTGTCCCTCAGCCTCGACTGGATCCACCATGTATCCGACTGTATACTCCTCTACTTAGTCTGGATAATGTAGCATGTCTGTAACCGTATAGCTCTCCACTCGGTTCGGAATAAAATCAAATTAGAAAACATCAAGCTCATGGTGGACGCCAACTCATCATGTCAAGAGAAAAATGTATTTTTAAAACATACTCAAGTTTTGAAAATCACATCACGGTTCTCAAATCCATGGAAAATATCAAGTTCCGAAGAACAACATTTGCATAATTCATTTTGATGATATATTTATACCTATGTGTGTGTGTGTAGCAGTGTCCCATACCACTGAAATATATCATCATAAATAAAAACATAATAAAATCCATGTCGATTATATACGAATACACATGGCAATAGTATTCACATCTCAAATCAGCAAGTATCATAATGCATAGTGCATATATATATATATATAATATATATATATATATATATATAAATCAACACATGAACAAGCATGTCAGTTCCTACTGTGTCGTGGCAATGCTAATGATATGTAGTCTAGCATACGTGTCTATAATTGTGTAACATGGCAATCATTAGTAGTCGTGCAAGTGTTCTATCAATGTATTCGCATGACAATAGCTTTCAATTCCTATATATATATATATATATATATATATATATATATATATATATTCTAATCAATTCCCTGTATATAGGGAAGTCATGATAAACCGTATCGACATCTACATGGATATAACGGAGTATAGCAGTCTTACAGTATTATGATAGTACCAATGATGTGTTGTGTAACATGCGCGTCTGTGATGTGCGCAACATAGCAATCATTGGTAGTTGTGCAGTGTTCTACATGTGTGTTCGTATAGAATGTAAATTGTAAACTAGCCTACAAAGCTAATTCGATCTAATAGTATAAGCGTAGCGTATACAATAAAGTAATCAACGCGCGAGCGTATAAAGAGTAGAATAATCATGACATGAGCAGGAATTAATATAGATAATTACTTATGAGCTATACACTAATAGTTTAAAATAGAATGAAATGTTATTTTAGAAATAAGGAGGGTACGATATTTTTGAAATAGATATCATTTGAAAATTTATAGTGCATCCTTGACATTATCATATTAAAGTAGAAAATGGATCATTTGTTATTAATATAAGTATAGCTCTAACATCTCATAAAGTCCCAATCAGGATTTAACAAGACTCCCCGAGTCAAATGAATATCGGCTGTATTCGGTAATCTATCCTCATCACATCATGTACGGAATCTCCCTCGTATGATGTCATCCAATCAAAACAGTACGGATCTATAGTCGCATACGCCAACACATATCAAGTATAGTACGGACATCTAGTCGCGTACAACACATAACAGTAATCATATATATACCTATATATATATAGCCTAATAGCTATGAAATAGACACTAAGTGTATAACTATCTACTAAATATTTTAATATATGCATATGGTGTTCTAACATGATCCTACCGGCTAGGTATAATATATAGTATGCTAATTACTACGGTTGCGAGGTGCTATATGCCATCCACCCTACTTCCTCCATAGATATACATCTACTCACAGAAATGCGCCTCGTTCTAGTTGAAGCTGACGAACGCCTTGCCTTTCTTCGTCATCTTGGAAGTTCCCTCGATCGTACCTACAATCGAACGACAAAACCACATGAAAATCCATATATAAATCGAAACGACGAGCGAAGCGCAAATATGTTAGAACCTATGGCCAATGCGTGCCAAATACTACAAAATACCCCCGACGTCGACGTACGAACGTCGAACAACCAAATCATGATATGGAAATTTAAAAACCAAAGTTTAAAACCTTAAAACATCGTCAAAACACAACTTAAAATGCTTCCAGATTTTGATACATGAAATCTGGGTTAAAATAAACTATACCAGTGGCTTTATTACCAAGTGCACAAGACACCAACCAAAACCCAAACCCTAATTCTACAGAGGGGCCACCACTTGGCCGCAAATCTTAGCCAGAATATCTTGGTTCTGCCTCGTTTTTCGTGCACCTATCCAAAATCTTATATTAATCCTCTGGAATCTAACAAAAAATTTCTAGAAACCGCGATTCACTCCAGATTTTATTTGAACACTAAAACATCATCAAAATTCTAGTTTGAATACTTGAAAATAATTTGGTGAAGTTATGAAGTTGTGGTGCTTAAATAACAAGGTAAATAGCATTAAAAAAAACCTTAATCTAACCCAAATTAACCATACTAGTTCAAATCTCACCTCAAAACTCCACTTTAAGTTTCAAAACCAACCAATACATGAACTTTAACTTAAAACTACTGTTTTAGTGGAAAGTACTTGTTACCTCTTGATTTAAAATGGTGTATATACCTCTTGATTAGGATTATGGGAAGTCCCAAGCTTGCAAGATGGCCTTAAAAGTGAAAACTTGGCTTCTACTTTAAGTTTTGAAAGAAAATAGCAAGGCTTGTGTAGGGAATTGTAAGTGATTGTGCGGGATCTTAAGAGTTAGAGGAAAATATGAGGAGAAGATGATGAAGAAGAAGAATGATGAGGAATTATGATGAGAATGGCTTGTGCCTTGCCATAAACCCCTTCATTCTTTCTCTTCCATTCTCAATATTTTAAAATCCATATCCCAACCATGCCTTTTTGTTTTCTCTTCCAAGATATTTTGTGAAACAAATTTAGAAATTAGAATAGATGATAAAAGAAGATTACTTGCGATGGCAAACCAAAACTTTTTTTAAGGTTTTAAACATATAATTTATAGTTAAGATACTTAACTAATTATATGTGTGTGCACTAATTAAATAAAAGAAAACCAATTTACTAAACGCCTACTAGTTAAAATAAAACTAAATATATCATTAATTGTAAAAAAACAAATTAATTAATTGTTCTCATAATTATAATTAATAAAATACTTTTAATTAACCATTAAATTCTAAAGAATAACCCCTTTAAATTTTCAAAATGTTACACCAACTCGTGAGTAGAAAGACATCGCAATGTAGAAAAGGTATGCATAGACGAGTCACCGACTAAATCATAAGTACGAGGCTAACATAATATGTATGTATCATAAGTAGATATGAGCACAACCTAAACAAATCGTGCACAAGAGAAAAAACATAATCAATAAATTCATCATCAAATCCCGTGTCAAGCATCGACACTCGAAATTTCGAAATATCTTAGGCGCCGTCTCTAAGATCGGCCCTTTTTCCAATATCATCATATAACCCCTGGTCGGTATCCTCCGGATGTTTGCTGTGGTCCACCATGCATCTGTAACCGGCTACCCCCCTCGGTATCGAATGTCACTAAATCAGTCCACCATATATCCATAACCGGCCACACCCCTCTATATCGGATATCACTAAATCAACTATGTATCCGAAACCGATACCCCACGGTATCGAATATCACCAAACCATAAATACATAGAAAACTCATGGTGCGCGTATCATCTGTAAGTCTACGGTAGCGCCCCGGCCGTCGATCCAAGGCCAAAATGCGGAAACGAAAACTTTTTCTAAACATGAAACCGGCGCTATCGCAGACTTTAATCCCGGATCGAACCATTAACTAGCTAACAAGAGAAAGGTTAGAAAAGCTATACCGATCGATCCGTATCTTTCGGTCTTTGGCCACCAACCCAAGCTCATCGCGGCATCTCCGATCTCCGGTCTCCTCGTCGGAAAGGGCACCACATCTTCGAATCCTTTTACGGGCTCCCACTTCATCCGAAGCAACTCGGACACGAAGTTTGCTAGCCGACGTGTCCAAGGTGAAGTAGAGAATGTGTGTGATCACTTTGTCTCAAACATCCATTGATTCTCAACACATGAGAGTGTATGGATGGAGGTTGAAGATGATGCCATTAATCGAGATAGTAAGCTCAAGAAAGAAGGAGGAAGAAGAAGGGCTTTCTTTTGTTTCTTGTTAAAATGATAAAGTGAGAGAGAGATCCAATAATACAAGAGCTAACCTCTCATATGGCTGCCTTCTCTCTCTTCTTATCATTTCAACTCAAAATCAATCAAATAACGTGACACATGCACAAAGAAAGAGACCATGAGTTATCACTTGTGCATGTGTCATAATTAATGTTCCTAATCATGACTTTGAGCTCATTATTCGATTTGTAAACATTAATCCAAATGTTTACAACAATAAAAAGATATGGCAACATCTAAAATAAACTCGCGACGGATCACAAGGATACCCATCACCTGTATATACATACATGCATCCGCATTCCGACTGAATGCGAATGCGATGAGACTAAAGTAATCCAATAAATCTAATACTAGGATCCGGCTTAAACCAAAGCCCACTAGTATGATCCGTCCAATCATGATCGGTGCACGACTGCACGTATATGATCGAACCCTGCTATAATACCATACGGCCTCTACAACGTTTCGCCCGAAACTTGAGAAGCTGTCTGTGGGGGACTCTAAAGACTTGTCAATACTTTGGCTGTGGTTTTAACCATTAGCACGTCAGTAGTACTAGCCGTACGTAATAGGCCACCGGGTATTGACCAAAAGGGAGGTCGATGAGCGAACTCGTCCTGACATCCTACTGAGCCTGTCAGTGACAATATCCGTACAGTCCGGTCCGTTCGTCTATGAGTATCGCATGTCGGGCCTAGGGGGTTGGTAAAAGTCAGAACCCTAAAAGCGGTACAAGTCGTGTCAGAGTGTACCCCAGAACACCCTGAGATACTGCTGGAATACCTACAAGTAAATCTCCTGCCTTGGCCAAGGACTTCGTGTAATGGCTCTCCTAGACACAGCGCGATCTCACCCCCAATACCGGGAGAGACGAAACCCCTGCTGATCCGCTCACTTCCTCCATGTGGCTCGGGATTGTACCCAACTAAAACCTGTTTGCACGACTTCTTTGAGCCGTGGTAGGGTAGTAATCAAAGCACGGTGGAAACTCACATGAGACAAATGACGATCTCAGGTCGATGAACTAACTTGTACACATGTCACCTGTAGCGTCTTGAAAAGTCGTTTTGGTGTTTTCCTGAAATTCGGTGAAAATTCGGTATTTTTCCGAAAACCGTCTTTCTCGTTATTTTGCAGTTTAGGGCTAATTATACCTTAAATGGGTAGGTAATTACTTGTTTTTAGTAGCTAATGAGTTAATTATGAACTTTTGGTCATTTAAAATTTTTTCCCTATTTTTCAATTTTTTAATATTATTTTAAGCCGGTAAGAAAATACATTAAATTAGCGATAGATACAAATTTTTCCGGGCTAATTTTAATCTCTAAAATTATGATAATTAAAATATAGTGATAACATAAATTTTTAGTAATTTATTTTGATTTTTAACAAATTTTTATGTTATTAAACGAATTTATTGAATTTTGAGCTAAAACTTATAATTTTTGAGTTGTAGGGGGCCTTTTTGCATAAAATTTCTTTTGTAAAACCCCCCTCTCTTTTTCCTCAGCCCTAGGCCGGCCCATTTCCAGCAACCCAAGAAAAAAAATGCTTATCTCTTTGACTTTGTATTTTGTGTGGAAATGGGGTTTTATTTTAAAGGTTTTTGTATTGTTAATGGGTATGGGTCTTTAGGAGTTGGTAGGAGTTGACCATGACTTGCCCACTCACCCCACACCATCCCCCACTCCCTCTTCAGGCCGAGAATTCCAGCAGCCCTCCTCCATCTCTTTTCTTTCATCTTCTTCAAAAAAATTCTTCAAAATTTGCTTCAAATTTCCAAATTTAAACCTCACAAGATAACCCATCCTTCATCTTTTTTTTTTCCTTCACCTCTTGCTTGGAATCATGGTGCTTTGAGGCCATCAATTGAAGCAAATTCTTCTTGCTAGATCTATAAAATTTGAGGTATAAATTCTACTCTTTTATATTGTTATGGTTAGAATTCTTTAATCTAGTTGTTTAGTGTTAATTTTAGTGTTAATCCTAATATAGTTTCTTTTAGTTAATGGTTGATATTAAACTAGGGTTTTAGAAACCATGTATTAGTTAATCAAATTTTTTTTTGCTATCTAGTGTTTTGCTAACCTTAATCTAAGTGGTTAACTTGCTTATTAGGCTAAAATCTTGTGTTAAATTAAGGTTTTTCATATATAGTTTGGTTTATGTTTGCTAATTACAAAAATCAAGAGAAGGTTTTGTTTATGGAAATTAGGTTTTTTTAAGCATAATTGATGGTTTAAAATTTGTGTATTGGCTAGCTATTTGGTTAGTTTGGATGTTCGTGTTGGGTGGTGTTGACTTTGTCGCTAATTGTCGATGTTTGCATCAAATTGCAATTTCTAGCTTACTAGGTTTTTATTAAAATTTTGTGGCGAATTTAATTGCGATATCTAGTTTATTTTGTTGGCATATCCTATGATATTTAGGATGTGTGAGTGCGGATTTTTGAGTAATCGGGTTGTAGTTTTGCCGGGCGACCAAATCGGCGTTTTTTGGCAGTTTTTGCGATTTTCGCGTGTGTTCCGCGCACTTTGTGCACGTTGTACCTAGCTAGCGAACTTTAGTAGTTTCGTTGGGGTTTTGCGTCGTTCTTGATATGTAACCTTATATTTGGTATTGATGTAAATTCCAGGTTCGGTCGCGGAGACGTCAGACGCGGCGCGAAAGGGAAAGGCGGTGATTGGACATAGCTAGCCAGGGATCCCGGTGAGTAGATGTAACATCTACGGGGGACTATCGTTGGATGGCGCAAGCCGCCCGATAGTTTTAGTAACTTACAAATCCTTAGTAACGTTAGTAATTAGGGGTGAAATACTTAACTGACTATTTGCTGCATCCATGCATTATATTGACATACCTATACGAAACCATTTCATAGGACACCTGCACCATTACCAGGGTTTTTATATGCAGCACGAGCACTATTCATGTTTACACACACACCCTGGTAATTGCCATGCCACCACACTAGATAACTTTTAAAAATGAAACCGTAGTATTGCTATTCATGTGCATGTACTTCATCATATTAATTGTTCATGCTTAATACATTAATCACACATCGCAACTTGATTATTGATATCATACGCATTCATTATCATTGATATATGCACTTATGAGGATTTCTTGAGATTTTATGATATTGCTGGATTTCGGGGGAAAGCCGCAAAATTTCTAAACTTATTATATTTTTAAAATATGTAAATTGCGGTTTTCTAGTGATGTAAGTGTCGTCCACCATGAGTTTGCTGTGGATTTGGAAATCCGTGTCGAGGAGTGGAGGAACCGGCACGGGTACATGGTGGGCCCGGTAAGGTACCCCGGGGCAAGAGGAATGTGGTGATGACGTTGAGCCTGGCAGGGGACGGATTACCTACCGGTGACTGTTTGGGACGGCGGATATCCAGAGGATACCGACCGTGGCCGCTAGATGATGAGATATTGATATTTGAGATGGGTCAGCCGGACGGCTGAGGCCAGAGATACATTTATGAGATTTGAGACAGCTTTTGGGTGTCGTTGCTGGACACCGATTTTCGTCGATTCATTGACATTATGCTGGCATTCTAAAAGAGTTTCAAAAACAAAAAGAGATAAAATATTTCTTATATATACCTATTGAGATCTCAGATATTCATGTTGCATACATATTAGTACACTGATGTTATATACGCACCTGCTAGTGCATCCAGTCATACCTGTATTATAGATGCTAGGATGCTTGTGTGCATGCATACGATAGCCTTTGTAGATGTTATTTATTACTCACAAGTTGGCAACTCACCCCCGTTGTGCCACAGTCTTTTGCAGGTCCGCTCCGTCAGTTCAGTAGCGGCGGGCGCACTTGTTCTTTTGCCTCTTTTGCTTGAGCTCGAGATTTGCTCATAGGTGGGTTATGTTATCATTTTTGTACCACCTTGTATATTCTTGTATCTAGTGTACTCCATCTACTGTTTCTACCAGATTATTGTATATTGACCTAGAGATGAGACTGTGAGGTTTGTGGATTTTATGCTGTATTTTGGGGTCGAGCTCACTTGAGCCGACATGCTACTTTTTTCATGCTTCCTTATGATTATTATGCTTGTTGTCATTTATATTGCGTGGGATTTGTGACCTCCTTATGGCGAAGAGCTAGCTCCCGCTTGGGGATGCCTTATTTGTTGGTTTTACATATATTCATGTTGTACCCATTTTTGGGGGCCAGTATTTACAAAGGAGACTCTGCCGAAATTTTCGGAAAAATTAGTATTGTTTTTAAAAAGGGTTTTACATGACTTATTTGATAAACTTGCTTTCAAATGATTGGGGTTTTCTTCACTCTTTTGCTTAATTGGTTTTGTTTTCTGGGCTTTTGGCTTACTTATTTTTACGGACGCCTTTAGACGTTTCGTAAACTTAAGTGCCAGTCACGTTCCGTACCCTGCGGGTCGTGACAAAGTTGGTATCAGAGCGATAGGTTTTACCTTTGTGAGTGTAGGATGACCCTTAGTAGATGGAGTAAGTGACTTAAGTAGGGTAACGTAGCGTGCGTATGTCCGCGGCATACTTACGATGCGGTACTCCGCCTAAGTGACTTTAGGATACTTGCTTGGAAATTTCCTTCTTCAATTCCGTGTATCCTATAATCCTATTGCACTGTCCTTACTATCCGTTTTCCTGTAACAGCCACTATGCCGCCGAAGGCTACGAGGGCACAGAGGGCTGCCGCCATAGACGAGATTCGAGCTGGCTCGTCCGAGACTAGGACTGAGCAGGGTGGTATGCCTACGCCGCAGGGACAGACCGATCCACCTTCCCCAGGCCGTATGGATAGGCTCGAGACTGGTATGGAGGAGTTGCGACAGATGATGGGAGGCATGCAGGAGCTACGTCAGATGGTAGGATCCCTAGTTGCAGCCAGTCGTACACCGAGGCCGGATGACGTACCTACTACATCACAGACGACCATGATACCTGCTCCTACTACTACCACCGTGGCCATTCCGGTTTCACTACAGGATTTCATGAGGCTGAGACCTCCAGTATTCACCGGCACCGAGACAGCGGAGGACCCACAGACGTTCCTTAACAGTTTAGCCAGGATCTGCCATTCGCTGAGATGTTCGGATGATCGATGGGTAGAGCTTGCGAGTTTCCGACTAGAGGGTCTCGCGCAGACATGGTGGGAGTCAGTCTTGAGAGGTCGAGCTGCAGGTCTGCCGCCTATGACTTGGGCCGAGTTTACAGCGGTCTTTCTAGCCCGTTTCCTTCCAGAGAGCGTTCGTGACGCCAGAGCTCGTAGCTTCGAGGCCTTAGTCAAGACACCTGGGATGACGGTGTCTGAGTATGACGTCCAGTTTACACAGTTATCCCGATATGCTCAGTATTTGGTGGATACCGAGGAGAAGATGGTGAAGAGGTTCGTACAGGGACTTGATGCCCAGCTATATCTTGCCATTGGCGCCCAGCACTACGACACTTATTCAGCTGCTATGGATACGGCATTGTGGATGGAGACACGCATATCACAGACTTCGGCCGTTTCTGGGCCGAAGAGGATGCGCACCGATGTACCGTCTCAGAGGCAGCGCGCCAGATTCTTTCCGAGAGATAGGCCTGGCAGAGGATTTGGGCGGGGACAGTTATATGGTTCTTATCCCCAGGGGCAGCAGCCGTCGCCAGGATGTTTTGGGTGCGGGAGTCTGCACCATCTTGTCAGAGACTGTCCGGTGAGACGACAGGGAGCAGCGACAGTTCCGCACGTGACCCTACCACCATCACCACCCCCTCCTCAAAGAGCCCTACTTCCTACCCCAGGCGATGCTCCACGCCAGTTAGGTGCACCGAGAGGCCGTGGACGCGGCGGTCCTGTTCAGATAGGACGAGGAGGCAGAGGCCGAGGTCGAGGTCAGCCCGCTATCGGTAGAGGACAGGCCCGAGTTTTTGCTTTGACACCGCAGGATGCGCAGGCATCCAATGCCGTTGTGACAGGTACTTTGCCAGTTTGTTCTTTCGACGCACGGGTATTATTCGACCCAGGTTCCACACATTCGTACGTCTCTACACACTTTGCACCGATGTTGGGCCGTGAGTCGTCGTCGTTAGATCAGCCGCTTGTTGTTGTTACTCCGGTAGGCGAGTCGTTTGTCGCTCGGTTTGTATTTCGTTTGTGTTCCGTTCGTATCGGGGAGAGGGATTCATCAGTTGATTTGATACTCCTCGATATGTTGGACTTTGATGTGCTTCTGGGCATGGATTGGCTAGCCACTTGTTATGCTTCGGTGGACTGCCGTGAGAAGGCAGTCATATTTAGCTTTCCGGGAGAGCCAGTCCTTGTTATTCAGGGAGACCGCAGTGTCGCCCTTCCCAGCTTAATTTCGTCTCTTCGCGCTGGTCAGCTCTTGCGGAAAGGATGTCAGGGTTTCTTAGCGTCTATTTGTGATACTCAAGCTGCAGAGGTTCCGTTGGACCGGGTCCCGGTAGTTTGTGAGTTCCCTGACGTTTTCCCTGATGAGGTACCTGGGCTACCGCCTGAGCGCGATGTTGAGTTCTGCATTGATTTGATTCCCGGTTCGGGGCCTATTTCTATACCGCCTTATCGGATGGCCCCGGCAGAGCTTCGAGAGCTGAAGGATCAGTTGCAGGATTTGTTAGATAAGGGGCTTATTCGACCTAGTGTTTCTCCGTGGGGTGCTCCAGTCCTGTTTGTCAAGAAGAAGGATGGAAGTTTGCGCTTATGTATCGACTACCGCCAGCTGAACAAAGTTACCGTTCGGAACAGATATCCGTTGCCGCGCATTGATGATTTGTTCGACCAGCTTTAGGGTGCGGGGTATTTTTCGAGGATCGACTTGCGATCAGGATACCATCAGCTGCGAGTTCGATAGGAGGATATACCGAGGACAGCTTTCCGCATGCGCTACGGCCACTACGAGTTTTTGGTGATGTCGTTCGGACTCACCAACGCCCCAGCAGCATTTATGGATTTGATGAACCGTACATTCAGGCCGTATCTTGACTTGTTCATCATCATGTTTATCGACGATATCTTGGTGTACTCCCGGAGCAGAGAGGAGCACGAGCAGCACTTGCGGATTACGTTACAGACTCTGAGGGAGCATCAGCTGTTCGCGAAGTTCTCCAAGTGTGCGTTCTGGCTGGACAGCGTCGGATTCTTGGGTCACGTGGTTACGAGAGACGGCATTTGTGTGGACCCGAAGAAGATTGAGGCTGTTCAGCAGTGGCCCCGACCTACATCGGTTACTGAGATCCGTAGTTTTCTAGGCTTGGCGGGATACTACAGGCGTTTTGTTCAGGACTTCTCCCGTATAGCTGCACCGTTGACCGGTTTGACCCGGAAGGGAGTTCCTTTCGTTTGGACAGAGGAGTGCGAGCGCAGTTTTCAGCAGCTACGGACTTGTTTGACTACGGCGCCGGTATTATCTTTACCTTCGGGATCAGGCGGATTTGTTGTCTACTGTGATGCTTCGCGAGTGGGATTAGGATGCGTATTGATGCAGCATGGCCGGGTGATCGCTTATGCTTCTCGGCAGTTGAAGAAGCATGAACAGAACTACCCCACTCATGATTTGGAGATGGCTGCAGTGGTCTTTGCACTGAAGATTTGGCGACATTACCTTTACGGCGAGTCGTGTCAGATATTCACCGATCACAAGAGCTTAAAGTACATATTTCAGCAGCGAGACCTGAACCTCAGACAGCGTCGTTGGATGAAGTTGGTGAAAGACTACGACTGCGAGATCTTATATCACCCCGGCAAGGCCAATGTGGTGGCAGATGCGTTGAGTAGGAGGCTCGGGGGTAGTCTATCCTTTTTGCGCGCAGTGCAGAGGCAGTCGTCAGCAGATTGGCAGACGTTATGCGACAGCCGAGTTGAGTTCGAGTTCACTCAGACAGGGGGACAGCTCGCGCATGTTCGTGCACGCCCACAGTTGCTTGACCGTATATATGAGGCACAGTGCAGTGACGACCGTTGCTCAGAGATCATGGCACAGATGGGACAGGGCAGATTTTCCGAGTTCGTGGTTGACGATCAGGGGATTTTACGATATGGATCTAGACTGTGCGTACCAGATGCTGATGGATTGCGGCGCGACATTCTTGAGGAGGCACACCGATCAGTGTATAGTGTCCACCCAGGTTCCACCAAGATGTACCATGATATGAGAGAGACCTACTGGTGGGACGGGATGAAGAGGGACATTGCGGAGTTCGTTTCGAGATGCCTGACTTGTCAGCAAGTCAAGGCCGAGCACCAGAGGCCCGCAGGAGAGCTACAGCCGTTACCCATTCCAGAGTGGAAATGGGAGCAGATTTCGATGGATTTCGTTGTGGGTCTACCCAGGACCAGTCGAGGGTACGACTCCATCTGGGTGATCGTGGATAGATTGACGAAAGCGGCTCACTTCCTTCCAGTGAAGACGACTTTCAGCTTCGCTCAGTATGCTCAGCTCTATATTGACGAGATCGTGCGACTACATGGCGTACCGACTTGTATCGTGTCAGATCGAGGCACTCAGTTCACCAGCCGACTTTGGCAGAGACTTCAGGAGGCTTTGGGCACTCGTTTGAGCTTCAGCACAGCGTTTCATCCGCAGACAGACGGACAGTCAGAGCGGACCATTCAGACTCTCGAGGACATGCTTAGAGCGTGCGTTTTAGACTTTGGTGGTAGCTGGGATCGTCATTTACCTCTAGTGGAGTTCTCCTACAACAACAGCTTCCAGGATACTATTCAGATGGCACCTTTCGAGGCATTGTATGGGAGGAGATGCAGATCGCCCGTTTGTTGGACAGAGCTCAGCGAGAGCAGCATTTTGGGGCCGCAGCTTGTTGAGGAGACGACAGCGAAGATACAGTTGATCCGAGACCGGATGAGAGCGGCTCAGAGCAGACAGAAATCCTATGCAGACAGGAGCCGTCGCAGATTAGAGTTCGCAGTTGGCGACCGTGTTTTTCTGAGGGTCTCTCCGATGAAGGGCGTGATGCGTTTTGGGCGAAAGGGGAAGCTTAGCCCTAGATTCGTAGGTCCCTTCGAGATCCTCGAGCGTGTTGGCGCTGTTGCTTATCGTTTGGCTCTTCCTCCCAGCTTTCCCGATGTTCACCCCGTCTTCCATGTTTCGATGCTCCGCAAGTACCTTCACGACCCTTCGCATGCGATTCAGCACCCGACAGTCCATCTAGAGCGCGACCTTTCTTTTGCAGAGCAGCCGGTGGCCATCCTGGATCGGCAGGTGAAGAAGTTGAGGTCGAAGATTATACCAACCGTCAAGGTCCTTTGGCGTAGCCCGAGCAGCGAGGAGGTTACCTGGGAGACCGAGGGCGAGATGAGGAAGAAATATCCCCATCTCTTCGAAGGTACGCGTAGCTATATTTTTAAATTCGGGGACCGAATTTCTTTAAGGGGGGAAGATTGTAGCGTCTTGAAAAGTCTTTTTGGTGTTTTCCTGAAATTCGGTGAAAATTCGGTATTTTTCCGAAAACCGTCTTTCTCGTTATTTTACAGTTTAGGGCTAATTATACCTTAAATGGGTAGGTAATTACTTGTTTTTAGTAGCTAATGAGTTAATTATGAACTTTTGGTCATTTAAAATTTTTTCCCTATTTTTCAATTTTTTTATATTATTTTAAGCCGGTAAGAAAATACATTAAATTAGCGATAGATACAAATTTTTCCGGGCTAATTTTAATCTCTAAAATTATGATAATTAAAATCTAGTGATAACATAAATTTTTAGTAATTTATTTTGATTTTTAACAAATTTTTATGTTATTAAACGAATTTATTGAATTTTGAGCTAAAACTTGCAATTTTTGAGTTGTAGGGGGCCTTTTTGCATAAAATTTCTTTTGTAAAACCCCCCTCTCTTTTTCCTCAGCCCTAGGCCGGCCCATTTCCAGCAACCCAAGAAAAAAAATGCTTATCTCTTTGACTTTGTATTTTGTGTGGAAATGGGGTTTTATTTTAAAGGTTTTTGTATTGTTAATGGGTATGGGTCTTTAGGAGTTGGTAGGAGTTGACCATGACTTGCCCACTCACCCCACACCATCCCCCACTCCCTCTTCAGGCCGAGAATTCCAGCAGCCCTCCTCCATCTCTTTTCTTTCATCTTCTTCAAAAAAATTCTTCAAAATTTGCTTCAAATTTCCAAATTTAAACCTCACAAGATAACCCATCCTTCATCTTTTTTTTTCCTTCACCTCTTGCTTGGAATCATGGTGCTTTGAGGCCATCAATTGAAGCAAATTCTTCTTGCTAGATCTATAAAATTTGAGGTATAAATTCTACTCTTTTATGTTGTTATGGTTAGAATTCTTTAATCTAGTTGTTTAGTGTTAATTTTAGTGTTAATCCTAATATAGTTTCTTTTAGTTAATGGTTGATATTAAACTAGGGTTTTAGAAACCATGTATTAGTTAATCAAATTTATTTTTGCTATCTAGTATTTTGCTAACCTTAATCTAAGTGGTTAACTTGCTTATTAGGCTAAAATCTAGTGTTAAATTAAGGTTTTTCATATATAGTTTGGTTTATGTTTGCTAATTACAAAAATCAAGAGAAGGTTTTGTTTATGGAAATTAGGTTTTTTTAAGCATAATTGATGGTTTAAAATTTGTGTATTGGCTAGCTATTTGGTTAGTTTGGATGTTGGTGTTGGGTGGTGTTGACTTTATCGCTAATTGTCGATGTTTGCATCAAATTGCAATTTCTAGCTTACTAGGTTTTTATTAAAATTTTGTGGCGAATTTAATTGCGATATCTAGTTTATTTTGTTGGCATATCCTATTATATTTAGGATGTGTGAGTGCGGATTTTTGAGTAATCGGGTTGTAGTTTTGCCGGGCGACCAAATCGGCGTTTTTTGGCAGTTTTTGCGATTTTCGCGTGTGTTCCGCGCACTTTGTGCACGTTGTACCTAGCTAGCGAACTTTAGTGGTTTTGTTGGGGTTTTGCGTCGTTCTTGATATGTAACCTTATATTTGGTATTGATGTAAATTCCAGGTTCGGTCGCGGAGACGTCAGACGCGGCGCGAAAGGGAAAGGCGGTGATTGGACATAGCTAGCCAGGGATCCCGGTGAGTAGATGTAACATCTACGGGAGACTATCGTTGGATGGCGCAAGCCGCCCGATAGTTTTAGTAACTTACAAATCCTTAGTAACGTTAGTAATTAGGGGTGAAATACTTAACTGACTATTTGCTGCATCCATGCATTATATTGACATACCTATACGAAACCATTTCATAGGACACCTGCACCATTACCAGGGTTTTTATATGCAGCACGAGCACTATTCATATTTACACACACATCCTGGTAATTGCCATGCCACCACACTAGATAACTTTTAAAAATGAAACCGTAGTATTGCTATTCATGTGCATGTACTTCATCATATTAATTGTTCATGCTTAATACATTAATCACACATCGCAACTTGATTATTGATATCATACGCATTCATTATCATTGATATATGCACTTATGAGGATTTCTTGAGATTTTATGATATTGCTGGATTTTGGGGGAAAGCCGCAAAATTTCTAAACTTATTATATTTTTAAAATATGTAAATTGCGGTTTTCTAGTGATGTAAGTGTCGTCCACCATGAGTTTGCTGTGGATTTGGAAATCCGTGTCGAGGAGTGGAGGAACCGGCACGGGTACATGGTGGGCCCGGTAAGGTACCCCGGGGCAAGAGGAATGTGGTGATGACGTTGAGCCTGGCAGGGGACGGATTACCTACCGGTGACTGTTTGGGACGGCGGATATCCAGAGGATACCGACCGTGGCCGCTAGATGATGAGATATTGATATTTGAGATGGGTCAGCCGGACGGCTGAGGCCAGAGATACATTTATGAGATTTGAGACAGCTTTTGGGTGTCGTTGCTGGACACCGATTTTCGTCGATTCATTGACATTATGCTGGCATTCTAAAAGAGTTTCAAAAACAAAAAGAGATAAAATATTTCTTATATATACCTATTGAGACCTCAGATATTCATGTTGCATACATATTAGTACACTGATGTTATATACGCACCTGCTACTGCATCTAGTCATACCTGTATTATAGATGCTAGGATGCTTGTGTGCATGCATACGATAGCCTTTGTAGATGTTATTTATTACTCACGAGTTGGCAACTCACCCCCGTTGTGCCACAGTCTTTTGCAGGTCCGCTCCGTCAGTTCAGTAGCGGCGGGCACACTTGTTCTTTTGCCTCTTTTGCTTGAGCTCGAGATTTGCTCATAGGTGGGTTATGTTATCATTTTTGTACCACCTTGTATATTCTTGTATCTAGTGTACTCCATCTACTGTTTCTACCAGATTATTGTATATTGACCTAGAGATGAGACTGTGAGGTTTGTGGATTTTATGCTGTATTTTAGGGTCGAGCTCACTTGAGCCGACATGCTACTTTTTTCATGCTTCCTTATGATTATTATGCTTGTTGTCATTTATATTGCGTGGGATTTGTGACCGCCTTATGGCGAAGAGCTAGCTCCCGCTTGGGGATGCCTTATTTGTTGGTTTTACATATATTCTTGTTGTACCCATTTTTGGGGGCCAGTATTTACAAAGGAGACTCTGCCGAAATTTTCGGAAAAATTAGTATTGTTTTTAAAAATGGTTTTACATGACTTATATGATAAACTTGCTTTCAAATGATTGGGGTTTTCTTCACTCTTTTGCTTAATTGGTTTTGTTTTCTGGGCTTTTGGCTTACTTATTTTTACGGACGCCTTTAGACGTTTCGTAAACTTAAGTGCCAGTCACGTTCCGTACCCTGTGGGTCGTGACATCACCAGGGAACTGCTATCTGACGTCAGGTATAATACCAACAGCATGTTCCCGGTGAGTCCTGTCCAGTGTACTCATAACCTAATGAGCACCTGTATACATCTTAGGTGAACCAACTGACACCAATAGCTTGTGAGACCGGCCACCGCCCCTCGTCGGGGTTTCGACTGTATATACTAGTCTACTCTGGAGTATCGATGCCCTGTCTCGAAAACTCCCATGACTAGGGGCCTTTTAAAGATGTTCTTATAGACCCCAGCTCCCACGTATATGATCGCCATCATACTGTTGGCCATCAAGCAAGAATCTTATGGGCTCTATCAACGTGCAATAGTGACCTGTAATGTCACCTAAAGCATGTACACGATGATAAAGATAAACCAGATAGCATACTATCATCTTGAGTAAGACTGTCCTACCGGCATAGGTCCTCCCTCAATCATTGCAATCGCGTGCCTGTGATCCAATAATTGACTTTGAGGGCACTATATCCAACAATCTCCCACTTGCACTCAAGGCTAATTATTGCGATGTCGCATACTCACAGCCCGTGTGATACCGAACACCCAACTCCTCTACTAATCAGCTTCACAAAGCCCATTTACGAAACTATTGCATTCGAGGAATAGCCTCAGTGAGTGGATCCTTCCTAATTTTTCTTTCTATGTTTCTCTTTATCTCAAGTTCGCGGAGAAAGCCATCTCCCGAAATGAGCAATACCTGTCTTAGAATATGTTTGGATGTCTGATGAGACCTAGTTCTTAAATGAACTCCAAATCCAAACTTCTTAGACTGTATCGTTAACTTAATTTAATCAGTATCCTGCGTCATGCCTCCCTCAGTGTCCGCTTGGATCACATGTCCAAACTACTGCCCCTCGTTAGAGGGAAAACTATAACTCTGACAGCCACACTGTCATTCAGGTCACCTTGGAACTATGGAATGATAACCGTCTCCTAAAAGAGGCTATTGTTATCATATCCCTAGAACATCCACTTATGTTCTAAAACTGCTTCCAAACATTTTTCTAGGATAGGATTAATATCAACTTATTGCGTCTAGTACAAAAACAGAATCTGGTGTGGTACTTGACATCTCATGATTGACTCAATTGCCTAAGCAAGTGATCTGCCAATCATGCACATCTCTCTCCCCTTTAGTCTGTAAGACAACTTTAGAGAGCGTGACTCCATCGCCTGCAGGTACACTACCGTGCCAGGAGTCGTCCATTCTAAAACACCTTTAGAATGCTGTCTAAGTACCCAAATTGGGAAACTATCCAAATCTATATCTAAAACCATAGATCTAGTAACCAGAATGTCTGATATAATATCCAAGCTTTATGTGGAGAAACCACTGTGTGACAACGAAAGTATAACCGATCGTAGTATAGGAATTTCACTTCATACTCTGTGTATGTCATCCAAATACAAGGACATCACACCCTACTACCTTCTTAACTGATCCATCCCTATTCTGATGAAGTCAAACCCATGACTGTCACATCAGAAATAGATGATCTATCTCCGCTATATCTGCTTTAGTCTATAAATAGACATAAGCTACTTGCCCACTATTCTTCCGCTGCTCCCACTGACTATGACAACCCTCTAGCAGAGTCATATACACGTACACTTCTAGAGCTAGTTTAGAACGACGATATACTCATCCTCCTACCAGGTCTCATAGCCTGGAACAACAGTAGTGTCAAGTCTGGGTAAACAAGAACCTCCCTGTCACCGTCCTTGAGGCTACTAAAGTACCTCTCGGGTGCCTGAGGTTACCCACCATATCTGCGGAGTGGCCAATAGAATGTCAATCCAGATTGAATCTTTAGGTCCTATTAAATTTTCAGTAATCGTTTGCGGTTCTGGAATAACTTCCAGCTCTACCATACTCCCAAAACTGTTTTTTCTGAAAAAATCCATTTTACTAAAACTGTGCCGAGTCAAGAACAATATCACTATTGATTTTCCAGATGGTAGAAAGTCAACCCTCGTCATAGCTCGGGTTGTAACATTTCGAAATAATAAAAATATTATTTTTGGGAAATTATAATTTAATATTATTCTATTGAATATTTTAATAATTCGGTATAATTAAAAACAAATAAACGGGGAAAAATTATGGAAAATTCTATAATAGGGTAAATTAGAGAATTATGCCATTTCTAAGTTTAATTGATTAGTTATATGCTAATTTAGTGCTAATCGTGATTAAAAATCGCTAATCGTTTTTTTAGTAATTTTGTGCAAAACATGCACATATCTTTTATTTTCCTACACTTGTACATTTTCTACCATGGTTTCTCATTTGGGTTTACTATTTGAGTGAGAAGGAATTGAGAGAAAAGAAAAAGAAAAGAATGGAAAGGGGTTTATATTAAAGAATTTAGTAGTTGGTGAGAGAGAGAGTGGTATGGGCTTCTTTGACTAAAGACTTAGCCATTTCCTCTTCAACCTTCACTCATTTTTCTCCCTCTCCTTCTTGTTGCTGCTGCTGCTCCTGCTCCTCACCTCCTTCCCCTCTTCAACTCCTCAAATCACCTCTAAAACAACTCCAAAACACCACTCTCATTTCATTAAAAGTGTGCACAAGCTCAAGATCTACACATTGGACCAAGGAAGTAAGGATCTTGGCCACTAGGGGCAACTCAAGAAAATTCTTGAGTTGCCAAATGAGGTATTTTCTGGACTATTAGCTTAGTTTTAGCATTACTTATACCCCTATGTTTAGATTGAACCGATATTGTTTGATATTGTGGAGTTAAGGAAAACCTAGTTAAGGTTTGAGGAAATTATGAGTTGTAATGTGAAATTGAGTTCAGTAAAGGCTACACCAACACCCTAGTGCATGAATTGAGACCCTAACCTGAGACTTAAGGCCCGGAATACGGATTTAGAAACCGATATCGGAAAGCTTGTGGAATCTGTGAAGGTTATATGAGATCTGCTATCACCCGAGACATCCTAAAATAAAATTTATTGGACAGTGAGATGTGCAGGCACCCAGGAAGCTAACCCCAAGACCCTATCCCCTAACTCCTAGACCCGGCCGCAGATTTATCCTGTTTGGCCGCAATTTGCGGCCAGACCTACCCCATTTTGGTTCGTCTTGGTTTTGGTGTTCTCTTATCAGTAGATTAGGCCCCTGGTATGTGTAGATTTGTCTAGTTTGACCTAGGGTGAAATCTGGAGCCTATTTCCTTTGTAGCTGTTTTGGATTCGTGTTTCCGTATTCCGTATTTTTAGTTCTGAAATTGTGTATTGTGATTTACCTCGACTTTTTGGCGTTTATACGACGATATCGAGAATTTGTTGATGGTTTTGAAGGCGTGCCCATAAGTTCTAACCTATAGGCCCCTTATCGTATCGTTTTGGGTTTCATGTGTCGTTTTAGCTTTGATTTGGTTTTAATACGCATTTACGGTACTATGACGTGTAGGTACCCCATGAAGGCTTCGGGACGACAAGTAAAGCGCGTGGAGACGTCGACAAATGAAGACGCAAGGTGAGTAGATTATATCTACTGGGGGAAGTCGGGTGGATGGCGTATAGCACCCCCGCAGTCCGTAGTTGGTATACTATATATTATGCTTGATAGTTATAGTGTGTCGTGGATATGATGTTAGGTGTATTATGGATAGCTTAGGGTTAGAAGTAAACTAGTATAGTTCATAGTCGCGAACCCTAGAATAGGGTTACACCCACACGCGCACCCTTGCATATTCACTATACTTACACTGTGTTGATGATGATATTGGATGACATTGAATATGAGTCGATGATTTTGGGCATTGTGCCATGAGATCGGTGATGTGATGTGATTCGTACTTACGATACGACATGTGAACTTAGCGGGCCGTTGGGCATGTGTTTTACCCCCACTTCCATACTTTTATAGATGGTATTGATTTGTACTAGACTTAGATTTGTACACTAGATTATATGATATGATGATAATGATACCTGATATTTGATGAGAGGAATGTGATACTGACCCGTACCTAGCTATTGGGATGTCGTACGACGATTTACCGTACGAGCTTTATATTGATTATAGAACCGCACTCATGACTTGAGGATGTCATATGATATGTTGTATCGTACGCGATACTATTGAGGCGGGATCACCGACTATTATATCTATATATCGACTCAGATTTAGGTGGTTTCCATACCCCTCCCGATTGACTTGATACTTAGATCTGTAGTTTGCATAGTAGATGTTAGACTAGACCCGAGTCATTCTTATTTTAAATGGCATAACTACATGACATATACATATGGGTGTAGATTATTCGATTTCCGCATATTCATGCTATTCACATTGCTTTGCATATGTTTATTGCTATATTACTATCATGTTGCTAGGGCACCAGCACCATTATCGATGATGCGTATGTTCCACGTACACTTGCTTGCCGGCTCACACACTTCATCATCGATAATTGCCATGTCACTACACAGTAGCATTATTGCATCAGGATATGACCTTGTATGTGCATACTATTATTTCCATGTTGCATGATATACTGTTATACTTGCATGTCATTATATGTCACATACCCATACTTGTACACATACATCATACATTGATATCTTCACACTTGCTTAGATAACACATTGAGAGATGTTGTTTCCATGTTAATTCTGGATTTGGGGAACCGTGGATATTTCGAAAGAAAATAGTTAATTTTTTAAAAACCCGGTTTCCCTTGATATGATATTTCGGTGCGTCCACCATGTGTTTTCTCGGTGATAGAGTGATATATGTGAACCCGAATCGAGGAGTTGGATGAGGCCGATTACGGGTACATGGTGGACCCGGTATGGTACCCCGGGGCGAGAACGGTTTCGCTGTCTAGTAGACGGTGAGCCTGGAAGAGGGACTACTACCTACCGGTAATTGGTTGGACCTTGCGGTTATCCAGAGGATACTGACCAGAGTCGATAGATGGATATGGGCGTACTGCCGGGGCCGAGGGCCGATTCCGCAGACATAGCCCGTGGGCTGATCCGGACTGACGGAGCCCGATAGATAAGGATTTACATGTCGATGATAGGCACGGGTTTCATGATGTTTTCCATGATTTGATTATATCCTCACATTTACATGCATGATGCTTATTGTCATTGGGTGATGGGTGGACGGGTTTCACGTTTATACAGACTTGATCATATACATACTGGATTTACATTGATCATACTTCATGCAGACATACCTTATACTGATGACATGTTATTATCTGAGGCACTGGCACGAGTACTTGGCACTACCTACATGATTAGATGTTACATTGCCACTTTATCATGCTTCAGACTTACTCTTGAGGGTTTTATTATTATACTGATTGTTTGACCTAGGATTATGTCTTACATTCGTTTTCTGCTTGTAGATATTTTCTATTCACGAGTTGGCAACTCACCCCCGTTGTGCCACATTTCTTGCAGGGTTTGCCGTACAGGTTCCATAGCGGCATTTCTGGCACTGCTTTCCTTTTCGGGTGATTTGCTTGGTAGGTGGGTTCTTTGTATCAGAACTGCCGTTGTACATGTATTATTCATTGTATCTAGAAATTCCAGCAACCAAAAACTTGTATATTGTTTCAGACTCAGACACTAGTGATGTATTATTTCGACCTTAGAGTCGCGCTTAGTAGTGTTACAGTTTTCTTGCTTATCTGGGTTCCTTTTTGAAATTTGATCCTCGCCATTCGGCGTTGTATAGTATATTGATTGTATGTTCATTTATCCTTAAAATGGTTTTAGATTTCTGGGCTTGCGGCTTACTTGGATCAGATGGAGTCCTATAGACTTCATATGGTTCAAGGGCCAGTCACGTGCTCTTTCGGGTCGTGACAAAGTTGCCATCAGAGCGCTAGGTTGACCTTGGTTCGAGTCTAAGTTTGACTATGTGGAGTCTAGGGCCTCTATATATATACGGAACTTAGGCTTGACCTTACGGAACTTAGACTTAGTCGAGGGGGTATTAGACCCGAACTTTTGTCACGTAGGATGACCCTTAGTTGATGGAATAGGTGACTAAAGTAGAGTGACGTACCGTGGGTATGTTCCACGGCGTACTTACGCCACGCCACTCCGCTTAAGGAACCTTAGTATGTACATATTTTCGAGATCAGTGATTCTCTTCATATCTATGATAATACATCCATTTGAGATCCTTGATTCTATTAGTTTCATGATCATACCTTTATTGATGCTGTTCCTTCTTATGATCATGTATCCACTCTGGATCTGTTGTTCTCTTTCTTTCCATTGATCTGCTCTCTTCGATACTCGATTAAGGTTCCTGTCGCCATGTTGAGCGCAGTTTGGGCTGCTGCTAGGGTTACGGTCAGTGCGAGCTCGTCTGGTACGAGGGCCGACCATTGTGTTTTCTGGTGACATGGGAACGTCTCGAGTTAGTATTGGTGACTGTGACCTCTAGTGGAGGCGAGTGCTTGGTCTTGCACCGGATGATCGGGCCATTATTAGAGCTGCCAGTTGAGAGAGGATTGTTGATGTACAACATACCTCAAAGATTATGATGTCGCCTACCATGCAGAAAGATGGACCAGCTGTTGCTGAGATTCATAGGATGTCGCTTCCGGAGCTTACGAGCTGAGATCGCTAGAGCTTCCAGGCAGATATGAGACAGATGATAGCTAGTCTACCCAATTTGAGGGACGAAGGTGATTCGTCCGATTTATGCGCCAGAGAAGGCCCATTTGAGTTGAAGATTTCCAGTGCGGAGAGTTTCACTCAGATCTAGAGCAGACCGATTTAGAGATGACCGCCAATGAATTGCCTTTCGTAGAGGATTGAGACGCTGTTCACCGTACAGACGAATGAGCCAGTTATTGCTGCAAATGACGAGATATCGCCCAGATGATTGGAGCTACTGCAGCATGAGTATATACTTAGAGATATGATGGACGGTCGCTAGTCACCGAGGGTGGATGACTAGGGCGTGCGATTCGTTCTCTTACCGATGCGAGGTCATCAGATAGGTTGCTTCCAGCTAGAGACGACTTCACGCGGAGACGTTGAGAGTCGACAGAGACGATCGAATGTCAGAAACCTGCTATTCCAAGTTTAAAGTATTCGGAAAGACATGCAGGCAATTCTATGGACCCTCTAGAAGAATGAAACCCTAACTCGACATAATGACCGTGTGAAAGCCCTTGAACCTTAGGGTTTGCGGCAGTTCTGCGGCGCCATTAGTGAGGCTTGGGTTTGCCCTTCTACGGCTGGATCATTGATGCTGTGGTATGTACTCGATGCTGTTAAACTGTACCCAAGATGTTAAGCTCTTGGGGGATTATGAGGTTTTGACGAATCGATCGAATGGTTCGACTTCTTTCGGATGCTAGGTGGTGAGATGCATTTCTTGGGAGACTCCAGATATAAGGATAGCCGTTGGAGCGCAGTCCGTGCAGTCACGATGAGACGAGTCCGAAGCAGTCGACATTGAAGCAGAGTGAAGTAAAGGGTTCGCAATAGATTTCGATGAGATGACTTCCCACTCCGCTGACATCAAAGATGTGATACGCACGCAGAGCCGTTGTATATGGATATATCTTCCAGAAAGAGGCGCGATAAGTATGCAGCCGTTCCGGAATAAAAAATTATCTTCAGCAATGGATGATGAATTCTGGGCAATCCGGCAGGAATGAGATTTGAGAGAGAGACCTCGACAGGACCTTTCTGGAATACGATACGAGAAGACCTAGACCCAGGAGTGGTCATATTGCGCAGACCCAGCAGGCCAGAATTCGGCATCGTCGACGAGGTAGTTGACCAGGTTCGGATAAACGACCTTACCCAGATGCATTGCGAATTGATCAAGGACGGACGAGTATTGAGTATTCCTCCGATGGTTGGGACGCGTTCCCGAGGACCTGTTCGGCCAGACATCTTCTATAGAATGATGAAGCTACAGAGTACGCGCTTTCGAGTCCGTGCGAAAGACTTCGGATTGACCATGGCCGAGAACAGTGTAGTGCGTAGATAGCATGGCGTGACGTCATAGTGGACGAAGATAGAGACAAGTGGAACCAGAGGTTCGTGCGAAACGCTGACGAGCTGTCATTACTTCCCGTCGAGACTAGAGACCTGATATGCTTACAGAGGCGTTGGGATGCGACCAATTTCCGAGAAAATGTTGTGCTGAGGACACAGATGTCCATCGAGTGAAAAGAGATTATGCAAGAGAGCCAGCCTCCGTACAGTTCGGCATAGGCAAGATCGGAAGAGACCTTGAGCAGGATTCCTTCCAGGACATTGCTGCAATGATGTTTGCACCCAGGATCAGATGTGTGATGTGCATTCAGAGAACCAGAAGCCGACGCCAGTGACATGCTTCTTTACGATTGGTCGTGAGGATTGACCGAGAGATGACCAGATAAGTGCCAGAACGGAATCGTCCCCGTTAGCACACCTGACAGGGCCGATGAGCCGATCGATTGTGAGATTGGTAATCCACAGAGAAGATAAGGACCCAGAGACAGAGGACGCCAGACCTTGAGTAAGGGACAAGTAGATATCTTGCGCTGCTAGCATTGGATGCACTGACACCTTCTCGACTTTGAAGGAGGGACTACCGACGACGGTATTGACGATTGGTGATTTTGTGATTCGATTATCACGTATCCGACAACTTGGATTTTGACTAAATGATTTTGTAGTTGGGGGTTTAAATTTAAATTCGGGGACCAAATTTATTTAAGGGGGGTAGATTGTAACATTTCGAAATAATAAAAATATTATTTTTGGGAAATTATAATTTAATATTATTTTATTGAATATTTTAATAATTCGGTATAATTAAAAACAAATAAATGGGGAAAAATTATGGAAAATTCTATAATAGCGTAAATTAGAGAATTTTGCCATTTCTAAGTTTAATTGATTAGTTATATGCTAATTTAGTGCTAATCGCGATTAAAAATCGCTAATCGGTTTTTTAGTAATTTTGTGCAAAACATGCACATATCTTTTATTTTCCTACACTTGTGCATTTTCTACCATGGTTTCTCATTTAGGTTTACTATTTGAGTGAGAAGGAATTGAGAGAAAAGAAAAAGAAAAGAATGGAAAGGGGTTTACATTAATGAATTTAGTAGTTGGTGAGAGAGAGAGAGGTATGGGCTTCTTTGAATAAAGACTTAGCCATTTCCTCTTCAACCTTCACTCATTTTTCTCCTTCTCCCTCTTGTTGCTGCTGCTGCTCCTGATCCTCACCTCCCTCCTCTCTTCAACTCCTCAAATCACCTCTAAAACAACTCCAAAACCCCACTCTCATTTCATTAAAAGTGTGCACAAGCTCAAGATCTACACATTGGACCAAGGAAGCAAGGATTTTGGCCACTAGGGGCAACTCAAGAAAATTCTTGAGTTTCCAAATGAAGTATTTTCTGGACTATTAGCTTAGTTTTAGCATTACTTATACCCCCATGTTTAGATTGAACCGATATTGTTTGATATTGTGGAGTTAAGGAAAACCTAGTTAGGGTTTGTGGAAATTATGAGTTGTAATGTGAAATTGAGTTCAGTAGAGGCTACACCAACACCTTAGTGCATGAATTAAGACCCTAACCTGAGACTTAAGGCCCGGAATACGGATTTAGAAACCGATATCGGAAAGCTTGTGGAATCTGTAAAGGTTATATGAGATCTGCTATCACCCGAGACATCCTAAAATAAAATTGATTTGACAGTGACATGTGCAGGCACCCAGGAAGCTAACCCTAAGACCCTATCCCCTAACTCCTAGACCCGGCCGCAGATTTATCCTGTTTGGCAGCAATTTGCGGCCAGACCTACCCCATTTTGGTTCTTCTTGGTTTTGGTGTTCCCTCATCAGTAGATTAGGCCCCTGGTATGTGTAGATTTGTCAAGTTTGACCTAGGGTGAAATCTGGAGCCTATTTCCTTAGTTGCTGTTTTGGATTCGTGTTTCCGTATTCCGTATTTTTAGTTCTGAAATTGTGTATTGTGATTTACCTCGACTATTTGGCGTTTATATGACGATATCGAGGATTTGTTGATGGTTTTGAAGGTGTGCCCATAGGTTCTAACCTATAGGCCCCTTATCGTATCGTTTTTAGTTTCGTGTGCCGTTTTAGCTTTGATTTGGTTTTAATACGCATTTACGGTACTATGACGTGTAGGTACCCCATGAAGACTTTGGGACGACAAGTAAAGTGCGTGGAGACGTCGACAAATGAAGACGCAAGGTGAGTAGATTATATCTACTGGAGGAAGTCGGGTGGATGGCAGATAGCACCCTCGTAGTCCGTAGTTGGTATACCATATATTATGCTTGATAGTCATAGTGTGTCGTGGATATGGTGTTAGGTGTATTATGGATAGCTTAGGGTTAGAAGTAAACTAGTATAGTTCATAGTAGCGAACCCTAGAATAGGGTTACACCCACACGCGCACCCTTGCATATTCACTATACTTACACTGTGTTGATGATGATATTGGATGACATTGAAGATGAGTCGATGATTTTGGGCATTATGCCGTGAGATCGGTGATGTGATGTGATTCGTACTTACGATACGACATGTGATCTTAGCGGGCTGTTGGGCATGTGTTTTACCCCCGCTTCTATACTTTTATAGATGGTATTGATTTGTACTAGATTTAGATCTGTACCCTAGATTATATGATATGATGATAATGATACCTGATATTTGATGAGAGGAATGTGATACTGACCCGTACCTAGCTATTGGGATGTCGTATGACGATTTACCGTACGAGCTTTATATTGATGATAGAACCGCACTCATGACTTGAGGATGTCATATGATATGTTGTATCGTACGCGATACTATTGAGGCGGGATCACCGACTATTATATCTATATATCGACTCAGATTTAGGTGGTTTCCATACCCCTCCCGATTGACTTGATACTTAGATCTGTAGTTTGCATAGTAGATGTTAGACTAGACCCGAGTCATTCTTATTTCAAATGGCATAACTGTATGACATATACATATGGGTGTAGATTCTTTATTGTTATGTTGATTATTCGATTTCCTCATATTCATGCTATTCACATTACTTTGCATATGTTTATTGCTATATTACTATCATGTTGCTAGGGCACCAGCACCATTATCGATGATGCGTATGTTCCACGTACACTTGCTTGCCGGCTCACACACTTCATTATCGATAATTGCCATGTCACTACACAGTAGCATTATTGCATCAGGATATGACCTTGTATGTGCATACTATTATTTCCATGTTGCATGATATACTGTTATACTTGCATGTCATTATATGTCACATACCCATACTTGTACACATACATCATATATTGATATCTTCATACTTGCTTAGATTACGCATTGAGAGATGTTGTTTCCATGATAATTCTGGATTTGGGGAACCGTGGATATTTCAAAAGAGAATAGTTAATTATTTAAAAACCCGGTTTCCCTTGATATGATATTTCGGTGCGTCCACCATGTGTTTTCTCGGTGATAGAGTGATATATGTGAACCCGAATTGAGGAGTTGGATGAGGCCGATTACGGGTACATGGTGGACCCGGTATGGTACCCCGGGGCGAGAACGGTTTCGCTGTGTAGTAGACGGTGAGCCTGGCAGAGGGACTACAACCTACCGGTGATTGGTTGGACTTGACGGTTATCCAAAGGATACTGACCAGAGTCGATAGATGGATATGGGCGTACTGCCGGGGCCGAGGGCCGATTCCGCAGACATAGCCCGTGGGCTGATCCGGACTGACGAAGCCCGATAGATGAGGATTTACGTGTCGATGCTAGGCACGGGTTTCATGATGTTTTCCATGATTTGATTATATCCTCACCTTTACATGCATGATGCTTATTGTCATTGGGTGATGGGTGGACGGGTTCCACGTTTATATAGACTTGATCACATAAAGACTGGATTTACATTGATCATACTTCATGTAGACATACCTTATACTGATGACATGTTATTATCTGAGGTACTGGCACGAGTACTTGGCACTACCTACATGATTAAATGTTACATTGCCACTTTATCATGCTTCAGACTTACTCTTGAGGGTTTTATTATTATACTGATTGTTTGACATAGGATTATGTCTTACATTCGATTTCTGCTTGTAGATATTTTCTATTCACGAGTTGGCAACTCACCCCCATTGTGCCACAGTTCTTGCAGGGTTTGCCGTACAGGTTCCATAGCTGCATTTCTGGCACTGCTTTCCTTTGCGGGTGATTTGCTTGGTAGGTGGGTTCTTTGTTTCAGAACCCCATCAACCAAAAACTTGTATATTGTTTCAGACTCAGACACTAGTGATGTATTATTTCGACCTTAGAAACGCGCTTAGTAGTGTTACGGTTTTCATGCTTATCTGGGTTCCCTTTTGAAATTCGATCCTCGCCATTCTGCGTTGTATAGTATATTGCTTGTATGTTCATTTATCCTTAAAATTGTTTTAGATTTCTGGGCTTTTGGCTTACTTGGATCAGATGGAGTCCTATAGACTTCATGTTAGTGTATATGCCCTAGAGGCCAATACTGTATCATACTAGTTTGTATATTACTTAATGGAAGCTTGGGATATTCACCTTGTATATACAATCTTGCTCAAAATAGTAGTATGCTACTTGGTTTGTTTCTGCTTCAATGTGTACATGTGTTTATTTTTGTATATCACTTATGCACATTAGTGGAGCCCTTAGGATCTTTGCTTGATTACCAGCATTGTGATGGCTGTCACACTAGTGGGGCTGGGTAATCTATAAGCACATCCTTATGCAGGTCCCTAGTCGCAGGAATATCGAGACAGGGTATCGATACTCCGGATTAGACTAGCGCATGCGCTTCTCATCCCAGTGTGGGAGACGGTCTGTCCCACAGCCGTCAGTACGTCGTACTTGAGATAGTATGCGGATGCTCGTTGGGTTACGAGTATACTGGACAGGACTCGTCGGGAACTGACTAGTTTGTATTATGCCTATCGTCAGTTATCAGTTCCCAGGTGACATGAGTACAGCTTAGTCCGCTGACTTGACACTGTCACTTCGCCTCGAGTGTGTTCCCATTGTAGTTTGATCACTACCCTACCACGGCTCAAAGGAGTCGTGCAAACAGGTAGTGGTTGGGTGCAGTCCCGAAGCACTTGGAGGCAGTGACGGTTAGACAGGATTCGTATCTCCCGGTATTGGGGGTTGACATCGCGCTGTGTCTAGAAGAGCCATAACACGAGTAGTCCCTGGCCAGGGCAATCGAGATATACTGGTAGGCTTCCAGTGTTATCTCAGGGTGTTTTGGGCTTCACTCCGACACGACTTATACCGCTATTAGGGGACTGACGTTTACCGCTCTCCTAGGCCCACCATGCGATGTATCAGACGAACAGACCGGACTGTACGGAGAATGTCACATTCAGGCTCAGTAGGAGTTCAGATGGGTTTCGCCTCGTCAGTCTTCTTGTCGGCATTTCCTGGGGACCGTTACGCACAGCTAGTGCCGCTTGCGGTCTGTGGTTAAACCCACTGCCAGCGTAGCGTCGAGTCTTTAGAGTCCCACACAGAAAGCTTTTCGCCTTTAGGCAAAAGAGTAGAGGTCGCATGGTTTTGCGACAGGTCGAATGGTTTTGCGACAGGGTTCGGTCACATCCGTGCACTTGTGCACGTACAGTGTCCGGACAGTTTACACTAGCGGGATTTGGTTTAAGCCAGATCGTAGTGTATGTATTGGGATTGGATTTATCCAGTTTGTATTCGTGTTCCTCGGAACGCGGATGCGGGTGTGTATGCATAGTTGACGGAGAGACAGAGGCAGAGGATTCTCATTAGGGTTGTTGGCCGTTGACTGTTGACTATTGACTTTTTGGTCAACCCTAATGAGAATATGATATGTGATTAGCAATTATATTAATTAAGTATTGTGGTGACATGGTTGTTGAGGGATTGACTTTGTTGACTTGTTGACTTTTGTTAACTTGTTGACTTTGTTGACCGGTTGACTAAGATTGACTAGTTGACCATCATGATGACTATGGCTATCATTTCACGGCAAAGACTTTTTACTTGCTTGTTTCTTTTGTGAGAAATGAGTGCATGAAATGATTTATCCATTTTGACTTGAACCATTTTACACAATACTTGATTATTATTTTTGTGATGATGGTTTTGGATTATGAGAGAGTGAAAGACAAAAGATAGGCTCATTCTCACTTGATCATTCACTCTCTTGTTCTTGAGCTCTCATACTCTTGCTCTCTCCCTCTTCCTCTTGCTCCCTCTCTTGACTCTATGGTTTACTTGTCTCATGTGTTGAGAACCAAGAACCATAGACAAAATCCCATACAAACTCTTCTCTACTCACTTTAGTTCACAAGGTTTAGCAAACCGAGTGAACTAGTTTCTTCAAAGTTTGAAGAAGGAGCCAAAGGTTGGAGCTTTCAGGTGGATCTATTTTCGGCGTAAGGAGACGACGGGAAGAAGCCGATCCGGACCATCATCGTAGTTTGAAGACGAAGGAGTTCAAGACAAGTAAGGTATAAACCCCCTAACCGAGTAGTTAACGACTCCTAGTTAGGTTGTTAGTTAGATGTTTAACAAAGATCCGGGTTTTAGGTCCATGTTACCACCTCTATAAAATCGTTTTTTATCAAATTCCGCATGCCCGAAAGTACCGGGAGAGGTAGCATGGACTTACAGTGGTATCAGAGCCCGGTTAAACTCTATCTAACATGTTAGCAAAGTAGCTAGAAGATCGATCAAAGAAAAAGTCCCGAAATGTACCCCGTTTTCAAAGTTGCTGTCGATTTTTTATGTTCTGTAAAAATGATAATTTATGCATCAAAAATCGACTCAGGGTTTTTAAAAGCCACTGCAGAAAATTCACCCAGAGATCCCCCTAAACGACCGCGGAAACGCGGCAATAGCTTGCTATTGCCGCGGTTCCGCGGCCTCCTTGCCCCCTCTCTGGTGTTTCTTTGCTGCAGTTTGGTTGTAAGGGCATTTTGGGAATTTTGGTACATGTATTTTCAACCCAGATTTTCCAGAACGAAAATTTTATTTTTGGGGTTCTGAAAATCCGTATTTTTGATCGAACTTCTAAAAACTTAAGCTGACGGGTTTTTCTGTAATGTGATATTTGTATTGAACGTCTACTAATCGTTATATGTCGATTAGTGGGGGTTATACAAATCTGTGATCTGTAATGTTGCTAGAATGTGTATATGAATATGTTGGATTGTCGCGGGTGAATAGCCGGGGGTTGTGAGACGAGAGTTTTTCTTTTCTTTCAATTCATGTAAATTTGTAGATTGATGTAATAATTATTTGTATGACCGCACAACCGGGTCGGGGTTGTACCGTCATTGTATAATTTCTTTTTACTGTTTTTGCTCCTAGGATAGACCCATGGAGGGATGCACAAACTACCGGGTATGCCGAAGTGCCGAGTGGCCTACTCACGGGGATGAGGGAGGTTGCTTCGCTTCGGGTACTTGGCGGGTAGTTTGCCGCACCCGTAGGGGTCTTGGGTGGGGTATTGGCTATTCACCGCGACCGTGTAATCTGCTTTTCGTTACAGGCTCGTACGAATTGCGGATTCCTAGTATATCCAATGTATTCATCTGTGATCTGAAATGTTTATCATTGCAAATATATCTATATATGATATTATTTAAGCGTTGCTTATGTTTTACAGACGCGCTAGCCCAGCCCCCGCTCTGTCGTTAGTTAAGTAACCTAACGGGTAATGACGGGGCCCAGTGGCGAATGCGAATGGCATAAGCGTACGTCATATTTTGGTTGTTTTCTGCAATGGTAGGATTAAATGATGGGACGCATTAAAAGAACTAATGCAAGAATATCACGCAGTAAAAGAATTAATGCAAGATAATAAACCAAGTTAAAGTCGTTGGAACACTTTCGAAAAACCACTCGGTTCTTTTCAAAACTAACTTTTAAATGTGGAGCTTGAGCCACTCCTTTTAAAAGCTATCTCGTTCCATCGACTATATCAAGTTCACTAAGGTCACGGTTTAGCCAAAACCATTCGTAGCCCTCCGTCGTTTCACATGAATAGTCAATAGTATTCAAGCTATGTTTGTTGGCCAAAGTCAAGGCATAGTGATTGGTAGCTATTGGGTATTCATGTGCAGCATAGATAGATACGTTGATTTGGAACAGTCGTACTACCTTGTTGGCCAAAGTCAAGGGTAGGTACGGGTGGATTCAAATTAACCTGGAGAAAGACGGGTAGAACTTGACATGTGACTTATGATTTGTTGGCCAAAGTCAAGGTCATAAGAGCATGGGGCAAAAATCCACATCGGGAGTTTCATAAGTAGGAGTTTCATAAGTACTGAAACTTGCTAGATTTGCATACCATTTGGAGTGTGATGATTCTGGTAGGATTCCTTCAGTTTCGTCACGCGATGATATTTGGATCCTGATCCTACTGTGAGTATATGCTACTCCTCGGGAAATTTCTCACTAATTGATCAATGCTATAAACCTAGTAGGTGCCTAGAAAGGTGTTAGCGGGGCTACGCCCCTAGGGAAAAGAGGTTCTTTAATTAAGGAACTTCGCGAAAGCGTTGGAAAACCTCCCTCGAAGTACCGACACTGGCCTGGCTGAACGGTTAAGCAAGTATTGTGCGGTGGGATTGATCCCGACTAATTCTTCCTTTATGGTTTGAGGAGGGATTCGAGAAACAGTGGGAGCCATCCTGTTTAGACAAATTAAAAACCATTCTAAACTTGCAAGAGCATCATGCTGAGTGTTTCTTCTTCTCTCTCCTAATTGCAGCGACCAATCGACATGATTGGACTTAAGTTACTCCTAGATAAAAATATACTGACAGGGCCAAACTACAAAGATTGGCTCAGGAATGTCAAAATGGCAATCACTTACGACAAGCTGGGGTATCTTCTTACCACCAAAGCTCCCCCTGTCCCTGGTCCCACTTCCAGCGTCGCGGATAAGGAAATCCGTAAGACTTGGGAGATTGATAGCGCGAAGGCCAAATGCTTCGTACTTGCCTCTATGGACAATGAACATCAGAGGAGGCACGAGAATATGGACTTGGAATCCATATTTCTCCATACAAAAGAACTGTATGAAGAGCAATCTCGTATCGCAAGATACGAAGCGTCGAAAAAGTTATTTTCGGCAAGGATGGCCGTCGGATCATCAGTAGCAGAACACGTGCTAAAGATGATCGGCTACATTGAGGAGCTCGCGGACCTAGGGACCACATTGGAGAGTGAGCTCTATACGGAATTAGTTCTCCAGTCCCTTCCTTCCACTTACGCCCAGTTTATACTGAATTTCAACCTACAAGAAAAAGAGGTTGAACTTTCAGAGCTCCTCAACATGCTGAGGAGCGCAGAGGGCACCCTACAGAAAATTAGGAAAACATCCACTTTGTTTGTAGGAGGATCATCTTCTTCTAGGTCCAAAGCGAAAGCCAAGGGAAAGAAGAAGAAAGCCCCCGCCAAACCAAGGGGCGGTGTTAGTAAAGTGGATACGAAGGGAAAAGCAAAAGCAACAAAGATAGCGGGGAAGCTTGTGGATAAGGAAGAATGCTTCTATTGTCATAAGAAAGGACACTGGAAGAATGATTGCAGGGCCTGGTAGGCCAGAACACAGGAATTGAAGCAGGTTGCAGCTTCAGCTTCAGGTGTGTATGTTATTGAAAACTGTCTTTCAATAAACTCTACTTCCTGGGTATTAGATACCGGATCAGGATCTCATATCTGTAATTCTTTGCAGGCGTTGAGAAACCGTAGGGTTTTGAAAGCAGGTGACATGACCCTCAGAGTTGCGAACGGAGCTAGCATGGATGCTAAAGCCGTGGGGGACTATCACCTGGGAATGTCAGATGGACATGTTTTGGTTTTGCGTAATTGCTTTTTTGTACCCAACGCAACTTGTAATATCATTTCTGTATCTTTAGTCTCTAAAGAAGGTTATGAATTTGCGTTTGTAAGTAATGTTGTAAACATTCACCTTAATCAAGTTTTGATTGGGTCAGGTACATTGAGCAATGGTATATACATATTAAACCAACCACAGATTTTCAACGTCCAGAATACACACAAAAGAAAGTCTCCGGAAATCAATCAGACTTTCTTATGGAATTGTAGACTGGGTCACATCAATGAGAGAAGGCTGACTAAGTTACATACAGAAGGATATTTGGATCCGTTCGAATATCAATCGTATGCCACTTGTCAATCCTGTCTCAAAGGAAAGATGACAAAGACTCCGTTCACTGGACACGGAGTAAGAGCGAGCGAGCTCTTGGGACTCGTACACAGCGACGTGTGCGGTCCAATGTCTACACATGCGCGAAGCGGTTATTCTTACTTCATTACTTTTACGGATGACTTTTCAAGGTACGGTTATGTCTTCTTAATGAAACATAAGTCCGAAGCCTTTGGAAAATTCCAGGAATTTAAGAATGAAGTAGAAAAACAAACCGGCAAAAGTATTAAGATTCTAAGATCGGATCGAGGTGGAGAATACTTGAGTGCCGAGTTCCTGGACTATTTAAAAGAGAACGGAATTCTTTCTCAGCTTACTCCTCCATACACTCCGCAACATAACGGTGTATCGGAGAGACGGAACCGAACCTTATTGGATATGGTACGGTCCATGACGAGTAACGCTGAGTTACCGCGATCATTCTGGGGGTATGCGCTAGAATCAGCTGCATACCTTTTGAACCGAGTTCCTACTAAGACTGTGCCTACCACACCATATGAGATGTGGTGTGGGAAGAGGCCCCATCTTAATCACATTAAGACATGGGGATGTCCAGCTTTTATCAAAAAGCAGCATGCGGACAAGCTCGAGGCACGCTCAGTACAGTGCAAGTTTGTGGGATGTCCAAAGAACTCCAAGGGATATTTCTTCTACTGTGAAGAGGAACAAAAAGTTCTTGTTTCTCGTCATGCCTACTTCTTGGAAACTGAGTTTTTGGAAAACCAGATAAGTGGGAGCACAGTAGAACTGGAAGAAATTCCAGAACCACGGACTATTACTGAAAGTTTAGTGGAACCAGAGGGTTCAAAAGAACAGGACATTCCTACGCCGCTCCGCAGGAGTAGTAGGCAGTCTTATCCGCCCGAGAGATACTACGGTTTTCTCATAGACGGGGATAGAGAGGATTGCATCATAGATTATGATGAGCCTACTAGTTTCCAGCAGGCCGTTCAGAGCGTTGACTCAGTGAAATGGCTGGATGCAATGTGGACCGAAATGGAGTCCATGTACACCAACAAAGTATGGACGTTTGACATTGCTCTAGACGGGGTAAAACCCGTAGGATGCAAGTGGATCTTCGAAAGGAAGATTGGTGTAGATGGACAGGTTGAGACCTACAAAGCTAGACTTGTAGCAAAGGGTTTCCGTCAAAGACCTGGCTTGGACTATGACGAAACCTTTTCTCCAGTGGCTATGCTGAAATCCATTCGGATCCTTCTTGCCATTGCTGCCTTCCACAATTATGAGATCTGGCAAATGGACGTAAAGACCGCTTTTCTAAATGGAAATTTAGAGGAGTGTGACTATATGGACCAGCCAGAGGGTTTCATTCAGAGTGGGAGCAGCGGAAAGGTGTGCAAGTTGCTTAAGTCTATCTATGGACTAAAGCAGGCATCGCGGAGTTGGAACATCTGTTTTGATGAGACGGTCAAGGAATTTGGCTTTATCAAAAATCCAGATGAACCATGCATCTATAGTAGATTTGTAGCGAGAACTGTAGTATTCCTCGTTTTATACGTGGATGACATTCTCTTAATAGGAAATGACATTCCTATGCTACAATTTGTCAAGGGGTTCTTGTCGCACAGGTTCTCCATGAAAGACCTGGGTGATGCCTCATACATCCTGGGGATCCGGATCGATAGTGATAGATCCAAGAGGGTATTAGGACTTTCACAGTCTAGGTATATCGACACTATACTGAAGAGATTCAGTATGGAAGATTCCAAGCGCGGTAACTTGCCGGCTTGTCACGGGATCACCCTCTCTAAAGAGATGTCTCCCAAGACTGATTTGGAGAGGGATCGCATGTCTATTATACCCTACGCTTCTGCGGTAGGCTCTATAATGTATACGATGTTGTGTACTAGACCGGATGTAGCTTATGCACTGAGTGTGGTAAGCCGGTATCAGTCAAACCCTGGGCAGAAACACTGGATAGCGGTAAAGAACATTCTCAAGTACCTGAGAAGGACTAAGGAGATGTTCTTGGTGTATGGTGGAAAAGACCTCCAGATCGAGGCCTTTGCTGACTCCAGCTTCCAGAGTGACAAGGATGATTCCAAGTCCATGTCGGGTTTTGTCTTTACCCTCAATGGAGGGGCGGTGTGTTGGAAGAGTTCCAAACAAGAAACCGTTGCAGACTCGACGATGGAAGCGGAATACATCGCTGCATCTGATGCCGCAAAAGAAGCCGTCTGGATGAGGAAGTTCTTGAAAGAACTTCAGGTGGTTCCGTCCATTGTTGATCCAATACCTCTGTATTGCGACAACAACGGGGCTATAGTTTTAGCGAAGGAACCCAGGTCCCATCAGAGATCCAGACACATCTTGAGGCGGTATCACCTGATCAGGGAGATCATGGATCGCCAGGAGATCGAGATTCGGAGAGTCGCTTCAGAAGATAACACTACAGATCCATTCACTAAGGCCTTGCCCCAGACTCAGTTCGAGCGGCTGATCGAGATGATAGGTCTTCGATACGCCAGTACATGGCCTTAGTGCAAGTGGGAGATTGTTAGTGTATATGCCCTAGAGGCCATTACTGTATCATACTAGTTTGTATATTACTTAATGGAAGCTTGGGATATTCACCTTGTATATACAATCTTGCTCAAAATAGTAGTATGCTACTTGGTTTGTTTCTGCTTCAATGTGTACATGTGTTTATTTTTGTATATCACTTATGCACATTAGTCGAGCCCTTAGGATTTTTGCTTGATTACCAGCATTGTGATGGCTGTCACACTAGTGGGGCTGGGTAATCTATAAGCACATCCTTATGCAGGTCCCTAGTCGCAGGACTATCGAGACAGGGCATCGATACTCCGGAGTAGACTAGCGCATGCGCTTCTCATCCCAGTGTGGGAGACGGTTTGTCCCACAGCCCTCAGTACGTCGTACTTGAGATAGTATGCGGGTGCTCGTTGGGTTACGAGTACACTGGACAGGACTCGTCGGGAACTGACTAGTTGGTATTATGCCTATCGTCAGTTATCAGTTCCCAGGTGACATGAGTACAGCTTAGTCCACTGACTTGACACTGTCACTTCGCCTCGAGTGTGTCCCACTGTACTTTGATCACTACCCTACCACGGCTCAAAGGAGTCGTGCAAACAGGTAGTGGTTGGGTGCAGTCCCGAAGCACTTGGAGGCAGTGACGGTTAGACAGGATTCGTCTCTCCCGGTATTGGGGGTTGACATCGCGCTGTGTCTAGGAGAGCCATTACACGAGTAGTCCCTGGCCAGGGCAATCGAGATATACTGGTAGGCTTCCAGTGTTATCTCAGGGTGTTTTGGGCTTCACTCCGACACGACTTGTACCGCTATTAGGGGACTGACGTTTACCGCCCTCCTAGGCCCGCCATGCGATGTATCAGACGAACAGACCGGACTGTACGGAGAATGTCACATTCAGGCTCAGTAGGAGTTCAGATGGGGTTCGCCTCGTCAGTCTTCTTGTCGGCATTACCTGGGGACCGTTACACACAGCAAGTGCCGCTTGCGGTCTGTGGTTAAACCCACTGCCAGCGTAGTGTCGAGTCTTTAGAGTCCCACACAGAAAGCTTTTCTCCTTTAGGCAAAAGAGTAGAGGTCGCATGGTTTTGCGACAGGTCGCATGGTTTTGCTACAGGGTTCGGTCACATCTGTGCACTTGTGCACGTACAGTGTCCGGACAGTTTACACTAGCGGGCTTTGGTTTAAGCCAGATCGTAGTGTATGTATTAGGATTGGATTTATCCAGTTTGTATTCGTGTTCCTTGGAACGCGGATGCGGGTGTGTATGCACAGTTGACGGAGAGACAGAGGCAGAGGATTCTCATTAGGGTTGTTGACCGTTGACCGTTGACTATTGACTTTTTGGTCAACCCTAATGAGAATATGATATGTGATTAGCAATTATATTAATTAAGTATTGTGGTGACATGGTTGTTGAGGGATTGACTTTGTTGACTTGTTGACTTTTGTTGACTTGTTGACTTTGTTGACCGGTTGACTAGGATTGACTAGTTGACCATCATGATGACTATGGCTATCATTTCATGGCAAAGGCTTTTTACTTGCTTGTTTTTTTTGTGAGAAATGAGTGCATGAAATGATTTAGCCATTTTGACTTGAACCATTTTACATAATACTTGATTATTATTTTTGTGATGATGGTTTTGGATTATGAGAGGGTGAAAGACAAAAGAGAGGCTCATTCTCACTTGACCATTCTCTCTCTTGTTCTTGAGCTCTCATACTCTTGCTCTCTCCCTCTTCCTCTTGCTCCCTCTCTTGACTCCATGGTTCACTTGTCTTATGTGTTGAGAACCAAGAACCATAGACAAAATCCCATACAAACTCTTCTCTACTCACTCTAGTTCACAAGGTTTAGCAAACCGAGTGAACTAGTTTCTTTAAAGTTCGAAGAAGGAGCCAAAGGTTGGAGCTTTCAGGTGGATCTATCTTCGGCGTAAGGAGACGACGGGAAGAAGCCGATCCGGACCATCATCGGAGTTTGAAGACGAAGGAGTTCAAGACAAGTAAGGTATAAACCCCTTAACCGAGTAGTTAACGACTCCTAGTTAAGTTGTTAGTTAGATGTTTAACAAAGATCCGGGTTTTAGGTCCATGTTACCACCTCTATAAAATCGTTTTTTATCAAATTCCGCTTGCCCGAAAGTACTGGGAGAGGTAGCATGGACTTACACTTCATATGGTTCAAGGGCCAGTCACGTGCTCTTTCGGGTCGTGACACCGGTTAACCCACAAACAGCCATTACAGAAACGTTCCTTGAGTTATCTAGAGTCTGGTTTCAAGCATAAGCCGGACAACTCCCTGTACCTTAACATTGTTAAGATATGAACTATTCTATATCCAATATAGAAACAGAGGCACTGATTTAATTGGAACCAGATTCAAATCATGCAGCTGTCTCCAGTGCATGTCAACTAAATGGAGAGAGGCCTGTCAGCATTACTCAACTTAGGAATACATCCAGATATGAGTAACCTGAAAGAGAAGCAAGTTCTCTTAATCATTACTATCAACTGAATACCATACAAATCTTGAAGAATCCTGATACTTGCAATACCTGGTTCTCTACTTTATTCATATTCCTATAACTTCTCAAAACTTGGATCTTGTATTTCTATGAAACACATGTCTAAGGACTAGAGAAGTCACAAGTAAACAGAATATAGTATGAGGACCCACCCCTCTGTCCAAATGGACACAGGAAAACATACAATACTTTGTATAAGTCCGGTGAGTTTAATAACTCATTCCCTGTGTGTCGTAGGTTGAAAACTGTACTTATGGTTAAGAAGAATTACACCACTGTTTAATGCTCCTTACCTAACCATCCACTGATATAGGTAAATGTCACGGACATAATTTCAAAAAGTTATATCTCACTTTATAAAAATAAACATACAGATATATCAATTTGAAATTGGTGCATAACAATGGATATTCAAAACCAAATATTTGCCGTCCGGCAAACAACCCAGGCGATTTCCTCAAATATCACCAGTTACAACGAATCCCTATATAATGAAGATGAACACCCAATTCCCAATAACTTACTCTCACTCATCATCTGTAAAACCATACAGATGTGAGAATCAAACCTGGTAAATACATACCCTGGAGAAAGGGCTAATTGGGAAATCAGTTTTCTTTTAACAATACACAGTGAAACTGAAACATGTAAATGTTTCGAAGGGGTATCCGGGTATTCTTAGTAATGCCTCTTCCATTACCAGATTCACAACTGTAACCGTATATTTCTTTACCATCTCTCTAAATACCTTTATATTTCTTTAGTCATTACCTTCTGTACACCCTCTTAGGCTAAATGGTTTTCTTCCTTCCCTACCGTTCGGCACCAGCCTATGGCTTGGAAGAAGACTATCCAATAAGCATAATGGGTGTGCTCCCCTAATCCTAGGAGCACTCATAATGCGAGAGAAGGTAAAGATAAAAGACGACTGAATAAACCTTATTCCTATTTCTCCTGAACCAAAATCCATCCCCGAACTGGAACAAGTTCCTTCGAGTTCGTATATAACCATACGATGGAGTATCCAAATAATTGTGGATCTTTGTAGTGATACGGGGTGTCCTGGAGAAATACAAAGGTGAAGTAGGAGTGGCGATGAAATACTTGGTTTGGTCATGAATAGCAGTCGCAATTTACTCTGCCCTCTTACTAATCCCTTTATTTGTCTTTACTTAATACCTTCTGTACACCATTTAGGCTAAATGGTTTTCTTCATTTCCTACCTTTCGGCACCTGCCTATGGTTTGGATGAAGACTATCCAATTAGCGTAATAGGTGTACCGTCCTAATCCAAGGAGCACTCGCAACCTGAGAGAAGGTAAAAGAAAAGGACAACTGAACAGTCCTATTCATTTTCTCCAGAACCGGAAACCATCCTCGAATCTGGAACAAGTTCCTTCGAGTTCGTATATAACCATACAATGGTTTTATCCAATGGAAGTGGATGGTCGTAGTAATATGGGGTGTTCTGGAGAAAAGGGTAAAAGTAGGAGTGACAATGAGGTATGCAACTCTGACAATGCAAAAGCCAGTATTTTTAACAAGGTTCGGTCAACTTGGTCACTGAGTTATAGTGCAGGGTCGGACCATGGTCGCTGCCAAAGAGAGAGAAAAAAACACTCTGCGTGCACTCTAACCTAGATCAGAATGGTTATCAATTTATCTAATCAGGAAACCTCCCACTGTAACCTTAAATTCTCCTCCAAACCTGAAAGAAGAATTAGTCGGGATCACCCGAGGAGTAAAACAACTCATCAGTGGGAATCGGGATCCAACTATCATTGCATGATAACGTGATGGAATCCACTCACGTTATCACACTCCAGAAGGTATGCGCATATCTGGCAAGTTTTAGTTTCTTTAGAAACTCCCGATGTGATTTTTACCCCATGCTCTTATGACCTTGACTTTGGCCAACAAATCATAAGTCACATGTTAAGTTCTACCCGTCATTATCCAGGTTAATTTGAACCCACCCGTACCTACCCTAGACTTTGTCCAACAAAGCAGAACGACTGTCCCAAACCAACGCATCTATTTATGCAGCAGAAAAGTAACAAATAGCTACCATACACTATGCCTTGACGAAGGCCAACATACATAGCATGAATACTAAGTTCTACCTTTCTGAAATGACGGAGGACTACGAATGGTTTTTGGCGAAAAACCTTTAACGTAATGAACTTGATATCGTTGAAGTAACCGGATAGCTTTTTATAAAAATATAGTGGCGAAAACCTTTGCTAAAGAGGTCACTCCCGGTGAAGGGATCTCGGCTCTTTCCCCGTAGAATGAGCTGTAGGATATTCCAACTGAATACCATGATGCAAAGCAAAAAGTAATCGACTATAGTGAAGTTATTACCCTGACGCAAACTTCTGTCCAAGGGGTCACTCCCGGTGAAGGGATCTCGGCCATTACCTCGTCGACTGAGGTGATGGATATTCATAACCGAATACCACCGTGCAAAACAAAAGAAAACATCCTTGCAATTACAGCTTTTTGAAAAATGTTCCAACAACATCAGAATAGGTTTGTTTAGCTTGCATTGATCCGAATCAATGCAGTCCCATCAATTAATCACACCACAAAAGAATGAAAATATGATGTATGTATATGCCATCCGCATTCGCCACTGGGTCCCGTTATCACCCGTTAAGTTACTTAACTAACGACAGAGCGGGGTCTGGACTAGCGCGGGTGTAAAACATATACAACATCTACTAGTATATATATCAATATATAATAATCGCTCAAGACGTGACAAATGCAGCATCACAGAAATGTAATAAATATCACAGAACAATACAGATAATCTGGGATCCCCGGGTTTCCTTTTAGTCGCAAGTGAAACCCGACGTTCCCCTGGTCGTGTGGATAGCCTGTGCAATGAAATCCTATACCCCTATGGGTGCGGCAAGTTACCCGCCAAAACCTGAAGTGAGGCAGCCCCCTACAGCAAAGTGAATGGACCACCCAACACTTCACTGAATCCGGTAACTTGAGCACCCCTCCTTGGGTCAACCTGTATCCCCTACGAGTGCGACGAATAGCCCGCCAATTCTAGAGTGAAGCCCCTTCCGTCTCAAAGCCATGATATGCGGGCCCGTTGCCCTCTAGAACCCGACTATCCGTGCACCCCACCGCGGGGTAATCCTAGTACTGAAAATAAAATATATACAACGGGTACATCGACCTCAGCCCGGTCGTGCCCCAAAAGAATATTATAAAAACAGGCAGTGACGGCAGTCCACATGTCAGACGCTCGTCCTGCAATATCAAATGTACAAATAATACCAAAACTGTACTAACATTGCACCAAGCTATCCACCACGACAATCCGCAACATCACAGCACAACACAGAACATCAACGTGAATGTCACGTTCGCAAATCCGTCTAAAAGAGCTATAGCAATTTAGACAAGATTTACCGCTCGAATGACATTCATGGTCGCAGATATAATGTAAGTACTGCGAACTAACGTATTTAAAATATTCGATCGACAAAATTTCCCGAAGTTGGCCCCAAGCATAAATCCAGTACTGTAACAAATCTGGGCCCAATCAAAATATTCCAGAAACCCCAATTCCAAGAATAAGATCACTGTAGAAAAATTGGGGCAGAGATGACACATGCTGGCGGCGGAACCGCGGCCAAAACATGGGTATGGCCGCAGTTCCGCGGCGGCACTGTAGCATCATGCTACCAAATTTTAACAGATGTCTTAAAAAAGCCTGCCTGATTTTCTGCAATACTCAAAATAATTTTTCGACGACAAAAAAAATTCGACAGAAACTGTATAAATTGGAATCGCGGTTTTGGAAATTTCGTTCGATCGATGTTTTAAACACGTTAGAACAAGTGAGTAAAGGTTAATGGCGTGGCTCTGATACCATGTAAGTCTACGGTAGCGTCCCGGCCGTCGATCCGATGCCAAAATGCGGAAACGAAAACTTTTTCTAAACTTGAAACCGGCGCTATCGCAGACTTTAATCCCGGATCGAACCATTAACCTATAACTAGCTAACAAGAGAAGGGTTAGAAAAGCTATACCGATCGATCCGTGTCCTTCGGTCTTTGGCCACCAACCCAAGCTCCTCGCGACATCTCCGATCTCCGGTCTCCTCGTCGGAAAGGGCACCACATCTTCGAATCCTTTTACGGGCACCCGCTTCATCCGAAGCAACTCGGATACGAAGTTTTCTAGCCGACGTGTCCAAGGTGAAGTAGAGAATGTGTGTGATCACTTTGTCTCAAACATCCATTGATTCTCAACACATGAGAGTGTATGGATGGAGGTTGAAGATGGTGCCATTAATCGAGATAGTGAGCTCAAGAAAGAAGGAGGAAGAAGAAGAGCTTTCTTTTGTTTCTTGTTAAAATGATAAAGTGAGAGTGAGATCCAATAATACAAGAGCTAACCTCTCATATGGCTGCCTTCTCTCTCTTCTTATCATTTCAACTCATAAATCAATCAAATAATGTGACACATGCACAAAGAAAGAGACCATGAATTATCACTTGTGCATGTGTCATAATTAATGTTCCTAATCATGACTTTGAGCTCATTATTCGATTTATAAACATTAATCCAAATGTTTACAACAATAAAAAGATATGGCAACATCTAAAGTAAACTCGCGACGAATCACAAGGATACCCCTCACCTGTATATACATACATGCATCCGCATTCCGACTGAATGCGAATGCGATGAGACTAAAGTAATCCAACAAATCTAATACTAGGATCCGGCTTAAACCAAAGCCCACTAGTATGATCCGTCCGATCATGATCCGTGCACGACTGCACGTATATGATCGAACCCTGCCATAATACCATACGACCTCTACAACGTTTCGCCCGAAACTTGAGAAACTGTCTGTGGAGGACTCTAACGACTCGTCAATACTTTGGCTGTGGATTTAACCACTAGCACTTCAGTGGTACTAGCCGTACGTAACGGGCTACAAGGTATTGACCAAAAGGAAGGTCGATGAGCGAACTCATCCTGACGCCCTAATGAGCCTGTCAGTGACAATATCCATACAGTCTGGTCCGTTCATCTATGAGTATCGCATGTCGGGCCTAGGGGGTTGGTAAAAGTCAGACCCTCAAAAGCGGTACAATTCGTGTCAGAGTGTAGCCCAGAACACCCTGAGATACTATAGAAATACCTACCAGTAAATCTCCTGCCTTGGCCAAGTACTTCGTGTAATGGCTCTCCTAGACACAGCGCGATCTCACCCCCAATACCGGGAGAGACGAAACCCCTGCCGATCCGCTCATAGCCTCCATGTGGCTCGGGACTGTACCCAACTAATACCTGTTTGCACGACTCCTTTAAGCCTTGGTAGGGTAGTAATGAAAGCACAGTGGGAACTCACACGAGACAAATGACGATCTCAGGTCAATGAACTAACCTGTACACATGTCACCAGGGAACTGCTATCTGACGTCGGTATAATACCAACTAGCATGTTCCCGGCAAGTCCTGTCCGGTGTACTCATAACCCAATGAGCACCTGTATACTTCTTAGGTGAACCAACTGACACCAATCGCTTGTGAGACTGGACACCGCCCCTCGTCGGGGTCTCGACTGTATACACTAGTCTACTCCGGACTATCGATGCCCTGTCTCGAAAACTCCTACGACTAGAGACCTTTTAAGGATGTGCTTATAGACCCCAGCTCCCACATATATGATCGCCATCATACTGCTGGACGTCAAGAAAGAATCCTATGGGCTCTATCAACGTGCAATAGTGACCTGTAATGTCACCTAAAGCATGTACACGATGATAAAGATAAACCAGATAGCATACTATCATCTTGAGTAAGACTGTCCTACCGGCATAGGTCCTCCCTCAATCATTGCAATCACGTGCCTGTGATCCAATAATTGACTTTGAGGGCACTATATCCAACATCATCATCATTTCAAGAGTAAACTGCAATTTGCAAACGAAATTAGGTTTTATAAAATCGTATCACGCGGTTTCTCAAATCTCATGAAAAACATAAAGTTCATAAAAACAAAGCATAATTAACTTTGCAATAGCAGAAGTGAAAATATAAGAAGTTAGTGAGCAATGGTATCAACATAACGAGAACATGATAATCCATATATAATACTAGTATGAATATAATTACAACATGAAGAATCATGGCAAGATCTATACGTGTCGTGACAGTAACTAATGATGTGTACGTGTAGCATATGAATATATGATGGTGCCTCTTGTTAATCAATAGCAATTGTGCAAGTGTTTTAGCGAGTGTGTTTTTACGCGAATAAGCATGAAAAGTTCTATCTATATCATGGCAATACTAATGATGTGTAAGTGAATAAACAAGGAAAGTTCTAGCGAGTCTGTGATTGTGTCTCATGGTAATCGTTAGTAATTGTGTAGTGTTCTAACAAGTGTGTTCATACAAGCATAGTAAGAGAAATGAAACATGGCAATATAAATTTAGCATATAGGACTTGAATTATAATGAATAATAAGTGTTAATAAGAATTTTGGTTTTCGGGGTGTTATACGACATCCACCCGATTTCTCCCTTATAGATGTAAATCTATTCATCGAAATGCGGCTCAAGCTATTCGAAGCCTACGATCACCTTGCCCTTCCTCGTCGACTCGGGAGTCTCCACAGTTGATCCTATATATACATAGAGACGCAACATAAATATTGATATCGAAGCTAACTAATATAACAAAACGTATATCTAGCTTAACCCTATGATAGATGCGCCTAAACCACTTAGGATTGCTCTCTAAATCGGTGTATACAAAAATAGAGATTATTCGAGAAGGCTAGAGAGAAAAACACCAAGCGGAAAAGAAAAACATAACCAATAACAGACTTCAGCTGTCTAATGAACAAGCGTCAGACGTCTGACCTCGACCCCTATGAACACGCAGAGAAACGGTAGACGTCTGATGAACAGAATACAGATGTCTGCCCAAGATACAAAGGAAGCCCAGAAAGCAAGCAGACATCTAAAGCTTTAAGCTCAGACGTCTAACAAAACTACGAAATTAAGATAGAGACCCCTCAGACATCTAAGGACCAAGTCCCAGACGTCTGAAGAACAAAAACTGCTGCTCGAAAACTAAAGTTTTGAAAAACACATTAAAACCAAAACTCTTGCTAAAAACTACCTTCTACAATCCAAAACGAGTTGTAACAACAAGAAAACTTGCAAAAACACACTACAACTACAAGCAAGCACTTAAAATTCCATTGATGCAAGATTTATGAAGTAAAAACGTAATTTTTATGCATAAGTTATAGTTTTTCATGCAAGAACTTTGAAAACTAAGCTTTACTCTAAAATTCTAACTCTTCCAAGTTAACACAAGTGAAAACAACTAGGATAGCTAAACTAACACTACTACAACTAAACATAAGCATTAAAATCTCATTAGCACAAGATTCAATAGTTAAAGAAGTAGTCTTCATATAAAACTAGATTTTTCATGGCATCAAAACTTAAAACTTGAAATCAAAAGGGTTTAACTTGGAAGAATTAGAGCAATGGAGGAAATCCAAGGCCGAGATGAAGATTTGAGAAAGAGTGAGAGAGAGAGCTATGGTTGTGTGAGAGTGATAGAGGAAATTTTGAAGAGGAAGAAAAAGAAAATGGGCAAGTGTACATATAGGCATGGCTCTCCCATACCTCTCTCCCCCATAACTTCCCATGCCTCCCTCTCCCATATTTTACCAAAAAAAGAAAATATTAATATTTAAAATATGTTTTCCATACCAAAAGTAAGGATTAATTAGAAAATGAAAGTATTAGTTTTATTATTAATACACACACACACACGGAATTATGAAAATCCAATTCTATACATATTATCATTTTAATAGAACTCATTATATCATTATTTAAATTCTAAAATAAAGCTTAAATTTTTTGAAATGTTACATTATATTTACGAAAATACCATAGGTTATCCCAAATTATATTTATGCTAAAATACCATGGGTTTTCCCAAATTATATTTACACTAAAACACCATAAACTTCCCTAAATTATATTTTCACTATAAATTTCCTTAAGCCATATTTCCACTAAAATACCATGAACTATTATGGAAACCCAATCACATGAGTATTACCCTATATTTAACCCAACTCATGATATACCATATAACTTGATATCTGGTATGGTTAGGGTTAGACGTGTGAACCTATGTATTGAATATTATAGAAGATTCCGTCTTTACAGATGGCCGATTCTGTCTTTATGGATAATAGAAGATTTTGTCTTTACGGATGACCTTATTACTATTGAAACTTCATGCCTAGTAGAACTATATGCTAACACTAACAAGTACTTCTATATCACTGTACAAGACCGGGGTTGGGTAGTTTGATCAAGCAATGCTGTATTACGGATCTCAGATTCCCCTATTGATAAACCATGGTTCGGCGAGTGAAACGAGTACTATTCACTCCCAATTGCTGTTGTTCCGTGACCCCAACGGAATAATCGCGAGAGCTTGGTACCCTTTCCTAACAAACTAATACGTGCATAATATTTAGTAGATACCTGATATTCTTTACCACTACACACATATGATATCAAGGATCGCATATACATGTTACCTTATTGTCCTTATTCTTATGAAACATCTAACCCGAGTATAACTCGCTGACGAACTTCCTTTCCTACTATATCTTCTTAGAATGTCTGTTAGATGAGGATGAAGCACGTGATGGAGATGCAGGAGTGGAACCCACTGCAGAGGACTACATGGATTTGTCGACCTACTATTAGGAATAGTTTCCTTTCTTTTTCAGTTGCCCACCTGTTTAGGGCTTTTCTTCTTCTTTGGATGTAATACACAATAAGCTTTGTTTTGGTTCCCCTGCGAGGTAATAAATGTTTTATTTAATGAGAATAAATGATTTTGCCTTTATTTGGTGTTTTGGTACATTGCCTGCATGTTCATTGTACATTTAACGTAACAGTATCGAGTTAGACCACTCTTAGTAAAGTTAGGTTGCGGACCATGCCATGTCATTGCTTCAGTACTTTGGAAAGAGGGGCATGACAATCAGTTTTAAGATTCACCTATTCCAAAGATCCCAAGAAGGTAACGCGCAATAATGGTTCTCAAATGTCAATCGAAAACCGCTCGCCGACCGTGATCGACTCATCAATGCTTTCTGTCTCCGTTTCCGTAAGCAAGTTGACTATGTTCCTACACTTTTCGATCTCATCGAGTTGGAGATGAAACCTAATGAGGAATTTATAGTCTTTATCACTAGATGGCACGATATGCACTCGAGGTCAGGTCTGCACATTCCTAAAAAGCAAGAAGTCTATATCCTCATCCACAATTTTGAAGAGAACCTTCACTTTATGCTCTCAATCACGAAATGCAACACCTATATCAAGCTATATGAAGAAGGCCCAGCATTGGTTAGTCCAAAACAAAGTTTTGCTCATGATTATGAATCCACACATTGAGGATGAAGAATCCGAAAGTGAAGATGATGAAGTGGAAGAATCTGAGGATGAAGGTTTGGTCGATGACTTTGATGTGGTTCCTCAACAGCAAGTTCAATCATATCAAGCAAAACCGATTTGCTCAATTCAACGAACATATCAAGCTCCTCATTATCAAATAGTGTACCAAGTACCTCCACAATAATGCGTTCTAACTCCAAATATTCCAATTCCGAATAAAAGTGATAGAAATTCCAAAATAGCTATCCTCCTTTGCATGAAAGTTTCTTCGACGCATTCAACTTCCTCAATTCCCAAGACGCTATCAAGCTGCCGCCACCACTTCGAGTGACCAAGCTCAACGTCCACCTCACTAAATTTTGCGATTACCACCAATCCGAAGCACACAATCTCGAGGAATGCAATGATGCAAGGGACGTGATTTATGATTTACATGAAGCTCAATCTATCCAATAGGATTTGATAAAGGCCAAAAAGGTGAAGTTTCTCCAAACCCTCCGCTAAATTCTAAAGCAGTTACGGTATCACATGTTCCACAAGCACCATACATTCCTTCATAAACAATCAATACCGTCATATTGGAATTATTTACAAATTGGTGCTATGATTATTTAGTACCAAGAAAGTCAAAAGAATACGCAAAGCCTTCATTAATTGTCACAGGGAATGAAGCGAATAATTAGCCGATGATCCTGACATCTTCAAGCGGCACATCAATCGACAACACCCCTAGCATCACGACAAGGGGAAAAACTAAAAACAAGGTCATACCCTCAACACTAGAAGCACTTGATATTGTATCTTATTTCGAAATGGAGGAACCATCAAGCTAAGACATTCAGCCATTTTCGGATGTACGAAAGAGCCCTATGAAGAATGAAGAAAGTGCAAATAAAGTCACCCAACCAATTAGTGGAGAAATAACTTCAAGAATTCGAGCTTCCGTTGGTAAATGTTCTCATATCCATCAATAAGGATTTAAAATTTCATAAATAGAGGATCATGATATACTGCCAAATAGTTCGAGAAAGTCTATGTTCAAAGATCAAATTCTACCCATCGTAAAAGAGAAGTTAGAACTATCTTGTTGTTGGGCATTTCTAAATATTGAAACTTGTATGATCTCTTCGACATTGTTTGAGGTAGATATTTCTTATAACAACATGTCTCCTACCATGATCAAAATCAACGAAATGAAGGTTGAAGCGCTACATCAAAGTGCTATATCCAAATGCTATTAACCAAATCTTTGCGAGGTATCCATGAATATCAAGATAGTGAAAAAATTTCAGATTAGCCCTCATGGTTCAAGTTCATGCACGAAAGAAACGATACGATTACATGAAGCATTCGAAAAAAAATTCTTGATCAAGTTATCCAAATGCTTCCTCAACAAGTGTCATCATATGATTGCTCTTTTCTCGATATCTCAAAAGTGTCAACTAGCATGATTGTAATGGAAGAAAGGGCATCGATGATCCTTTTCCATGAAGAATTGAAAAAACTACTTAATCATCTTAAGGGGAATCTCCTAGAGCAATTCGATGATTTCAATGATGGTTTTGACATATTATATGGCGCACAAGAAATTATAGAACTTAAAAATAATTGAAATTTCACGCCTCTATTCTCTTTTCAAGAAGACGAGCTAGAGGTTTACAATAAAGCAGAAGAGGTTCTAAAACTCAATGATCAAATTCCCATACCTCTATCAACTTTTCAAGAAACCAATTCGGAGGTTTAGTATGAAGTACAAGAAATTCAAGAAGATGATCAAAAGTCCATACTTCTACCCTCTTTTCAAGAAGGCGACTCAATTTATGTGAAGTATGAAGTGTTGGAGCTAAAAAGTTAACTCCCAAAGGATAAACACATAATTCTCATATAGTATTTAATAATAAATACTTATATAGTATTTAATTAAAATAAAATAGTTAAATGAATAAGAATTTGATCAAGTTAGATCTAAAATTGATGTGAACATATGTCATGAACAAGCTTAAGACTTGTTTTGTGGAGGAGGGAACCCATATGCAGAGTTCCCTCTCAAAACAACTCAATGCGAGTTGTTTTTTAGGGGCCCCGAACCATCAGGATCCCTTCCCATTATTGGAAGGCATGATTTTGGATATCCTGAGCCTATTAATAAATGGGATTAGGACTCCTCCAAAAATAAAAAGTTTGACCTATTTTAAAGGATGAGTGAGGGGTTATTTCACCTCCATTCATCCTAAGAATATGAAGGAGTGGTATTTAACTACTCCCATTTCTAGAGAAGTATAAATACTTCTCGCTCAACAGAGAAAGGGGAGAGGGGATTCTAAAAAAAATTGTTGAGAGAAGTTTCTAAAACTCTCGGTTTTAAAAGTAGAAGAAGAGGAACAGAGAAAAGAAGAAGATAAGACAGAGGAATGGAATCTCTATTCCTCACTTTCTATCATGATCTCTAAAAGATCTTTATTTCTATTATATTTTTTGATCCAGAATCTATAAAGATTCATAGAAACTTATTCAAGTTTCTACTATTACAAAGAAGATAGCCAGGCCCATGGCTTCTTCATCTATTTTGCTGGAGAAGATGAAGATGAAGGAATTTTAGAACATGAATTTACATGTTTTTGACAAATTTCAACAGAACCTAGGACATCAGTCATCTCATGTCCCGCATAAAGAAAAATAGGTCATCCTATTTCTCCTGCATATTTATGAGAAATGGGAATAAACTCATTTCTGGTCATACAAAATAGAAATCATGGATTGAAACACCTATGAATTTCTAATAAATGTGTATATAAATGAATAGAAAAATTCTATTCTCTTCATGAAGATATGAAAATTATCTTTTTAATGGAATCTGGTGTATTTAAACACACTTTATTCTTTTGCAGAACATGTTATCTTCATGTTCTTCTTTGAACATAAAAATATGTGTTCATATTGCATACCAAATTATAAAATGATGAAGATAAATTTTTTTATGTTGTGCATAAAATTCTATATGTGAATTTCTATATCTGATGAAGTTTCATAAAGAAACTTCACTTCCTTGGCTAAAACAAACTAGAGAGCCAAATTGGCTCTCTGTGCACTATTAGAACCCCTCCCGATAGGGGTCGGGAACCCCCTCCTGAGCTTGGGAGGTCCTATTTTCATGCAAAAACATACATGAAACATCTTTGATTTACATAAATGGTGGCCCCCATCCAGTGATGGCCCATTTCCATAATTTTTACTATCATGTGGTCCCTACATAAGGCAGTGCCCATGCATTTATGCCTTAATTGACACTAAAATACCATCAAGTGCGACTTTAAGCTTTTAAATGAAGTTTATACATTTATTTACTTTCTTTTGTATAAAATTGATGTAATTTACATTCAACATGTATACAAATATGAATTTTATGAATAAAAATATTATTCATTTTTATTTTCTCTTGTTTGCAAATATCTGCATGTTCATATATTCAATTTCTTTAATTTTGATTGATTTAACTTAAGCGAGTATGGTATCCCGTCTAATATTTTGCTTGAGACTATAGGGTGTTATTAAAGACGTGTGCTTGCGCTATCGGAAGTCTTGAATCTCATGACCTTTTGGTCATAATTTTAATAAACAAACTTTTTTTTAAACTCTACGTTCACTAAGTAAAAGGTCCTTAAAGAGGGTAAACAAAAACAGCGACTCCACTGAGGACATTGCCTTCCGCTTGGACTTCGTTAAATCATGTCAACCTATGAGTTTTATCCTAGATAACCAGAACCTCTAGTTGACGGAACCCGGTATATATTTGTGCTAATCAAAGGTCTTTCAAGCTGGCTCCACTACTTGAAATGACCATGCATAATATTTTGATCCTAAGGTCCATTTAATAGCCTAAGTCCCTTCTATCTGAATGACTTCTAATGCCAAGGCCATTTTTTCCTTTTTAGGATCGTACTAATGGCATTGAATAACAACAACATCCCATCATCGGCTGACCTGATTGCGGTAAACAAAATTACACGAACTATGTTCGTTATCTCTGGGGCCAACCCCTAATTCTTCATGTCCCCTACGGGGCTTACATAGTATGAACCAGAGATGTGCCCTTTCAGCACAATTAACAACTTTCAGGTGTTGCAAGCCAGACAGGAGAAAAAGCTGCTGATAAGGTAGAGACTTGTCCGCCAGGAAAGCCAGCCCTCGGCGCTAATTCTAAGGACCTTCGCATCAGCCTAAAGACCATTAGCACCTACTCTGGCAAGACAAAAAAGAGGTCCGTCTTCGACCAAGCCCTTACTAATATCCCCTCATCATCTAAGAGGGTTACCCGACTAATTCGGGATGGAAATGTGTTTCTTAATGACACTACCACAATCTACAGAGGACAACCGATTGCGGTGCCTTCTCTCTGTGTTGGAACAAAATGAAAGTCGGTATTTGAATGACTTTCTTTCCCCAAGCGGCCTCAACAGGTTCCCCGAGAAAATGAGGGTGCTATTTTCAAGACGGCCTACTTCACTGCTTCTTCTAACCAGTAGAAGAATAGGACTTCTCGCAACGCAAGAAGGAGGGCCGTTAAGAAGGCCCACAATGAAAACATGAATCCCACTCCTCAATACCGACAGGTTCCTATGTGACCTGTCAAAAATTCATTTTCACCGTTGCAGAGGCAGCAGTCGCAATCTCGACGGAATGAATTTCTTGCCGGTTCGTCCCATGTCCTGGGAAACAAAAATAAGATGACATACAGGGCCTACAATGAAGCGAGAGCCCTTCAAAGAACCGTCCCTCACAGATTCTTTTACCGTAAGAAGAACCAGATACTGAACAATCTGGCTAGTGAGGCTCGTGTAGCTGCTCGTAAGGAGAAAAGCCAAACTCCTGACTACATGGATGACAATTCAGCTCAGATTCATTTTAAACGAAGGAATCTAAGTCATAGGCAGACTTCATCTGTTAGTCTGGTAAGAAATTCATCTGCTAGTCTGATGTCGCAATCGCCAACTTGACCAGTAATACATACTTTTCAAATGGTGCATTCATGCTGAATGGTTGATTCGAGTAATCCGAATGACCTATAGGCTAATCGGCGTGATGGTCCTTCAGTTGGCATAAGAAGTCATGATAATCTCACTCAAACAAAAGACACATCAAATCTCGATCCTTTGAATTCTCCTAATCTACAGGAGATTCCATCAGGTAATGGAGGAGGCAATTCTCCTCTGTAGAATCGAGAGGATTTCATGCATGAAGATGATGTTTACAACTATATGGATGAGAATCTACCACCAAGAGATCGAGATCATTAAATCTATGAAATGCAGGAGCAGATGGCCAATTTAATGACTATCATCCAAGTCATGTCTGCGCAAGTTCAAACATTGGTAGAAACTCTAAGCCAAAACCTGTTGGCTATAGTGCTCTCAAGGCAATTATCATAGTCGCGGACATGTGATTATGATGATTGAGGCAGGACATATACCGATGAAACAGTCTTACTCAAGATGATAGTATGCTATCTGGTTTGTCTTTATCATCATATACATGTTGATAGAGCCCATAGGATTCTTGCTTGACTGCCAGCATTATGATGGCGATCATATATGTAGGAGCTGGGGTCTATAAGAACATCCTTAAATATCCCTAGTCGTAGGAGTATCGAGACCGGGCATCGATACTCCAGTGTAGACTAGTGTATACTGATCGAGACCCCGAAGAGGGGCGGTGGCCAGGTCTCACAAGCCATTGGTGTTAGTTTGTTCACCTAAGATAGTATACAGGTGCTCATTGGGTTATGAGTACACTGGACGAACTCGCCGGGAACCTGCTAGTTGGTATTATACCTATTTTCAGATAGCAGTTCCCAGGTGACATGTGTACAGGTTAGTCTTTCGACCTGAGATCGTCATTTGTCTCGTGTGAGTTCCCACTGTGCTTTGATTACTACCCTACTTCGGCTCAAAGGAGTCGTGCAAACGGGTTTTAGTTGGGTACAGTCCCGAGCCACATGGAGGCAGTGATCGGATCGTCGGGGATTCGTCTCTCCCGGTATTAGGGGTTGATGTCGCGTTGTGTACGGATGGCCATCACCATAAATCCGTGGCCACGGTTGACGAGAATTATCAATCCAGGATCGATAGTTTCTCAGGTAGTGATGGGTTTCATACCGACACTAAATATCGCGTTTTGGGGGGTCTGACTTTATCCACCCCCTAGACTCGATATGTGATACTCTTAGACGAACAGACCGGACTGTGCAGATATTGTCACTGACAGGCTCAGTAGGGGTTCAGGATGAGTTTGCTCGTCAGCCTCCCTTTCGCTCAATACCTGGGTAGCCGTTACGTACAGCTAGTGCCGCTGACGTGCTTGTGGTTAAACCCACTGCCAGTGTATTGACGAGTCTTTAGAGTCCCACACAGAGGGTTTTCACGGTTCAGGCGATATGGTGTACATGGCGTATGTTAGTATATACAGGTATCGGATTAAATGTGTGCATGCTGTGCAAACTTTAATCGGACAGTTGATAATACTAGCGGCTTAGGATTAAGCCAGATTATTAAATCAGGTTTTTGATTTAATAATTTACATATGTATTTATATATATATGTATTCTAGTATTATTGTTCACTATTCGTTTTCGCTCTCGGCTATTCGTATTTTGGTACGAAATGCGTATATGTATTTCAATACATGTACCGGGAAGTATTCCGTATTTTATACGGAATGACTTCTAGAAGATGTGCCACCTCTTTATTGATTTTTTCTTTTTAGAAAAATCATTTGTTTGATAATGAGGTGGAGGGTGTGAGGTGGCATGAGGCATGGAGTGGCATGGGTCAAAGGTATGGTTGCTATTATTATAATTGGAAAAAGGAAAATGAAATATTTTTGTGGGATTGAGAAAGGGGGGCGGCCACTATAGGAGGTAGGATTAATTTCATTTGGTTTTTAGGGATTACATTTTTTGCTTCATTGGCCGTCCACTCTCTCAAGTTCACAAAACCCTTAACCATTTTGTTCATGCTAAGATTTCCTCATCTCCTCATTCTTCTTCTATGGTTGATCCCTTGAGCACACGAAAAGAGAGAAAATTGTAGTGATACTTTCATACACCCCCAGTCTCCATCGCTAGCGACTTTGGAGCGTCGGTTATCTCGTTTGTCGAGATTGGAGCTTGCGCCGTCTCCCTCGGGTGGATCATTGGAGATGGAGGAAGACCGGCAATCAAACTTCGTCAAAGAACCGCTAGGAGCTTGGAATGAAGACCGAAGGACTTGGATCAACTCGGTATAAAAATTCTAACTCTTAGTTTAGCTTGATAGTTTTGGGTTTAAGGTCGATCCGGAAATCGGGTAGCGGTAGCGCCGGTTTAATAAATTTTTGTTCCGCATTTTGGCCGTGTTTCGACAGCCGGGGCGCTGCCGGGACCCTTCATGGTTTTAGAGCCAGGTTTTAAACCCCTTACTAGCTTGTTTAAACGTGCTTGATAGATCGATCGACGGAAATTTCCAAAATCACATTTCCATTTTTCTGTTCTCTGCCGTTTTCCAAAAGTGTTTAAAAAATATTTTAAAGTAGCTTAAAAATCCGTGCAGGCGATTTTATGGGTACAGAAAAAATTTGAGCTCCTGACGCCTCCAAAGCGCCGCGGAACCGCCGCACTAACCCCATATTGGCGGCGGATCCGCGGCCATTTATTGGCGACGGGCCTTCAAATTTTCACTGTAGCTCAGAGACTTGGAATTGTGATTTTTTTGATATTCTGTTTTGGCCCAGGTTTCAGTGAAGTGTTGTTTTGCTATTGGGGCCAATTTGGAACTTAGTCGATCGATAATTTAAGCGTGCGTTTGACAGTACATACATTATACTCTGCGACCGTGAATGTCACTTGATCGGTAAACTCGTCTAATTGCTACATGTCTTTTAGACGGGTTTGCGAACGTGACATTCACGTTGATGTTCTGTATTGTGCTGTGATGTTGGTTGGATCGTCGTGGTGGATAGCAATGGTGCTATGTTAGTACAGTTTTATTTCATTTGTACATTTGATATTGTGGGGCGAGCGTCCGACATGTGGACTGCCGTCACTGCCAGTTTGTATATTATTCTTTTGGGGCACGACCGGGCTAAGGTCGATGTCACCCTTGTATATTATTTTATTTTCTGTACTAGGATTACCTCGCAGTGGAATGCACGAATAACCGGATTCTAGAGAGCAACGGGTCCGCATCTTATGGCGTTGGAACGGAGGGGACCTTACTCTAGAATTGGCGGGCTATTCGCCGCACTCGTAGTGGGTATAGGTGACCCATGAGGGGTGCTCAAGTTACCGGATTCCGTGAAGTGCTGGGTTGTCCATTCACGTTGCTGAAGGGGGCTGCCTCACTTCTGGTTTTGGTGGGTAACTTGCCGCGCTTGTAGGGGTCTAGGTTTCATTGCACATGCTATCCACACGACAGGGAACTTCGGGTCTCACTTGCAGCTCAAGTGAAACCCGGGGCTCCAGATTATCCACCATTCTGTGTTGCTTCTGTGATGTTTTTATGATGTTGCTTTATATCATGCCTGGGACAAATGTTATATATATTTATATATACTAGTAGATGTTGTATATGTTTTGCACCCGCACTAGTCCAGCCCCTGCTCTGTCGTTAGTTAAGTAACCTAACGGATGATGACGGGGCCCAGTGGCGAATGCGGATGGCATATACGTACATTTTATTTTCGTTCTTTTCTGGTATGATTAATTAATGGGACTGCATTGATTCTTATCAATGCAAGGATAAAACAAACCTATATTTGATGTTGTTGGAACCAAGCTTTTAAAAACTGACATTACGGACGTTCTCTTTTGCTTTGCATCGTGGTATTCATTTGGAATATCCTGCACCTCATTCGACGAGGCAAGGGCCGAGATCCCTTCATCGGGAGTGACCCCTTGAGTAAAAGTTTGCGACAACGTAATAACTTCACTATAGTCGATTACTTTTGCTTTGCATCGTGGTATTCAGTTTGGGATATCCAGCACCCCATTCGACGGGGACAGAGCCGAGATCCCTTCACCGGGAGTGACCTCTTTAGCAAAAGTTTTCGCCACTATATTTTTATAAACCACTTGGATTCCATTAATGATATCATGTTCATTACGTTAAAGGTTTTTCGCCAAAAACCAGCCGCAGCCCTCCGTCATTTCAGACTAGTATTGCTTAGTATTCGTGCTGCGTATATCGTGCATTAGCCGAGGCATAGTGTTCGGTAGCTATGTAGTGCTTTTCTGTTGCAGTGATAATGCGATTGGTTAGGACAGTCATACGATCATTTTGATCTTTAGTCAAGGCTCGTACGGGTGGGTCTAATGCAGTCAAGATAATGACGGGTAGAACTTGACTAGGACCTTTTGACATTTTGATCTTTAGTCAAGGTCACATGGGTCCTAGGGGTAAAAAAAATCATATCGGGATTTTCAAACATACAGGAAACTTGCCAGGTTTGCGCATACCTTCTGGAGTGTGGTGACTTGAGTGGCTTCTATCAAGTTATCATGCGATGATAGTTGGATCCCGATTCCCACTGATGAGTAGGATTACTCATCGGTTGATTCCGACTAATTCTCCTTTTGGGTTTGGAGGAGAATTTGAAAAAACAGTGGTAGCCATCCAGATTAGATAAATTGATTAACCATTCTGATCTAGGTTAGAGTGCACGCTGAGTGTTTCTTCTCTCTTTCTCTCTGGCTGCGACTATGACCCGACCTTTTACTAAAACTTATGAAACCAAGTTGACCGAACCTTCTTAAAACACTTTGACTTTTGGAATGTCACGGTGTCACATACATCAATGCCACTTCTATATCACCTTTGCATTTCTCCAGAACACCCCGTATTATTATGAATATCCACTTCCATTGGATAAATCCATCTTATAGTTACATACGAACTCGAAGGAATTTTTTTGAGGATGGATTCTGGTTCTGGAGAGAATGAATATGATTATTCGGTTGTCTTTTCTCTTTACCTTCTCTCAGGTTGTAAAGGCTCTTAGGATTAGGAGATGGTACACCTATTGAGCTTATTGGATAGTCTTCCTCCAAACCATAGGCAGGTGCCGAACGGTAGGGAAGGAAGAAAACCAACAAACTTGACTGTGGTGTACAGAAGGTAATAAGTAAAGACATATAAAGGGATTAGAATAATGGAAAAGGAAATTGCGATCACTATCATTCACGACAAAGACCGTGTGCACCCCTGCCACTCCTACATCCATTTTGCTTTTCTCTATAACACTCCGTATCACTATGGATATCCACTTCCATTGGATATGCCATCGTATAGTTACATACGAACTCGAAGGAATTCGTTCCAGATTCGAGGATGGTTTCCGGTTCAAGAGAAATTGGATAGGATTATTCAGATGTCTTTTCTCTTTACCTTCTCTCAGGTTGCGAGGGCTATGATTTAGAGGAAATTTTGTGATCAAAAATAATATTACCGCAATCAAGAACGGCGTCGCTTGGTAGCTAGCCGGTGAGTACGGGTCGGTCCACAGGGATTTTGTGTTTTCCTAGTCGTTCTAACGAGTTAATTCCGATGGTTGTCGGATTGATTATCTCTAAAAGCTAAATTAATTTATACTAAGATTATCTAGATCTATGTCTTATTAGGGTTACGTTTAGGGGAAGTTGAGAGATTAAAGGTTTCCTCACCGCTTTCAATGGCCTATTATAGATCTATTAGGTGTTATGGTAATTATCAATAAAGTGGATTAGAATCATTTGGGAAGATGTTTCTTCCTCTAGGTTCTTGTCCTTCCTTTATCGATCCTTACCCTAACCTCCATGAAAACACACGCAACCGGTCCTTTATACTACGGTATCACCGTTACCTCTAGGGGTAAGGTGCCGTAGGAGCGGTGCGTGCGTGTATGCATGTAGTTCTAATTATTATGTGCGATGGGGCAAGAAAGGGGTGAGAGATCTCATCTCTCAAACCTTTCCCTAAAGCTAACCCTAACAAGCGAGGAGACTACTCGCTCATTAGGGAATTTAAAGACATTCTAAATTAAAGTAAACTAAGGCAAAGAAAATAAAGGAACTTGCTAATTTTTATTGATGGCTCTCTCCAAACATCAACACAGTACAGATCTGAATTTATGAAGTGAAAAGAGGCATACCCCAAAAGAGGTATTAGGGCTTCTATTTATAGATTTATAGAAACCTTAGGTTACAATTGACTCGCACATCTGCTTTTACGAAAATACCCCCTAAGAATCCCAACAAATGCACCGACGCACCGCCAGAATTTTTCTGCACCGACACGTGCAATAGACGGCCGCGGATCCGCGGCCAGAAGCAGGGTTTGGCCGCGGATCCGTGGCCAAGTAAAGGCTTCAGGAGCTGAACTTTTCTGGTTTAGTTCCTGGTGTTTTTGTCTTCTTATTTCTTTAGTTCTTTTCTCAGGTTGGCTTCTAGGTTTCTTCCAGATCTTTCCAGTGAACATTGTAGTGGACTTTTTCCATTGCTTCGTGATAAAGTCTTGAACCTTGCACTACCTTGTACTTTATAAACTGATCTTCAATGTTCTCCCATTTGTCGGTCTTAGTCTCACTTTTTGCATCGTCTTCTGTCTTTTTCACTGTTTTTGTCCAAGAACCTGTAACCTGTAACTAAGTAGCAGACATGGGTCAAAAGCACATGTTTATTTATAAAATGACTAGCCATGGGGAATATAATAATGCAATATTATGATATGAACAAATACCCCCAAACTTATCTTTTGCTCGTCCTCGAGCAAACTTAGTTTTATTCTCGACAAAAACCTAACCTCACTTTCGCAGAGAAACGCGATTGCACTGAGCTCGTGCAATAAGCCGTTAAACCTCTAGGTGTCCCTAGTAGGAGGAGTGTTGTCTTCTTAGGGTTTTCAGCGGATACTACCCACAAAATCCTATCAATTTGGCCTATTAATTCTTATTTTCCAATTAGGTTTTCTAACAAGGAATTCTTTTATCTTCGACTCATAAATTATCCACCCGTATTCTTCACGCTTCCTTATCATTCAACTTAAGATTATATATATTCTGTAGACTTACTTAGCTTTTGGCATCTCTTAAGTTTTTCTTCTAGGGTTCCATCTCAACTTAGGAATTTTTATCTTCTCTATTAAAGACATAAGTCCTATTCTTCATTCCTATCTCTTATCTAAATCCCAATCACATACCCCTATGTGTGTATAAATCTCCCCTACACGTGGAAATTCAAATCAAGCAATCATAATCTTGTCCATCGTCCAAAACACTTCTTAATTGGTGAATTTTTAGATGAATTTCGCTCACACATCCTTCATGCGGCTGTTAATACTTCTTGAGGTACCAACAACCGATTGCAAGATGTGTTTGCACATTAAAGCGTAATTCCTAGTCTTGCAACACCTAAGGCTTTAGCAGTGACTCCCAAACCAGTTGGTCTAAGGCACTAGGTGATGAAGAACCCTTGCTAAATATTTTTCTATTTTTGCAGCCTTAAGTAATCACAAAAACCAGTGTTCATTTTTTATTATCTCTTTATTCATACTTGTATATTTTTATTTTTATTTTCTTCGTACTAAGGACTTTAGACAAGAGCATTTCAAGGTCTCTTCTACTATTCCAAGTTTCAAGGTGCGTGTTTGTGCAATTTGTAGGGTATATATTTTCAGAATCTAGACTTAAGCCAGGAATTATTTTTCAAACTTATACTTTAATAAAAACATCAATACTCTTCCCTTGTTTTAACTTGGCCCAAGAAGTGAACTCAGAATTTTGCCTATTTCTAAATAAACTACAAGTACATATACTTTCTACCGTTAAATTTTAATAAAGGTTATTTTTAGGGTTTTTAATTTACTAAATCTAGATTTAGTTGTTCCTAGCTAGTTAACCTATTTGTCAAACTCAAGTCAATTATGGCCAAAATTGAATACTTTAATTTTTATAATTTTTTTAAATTTTTTAATTTTTATGGGTTTTAAAATAAGTATGCAAATGCAAAATATACACATGAATGCGAAGGAAGAAGGCTTATCGAGCATACCCCCAAACCTAAACTTGACAGTGTCCTCACTGTTATGCTATACCAAGAGGGTCAAAATGTCGGCATTCTCCTGTTATTTATTTTTAAAAAAAATTATTTTTTTTATTTTTTGAATTGTTAAAAGAAAAAAATATATATATACAGAAAGGCCCTCCCAAACTTCATTGAAACAATGTTAAACGGCATTGCCAAACTTTGCAATGACCAAACGTCAACACCAACCAGTCGAAAAATTTATCAGTAAAGAGTATCGGTTGGTGGAAGAACATGTTGTACCGATCCAAAATTGGGGAAGATAGAAGTGGTGGTATGGAAAGTGTAGAAGTGAATGGATAGGCGGTGATGATGAATCAAAACGAGAATGGGAATAATCAGCAATCAGTGCAATATTGGCATTCTCGTAGCTTATTAAAAGAAATGGGGGTAGTTCAACTTCTAAAGGAGGAGGTTGACTATCCGCACTATCCCCAAGATATTTCTGTGTATCCTTTATCGACTTGGCATCATCCATCATATGCATATGATATTCAATTATGAGGGAACTAATCTCCTCGATGTCCGCCATAGTCCAGCCGAAAGCTTGCCGCCTATCTTGTAAGACCATTAAAAGGGCGTTCTCTTGCTCGAGGGCTATAGAGGCCGATATGATAACGGGAAAGGTCTTATTCTCACCTATGTAAGCATATTTAAGGTGAGACGGCAAGGGCTTGAGTTCGAGTTTCGGATGCGAAACAATCATAGGCAAAATTGGGAAATCTACCTCGAACTCAAAGGACTCCAACACTGGTTCGAAATCACTACAAACAACCGATTCGGATGGTTCAACTAACTCATCCAAAAATTCAAAAGACTCATATTCGGGCGGTGAGTCGTCAAAATCATCCGAAAAAGTGAAACATTCATAATCAATATTGGTTGTGTCAACTGTGGTAGATTCAAGGAGGGACGCACTAGTGGCGTCAAAACTGTTTTCATCAAATAGAAATCTTTCAAGCTCGCAGTCCTCCTGCGTGATTTCGTGAATAGAGCAAACTTCTCGTGTACTAGTTTTAGGCACGGGGGGAAGACTTCCTAGCTTGTAAATATTGAACTCACTAAACGTCTTCCCGAAGGATAGAGTCATGGAGCCATTGCGACAATTTATTACGGCATTGGAAGTGGCCAAAAATGGTTGACCGAGGATCACCGGAATTTGGTTCCGTGGGTTAGCAACAGGTTCTGTGTCTATAACAATAAAATCAACAGGGAATATGAAGTCCCCAACTTTGATCAACATATCCTCTAGCTCATCTCTAGGATGAGTGATTGATCGATCAGCCATTTAGAGAGTACAACAAGTGGGTTTCAACTCTCCAACCCCTAATTGCTCGTACACGGAGTAGGGAAGCAGGTTAACACTAGACCCAAGATCTAAAGTGCTCGATTGATTTTCTTATCCCCAATTGTTATTGAAATCGTAGGACAGCCGGGGTCCTTTCATTTTTGGGGTAAGGGTTGAGGTTGGTTAATAGCATTGCTCACTGCACTAGCCACTAGCATTTTCTTGGGTATTTGAGACGACTTTCTCTTTGAGGTGCATAAGCCCTTTAAGATTTTCGCGTATGAAGGGACTTGTTGGATTGCATCCAAGAGAGGTATATTTATTCTAAGCTGTTTAAATAACTCCACAATATTCTCCATTTGTGGAGTTGGTTTATTAGGACTCAACCTGTTTGGAAATTGAGCATTTTGAAAATCTGTTGAGTCCAATGTTTTTGGAGTAGAATATGGAGTTGGAACGGATCAGTATGGGTGGGTTCGTGAAGTGAGAAGTGGGTCCGTTTGGATTAGAAGAAGAAGAGCCTTTTGAATAATGGAGAATAGGCTCTAGCGGAGAAGATGAAGGTGAAGAAGAGGATGGAGAAGAAGAAGAAGGAAGAGGAGGAGGAGAAGAAGAAGGAGAACCACCGGCGGGGGTGTCATCACTAATACCCATATTATTTTGCAACATTCTTCCGGATCTCAACGTGGTCACAGCATTTACATTGTGATATTCATGTGCGTTGTGTGTGTGACCGGGATTTAGCAATGGTTGAGATGGAAGCTTTCCCTTTTCTCTCTCGCTCAACGCAGCAGTTAGTTGTGCAGTTTGTGCCTCAATCGATTTGATGCTTTGATCGTATGAAGCATTGTTCTGCACCAAAGACTGGACGGAATTTTCCAACCTTGCTGCGAATTCTGTAGATTGCTTAAAAAACACATCTAGACTTTTTTCTAGCGAGATAACCTTATCATCATTTGGTTGAACCAAATTGTTCGTTTGATTTGGATAAGGTTGTGGTTGGAAAGGTTGCTGGTATTGAGTTTGTTGGGGTGCTTGTTGTTGTGGAGGAGGAGGCCTTTGAAAGTTGTTTCCTTAGAATTGTTGATTTTGATTCCAAGCAAAATTTGGGTGACTCCTCCAACCCGGATTATAGGTCGAAGAGTAAGGATCATTTCGTTGTCGTTGCTGAAAGGCAGCATTGACTTGATCTTATCCTTGAACAGGTGGATTGTAAGGACACTCTTCGGTAAGGTGTGATGGATCTGAACAACAAGCACAAATAGTTCGTGGGGGTAAAGCAGGGGCAGGAGAAGACGATGAGATTTTGGTCTCAATGGCTTCTAGCTTTTTCATAAGTGCGGCCATCTCGGCCTTCATAGCAATCGACATATCTAATTGATGTATGCCTGCCCTAGATTAACAAATGGAAGAAGATGATGTGGTCTTTGTGCTCTCCCACTAAATTGTTTGTTCACTAAGATCCTCGAGAAACTGCCACGCTTCCTCACTAGATTTGGTTAGAAAGTGACCTTGACAAATGGTTTCTAGCAACTGCTTCGTTGCCGGGTTCAATCCCTCGTATAATGTTTGGCAAAGTTTCCAATTTTCGATGCCATGGTGAGGGCATTGAACAAGTAGGTCTTTGAATTTTTCAAAACACTTCCAAAATGGTTCGGAAGGAAGCTGGGAAAATTGTATTACCTCATTGCGAATTCAGGCGGTCTTGTGATGAGGATAAAACTTTTTAAGAAAAACTTTAACAAACTCGTCCCAATTTCTAATTGAATGTGATGCGGTGCTGTATAGCCACTTCTCGGCTAGGTCACATAAGGTGAAAGGAATGACCCTTAGCCTTATAGCGTCATCACTTAATTGGGTTATTTTCATCATGGCGCAAACGTTTTGGAATTTACTGATAAAGATATAAGCATCTTCGGATTCCAATCCATGAAATTTTGGTAGAATATTGATGAAGTGGGGTTTTTATTTCAAAATTGTCCCTATTTGCCGGTGGGGGTGAAAGACAGGTAGGTAAAGAGGTGCGGACAAGGTAGAAGAGATCCTGGAGCGCGATTCGTTGGGGCGCTACAACAGGCGGGAGATTCGGGTTATTCGCACCTAACGGAGGTGGAATCAGTCCCGTGGGTAAGGTGTTGTTGGGATTATATCTTCGGCAACGGCGCTATTTGATTTAGAGGAGATTTTGTGATCAAAAATAATATTACCGCAATCAAGAACGGCGTCGCTTGGTAGCTAGCCGATGAGTATGGGTCGGTCCACAGGGATTTTGTGTTTTCCTAGTCGCTCTAACGAGTTAATTCCGATGGTTGTCGGATTGATTATTTCTAAAAGCTAAATTAATTTATACTAAGATTATCTAGACCTAAGTCTTGTTAGGGTTAGGTTTAGGAGAAGTTGAGAGATTAAAGGTTTCCTCACCGCTTTCAATGCCCTATTATAGATCTATTAGGTGTTATGGTAATTATCAATAAAGTTAATTAGAATCATTTGGGAAGATGTTTCTTCCTCTAGGTTCTTGTCCTTCCTTTATCGATCCTTACCCTAACCTCCATGAAAACACGTGCAACCGGTCCTTCATACTACGGTATCACCGTTACCTCTAGGGTTAAGGTGCCGTAGGGAGCGGTGTGTGCGTGTATGCATGTAGTTCTAATTATTATGTGCGATGGGGCAAGAAAGGGATGAGAGATCTCATCTCTCAAACCTTTCCCTAAAGCTAACCCTAACAAGCGAGGAGACTACTCGCTCATTAGGGAATTTAAAGACATTCTAAATTAAAGTAAACTAAGGCAAAGAAAATAAAGGAACTTACTAATTTTTATTGATGGCTCTCTCCAAACATCAACACAGTACAGATCTGAATTTATGAAGTGAAAGAGGCATACCCCAAAAGAGGTATTAGGGCTTCTATTTATAGATTCATAGAAACCCTAGGTTACAATTGACTCGCACCTCTGCCTTTACGAAAATACCCCCTAAGAATCCCAACAAATGCACCGATGCACCGCCAGAATTTTTCTGCACCGACACGTGCAATAGACGACCGCGGATCCACGGCCAGAAGCAGGGTTTGGCCGTGGATCCGCGGCCAAGTAAAGGCTTCAGGAGCTGAATTTTTCTGGTTTGGTTCCTGGTGTTTTTGTCTTCTTATTTCTTTAGTTCTTTTCTCAGGTTGGCTTCTAGGTTTCTTCCAGATCTTTCCAGTGAACATTATAGTGGACTTTTGCCGTTGCTTCTTGACAAAGTCTTGAACCTTGCACTACCTTGTACTTTGTGAACTGATCTTCAAGGTTCTCCCATTTGTCGGTCTTAGTCTCACTTTTTGCATCGTCTTCTGTCTTTTTCACTGTTTTTGTCCAAGAACCTGTTACTTGTAACTAAGTAGCAGATATGGGTCAAAAGCACCTGTTTATTTGTAAAATGACCGGTCATGGGGAATATAATAATGCAATATTATGATATGAACAGGCTCCTAGGATTAGGAGAGTACACCTATTACGCTTATTGGATAGTGTTCTTCCAAATCTTAGGCTGGTGACGAAAGGTAGGGAATAAAGAAAACCAATTAGCGTAAAAGAGGTGTACAGAAGGTAATAAGTAAAGACATAATAAAAGGATTGCAGAGAGGGCAGGTAAGTATATGGTTACTGTCGTGAATCAGGATAGTGGAAGAGGCGTTACTAGGAACACGAGCTAACCCCTTTTGAAACTTTTTCAAGTTTCACAGTGCGACGCTAATTGAAAATTGTTTTCCCAATTGGAATCTAACTCCAGGGTATGTATCTACCCGATCAGTTTCTCACATCTGCATGTTATTACGGATGGTAAGTGGGAGTAAGATATTGGGAATTGGGTAATTAGATCCTCATTATATCGGAATTCGTTTTAATTGGTGATATTTGAAGAAATCATCTGGATTTTGCCGGATGGCAAATATTTGGTTTTGAATATCCATTGTTATGCACCAATTTCAAACTGATATATATGTACATTTATTTTATAAAGTGAGATATAACTTTTTGATATTATGTCTGTGACATTTACCTATATCAGCTGGTGATTAGGTAAGGTGCATTCAACAGCGGTGTAATTCTTCTTAACTATAGTACAGTTTTTCAACCTACGACGCACAGGGTTTGAGTTATTGAACTCAGGGGACTTATACAAAGCACTGTATGTTGTCCAGTGTCCATTAGGACAAAGGCGTTGGTACTCATACTATATTCTGTTTACTTATGAATTCTCCAGTTCTGGACATGTATTTCGTTGAAATGCAAGGTCCAGATATTCAGAAGTTATAGGTATAAGAATAAAGTAGAGAACCATTTGTACGAAGTATCAGGATTCCTCGATGAATTCGAAGATGTAGATACTTGTGTTTGGTATTCCGCTAATAGTAATGGTTTTGAGAACTTGTTTCTCTTTCGGGTTACTCATATGTGGATGCACTCCTAGATGAGTAATGCTGATTGTCCTCTTTCCATTTGGTTGATATGCACGGGAGACAGCTGCATGATTTTGAATATGGTTCAAATTAGGTTAGTGCTTTTATTTCTATATTAGGTATATATAGAATCAATTTATATCTTATCGATGTTAAGGTATAGGGAGTTGTTCGGCTGATGCTTAAAACCAGAATCCGGATAAACTCGAGGCACGTTTCAGTAATGGCTGTTTGTGGGTTATCCCGGGCTTTGACGAGGGATAATTTTCTACCATCAGGAAGATCAATATTTATATTGTTCTTGACTCGCCACAGTTTTAGCAAAATGGACTTTTTCAGAAAAACAAAAGTGGGAGTATGGTAGAACTGGATGTTATTCCAGAACCACAAACGATTACAGAAGATTTAATAGAACCTAAGGATTGAATTAGTTTCGACATTCCATTTGCCACTCCGCAGTTTTTGGTGGGTAACCTCAGGCACCCGAGAGGTACTTCGGTCTTCTCAGGGACGGTGACAGGGAGGTTCTTATTTACCCAGACTTGCCATTGCTGTTGTTCTAGACTATAAGACCCGGCAGGAGGATGAGTATAGCGTCATTCTAAACTATCTTTAGAAGTGTACGTATATATGACTCTGCCAGAGGGTTGTTGTAGTCAGTGGGAGCAGCGGAAGAATAGTAGGCAAGTAGCTTATGTCTATTTATAGACTAAAGCAGGTATAGCGGAAATAGATCATCTATTTTTGATGTGACAGTCATAGGTATATGACCTCATCAGAATGGGAGATGAATCTGGTAAGAAGGTAGTAGAGAGTGATGTCCAGGTATTGGAATGACATGCACTTGATAGGAAGAGATATTCCTATACTACGATCGGTTGTACTTTGGTTGTCACACAGTTGTTTCTCCACATAGGATATGGATATAACATCAGGTTTTCTGGTTACTAGATCTATGGCTTTAGATCTAGATTTGGGAAGTATCCTAATCTAGGTACTTTGTTATTAAATGGACGACACCTGGCATGGTGGTCACCTGCAGGTGATGGAGTCAACCTCTCTAAAGGTGTCTTACAGACTAAAAGTGAGAGGGTTCTACATGATTAGCATATCACTTGCTTAGGCAATTGAGTTAATCATAAAATGTCAAGTACCACACCAGATATTGCTTTTGCACTAGATGCAAAATGCAGATATATTAATCCAATCTTGGAGAAACATTGGGAAGCAGTTATTGAACATAAGTGAATGTTCTAGGGAATGATTACGGCAGCCTCCTTTGGGAGACGGTTATCATTTCAGGCTTCCAAGGTGACCGGGATGACAAAGTGACTGTCAGAGTTATAGTTTTCCCTCTTTTGAGGGACAGTATGTTGGACAGGTGGTCCAAGCGGATACTGAAGAAAGGCAAGGCGCAGGATACTGATTAAATTCAGTGGACGATACAATATAAGTAGTTTGCTGGATTTGGAGTTCATTTATGAATTGGGTCCCATCAGATATCCAGACAAATTCTAAGATAAGTATTGCTCATTTCGGGAGATAGTTTTCTCCGCGAAGTTGAGATTAAGAGAGATACAGAAAGAAACATTGGAGCTGATCCACTCACTGAGGCTATTTCTCGAATGCAATCATTTTCGCAAAACGGGCTTTGCAAAACCGATTAGTAAAGAAGTTGGGTGTTCGGTATCACACGGACTGTGAGTATGCGACATCGCAATAATTGGCCTTAAGTGCAAGTGGGAGATTGTTGGCTATAGTGCCCTGAAGGCAATTATCATAGTTGCGAACATGTGATTATAATGATTGAGGCAGGACCTATACCGATGAAACAGTCTTACTCAAGATGATTGTATGCTATGTGGTTTGTCTTTATCATCATATACATGTTGATAGAGCCCATAGGATTCTATCTTGACTGCCAGCATTATGATGGTGATCATATATGTGGGAGCTGGGGTCTATAAGCACATCCTTAAATGTCCCTAGTCGTAGGAGTATCGAGACCGGGCATCGATACTCCAGTGTAGACTGGTGTGTACTGATCGAGACCCCGACAAGGAGCGGTGGCCAGGTCTCACAAGCCATTGGTGTTAGTTTATTCACCTAAGATAGTATACAGGTGCTCATTGGGTTATGAGTACATTGGACGGACTCACCGGGAACCTTCTAGTTGGTATTATACCTATTGTCAGATAGCTGTTCCCAGGTGACATGTGTACAGGTTAGTTTGTCGACCTGAGATCGTCATTTGTCTCTTGTGAGTTCCCACTGTTCTTTGATTACTACCCTACCACGGCTCAAAGGAGTCGTGCAAACAGGTTTTAGTTGGGTACAGTCCCGAGCCACATGGAGGCAGTGATCGGATCATCTGGGATTCGTCTCTCCCGGTATTGGGGGTTGATGTCGCGTTGTGTACGGAAGGCCATCACCATAAATCCGTGGCCACGGTGGACAAGAATTATCGATCCAGGATCGATAGTTTCTCGGGTGGTGATGGGTTTCATACCGACACTAAATATCGTGTTTTTGGGGGTCTGACTTTATCCACCCCCTAGACTCGATATGCGATACTCTTAGACGAACATACCAGACTGTGCGGATATTGTCACTGACAGGCTCAGTAGGGGTTCAGGATGAGTTTGCTCATCGGCCTCCCTTTCGCTCAATACCTGGATAGCCGTTACGTACAGCCAGTGCTGCTGACGTGGTTGTGGTTAAACCCACTGCCAGCGTATTGACGAGTCTTTAGAGCCCCACACAGAGGGTTTTCATGGTTCAGGCGATATGGTGTACATGGCGTATGTTGGTACATACAAGTGTCTGATTAAATGTATGCATGCTGTGCAGACTTTAATCGGACGGTTGATAATACTAGCAGCTTAGGATTAAGCCAGATTATTAAATCAGGTTTTTGATTTAATAATTTACATATGTATTTATATATATGTATTCTAGTATTATTGTTCACTATTCGTTTTCTCTCTCGGCTATTCGTATTTTGGTACGAATACGCGTATATGTATTTCGATACATGTACCGGGAAGTATTCCGTATTTTATACGGAATGACTTCTAGAAGATGTGCCACCTCATTATTGATTTATTCTTTTTAGAAAAATCATTTGTTTGATAATGAGGTGGAGGGTGTGAGGAGGCATAAGGCATGGAGTGGCATGGGTCAAAGGTATGGTTGCTTTTATTATAATTGGAAAAAGGAAAATGAAATATTTTTATGGGATTGAGAAAGGGGGGGCCGGCCACTATAGGAGGTGGGATTAATTTCATTTGGTTTTTGGGGATTACATTTTTTGCTTCATTGGCCCTCCACTCTCTCAAGTTCAAAAAACCCTTAACCATTTTGCTCATGCCAAGATTTCTTCATCTCCTCATTCTTCTTCTATGGTTGCTCCATTGAGCACAAGAAAAGAGAGAAAATTGTAGTGACACTTTCATACACCCCCACTCTCCATCGCTAGAGACTTTGGAGCTTCGGTTACCTCGTTTGTCGAGATTGGAGCTTGCGCCATTTCCCTCGGGTGGATCATCGGAGATGGAGGAAGACCGGCAAACAAACTTCGTCAAAGAACCGCTAGGAGCTTGGAATGAAGACCGAAGCACTTGGATCAACTCGGTATAACAATTCTAACTCTTAGTTTAGCTTGCTAGTTTTGGGTTTAAGGTCGACCCGGAAATCGGGGTAGCGGTAGCGCCGGTTTAATAAATTTTTGTTCCGCATTTTGGCCGCGTTTCGACGGCCGGGACGCTATCGGGACCCTTCAAAACCTACCACCTGAAAGGGTGGAACATGGTGCAGCACCGTAAAACTCAATGACCAGAGCGCCGAGAAAGGAACAAGATCCTCCTACTCCTCAGCATATACCAGTGAAAGCTAGGGAGACGGCCCTGCCTTTGAGAGTGGTTAATGGACCTCAAATAATAACAAGGCCAATAGCAACAGTAGTCGTAGCGACTACTCCAGTTGCAGCAACTCCTGATGCAAATCTTTCAGCTTCGACAGCGGAGCCTTCATTTATTGCTAATATGGACGTTGATACTTTACAGAAGCTCATCGCTGAACAGATGACGTAGATGAATCAGAAAGCAACTACGCCAGTAGCAAATCAGCCATATCCAGATGAATACAACAATGAACCTTATCCTCTAGGGTATATAATACCCTCGTTCCGTACATATAATGGGATAGGGAACCCTGAAAAACATTTGGCTCGCTCCAGAGTCACCTGTGGTGATTCCGTTAGGAACAATAAGCTTCATTTGAAGCAATTCCCAAAGAGCCTGCACGATATTGCATTCGATCGGTTTAATGAATTAGAACCTGGCATAATAACGACGTTAAACCAGCTTGCCGAGAAGTTCAAACATAAGTTTAGGGGCAACATTTCAGATAAAATGACATTGGCTCAACTTTCGATGATGAATCCATCAAAGGGAGAGTCGTTGCTTAACTTCGTGCAGAAGTGAAGAACAACTAGCATTCATTGTGACCCACTAATATTGGAGGAACAATTAGTTCAGCTCCTTTTCAGAAAAAAAAATCTTAGGAGAGTTAAACTATTCATGGTGTCCATACCACACAAAACATTCTCCACACTATTTGCGCAGATCGCAACATTGGGTAATACCGACCTAGGTTTATTTGAAGATTATTGGGTATCTTCACAAGAAAAGACGGAGATAACCCACAAGCTTCACAACAACCAATTAGAGAAACAAGTCATATCCCTAACGGTTGATGACCCTGGAGACTGTGAATTCAAAACCATTGCAATCACCTTCTTGACAAATATAACTGATAAAAGACAACCGGTTAAAGACCATTCTTGAAGAGAAAATGAATAGAAAATAATCAGTTACAAAAGATTCAACTAGGAATATTTTCAATATGTCCTTGAAAAATGGGTTGGGTCTTCAAAGAATAAGAAGCCTGAAGATACCGATAAGAATAATAACTCAAGATACTTTCCCTATCATCGAATGGTAAGTCACCCGATCGAAGATTATTTCGTCTTTAAGAATTGGGTAGAGGAGTAGTATAAATTAGTGTCACGCCCCGTTTCCCAATGTACAGGTAAGAAGACGTGGCAGGGATGCGATATATTTACTCAGAAGTAAACAAGTTAAGCGTAAATAAGCAATATAAAAGTAAAGCACAAGAATGACAAGAAATATAATGAAACAACAACTTTTTATTTATATGTATTCTTTACATACACTGGAAAGTAAAATAAAATAATTCCTAAACAATGGCATATGAACTGAAAGTAACATAAGTACAAGTAAATCTAGAACTCTAGATCCTCAGTGAACTGCTCCAAATTTTTCTGGCTGGGCTCGATCTCCTGAGAGTCGGGTCCACTTGAAAACATTCCAAAGAAAGAAGAAATAGGAACGTTGTTAGCAAATAATCACTCGGTAAGTCCCAAGTGAGAGAAAAGAATCGATCAAGTAATGAAATATATCTGGAAATTTATCTGTTTTTTTATACTAACACAGTTGTTTATAGCTTGGTACAGAATGCATCAGTGTATACGAGAGGAATCCAACTATTCCGTCGACTAAGGCATACGGAGCACAAGGACCCGTCAAGCCACGGGACAACGGCACGGATCTTCAGGTTAGGTGTATTATGGTGACCGTCTCGTGCCACTTCTATTACATTCCGTACCAATCAACCCCGTTAAAACCCCGTAATGCATATTGTATTGATTGTAATGATTTATTGTATAAGACTTGCCGAAACCATGGTATAAGTTGTTCATGTAAACGGATCAGATGTAAATGGATAGTCATGTAGTCAAGTTCAAAATATATCCATGGTTCGGTCCAGTCGAGTCACGTTGCACGCTCATGTTCAAGTGTTTATGTTGATACATTGGGTTCATGTTGAAATGGAATTATAGTTGGATTCATGTTTGGATTGTATTACGATTAGACTGAGAGTCAGATTGAGTTAGACACTTTATGCAGATTTGAGTCCTAATCTAGGTTTATGAGTTATCGGTAACTGCTGCACATGGACGACAGGATTTGTGACTTTTTCCAAGACAATACCATTGATAACCCCGTTTTAGTTTTCTACCTTAAATAGGCAAGCACCCACTTTCTCCGGCTCCCTGAGCCTCAAGAGAATTGGTCCCATTTAAACCTATGTTTACTAGGGTCCTTATTGTAATTTAATATAACTTGAGGGGGTTTTATGAAAAATATTTTTAGTATAATTTCAAAATAATTCTCAAGTATTTATTTATCGTATTTATGGTTTTCATGGATGTAAATTTTAAAAGTAAGGTATTCTAGTGAATAAATACCTAGTTGAATAGTTCATGGTATTTTTGTGTAAATTTGACATGTATGAATTCTTAATGGTATTTTCTTGAAACTTGTGATTCTTTTTTTTTGTTTAGAAAACATGGAATTCATTATATATTTAAAATAGGTGGTTTGATAATATTTATATATAGTTATTAAAAATAAAATTTATTTATTAAATAGAAAATCACGTTTTTCTTAAAAAATTGCATTAAAAATTCCATCGAGATCGGATGCTCCGTGAGGAGGTTTGTATCTTGCTCTACTGGTCCCGAGGATGCGCGATAACCTGCACTATCTTGATCGGGTTCCCCAAAATGGGTTGTAGAGGCTTAATCGCAAGTAATGTAAATAACACAATCTAAAGAATACAGTTTTTAATAGTTTATGGTATTTTGATGTAAAAGTCGTATTTGTCCCGAAAATATTGCTAAAAGGAAATCGTTCTATATCATGATGCGTGTTGTGAGAGGTAGGTCATTACCTTGTGAGATTTTCCTAAAGGTAGTATAAGCAATGGTATTAAAATATGTCATGTAAGTTTGTGGTATTTAAACGAAAATTTCAAATAGAAGGTACGTAACATAGTATTTTGAGGTGAAACTTGTTCTCAATGGTTGTTTCATGATTACTAAGCAATTTGTAATAACCTGGATGAATGGTTATTAAGAAAAGTTGTGTTTTTAACGAGTTTAGAAACGGATGTCGGAATAATTCCACTTCCGACGATTTTTGACAAAAAGGACTTTTTAATTTAGGAATACTGGAGAAGAGAGGGGAATTACAAGTTTAAAGAAGAGAGGGGAGGTTGATGGAACGTTTGATGGCTTCATGGAGTTGCGGGGTCGCCCGAATCATCTCGAGTCATCGCCTGAACTTGACCTAGTGCTAACTCCACTTGTACTCTTCTTTGCCTTGGAAAATTTTGAGGATTTTTGCCAATAGATTAGAATGAAGAGTGTTAGGATATGGGGTTGTATTTATAGGGTACAATTAGGGTTTTGAGAATTGAAAAGAGAATTAAAATGCATTAAAAATTGAATTTATGAGTGAATTTACACTCTCTGTTAATTTACAGAGAATTCAAACAATATGGGGGTAGTGGGGTAGGCCAAAGGGTGTTGGGTTCAGAACATGAGAGCATTACCTACAGTTTAGCCCGGCGGCCCCGGCCCTTATACTCATCTCGCCGGCCATCTTGGGGTGTTGGGTCTCTGGATGTTTGCCATGTGTTCTACTATGTTCATATAACATTTTCCACATATTTGTTTTCTGTGACTTTTCATTTTTACGTGTATTGCACATGTAAACTTTTAGGCTTCAAATGTTTAAAAGAAAAATCATTAAAATAATATGTGGCTGGGAGGTTTTGAACACAGGGGCTACGTCACAGCAGTGCAAGAATTTACCATTGAGCTAAAAGTTATTTCTTGTTGTTCTCAAACAATTTTAATTTATAACTTCTGTTCAGTCTTGAAACTCTATTCTGTACATTAACTTGGAAAATTTTGTACAATTAAATTGGAGTCGTTACATACTACCCTCCTTACAAAAATTTCGTCTTTGAAATTTACAATTATATGAGAATTGGTTTACAAATAAGTAAGGGTATCTTGCATACATATTGTCTTCTCGTTCCCATAGTGATTCTCCTGGTGATTCTTTTCTCCACATTACTCGAACCAAGTTTACTTCCTTGTTCCTAAGTGACTTTACCTTTCTTTCCATGATTTCAACGAGTTGCTGCTTACAAGATAATTCTGTCTGTACAGTGAGCTCGGAGTGATCAAGGATCTGGCTGGGGTCACTCACATATCTTCGAAGCTGGGATATATGGAATACAATATGCACTCCTTCCAATGAGGGTGGAAGTGCCAAACGATATGCCACTTCTCCGACTCGTTCAAGTATTTCGAACGGTCCAATGTATCTGGGACTGAGCTTACCCTTCTTTCCAAAGTGAATTACTCCACGATTTGGAGAGATCTTTAAGAACATATGATCTCCCGGCTGGAACTCCAGGTGTCAGCGCTTTGCATCAGCCCAGTGCTTCTGTCTGTCTTGGGCAATGCGCATTCTTTCCCTGATCATGCGAACTACATCCTGTAAGTCCATGTTACCTCTCCCGGTTCTTTCGGGCTTGCGGAAATGGTAAAAAAATTTTTTTCGGTATAGGTAACTTGGACTACAAAAACGAATCTTGGCTAAACTACACACTAGCAACATAATTAGAGAGTTGTCTACTCGGTTAGGGGTTATACCTCAACTTTAACTCCTTCTTCTTGGACTCTTTGTAGTGGTCGGATGGTGCCTTCCTCGTCGCCTTCTCTTATCGAAGATCGATCCACCTGAGGGTATCTTCCTTGAGCTCCTTTCTCGATCTTGAGAGAACTAAGGTGTCCGGCTTGCTAAACCTTCTACCTTAGAGAGAGTAGTGAGTGCTTTAGGGTGTTTTATCTTCAAGGAGATGTTTCTCAACACATGAGAATTGTTCTCCTTGAACTAGAGGAGGAAGAAGAAGAGAGGAGGAGAGAGAATGGTTATGATAGAATGAGATGGGTTTTTACAACCATAACAATATAAGTGAATTATCAAATTAATAAAATTGATCAAATGAAAAAGTTGATGGAAGGTTTGATGAGACCGTTATCATTTCACATTAAATGGTTTTTGCAAAGATCAAAGAGCATCTTTGATGTGTAATGATGATGGTCAAAGTTTCAACCATGGTCAACCTTGGTCAACAAGTCAACAAACCCAACCATGACACAATTTCATTTAATTAATATTATTAATTGATATATCACAAATTCATTAGGGTTTGGAAAAAGACGACTGTCAACTGTGCATACACACCCGTTCCAAAACCCTAATAAAAAATCCTCTTCCTCCGCCTCAAACAACTGTGCATACACAGCCGCATTCGTGTCCCGAGGAATATGAATACAATGAGATAAAACTAACCCCAAAATATATACTAGGATCTGGCTCAAACCAGAGCCCGCTAGTAATGACCGTCCGGACACCAAACGTGCACAAGTGCGCGGATATGAACGAACCCTGTCGCAAAACCATGCGACCTCTACTCTGTTTTGCCCAAAGGCGAATAACCCTCTGTGTGGGACTCTAAAGACTCGACACTACGCTGGCAGTGGGTTTAACCACAGACCGCAAGCGGCACTAGCTGTGCGTAACGACCCCCAGGTAGATGCCGATAAGAAGACGGACGGGGTGAAACCCATCTGAACTCCTACTGAGCCTGAATGTGACAGTCTCCATACAGTCCGGTCTGTTCGTCTGATAACATCGCATGGCGGGCCTAGGGGGTGGTAAATGTCAATCCCCTAATAGCGGTACAAGTCGTGTTGGAGTGTAGCCCAGAACACCCTGAGATAACACTTAAAACCTACCAGTATATCTCGCTTGCCCTGGGCAGAGACTACTTGTGTAATGGCTCTCCTAGACACAGCGCGATGTCAACCCCCAATACCGGGAGAGACGAATCCTGTCTAACCGTCACTGCCTCCAAGTGCTTCGGGACTGCACCCAACTACTACCTGTTTGCACGACTCCTTTGAGCCGTGGTAGGATAGTAATCAAAGTACAGTGGGAACACACTCGAGGCAAAGTGTCAGTGTCAAGTCAGCAGACTAAGCTGTACTTATGTCACCTCGGAACTGATAACTGACGATAGGTATAATACCAACCAACAGTTCCCGACGAGTCCTGTCCAGTGTACTCGTAACCTAACGAGCACCCGCATACTATCTCAAGTACGACGTACTGACGGCTGTGGGACAGACCGCCTCCCGCACTGGGATGAAAAACGCATACGCTAGTCTACTCCGGAGTATCGATGCCCTGTCTCAATAATCCCACGACTAGGGACGTGTGTATAAGTATGTGCTTGTAGATTACCCAGCTTCCACGAGTGTGACTGCCATCACAACGCTGGTAATCAAGCAAAGATCCTAAGGGCTCCACTAATGCGTATAGATGATACAATAAAGAAACACATGTACACATTAAAGAAGAGATAAACCAAGTAGCATACTACCATTTCGAGCAAGATTGTCTATACAACTGTGAATATCCCAAGCTTCCATCAAGTAATATACATACTAGTATGATACAGTAATGGCCTCTAGGGTATATACACTAACACATCCACAGTTGCTACGATCAACTCTGGTTCAAGGAGTTCCCTATTTTCGATGTCGTCCCAATTTAATGGTGAACGACACTTCCTTCCATAAAGAGCTGCAAAGGGTGCCATTCCAATACTCGCTTGGTAGCTGTTGTTGTATGAAAACTCTATAAGATATAGGTGATCTTTCCATGATCCTCTGAAGTCTAACATACACGCTCTTAGCATATCTTCAAGGATTTGAATCGTTCGCTAAGACTGACCATCTGTTTGTGGATGATAGGCTGTGCTAAAATTCAGACTCGTTCCCAAGCTAGCTTACAGACTCTGCCAAAACTGCGATCAGAATCTAGTGTCATGATCGGTGAAAATGCAAACCGGTACTCCATGTAATCTCATGATCTCCTACATGAGTTCATGGGTATCAGAAATAGTACACTATGAAGTGTTAAATCTTACTTAGATTCAGACTTACTTCCATGTACTTCTTTGCTAGTGTTTCAGTAGATTGGCCAACTCGAAATGGGATAATGTGAGCCGATTTTGTGAGTCGATCCACAATAACCTATACCGCATCGTTACTTTTTGTGCTGCGAGGAAGTGCAGTCACGAAGTCCATGGTGATGTGTTGCCACTTCCATTCTGAAATAGGTAACGGTTGATGTAATCCAGCAGTCCTGTGATGTTCAGCTTTTACTTGCTGACACACCAAGCATTTGGTTATGCTTCTGGCTACTTCACGCTTCATTCCATGCCACCCGTAATGTTACCGCAGATCTTTGTACATCTTTATACCACTAGGGTGTGCTAAGTATGGAGAGCTGTGAGCTTTTTTCATCAACTCTTCCTAAAAAAGACCTTTCGTTACACACAATCTGCTTCTGTATCTCAAAGATCCGTCTTCGTAGATAATAATGTCTGTTCTAAGTCCACTTTCTACTTGTTCTCTGATCTTTTGCAACTTGGCATCACTTGCTTGAGCTACTTTAATCTGGCAATAGTAGATTGAACTTGTAAATTCATCAACTCTGAAGTATTAGCTGGCATAACCACTTCAATCTCTATCTTATGCAAATCTTGTTGTAGCTTCCACTTTGCGGTGAGATTCATTAATAACGACTGGCAACTAAGTGCATCAGGAACTACATTCACCTTCCCTGGATGATATTGTAGGTTGATGTCGAAATCCGCCATAAGTTCTAGCCATCTTCTCTGCCGCATATTCAGCTCTTTTTGAGTAAACACATACTTCAGACTTTTATGGTCTGTGTATATATCTACCCGTTCTCCAAGAAGGTAATGACGCCATATCTTCAGTGCAAATATAACGGCCGCCAACTCCAGATCATGCATTGGATAATTGCGCTCATGAATCTTCAACTGTCTTGATGTATAAGCTACAACTTTTCCATGCTGGTGTAGAACACATCCTAATCCTCTACCGGATGCATCGCAATACACAACTAAACCTCTAGATTGGTCCCGGTATTACGAGAATAGGTGCTGATGTCAATATTGACTTGAGTTCTACGAAAGCCCGTTCGCATGCTTCTGACCACACGAATGCTTCATCTTTACGTGTGAGCTTGGTCAGGGGTATTGCAATCTTTGAAAAGCCTTCTATGAATCCTCGGTAGTATCCCGCTAATCCTAAGAAACTTCAAATGTCCTTCACTGTCTTTGGTGTCGGCCATTCGCTTACTGCTGATACTTTAGCTGGATCCACAGAGATTCCTTTGCCTAAAACGATATGTCCGAGAAATCCGACTTGATCTAGCCAAAATTCACATTTTTTGTACTTGGCATAGAGTTGATGCTGTTGCAAAGTCTCTAGGACAATCCTCAAATGTCCAACGTGCTTTTCCGATTCCTTGAATATACCAAGATGTCATCAATGAAAATGACAACGAACCTGTCTAGGTACTCTCGAAAAACTTGGTTCATTAGATTCATGAATATGGCTGGTGCATTGCTCACTCCAAATGGTATCACGAGAAATTTATAATGACCATAGTGAGTCCTGAATGCCGTCTTCGGAATATCAGACTCTTTGACCTTCACCTGATGATAACCCGAACGAAGATCTTACTTTGAAAAAACGCAAGACCCACTTAGCTGATCGAACAGATCATCAATTCGCGGTAGTGGATACTTGTTCTTTATTGTGACTTCTTTCAGAGCTTGTTAGTCAATGCACATTCTGTATGAACCTTCCTTCTTTTTCACAAGCAAAACAGGAGATCCCCAACTTGAAGTATTGGGACGAATCCATCCTTTCTCTAGAAGTTCGTCCAATTGAGTACGGATCTCCTTCAATCCTTCTGGATTTAACAGGTACGGTGATTTTATCACCGGTTGTGCACCAGGTACTAAGTCAATACTGAATTCAAGAGCTAGATCGGGAGGCAAACTTGAGATATCTTCAGGAAATACGTCTTCGAACTCTCGAACTACCTCTGGCTTGTCTTCTTCAGCCTGTATTGTTGCAATCACCGCCTTCCTTGGTTTACCCTTGTAGGTGCTAGGTTCCAGGGTTCGGTCTTCACTTTTGAAATAAAAGACTGGATGGTCTGGAATCTCGCACACTACCCTCCTTTGAAGATAGTCGATGGTAATACAGAAACTTCCTAGCCAATCCATACCCATGACTACATCGAAGTTCGGTATGTCCAGCACCTTGAAGTCAGCATAAAATTCTCTGCTGCAGACGACCACTGGACACAAGTCGTATCCCAAAGTTGACTTTAGAACTCCGTTCCCTGAACTGACATTCCAACTGGATACGAGCGGTTTAACTGGAATAGCATGAGTTCGGACAAACCGTTTTGATATAAAACAATGTGATGCTTCAGTATCGAAGAGTGCTAGTGCAGGAAGTGAGGTACTAAAATTGTGCCTAAGTTGTGTGGAATATGTTTAGGTATAGCGAAAGATATATAGATGTACACAAGTATTGAACAGATTTGAAAGACGGAAAGTTACCAGTGATGACTTTGCCAGTGGCTTCAGCTTCTTCCACAATCATTATGAAAGCCTGACGCTTAGGTACGTTCTTCCTTGCTGGGGGAGCATTCCTCTGTCCGTTCCTCTGTCCTTGAGTTAGGTTCCTTTGTGCATAATAGAAATGACGAGGAGGAGGTGCAGTAGGTCCATGAGGAGGTGGAGCTGGGAGAGCAAGTCGAGGAGCAGGTGCCTGAATAGCTGGCCGCTGCGGATAAGTGATGGCTGGTCTGGAAGCTAGATTCGGATTGAGTCTATGGGGACATGCACCAATGTCATGAGTGGATGAGCTGCAGACTAAGCACAGGCCGTTTGCACGCCTGCAGTCTTTCACCAAGTGTCCATTCCTCCTGCAGTAGGTGCAAAAGTCTGGACTGGGCAGGTTAATAGTTTCTCCCAGTCTCTTTGGTACAAACGGTGGCCTGAAAGAGGCTCCTCCTGCCATCTGAGTAGCAAGACACTTCATACCGGCAGATTGAGGTCTGCCTTTCTTCTTCACCACTGCCTCATATCTTCGGGCAGACTTCAAAGCAAGGTCGTGGGTTGGAAAATCCCCTGTAGCTAGAGAATCTTGGATCTTCGGGTCCAACCCTTGCTGAAATCGTCGTGCTCTGATCTCAGCTTTCGGTATGAGATGGGCCGTAAAACTGTTACGGTCTTGTTTTAGCTGTGTAGTATGTGATATTAGAAAATTGAATATTTGAGACATATCTTACCTGCTCAGCATAGTGAATTCTGCGTCATACTCATCCACGGATTTGGTCCACATCGAACCCTTTTGCAGGTGGATGAATTGTTGCTCCATGTCAAATCGGGCAGTCTCGGGAAAATATTTCACGTCGAACATCTCGCAAAAAATCCTCCATTTGATCGGCTGGGAAAGACGGCTTTCTTCCGCCTTCCACTATACTTATGATGCTACCAGATTGTCCTCAATCGACTGAGCCCATTCCTCTGCTTCCAAAGGGCTCTCTTGCCCAGAAAAGTTCTTAGGGTGCAATGCCCGTAATTGCTTCACTCAGGATCCTCGGATTCTGGGCGGTGCAAGAGAATAGCAGTCTGCTGCTATTGTCCCTCCAAGAGGCTCTTGATTGCCTCAATCAAAACTGCATGCTCGTTAATTGGAGCAGCTACGGTAGGTGTAAGTGGTAGAGGTGGTGGTGGGGTGTTGTCGTTGACGTTTGTGCTCGTATTGTTTGGTGAATCCATAACCTTGAAAGGAAAATAGGGTTAGGATAGATTCAAGGAATATGAAATGTAAAGAATGTTTAGTTGCCGATTCTTATAATTCTTGTGATATATTGATTATGATTCCATGCAGAATTGACCCTGCATGGTTATGTAGATTTCCACGCAGAACGAACCCGCATGGACCGCTAACAAAACCTGTCACGCCCTGCTTCCCAATGTACAGGTAAGAAGACGTGGCAGGGACGCGACGTATTTACTCAGAAGTAAACACATTAAGCGTAAATAAGCAATATAAAAGTAAAGCACAAGAATGACAAGAAATGTAATGAAACAACAACTTTTTATTTATATTCATTCTTTACATACACTGGAAAGTAAAATACAATAATGCCTAAACAATGGCATATGAACTGAAAGTAAGATAACTATAAGTAAATCTAGAACTCTGGATCCTCAGTGAACTGCTCCAAATTTTCCTGGCTGGGCTCGATCTCCTGAGAGTCGGGTCCTCCTGACAACATTCCAAATAAAGAAGAAATAGGAACGTCATCAGCGAATAATCTCTCAGTAAGTCCCAAGTAAGAGATAAGAATCGATCAAGTAATGAAATATATCTGGGAATTTATCTGTTTTTGTTATTCTAACACAGTTGTTTGTAGCATGGTACAGAATTCATCAGTGTATACAAGAGGAATCCAATTATTCCATGGACTAAGGAATACAGAGCACAAGGACCCGTCAAGCTACGGGACAACGGTACGGATATTCAGGTTTGGTGTATTATGGTGACCGTCTCGTGCCACTTCTAATACATTCCGTACCAATCAACCCTGTTAAAACCCCGTAATGCATATTGTATTGATTGTAATGATTTTTTGTATCAGACTTGTCGAAACCATGGTATAAGTTGTTCATGTAAACGGATCGGATGTAAATGGATAGTTATGTAGTCAAGTTCAAAATATATCTATGGTTCGGTCCAGTCGATTCATGTTGCATGTTCATGTTCAAGTGTTTATGTTGATACATTGGGTTCATGTTGAAATGGAATTATAGTTGGATTCATATTTGGATTGTATTCCGATTAGATTGAGATTCAGATTGAGTCAGACACTTTAGATAAATTTGAGTCTTGAATTAGGTTTATGAGTTATCGGTAATTGTTGCACATGAACGGCAGAATTTATGACTTTTTCCAAGCCAATTACCATTGATAACCCCGTTGTAGTTTTCTACCTTAAATAGACAAGCACGCACTTTCTCCGGCTCCGTGAGGCTCAAGAGAATTGGTCCTGCTTAAACCTATGTTCACCAGGATCCTTATTGTAATTTAATATAACTTGAGGCGGTTTAATGAAACATATTTTTGGTATAATTTCAAAATAATCCTCAAGTATTTATTTATTGTTGGTTTTCATGGATGTAAATTTTAAAAGTGAGGTATTCTAGTGAATAAATACCTAGTTTATAGTTCATGGTATTTTTGTGTAAATTTGACTTGTATGGATTCTTGATGGTATTTTCTTGAAACTTTTGATTCTTTTCTTTTGTTTAGAAATCATGGAATTCATTATATATTTAAAATAGATAGTTTGATAATATTTATATATAGTTATTAAAAATAAAATTTATTTATTAAATAGAAAATCACGTTCTTCTTAAAAAATTGCATTAAAAATTCCATCGAGATCAGATGCTCCATGAGGAGCTCTGTATCTCACTCTACTAGTTCCGAGGATGTGCGATAACCCGCACCATCCCGATCAGGTTCTCCAAAATGGGTTGTAGAGGCTTAATTGCATGGAATGTAAATAACAATTCAAAGAATACGGTTTTTAATAGTTTATGGTATTTTGATGCAAAAGTCGTATTTGTCCCGAAAATATTGCTAAAAGGAAATCGTGCTATGTCGTGATGCGTGTTGTGAGAGGTAGGTCATTACCTCGTGAGATTTTCCTAAAAGTAGTATAAGAAGGTATTAAAATATGTCATATGTAAGTTTATGGTATTTAAAAAAAAAATTCAAATAGAAGGTACATAACATAGTATTTTTGGGTGAAACTTGTTCTCAAAGGTTGTTTCAAGATTACCAAGCAATTTTTAATAATCTGGATAAATGGTTATTAAGAAAAGTTGTGTTTTTAACGAGTTTAGAAACGGATGTCAGAATAATTCCACTTCCGACGATTTTTTAAAAGAGGACTTTTTAATTTAGGAAGAGAGGAGAAGAGAGGACTTACAAGCTTAGAGAAGAGAGGGGAGGTTAAGGGAACATTTGATGGCTTCGTGGAGTTGCGGGGACGCCGGAATCGTCTCGAATCGTCACTGGAACTTGACCGAGTGCTAACTCCACTTGTACTCTTCTTTGCCTTGGAAAATTTTGAGGATTTTTACCAATAGATTTCAGAATGAAGAGAGTTGGGGTGTGGTGTTGTATTTATAGGGTACAATTAAGGTTTTGAGAATTGAAAAGAGAATTAAAAATGCATTAAAAATTGAATTTATGAGTGAATTTACACTCGCTATTAATTTACAGAGAATTCAAACAACATTGGGGTAGTTGGGTTCAGAACATGGGAGCATTACCTACGGTTTGGCCCGGCGGCGCCGGCCCCTCATCACGCCGGCCATCTTAGGGTGTTGAGTCTCTGTATGTTTGCCACGTGTTCTACTCTGTTCATATAACATTTTCCACATGTTTGTTTTGTAAGTCCACGTTGCCCACCCCGGTACTTACGGGGATGCAGAAAACAGAATAAAAATCGGATTTTTATTAGCTTGGGCAACATGGACTATGCTTTAAGGATCTTTGCTAAACAAAAACTTGCTAAAGCTAACTACAAACTAGCTAAGTGCTAGAAAGGTTATACCTTGGGCTTTAAGTCCTTCTCTCCTTGATCGTCTTCTCACGCCGAAGAAAGATCCACCCGAAAGCCTCAACCTTTGGCTTCAACTCCAAGCTAGAAGTAACTAGGGTGCAAGCAGTGCTAATACTTGAACCCTAGATGAGAGTAGAGATGATCAAGAGAGGGTTTTTCTCAAGCTCAAGTGTTTCTCAACACATGAGAGAGGAGAGCTTGAGAGAGAGGAAGAACAAGAGAGAGAAATGAAATGATAGAATGAGAATGGAATAAACCATTCTCACTAATATATGTGTATTAATTTAATTAGATAATTAGTAAGATAATTGTCATGGCTTAATCAAGACATGACCATTATCATTTCATTTTAAATGCAAATTGCAAGGATTAAAGAGCATCTTCCAAATGAAATGATGATGGTCAAAGTGTCAACCAAGGTCAACAAGTCAATAAGGTCAAATGGTCAACAACCATAACCATGCTCAATTATTAAACTAATACCAATTAACAATAATACACACATAAATATTAGGGTTAATAAAATGACAATAGCCATTAACCCTAATCAAGGTCCTCTCCCTCTGTCTCAAGCAACTGTGCATACGCACCCGCATTCGTGATCCGAGGAACACGAATACAATGAGAAAAACCAATCCCAAATCTTATACTAGGATCCGGCTTAAACCAAAGCCCGCTAGTATAAACTGTCCGGACAGCAAACGTGCGCAAGTGCGCGGATGTGACCGAACCCTGTCACAAAACCATGCGACCTCTACTCATTTTACCTAAAGGCGAATAGCTCTCTGTGTGGGACTCTAAAGACTCGACACTACGCTGGCAGTGGGTTTAACCACAGACCGCAAGTGGCACTAGCTGTACGTAACGGTCCCCAGGTAGATGTCGATAAGAAGACTGACGAGGTGAACCCCATCTGAACTCCTACTGAGCCTGTATGTGACAATCTCCGTACAGTCCGGTCTGTTCGTCTGATACATCGCATGGCGGGCCTAGGGGGCGGTGAACGTCAGTCCCCTAATAGCGGTACAAGTCGTGTCGGAGCGTAGCCCAGAACACCCTGAGATAATACTGGAAACCTACCAGTATATCTCGCTTGCCCTGGCCAGGGAGTACTCGTGTAATGGCTCTCCTAGACACAGCGCGATGTCAACCCCCAATACCGAGAGAGACGAATCCTGTCTAACCGTCACTGCCTCTAAGTGCTTCGGGACTGCAACCAAAAACTACCTGTTTGCACGACTCCTTCGAGCCGTGGTAGGGTAGTAATCAAAGTGCAGTGGGAACACACTCGAGGCGAAGTGACAGTGTCAAGTCAGCGGACTAAGCTGTACTCATGTCACCTGGGAACTGATAACTGACGATAGGTATAATACCAACCAACAGTTCCCGACGAGTCCTGTCCAGTGTACTCGTAACCCAACGAGCACCCGCATACTATCTCAAGTACGATGTACTGAGGGCTGTGGGACAGACCGTCTCCCACACTGGGATGAGAAGCGCATACGCTAGTATACTCCGGAGTATCGATGCCCTGTCTCGATAGTCCAACGACTAGGGACCTGTATAAGGATGTGCTTATAGATCACCCAGCTCCCACGAGTGCGAGCGCCATCACAACGCTGGTAATCAAGCAAAGATCCTAAGGGCTCTACTAATATGTATATCAGCAATATGCTAAAAGAAACACATGCACATATTAAAGCAGAGACAAACCAAGTAGCATACTACTATTTCGAGCATGATTGTATATACAACTGTGAATATCCCAAGCTTCCATCAAGTAATATACAAACTAGTATGATACAGTAATGGCCTCTAGGGCATATACACTAACATGTTTTCTGTGACTTTTCATTTTTATGTATATTGCATGTGTAAACTTTTGGGCTCCCAAAAGTTTAGAATAAAAATCATTAAAAATAATATGTGGCTGAGGGAATTTGAACACAGGGGCTATGTCACAGCAGTGCAAGTCTTTACCAATGAGCTACAAGTTATTTCTTGCTGTTCTCAAACAATTTTAATTTATAACTTGTGTTCAGGCTTGAAACTCTATTCTGTACATTAACTTGAAAATTTTTGTACAATGAAATTGAAGTCGTAACAATTAGGGAACATAATCTTGACAGATAAATTCAAAGTGGATGTCCCTACCGCACATAGTCATTGGATAAATGCATGCATCGAAGGTGAGACTATCCCGGAAGTAACTCAATCAATCGAAGATCCTTGGGAAATACTCATCTTGAGGAAGTACCAGAAACTCCAAAAGAATTTAGAAAGATTGCAAGGGATTTCTCAAAAGAGATAGGTGTCCGCACTGGCCCAGACACATAAGGCTTCATCTGGCATAGGCTGTCGAAAAGATAAGGGGAAAAATAAGATGGTGCCTCAGTCAGAGGAACAACCGAATATCCCCTTGATCACTTTGCGTGACTTTATCCCACTTGAGTTTCTAAATAAAGAAGTAAATGAGGGTAAATCACTAGAAAAGTTCTTGTTGCCGGGTAATGTTAAACTCACTAACCCAGAAGAAACAGAGCAATACCGACAATGCTTGATTTTGCTCGCTAACGCGCTACTAAGAAGTGATGTTAGGGAAAGTTTGTAGTGCCCTCGTCTCCAAACCGTAGCCAATACGGAATACGAAAAAGAAAATTTTGATGGCACTAGAAACTTATACCTAAGAATCTAAACTAAACACCTAAACTAGTAAGCACAAAAGGATAGAAATCACAACCTATGTAGCGTCTTCATTTGCTCAAATTGGGTTGAACTCCAGCATGCTCTTAAGAGTTCCGGATCGCGCTTGTAAGCCGGTCTTCCTTTGCCATAGATGGTCCACCTGAGAGAATCAAGTTCAAGCTTCAACTTTGTCAATGAAGTAACTAAAAATCCTAAGTTGCTAATCTATGATACTTAGTGATGTGTTTGAGTGTTCTAGCATTTTTCTTTCTCATTATCTTCATGATTCTCAACTCATAAGAGGGTTGAAGATGAAGAAGAAGAAGAAGCCATGGAAGAAAGATTGCTAAATGGTAGAATGAATAGAATCTAACTCACAAATTCAAGCATGCTTCATTTCTTTTGTTAAAAGAATTTTCTCCATTTTGAAATTACAACCATGCTTGAATAGTGTGTCCAAATAAATTAATAATTCATTTGCCCATACCCTCCACCATTTTATTTCTTGCACCTCATTTCTTAATTTCTTTAAAAATAAATAAAAACCAAGAAATGAGGTGTCCTCATTCTAGAAGTATTTTTGTATAAAAACAAGAATACGTCCTGACAAATACATGACTGTATTTGTATCAAAATATGAATACCCAAGAGATAGAAAAATACACTGAACATAATACTAGAATATACATATCGAAATATATATATGTAAATTATTAAATCAAAACTTGATTTAATATGCCGGATTAATCCTAAGCCAACCAGTATTATCATCCATCTGATTAAAGTCTGTGTGGCTAGCACACATGCCTAATCGAAACTTTGCACGTATCAATATACGGCCGCTACATCATTTTTCTTGAACCGGAAAACCCTCTGTGTGGGACTTTAATGACTCACCAGTATGCTGGCGATGGGTTTAACCACAGGCACGTCAGCGACACTAGTTGTACATAGTGGCTACCCAGATTTTGAGCGAAAGGAAGGCCGACGAGCAAACTCATCTGTATCCCTACTGAGCATGTCTATGACAATCTCCATATTGTTTGGTCACTTTGTCTGAGATAATCACACACCGGGTCTAGGGGGTGGATAACGTCAGACCCCTACTAACCCGATAAGTCGTACCGGTCTGAAACTCATCACCAACTGAGAAACTACTGATATCATATCAGTAAATCTCATCCACCTTGGACAAGGATTTCCGGTGATGGCTAACCCAACACAGTGTAACACCGACTCCTAATACCGGGAGAGACGAATCCTTGATGATTGTTCACTGCCTCCATGTGGCTCGGGACAGAACCAAACTAAACTCTGTTTGCATGGCTCTTTTGAGCCATGGCAGAGTAGTAATCTAAGTACAGTGGGAGCTTACATGAGCCAAATGAAAATCTCAGGTCAAAGGACTAACCTGTATTCATGCCACAAGAGAACTTCTATTTGATGATAGGTATAATACCATCTAGAAGTTCTCGGCGAGTCCGTTTGGTATACCCACCTCCAGTGAACACCTGTATACTATCTTAGGTGACTCAACACTAATGGCTTGTGAGACCAGCCACCGCCCCTCGTCGGGGTCTCGAAAAGTATACACTAGTCTACTCCGAAGTATCGATACCCAGTCTCGATACTCTCTCGACTAGGGACATTTAAGGATGTGCTTATGGACTACCGAGATCCTACATATATGATCGCCATCATAATACTGGTAGTCAAGCAATAATCCTACGGGCTTTATTAAAATGTATACACATAATGATAATGGCAAACCAGATAGTATATTATCATCTCGAGTAAGGCTGTTCTACCTGTATAGGTCCTCTTTCAATTATCATAATCGCCTACTTGCAATTATAATAATTGCCTTGAGGGCACTATATCTAACAATCTCCTAGTTGTACTTAAGGCTAATTATTGCGGTACCGCATACTCACAGCTTATGTGCTACCGAATACACAATTTCTCTGCTAGTTATTTTCTCAAAATTCGCTTTGAGAAACTTACGTGTTCGAGAAATAGTCTCAGTGAGTGGTTCCGCTCCAATATTTCTATATTTATATCTCTATATCTCAAGTTCATAAAGAACGACTATCTCCCGAAATAAGTGATAACTGTCATAGAACTTGTCTGGATATCTGATGGGACCTTGTTCATAACATGAACACCAAATACAACAATCTTCTTAGACTATATCCGTTGCTGATGTAATCAGCACCCAGCACCATGACTACCTTAGTATCCTGCTTGGAATCCATTCCAATATACTGCCCCTCAGAAGAGGGTACACTTATAACTCTGCCATCTAGGTCATCTTGGAAGCCTAAATCGGTAACCACCTCCTACAAGAGGCTGCTATTAGCATACACCAAGAACATCCTCTAATGTTCTTTACTGCTTCCTTTTGTTTCTCCAAGATTGGATTAATATCTGTTTACTATAGCATGTGTAAAAAGCAACATCTGGTCTAGTACATGATATCGCATGATTGAATCAATTGCCTAAGCAAGTGATATGTCATTCATGCAAGTCCCTCTCCTCATCATTCTTGAAGACATCACTTTTGGAGAGGAAGACTCTATCACTTGCGGGTAGACTACCATACCACGAGTCATCCATTCTAAACTACTTTAGAATGGTGTCCAAGTACCCTGATTGGGACACTTCCCAAATCTAGACATAAAACCATAGATCTAGTTACCAGAATCATTGATATATTGTCCAAAGTTTGACCGATGACAAGTGGGAGTATGGTGGAGAAGCACCTTGTGACAACCAAAGCTTGACCGATTGTAGTATAGGAACATCACCTCCTATCAGGAGCATGTCATCCAAATACCATGACATCACTCCCTACTTCCTTCTTACCAGGCCCATCTGTTGTTCTGATGAAGTCAAAATCATTGAAGTTTAAATCAAACTAGATGACCAATTCCGCTCTCCTTACTTTAGTCTATAAATAGATATAAGCAACAGCCGACCATGCTTCTGCTTCTCCCATTAACTATAAAACCCTCTGGCAGAGTCATATACACGTGAGTTTCTAAATTCAATTTAGAATAACATTATAGTCATCCACCTGCCAGATCTCATAGTCAAGAATAGCAGTAATGACAAGCTTGAGTTATCAAAACCTCCCTATCAACGTCTTTAAGGAAACTGAAGTACCTCTCAGGTGTCTGAGGTTACCCACTAAATCCGCGGAGTGGCTAATTGATTATCGAATCCATTGAATCTCTAGGTTCTACAAATTTTTCAGTAGCCGTTTGTGGTTCTGGAATCACTTCTAGTTTTACCATACTCCCATTTGTTTATTTTGCAAAAAGATTCCTTTTATTAAAAGGTGACGAGTCAAGAACAAATCAACTTTTGATCTTTAAATGGTAGAAGTTAAACCTTTTCTAAAAGCCTGGAATAACCCGCAAACTGCTGTCATATAAATGTGCCTTGAGTTTGTCTGGATTTAGCTTTTAAACAGATACCGGACAACTCTATATCTTATCATTCTCAAGATATCCAACCATTCTATGTCCACAAAGATACAAAGGCACTAATTTAAATGGAACCATATTCAATTATTATGAAATCGTGTCGTATGCATATCCCATATGTAAAAAGGCCATGCGGCATTACTCATCAATAAGCGCACCCACAGATGAGTAACCTGATAGAGAAACAAGTTATCAAATATCACCATGATTGAATATCTAACATAAGTATCTACTGTAGGGTTCCTAGGCACACCAAGGAGGTCTCATAAGGCATCAACCATGCCAATTTCAAATTTTACGGGTGCCGAGAAACCCTAATACGGATCGTTAACTAGATTTTAGGCGACAAAGTGAAACTAGTAAACTACTTAACTAAAAGAAAGAGGCTACAACCTTTGTAGATCCGGTTCTCCACTTCCTTTGCTCCACGTAGACGTCCTCTCGCTGTCCACCTTGAATCTCGTACTCTTGCATCGGCTTCATCGGAGAAATGGGCGGGCTACTTGTCGGCTTCGATGCCGAAGATGATCTACGTCGAGGCAACACAAGATCAAGCTCCAACTTCACCAAGTTGTGAAACTTGTGAAGAAAACACCCTATACTACTTGACAAGAGGTAGAGGGTGAAGAAATAAGAGGTGGGTTCACTTTAGAATTGGATTTCTCACTCTTTTACTCAAGATGCCATTAAAGGACTCAAGCTTTCTTCTTGAAGATGAAGAGGAAGAAGGAGATAGAATATGATAAAAAGTATTTCAAAATAGAAAAGAAATGAATACTTATCATATCCTAACCTTGGTTAGGTGTAGAGAATAGACCATGGTTAGTGGGAATGGTTAGGGTTAAGCATGAAGACAAAATGGTCACTTTAGTCAAAGTTTCATGAAGCTTCAACAAGCTTCATGATAAAAAGAAACCATTTTGTTTTTCTTTTATCTATTTCTCAAAACGAATGGATAAATAAATAATTGATAAAATCAAAACCCTAATCATTATCATAACCATGGTATAAGTCTTTACATAAAGCCAAGTAAACATGTATCATCAAACATGATACAATCAAGTGTACACAAAAATATATCACATATACAATGTGCACATCAAGTGAGAAAAAACTTGTAAAGTGAACCAATACTAGTCAATGCAAAGTAATATATTAAATATATAATTATACATTAAATCATTAAATCAACACTTGATTCAATGATCCGGTCATGTCGCACATAACCGACTAGTACTCAATGTATCGACTTATCGAATCAATCTTCGATTCGATAACTAGGTTATATCGCATACAACCAATCGAAACATTAATCTCGAGAATGAAATACGGTATCACATACACGTATTATTCTCGGTCCCGCACATATCCCATATGCGCTCCTATTTCGTTTCGCTTGAGCCAGGAAACCTCTGTGCAGGACTCTAAAGACTCGTCAATACGCCGGTAGCAGATGATGATCATATCAAGCACCTACAAGCCGCAAGCGGTCTGCTAAACGTAACGGCCACCCGGGTATTGAGCGATCAGAAGATCGACGAGCAAGCCCGCTCACACTCCTGTGAATCCAACCAGTAACACTTACCGTACAGTCCGGTCTGTTCGTCTGATATGTCGCATACCAAGTCTAGGGGTGGTAAACGTCAGACCCCAATAACCGATAAGTCGTGCCGATGTGAGGCTCATAACGGGTCGAGAAACTACTGGTAACACTTACCAGCAAATCTCTGATCAGCCCTGGCCAGGGACTTCCCTGTTACGGCCAATCGAGCACAGCGCAACATCAACCCCCAATACCGGGAGAGACGAAACCCCTCCTATCGCTCATTGCCTCCATGTGACTCGGGACTGTGCCCAAAAACCACCGTTTTGCACGCCCTCATGGACGTGGTAAGGTGGAGATCAAAGCACAGTGGGAATCACACAAGACTCTATGACGATCTCGGGTCTACAGACTAACCTGCACAAGTGTCACCTGAGAACTGCCATCTGACGTGAGGTATAATACCATCTGGGAGTTCTCGGCGAGTCCGTCCAGTGTACCCAGTCTCCACTGAGCACCCATATACCATCTCTGATGTCAAACACCAATAGATATGGGATCATCCATCGCCCATCTCATGGGTCGAGAAGCGTATACGCTAGTCTACACTGGTATATCGATACCCCGTCTCGATACACCCACGACTAGGGACCTTGAAGGATGTACTTATGGACTACCATGTCCCCACTAGTATGATCTACATCATAGTCCAGGCAGTCAAGTACACATCCTAAGGGCTTTACCAACATGTAACTATAAGACAGATTAAAGAGACTAGTATACATGTTAAGATAAAGAGAAACCAGATAGCATACTATCATATCGAGCAAGAAATTCATCTCTATATATATCCAAGCATCCAATATAATATACATCATCTGTACAATACTGGCCTCTAGGGCATACATACAACTAACAATCTCCCACTTGCACTAAGGCCAGCTGCTGTAGTATCGCACACCGAGCATCCCGAAGAGTCTCTCAAACTGTATCTGGGGAATGGCCTTCGTGAGTGGATCCGCCGTGTTGTTCTTCGTGTCAACCCTCCTGACCTCGATCTCCCGGCGATCAACTATCTCCCGGATCAGGTGATACCGCCTCAGAATATGCCTGGATCGCTGATGGGACCTGGGTTCCTTGGCCAAAGCCACCGCTCCATTGTTATCGCAATACAAAGGTATTGGATGCTCAATGGATGGAACCACACCAAGTTCAGTAATGAACTTCTTGATCCAGACAGCCTCTTTGGCAGCATCGTTGGCAGCGATGTATTCAGCCTCCATCGTCGAGTCTGCCACGGTTTCCTGCTTGGAACTCTTCCAGCTAACCGCCCCTCCGTAAAGGGTAAAGACAAATCCCGAGTGCGACTTAAAGTCGTCCTTATCACTCTGGAAGCTCGAATCGGTAAAGGACTCCACTTGGAGTTCTCCGTTACCATACACCAAGAGCATCTCTTTAGTCCTTCGCAAGTACTTGAGAATGCTCTTCACAGCTGTCCAGTGACTCTCTCCAGGATCAGCTTGATACCTGCTCACTACACTTAGTGAGTATGCAACATCGGGTCTGGTACATAGCATCGCGTACATGATAGAGCCTACAGCCGAAGCATAGGGTATCCCTTGCATGCGAGCTCTCTCCAAATCAATCTTGGGAGACATCTCTTTGGAGAGAGTGATTCCAGGGCAAGTTCCCACGCTTGGATTCTTCCATACTAAACCTCTTTAGTATGGTGTCAATGTACCTGGATTGGGACAATCCCAAAATCCGTTTGGATCTATCTCTATAGATCCTAATTCCCAATATGCAGGAGGCATCACCAAGATCTTTCATCGAGAATCTTTGTGATATGAAGAGCTTGACCGATTGCAGCATAGGAATGTCATTTCCTATCAAGAGTATGTCGTCCACGTACAATACGAGGAAGACAACCTTACTCTCTGCCACCTTCTTGTAGATACAAGGTTCATCTGGGTTTTTGACGAAATCAAACTCTTTGATACCGACGTCAAAGAAGATGTTCCAACTCCGCGATGCTTGCTTTAATCCATAAATGGATTTAAGCAGCTTGCACACCTTCCCGCTGCTCCCACTGTCTACGAAGCCCTCTGGCTGAGTCATGTACACGCACTCTTCTAAATCACCGTTTAGAAAGGCGGTCTTAACATCCATTTGCCAAATTTCGTAGTCATGATATGCAGCGATGGCAAGCATGATCCGGATGGATTTAAGCATAGCCACTGGAGAAAAGGTTTCGTCATAGTCCACACCTGGTCTTTGACGAAAACCTTTTGCAACAAGTCTAGCTTTGAAAGTCTCCACTTTCCCATCTACACCAAGTTTTTTCTTGAAGATCCACTTGCTCCCAATGGGTTTTACCCCTTCAGGAGCAACTTCCAAAGTCCATACTTTGTTGGTGTACATGGATTCCATCTCGGACCGCATAGCATCCAGCCATTTCACTGAGTCTCTACTCGTGATGGCCTGCTCGAAACTAGTTGGGTCATCATCCTCCATGATGCAATCCTCGCTCCCACCATCCATGAGAAAACCGTAGTATCTCTCAAGTTGGCAAGGAACCCTACTAGATCGGCGGAGAGGCTGAGGTTCATTGGGAGCTACTGAATTTTCTGGTTCCACTAAATCTTCAGTTACGGTTTGTGTATCTGGAACCTCTTCCAGCTCTACCACTTTGCCACTAATTTCTTTTTCAAGGAATTCCTTTTCTAAAAAGGTGGCATGTTGAGCAACAAACACTTTTTGTTCCTCACTCTGGTAGAAAAAATACCCATAGGAGTTCTTTGGATATCCCACAAACTTGCAAAGAACTGACCGTGCCTCGAGCTTGTCCGGATTTTTTCTTTTGACATAGGCTGGACAACCCCATATCTTAACTCGTTTAAGACATGGCCTCTTCCCACTCCATATCTCATATGGTGTGGTAGGTACAGATTTAGATGGAACTTGATTCAATAGGTATGCTGCTGTCTCCAGCGCATATCCCCAGAAGGAAATAGGTAACTCAGCTGTGCTCATCATAGAGCGCACCATATCTAATAGGGTGCGGTTCCTCCGTTCTGATACACCGTTGTGCTGTGGTGTATATGGAGGAGTCAGCTGAGAGAGAATCCCATTCTCTTTTAGGAAGTCCAGGAATTCATTGCTTAAGTATTCACCTCCTCGATCAGATCGAAGGATTTTAATACTTTTTCCGGTTTGGTTCTCGACTTCTTGTTTATATTCTCTAAATTTCTCAAAAGCTTCAGACTTGTGTCTTATCAAGTACACATGTCCGTATCTTGAGAGATCGTCAGTGAATGTAATGAAGTACGAAGAACTATCCCTGGCATGTGTAGACATGGAACCGCATACATCACTATGTATCAGTCCCAAGAGTTCGGTAACTCTTTCTCCGTGTCCCGTAAACGAAGTTTTGGTCATCTTTCCTTTGAGACATGACTGGCAAGTGTCATAAGATGAAAATTCGTTTGGTTTCAAATATCCATCCTTATGCAACTTAGCCAGTCGTGTCGCATTGATGTGACCCAGTCTACAATGCCACAAGAAGGATTCGCTCAATTCTGAACTCTTCCTCTTGTGTGTGTTTGTTATGCTCAGAACTGTTGATTGATTTAAAACATAAATGCCATTGCACAACGTGCCTGATCCAACCAACTTTTGGTTACGGAAAATGTTCATAACATTATCCTGTAATACAAAATTATATCCCTCTTTACTCAATAAAGAAACCGATATAATGTTGCATATCAGGTTCGGCATGTAATAGCATTCGTTCAGAACCAATGTATTACCAGTCGGTAATGCAAGGTGATATTCCCCGACAGTCTTAGCTGCAACAATTGCACCATTTCCAACTTTAATGTCTTTATCACCTTCTCCAAGTTCTCTACCTTTCCTGAGCCCAAGTAACTGATTACATATATGGGATCCTGACCCGGTATCTAATACCCAGGACGTGGAGCAAATGGAGAAACAGTTCTCTGTAACGAACACACCCGAAGAAAATGCATCATCATGTACTTTCTTCATTCAGGTGGCATGGGAATCCTGGTATTCCCCTATATCATGTTCAGTCCTATAACTCTTATAAGAAAGAACGGAACCAACATTCCCCAGCACAGTATAACATGCGGGTTCAGTCAATACATCCATATTATTATCTTTATTAGGGCATGACACGGTCGCTACCTGGAGAGAGAGAGAAGAAAACACTTTAGCGTATGCTCGTGCAAGATCAGATTGGTTATTATCTTATCTAATCAGGATGGCTCCCACTAGTTTTTATCAAATCTTCCTTCAAACCCTAAAAGGAAAGACTAGCCGGGATTAATTGCACCCTACAACTTCGTCGATCTTTCAGCCATGCCAGTGTCGGTACTTTGAGGGAGGTTCCCCGTGCTTTCGCACGGACCTAATTAAAGTAAACCTCGTTTTCCCAGAGACGTAACCCCGTTGACACCTTTCTAGACACCTACTTGATCGGCTAATTGTAATGTGTAAAACTCTTCCAGGAGTAACTCTTACTCGCAGTGGGTATCGGGATCCAACTATCTCATAGAAGGTATGCAATCTCATTGCAAATTTCAACACTTGAAATTCCCGATAATGCTTTTGCCCCAAACGATCTATGACCTTGACAAGGTCAACAAACCATAGACCGTAAGTCAAGTTCAACCCGTCATTTCTTGATTGAATTAAACCCACCCGCACGACCCTTGACAAGGTCAACAAGGCCGTACGACTACCCTAATCCAATCTGCATCATATGCATAAGCAGATAGATACTGGTCAGCTACCACACACTGCGCCTTGACAAGGTCAACAAATGCAGCACGAATACTAAACAGGACTTATCTGAAATGACGGAAGGCTACGACAGGTTTTTCTGAAAACCTATTGCGTAATGAACTTGATATCGTTGTAGAATCGAATGATTTTGAAATGGAGTGTTTTTGAGGCTTTTTCTAGTTTTTCTAAAGGGGTCACTCCCGGTGAAGGGATCGTTGGCCCTTTCCTCAACGAATGAGGTGCGGGATATCTCATATATATCACTGTGCAAAGCAGAAACTATAGAAGCAATCAAAAGACAAACCGAGTGTGTAGCATCGGCCAGTTATTGCTAAAGGAGTCACTCCCGGTGAAGGGATCTCGGTCCTTTCCTCATCGAATAAGGTGCAGGATATATCACATATACCGCTGTCCAAAGCAAGAACTGTAGCTACCTGTTTTATTTAAAATTTGATTCTACAACATCTTAGGTTTCTTTTCTTTCATTAATCACATTAATGAAGTCCCATCATTTAAGTCACCTAAACATCACAGATAAATACGACGTACACTTATGCCATCCGCATTCGTCTCGATGTCCCCTCATGCACCGTTAGGTTAGGTAACTAACGACAGAGTAGGGCAGGGCTAGTGCGGGTGAAAAACATAAGTAACGTCTATATAATATATCATATATACTATATACTGTATCTATCACAGAACATCACATGATCACATCACAGATATCGCAGCAGAAGAAACATATGAAACATTGGATATACTAGGACGTCTGTGTTTTCAATACGAGCCAGTATAAAACACGGATTCCACGGTCGTGATGAATAGCCAATCCCACACCCCTAGACCCCTACGAGAGCGGCAAGCAACCCTACCAATTCTAGGGTTAGGAGACCCGGACTCGACTCCTCGAGATGGTCTCCCACTGGACCCTAGAACCCGGTTACTTGTGCTCCCCTCCTTGGGTCTATCCTAATGCGGAAAAGTAAATGATATACAAAAGGTGACAACTTCCGCAACCTGGAAGTACCCCAATGAAAGAATATTACATACAAGTTTTTACATGAATGAAAATGAAAAACACTCATCTCACATAAAAAAACCCCGGCTATTCAAACACGACGATCCAATATAACATATCCAGCAACACATAACATCTCATGTCATCAACGTAAGTAAGTATGCATACCCCAATTGTCTTTGATGTATAACAACGAAAACGGCGATATCGTCATACTACACTTACGGTCACAGAAAAGAAAGTGTAAAACTACAACAGTTGAAATCCGCAACCTCTTTAGACATCGCATGCCTAATCAAATGAAATACTTAGACATCACATGCCTAACAATTATAAACCCCGCATTTTAGTCTCATTATCGAAAACTCTTTTCAATATCAAGTGAGACTAAACCGCTAGATTTATAACATTCATTCAGTTATCTCATAACTGTTTGTGAATTCCAATTATTGTATCCCATTCCAAATAAATAGAAAATATTAAACTTTCCGATCGAACATTCAAACACCCAAGTTTTCCCGAAACCGATCAACACGTGAAATAAGTTCAAAGACATTCACTTCATGCCTTAGTACCAACGGTCCAGCCGTAGAAGGGTCAAGCCAACGCCTCACATGTGGCACGCCGTACTGCCCCAAATCCGAAGGTTCAAAGGGCAGTTCAAGACGGTCACATAATCGAGTTAAGGTTTGTTGTCTTGTAGAGGGACCATCGCGTTACTTGCACTACTTAGAACGTCATTAAACTACGGAAAAGTCCAACAATTGGAAATTTCCCGGCAGGGGAAAGATTGGGTATTTACATCCGGTCGAAACTTTTAACATATTCTAAATATCCGGAAAACCACATCGACAAAATCTGATAATCCGATCGAATCATCCAAGCTCCAAAACACCCCAGAAAACTCAACTCTTGAGTTCAGATTAGAAACTCCCAGAAAACTCAGCACCTCAAATAACAAATTACTGTGCAAAATTGGAAGGCTGACGTCATGAGATGGCCGCGGAACCGCCGCATAAGCCAAGCTTCTGCCGCGGTTCCGCCGCGCTTTGGACGTATCGTTTGGAAAATTTTGCACCGTAATTCTTATAATTTCCTGCTGGATTTTTTAAGAATTTTTAATCTGGAAAAAACCCAGTTTTTGAAAAAAGTCCAGAGAGCATTTTAGAATTAGGGTTTCGGTTCGATCGGGTTTCAAACGTCGTCTACACTTCGCCTAAGGCTCAATCTAGGCTCTGATACCACTGTAGGGTTCCTAGGCACACCAAGGAGGTCTTACAAGGCATCAACCATGCCAATTTCAAATTTTACGGGTGCCGAGAAACCCTAATACGGATCGTTAACTAGATTTTAGGCGACAAAGTGAAACTAGTTAACTACTTAACTAAAAGAAAGAGGCTACAACCTTTGTAGATCCGGTTCTCCACTTCTTTAGCTCCATGTAGACGTCCTCTCGCTGTCCACCTTGAATCTCGGACTCTTGCATCGGCTTCATCAGAGAAATGGGCGGGCTACTCGTCGGCTTCGATGCCGAAGATGATCTACGTCGAGGCAACACAAGATCAAGCTCCAACTTCACCAAGTTGTGAAACTTGTGAAGAAAACACCCTATACTACTTGGCAAGAGGTAGAGGGTGAAGAAATAGGAGGTGGGTTCACTTTAGAATTGGATTTCTCACTCTTTTACTCAAGATGCCATTAAAGGACTCAAGCTTTCTTCTTGAAGATGAAGAGGAAGAAGGAGATAGAATATGATAAAAAGTATTTCAAAATAGAAAAGAAATGAATACTTATCATATCATAACCTTGGTTAGGTGTAGAGAATAGACCATGGTTAGTGGGAATGGTTAGGGTTAAGCATGAAGACAAAATGGTCACTTTAGTCAAAGCTTCATAAAACTTCATGATAAAAAGAAACCATTTTGGTTTTCTTTTATCTATTTCTCAAAAAGAATGGATAAATAAATAATTGATAAAATCAAAACCCTAATCATTATCATAACCATGGTATAAGTCTTTACACAAAGCCAAGTAAACATGTATCATCAAACATGATACAATTAAGTGTACACAAAAATATATCACATATACAATGTGCACATCAAGTGAGAAAAACCTTGTAAAGTGAACCAATACTAGTCAATGCAAAGTAATATATAAAATATATAATTATACATTAAATCATTAAATCAACACTTGATTCAATGATCCGGTCATGTCGCACATAACCGACTAGTACTCAATGTATCGACTTATCGAATCAATCTTCGATTCGATAACTAGGTTATATCGCATACAACCAATTGAAAACATTATTCGCGAGAATGAAATACGGTATCACATACACGTATTATTCTTGGTCCCGCACATATCCCATATGCGCTCCTATTTCGTTTCGCTTGAGCCAGGAAACCTCTGTGTAGGACTTTAAAGACTCGTCAATACGCCGGTAGCAGATGATGATCATATCAAGCACCCACAAGCCGCAAGCGGTCTGCTAAACGAACGGCCACCCGGGTATTGAGCGATCAGAAGATCGACGAGCAAGCCCGCTCACACTCCTGTGAATGCAACCAGTAACACTTACCGTACAGTCTGGTCTGTTCGTCTGATATGTCGCATATCAAGTTTAGGGATGGTAAACGTCAGACCCCAATAACCGATAAGTCGTGCCGATGTGAGGCTCATAACGGGTCGAGAAACTACTGGTAACACTTACCAGCAAATCTCTGATCAGCCCTGGCCAGGGGACTTCCCTGTTACGGCCAATCGAGCACAGCGCAACATCAACCCCCAATACCGGGAGAGACGAAACCCCTCCTATCGCTCATTGACTCCATGTGACTCAGGACTGTGTCCAAAAACCACCGTTTTGCATGCCCTCATGGACGTGGTAAGGTGGAGATCAAAGCACAGTGGGAATCACACAAGACTCTATGACGATCTCGGGTATACAGACTAACCTGCACAAGTGTCACCTGAGAACTGCCATCTGACGTGAGGTATAATACCATCTAGGAGTTCTCGGCGAGTCCGTCCAGTGTACCCAGTCTCCACTGAGCACCCGTATACCATCTCTGATGTCAAACACCAATGGATATGGGATCATCCATCGCCCATCTCATGGGTCGAGAAGCGTATACGCTAGTCTACACTGGTATATCGATGCCCCGTCTCGATACACCCACGACTAGGGACCTTGAAGGATGTACTTATGGACTACCATGTCCCTACTAGTATGATCTGCATCATAGTCCAGGCAGTCAAGTACACATCCTAAGGGCTTTACCAACATGTAACTATAAGACAGATTAAAGAGACTAGTATACATGTTAAAATAAAGAGAAACCAGATAGCATACTATCATATCGAGCAAGAAAGTCATATCTATATATGTCCAAGCATCCAATATAATATACATCATCTGTACAATACTGGCATCTAGGGCATACATACAACTAACATCTACATCTTCGATCACCTTGAAGAATTCTGATACTTCCAACGCATGGTTCTATACTTTATTCTTATACCTATAACTTCTCAAAATTTGGACCTTGTATTTCAACGAAATACGTTTCTAAAACTAGAGAAGTAATAAGTAAACAGAATATAGTACGAGTACCAACCCCTTTTCCTAATGGATATCGAACAACATACAATGCTTTGTAAAAGTCCTCTGAGTTTAATAACTCGAACCATCTGCGTCGAAGTTGAAAACTGTGTTATGGTTAAGAAGAATTACATTGTTATTGAATGCACTTTACCTAATCATCTACTGATATAGGTAAATGTTATAAACCTAATTTCAAAAGGTTATATCTCAGTTTATAAAATAAACATACAGATATATCATTTTGATATTGGTGCATAACAATGGATATTCAAAACCAAAACTTTATTGTTTGGCAAAACCCAAATGATTTCCTCAAATATCACCAATTACAAAGAATTATGATATTGAGAATCTAATCACCCAATTCCCAATATTATACTCCCACTCGGCATCTGTAACGTCATTGTAACGTTTTGAAAATCGTTTCGGTGAAATTTCGGAAAATCGGTAAAATAAGGGGGTTTTCTGTAAAAAGTCAAAATACAAATATCTTTGTTATAAAATTAAATATACATATTCTAGCTATGTAATTACTAGTATTTGGTGTTTATTGAGCCACTGGTAAAATTTCTAATTTTCTGAAAATTTTTCCGAAAATAATTATTTTAATATTATTTTAAGCCGTCACTAATACATTTAATTAGGGGAAATTACAAATTGGAATGGGTTGAAACAAATTTTGTGCATCACAACACATTAAACAAAATTTTAACATGTTGTTTTTTGAAATGAAATGGTTTGCCAAAACGGTTTTAAAAATATCGAAGAAAAAGGGCTTAATTAGTGAAATTAGTATTAATGGGAATTGGGGTAATACATTTATCTTTTTTCCACCTCACTCTCTCACACACCTCACCTCCACTTGGCCGGCCCCACTACCACCTGCAGGCCACATTTCCCCCTCCATTCTTTTGCGTCTTTAACTCATTTAAATGGTTTAAAATATAGGTTTTTATATATATTAGTTGGGTGGGGGTATTATGGTAATTGGGAGAGGCTTTGACATTGATCTTTTGGCACCATCCCCTCACCTTTTCCCCGTCTCTTCCTTAGCCGAAACCTGCAACAGTAGCAGCCCCCCCCCATTTCTCCTTCTCTTTTCTCTTCAAAATTCCATCAAAATAATCATCCAAAATGCTTCAAAAATCCCACAAAATCAAAATCTAATCCCTACCCATTTTTACTTGACCATTCTAGTATGGATCTAGGACAAGATGGCAATTTGAGAGGCTGGATTTCAAGTTGGATCAATGGGTTGTGAGGTATAAAAATCTTGCCCTTTTTGTTAAATTGTTTATTATTACTTAATTCAACTAAATTAGATGTTAATTATGGTTCTAATTGAAAGATTTGGGTTTTCAAGAGAAGGATTTAAATTATAATTAGGGTTTTTGTTGTGTGTTTACGGTTGCAAAGGGTAATTCATCATATTGTGAAATGAAAAACCTAATCAAATTGCTAGTTGCAAATTATTAGGTTGGAATTGTAATAATTAAGCTATATTGCTATCTAGGTTTTTGTAAACCATGAATTTGATTAAGAGAAAAATGTAATTAGGTTTTTCATGACTTCATTAACATTTTAAATGTAGTTTAATTCTTAGATCATGCAAATCCAAGCTAGATTGTTGTATGTGCATTTTTGCTATAAAATGGTCGAAATTGGTTAAAATTGCAAACTGGGTTTTTAAAATTGAATTAAATTGTGGGTTTAAAATTTACGTAATGGTTTCTATGGCATAATTAAGATATTAAGTTATCATCTTGATCACTAGAATTGTTAAAACATTATGTTTTGTACAAAAACGGTAAACCTTGCTTGCTAGGTTTTCTGAAAAATAGCTTTTAAAGTGAGTTTGGGTTTTTTGTGAATTTTAAACTATTTCATATATAATTAGTGTTTTGTGAATGTGCAAATGAGTGTGTTTGGGTTTTTCTCGATGGTTTGACATTTGTACATCGACATCAAGGGTTGGTTTAGCTATTCTTGCATGCGTAGACGATAGGTTTTGACCTATGCGTGATACGCGTGCCGAATTGGTTTTCGTATACCGTTTCGATTTCAGATTTGGTTTTTATGCGTTATGATACGTGGCGACATGTAGGTACCCCAGGTGGACTTCGAGACGACAAGCAAGCGCATGACGACGTCGGCACCGGCGAGCTCAGATCAGGTGAGTAAATTTATATCTACGGGAAGAAGTCGGGTGGATGGCGTATAGCACCCCCGCAGTTCGAGGTGATGTATACGAATACGTATACACACATATATTGATTATATATTGTTTGATATTTGTGATGATAAAGATGGATATTTGGTGTGATTGGATTAGTGTAGTGTTGCGAAACCCTAGAGTAGTGGTTGCACTACACATACACACACACCCATACTTGCATACATTCTTCTTTCAATATGTGCTTAGATGGGAATATATATATTTATGTATTCACATGGGCATGGGACTATGTGTTCACATACTGGATTTGAGGATAGTATTAGGATGTGATGTGAGTCGATGAGATTTTATTTGAAACCGTGAGATCGGTGATTTGGCGGAATTCATATTTGAGATACGTCATGATGTTATAGCGGATCTTTAGACGATGATACCATGTGAATAGTGATATAAATAAAATGGTCGACATGTGATCGTGATATGAGATATGATATGCTAGGATGTTGATAATAGGCCGTATTGGGCGATGTATACTCCTTCATGATGATATGTGCTGATAATATCGGTTTGTACGAGACTGTCGATCAGTAGTCAGATCATGATTATATTGATGATATTAGTATTGTACTAGGCATAGATCAGTACCCGGATTATGATCTTTGATAAAGAGGATACCAGCTGAATAATGTGATGAATGTGATATTGACCGTACCCAGATTTGGGGATGTCGTACGACGGATTTACGTACGAGCTATATATTGATGTTTGATCCGCACTCTTGACTTGGGAATATTTGATTATAGATATGGTATCGGATGTGATATTATCGAGGCGGGATCACCGGCTTATATATATATATATATATATATATATATATATATATGTATCGACTCAGATGTTAGGCGGTTTCCTTACTTCAGTTAGCCTGTTAGCTCAGCCCTATAGTTTAGTGTAGCTATATGACTCATATTACTTTAAATGCAGATTTGTTATCGTTGTGTTTAGTATTTAGCTCCCGCTCATTATTGTTGTTCGCTCCGCATCGCCTGCTTACATTATGATTCATATTCTATTGTTGATATCATGATGTTAGGACACCAGCACCATTACCGATGACGCGTATGTACCACGTACACTTACTTGCCGGCTCACACACATCTTCATCGGTAATTGCCATGTCACGAACACTTTAGAAAATACCATTTCATTGACATAGGTTGTTAGCTAATAGTTTAGACATGATATTAGTGTACTTACCTTATATGCTAGTTTAGACATTGTAATTATTACTCGCTACTTCATGCATGTTATTATTCACTGTTTACATGCTATTGATGACTGGATTGGGATTTTCATGAGATTTCCTGGATTTGGGGGGAAAACCACAAAAACATTTATAAACATGTTTTCTCTCTCTTTTTAAATAAAAAGCGCGGTTTTCCCATGATGTATGAGTCGTCCACCATAAGTTTGCTGATGGATTTCGAGACCCGATTCGAGGAGACGGATTAACCGTTTCGGGTACATGGTGGACCCGGTAAGGTACCCCGGAACAAGAAACTCGTGGTGATGACGATGAGCCTGGCAGGGGAAGACTACCGACCGGTGATTTTACCCGACGTGTCGGATATCCGTAGGATACCATCGTGGTCTTGAGATTGATGGTAGGGGCCGGTCTGGACTGACGGCGCCCTAAATAGTGAGATTGAGACATTGAGATTTTAAGATATTGAGGTACAGAGATTGCGACACAGAGATATCGAGATATTTGGATACTTGTTTTGTGTCGATGCTAGACACTGCTTATGCTGATTTCATTTATGATATCTCGTTTTTCAAAAAAGATACAGAAATCTCACTAAGTTATGAAAGCAGTTTTCTTCAGTACATGCATTCTGTTTCATGCATTCATACATCATCCATATGATACATTGCTACCTGAGGCACTGACACGGGTACATGGGATTACACTTGGGTTAGATATTTACCCTAGCCATTGTTATAGGCTGCTGGTTATATATTGAGGATATATTATGATCATATGACCTAGGATTGCGTTGTTCATGCGATTTCTGTTCGTAGATGTTTTTCTACTCACGAGTTGGCAACTCACCCCCGTTGTGCCACAGTTTCTTGCAGATTTTTCCGTACAGGTTTCATTACGGCTTTGCTGGCACTACCTCCTTTTCCGGGTGATTTGCTAGTAGGTGGGTTTATTTGTATCGTACCCATCATTATACCTTTTATATTATTATTCTGTTATATCTAGAAGTTCCATCAACCAAACTTGTATTTATTTCAGAGATAGAGACCAGTGATGTTTATTCTTTTGACCTTAGAGTCGTGCGTTGTATTTCTATGGATTTCTTGCTGTTTTGAGTTTTCTTTTGAGTTTTGATCCTCGCCCTTGGCGTTGTATATTATATTGCTTGTGTGGTTGTGACCGTCGATTGATGAAGAGCTAGCTCCTGCTTGGGGATGCCTTTTATTGATTTCGTATACTATTCATGTTGTATCCCGTTTGGGGGCCAGTATTTACAAAGGAGACTCTGCCGAAATTTTCAGAAAATACTTGATGTTTTTAAAACGCATAATTCGGCTTATGCTATTAAAACTACTTGTTTTAAGTTGGTTTTTCCTTCACTCTACTGCTTCTTTGGTTTTGATTTCTGGGTTTTCAGCTTACTTAGATTGCGTACGCCTCGAGACGTTTCGTAGTCTAAGTGCCGGTCATGTTCCGTACTTTTGGGTCTTGACAGTCATATAGATGTGAGAATAAAGTCTGGTAAATACATACCCTAGAGTCAGAATCTAATTGGGAAAACCGTTTTCAATTAACACCGCACAGTAAAAATGGAACATGAAAATGTTTCAAGAGGATGGTCGGGTATTCCTAGTAATGCCTTTTCCACTATCTAGATTCATTATAGCAGTCACAAATTTCCTTGCCCTTACTGCAATCCCTTTATATGTCTTTACTTCTTACCTTCTGTACACCACATTTAAGCTAATTGGTTTTCTTCTTTCTCTACCATTCGGCACCAGCCTAAGGTTTGGAAGAAAACTATCCAATAAAATTAATAGGTATACTCTCCTAATACTAGGAGCCCACAGAATCTGAGAGAAGGTAAAGATAAAAGACAACTGAATAATCCTATTCAATTTCTCCAGAACCCGCGTCCATCCTCGACCTGAAATAAATTTCTTCAAGTTCATGTATAACTATACGAGATGAACATTCTAAACAATATGGATCTCCGTAGTGATACTGAGTGTTCTTGGAGAAAAGCGAAAGGAATGTAGGAATGGCAGGGATATATGTGACTTTGTCGTGAATTATGACAATCCAAAGCCAAAGTATGCAAGAAGGTTCTGTTAAGTTGGTTCATGAGTTTTAGTTTAAGATAAGTCATGGTCACAATTTAGAGAGAGAAAAAACACTCAGGGTGTACTCTATCAAGATTAAATTGGTTAATCATTTCATTTAATTAGGATGGCTTCCACTGTTTTCTCGAATTCTCCTTTAAACCCTAAAAGGAGAACTAGTCAGGATCATATACACCTTACAAGTTCGCTAACCGTTTAGTCAGGTTAGTGTTGGTACTCCAAGAGAGGTCTCCCATGCTTTCACACGGACCCAATTAAATAACCTTATTTCCACTAAGGATTAATCTCGTTAACACTTTCTAGACACCTAATAGATTAGCTAATTGTGAAGTGAAAATCTCCCGAGGAGTAATACCGACTTATCAGTGGGAATCGGGACCCAACTGTCATCGCGTGATAACCAGATGGAAGTCATCTAAGTCACTATACTCCAGAAGGTATTCACATGCCGGGCAAGTTTCTTTTATATTTGAAACTCCCGATATGGTTTTTTCCCCTAGGACCCTAGTGACCTTGACGGAGTAACAAATCAAAAAGTCCTAGTCAATTTTAATCTGTCATTATCTTGATTGCATTAAGTCCACCCGCACTAGCCCTTGACGGAGTCAACAAGGCTGCACGACTGTCCTAACCAATCGCATCGTATGTTATAAACAAGCACCACTTAGATACTGTACACTACGCCTTGACGGAGTCAACAAACGTAGCACGAATACAATGTACTACTCATAAGAAATGACAGAGGGCTACGACTGGTTTTTGGCGAAAAACCTTTAACGTAGTGAATTTGATATCGTTAAAGGAACCAGCGCAGTTTTGAAAAAGAGTGGCTTAGGCTCTGCATTTTTAGAAGGAGTGGTTTTGTAGAAAACCGATGTAGTTTATAGCCACGTGAACTTTTGCCAAAGAGGTCACTCCCTGTGAAAGGATTTAGGCTCTTTTCTCATCGAACAAGGTGTAGGATATTCTAACTAAATACCTCGATGCAAAGTAAAAGGAAACGCCTATTGTTTTCAAAAATTGTTTTCAAAAACATCATTTAACTTTATTTTCCTTGCATTAGTCAGAATTAATGCATTCCCATCAATTAAACATATCATGCTAGAAAGAAACAAAAATAGGCACACACATATATACCATCCGCATTCTCCACAAGGTCCCGAGTCTTCACCGTAAGGTTACTTAACTTATGGCAGGGCGGGGACAAGACTAGCGCGGATGCAAAACATATATAGCGTTTACTATATATATATATATATAATATACAATATTCGTCTCACGCATGATATCAAGTAACATCACAGAAGCATCACATTAGAAGCAAACACAGTATGGAAATGTAGATAATCTAGGAAAAGAACTTTTCAATGGAGCCAAATACGAAATGCAACTTTTCCAGTCGTGTGGATAGCCCGTAATATCGGAACCTTGACCCCTACGAGTGCGGCAAGCCACCCGCCAATCTTAGAAGTGATGCAACCCTAATCAACGAAATGTGTAGACCACCCAGTACTTCCAAGATCCGGTAACTTGGGTACCCCTTCGCGGGTCAATCCTATACCCCCTACGAGTACGGTGAATAGCTTGCCAATTCTGGTGTATGGCACGCCGGTCTCAACTCCATGATATAGAGGCCAGTTGTCTTCTAGAACCTGGCTACTTGAGCACTCTGCCGCGGGGTAATCCTAGTGCATGTAATGAAAACCAGAATATACAACGGTGACTGTGTCCGCAACCAGGACGCGCCCTAAAAATAATATAAAAGCCGCAGTGACAGCAGTCCATACGTCGGACGCTCGCCACAAAATATGAATATACATTACATCATAGAGAATTACATCTAATACAATATACAGTGGGCTATCCATCGCGACAAATCCAACATAACCATAATCACTAAGCATCATTCATTACAGAACATATAAACTTATGAGTATCAATTCCATAACCCCGTCTAATTGATACATATAGTAATTAAACAACGTTTTATCAAACATTATAATACACGCAACCAACACTAAGCCTACAACAATCGAATACCGCACACTTCAATTTTCCAAAACACCGAAAATCAAGTGTGTTAAAAACCGACAAAAAACTCCATGCTAAAACCCACTCCGGGAGTCCGAAATAAGCTCGTATTGAGTCAAAACTTCATGGAAGGTCCCAACATAAAATTAGAGTCAACCCAGAGGAACCTAAGGGGGTACCCACCCTTTAGGCCACCCTAAGGTGGCCATTGGGGTGTGGCAAACCTGAGCCTGCCTAAGTGGGCAGGGCTCAGGTCCCCACCCCCCAAGGATACCTTTGGGTGGTCTCGGGGGTGTAGGCTATCCCTAGGTCTCCTAGGACGTCCTTAAGGGCTCTGCGTACCTCCCTGCAACTTCTCAGTCCAAACCAAGAGCCCGCGGAAGTCAAAACATCAAATAAGCATGAAATTCCTCACTGGATTTGCGGCAGTTTTTGCGAAGTGAAAATTGACGGGATTAGAAAGTCGTATCTATTTAGTTTATGGTGTTTGGGTGGCTAGATACCATTGAAAGTTTCTAGTGCCCTCACCGCCAACCCATGACCAATGTGGAATACGAAAACGAAAATTTTGACAGCACTAGAAACTTATACCTAAGAATCTAAACCAAAAACCTAAACTATCAAGCACGAAAGGATAGAAATCAAAATCTTCGTAGAATCTTCATTTTCTCCAATTGGGTTGGACTCTAGCATACTCTCAAGAGCTCCATATCATGCTTGTAAGCCAGTCTTACTTCGCCGAAGATGATCCACCCGAGGGAACCAAGTTCAACTTCAATTTCGTCAATGAAGTAACTAAAGATCCTAGGTTGCCAATCTAGGATGCTTAGTGATGTGTGTAAGTATTCTAGCATTTTTCTTTCTCTATATCTTCATGATTCTCAACTCATGAGAGGGTTGAAGATGAAGAAGAATAAGAAGCTATGGAAGAAAGATAAGCTAAATGGAAGAATGAATAAAATCTAACTCACAAATTCAAGCATGCTTCATTTCTTTTGTTAAAAGAATTTTTTCCATTTTAAAATTACAACCATGCTTGAATAGTGTGTGTAAATGAATTAATAATTCATTTGCCCATACGCTCCACCATTTCTTCTTTCACCTCATTTATTAATTTCTTTAAAGAGAAATGAAAACCTAGAAATGAGGCGTTCTCTTTCTAGAAGTATTCTTGTATAAATATAAGAATATGTTCCCGCAAATACATGCCCATATTCGTATCAAAATATGAATACCCTAGAGATAGAAAAATACAATGAACATAATACTAGAATATACATATCAATATATATATATATATATATATATATATATATATATGTAAATTATTAAATCAAAACTTGATTTAATAATCCGGCTTAGTCCTAAGACGGCTAGTATTATCATCCGTCTGATTAAAATCTTTGTGGCTAGCACGCATGCCTGATCGGAACCCTGCACATATCAATATACGACCGCTACATCATTTTGCCTAAACCGGGAAAACCCTCTTTGTAGGACTCTAAAGACTCGTCAATACGCTACCAGTGGGTTTAACCACAAGCACGTTAGCGACACCAGCTGTACGTAACGGCCGCCAAGGTATTAAGCGAGAGGAAGGCCGGCGAGCAAACTCATCCGTACCCCTACTGAGCATGTTTGTGACAATCTCCATACAGTCTGGCTCTTCGTCTGAGATAATCACATACCGGGTCTAGGGGTGGATAACGTTAGACCCTTACTAACCCGATAAGTCATGCCGGTCTGAAGCTCATCACTCACCGAGAAACTACTAATATAACATCAGTAAATCTCATCCACCTTCGCCAAGAATTTCTGGTTATGGCTGACCCAACACAGCGCGACATCAAATTTCAATACTAGGAGAGACGAATCCCTGACGATTGTTCACTGTCACCATGTGACTCAGGACTGCACCCAACTAAAACTTATTTTCATGACTCGTTTGAGCCGTAGTAGGGTAGTAATCTAATTATAGTAGGAACTCGTATGAAAAAAATGAAAATCTCCGGTCAAAAGACGAACTGTACTCATGCCACAAGAGAACTTCCATATGACGATAGATATAATACCATCTAGAAGTTCTCGGTGAGTCCGTCTGGTGTACTCACCTCAAATGAACACTTGTACACTATTTTAGGTGACTCAACACCAATGGCTTGTGAGACCGGTCACCTCCCCTCGTCGGGATCTCGAAAAGTATACACTAGTCTACTCCGGAATATCGATGCTCGGTCTCGATACTCTCTCGACTAGGGACATTTAAGGATGTGCTTATGGACCACATAGCTCCCAAATATATGATCGCCATCATAATGCTGGTAGTCAAGCAATAATCCTACGGGCTATATCAAAATGTATACACATAATGATAAAGAAAAAATAGATTGCAAACTATCATCTCGAGTAAGACTGTTCTATATTTATAGGACCTCTTTCAATTATCATAATCGCCTACTTGCAATTACAATAATTGCCTTGAGGGCAATATATCCAATAGTTAAAACTAAGCTTATGCAAGTTCACACTTGTCGTTAGATTGCGCACACCCTTCTTGAATCAATGGGTGTTGAAGATGAGCTTTAGGAATCTAATGCACTCACAATTATAAAAGAAGTTGAGGAAGATCATCAAGAATCTGATGAACTTTCAAGAGTTGATCCCCTAACAGCTATTGAAAATAGTAATACAGAACTCGACAGGACCTCATGAGATGATATCCTAACAATTTCGAACTTGATAACACCTCATGTGTGTTGTTGCAAGGGGAAGGCAGTGATCCTCGACTTATAGAAAATAAAGAATATTCAGCTGAAAAGATAACTGAGGCGCTATCGTGCGTAAACAGCTGGAACACTATCTCGTCTTTAAATTCGGAAGAATCTAGCGATGAAAATGGACAGGCATAGGATAAAATCACTGCCAACACAATCCCTTCGTCTCTATCATCATGGATTGAGCCTAAAGGTTCAAGACCTTCAACTCTTAAGGAAATTGGTTAGATAGATGAAAATTATTTTGCCCATCCTCAAGTGTTTATGAGAAATATGACCGAAACGTTTGGCAATTTGGTTTAAACATTTGAAGGTTATAATAACATTCTTGAAAATGTGGACACGGTGGTCTCAAAAATGTTCCAAGAATATATAAGGCTGCGAGACAAAGGCACTTCAATGTGTTGGGATATAAATCAGTGCGACAACATGTTCACGAGCATCAAATTCTGACAACGAACTTGCAGTGATAGATATCAACTTACGAAAATGAAAGGAAACAAGCGACTGCAGCTCGATCTATTTGGCGAAGGACTCTAGAGGTAGATACTTCTCAACCTCCTAAAAATACGAGACATATCATTCGTACCGATTTAGTTTCTACCTCCTTAATTAAAAATCTCCAATCACCAAGAAAATCGATGTCCAATTAGAACTTATACGCAGCCTTTCGTTTGCTCAGAAATTTGAGCACAGAGCTTTTATATCCAAGGATGCCGCATGAGGCAGATGTTGGATATAATGCCTTTAAGGAAATTATGATGATTGCAAGTAGGCGATTATATTAACTGAGAAAGGACTTATACGGGTATAACAGTCTTACTTGAGATGATAGTATACTTTCTGGTTTGTCTTCATCGTTGATGAAGTCCGTAGGATTGTTGCTTGACAACCAACATTATGATAGCGATCATATATATAGGAGCTGGGTTGTCCATAAGCACATCCTTAAATGTCCCTAGCCTTAGGAGTTTCGAGACTAGGCATCGATATTCCGGAGTAGACTAATGTATACGCTTCTAGACCCCGACGAGGGGAGGTGGCCGGTCTCACAAGCCATTGGTGTTGTGTCACCTAAGATAGTATACAGGTGCTTTTGGAGGTGAGTACACTGAACGGACTTGTCGAGAATTTCTAGATCGTATTATATCTATCGTCAGATGGAAGTTCTCAGGAGGCATGAGTACAGGTTAGTCGTTTGACCTGAAGTCGTCATTTTTCTCATGTGAGTTCCCACTATACTTTGATTACTACCCTACCATGGCTTAAAGGAGTCATGGAAACAGGTTTTAGTTGGGTACAGTCCCGAGCCATATGGAGCAGTGGTCGACTATCAGGGATTCGTCACTTCTGGTATTAGGAGTCGATGTCGCGCTTTGTTCAGCTAGCTATCACCAGAAATCCATGGCCACGGTGGATGAGATTTACTGATAGTTGATCAGTAGTATCTCTGTTAGTGATGGGCTTTACTCAGACATGACTTATCGGGTTAGTAGGGGTCTGACGTTATCTACCCCTAGACCCAATATGTGATACTTTTTGATGAAGAGACCAGACTGTACGGAGATTGTCACATTCAGGCTCAGTAGGGTAAGGACGTACTTAATTGTCGACCCCCCTTCCGACAAGTACCTGGGTAGCCGTTACGTACAGCTAGTATGGCTGACGTGCTTGTGGTTTATCATGCCCCACTTCCAAGTGTACGGGTAAGAATACGCGACGAGGCCCGCTATGTATTTACTCAGAAGTAAACACGCTAAGTGTATCTAAGCAATATAATGAATGTACACAAGAAAAAAATGACAATAGATGTAACTGAAAAAAAACTTTTGTTTATTAAACATTTCTTTACAAGTACAACAGAAAATGTAAATACATGAATGGAAAGCAATGCCTAAACAATAGCATAAACTGAAAAGAAAATATATACAAGTATCTAGAGCTCTGGGTCAATGGAGAACTGCTCCAAGTCTTTAGTACTGGGCTTGATCTCCAAAGAGTCCGATCCACCTGACAACATTCCAAAGAAAAAAGTGAAGGAATGTCGTCAGTGAACAATCGCTCGGTAAGTTCCAATGATACGTAAGAATAAACAGATGAGAATATAACTGGTATATTGTAATCTTTTGTTCTATTAACGCAGTTGTTTGTAGCTTGGTATAGAATATGCCAGTGTATACGAGAGGAGTCCCACTATTCCGGAGACTAAGGTATATGGAGCACAAGGAACCGTTAAGCCACGGTACAACAACAATGGATATTCAGGTTAGGTGTATTAAAGTGACGTCTCGTGCCACTTCTAACACATTTCGTACCAGTCTACCCCTTTAAAAACCCCGTAATGTCTTTTGTATTGATTGTATTGTTTTGTTTTATAGATGGATGATTTGCCGAAATCATGATATCATTTAAACGGAATGGATATAAATGGATAGCCATGAAATCAGAGTATATCCATGGTTCGGTTCATTCGAGTCATGTTGATATAGATCGAATTCTGGTATAAATGGATTCATGTTGTATCGTAGTTATACTTGAATTGAATTCAAGTCAGATTGATTTCATATTAGACTATGACTCTGTCCGAGTGAGACACTTTAAAACGAATTGATGTCCTGAATTAGTTTTAATGTTATCGGTAACTGCTGCACATGGACGGCAGGATTTGTGTCTTTTTCCAAGACAATTACCATATTGATAACACCATTTTTTGGTTGTCTACCTTAGATAGGCAAGCACCCATATTCTCCGGCTCCCCGAGACTCAAGAGAACTGGTCCCTCTTAAACCTAAATTTACTAGGGTCCTTATTGTAAAATGATATAACTTGAGGGGGTTTATGAAAAATAGTTTTGATATACTTTCAAAATACACCTCAAGTATTTAATTATCGTCTTTAGGGTTTTCATAATTGTAATTTTTATAAAGTTAAATATTCTAGTAGATATAACCTAGATTTCAGTGTATATGGTATTTTTGTGTAATATAGGAATTGTATTGATTTGTAATGGTAATTTCATGAAATTTGTGATTCCTTTGATTTAGAAAACATGGAATATATATATATATATTGTATACTTAAAGTAGATATTTTGATAATATATATATATATAAATAGAACTTACTTATTAAATAGAAATCACATTTTTCTTAAAAATTGCATTAAAAATTCCATCGGGATCGGATGCTCCGTGAGGAGGCCTGCATCTCGCTCTACTAAGCCCAAGAATGTGCGATAACCTGCACCATCCCGATCGGGGTTCCCCAAAATGAGTTGTAGGGCCGCATTTGCAAGGAATTAAACATTACACTTTAAAAGAAAACGGTTTTTGAATGTTTATGGTATTTAAGTGTAAACTCGTATTTTCCTACAACTAATGTTCCAAAAGTCATCGTGCCATGTCAAAAATGTGTGTTGTGATGAGGTAGGTCATCACCTCATGAGTTTTCTAAAGGTAATATGGGTAAAATGAATAAGCAATGTCGTATGTAAACATGATGGTATTTTACCGTAAAAATAGAATCGAAGTTGCAATACATATTATTTTGAATTGAAACTTGTTGTGAATGTTGTTTTATGTTTGTTAAACAATATAGGAAGAGATGGTAATTTGTTATTTAAGAAAAAATTTAGTTTTTAAAGAAAAGAGAATCGAAAGTCGTAATAACTCCGCTTCCGACGAGTTTTGAAAAGTGGAAGTTTTAGATTAAAGATTGAGATGGGGGGAGGGGACTTACAAGTTTGAATCAGAGAGAGGAGGTAGAGGGGGATTTTGGGATTGTCGGGGAGTCGTTTCATCGCCGGATTCTTCCCGAAACGTCGCCGGAACTTCAACCTTTGCTAACTCCATGTAACATTTCAGAAAAATAAAATATTATTTTTGGGAATTTATATAATTAAATAATAAATATTATGAATATTTTAATGATACGGTATAATTAAATACAAATAAATGGGGAAATATTTGGGAAATTATAGGAATTACTGAAATGAGTGTGTTTTATATGATTTAAGCAAATTACAAATTCTTTATGATTAATTATATTCCATTTTAATGCTAATCGCGATTAAATATCACTAAACGTGCATTAAAGCTTACTATATGCACATGACTTGCAACATGTCATTTTTCACATTTGCTACTTTTCTACCATGGCTTTTCCTTTTTTTTTCTAAAGTTTGCATGGCTTTGTTTTTATAAATGAGAAGAGAAAAGAATAGAAAAGAAAAGAGATGAAAAGAAAAGATGAGAGAGTGAGAGATAGATGGAGAAGTTTCTATACACATAGTCCCCTCATTATTTTTTCCCATCTCCTCATTTCCTTTCCCTCTCTCTCCCCGTGTTGCTCCTTCTCCCCAAATCTCCACCACCTCTACCTCCTCATTACACCCCCAAATTCATTTTAAAACATCATATTCCCTTCATTAAAATTAATCCCTAGCTCACTACAAGTATGAGGGTGTGATCAAGTCAAGACTTTGGGGATCTTGGGCAACTCAAGAAAATTCTTGAGTTGCCAAATAAGCTAATTTCATCACCATTAGAGTGGTATTTCATTCTATTAGCTTCAATTGTTAGTTTAAAATCGATATATCGAGGTTTAGTGAACTTTAAAGATTTCAAGTTAGGGTTTGAGGTAATTTTGAATTGAGATAGTGTAATTGAGGCTAGTAGAGACCATACAACCCCTGTTGTGATTGTATACTGGACTAAACCAGAGATTAAAACCCCAATTAGAAAATTTAGAAACCTCGATGTCGGAAAGTTATGGAAATTGTGTTGGAATTTGGTGATCTGCTATAACCCAGGTGACCTGAAAATTTTTTAGCGAACAAAGAGAGATGTGCAGGTGATATGGATCATTCCCTGAAGACCCGAGCCCCTAACCCAAACCAAGGCCGCAATTTTATTCTTCCTGGCCGCAATTTGCGGCCAGGGTAGGGCAGAATCCCTCCATGTTTGGTCCAGGGCTGTTATTTCATTAAACTAGACCTTTACCATATGCAAAATTAGCTAACTTCACTTAGGGTAAAATCTGAGACCATTTTCTTGAGTTGTTGCATTGATTTATGACTTCGTTTTAACTTGGTTTTGGCATTTGGGTTTTTAACTCGATATTCTAATGTTTGTACCTCGATATCGAGAATTTGTTTGGCTTTTCTTGCATGCGAGGACCATAGGTTTTAACCTATGTGTGATTCGTATGCCGTTTTGGTTTTCATACGCGAATTTTTTTATGATACGATATATGTGATATGTAGGTACCTCCATGTGGATTTCGTACAACAAGGGAAGAGCATGACGACATCGATTTCGGCAGGGGAGGATTCAGGTGAGTAGATGTATATCTACAGAGGAAGTCGGGTGGATTGCGTATAGCACCCCGCAACTTCGTACGATATGACATGGTCATGAGATAGTTATATATAGATATGTTATTGCGAGATACGAATACAGAGCACGAAAGGTTCTAGGATGACCATGGAATGAAATTTTGGGTATTTTGGATGACAGTCCTCTTATTCTAGTCCTTAGTCACGAGACCCTAGAGTATAGGTTAGCGCGCGCGGGCACACACACTTGTTTTTTAAGTCTACAACATATACACGTGACATGAAAATGTTATGTGATACTTGGGGAACAGTGGATATGATCGGGCATGATACCGTGAGACGTTTGATATGTGATCGAGTTATGATATGAGATATGTTATGATACTAGAGGATCGCTGGGCGATGAGAAATATATTTATTTATACGATAAAATATGTGATGACATTAGAATGTATGAGAGTTTAGATCAGTAACTAGATCATGATATTGTTTGACAATGATACCATATATATATGATAGTTGACATATGATCAAGATGTGATATGAAATATGGTATGATATTTATAACTGATCGTTTGGGCGATGTGCGTTCATATATGATGATTTGTGTTGATGACATCGGATTATACGAGACTTTAGAATAGTACCTAGATTGTGATATTGATTGATAATGATACCTAAATGTATGACCGATATATGATAACTGACCTGTACCCCGATTTTAGGATGCCGTACGATGGATTTTACCGTACGAAATATAGATGTGATGATTGATCCGCACTCTTGACTTGAGGAAGTCGTACTTTGTATGTGACGCTATTGAGGCTGGATCGCCGACTACTAGAGATATCGACTCAGACTTTAGGTGGACTCATCTTACCTATCGACTAGCTTCTTTAGTTCAGTCCCTTAGTTGGTTAGATGGATACTGGTTAAGGCTCGAGTCATACCTATTTTTCAAAACTAACGAATCGTGTGCATTTTTAAAGACAGTGTTGGATATAGTGCCCTCAAAATCAATTATTGGATCGCAGGCACGTGATTGCAATGATTGAGGAGGACCTATGCCGGTAGGACAGTCTTACTCGAGATGATAGTATGCTATCTGGTTTGCCTTTATCAGTCGTGTACATGTTCAGGTGACTGATTACATGTTACACGTTGATAGAGCCCTTAAGATCTTGCTTGACTACCAACAGTATGAGGGCGATCATATACGTGAGAGTTGGGTAGCCCATAAGCACATCCTTAATAGTGGTCTCCAGTCGTAGGAGTTTCGAGACAGGGCATCGAGACTCCGGAGTAGACTAGTGTATACAGTCGAGACCCCGACGATGGGCGGTGGCCGGTCTCACAAGCCACTGGTGTCAGTTGGATCACCTAAGATGTATACAGGTGCTCATTGGGTTATGAGTACACCGGAAAGGACTCGCCGGGAACCTGCTAGTTGGTATTATACATATTGTCAGATAGCAGTTCCCTGGTGACATGTGTACAGGTTAGTTCATCGACCTGAGGTCGTCATTTGTCTCTTGTGAGTTCATACCGTGCTTTGATTTCTATCCTACCACGGCTCAAAGGAGTCGTGCAAACAGGCAGTTTTTGCGTACAGTCCCGAGCCATATGGAGGCACGTGAGCGGATCGGCAGAGGATTCGTCTCTCCCGGTATTGGGGGTGAGATCGTGCTATGTCTAGGAGAGCCATTACATAAAGCCCACAGCCGTGGCAGGAGATTTACTGGTAGGTACTCCAGTAGTATCTCAGGGTGTTTTTAGGCTACACTCCGACACGACTTATACTTCTATTGAGGGTCTGACGTTACCAGCCCCTAGGCAGATATGCGATACTCATAGTCGAACGGACCGGACTGTATATACATTGTCACTGTTAGGCTCAGTAGGGTTTCCGGATGAGTTCACTCATCGGCCTCCCTTGAGGTCAGTGCATGGGCAGCCGTTACGCACAGCTAGTGCCGCTGACGGCTTGTGGTTAAACCCACTGCCAGGGTACTGACGAGTCATTAGAGTTCCCCACAGACAGTTTCCCAAGTTCGGGCGAAACGTTGTAGAGGTTGTATGGTTTTATGGCAGGGTTCGGAAAATGCATGTGCGTTTACGCACGTGTCATATTTCGGGCAGATAATACTGGTGGGCTTTGTTTTAAGCTGGATCCGAGTATTATATTGAGTAGATATAATATCTTTGTCTCGGTTGCATTTGTATTCGATCGTAATACAAATGCGGGTATATTTATACAGTTACGGGGTTGTTCTGAAATTCGTTTCAGGATCGCTTTTGGAAGTTGCCAGTTTTCAGTCTCCAGTTTCCAGTTTCCAGTTTCCGTATTTGACATTCGGTTAAATGTGGATTTATCTTTTTCTTCATTGGGTGAGTCATGGTTCTAGATGGTTCTAGAATAGGTGACTAGATTCATGTATCTTTCTTAGCATTTATTGTAATGGTGACTAGGTTTAATAGTCATCATTTATGCATTAATTGTTCTTTGTGACTCATGCTTTTTCATTTATTGTTATGCTAAGCTTCATGTTTATGGTCACCCTCCTTTCTTGCTCCTACACTCACCCCGCCACCTACATATTGTGGCCGGCCCCTCTTTGTGAGGTGTGAGATTGATTTCATTTGGAAAAAGAATAAAGTTTTGGATGTATGGAAATTTCATAGTTTATTTTCTCATTCCATTTCATTTCGAGTGGCAACTTCATTAACCGTTCGTCCATGGTTTTGGAAGAAGTGAGACAACGTATTCTACTTATTCTCTACATCAATCTTGGTCATCTCTTTTAGCAAACTTGATGACCGAGTTACCTCGAGTCAGAGACGGGAGCCCGTTTAAAGATCCGTTGACGTGGTGCCACCTTGATGAGCAGATCGGAGATCGACGAGATCGGAGCAGCCGCAACAAAGCGTGGGATGATGGTTAAAGAACGAAGGACTCGGATCGTTCGGTATAACCTTTCTACCCTTTTTGTAGCTTGTTAGTTTAGCAATAATGGATGATCCGGGTTATAGTATACGATAGCGCCAGTTAAAAAGTTTTTGTTCCGTATTTGGCGTCTGTTAGACGGCCGGGGCGCTACCGTAGACTTACAGTGCTATCAGAGCCTCACCATTATGCTTTACTAACTTGTGCTAACGCGTTTAAAATATCGATCGGACCGAATTTCAAAAACTACAATTTTTCAGTGTTAAAGTTTCTGTTGATTTTAAATCTGGTCTAAAAATCATTTTGGCCATACCAGAAAATTAAGCAGGCTTTTTATAGAACACCGCAGAAAAATGACCCACTGTTTCGACCATACGGCCGCGGAAACACGGTCAAAGCCATGCTTTGACCGCGGAACCGCGGCCGTCTTGGTGAATCAATGGGCAATTTTTCTTCTGGAGTTTCTACATGATAAATTGTGGTTCCTGGTACTGTTCTTTTGGGCCTATATTTTGTTACTGTACAGCAGATGTACGTGGGGCCCACTTCGGGAAATTTAGTCGATAGAAATTTAAACGTGTTAGTTTACAGTACTTACATTATATCTCCGACCGGGAATGTCATTTGAGTGGTAAATTGCGTCTAATTGCTATAGTCCTTTTAGACGGATTTGCGAACGTGACATTCGCGTTGATGTTATGTGTTGTGCTGTGATGTTGCGGATTTGTCGTGGTGGATAGCAGTGTGCAATGGTAGTGCAGTTTGAATTTATTTGTACATTTGATATTGCGGGGCGAGCGTCCAAAATGTGGACTGCCGTCACTGCCTGTTTGTATAATATTCTTTTGGGGCACGACCGGGCTGAGGTCGATGTACCCATTGTACATATTTTTCATTTCTGTACTAGGTTTTACCCCGCGACGGAGTGTACGGATAGCCGGGTTCTGGAGGGCAACGGGTCCGTATCTCATGGCTTTGAGAGGCAGAGGGGCCTTACTCTAGAATTGACAGACTATTCGCCGCACTCGTAGGGGGTACAGGTTGACCCAAGGAGGGTGCTCAAGTTACCGGATTCCGTGAAGTGCCTGGTGGTCCATTCACTTTGCTGTAGGGGCTACCTCGCTTCAGGTTTTGGCGGGTAACTTGCCGCACCCGTAGGGGTCTAGGTTTCATTGCACAGGCTATCCACACGACCAGGGGAACGTCGGGTTTCAGTAGCGGCTCTGTGAAACCCGGTGATCCCAGATTATCTGTATTGTTCTGTGATGCTTATTACTTTTCTGTAATGTTGTATATTATCACGCCTGGAGCGATTATTGTATATTGGTATATATACTATTAGATGTTGTATATGTTTTACACCCGCGCTAGTCCAGTCCCCGCTCTATCGTTAGTTAAGTAACCTAACGGGCAATGACGGGACCCAGTGACGAATGCGGATGGCATATACGTACATTTTATTTTCGTTCTTTTCTGGTGTGATTAATGATGGGACTGGGTTGATTTTGATCAATGCAAATGAAAACAAACCTGTTTGGATGTTGTTGGAACAGTTTTAAAAGGTGTTATTACAAAGACGTTTCCTTTTGTTTTGCATAGCGGTATTCAGTTGGAATATCCTGCACCTCATTCGACGAGGCAAGGGCCGATATCCCTTCATCGGGAATGACCCCTTGGGCAGAAGTTTGCGTCAGGGTAATAACTTCACTATAGTCGATTACAAGTTGCTTTGCATCACGGTATTCAGTTGGAATATCCTGCACCTCATTCCATGAGGAAAGAGCCGAGATCCCTTCACCGGGAATGACCTCTTTAGTAAAGGTTTTCGCCACTATATTTTTATAAAAAGCTATCAGGTTCCTTCGGCGATATCAAGTTCGTTACGTTAAAGGTTTTTCGCCAAAAACCAGCCGTAGCCCTCCGTCATTTCTTTTGGGTATTCAGTAGTATTCAAGCTATGTATTTTGACCTAATGCCAAGGCATAGTGTTTGGTAGCTGCTGGGTATTCATTTGTTGCATAGATAGATGAGTTGGTTTGGGACAGTTGTTCTGCCATTTTGACCAAACGCCAAGGGCATGTGCGGGTGGGTTCAAATTGATAAGATAATGATGGGTAGAACTTGACATGCGACGTATGACATTTTGACCTAACGCCAAGGTCATAAGAGCATGGGGCAAAAATCATATCGGGAGTTTCTAAAGAAACTGAAACTTGCCAAGTATGCGCATACCTTCTGGAGTGTAATAACGTGAGTGGATTCCGTCATGTTATCATGCGATGAGAGCTGGATCCCGATTCCCACTGATGAGTTGGTTTACCCTTCGGGTGATCCCGATTAATTCTTCTTTCAGGTTTGGAGGAGAATTTGACAGTACAGTGGGAGGTTTCCTGATTAGATAAAGTGATAACCATTCTGATCTAGGTTAGAGTGCACGCAAAGTGTTTCTTTTCTCTCTCTCTCTGGCAGCGACCTTTGACCGACCCTAGACAATGACTAAGTGACCAAGTTGACCGAACCTTCTTAAAATACTGGCTTTTGGATTGTCTTAGATGCATAAATCATTGCCGCTCCTTCTTTTACCCTTTACATTTCTCAGAACACCCCGTATTATTACGGACATCCACTTCCATTGGATAGATCCATAGTATGGTTATATACGAACTCGAAGGGACTTCTTCGAGGATGGATCCAGGTTCAGGAGAAATAGAATTGGTTTATTCAGTTGTCTTTTATTATCACATTCTCTCAGGTTGCGAGGACTCCTTGGTTTAGGAGAGTACACCTATTACTCTTATTGGATAGTCTTCTTCCAAACCATAGGCAGGTGCCGAAAGGTAGGGAATGAAGAAAACCAATTATCTTAAGTAGGGTGTACAGAAGGTAATATGTAAAGACAAAATAAAGGGATTAGAAAGAGGGCAAAGTAAATTGCGACTGTTATCATTCACGACCAAACCGCGTACTTCATCGCCACTCCTATTTCACCTTTAAAAGAATAAGGTATTATTCAGTTGTCTTTTATCATCATCTTCTCTCAAGATGTGATTACTCCTAGGTTGAGGAGGGTACACCTATTATGCTTACTGGATAGTCTTCTTCCAAACCATAGGCTGGTGCCGAACGGTAGGGAAGGAAGAAAACCATTTAGCCTAACGATGGTGTACAGAAGGTAACGACTAAAGACAAATAAAGAGATTTGGAGAGATGGCAAAGAAATATACGGTTATAGTCATGAATTGGAATATGGAAGAGGCATTACTATGAATACCAGGATACCCTTACGAAACATTTTCATGTTTCGGTGCATTGTTAAAGGAAAACTGTTTTCCCGATTAGATACTTACTCCAGGGTATGTATTTACCAGGTTTCATTCTCATATCTGTATGGTTTTACAGATGATGAGTGGGAGTAAGTTATTCGGAATTAGTTAATCATCCTCATTATATCGGAATTCGTTGTAATTGGTGATATTAGAGGAAATCGCCTGGGTACAGTTTTCCACCTACGACGCACAGGTTTTGAGTTGTTCAACTCAGCGGACTTATACAGAGTATTGTATGTTGTCCAAATGTCCATCAGGACAAAGGGGTAGGTCCTCGTACTATGTTCTGTTTACTTATGACTTCTCTAGTTTTTAGACAAGTGTTTCGTAGAAATACAAGGTCTAAGTTTTGAGAAGTTGTGGGTATAAGAATAAAGTAGAGAACCAGGTGTCACAAGTATCGGGATTCTTCAAAGAGATCGAAGATGTAGATTCTTGTGATTGGTATTCAGATAATAGTAATGGTTTTAAGAAACTTGTTTCTCTTTCAGGTTACATATAATTGGATGGATTCCTAAGTTGAGTAATGCTGATTAGCCTCTTTTCCATTAAGTTGATATGCACTGGAGACAGCTGCATGATTTGAATTTGGTTCCAATTAAATCTGTGCCAAAGTTTCTATATTGGATATAGAATGGTTCATATCTTAACGATGTTAAAGTACGGGGAGATGTCCGGCTTATGCTTAAAACCAGACTCTGGATAACTCAGGGCACGTTTCTGTAATGGCTGTTTGTGGGTTGGCCCAGGCTATGATGAGGGTTGACTTTCTACCATCTAGAAGATCAATAGTGATATTGTTCTTGACTTGCCACAGTTTTAGTAAAATGGATTTTTTCAGAAAACAGTAGTGGGAGTATGGTAGAACTGGAAGTGATTCCAGAACCGCAAACGATTATGGAAAATTTAATAGGACCTATAGATTCAATCAGGTTTGACATTCCAATAGCCACTCCGCAGATATGATGGGTAACCTCAGACACCCGAGAGGTACTCCGGTAGCCTCAAGGACGGTGACAGGGAGGTACTTGCTTACCCAGACTTGACACTACTGTTGTTCCAGACTATGAGACCCGGCAGGAGATTAAGTATAGCGTCGTTCTAAACTAGCTTTAGAAGTGTACGTATATATTATTCTGCCAGAGGGTTGTTGTGGTCAGTAGGAGCAGCGGAAGCATAGTGGGCAAGATGCTTATGTCTATTTATAGACTTGAGCAGTTATGGCGGAGATAGATCATCTAATTTTGATGTGACAGTCATAGGTTTGACTTCATCAGAATAGGGGATGGATCTGTTAAGAAGGTAGTAGGGTGTGATGTCCTGGTATTTGGATATCATACACAGAGTAGGAAGTAAAATTCCTATACTACGATCGGTTGTACTGTGGTCGTCACACAGTTGTTTCTCCAGACAGGATTTGGATATAATATCAGACATTCTGGTTTCTTGATCTATGGTTTTAGATCTGGATTTGGGTAGTTTCCCAATGTGGGTACTTTGACAGTATTCTAATAGTTTTTAGAATAGATGACTCCTGGCATGGTAGTGTACCTGCAGGTGATGGAGTCACCCTCTCTAAAAGTGTCTTAAAGACTAAAGGGGAGAGGGATGTGCATGATTGGAAGATCACTTGCTTAGGCAATTGAGTCAATCATGAGATGTCAAGTACCACACCAAATGTTGTTTTTGCAAGAGATGCGATAAGTTTGTATTAATCCAATCCTGGAGAAACATAAGGAAGCAGTTTTAAAACATAAGTGCATGTTCTACGGATTTGATGACGGCAGCCTCCTTCGGAGACAGTTATCATTCCAGGCTTCAAAGGTGACATGGATGACAGAGAGATTGCCAGAGTTATAGTTTTCCCTCTGACGAAGGGGGCAGTATTATGGACAGGTTGTCCAAGAGGATACTGTGGGAGGCAAGGTGTTGGATACTGATTAGGTTCAGTTATCGGTACCGTCTAAGAAGTTTGGATTTGGAGTTCATTTATGAACTAGGTTCCATCAGATATCCAGACATATTCTAAGACAGTTATTACTCAATTCGGGAGATGGCTTTCTCCGCGAACTTGAGATTAAGAGAGACATACAAAGAAACATCAGGGCGGATCCACTCACTGAGGCTATTTCTTGAACACAAGAGTTTTACGAATGGGCTTTGTGAAACTGATTAGTAGAGGAGTTGGGTGTTCATTATCACACGGGCTGTGAGTATGCGACATCGCAAAAATTAGCCTTAAGTGCAAGTGGGAGATTGTTGGATATAGTGCCCTAAAAGTCAATTATTGGATCGCAGGCACGTGATTGCAATGATTGAGGAGGACCTATGCCGGTAGGACAGTCTTACTCGAGATGATAGTATGCTATCTGGTTTGCCTTTATCAGTCGTGTACATGTTCAGGTGACTGATTACATGTTACACGTTGATAGAGCCCTTAGGATCTTGCTTGACTACCAACAGTATAAGGGTGATCATATACGTGAGAGTTGGGTAGTCCATAAGCACATCCTTAATAGTGGTCCCTAGTCGTGGGAGTTTCGAGACAGGGCATCGATACTCCGGAGTAAACTAGTGTATACAGTGGAGACCCCGATGAGGGGCGGTGGCCGGTCTCACAAACCACTGGTGTCAGTTAGATCACCTAAGATGTATACAGGTGCTCATTGGGTTATGAGTACACCGGACAGGACTCGCCGGGAACCTGCTAATTGGTATTATACATATCGTCAGATAGCAGTTCCCTGGTGACATGTGTACAGGTTAGTTCATCGACCTGAAGTCGTCATTTGTCTCGTGTGAGTTCACACTGTGCTTTGATTTCTATCCTACCACGGCTCAAAGGAGTCGTGCAAACAGGTAGTTTTGGGGTACAGTCCCGAGCCACATGGAGGCACGTGAGCGGATCGGCAGGGGATTCGTCTCTCCCGGTATTGGGGGTGAGATCGTGCTGTGTCTAGGAGAGCCATTACACAAATCCCACGGCCGTGGCAGGAGATTTACTGGTAGGTACTCCAGTTGTATCTCAGGGTGTTTTTAGGCTACACTCCGACACGACTTATACTGCTATTGGGGATCTGACGTTACCAGTCTCCTAGGCAGATATGCGATACTCATAGATGAACGGACCGGACTGTATATACATTGTCACTGTTAGGCTCAGTAGGGTTTCCGGATGAGTTCACTCATCGGCCTCCCTTGAGGTCAATGCATGGGCAGCCGTTACGCATAGCTAGTGCCGCTGACGGCTTGTGGTTAAACCCACTGCCAGGGTACTGACGAGTCATTAGAGTTCCCCACAGACAGTTTTCTAAGTTCGGGCGAAACGTTGTAGAGGCCGTATGGTTTTATGGCAGGGTTCGGAAAATGCACGTGCGTTTACGCACGTGTCATATTTCGGGCAGATAATACTGGTGGGCTTTGTTTTAAGCCGGATCCGATTATTATATTGAGTAGATATAATATCTTTGTCTCAGATGCATTTGTATTCGGTCGTAATACAAAAGCGGGTATATATATACAGTTACGGGGTTGTCCTGAAATTCGTTTCAGGATCGCTTTTGGAAGTTGCCAGTTTTCAGTCTCCAGCTTCCAGTTTCCAGTTTCCGTATTTGACATTCGGTTAAATGCGGATTTATCTTTTTCTTCATTGGGTGAGTCATGGTTATAGATGGTTCTAGAATAGGTGACTAGATTCATGTATCTTTCTTAGCATTTATTGTAATGGTGACTAGGTTTAATAGTCATCATTTATGCATTAATTGTTTTTTGTGACTCATGCTTTTTCATTTATGGTTATGATAAGCTTCATGTTTATGGTCACCCTCCTTCCTTGCTCCTACACTGGCCCCACCACCTACATATTGTGGCCGGCCCCTCTTTGTGAGGTGTGAGATTGATTTCATTTGGAAAAAGAATAAAGTTTTGGATGTATGGAAATTTCATAGTTTATTTTCTCATTCCATTTCATTTCGAGTGGCAACTTCATTAACCTTTCGTCCATGGTTTTGGACGAAGTGAGACAAAGTATTCTACTTATTCTCTACATCAATCTTGGTCATCTCTACTTATTCTCTACATCAATCTTGGTCATCTCTTTTAGCAAACTTGATGACCGAGTTGCCTCGAGTCAGAGGCGGGAGCCCGTTTAAAGAACCGTTGACGTGGTGCCACCTTGAAGAGCAGATCGGAGATCGACGAGATCGGAGCAGTCGCAACAAAGCGTGGGATGATGGTTAAAGAACGAAGGACTCGGATCGTTCGGTATAATCTTTCTACCCTCTTTGTAGCTTGTTAGTTTAGCAATAATGGATGATCCGGGTTATAGTATACGATAGCGCCAGTTAAAAAGTTTTTGTTCCGCATTTGGCGTCTGTTAGACGGCCGGGGCGGTACTGTAGACTTACAGACAGCCTGGGGGATACTATGGATTTTTCAAAGAACACATCTTTTCTATAAAACCCCGTAGCCCCTACTTTTCTGAAAACCACGATTCGTGTTATTTCAAATGCCAAACTGTATGACTCGTAGTTGGATAATGTATATTCTTCATTGTTATTGTTACTTCATCATTCTTCGTATGTTCATTTTTCTCTCATCACATTTTATACTTATGCATGTGTTTTCTTTAATAATTATGAACCCTGCTTGTTAGGACACCAGCACCATTACCGATGATTCGCATGTTTCACATACACTTGTTTGCCGGCTCACACACCATCATCGGTAATTGCCAGGTCACGTACACTTTAGAACATATTATCTCATTGATATAATCAGCTAAATGCTAGTTACTGCATAATATTTGCGTGATTGCTCTCATGTGTTAACTTAGAGATTGCATTCTTTACATAGATACTTCATGCATTCATGTATTCATTCATGTACTATTCTGGGGCTTTATGCTGATATCCACTATTTACTTACTCTAGATTCTTGGATTTCAGATTTCCATGAGATTTCAGGATTTTGGGGATAACGGCAAGAATTTTATAAAACTTTTATTTTTATTTTCAAAGAAAAACTGCGGTTTTCTCGTGATATGATGTGTGTGGCGTCCACCATGATTTTTCTCGGTTCTTGAGCTATATATATACCCGATTAGAGGAGGGGGATGCACCGTCTGCGGGTACATGAAAGAACCGGTGCGGTACCCCGGGGCAAGAAGATCGCAGATGATGGCGTTGAGCCCGGCAGGTGTCACGACCCAAATGTGGCACGCGACCGGCACTTAAATCACGTGACATCTAAAGACATCGATTCGGTTCAAGTAAGCCGAAACCCGGAATCTAAACCATTTTTGAAAATATTCGAGGTGAGTTTAAAATAGTCATCCGATGAAATCAATCTTAAGAATAACATTTAATTTTAACTAGGTATATTGAAAAACATTTATGACATTTTGAAAACTTGACATCACCTCTTTTACATTTTTATAAAAACTGGATACAACATAATAATAAAAAATAGTATCCCAACGGAAGCTAGTCTCTACGTCCAAACGATGGAGCAACCAACAATCTAAATCAGCAATCGACTTCCAAGAGTGCGACATCACTCCGCATAAACTCTAAGTTTTGCTTCTAAGTCCATAATATACTACTTCTAAGTTGATGGAGTTTCCACTAGATACAAGAATATATGAATAATCAAGAGTGAGTATGATACCATAATAACCCACTTACCAATCAATCCTCGAAAAGAATGTATGCCCAAGCCGCTGATAATCCAAATGTTAAAACCTGCAAGAAACTGTGGCACAACGGGGATGAGTTGCCAACTCAGTGAATAGAAGTATATCTAAAGGTAGAAATCGAAGTGCATGACGATACCTAGGTCATAAGTATAGTCCTATCATAATCTGTACCAATCTACTATATGATATGCATATGTGTAATACCATCTCTCATACAGTCCCAAGTATAATATCTAAGTGTCATATGAGTCAAAATCATGAATCTATATTTCGTGTCAGAATTCCTTTTTGTATATGAATGTCTGTACAAATATATGCAGATACTGTCCTCTTGATCAGTCCTGGTTGAATCCACTAATAATATCTAATGGTGTACCTCATGATAATGATTATATTAATATATATATATATATATATATAGATAGATGTCCAGCATCGACATCGAAATCCGAAATCTCTCGTGTCCATCATCGACACGTAAATACAGATACCGTCGACACCATCTCAACAGATGATCGTCAACCGATATCCTGGCTACGATCAGTATCCTCTGGATATCCGCCGTGCCTAATCGAACCCCGGTCAGTATCCCCTGGATATCTGCCATGCTCATTTCTATCTCCGGTCAGTATCCTTTGGATATCTGCCGTGCTCATTTCTATCTCCGGAATTGAGTTGCCTCGTTAGGCTCCCCGCCTATAATGCGGCTATCCTGCCCCTCGGTCTCGATCGGGTCCACCATGTATCCCACTGTATGCCCACCAACTTAGTCTGGATAGCTTGAAAATCCATAACCGTATGACCCCCAACTCAGTTCGGAATGAAATCAGAAAACACAAATGTAACATTTCAGAAAATATAAAATATTATTTTTGGAATTTAATATTAAAATAATATATTTCCCGAAAACTGCCCGATTTCCGAAATTGGGGTTTTTGAAAAGGGTATAAATATATACTAATAATTGTGAAATAATTGGGAATTAAAATGATTTATTCATTTTAAAATATATTTAAAGGATTTGGCATTTTTAAGATTTATTATATGCAGTTTAAATGAAAACCCGATTAGTGCACTGCTAATCGCGATTAGGCCAAATCCGTGTTTTTACAGTTTTTCATGGCTAGTGCACCATGGCATGTCGTATTTTGATTACATGTTGTGTTCTTGTGTTGTTTTGGGGTATTATATGGTTTGGTTTTAAATAAATAAGAAAAGGTTAAAAAGTGAAAAGGTATAAGTGTAAATATTGAGAGAGAGGGTTAGAATAAGTGAGGAGAGAGAGAGGGGCTGCCTCATTTCTTTTCCTCCCCATTTCTTTTCATCTTCTTCATCTTCAACTTCCCTCCACCTTCACCCCAAGATATCATCTCAAAAAATCCATCAAAACCCTAAACCCTTTTCAATAAAGTTGGCAACATTAGCAGACTAGGGTTTTTCTTGAATTGCATCCATGAGGTATATCTTCTTCCATTTAGTGTAGTTTTTAGTTCTTTGTATTCTAGTTAGTTAGAAATGGGTTTAAGATGTGGATTTGTGAACATGGAAAATTCTAGAGAGGGTTTGAGTGTTGTGTGGATTGGGGGATGCCTAGTGGCTGTTATAAGACCCTAGAGACCAATTCTTGACCTGGACCACTGACCAAACCCCAAAACACGAACTTTAGATTCGTCGATATCGAGAAATTGTGAAAATTATGAGGTTATTTAGAGATCTGGTAACACTCGGAGACCTGGAAAATTATTTAGCGAACACAGTGACCCATGCAGGCACCCAGGAAGCTAAACCCAAGACCCGAGACCCAACCCCTTAGTTGAGGCCGCAGATTTATTCTTCCTGGCCGCAATTTGCGGCCAGGGTGGGGTGGAACCTCTTCTTGTTTGGTCCATGTCTTGTTCTCCAGTAAACTAGACCCTGTATATGTACAACTTTGGCTAGTTTGACCTGAGTCAAAATCTAGGGGCACATTAATGTGATTTTAGATATGTTATCCATATTTTGAGATACTCATTTTTGATATTTGGATTCGTATTTGGTTGTTGGATGTCTGTACATCAACAACAAGGGTTGTTTAGTTGATTTTGTACGTGTAAGCTATAGGTTCTAACTAATGAGCAATGCGCATGCCGTATTGGATTTTAGAACTTGATTTTAATAGCGTTGTGATATGTGTTGTTATTGTAGGTACCTTCGTGTGGATTCTGAGGTGACGGAGCATGACGTCCTCGACTTCGGCAAGCAAAGACCAAGGTGAGTGGATCTATATCCACGGGGAAAGTCGGGTGGATGGCGTATAGCACCCTCGCAAACTTTGATGGAAACCGATTTATACATATAGAATATGGTTAAGGAAACCTTATATAGAAAACTATAAATAGAGTTAAAGGATAGTTAGAGAACCATATTAGAAACCAAACGATAGTTAGAACTGATATGATACGGCTAATATGCGATGACGGAATTTGAGGATGATGTTTCACGATATTGCCGTTTAGGGTACTATAAGACTAGATAGCCGACGTAAATGTGTCAGCCAAACCCTACCTATTTCCAAACTGAAGAATCGTATGCATCATTTCAAAAGATACCTTGAGGGACGTTACGGATTTGCAAATGATATCTTTTCCTTAAAAACACCGTAGCCCCGACTTTCAAAACTATGATTCGCATCCTTTAAAAACTGATTGTATGGTTCGGGCGTGTATGTGAGATTTAGATGCGATGAAAAGAGAATACGATTTGGCATGTGATATGATGATATGTTGGTATACGGATGCGAGCTGACTGAGATGATTGATACCTTTACCGGTCCCCTGATATTAGTTTGTTTTGGATGTGACCTGGGACGTTGGTATATAGATATATAAATGTTGTGAATCATGTTTGATATGTTGTACGATACGTCAGGTCCGTACCCTCCTCGTCTTATAGGTTAGTAGGATCCCTGATAGCTTAGTGCCGCCGTACGATGATTTTCCGTGGGTGATGAGTTTGACTTGATGATTGATCCTTACCCTTGACTAGAGGTTGTCGTATGATGGATTATACCGTATGCGATGTTGTTAGGATGGATGACGATTGATAGGTTCACCGACTCGATCATATTAGATACGTGTACCTGTCAGCATTTGCATGTTATTTACCTTATGCCGCATCCATGTTATTCGCATTGCATTACTTATATCTGTGCTAGTACACTTGCACCATTATCGATGATGTGTATGTTACACGTACACAGATTTGCCGGCTCACACACTTCATCATCGATAATTGCCATGTCACTACATTGTAGGATTGCTGTATCATGATATGACTCCTTGCATAGTTTACTTGCTATAGTTACATATGCACCTTTATACGATGTTGCATTTGACTTTTGAGAATTTGGGAACCGCATGACATATTTTAAAACTGGATTCATTTAAAAGAGCGGTTTTCCCTCGATATGTGCATATTATTGTTCCATGTTGCATAATATATGGATATGCTTATATTTCTGTTATATGTCTCATACATCATGCTTTACGATTATACGCATTGAGATATGCTATTTTTATGAGATTTCTGGATTTGAGAACCGTGGTCATTTTAAAAAGAAAGTATGTATTGTTTTAAAAACCCATTTTCACTTGATATGATATTTCAGTGCGTCCACCATGCGTTTTCTCAGTTCTGAGACGTGTGACAGTGATACCCGATTCGAGGAGAAGGATGAGGCCGATTGCGGGTACATAGTGGACCCGGTATGGTATCCCGGGGCGAGAACAGATCTGCTGTGCAGTAGATGGTGATCCTGGCAGAGGGACCACTACCTACCAGTGATAGTATTTGGGATCGGCGGATATCCGGAGGATACCAACTGAAGTCGAGAGATGATATAGGCCGATCCGGACTGATGGAGCCCGAGATATGAGGATTTACGTGTCGATGCTAAACACAGGTTTCATGATGTTTTCGGGTGTCGATGTTGGACACCCAGGTTCTATGATTTTGATGTGTCGCGAGGGACACCGTTGATTTATATCCTCATACTTTCATGCACACTCCTTTATGATATTTACGTGCATACAAACATTGATTATATGGGTAGACGAGATCCACATGCATCATGCATTGATTATACTGTTGGATGTTATCCACATGCTTATAGGCATTGACTGCCTTGTTGGCATATATACAGACCCGGTCACTTTAGATATCATAGTTTTTCCTTTATGATATAGTTGACCTAGGAGTCGTTGTTTATTCGATTTCTACTTGTAGATGTTTTTCTACTCACGAGTTGGCAACTTACTCTCGTTGTGCCATAGTTCTTGCAGGTTGACCGCATGGATCCGTAGCGGCATCGCTGGCACCTAGCTTCATTTGGGGTGTTTTGCATTGGTAGGTGGGGCATTTGTATCGTACCCACTCTTGTATTTATATTTCATATTGTATCTACTCAACTCCATCAATAAAAATTAGTATTTGTATAAGTAATGAGACTTAGTGAGATTTATGGTTGCGAGACTTAGAGCGAGGGTATTTCCGCTACTTGTGGTTTTGATGTCTTGCTTTTTTCTTGACCTTTTGTGGTGAACTTCGTTGTTGGGCGTCGTATACATACTTATACTACTTTGCGTGGTTGTGATCCGTCGGTTGGCGAAGAGCTAGCTCCCGCTTGGGGATGCCATTATTCTTGTTGTGTATTTGTGGTTTCGGATCAAAATATACAAAGGAGGTGCTGCCCAAATTTTTAAAAAGACGAAAAACGTTTTCAAAGTAGCAAATTTCACTTGCATTTTCATGTTCCTTTTCTATGCATTAAGAAAACTTTATTTCATTATACCTTTATTTCAAAACTTCACCTCCTTTATTTTCTTAAAAAGGTTTAGATTTCTGCGTTTCAACTTACTTGAATTACGTTACTCCTTTAGACGTTGCGTGATTTAAGTGCTGGTCACGAGCTAATATTTCGGGTCGTGACAAAGTAGGTATCAGAGTGCTAGGTTTATCCTTGGTTCGAGTCTATGTTTGACTATGCGGAGTCTACGGCGGGTATGTATTTCGGAACCTAGGCTTGACCTTATGGAACTTAGACTTGAACGGGGGGAGGGGGTATTAGACCCGAACTTTCATTTCATAGGTTGACCCTGATTGATGGAGTAGGTAGCTAGGGTAGAGTGACGTACCGTACGTATGTTCTGCGGCATATTTACGATACGATACTCCACTTAAGAAACCTTAGGATGTACATATTTTGAGATACTTGATTCTATTCGTTTCCATGATCATACTCTCATTGATGTTGTTTCTTCTTATGATCATGTATCCATTCTAGGTCTGTCGTTCCTTTCATGCCGTTGATCTGCTCTCTTTGATACTCGATTGAGGTTCCTGTCACCATAGTTTGAGCACAAATTGAGCTGCCGCTAGCGTATGGTCAGGGAAGGCTTGTCTGGTACGAGGGCTGACCATTGTGTTGTCTGATGACTTAGGAACGTCTCGATGTAGTGTTTGTGTTGTGACCTCTTGTTGAGGCGAGTGTTTGGTTTTGCACCGGATGATCGGGCCATTGTTAGAGCTGCTAGTTGTGAGTGAACTGTTGATGTACATCCTACCTCAGAGATTGTGATGCCGTCTACGGTGCAGACAGACGACCCAGCTGTTGCTGAGATTGATGGGATGTCGCTTCCAGAGCTTATGAGCCGAGATCGCTGGAGCTTCCAGGAAGATATGCGATAGGTGATAGCTAGTCCATATTGAGTTGAGAGACGAAGGCGATTCGTCAGATTTAATGCGCCGACGTAGGCCCGGTTGAGTTGAAGATTTCCAGTGTGGAGAGTCTTACTCAGATCTAAAACAGACCGATCCAGAGATGGTCGTTGATGTATCGCCTTTCATGGAGGATTGAAGCATTGTTTAGCATGCGGGTGAAGAGTATTCACGTATTGTATAGGCGAAGCTAAAAAGTTCGAACGAGTGTCAGAAAACCATTTTACCCAAGTTTAAAGTGTTCGGAGGAACATGCAAGTGATTCTGTGGACCCTCTAGAAGAATGAAACCCTAACTCGACATGATGACCATGGAACTGCTTTGAACCTTAGGGTTTGCGGCAGTTTAGCGGTGCCATCAGTGAGGCTTGGGTTTGCCCTTCTACAGCTGGTCCAGAGGTACTGTAGTATGTACAAGATATTTTTAGACTGTGCTCAGGTGTTGAGCCTTCGGGAAATTATGGGACTTTGATGACTCGATCGGAAGGTTTAACGTCGTCCGGATATCATGCGATAAAAGATCAGCAAGCTGACCAGCTTCGGATAGAGGACCTCACCCAGATGCGTTGTGAGTTGATAGAGAACGGATGAGTATTGAGTATTCCTCCGAAGGTTGGGACGAGTTCCCGAGGACGTGTTCGGTTAGAGATCTTCTACAGAGTGATGAAGATACAGAGTGCGCGATTTCGAGTCTGTGTGAAAGACTTCAGATTGACCGTGGCCGAGAATAGTTACAGTGCGCAGATAGTATGGCGTGACATCGAAGTGGACGATGATACAGACGAGTAGAACCAGAGGTTCGTGCGAGACGCTGACGAGCTGTCGTTACTCCCCGTCGAGATTAGAGATCTGATATGCATACAGAGGCATTGGGATGCGTCCAGTTCCCGAGGGAATGTTGTGGTGAGAACGTAGTTATTCAGTAAGCGAGAAAAGATTATGTGAGAGTACCAGCCTCCGTACAGTTCGGCATAGGCGAGATCGGAAGAGACCTTGAGCAGGATTCCTTTCAGGACACCGCTGCAATAAGATTTGCACCGAGGATCAGTTGTGTCACGTGTATTCAGAGAGCCAGAGGCCGATGCCAGAGACGTGCTACTTTATGAGTGATCGTGATGATTGACCGAGAGATGACCAGAGAAGTGCTAGAGCGGAATCGTTCCCGTTAACACACCTGGCCAGGCCGATGAGCCGATAGATTGCGAGATTGGTGAATCTACAGAGAAGATAAGGACCTAGAGACTAAGGACGCTAGACCGTGAGCAGGAGGCAAGCGGATGTTCTTGTTCTGCCGGTTTTAGGCGCACCGATTTATTTTTTTCGACATTGTAGGAGGTGTACCTCAATGTCATTTGTTGCGATTTGCATTTGTGATCCGAGTATCATGCTTATACCGCTTGGATTTGAGTTTTGAGGATTGAGTTTCATGATATCGTTTTCATGCACCATGGCTGCACCTACTGGGTATTTACATGTTTGCGCATAGTTATCACACCTGATATATATTTTATACACCGTTGTGGTGATTTGCTATTTGTGCATATCCATTACATTGATATCGATTTTGTACCTTCGTAGCACGTGTTTATGATTTCATGGATTTCATACGGATGATGTGATTTTTGCACTCGGTATAGCTCACATGTGCTTGTAGTGCATTGATACGGATTTGTGCTCGTAGTTGCACACGATTTTGATTTATACACCTTGGTACACTCGGTGTCGTTCTTATATGCATTTGAGTTATTAATGTGATTTTCGTGCATTGGTTGCACCGTACTTGTATTTCGTGCATTTGATGCACCAGATTTGAGATTTTCGTGCACAATAGATGCACCGGATATTATTGCCGTACACACCCGTTGCACTGGACAGATGCTTTCGTGCACACCTGTTGCACATAGTTTTTCTTTTGTGTGCATCGTGGCACTTGTATTTGGATTTAATTTCCGTGCGCACTAGACGCACGCGATTATTGGATACGTCTTTTGAGGCTGATTTTGCTTTGGAGCACCTTGTTTTCATGATAGACAATATATTATGAGGTAGCCAAATAGGACTGATCCGAGGACAGTGCTTGAATACTTTGCATGCATTAAAAGTTTACCAAGAGGTTTTTGAAAAAGAGCTATAATCTCGCTATTTCCTACGTGTCCGTACGCAACACGAACGTTTATAAAGGAAAACCTTTTGGGATATTTTGAAAACGACGGAACGTATATTTGAGGAAAACATATATGGACATATATTATTATTTTACAAATGAGCGTCCGTCACTTAGACCGTGAGTTACGCATCATACGGCGATTTATAAAAGATTTTTGCATAAGTTTTATTCAGTTCTTGAATGTTTTCCAAAGATGTGTACTATACACGTATTATAGTATTGGGCTAGTGTATGTTGGACTTAAGTATTTGATTTCGATATCTGTATCGCCATTGTAACTCCGAAGATATGCGTGAAAATCTGATGATTTGCGTGACGCTTGACGGAGTTCGATTTTGAGTTTTTTACTCGTTTTCATGCACACTTGACGCACTGTGTTGTTTCTGCATCTTCCGTGATTCCGGAGCCCCGTTGATTTAAGCTAATTATTGAAATGTTTTAGATTTTGGTGGTTTAAATTTAAATTCGGGGACCGAATTTATTTAAGGGGGGAAGACTGTAACATTTTCAGAAATATAAAATATTATTTTTGGAATTTAATATTAAAATAATATATTTCCCGAAAACTGCCCGATTTCCGAAATTAGGGTTTTCGAAAAGGGTATAAATATATACTAAGAATTGTGAAATAATTGGGAATTAAAATGATTTATTCATTTAAAAATATATTTAAAGGATTTGGCATTTTTAAGATTTATTATATGCAGTTTAAATGAAAACCCGATTAGTGCACTGCTAATCGCGATTAGGCCAAATCCGTGTTTTTACAGTTTTCCATGGCTAGTGCACCATGGCATGTCGTATTTTGATTACATGTTGTGTTCTTGTGTTGTTTTGGGGTATTATATGGTTTGTTTTTAAATAAATAAGAAAAGGTTAAAAAGAGAAAAGGTATAAGGGTAAATATTGAGAGAGAGGGTTAAAATAAGTGAGGAGAGAGAGAGAGAGAGGGGCTGCCTCATTTCTTTTCCTCCCCATTTCTTTTCATCTTCTTCATCATCATCTTCCCTCCACCGTCACCCCAAGGTATCATCTCAAAAACTCCATCAAAACCCTAAACCCTTTTCATTAAAGTTGATCCCCTCTTCACCCTCTACGTATTGGACCAAGAAAAGTGGGATTTTGACAATATTGGCAAACTAGGGTTTTTCTTGAGTTGCATCCATGAGGTATATCTTCTTCCATTTAGTGTAGTTTTTAGTTCTTTGTATTCTAGTTAGTTAGAAATGGGTTTAAGATGTGGATTTGTGAACTTGGAAAATTCTAGAGAGGGGTTTGAGTGTTGTGTGGATTGGGGGATGCCTAGTGGTTGTTATAAGACTCTAGAGACCAATTCTTGACCTGGACCAGTGACCAAACCCCAAAACACGAACTTTAGATTCGTTGATATCGGGAAATTTTGAAAATTATGAGGTTGTTTAGAGATCTGCTAACACTCGTAGACCTGGAAAATTATTTAGCGAACACAGTGACCCAAGCAGGCACCCAGGAAGCTAACCCCAAGACCCGAGACCCAACCCCTTAGTTGAGGCCGCAGATTTATTCTTCCTGGCCGTAATTTGCGGCCAGGGTGGGGTGGAACCCCTTTGTGTTTGGTCCATGTCTTGTTTTCCAATAAACTAGACCCTGTATATGTGCAACTTTGGCTAGTTTGATCTGAGTCAAAATCTGGGGGCACATTAGTGTGATTTTGGATATGTTTTCTGTATTTTGAGATGCTCATTTTTGATATTTGGATTCGTATTTGGTTGTTGGATGTCTGTACATCAACAACAAGGGTTGTCTGTGTCACGACCCGTGACTGGCACTTAACCACGTAACGTCTACAGGCGTAACGCGACTAAGTAAGCCGAAACCCAGAAATCAAAACCATTAAAAGTAGTGAGTGTTGAAAACATTTGTTTAAAAACAATTGGAAAACATTAATTAGTTTAGTAACTTTCTTTAAAGTTCAAGTTATTATCTTAGAAATTTTGGCAGCATTTCCTTCGTAAAAACTAACCCCAAAATTGGGTACAGGACAAGACATGAGTAAAATGATATACAATAAGAATAAAGCATCCCAAACGGGAGCAATCACGCCCAACGGCGGAAACAATCACCACAAGATTAATATACGACGTCGTAGCGAAGAAATGAGCAATAAGTGAAAAACATCACAAATGATAAAAACTGTATAAGTAAAGTCGGCTCGCACGAACTCGACACCAGAGTACAAATAATATACATCATCATCCTCACACTGGTCTCTAAGTCAATACATGAAATAGTAGATGGAGAGTACTAGATACAAAAGTGTGTACAAATGTAAAGTAACCGGGTACCACAAACCCACCTAGCAGCAAACAGTTCACGCACCAACTGCCGTATTATCCGTAGCCAAAAAGATACAAGAGATAGCCCTGCCGCAACTACTCTGAGGGGCAACCTGCAAACACTATGGCACAACGGGGGTGAGTTGCCAACTCGTGAATAGAAGATAACATATAAAGGTAATCACGAGTATGCACGTACTGCGATACTCTAACATATGCCAGCAGATAATACCTATATGCGATGAGCAGGATGTGCAATAATCATGCATAAATACTCTATCAGGTAATACGACTACAGGATGAGATGCATAATAGTGAATGCTGGCGTGGGATAAAACAACATCTACACGGAATGTCAACGTGGAAAAATAACCGGTGTCCATCAATGCACCCAAATCCCAATAAAACTCAGGCGCCGTCACCCTCATCGGCCCTCAAATCCTGTAAATCTCTAAGAATCATGAATGCCCAACATCGGCACTCGAAAATATCATGAAATAATCGTGTCCATCATCGACACGCAAATCCTCATATATCGGGCTCCGTCAGTCCGGATCGACCCACAGGCTCCGTCTACGGAATCGGCCCTCGGCCCCGGCAGTACCGGTCATCCCGTATCCATCTATCGACTCTAGTCAGTATCCTCCGGATAACCGCCAGGTCCAACCAATCACCGGTAGGTACTAGCCACCCTGCCAGGCTCATCGTCTGCTCCACGAAAAACATTTCTCGCCCCGGGGAACCATACCGGGTCCACCACGAACCTGCAAACGGATCATCCAACTCCTCGAATCGGGTTTCAGGCACACGTCTCAGAACCGAAAAAACGCATGGTGGACGCACCAAAATATCATATCAAGAGGAACCGGGTTTTTAAAACAATGCACGCTTTCTTGAAATAATACCACGGTTCTCAAATCCAGAAATCACATGAAATCCAAAGCCAATGCGTGAATCCATGCGATGTGATATATGCATCATAAGTCGTACTATGAGTAAAAGGGAGAAACCGCTCTTTAAGTAGATTCAGTTTTTAAAAGGTATCATGCGGTCCCCAGTTTTACCAAACATCAGCTTATTTAGGTAGGTACAATTATATATGCGTAAGTATAGATATGCAATTGAGTATGTGCACAAGTATGGATATGCAAATGAGTATGTGCAAAAGTAACATAATCATGTCGAATCATATATGAGGTGAGCTACAATATATTGTTCATGGCAATTTTATAGTGTGAGTGTCATGGCAATTACTAACGGTGTGTGTGTAACATGCAGTTTAGTGCTCGCGCAACATGAACCGTTAGTAACAGTGCGGTGTGTTATTAATTCTAAGTCCATATATATATATATAGCAGGGAATACAGTATGAAACCAATAGTATCCATGCAGAACCAATGTATATGAATGCAAACATGTAGCTGCTATAGCCTATCAAGCCCTGACGCATAACGCCATACGGGCGATTTCCCCGTAGTTGTTAAATCTACTCACAGTGGTCTCGGGCTAAGTGTAGCCGACGACTTGCTTCCCCTTCGTCGCGGCGTCCGTCGTACTCGCCTGCGAACCTAGAATTACACAAAGAGTAAGCATAAGCTAAAATCCTAGAAAACGTGATATCGAAACCAAATGTGAAACTCGCCCCGCAAACTAAACACGTGTGTGTCCGATACGCTAAAACGTGTGATTACGCGCCTGAAGCTACCCCGACACGTCGCGACACGCAGGAAATCACCAAACCCACATACGTATCACACGTGTCGCGAAAGTTAAAAGTATAGGAAATAGGGTAATTGGTTCTAGATTTTTATATAAGCAGAATTTTAAAAAGCTGCATATACCACAGGCCTTAAAAATGTAGCAGACACCAACTCAACAAACCCTACACCCAGGTCCCCCATCTGGCCGTAATTTGCGGCCAGAAAGAATATTCCAGCGGCCAACCTAGGGAATTGGGCTCCCGTGCTTCGTGTGTGTTCTCTAAATCTAGTGTACATGCTCCAGTAAATGCAATTTTTGCCTGAAGCAATCGGGTTACAAGCAGATCACAACAGAGCACAAAACTTAGTTAAAATGCTAATTTAACACTAAACTAAAACATTATGGCATTTTAGAGCAACCTGAGAAATTTACTTAGTTAAAACAACATTATAAGCACTTAATTAAGTTAACCAAGCCATAAAAATTCTAACTTATCATAAACTTCACTAATTTCCTCTCATTAGCACTAAAATGCACAAAATTACGATTTTTAGCTAAATAAACTACAATTTAAGAACTAAAGTGTTAAAGGTGAGTTTAATACCTCCAAAAGACCTTAGGGAAACCTAATTTCCAGCCCTTCCCTTCAAAGGCACTGATTTGCCACCAAGATCCTCAAAAAAGCCATTTTCCAAAGGTTTTTGTGAAGGAAAATGAGTTTTTTTGTGTGGGGTTTGTGTTTGGATAGCAAGAGAAGCAAAAGGAGAAGAAGAAGATGAGATGTTTCTGTTGCTGCTGCTACCTCTGCTGGAAATTCCAGAATTGAGAGGGAGAGAGAGAAATGAGAGAGAGACAGATGGTCAAAGTCAAGCCCCAACTTCACCTACCCCAAACCATGCCTCCCATTCTTCATTTCCATTTAAAAAATTAAGGGTTTGACTTGGTTTTGTGGGGATATATGAACCATACAAGAAGAAAAGAAAATGGCTACATGCTAACACTTAACCTATGTCACAAAATGTGATAAGTGTGCATGCTAGCTAAAAATCGGGTTAGGAAAATTTGTTAAGAAAATTCGCTAATTAAGTGAACACTAAGCTAATTTATAATTAATAAAACCCATTTATATATAAAAACACTTCTCATCAAAATTAGAACTAGTTTTATTCTAGTTTAAAAAAGAAATTAAAATTTACGGGTTTTTATGAAAAACACGCATTACTACTAATTAACATGAAATTAACCTAAACGAATTCAAAGCGTTACAATTTAACCCCCTTAAAGAAATTCGGTCCCCGAATTTAAAAATCTAGCTACGCGTAGCTTCAAAGAGATGGGGATATTTCTTCCTCATCTCGCCCTCGTTATCCCAAGTGACCTCATCGCTGCTCGGGCCACACCAAAGGACCTTGACGGACGGTATAACCTTCGATCTTAATTTCTTCACCTGTCGATCCAAGATGACCACCGGCTGCTCTGCAAAAGAAAGGTCGCGCTCCAGCTGGATCGTCGGGTGCTGAATTGCATGCAAAGGATCATGAAGATACTTGCGGAGCATCGAAATGTGAAATACGGGGTGAACATCTGGGAAACTAGGCAGAAGGGCTAATCGATACGCAACTGCACCAACACACTCGAGGATCTCGAAGAGGCCCACGTATCTGGGACTAAGCTTCCCCTTCTTCCCAAATCTCATCACACCTTTCATTGGGGAACCCTTAAGAAAACATGATCGCCAACAGAAAACTCAAGTCTGCGCCGACGACGGTCCGCATAAGATCTCTGCCTGCTCTGGGCTGCTCTCATCCTATCGCGAATCAACTGGATCTTCGCGGTCGTCTACTCAACAATCTGCGGCCCCAAAATACTGCGCTCGCTGAGTTCAGTCCAATAGACGGGCGATCTGCATCTCCTCCCATATAGAGCCTCGAATGGTGCTATCTGAATGGTCTCCTGGAAGCTGTTGTTGTAGGAGAACTCTACTATGGGTAAATGATGATCCCAGCTACCTCCGAAGTCTAATATGCACGTTCGGAGCATGTCCTCGAGAGACTGAATAGTCCGCTCTGACTGGCCGTCGATCTGCGGATGAAATGTTGTGCTGAAACTCAAGCGGGTTCCCAAAGCCACCAGAAGCCTTTGCCATAGTCGGCTGGTAAACCGGGTGCCTCGGTCGGACACGATACATGTCGGGACTCCATGCAGTCGTACAATCTCGTCGATTTATATCTGGACATACTGAGCAAAACCGAAAGCTGTCTTCACCGGCAGGAAGTGAGCCGCTTTCGTCAATCGGTTCACGATCACCCAAATGGAGTCATACCCTCGCCTAGTCCTAGGTAGACCCACAATGAAGTCCATAGAAATCTGCTCCCATTTCCACTCCGGAATGGGTAATGGCTGTAGCTCTCCCGCGGGCCTCTGGTGCTCGGCCTTGACTTATTGACAAGTCAGGCATCTCGACACGAAGTCTATGACGTCCCTCTTCATCCCGTCCCACCAGTAAACATCCCTCATATAATGGTACATCTTGGTGGAACCCGGATGAACACTGTACACCGATCGATGTGCCTCCTCAAGAATCTCGCGCCGCAGTCCCTCAGCATCTGGTACGCACAGTCTAGTCCTAAATCGCAGTATCCCTGATCATCGATCACGAACTCGGAAAATCTGCCCTGTCCAATCTGTGCCATGATCTCTGAACAACGGTCATCACTGTACTGTGCCTCATGTATATGGTCAAGCAACTGTGGGCATGCACGAACATGCGCAAGCTGTTCCCCGATCGGCGTGAACTCGAACTGCACTCGGCTATCGCATTAAATCTTCCAATCTGCCGACAACTGCCTCTGCACTGCGCTCAAACATAATAGACAACCCCCGGGCCTCCTACTCAAGGCATCTGCCACTACATTCGCCTTGCCCAGGTGATACAAGATCTCGCAATCGTAGTCCTTTACTAGTTCCATCCAACGGTGCTATCTATGATTCAGGTCTCGCTGCTGAAATATATACTTTAAGCTCTTGTGATCAGTGAATATCTAGCACGACTCGCCGTACAGGTAATGTCGCCAGATCTTGAGTGCAAAGACCACTGCAGCCATCTCTAAATCGTGAGTGGGATAGTTATGTTCATGTTTCTTCAACTTCTGTAGAGCATACGCGATCACCCTATCATGCTGCATCAATACGCACCCTAGCCCCCCTCAAGAAGCGTCACAATAGACCATAAATCCGCCCGATCCTCAAGGCAATGATGACACCGGCACCGTAGTCAAACGAGTCCGCAACTACTGAAAGCTATGCTCACACTCCTCCGTCCAATCGAAATGAACTCCCTTCTGGGTCAAACCGGTCAACGGTGTAGCAATGCGGGAGAAGTCCTGTACAAATCGTCTGTAATAGCCGGCCAGTCCTAGAAAGCTGCGGATGTCGGTAACTGATGCGGGTCTGGGCCAACGCTGAACGGCCTCGATCTTCTTCGGGTCCACAAATATACCATCTCGTGTAATCACGTGACCCAAGAAATCTACGCTGTCAAGCCAGAATGCGCACTTAGAGAATTTTGCGAAAAGCTGGTGCTCCCTCAAGGTCTGCAGTGTGATCCGCAGGTGCTGCTCGTGCTCCTCTCAGCTCCGGGAATACACCAAAATATCGTCAATGAATACGATGATGAACAGATCAAGATACGGCCTGAAAATACGGTTCATCAAGTCCATGAATGTTGCTGGGGCATTGGTGAGTCCGAACGACATCACCAAAAACTCATAATGGCCGTAGCATGTGCGGAAAGCTGTCCTCGGAATATCCTCCTGTCGAAACCGCAATTGATGGTAGCTTGATTGTAAATCGATCCTCGAAAAGTATCCTGCCCCCTAAAGCTGGTTGAACAAGTCGTCGATGCGTGGCAAAGGATACCTGTTCCACATGGTAACCCTGTTCAGCTGGTGGTAGTCGATACACAAATGCAAATTGTCGTCCTTCTTCTTGACAAACAGGACTGGAGCACCCCAAGGAGACACACTGGGTCGAATAAGTCCCTTATCCAAAAATTCTTGCAACTGACCCTTCAACTCTCTAAGCTCTGCCGGGGCCATCCGATAAGGCGATATGGAAGTAGACTCCGTGCCGGGAATCAAATCAATACAGAAAGCAATATCGCGCTCAGGCGATAGCCCAGGAAGCTCGTCAGGAAATACATTAGGGAACTCGCTAACAATCGGAACCTGATCCAACGGAACCTCTGTAGACCTAGTATCGCAAACATAGGCGAGAAATCCCTGACATCCCTTCCTCAAAAGCTATCCAGCGCGAAGCGAAGAAATCAAACTGTGAGAGGCGGCACCACGGTCCCCCCGCACAACAAAAGCCGACTCGCCGGGAAAACAAAACCTAACTGTCTTCTCGCGGCAGTCCACAGACGCATAGCACGTGGATAACCAATCTATGCATAAAAGAACATCGAAGTCCAACATCTCAAGAAGCATCAAGCCGACAGGCAACTCTCTCTCGCCAATACGGACAATACACGACTGGAACACGTGTCTAGCAACAAATGACTCACCCACAGAGGTGGTCACAACAAGCGGCTGATCAAGAAAACTGGACTCTCTACCCAAACTCGGCACGAAGTGTATGGAAACATACGAGTGCATGGATCCCGGATCAAAAAACACGTGTGCATCAACGGAACATATAGAAAGGATACCTGAGACCACTGCATTGGACGCCTGCGCGTCCTGATGCGTTAAAGCAAAAACCCGTGCCTGTCCTTCACCTACGACTGACTGTCCCCTGCCTCGGTCACCCCGTGTAGGGTTACTAGGCACTCTAACAAGGTTCAACAAGGCATCAACCATGCCAAAATCAAAATTTTTATGTGCCGAACAACCCTATGCAAGATCGTATACTAGAAATTAGACGAAACTAAAAACAAGTTAACAACTTTAACAATAAGTGAAAGGGATTACAAGCTTTGTAGATCCGGTCCTTCACTTCTAAAGATCCGTGTTGATGTCCCTTCGCTGCGATCATCGCGATCCCGGACTCTAGTGACGGTTTCCTCGGAGAAATGAACGGGTTAGGTCGTTGACTTCGAGGCCGAAGATGATCTACGTTGAGGAGACTCAAACTCAAGCTCCATCTTCACTAGGTCAAGAACTTTATGAAGAGAACACCCTAAACTAAATGGCAAGTAGTAGAGGATGATGAAATAGGAAGTGGTTTCACTTTGGATTTGGATTTCTCACTCTAATTCTTCACTTGAAAATTTCTAGCAAAGTTTTTCTTCTTCTTGAAGATGAAGAAGACGAAGAAGAAAGAAAAGAATATCCATTTTTAAAAGGAATAATCAAGTGAAGTCTATCATAATGCAACCATGGGTGAGTTAAACTTTGTAGAGAGTAAACTATAGTTTAAGTTAATGGTTAGGTTAATGAAAATATCATGCAAAACAAAATGGTTAGACTTTGTCAAAGATGCTTGAAAGCTTCATGAAGCTTCAAGCATAAGACAAAGAAAACCACCATTTTGTTTTACCAAAACAAATAAAAACCTAAACCATTAACCTAAACATGGTGTAAGTCATACACACACCCAAGTTTGCATGTATCATCAATCATGATACAAACTAGTGCACAAACATATATCATATATACAACTTGTGCACATCAAGTGAGAAAATCAACTTTAAGTGAACCAATACTAGTTAATGTAAAGTAATATATCAAATATATAATTATACATTAAATCATTAAATCAATACTTGATTTAATGATCCGGTTATATCGCATATAACCGACTAATATCTAGTGTATCAATATCTCGAATCAACACTTGATTCGGTAACCCGGCTATATCACATATAACCGACCGATGATACAAATCGAGAGAATAGAACATAGTATCACATACTGGTATTATTCTCGGTCCCGCACATATCTTATATGCGCTCCTATTTCGTTTCGCTTGAGCCAGGAAACCTCTGTGTAGGACTCTAAAGACTCGTCAATACGCCGGCAGTAGGTGGTGATCATATCAATCACCCACAAGCCACAAGCGGTCTGCTAAACGTAACGACCACCCGGGTATTGAGCGATCAGAAGATCAACGAGTAAGCCTGCTCACACTTCTGTGAATCCAATCAGTAACTCTTACTGCACAGTCCGGTCTGTTTGTCTGATATGTCGCATATCTCGCCTAGGGGTGGTAAACGTCAGACCCCAGCAGCTTGATAAGTCATGCTGATGTACGGTCCATAACAAACATGAAACTACTGATAACGCTTACCAGTAAATCGCTACAACCCTGACCAGGGATTTCCAGTCATGGCCAGTCGAGCATAGCGCAACATCAACCCCCAATTCCGGGAGAGACGAATCCCCTCCTATCGCTCATTGCCTCCATGTGAATCGGGACTGTACCCAAAAACCACCTGTTTGCACGACTCAGTAGAGCCATGGTAGGGTGGAAATCAAAGCACAGTGGGAGACACACAAGACTCTATGACGATCTCGGGTCAACAGACTAAGCTGTACCAGTGTCACCAGAGAACTGCCATCTGACGTGAGGTATAATACCATCTGGGAGTTCTCAGCGAGTCCGTTCAGTGTACCCAGTCAACACTGAGCACCCGCATACCGTCTCTGATGTCAAACACCAATGGATATGGGATCATCCATCGCCCATCACATGGGTTGAGAAGATATACGCTAGTCTACTCTGGAATATCAATGCTCCGTCTCGATATTCCCACGACTAGGAACATTGAAGGATGTACTCATTGACTACCCAGGCCCCACTAGTATGATCTACATCATAGTCCTGGAAGTCGAGTACACATCCTAAGGGCTTTATCAACATGTAACAGAGGGACAATAAGTATACATGTTAAGATAAAGAGCAACCAGATAGCGTACTATCATGTCGAGCAAGAAAGTCCTACCTATATATGTCCCAGCATCCACTACAATATACATCTCATGTACAGTAATGGCCTCTCGGGCATACATATAACCAACACCCCGTCCTCTCTGAACGAACCCTCCGCGGCCACGACCTCTCTGTGCGTAATTCTGACGCGGAGCAACAGTAGGTACAATAGGCAACACCCTCTGGGGTGGAGAAGGTGGTAATGTGACATGTGATACTGCTGCCTCCCTCCGGTGTATCTCAGGACAATCTCTAACGAGGTGAAGTAGACTGCCGCACCAAAAGCACCCCTGCGACGACTGCTGACCCTCCCGTGGATACGAACTAAACATATGGCCTCGTCCCGAATCTCTGCTACTCCTCATGCCTGAACGAAACCTGTCGCGGCATCTAAATGTCTGTCTCCATGCTGATATACCAGTATGAACTCTCTTCGGCTCTGGGACTACCGAAGTTTCAGCAAGACGCTCCTCGACTAATAAGGCTGCATCTACAACTGCTGCATAGGTCTCGCAATGTTGTGCGCTGATCGCAAGAAATAACGGGGTAAGCAATCCCCGAACAAACCTCTTGACTCGCATCTCCTCAGTAGCTACTAAATATGAGGCATAAACAGATAGCTTGGTGAACAGCACGTCGTACTCGGCCACTGTCATCTCCGGAGTCTAACGTAAAGACTCGAACCTGCACGCTCTAGAATCTCTAACACTCTGTGGAAGGAAGCGGGCAAGGAACACCGTCACGAACTCAGTCCAGGTCATAGGAGGAAGACCTGCTGCTATGCCCTTTTCTACCGACTCGCACCACTTCTGCGCAAGACCTTCTAGGCGAAAGCTCGTGAACTCTACCCATCTCGCATCTGAGCATCTGAGTGAACGACATATCCGGGCCATCCTATCTATAAAAGACTGTGGGTCCTCAGCTGCATCGGTGCCTGTGAAGACCGGAGGCTTCAGCCTCATAAACTCTGATAGCGATACTGTAATAACCTCTGTAGCTGTACGGGCAACTTCCTGCACCGTAGGTACCATCGCGGTCCTTGCAACGGGTGGAACTACCTCTGGTCGCTGCGCTCGAAGTGTCTCAACTAACGACCCCATCATCTGGCGCATCTCCTGCATACCGTCCCCTAGCATAGCGATCTGGTCTGTCGAAGGAGGAAAAGTCTGCTCTGTTACAACGGGTGTACTGCCCGGGTCTGTCCTCATCTCAGACGAGTCAACTCTAATCTCGGCTCTCGCGGTCGCTCTCTGCGCCCTCGTATTCTTTAGCGGTATAATGGCTGAAACGAAAATAGGATTCGATAAGGATACGGAAATCGAATCACAAGAATGTATATAACCATGAAGGAATCTCAATCAATAAGTCCTTAGGTCACTTAGGCGGAGTACCGTGTCGTGAGTATGCCGCGGAACATACACACGCTACGCCACTCTACTTCAGCTACCTACTCCATCATACCAGGGTCATCCTACACTCCGAAAGGTAAAACCTATGCTCTGATAGCAACTTTGTCACGACCCGAAGTTCGACCCGTGACCGGCACTTAACCACGTAACGTCTACAGGCATAACACGACTAAGTAAGGCGAAAACCAGAAATCAAAACCATTAAAAGTAGTGAGTATTGAAAACATTTGTTTAAAAACAATTGGAGAATTTTAAGTAGTTTAGTAACTTTCTTTAAAGTTCAAGTTATTATCTTAAAAAATTTGGCAGCATTGCTATTGTAAAAACTAACCCCGAAATCAGGTACAGGACAAGACATGAGTATAACGATATACAATAAGAATGAAGCATCCCAAACGGGAGCAATCACGTACAACGGAAGAAACAATCACCATAAGAGTAATATATGACGTCGTAGCGAAGAAATGAGCAGTAAGTGAAAAACATCACAAATGATAAAAACTGTATAAGTAAAGTCGTCTCGCACGAGCTCGACACCAGAGTACAAATAATATACATCATCGTCCTCACACTGGTCTCTAAGTCAATACATGAAATAGTAGATGGAGAGTATTGGATACAAAAGTGTGTACAAATGTAATGTAACCGGATACCACAAACCCACCTAGCAGCAAACAGCTCACGCACCAACTGCCGTGGTATCCCTAGCCAAAAAGATACAAGAGATAGCCCTGCCGCAACTACTCTGAGGGGAAACCTGCAAACACTGTGGCACAACGGGGGTGAGTTGCCAACTCGTGAATAGAAGATAACATATAAAGGTAATCACGAGTATGCACGCACTGCGATACTCTAACATATGCCAGCAGATAATACTTATATGCGATGAGCAGGTTGTGCAATAATCATGCATAAGTACTCTATCAGGTAATACGACTACAGGATGAGATGCATAATAATGAATGCTGAGCGTGGGATAAAATAACATCTACACGGAATGTCAACGTGGAACAATAACCGGTGTCCATCAAAGCACCCAAATCCCAATAAAACTCAGGCGCCATCACCCTCATCGGCCCTCAAATCCTGTAAATCTCTAAGAATCGTGAATGCCCAACATCGGCACTCGAAAATATCATGAAATAATCATGTCCAGCATCGACACGCAAATCCTTATATATCGGGCTCCGTCAGTCCGGATCGGCCCACGGGTTCCGTCTGCGGAATCGGCCCTCGGTCCCGGCAGTATGGGTCATCCCGTATCCATCTATCAACTCTGGTCAGTATCCTCCGGATAACCGTCAGGTCCAACCAATCACCGGTAGGTACTAGCCACCCTGCCAGGCTCATCGTCTGCTCCATGAAAAACATTTCTCGCCCCGGAACCATACCGGGTCCACCACGAACCCGCAAACGGATCATCCAACTCCTCGAATCGGGTTTCAAGCATACGTCTCAGAACCGAGAAAACGCGTGGTGGACGCACCAAAATATCATATCAAGAAGAACCGGGTTTTTAAAACAATGCACGCTTTCTTGAAATAATACCACGGTTCTCAAATCCAGAAATCCCATGAAATCCAAAGCCAATGCGTAAATCCATGCGATGTGATATATGCATCATAAGTCGTACTATGAGTAAAATGGAGAAACCTCTCTTTAAGTAGATTCAGTTTTTAGAAGGTATCATGCGGTCCCCAGTTTTACCAAAAATCAGCTTATCTAGGTAGGTACAATTGTATATGCGTAAGTATGGATATGCAATTGAGTATGTGCACAAGTATGGATATGCAAATGAGTATGTGCACAAGTAACATAATCATGTCGAATCTTATATGATGTGTGCTACAATATATTGTTCATGGCAATTCTATAGTGTGAGTGTCATGGCAATTACTAACGGTGTGTGTGTAACATGCAGTTTAGTGCTCGTGCAACATGAACCGTTAGTAACAGTGCGGCGTGTTATTAATTCTAAGTCTATATATATATATATATATATATATATATATATATATATATATATATATATATATATATATATATATATATATATATAGCAGGGAATACAGTATGTAACCAATAGTATCCATGCACAACCAATGTATATGAATGCAAACATGCAGCTACTATAGCCTATCAAGCCCTGACGCATAACGCCATACTGGCGATTTCCCCGTAGTTGTTAAATCTACTCACAGTGGTCTTGGGCTAAGTGTAGCCGACGACTTGCTTTCCCTTCTTCGCGGCGTCCGTCATACTCGCCTGCGAACCTAGAATTACAGAAAGAATAAACATAAGCTAAAATCCTAGAAAATGTGATATCGAAACCAAACGTGAAACTCGCGCGGCGAACTAAACGCGTGTGTGTCTGATACGCTAAAACGTGTGATTACGCGCCTGAAGCTAACCCGACACGTTGCGACACGCATGAAATCACCAAACCCACACACGTATCACACGTGTCGCGAAAGTTAAAAGTATAGGAAATAGGGTAATTGGTTCCAGATTTTTATATAAGCAGAATTTTAAAAAGTTGCATTTACCACAGGCCTTAAAAATATAGCAGACACCAACTCAACAAACCCCTACACCCAGGTCCCTATCTGGCCGCAATTTGCGGCCAGAAAGAATATTCCGGCGGCCAACCTAGGGAATTGGGCTCCCGTGCTTCGTGTGTGTTCTCTAAATTTAATGTACATGCTCCATTAAATGCAATTTTTGCCTGAAGCAATCGGGTTACAAGCAGATCACAACATAGCACAAAACTTAGTTAAAAAGCTAATTTAACACTAAACTAAAACATTATGGAATTTTAGTGCAACCTGAGAAATTTACTTAGTTAAAACAACATTATAAGCACTTAATTAAGTTAACCAAGCCATAAAAATTCTAACTTATCATAAACTTCACTAATTTCCTCTCATTAGCACTAAAATGCACAAAAATACGATTTTTAGCTAAATAAACTACAAGTTAAGAACTAAAGTGCTAAGGGTGAGTTTATTGCCTCCAAAAGACCTTAGGGAAACCTAACTTCCAGCCCTTGCCTTCAAAGGGACTGATTTGCCACCAAGATCTTCAAAAGAGCCATTTTCCAAAGGTTTTTGTGAAGGAAAATGAGATTTTTTGTGTGGGGTTTGTGTTTGGATAGCAAGAGAAGCAAAAGGAGAAGAAGAAGATGAAGATGTTGTTGTTGCTGCTGCTGCCTCTGCTGGAAATTCCAGAATTGAGAGGGAGAGAGAGAAATGAGAGAGAGAGATGGTCAAAGTCAAACCCCAACTTCACCTACCCCAAACCATGCCTCTCATTCTTCATTTCCATTTAAAAAATTAAGGGTTTGACTTGGTTTTGTGGGGATATATGAACCATGCAAGAAGAAAAGAAAATGGCTACATGCTAACACTTAACCTATGTCACAAAATGTGATAAGTGTTGGAAGAAGGTCCTCTTGAAGTCCTCTCACATCCACGACGATCCACCCGGAGTTCCTTGTCCAAGCTCGCAACTTCGATTATCAAGATGAGAAACGAAGAAAACACTCTAAACAAGTTGGCTAAACTTGTGTAGAATGATGTTGTGGTTATGATTCTCACTTCAAAAACTTTTCTTGATGTGTGTTTTACTCACTAGAAAAAACTAGAGAGCAAAAGGAAGAAGGAGGAGGAAGATGATGGCTTTTGTTTTAACAAGAGTAGAAAGAAAATGATAACTCTCATGAAGGAAAAAGAAAATATATGTATATATATTTTTTAATCCTCATCTCAAACCATGGTTAGATGATGGAGACATTATTTAACTTGAGTTTAAAACATAAAGAGAAGGATAACTCATGCTTAGAAGTAGGTGAGCATGGTTAGGTTTAAAGAAGAATGTAGAAGCAAGCAAGAATTATCCTTATCTTTTCTTTTTTGTTTTAAACAATAAATCAAATAATAATCCATATATTCAACCATGGTGTGAGTCTTATATTGCCATCATATTCCATGTATAAGCAACCATGAAGGATGATGTATGTATGTATGTATGTATGTGTGTATGCACATCCATATGTGCATGAAACTAAAAGAAAGAAAAACATACATGCATGCATACATCCATCATATATATAAGAAAAGGTTTTAAGTGAGAAAGCTAATGGTTAAATGATAAATCAACACTTGATTTATCAATCCGGCCATATCACATATGACCCTACCAAAAGCAAGCCGCCCGATCAATATACGGTATCATATACGCGCATTTTAATCGGGTCCATGCGCATATCGCATACGCGCACCACAACGTTTCGCCTGGACTAGGTAACTCCTTTGTGGGACTCTAAGACTCGTCAATACGCTGCAGAGGGTGATGATCATATCAAGCACCCCCAAGCCACAAGCGGTCAGCTAAACGTAACGGCCATCCGGGTATTGAGCGATCAGAAGAAAACAAGCGAACCTGCTACAACTCCCGTCGAGTCAACCGGCAACACTACCGTACAGTCCGGTCTCTTCGTCAGATATGCTGCATATCGAGCCTAGGGATTGTCAAGTCGACCCTAATAACTCAATAAGTCGTGCCGGTGAATGGTCTATAACAGATCGAGAAACTACTGATAACACTTATCAGCAAATCTTAGCAGCCTTGGACAGGGACTTACTGATATAACCAGTCGGGCACAGCACAGCATCAACTCCCAATACCGGGAGAGACGAAACCCCTCCTATCGCTCATCGTCTTCATGTGTCTCGGGACTGTACCCAACGGCCACCTGTTTGCACGACTCAGTAGAGCCGTGGTAGGGTGGCAATCAAAGTACAGTGGGAGAACACACAAGACTCTATGACGATCTCGGGTCTACAGACTAACCTGTACCAGTGTCACCTGAGAACTGCTATCCGACGATAGATACAATTCCATATAGGAGTTCTCGGTGAGTCCGTCCAGTGTACCCAGTCACCACTGAGCACCCGTATATGATCTTGATGTCAAACATCGATGAATGTGGGAACATTCATCGCCCATCGTATGGGTCTAGTATCATATACGCTAGTCTACTCTGGTATATCAATGCCCCGTCTCGATATACCTACGACTAGGGACTTTCCAGGATATGCTTATAGACTACAGATGTCCCACTAGTATGATCTCCATCATAATCAGAGTTGTCAAGCCGATATCATCAGGGCTTTATCAGCATGTATGAATGAATAAAAGCATGATCAAATCAACATGTCAGATAAAGAAGAACCAGATAGCATACTATCATGTCGAGCAAGAATGCATACTGAATATATATATACATGTACAAATACATCCACTATCATATAATGGCCTCTAGGGCATACATATATCCAACAATCACCCACTTGCACTAAGGCCAGTTATTGGCGTATCTCATACCCAACGTCTCAAAAAGTCGCTCATGCTGCGGCTGAGGGAGGGTCTTGGTGAATGGATCTGCGGCGTTATTCTTTGTGTCTACTCTCCTAATCTCGATCTCGCGGCGATCTACAATCTCGCGGCTGATGGGATCTGGGCTCCTTGGCTAACGCCATAGCCCCATTATTATCACAATACAAAGGTATTGGATCAATAATGGTTGGAACTACTCCTAGCTCCAAGAAGAACTTCTTCATCCAGACGGCTTCCTTGGCGGCATCATTTGCAGCAATGTACTCAGCTTCCATCGTAGAGTCTGCAACGGTATCTTGTTTGGAACTCTTCCAACTCACCGCCCCTCCATTGAGGGTAAATACAAACCCAGAGATAGATTTGCTGTCGTCCTTATCGCTCTGGAAGCTCGAATCGGTAAAGGCCTCCATTTGGAGATCTCCATTACCATACACCAAGAACAATTCTTTAGTCCTTCGCAAGTACTTAAGAATGTTCTTCACAGCTGTCCAGTGATTCTCCCCTGGGTTGGATTGATACCTGCTTACAACACTAAGTGCATAAGCTACATCTGGGCGTGTACATAACATCGCATACATTATAGATCCTACTGCCGAAGCATAGGGTATAACACTCATACGAGCTCTCTCTTCATCGGTCTTTGGACAAGAATCCTTGGAGAGAGTGACCCCATGGCAAGCGGGTAAGGCACCCCGCTTGGAGTCTTCCATACTAAACCTTTTTAGGATGGTGTCAATGTACCTGGTTTGGGACAATCCCAATAACCTTTTGGATCTATCCCTATAGATCCTTATGCCCAAGATGTATGTGGCATCACCCAGGTCCTTCATGGAGAACCTTAGTGATAAGAAAGATTTGACCGACTGTAGCATAGGAATATCATTTCCTATCAGAAGAATGTCATCCACGTATAATACGAGGAATGTGACAGCTCTTCCTACGGCCTTCTTATAAACACATGGTTCATCTGGATTTTTGATGAAATCAAACTCTTTGATGACATCATCGAAACAGATGTTCCAACTCCGTGATGCCTGCTTTAACCCATATATGGATTTAAGCAATTTACATGCTTTCCCGCTGCTCCCACTGTCAATGAAGCCCTCTGGCTGATCCATATAAACGCATTCTTCTAAATTTCCATTTAGAAATGCGGTTTTAACTTCCATCTGCTAGATTTCATAGTCGTAGTGAGCAACAATAGCAAGTAGGATCCGAATGGGTTTAAGCATGGCTACGGGAGAAAAAGTCTCGTCATAGTCCAAACCTGGTCTTTGACGAAAACCCTTCGCCACAAGTCTTGCCTTATAGGTCTCCACCTGCCCATCTACACCAATCTTTCTTTTAAAGATCCATTTGCAGCCCACAGGTTTTACCCCAGGGGGTACAACGTCCAAAGTCCATACTTTGTTGGTGTACATAGACTCCATTTCGGATCTCATGGCATCCAGCCACTTCACAGAGTCTCTACTCGTGATAGCTTGCTGAAAACTGGTAGGATCATCATCATCCATGATGCAGTCTTCTCCATCACCATCAATGAGGAAACCGTAGTACCTCTCCGGTGGGCGAGAAGTCCTACCAGACCTACGGAGTGGCCGAGGTTCTTCAGTTTCTGTTGCAACAGCCGGTTCAACCAAATCGTCATTTGTAGTTTGTGTCTTTAAAACCTCTTCTAGATCCACCACCTTACCATCATCTTTATCTGTGAAAAACTCTTTCTCCAAGAATGTGGCATGTTGAGAAACAAACACTTTTTGTTCCTCTTTGTGGTAGAATAGATATCCATAAGAATTCTTTGGATATCCCACAAAGTTACACATGACTGACCGTGTCTCGAGTTTGTCCGGATTCTGCTTTTTAACATAGGCCGGGCAACCCCAATTCTTAATTCTCTTAAGAGATGGTCTCTTCCCATGCCATATCTCATATGGCGTGGTAGACACGGTTTTGGTTGGAATCCTGTTTAGCAGAAACGCTGCAGTCTCCAATGCATGCCCCCAAAACGAGACGGGTAACTCAGCGTCACTCATCATGGACCGGACCATATCTAATAGGGTCCTATTCCGTCGTTCTGACACACCGTTGTGCTGTGGTGTGTAAGGAGGAGTGAGCTGAGAGAGAATCCTATTCTCTTTTAGGAAGTTTGCAAATTCTGTACTGAGATACTCACCACCTCGATCTGATCGAAGCATCTTGATACTCAAGCCGGTTTGTTTTTCTACTTCTTGTTTATATTCAATGAATTTCTCGAAAGTTTCGGACTTGTGCTTTAATAAAAATACAGGACCGAATCTTGAGAAATCGGCAGTGAATGTAATGAAGTATGAAAAACCGCCTCTAGCCTGTGTAGACATTGGCCCACATACATCACTATGTATGAGGCCTAGGAGCTGAGTAGCTCTTTCTCCGTGTCCGGTAAACGGAGTTTTGGTCATTTTACCCTTGATACAAGACTGGCAAGTCGCATAAGATTTATATTTAAAAGAGTTTAAATATCCATCTTTGTGTAACTTGTTTAGTCTTATTTCGTTAATATGACCAAGTCTACAGTGCCAAAGAAAATCTTCATTTAATTCTGAAAGTTTTCTTTTATTAGTGTGTTGTATACTGAAAACTGTGTGTTGATTTAGGACATATATTCCGTTATTAAGCGTACCATACCCAACCAACATTTGATTCAGGTGAATGTTCATAACATTGTTCTGCAATACAAAATTATATCCTTCATTGTCCAACAAAGAAACGGATATTATATTACATAGCATACTTGGTACAAAATAACATGGATTCAAAACCAAAATACATCCAGATGGCAACCCCAAGTGATACTCTCCCACTTCGACTGTATGTACATTGGAACCATTTCCAACGCGGAGAGTATGGTCACATGTCTTCAAAACCTTACTACAGCCCCTGCATAGAGTTGCAAATGTGAGAACCTAAACCGGTATCCAATACCCAGGAAGCAGAGTTTATTGAAAAACAGTTTTCTGTCACAAACGCACCTGAAGCAGAAGCATCACCATGCTTCTTCTTGAGACTTAAGTACTCCGTGCAGTTGCGCTTCCAATGTACTGTCTTGTGGCAATGAAAACATTCGCCCTTCCCCGAGTCTCCAGCCTTGGACTTTTCCTTTCCCTTCACCTTTTTAACTCCACCTTTAGGATTGGTGGGCTTCTTCTTTTTCTTTCCCTTGGCCTTAGCTTTCGGGCGAGAAGAAGAAGATTGTCCAACAGTCATAACGGGAGTTCTTGCTGACTTCATAGTGCTCTCTGCACTCCTTAACATGTTAAGAAGTTCAGGGAGTTCCTTCTCCATGCCATGCATGTTGAAGTTCACTATGAACTGAGCAAAAGTGGAGGGAAGGGACTGCAGAATAATATCTATATATTGTTCATTGTCCATCGTCCATCCAAGGTCCTTAAGCTCTTCTATAAGAGCTATCATCTTCAGAACATAGTCTCCTACTGGTGTGCCAGGGGCCATTCGCATCTGAAACAATTTCTTTGATGCTTCGTATCGTAATACGCGGGATTGCTCTCCATACAACTCCTTTGTATGGAGCAATATACCGTGAATGTCCATATCCTCGTACTGCTTTTGATGTGTGTTATCCATCGATGCAAGCGCGATGCATTTTGCCGTGGCACAGTCAGCGTCCCATGTCTTGCGGACTTCAATGTCCGCAACTGAGGATTTTGGACCTGGGATGGGCGGGGCTGAAGCCGTGAGGACATATGATACTTTATCAAAAGTCAAGACGATTTTCAGATTCCTCAGCCAGTCTTTATAGTTGGTCCCATTCAGTTTGTTTTTATCTAGTAAAAGCTTGAGTCCAGTCATGGGTATCTGCCATTAAGAGAGAGAAAAGAATACACTCAACGAAAGCTCTTGCATAGATCAGATTGGTTATTATCTTGTCTAATCGATGTTTCCCACTGCTTTTATCGAGTTTTTCTTTCAAACCTTAAAAAGAAAAACTAGCCAGGATTAATTACAGTCTACAACTTCACTAACCGTTCAGCCAGGCCAGTGTCGGTACTTGAGGGAGGTTCCCCGTGCTTTCGCACGGACCTAATTAAAGTAAACCTCGTTTTCCCAGAGGCGGAGCCCCGTTAACACCTTTCTAGACTCCTAATGAGTTAGCTAATTGTAAACTGTAAAACTCTCCTAGGAGCAACTATTGCCCACAGTGGGATCGGGATCCAACCATCATATGGAAGGTATGCAATCTCATTGCAAATTTTAACTATTGAAATTCCCGATGTGGTTTTTACCCCTAATACTCGTGACCTTGGCTAAGGTCAACAAATCACGAGTACTAGTCAAGCTCAACCTGTCATTTCTTGATTAATTAGACCCATTCACATGACCCTTGGCTAAGGTCAACAAAGTCATATGCCCGTCCTAATTAATCTGCATCATATGCATTTGTAGGAAGACATCACTTAGCTACCGTACACTACGCCTTGGCTAAGGTCAATAAACGTAGCACGAATACTAAGTACTCTACTTTCTAAAATGACGGAGGGTTGCGGGTGATTTTTAAGAAAATCTTTAACGCTTTGAGCTTGATATCGTTGTAGAATCAAATGGTTTTCAAAAGGAGTGGCTTAAGCTCCGCAGTTTTGAAATATAGCTTTTTTATAAATAGTCGAGTGATTTTCAAATCCGATTCTACAACATCTTTTTCGGTTTATTTTCTTTACATTAATCACATTAATGTAATCCCATCATTTAAGTCCTTAAGCCAATCACAGAAAAGAAACGAAAATAACACGTACGCTTATGCCATCCGCATTCGCCGCAATGTTCCGTTATGCACCGTTAGGTTACTTAACTAACGGCATACCGGGACGGGACTAGCGCGGGTGTAAAACATAAGCAACGTCTACTATATATCATATATATAATATGTCATCCGTCTCAGATATCACAGAACACAGGCAGCAGAAACATAGATATAAAGTGGGATATACTAGGATGTCCGTATTTAGTATTTAGCCAGAATAGAAAATATGGATTCCACAGTCGTGATGAATAGCCAAGCCCACACCCTGGACCCCTACGAGAGCGGCAAGTGACCCTACCAATTCTGGAGTTTAGGAGACCCGGTCTCAACTCCTCGAGATGGCCTCCCAATGAACCCCAGAACCCGGTCACCTGTGCTCCCCTCCTTGGGTCCATCCTAATGCGGAAAAGTAAATAATATACAACACTGGTGACACAACCTCAACTCGAAAGTTCCCCAAATAAAAGAATATTACATTACATTTGAATTTACATGAATGAAAATATAAAACTCTTATCTCACATAAAACCCCCCGGCTATTCAATCGCGACAATCCTGCACATCATATCTCAGCAATACATAATATCTCATATCATGATCGTAAGTAAGTATGCATACCCCAATTGTCGTTGATGTATAGCAACGAAACCGGCGATATCGTACATACTACACTTACAGTCACAGATAAGAAAGTGTAAAACTACAATATTTGGAATCCACATTCTATTTAGACATCATAAAGGCGAAATATCACATATTTCGTATTTCATGCCTAAACTATATGAATTCCATATATTGTATCACATTCCAGATAAACAGACAGTATTAAAGTTTTCGAACGAACGATCAAGTACCCAAGATTCACTAAAGCTCAACACTTGAGCAGGGTTCAAAAAATCCGGAGTGTGACACGGTAGTAGCGGTCCAGCCGCAGAAGGGTCAAACCAACGCCTCACATGTGGCACGCCGTACTTCCCCAAACCCTAAGGTTCAAAGGGCAGTTCAAGACGGTCACATAATCAAGTTAAGGTTTGTTATCTTCTAGAGGGTCCACCACAAAAAGACTTGCACGTATCTCCAAAGTATTTAAACCCCGTGAATAGTGAGCAAATGATACTCGTTCAAACACTTCAATACTTTCTAATTTACCCGGAAAAACAACGAAATGAAAATTCCGACCGAATCTACACGTCCAAAACCATCTCCAGAAAATACAGTACTATTTTCAGATTAAACATACCCAAAACACTGTACAAGCAGATATAAGAATTACAGTGGAAATTTTATCAAATGATGCCTCTGTACGGCCGCGGAACCGCGGTCTAAGCCAGCAAATGCGGCGGTTCCGCGGCGGTTTATACTGTTCAGGTCATCGAATTTCACTGTTATTCTTAGAATTTCCTGTTGTATTTTTTAAGTATTTTTAATTCTGAAAAACGTCAGATTTTAAAATTTGTCCGGAGAGGGTCTTAAAATGTTGTATTTTTGTCTGATCGGGGTTTTTACTTCGTAAAAGCGTCGCCTAATGTTCTAGGTCAGCTCTGATACCAATGAAAGGTTTGCCTAGCACCCTATGTAGAGTTTTGAAGCATCACATGTCTCAAAGTTTAGATTTTTATGGTGCTAAACAAGCATACAAAGGAATCGATCCAAGAAAATTAGGGTTTCGAAAGTTAAAGCGAATAAAAACTAGGGTTTCGAGACTACAACCTTTGTAGCTCCCTTTCGCTGGACTCTTTGGTCTCTTGGGTGTTGGAAGAAGGTCCTCTTGAAGTCCTCTCACGTCCACGACGATCCACCCGGAGTTCCTTGTCCAAGCTCGCAACTTCGATTATCAAGATGAGAAACGAAGAAAACACTCTAAACAAGTTGGCTAAACTTGTGTAGAATGATGTTGTGGTTATGATTCTCACTTCAAAAACCTTTCTTGATGTGTGTATTACTCACTAGAAAAAACTAGAGAGCAAAAATAAGAAGGAGGAGGAAGATGATGGCTTTTGTTTTAACAAGAGTAGAAAGAAAATGATAACTCTCATGAAGGAAAAAGAAAATATATGTATATATATTTTTTAATCCTCATCTCAAACCATGGTTAGATGATGGAGACATTATTTAACTTGAGTTTAAAACACAAAGAGAAGGATAACTCATGGTTAGAAGTAGGTGAGCATGGTTAGGTTTAAAGAAGAATATAGGAGCAAGCAAGAATTATCCTTATCTTTTTTATTTTGTTTTAAACAATAAATCAAATAATAATCCATATATTCAACCATGGTGTGAGTCTTATATTGCCATCATATTCCATGTATAAGCAACCATGAAGGATGATGTATGTATGTATGTGTGTATGCACATCCATATGTGCATGAAACTAAAAGAAAGAAAAACATACATGCATGCATACATCCATCATATATATAAGAAAAGGTTTTAAGTGAGAAAGCTAATGGTTAAATGATAAATCAACACTTGATTTATCAATCCGGCCATATCACATATGACCCTACCAAAAGCAAGCCTCCCAATCAATATACGGTATCATATACGCGCAATTTAATCGGGTCCATGCGCATATCGCATACGCGCACCACAACGTTTCGCCTGGACTAGGTAACTCCTTTGTGGGACTCTAAGACTCGTCAATACGCCGGCAGAGGGTGAAGATCATATCAAGCACCCCCAAGCCGCAAGCGGTCAGCTAAACGTAACGACCACCCGGATATTGAGCGATCAGAAGAAAACAAGCGAACCTGCTACAACTCCCGTCGAGCAAACCGGCAACACTACCGTACAGTCCGGTCTCTTCGTCGGATATGCTGCATATCGAGCCTAGGGATGGGTGAATGGTCTATAACAGATCGAGAAACTACTGATAACACTTATCAGCAAATCTCAGCAGCCCTGGCCAGGGACTTACTGATATAACAAGTCGGGCACAGCACAGCATCAACTCCCAATACCGGGAGAGACGAAAACCCTCCTATCGCTCATCGTCTTCGTGTGTCTCGGGACTGTACCCAACGGCCACCTGTTTGCACGACTCAGTAGAGCCGTGGTAGGGTGGCAATCAAAGTACAGTGGGAGAACACACAAGACTCTATGACGATCTCAGGTCTACAGACTAACCTGTACCAGTGTCACCTGAGAACTGCTATCCGACTATAGATATAATTCCATATAGGAGTTCTCGGTGAGTCCGTCCAGTGTACCCAGTCACCACTGAGCACCCGTATATGATCTTGATATCAAACATCGATGAATGTGGGAACATTCATCGCCCATCGTATGGGTCTAGTATCATATACGCTAGTCTACTCTGGTATATCAATGCCCCGTCTCGATATACCTATGACTAGGGACTTTCCAGGATATGCTTATAGACTACAGATGTCCCACTAGTATGATCTCCATCATAATCAGAGTAGTCAAGCCAATATCCTCAGGGCTTTATCAGCATGTATGAATGAATAAAAGCATGATCAAATCAACATGTCAGATAAAGAAGAACCAGATATCATACTATTATGTCGAGCAAGAATGCATACTGAATATATATATACATGTACAAATACATCCACTATCATATAATGGCCTCTAGGGCATACAAATATCCAACAATAAGTGTGCATGCTAGCTAAAAATCGGGTTAGGAAAATTTGTTAAGAAAATTCGCTAATTAAGTGAACACTAAGCTAATTTATAATTAATAAAACCCATTTATATATAAAAACACTTCTCATCAAAATTATAACTAGTTTTATTCTAGTTTAAAAAAGAAATTAAAATTTACGGGTTTTTATGAAAAACACGCCTCACTACTAACTAACGCGAAATTAACCTAAATGAATTTAAAGCGATACAGTTTGGTTGATTTTGTACGCGTAAGCTATAGGTTCTAACCAATGAGCAATGCGCGTGCCGTATTGGATTTTAGAACTTGATTTTAATAGCGTTGTGATATGTGTTGTTATTGCAGGTACCTTCGCATGGATTCCTAGGCGACGGAGCATGGCGTCATCGACTTCGGCAAGCGAAGACCAAGGTGAGTGGATCTATATCCACGGTGGAAGTCGAGTGGATGGCGTATAGCACCCCCGCAAACTTTGATGGAAACCGATTTATACATATAAATATGGTTAAGGAAACCTTATATAGAAAACTATAAATAGAGTTAAAGGATAGTTAGAGAACCATATTAGAAACTAAAGGATAGTTAGAAATGATATGATACGGCTAATATGCGATTATGAAATTTGAGATGTTTGACGATATTTCCATTTAGGGTACTATAAGACTAGATAGCCGACGTAAATGTGTCATCCGAACCATACCTATTTCCAAACTGAAAAATCGTATGCATCTTTTAAACAGATACCTTGAGGGACGTTACGGATTTGCAAATGATATCTTTTCCTTAAAAACACCGTAGCCCATACTTTCAAAACTATGATTCGCATCCTTTAAAAACTGATTGTATGGTTCAGGTGTGTATGTGAGATTTAGATGTGATGAAAAGAGAATAAGATTTGGTATGTGATATGATGATATGTTGGTATAGGGATGTGAGCTGACTGAGAAGATTGATACCTTTACCGGTCCCCTGATATGAGTTTGTTTTGGATGTGACCTGGGACATAAGTATATAGCTATATAAATGTTTTGAATCATGTGTGATATGTCGTACGAGACGTTAGGTCCGTACCTTCTTCGTCTTATAGGTTGATAGGATCCCTGATAGCTTAGTACCTCCGTACGATGATTTTCCGTGCGTGATGAGTTTGACTTGATGATTGGTCCTTACCTTTGACTAGAGGTTGACGTACAATGGATTATACCGTATGCGATATTGTTAGGCTGGATGCCGATTGATAGATTCACCGACTCAGTCATATTAGATACGTGTACCTGTCAGCATTTGCATGGGATTTACCTTATGCTGCATCCATGTTATTCACATTGCATTACTTATATCTGTGCTAGTGCACTTGTACCATTATTGATGATGTGTATGTTACACGTACACAGATTTGCCGGCTCACACACTTCATCATCGATAATTGCCATGTCACTACACAGTAGGATTGCTGCATCATGATATGACTCCTTGCATAGTTTACTTGCTATAGTTACATATGCACCTTTATACGATGTTGCATTTGACTTTGGAGAATTTGGGAACCGCAGGACAAATTTTAAAACTGGATTCATTTAAAAGAGTGGTTTTCCCTCGATATGTGCATATTACTGTTCCATGTTGCATGATATACGTATATGCTTACATTTCTGTTATATGTCGCATATATCATGCTTTACGATTATACGCATTGAGATATGCTATTTTCATGAGATTTCTGGATTTGAGAACCGTGGTCATTTTATAAAGAAAGTATGTATTGTTTTAAAAAACCGGTTTCTCTTGATATGATATTTCAGTGCGTCCACCATGCGTTTTCTCGGTTCTGAGACGTGTGATAGTGATACCCGATTTAAGGAGCAGGATGAGGCCGATTGCGGGTACATGGTGGACCCGGTATGGTACCCCGGGACGAGAACGGATATGTTGTGCAGTAGACGGTGAGCCTGGCAGAGGGACCACTACCTACCGGTGATAGTATTTGGGCTCGGTGGATATCCGGAGGATACCGACCGAAGTCGAGAGATGATATGGGCCGATCCGGACTGACGGAGCCCGTGGGCCGATCCGGACTGACGGAGCCCGAGATATGAGGATTTACGAGTCGATGCTGGACACGGGTTTCATGATGTTTTCGGGTGTCTATATTGGGCACCCGGGTTTTATGATTTTGATGTGTCGCGAGGGACACTGTTGATTTATATCCTCATACTTTCATGCACACTCCTTTATGATATTTACGTGTATACAGACATTGATTATATGGGTGAATGAGATCCATATGCATACATGTTTTGATTATACTGTTGGATGTTATCCACATGCTTATAGGCATTGACTCCCTTGTTGGCACATGTACAGACCCGGTCACCCTAGATATCATAGTATTACCTTTATGATATAGTTGACCTAGGAGTCGTTGTTTATTCGATTTCTACTTGTAGATGTTTTTCTACTCACGAGTTGGCAACTCACCCCCGTTGTGCCACAATTCTTGCAGTTTGACAGCATGGATCCATAGCGGCATCACTGGCACCTAGCTTCATTTGGGGTGTTTTGCATTGGTAGGCGGGGCATTTGTATCGTACCCACCCTTATATTTCTATTTCATATTGTATCTAGTCAACTCTATCAATCAAAATTAGTATTTTTATAAGTAATGAGACTTAGTGAGATTTGTGGTTGCGAGACATAGAGCGAGGGTATTTCCACTACTTGTGGTTTTGATGTCTTTCTTCTTTCTTTACCTTTTATGGTGAACTTCGCCGTTGGGCGTCGTATACATACTTATACTACTTAGCGTGGTTGTGATCTGCCGGTTGGCAAAGAGCTAGCTCTCGCTTGGGGATGCCATTATTCTTGTTGTGTATTTGTGGTTTTGGATCAAAACATACAAAGGAGGTGCTGTCCAAATTTTTAAAAAGACGAAAAACGTTTTCAAACTAGCAAATTTCACTTGCATTTTCATGTTCCTTTTCTATGCATTAAGAAAACTTGATTTTATTATACCTTTATTTCAAAACTCCACCTCCTTTATTTTCTTAAAAAGGTTTAGATTTCTGGGTTTCAGCTTACTTGAATTTCGTTATGTCTTTAGACGTTGCGTGATTTAAGTGTTGGTCACGAGCTAATATTTCGGGTCGTGACAACAAATCTCATGGTGGACGTTTAACTCATCATATCAAAATATCAAGTGAGGAATAAGAAACTTGCATAGATTGTATTGATGATATATTATATATATACATATATAACAGTGTCCCATACCACCGATATATATCATCAGGAGTAAAATATACAGAAAATCCATAAGAACCAAATACAGCATCTATAGTACTACTATTCGTAATTTACAACAGAAATATAGAAGACTACGTAATTATATCACAGATATATAGATTTCAATTCTACTGTGACATGGTACTACTAATGATGTGTAGTGTAGCATATGCGTTTGTGGTCGTGCAACATGGCAATCATTAGTATTTTTGCAAGTGCGCTACGGTATAATAACCTATTTATTTTAACACATATATAACGGCATGGTTCTACAGTGACATGGCTGTACCAATGAGGTATAGTGTAACATACATTCACGTGCTTGTGCAGCAAAGTACTCATTGGTATTTGTGTAGTGTTCTATCAAAGTGTGCGTAACGCAGAAAAGCATAATATGGATAATGTAATGCAACATGTAAAGTAATCTAAATGTAACTATTGTAATTACTTGCTATGAGCTATACCATTATCTTTAGAAATGATCGAAACGTTAAGTTTGAAATAAGAAAGCTGCCTAGATTAAAAATAGATATCCATTTTAACAACTGGCACGCATCCTAGTATTTTTTATTTAAAAGACAAACGAATCATAGTTTTTAAAAGAATATAGCTCACACAAGTATTACCTCCTAAACAGAATATAACCTAATTCTACGAGTCAAAGGATAAATTGGCCGTTATTCGGCATACAATGTTCATCATTTTCGATACGTAATAATCCTTGTATTATATCTCATCATATCACTGTATATGTATCATCTCAAGTCTAGCGTGATCCCTCGTACAATCATCAAACCATATCCATATCGTGTCACTGTATCTGTATCATCATAAGTATGGCATGATCCCTCGTACAAATCCACCCAACCATATCCATATCGTATCACTGTATCTCATCTATAACTATGCATGAAACTATATGAAATTGAAGGACATACTAGATGCGATACTATATAATTATCTTGAATAAATACTAAACTAACTAAATATTATAATACTATTTGTAAGGTTGCGGGGGTGTTATACGCCATCCACCCGACTTCCCCAGTAGATGTAAATATACTCACCAACTTAGAAACTCGCTGAATCCACGCTGCTACATCGCCTACTCTATCTCGGAATTCTCGAATCGTACCTATATTGGTATTTAAATCGAATAGAAGTAAATATCATATCGAAAACCAAAACAACAAGCTAAACGCCCGTAAGTTAGAACCTATAGCACACTTAACCCAAAAACGACAACAAAACTCTGTCGTTAACGTATAAACGTCAATGGTTCAGCTGCAACATCAAAATACGAAAACTCCGTATCGTAAATATCTGAAATTTGATAAAACCATTTCTAAAACGTTCCCAGATTTTACTGTGTAGATATTTAAACAACACAAACAATACAGTGACTTGTAAAATACCAACTCAAAGCTACAACAGAAAAGCCAACACCAATTGCCTAGGTAAGGCCGGCGTCGCCGGAATTTTTGGGTGGGTCGCCGGATTTTATGGTGAGTTTGGGGCTCAGGTTTTCAATGTAATCTTCTAGTTTCCTCATTATACTTTTGGTCTTGTTAGTTTTTCTAATGATTATACGTATTAGTTCCAGATTCAATTACAGTGAACTAGATAACACAAAATCCTAGTTTATGATACGGCACAAACTAAATATGCTATGTATCGTATATAGAATTTTACCCCAATCTGATATTAGCTTACAGATTTAACCAACTAAATAATTAAGTTATTTAAACAATACCAAACACATTAATCCACACCCATAGACCTACCTTAAAAACCACATAAGCCAACTCTCCAAGAAATCCGGCGAGATCGGATTTTGTGTGTTGGTCGCCGGCCAAAATCCGAGCACTGGGGTTTGTTTTCTTATGGTTAATCCTAGGTCTAGATTATAAGGTCCAGGTACTGTTTGATCAATCTATTTATCAAATAAATTAGAGCAGATTCAAACAGAGGCTAAACTTATCAAAATACGATATTACAATATTCGATTTCTAATATAAAACAGTTTCAGAATCAAAATCATACAGGGTTCAAGGATTATACCTACAGCAAGATCACTAGAAAAGCTTCCTCTATGATGCACAAGCTCAAGGTCCTAGCTAGAGGGTGATGGTGAAAATCCTTAGCACTTGTTCTTCTTCTCTTCTCTCTTTTCTTATTTTATTTTGTGTGTTCTAATGTTTTTCTTTTCCTTTCCTTTTCTTTAATCTTTTGATCTTATGAACTGAACAATGAGTAACATAAGGAAAAGAATTAGGGTTTGTTGTAGAGAAAGGAGGAGGTGGAAAGTGCAAGGTGGTGGTGTAAAGGGAAGGAGGAGGAGGTTTCACACTTGAAGTGGGGTGGGGTTTCATGCAAAGAGGAGGTGTCTTCATGATGATATGATACACCAAGGGTTCAAGTTAACCCTAATCTAGTTCTACCCCTTTTTACACATAAACCCTCACCAATTTCATATTTCCACAATTTCCTAATCTTTTCACAAAACCCCTCATCATCTATGTTATAATATAAACACCCTTTTTTCTTAATGTGAAGCTAAATTATTCACTAAAACCCATGAAATTTACTAATGTTATAACTAAAATTTAAATATTTATTTTTTTCCTATACTACTTATGAAAATGTCTTATTTGGTTTTAATAACTTTTTAAATTAACACTTTATTATTTAATTAATTAAATTTATTTATTTTCTAACATTTTCAAAATGTTACAATATTCTCCCCTTAAGAAAATTCGGTCCCCGAATTTAAATTAAACCCATTTCTTAAAATATTTTCTCAATCCAATCAACTCATTTCAAAACAATTTCCTGGGTTCAAACTTTAAAACATGAAAATTTCTCGTTATAGCAAGACTCCAAAATCCCATACGAGCTAAAATGCATCACAACGCAACCGTGTGCGTGAAAACTCATAAGATATATGTTAGTAATATGTATGCCCTAGTGGTCATTACTGTACATACGATTTATATTGTAGTGGATGCTTGGACATATATAGGGAGGACTTTCTTCCTCGACATGATAGTATGCTATGCTCTTTATCTTAACATGTACTCTGATTGTCTCTATGTTACATGTTGATAAAGCCCTCAGGATGAGTACTTGACTAGCAGGACTATGATGCGGATCATAATAGTGGGGACAGAGTAGTCGTTAAGTACATCCTTCAAATTTTCCTAGTCGAGGGTGTATTGAGACAGGGCATCGATATACCAGAGTAGACTAGCGTATACACTTCTCGACCCATATGATGTGCGATGGATGATCCCATATCCATTGGTGTTTGACATCAGAGAAGCAATGCGGGTGCTCAGTGGAGACTGGGTACACTGGACGGACTCGCCGAGAACTCCTAGATGGTATTGTACCTATCATTGGATAGCAGTTCTCTGGTGACCTGGTACAGGTTTGTCTGTAGACCCGAGATCGTCATAGAGTCTTGTGTGATTCCCACTGTGCTTTGATTTCCACCTTACCACATTAAAGAGAACATGCAAAATGGTGGATTTTGGGTACAGTCCCGAGTCACATGAAGGCAATGAGCGATAGGAGAGGTTTCGTCTCTCCCGGTATAGGGAGTTGATGTTGCGCTATGCTCGATTGGCCATAACATGAAATCCCTGGCCAGGATTACGTAAGTGTTATCAGTAGTTTCTCGACCCGTTATGGACCTTGCATCGGCATGGCTTATCAAGCAATTGGGGTCTGACGTTATACCACCCCCAGGCTGTGATATGCGACACATCAGACGAAGAGACCGGACTGTAGGGTAGTGTTACTGATTGGATTCGCAGGAGTACGAACAGGCTTACTTGTTGATCTTCTGATCGCTCAATACCCAGGTGTCCGTTACGTTTGGCAGACCGCTTGCGGCTTGTGGGTGTTTAATATGATCATCACCTACTGCCGGCGTATTGACGAGTCTTTAGAGTCCTACACAGAGCTTTCCTGGCTCAAGCGAAACGGAGTAGGAGCGCACATATAATATGTGCGGGACCGAGATTAATGCGAGTATGTGATACCGCATTCTATTCTCACGATGTGTTACATGATTGGTTATATGTGATATAGCCGAGTTATCGGATCAAGCGTTGATTCGATAAGATGTTGCATTTGATATTAGTCGGTTATATGTAATATAGCCGGATTATTAAATCAAGAGTTGATTTGATAATTTAATGTATAATTATATATTTGATATATTATATTACATTAACTAATATTTAGCTCACCAATGATTTCTTTTCTCACTTGATGTGCACATTGTATATATGTGATATGTATAATTGTGTACATGTATTGTGTCATGTTTGATGATACATTTAAGATGGGTGTATGAGAATTATACCATGCTAGGGTTAAATTAGGGTTTTGATTATTTCTTAAGTTATTACAAAAGAGCAAATGACTTGGTCAAACTTTTCAAGCTTGGAGAAGCTTGTAGAACATTGTCAAGGTCAACTCTTTTGCCATTCCTTTGGACATTTTTCCTTAACCCAACCTTTAACCATAGCCTTGGGTTTATTCTCTACATGAGTTAGGCATGATAGCTTTAACTCACCCATGGTTGCAATAATTCATGATGGATGAATTATTCATGTGATATATTTTCTTCTTCTTCTTCATCAAAAGTTTCTAGCTTCAATGGAGTTTTGAGAAAAAGTGTGAGAAAATGAAATCTAAAGTTAGCCCACTTCCTACTTCATCATCCTCTACTACATGACATTTAGTAGAATGTGTTTGCTTCACTAATTATATGATTAGTGAAGAAATAGCTTGGGTTAGTGTCTCCTCGACGCAGATCATCTTCGGCCTCGAAGACATCGAAGCAAGCACGTTCGTTTCTTCAAGGGATCCTCTCTAGAGTCCGGAGTTTGCAATCGCAGCGAAGGGGACTACTACATGGAGCTATTTGAAGTGAAGGACCGGTCTACAAAGGTTATATTCCTTGCTCACTATAACATGCAAAGTGTTTGCATATGTTTTCCGTATTATTTCTAGTTAACGATTCTTGGTTAGGGTTAGCTAGAACGGAAAATTTTGAATTTGGCATAGACGATACCTCCCGAAACCTTGCTGCCGTGCTAGGCAACCCTTTAGTGGTATCAGAGCCATGCTAGAAATTAATACGGATTTTGTTAAGATTATGAAACCGAAATACTGCGAAACTTGCAATGCCTAAACCAACTCTCTTTCATTTTTAAATAGTTGTCAAAAAAAATTTCAAACAAGTACAGAGTGATATATGGGATATATCAAGAACACTGACAAAATTTGAGGCATTTGGTGAAAATTTGGTCGAGCCACATATGTCCAATCTCGGCCAAATCCGAGCCCCTCCCCCCAATTTTTTTCAGTGTTCATGTGACTGGTTTTTGGTGTTTCAGGCGTTGTTTATTTTTGCTAATTTTGCATGTGATGTAATCTTACACTATAAGCAAGTCGGAGTGTTTCGTATTCGTAGTTTTAACATTGTTTCGGGTTATTCACATATTGTCTAGACGAAGATAAAAGGTTCGATCGAATGTCAAAAACCCATTTTTCCAAGTTTAACGTATTCGGAAAAATATGCAAGTGATTCCATGGACCCTCTAGAAGAACGAAACCTTAACTCGATTATATGGCCATCAAAACCGCCACTTGAACCCCAGGGTTTGTGGTAGTTTAGCGTTGTCACGTGTGAGGCGTTGGTTTGACCCTTCTACGGCTGGTTCATAGGTACTGTGGCATCTTCTGGGTATTATTAAAATTGTGCTCAAGTGTTGAGCTGTCGGGAAATTGTGGGACTTTGATGAATCGATCGAAGAGTTTATCGTCATCTAGATATTATGTGATGGGATATAATATTTGGAATCCACAAGTAGTTATGAGATAAATAATTTGAATGTTATAAATCTAGCAGTTTAGTCTCAGATGATCGGTTGCCACAGGATTTTGATGAGATCAAAAGTCCGTCGCAATCACGTAGCGTACGCGGATACTCACCGGGTAAACTCAATAGATAGCCACGCCCCATAGCCCCGACCAAGTGACTGTAGGAGAATCCCGTCGCTAAAAGCATCCGTTCTGGTGCTCACGGCAGCGGTGTTCCACCTTAGTGCACTTCGTCGACGGTATCGGGGGTGCGGCCGTCTACTAAAATTTCCAACGAGCATTCGATCAGGATGTCGGGAATGTTGTTGAATTTCCCGACTAGATATTGAAAAGTGTTTTCAAGATTGAGACTAAAATGCGGGGTTTATAATTGTTAGACATGCGATGTCTAAGGAATTCATTTGTTAGGCATGTGATGTCTAAGGTGGTTGTGGGTTCCAACTGTTGTAGTTTTCACTTTCTTTTCTGCGACCGTAAGTGTAATATGTGGTGTATTGCCGGTTTCGGTGCTATATGTCAATGACAATTGGGATACGCATATTTACTTACGTTGATGACATGTGATGTTATGTGTTGTTGTGAGTAGTTATATTGGATCGTCATGTTTAGAATAGCCGGGGGTTTTATGTGAGATGAGAGTTTTTCATTTTCATTCATGCAAAATTCATTGTTTGTAATATTCTTTTATTGGGGCACTTCCGGGTTGAGGATGATGTCAGCATTGTATATTATTTACTTTTCCGCGTTAGGATAAACCCATGGCGGGGAGCACAAGTAACCAGGTTCTAAGGTCCAGTGGAGACCATCTCGAGGAGTCGAGACCGGGTCTCCTAACTCTAGAATTGGCAGGGTTACTTTCCGTTCTCGTAGGGGTCTAGGGATGTGGGTTTGGCTATTCATCGCGACCGTGGAATCCGTATTTTATACTGGCTTAATATAAAACACGGAAATCATAGTATATCCAATATTTCATATATGTTCTTCTGCTGCAATGTTCTGTGATGAGATCATATTACTGCCTGAGACGAATGTTTATATTATATATATATATATATATATGTGTGTGTGTGTGTGTGATATATATTATATATTGTTGATTTCTTTTCAAATTTTATGCTTGTGAAGCATAATAAATGGGATTTCATTAATGAGATTAATGAAATAAAAGAAGCCTAAATATGTTGTGGAATCGAATTTTCAAAAACAGGTAGCTCTAGTTTTTGCTTTGCATAGCAGTATTCCTTGTAGAATATCCAGCACCTTATTCGATAAGGAAAGAGCCGAGATCCCTTCACCGGGAGTGACCTCTTTAGAGAAACTAGCAGATGCTACAAACTCGGTTTGTCTTTTGATTGCTTTTTTAGTTTTTACTTTGCAAAGTGGTATTTGTGAAATATCCTGCACCTTATTCGATAAGGAAAGAGTCGAGATCCCTTCACCGGGAGCGACCTCTTTAGTAAAACTAGTAAAATCCTCCAAAACACTCCTTTTCAAAATTATTCGATTCTACAACAATATCAAGTTCATTACGCAAAAGGTTTTCTTAAAAACCTGTCGTAGCCCTCCGTCATTTCAGATAAGTACTTCATAGTATTTGTGCTACGTTTGTTGGCCTGCGTCAAGGCGTAGTGTGTGGTAGCTATTTATGCTTATCTGCTAAAGCATATGATGCGATGGAGTTAGGGTAGTCGTGTGACTTTGTTGGCCTGCGTCAAGGATCGTGCGGGTGAGTTTAATTCAATCGGGAAATGTACGGGTTGAACTTGACTAGCGGACTATGGTTTGTTGGCCTGCGTCAAGGTCATAGGACGCTAGGGGTAAAATATTATCAGGAATTTCAAGTGTTGAAATTTGCAATGAAATTGCATACCTTCTATGAGATAGTTGGATCTAGATACCCACTGCGAGTAAGAGTTACTCCTGGGAGAGTTTTACATATTATAATTAGCCGATCAAGTAGGTGTCTAGAAAGGTGTTAACGGGGTTACACCCCTGGGAAAACGAGGTTTATTTTAATTTGGTCCGTGCGAAAGCACAGGGAACCTCCCTCAAAGTACCGGCACTGGCCTGGCTAAAATATTAGACAAATTAATAACCAATCTAATCTTACAAGAGCATACACTGAATGTTTTCTTCTCTCTCTCTTCAGGTAGCGACCATGTCACGCCTTAATCAAGATAATAATATGGATGAATTGACCGAACCCGCTTGTTATACTGTGCTGGGGAACGTTGGTCCCGCTCCAACTTATAATTGTTATAAGACCGAGCATGTTATAGGGGATTGCCAGGATTCCCGTGCCACCCAAACGAAGAAAGTGCATGATGATGCATCTTCTTCGGGTGTGTTCATTACAGAGAACTGTTTCTTAGTATCCTTTACATCCTGGGTGTGTGATACCGGATCAGGATCCCAGATATGTAATCTATTACATGGGCTGCAGATAGGTAGAGAATTGAGAATGGGTGATAAATTTCAAGAATTGGAAATAGTGCAATTGTTGCAAGCCAAGCAGTTGGCAATTATCACCCTGTATTACCAAATACATTGATTCTGAATGAATGTTATTAGATACCGAACCTGATATACAACATCATATCAGTCTCTTTATTTAGTAAAGAAGGATATAATTTTGTATTGTTGGATAATGTTTTGAACATTTCCTATATCAAGAGTTGATCGGTTCAAGCACGTTATCTAAAAGCATATACATTCTAAATCAAACCACAGTTTTTAACGTATAGAACACACACAAGAAGAAGAGTTCAGAAATGAACGAATCCTTCTTGAGGCATTGTAGACTAGGTCATATCAATGCCACCCGACTAACTAAGTTACATTAAGATGCATATTTAAATCAGTTTTAATTTACATCTTATTCAAATTGCCAGTCATGTCACAAAGATAAGATGACCAAAGCTCCGTTTATTGGAAATAGAGAAAGAGTTACTAAACTCTTGGGATTGATACATGTTGATGTATGAAAGTCCCCTGTCCACATATGCCAGGACTGGTTCTTTGTACTTTATTATATTCACTGATGATCTCTCAAGATTCGGACATATGTTCCTGTTGAAACACAAGTCTGAACCTTTTGAGAAAATTCAAAGAATATAAGTTAGAAGTAGAGAACCAAAAACATGTATAAGTATTATATCCTATGATAAGATCAAGGAGGAGAATACTTGAGCACGAAATTCCTGGACTATTCTAAAGGAGAATGAGATTCTCTTTCAGCATTACTCCTCCGAATACACCACGGCACGTCGGTGTATTGGGGCGGAGCAAATCGCACCCTATGTGATATGGCGTGCTCTATGATGAGTACTACTGAGTAGCCTATTTCCTTTTGGGAGTTATGCACTTAAGAAGCTGCGTACTTATTGAATAGGGTTTTAACCAAATCAGGTGCCTACCACTCCATATGTGATATGGTATGGGAAGAGCCTATCTCTTAAAGATGTTAAGATTTGGGGTTGTCTGGCCTATGTCAAAAGCAAAATCCGGACAAACTCGAGGCAACGTCAGTTCTGTAGAAGTTTGTAGGATATCCCAAGCATTCGCAAGGGAATATCTTCTACCACACTGAGGAACAAAAAGTGTTTTTGTTTCTCAGCATGCCACCTTTTTTAGTGGTCATGAGGTAGAACCGGAAGGAGTTCCAGCTATACAAATTACAGTTGACGATTTGGTAGAACCACAGGATTCAACGGTTCTCGACGAACCTCAGCCTGTCCGCTGATCTAGTAGGGTTCCTCATCCACCTGAGAGATACTTCGGTTTTCTCTATGACAGTGGGAGTGAGAATTGCATCATGAGATGATGACCCAACTAGTTTCGAGAAGACCATCAGGAGTGGGGACTCTGTAAGAATGGTTGGATGCTAAGCGATCTGAGATGGAATCCATATACACCAACAAAGTATGGACTTTGGTTGCTTTATCTGAAGGGTTAAATCCCTATCAGGAGCAAGTATATATTGAGAAGATTACTTGGTGTACATGGAAAAGTTGAGACTTTCAAAGCTATGCTTAAGTCCATCCAGATCCTACTTACCATTGCTACATACCATGACTATGATATCTGACGGTTGGGTGTCATGACTGCTTTTCTAAATAGTGATTTAGAAGAGAGCGTCTATAAGTACACAGCCAGAGGGCTTCGTAAACAGTGGGAGCAGCGGAAATGTGTGCAAGTTGCTTTATGAGTTAAAGCAGGCATCGCGGAGTTGGAACATCTGTTTTGATGTGGTAGTCAAAGCGTTTGACTTCATTAAAATGGTAGAAGAACCTTGTATATACAAAAAGGTAGTAAGGAGTATGGTGGTGATCCTCATATTGTACGTGGATGCCATACTCTTGATAGGAAAGGAGTTTCCTATGTTACGCTCGGTCAATCTCCTCTTATCACAAGGATTCTCTATATAAGATCAAGGTGATACCTCCTAAATCCAGGATTATGGATCTATGAGATAGATCTAATTGGATGTTAGGATTCTCACTAGCTGTAGTAAGATGGTATCAATCGATCCTGGGGTGAATCACTGGAAAGGTTCCAGGGTGATAAGGACGACTGAATGTCAGTCACATGCATTGACTTTACCCTCAGTGGAGGGACGGTATGTTGAAAGAGTTCCAGACTAGATACCGTGACATACTAGACGATAAAGGCTGGATACATTGCTACCAAGGATGCTACCAAAGAAATAGTGTGGATATACAACAGTTCATGAGATGAACTTCATTCCTACCATTGTGTGACAATGGAGTTGTGGCTTAGGCCTAGGAACTCCCGTCCCATCTGAGATCCAGACATATTCTTAGGCAGTATCACCTGATCAGTGGAGATGGTTGATCTCCAGGGAGATCCAGGTTCAGGAGAGTAGACACAGAAGACAACACGGCGGATCCACTCACAAAGGCCTATTCTCAGGAGAGACTTTTATGGGATGGTTGAGTATGAGATACTTCAACCACTGCTGATTGTTGGGTATGAGATACTACAACAAATGGCTCTAGTGCAAGTGGGAGATTGTTAGTAATATGTATGCCCTAGAGGCCATTACTATACATACGATGTATATTGTAGTGGACGCTTGGACATATATAGGGCGGACTTTCTTGCTCGACATGATAGTATGCTATCAGGTTGCTCTTTATCTTAACATGTACTCTTATTGTCTGTGTGTTACATGTTGATAAAGCCCTTAGGATGAGTACTTGACTACCAGGACTATGATGAGGATCATACTAGTGGGGACAGAGTAGTCGTTAAGTACATCCTTCAAATGTTCCTAGTCGAGGGAGTATCGAGACAGGGCATCGATATACCAGAGTAGACTAGCGTATACGCTTCTCGACCCATATGATGGGCGATGGATGATCCCATATCTATTGGTGTTTGACATCAGAGAAGTTATGCGGGTGCTCAGTGGAGACTGGGTACACTGGACGGACTCACCGAGAACTCCTAGATGGTATTGTACCTATCGTCGGATAGCAGTTCTCTGGTGACACTGGTACAGGTTAGTCCGTAGACCCGAGATCGTCATAGAGTCTTGTGTGATTCCCACCGTGCTTTGATTTCCACCTTACCACGTTCAAGAGAATATGCAAAACGGTGCCTTTTGGGTACAGTCCCGAGTCACATGGAGACAATGAGCGATATGAGGGGTTTCGTCACTCCCGGTATAGGGAGTTGATGTTGCGCTATGCTCGATTGGCCATTATATGAAATCCCTGGCCAGGGTTGCTGAGATCTACTGGTATGTGTTATCAGTAGTTTCTCGACCCGTTATCGACCTTGCATCAGCATGAATTATCAAGCTATTGGGGTCTGACGTTATACCACCCCCAGGCTGTGATATGCGACATATCAGACGAAGAGACCGGACAGTGCGATAGTGTTACTGATTCAATTCGCAGGAGTACGAAAATGCTTGCTTGTTGATCTTCTGATTGCTCAATACCCGGGTGGCAGTTACATTTAGCAGACCGCTTGCGGCTTGTGGGTGTTTGATATGACCATCAGCTACTGCCGGCGTATTGACAAGTCTTTAGAGTCCTACACAGAGGTTTCCTGGCTCAAGCGAAACGAAGTAGGAGCGCATATGTGATATGTACGGGACCGAGATTAATGCGATTATGTGATACCGCATTCTATTCTCGCGATGTGTGACATGATTGGTTATATATGATATAGTCGAGTTATCGAATCAAGCGTTGATTCGATAAGATATTGCATTTGATATTAGTCGGTTATATGTAATATTGCCAGATTATTAAATCAAGAGTTGATTTGATAATTTAATGTATAATTATATATTTGATATATTATATTACATTAACTAATATTTAGCTCACTAATGATTTCTTTTCTAACTTGATGTGCACATTGTATATATGTGATATGTATAATTGTGTACATGTATTGTGTCATGTTTGTGAAGGGTTTCCTACAGCACCACTACATGGGTTTGGAGGCAAAACACATGCTATATTTTAAATTTATATGGTGCTAAAGAAACTATCTTAAGGATCATGCTAGAAAATTTAGGGCAACACAAACACAAGTAGTAAAATTTAGGGTTTTGAGAGTTGGGAAAAAGGTTCTCTTGAGATCCTCTAGGTCCACGACGATCCACCCGGAATCCTCTTTGTCCAAGCTTGAAGCTCCACTAGATCAAGAGAAGAAATAGAAGCTAACACTCTACACTAATGGGCAAGACTAGTGTAGAATGGTGATGTGGTTTGTTTTCTCACTTCAAAATCCTAACTTGGTGACTCTTTTACTCACTTGAGAAAACTAGAGAGCAAGAGAGAAATGAGGAAGAAGATGATGGCTTGTAAAGTGCTCAAGATAATGATAAACTTATGAATAAAAATGAGAAAATGAAAAAATATATATTTTTACTTCCTCATTCTTAACCATAGTTATAAAATATCTAGATATTTTAGTTTGGAACAAAAATGGCCATAGAAAATGAATCATGGTTAAACCAAAGGGTTAGTGCAAGAATAAAATATTAAACCATGATAACAATTTCCATTTCCAATTTTCTTTTCCAAAAAATAATATCTATATATTTATATATGGTGTGAGTCTTATATTGCCACCATCCACTATATCAACAACCATGAAAGATTATGTATGCATGTATGTGTGCATGCACATCCTATGTGCATGAATGAGAATGATGCATACATGCATGCATACAACAAAAAGACAAGAAAGGGTTTAAAGTGAGAAACTAATGGTCAATGCTAAATCAACACGTGATTTAGCAAACCGGTCATATCGCATACGACCCGACCAAAAGCAAACCGTCCAATTAATATACGGTATCTCATACATGCATTTTAACCGGGTCCACGCGCATATCTCATATGCGCACCACATCGTTTCGCCTGGACTAGGCAACTCCATTGTGGGACTCTAAGACTCGTCAATACGCCGGCAGTGGGTGATGATCATATCAAGCACCCCTAAGCCGCAAGCGGTCAGCTAAACGTAACGGCCACCCGGGTATTGAGAGATCAGAAGAAAATAAGTGAACCTGTCACAACTCTCGTCGAGCCAACCGGCAACACTACCGTACAGTCCGGTCTCTTCGTCAGATATGCTGCATATCAAGTCTAGGGATGGTAACGTCGACCCCAATAACTCAATAAGTCGTGCCGATGAATGGCCTATAACAGATCGAGAAACTACTGATAACACTTATCAGTAAATCTCAACAGCCCTGGCCAGGGACTTACTGATATAGCCAATCGAGCACAGCAAAGCATCAACTCCCAATACCGAGAGAGACGAAACCCCTCCTATCGCTCATCGCCTTCGTCTGTCTCGGGACTGTACCCAATGGCCACCTATTTGCACGACTCAGTAGAGTCGTGGTAGGGTGGTAATCAAAGTACAGTAGGAGAACACACAAGACTCTATGACGATCTCGGGTCTACAGACTAACCTGCACCAGTGTCACCTGAGAACTGCTATCCGACGATAGATATAATTCCATGTAGGAGTTCTCGGTGAGTCCGTCCAGTGTACCCAGTCACCACTGAGCATCCGTATACGATCTCGATGTCAAACATCGATGAATGTGGGAACATCCATCACCCATCATATGGGTCTAGTATCATATACGCTAGTCTACTCTGGTATATCGATGCCCCGTCTCGATATACCTACGACTAGGGACATTTCAGAATATGCTTATAAACTACAGATGTCCCACTAGTATGATCTCCATCATAATCACAGTAGTCAAGCCTATATCCTCAGGGCTTTATCAACATGTAAGAATGAATAAAAGCATGATCAAATCAACATGTCAGATAAAGAAGAACCAGATAGCATACTATCATGTCGAGCAAGAATGTACACTGAATATATATATATATACATGTATAAATACATCCACTATCATATAATGGCCTCTAAGGCATACATATATCCAACAATCTCCCACTTGCACTAAGGCCAGTTATTGGCGTATCTCATACCCAACATCTCGAAAAGTCGCTCATGCTGCGGCTGAGGGAGGGCCTTGTTGAGTGGATCAGTGACGTTATTCTTTGTGTCTACTCTCTTAATCTCGATATCGCGGCGATCTACAATCTCCCGGATCAAATGAAAGCGCCTCAGGATGTGTCTGGACCGCTGATGTGACCTGGGCTCCTTGGCTAACGCCATAGCCCCATTATTATCACAATACAATAGTATTGGATCAATAATGGTTTGAACTACTCCTAGCTCCGAGTCGAACTTCTTCATCTAGACGGCTTCCTTGGCGGCATCATTCGCAGCAATGTACTCAGCCTCCATCGTAGAGTCTGCAACGGTATCCTGTTTGGAACTCTTCCAACTTACCGCCCCTCCATTGAGGGTAAATACAAACCCAGAGATAGATTTGATGTCGTCCTTATCGCTCTGGAAGCTCGAATCGGTAAAGGCCTCCATTTGGAGATCTCCATTACCATACACCAAGAACAATTCTTTAGTCCTTCGCAAGTACTTAAGAATGTTCTTCACAGCTATCCAGTGATTCTTCCCTGGGTTGGATTGATACCTGCTTACAACACTAAGTGCATAAGCTACATCTGGGCGTGTACATAACATCGCATACATTATAGATCCTACTGCCGAAGCATAGGGTATAATGCTCATGCGAGCTCTCTCTTCATCGGTCTTTGGGCAAGAGTCCTTGGAGAGAGTGACCCCATGGCAAGCGGGTAAGGCACCCCGCTTGGAGTCTTCCATACTAAACCTTTTTAGGATGGTGTTGATGTACCTGGTTTGGGACAATCCCAATAACCTCTTGGATCCATCCCTATAGATCCTAATGCCCAGAATGTATGTGGCATCACCCAGGTCCTTCATGGAGAACCTTAGTGATAAGAAAGATTTGACCGACTGTGGCATAGGAATATCATTTCCTATCAGAAGAATGTCATCCACGTACAATACGAGAAATGTGACAGCTTTCCCTACAGCCTTCTTATAAACACAAGGTTCATCTGGATTTTTGATGAAATCAAACTCTTTGATAACATCATCGAAACAGATGTTCCAACTCCGTGATGCCTGCTTTAACCCATATATGGATTTAAGCAATCTACATGTCTTCCCGCTGCTCCTACTGTCAATGAAGCCCTCTGGCTGATCCATATAAACGCATTCTTCTAAATCTCCATTTAGAAATACCTTTTTAACGTCCATCTGCCATATTTCATAGTCGTAGTGAGCAGCAATAGAAAGTAGGATACGAATGGATTTAAGCATGGCTACGGGAGAAAAAGTCTCGTCATAGTCCAAACCTGGTCTTTGACGAAAACCCTTCGCCACAAGTCTTGCCTTATAGGTCTCTACCTACCCATCTACACCAATCTTTCTTTTAAAGATCCATTTGCACCCCACAGGTTTTACCCCAGGGGTACAATGTCCAAAGTCCATACTTTGTTGGTGTACATAGACTCCATTTCGGATCTCATGGCATCCAGCCACTTCACAGAGTCTCCACTCGTGATAGCTTGCTGAAAACTGGTAGGATCATCATCCTCCATGATGTAGTCTTCTCTGTCACCATCAATGAGGAAACCGAAGTACCTCTCCGGTGGGCAAGAAGTCCTACCAGACCTACGGAGTAGCCGAGGTTCCTCAGTTTCTATTGCAACAGCCGGTTCAACCAAGTCGTTATTTGTAGTTTGTGTCTCTAGAACCTCTTCTAGATCCACCACATTGCCATCAGTTTCATTTGTGAAAAACTCTTTTTCCAAGAATATGGCATGCTGAGAAACAAACACCTTTTATTCCTCCTTGTGGTAGAAAAGATATCCATAAGAATTCCTTGGATATCCCACAAAGTTACACATGACCAACCGTGTTTCGAGTTTGTCCGGATTTTGCTTTTTAACAAAGGCCGGACAACCCCAAATCTTAATTCTCTTAAGAAATGGTCTTTTCCTATGCCATATCTCATATGGTGTGGTAGACACAGTTTTGGTTGGGACCCTGTTCAATAGAAACGCTGCAGTCTCCAATGCATGCCCCCAAAATGAGACGGGTAACGCAGCATCACTCATCATGGATCAGACCATTTCTAATAGGGTCCGATTCCGTCGTTCAGACACACCGTTGTTCTGTGGTGTGTAAGGAGGAGTGAGCTGAGAGAGAATCGCATTCTCTTTTAGGAAGTTTGCAATTTCTGTACTGAGGTACTCCCCACCTCGATCTGATCGAAGCATTTTGATGCTCAAGCCGGTTTATTTTTCTACTTCAAGTTTATATTCAGTGAATTTCTCGAAAGCTTCGGATTTGTGCTTTAATAAAAATACATGACCGAATCTTGAGAAATCGTCAGTGAAAGTAATGAAGTATGAAAAACCGCCCCTAGCCTGTGTAGACATTGGCCCGCATACATCATTATGTATGAGGCCTAGGAGCTCGGTAGCTCTTTCTCCATGTCCGGTAAACGGAGTTTTGGTCATTTTACCCTTGATACAAGACTGGCAAGTCGCATAAGATTTTTATTCAAAAGGGTTTAAATATCCATCTTTGTGTAACTTGTTTAGTCTTGTTTCATTAATATGACCAAGTCTACAGTGCCAAAGAAAAGCTTCATTTATTTCTGAAAGTTTTCTTTTATTAGTGTGTTGTATGCTGAAAACTATATGTTGATTTAGGACGTTTATCCCGTTATTAAGCGTACCATACCCAACCAACATTTGATTCAGGTGAATGTTCATAACATTGTTCTGCAATACAAAATTATATCCTTCATTGTCCAACAATGAAATGGATATTATATTACAAAGCATACTAGGTACAAAATAACATGGGTTCAAAACCAATATACACCCAGACGGCAAACCCAAATGATACTCTCCCACTGCAACTGTATGTACATTGGAACCATTTCCAACGCGGAGAGTATGGTCACCTGTCTTCAAAACCTTGCTATTTCTCAACCCCTGCATAGAATTACATATGTGAGAACCTGAACCGGTATCTAATACCCAGGAAGCAGAGTTTATTGAAAAACAGTTTTCTGTCACAAACACACCTGAAGCGGAAGCATCCCCATGCTTCTTCTTGTGATTTAAGTACTCCGTGCAGTTGCGATTACAATGTCCTGTTTTGTGGCAGTGATAACATTCCCCTTTCCCCGATTCTCCAGTTTTGGACTTGTCCTTCCCCTTAACCTTTTTAACTCCACCTCTAGGCTTGGTGGGCTTCTTCTTCATCTTTCCCTTGGCCTTAGCCTTTGGGCGAGAAGAGGAAGATTTCCCAACACTCAAAACGCGAGTTTTCACTGATTTCAGTATGCTCTCTGCACTCCTTAACATATTAAGGAGTTCAGGTAGTTCCTTCTCTATGTTGTGCATGTTGAAATTAACTATAAATTGAGCAAAGGTGGAGGGGAGGGACTGTAGAATAATATCTGTATATTGTTCATTGCCCATCGTCCATCCAAGGTCCTCAAGCTCTTCTATAAGAGTTATCATCTTCAAAACATGGTCTCCTACTGGTGTGCCAGGGGCCATTCGCATCTGAAATAGTTTCCTTGATGCTTCGTATCGTAATACGCGGGATTGCTCTCCTTACAACTCCTTTGTATGGAGGAATATGGCGTGAACGTCCATATTCTCCTGCTGCTTTTGATGTGTGTTATCCATCGATGCAAGCGCGAGGCATTTAGCCGTGTCACAATCAGCGTCACATGTCTTGCGGACTTCAATATCCGCAACTGCGGATTTTGGACCTTGGACGGGCGGGGCTGGAGCCGTGAGGACATATGATACCTTATCATAAGTCAAGGCAATGTTAAGATTCCTCAGCCAGTCTTTATAATTGGTCTCATTCAGTTTATTTTTATCTAGTAGAAGCTTGAGTCCTGTCATTGGTATCTGCCATTAAGAGAGAGAAAAGAATACACTCAGCGAAAGCTCTTGCAAAGATCAGATTGGTTATTATCTTATCTAATCGATGTCTCCCACTTCTTTAATCAAGTTTTTCTTTCAAACCTTAAAAAGAAAACTAGCAAGGATTAATTACAGTCTACAACTTCGCTAACCGTTCAGCCAGGCCAGTGTCGGTACTTGAGGGAGGTTCCCTGTGCTTTCGCACGGACCTAATTAAAGTAAACCTCGTCTTCCCAGAGGCGTAGCCCCGTTAACACCTTTCTAGACATCTAATGGGTTAGCTAATTGTAAACTTTAAAACTCCCGTGGGAGCAACTATTGCCCAAAGTGGGATCGGGATCCAACCATCATATGGAAGGTATGCAATCTCATTGTAAATTTCAACTATTGAAATTCCCGATGTGGTTTTTACCCCTAGTACTCATGACCTTGGCTATGGTCAACAAATCACAAGCACTAGTTAAGTTCAACCCGTCATTTCTTGATTAATTAGACCGGTTCACATGACCCTTGGCTAAGGTTAACAAAGTCACATGCTCGTCCTAATTAATCTGCATCATATGCATTGTAGGAAGACATCACTAAGCTACCGTACACTACGCCTTGGCTAAGGTCAACAAACGTAGCACGAATACTAAGTACTCTACTTCCTAAAATGACGGAGGGTTGCAGATGATTTTTAAGAAAATCTTTAACGCTTTGAACTTGATATCGTCGTAGAATCAAATGGTTTTCAAAAGGAGTGGCTTGAGCTCCGCAGTTTTGAAATGTAGCTTTTTCATAAAGAGCCGAGTGGTTTTCAAATCTGATTCTACAACATCTTTTTAGGTTTATTTTCTTTACATTAATCATATTAATGTAGCCCCATCATTTAAGTCCTTAAGCCAATCACAGAAAAGAAACGAAAATACAACGTACGCTTATGCCATCCGCATTCGCCGCAATGTTCCGTTATGCACCGTTATGTTACTTAACTAACGGTATACCGGGACGGGACTAGCGCGGGTGTAAAACATAAGCAACGTCTACTATATATCTTATATATAATATATCATTCTTCTCAGATATCACATCACAGAATACAGGCAGCAGAAACACAGATATGATAATATAGGATATACTAGGACTCTCGTATTTAGTATTTAGCCAACAATAGAAAATACGGATTCCACAGTCGCGATGAATAGCCAAGCCCACACCCCTAGACCGCTACGAGAGCGGCAAGCGACCCTACCAATTCTGGAGTTTAGGAGACCCGGTCTCGACTCCTCGAGATGGCCTCCCGCTGAACCCCAAAACCCGGTCACTTGTGCTCCCCTTCTTGGGTCTATCCTAATGCGGAAAAGTAAATAATATACAACACTGGTGACATCAACCTCAACCCGGAAGTGCCCCAAATAAAAGAATATTACATTACATTTGAATTTTACATGAATGAAAAGAAAACTCTCATCTCACATAAAAAAAACCCCGGCTATTCAATCACGATAATCCTGCACATCATATCTCAGCAACACATAATATCATATATCATCAACGTAAGTAAGTATGCGTACCCCAATTGTCGTTGATGTATAGCAACGAAACCGGCGATATGCGACATACTACACTTACGGTCACAGAAAAGAAAGTGTAAAACTACAACATTTGGAATCCACAATCACTTTAGACATCGTAAATCCGAAATATCACATACTTCGCATTTCATGCCTAACTATATGAATTCCACATATTGTATCACATTCCAGATAAATAGACAGTATTAAACTTTCCGATCGAATAATCAAATACCCAAGATTTCCTTAATAGCTCAACACTTGAGCAGAGTTCAAAAATCCCGGAACATGTCACAGTTGCAGCGGTCCAGCCGTAGAAGGGTCAAGCCAACGCCTTACATGTGGCACGCCGTACTGCCCTAAACCCTAAGGTTTAGAGGCAGTTTAGACGGTCACATAATCGAGTTAAGGTTTGTGTTCTTCTAGAGGGTCCACCACGTTACTTGCACGTATTTCCAAAAGATTTAAACTCGAGAAAAATTCAACATTTGAAAATTTTTCGCGCTGGGAAAAAGTGAGTTAATGATATCCGTTCGAACTTTTTAATACTTTCTAAATTACCCGAAAACGGCACGAAATTAAATTTTCCGATCGAATCAACATATCCAAAATAATCCCCAGAACACTCAACACTTGAGTCAGATTAAAAATACCCAAAAATATGTACAAGCAGCTACTGGCATTACTGTACAAAATCGATGCCATAAGGCTTCTGTACGGCCGCGGATCCGCGGCCCAAACAAGGTATGGCTGCGGTTCCGCGGCGATATGTACGGATCATGGTGTCGTTTTTCTACAGTATTGCTTATATTTACCTGCTGAATTTTTTAAGTATTTTTAATTCAGAAAAAACCACAGTTTCAAAAAATGTCCAGAGAAGGGTCAAAATCCGTATTTCATGGTTCGATCGGAGTTTTAACTTCGCCTAAACGTCGCCTAAAGCTCTAACCTGGCTCTTAAACCATGAAGGGTTTCCTACAGCACCACTACAAGGGTTTGGAGGCAACACACATGCCATATTTTAAATTTATATGGTGCTAAAGAAACTATCTTAAGGATCATGCTAGAAAATTTAGGGCAACACAAACACAAGTAGTAAAAGCTAGGGTTTTGAGAGTACAACCTTTGTAGCTCCCTAAGCAAGACTCCTTGGCTACTTAAGGGTTGGGAAAAAGGTTCGCTTGAGATCCTCTAGGTCTACGACGATCCACCCGGAGTCCTCTTTGTCCAAGCTTGAAGCTCCACGAGATCAAGAGAAGAAATGAAAGCTAACACTCTACACTAATGGGCAAGACTAGTGTAGAATGGTGATGCGATTTGTTTTCTCACTTCAAAATTCTAACTTGGTGACTCTTTTGCTCACTTGAGAAAACTAGAGAGCAAGAGAGAAAGGAGGAAGAAGATGATGGCTTGTAAAGAGCTCAAGATAATGATAAACTTGTGAATAAAAATGAGAAAATGAAAATATATATATTTTTACTTCCTCATTCTTAACCATAGTTATAAAATATCTAGATATTTTAGTTTGGAACAAAAATGGCCATAGAAAATGAATCATGGTTAAACCAAAGGATTGGTGCAAGAATAAAATATTAAACCATGATAACAATTTCCATTTCCATTTTTCTTTTCCAAAAAATAATATCTATATATTTATATATGGTGTGAGTCTTATATTGCCACCATCCACTATATCAATAACCATGAAAGATTATGTATGCATGTATGTGTGCATGCACATCCTATGTGCATGAATGAGAATGAATGCATACATACATGCATACAACAAAAAAACAAGAAAGGGTTTAAAGTGAGAAACTAATGGTCAATGATAAATCAACACTTGATTTAGCAAACCGGTCATATCGCATACGACCCGACTAAAAGCAAACCGCCCGATTAATATACGGTATCTCATACGCGCATTTTAACCGGGTCCACGCGCATATCTCATATGCACACCACATCGTTTCGCCTGGACTAGGCAACTCCATTGTGGGACTCTAAGACTCGTCAATACGCCGGCAGTGGGTGATGATCATATCAAGCACCCCCAAGCCGCAAGCGGTCACCTAAACGTAACGGCCACCCGGGTATTGAGTGATCAGAAGAAAACAAGCGAACCTGTCACAACTCCCGTCGAGCAATCCGGCAACACTACCGTACAGTCCGGTCTCTTCGTCAGATATGCTGCATATCAAGTCTAGGGATGGTAACGTCGACCCCAATAACTCAATAAGTCATGCCGATGAATGGTCTATCAAAGATCGAGAAACTACTGATAACACTTATCAGTAATCTCAACAGCCCTGGCCAGGGACTTACTGATATAGCCAATCGAGCACAGCATAGCATCAACTCCCAATACTGGGCGAGACGAAACCCCTCCTATCGCTCATCTCCTTCGTGTGTCTCGGGACTGTACCCAACGGCCAACTGTTTGCATGACTCAGTAGAGCCGTGGTATAGTGGTAATCAAAGTACAGTGGGAGAACACACAAGACTCTATGACGGTCTCAGGTCTACAGACTAACCTGCACCAGTGTCACCTGAGAACTGATATCCGACGATAGATATAATTCCCCATATGAGTTCTCGGTGAGTCCGTCCAGTGTACCCAGTCACCACTGAGCACCCGTATACAATCTCAATTTCAAACATCGATGAATGTGGGAACATCCATCGCCCATCATATGGGTCTAGTATCATATACGCTAGTCTACTCTGGTATATCGATGCCCCGTCTCGATATACCTATGACTAGGGACATTTCAGGATATGCTTATAAACTACAGATATCCCACTAGTATGATCTCCATCATAATCACAGTAGTCAAGCCTATATCCTCAGGGCTTTATCAACATGTATGAATGAATAAAAGCATGATCAAATCAACATGTCAGATAAAGAAGAACCAGATAGCATACTATCATGTCGAGCTAGAATGTACACTGAATATATATATATATATACATGTATAAATACATCCACTATCATATAATGGCCTCTAGGGAATACATATATCCAACAGTTTGATGATCATATAAGATGGGTGTATAAGACTTATACCATGCTAGGGTTAAATTAGGGTTTTGATTATTTCTTAAGTTATTACAAAAGAGCAAATGACTTGGTCAAACTTTTCAAGCTTGGAGAAGCTTGTAGAACATTGTCAAGGTCAACTCTTTTGTCATTTCTTAGGATATTTTTCCTTAACCCAACTTTTAACCATAGCCTTGGATTTATTCTCTACATGAGTTAGGCATGATAGTTTTAACTCACCCATGGTTGCAATAATTCATGATGGATGAATTATCATGTGAGATATTTTCTTCTTCTTCTTCTTCTTCTTCTTCTTCAAAAGCTTCTAACTTCAATGGAGTTTTGAGAAAAAGTGTGAGAAAATGAAATCTAAAGTGAACCTACTTCCTACTTTATCATCCTCTACTACTTACCATTTAGTAGAATGTGTTTGCTTCACTAATTATATGATTAGTGAAGAAATAGCTTGGGTTAGTGTCTCCTCGACGTAGATCATCTTTGGCTTCGAAGACATCGAAGCAAGCACGTTCGTTTTTTCAAGGGATCCTCTCTAGAGTCCGGAGTTTCCAATCGCAGTGAAGGGGACTAATACATGGAGCTATTTGAAGTGAAGGACCGGTCTATAAAGGTTGTATTTCTTGCTCACTATAACATGAAAAGTGTTTGCATATGTTTTCCGTATTATTTCTAGTTAACGATTCATGGTTAGGGTTATCTAGAACGGAAAATTTTTGAATTCGGCATGGACGATGCCTCCCGAAATCTTACTGCCGTACTAGGCAACACTTCAATATAATCTTTCATAACTGTAACTCTCGTGGTTACTATGAGAATTCCTCCAGTTATGACAAAAATTTGCTAAATACGAAAACCGTTGTGTATCCTAAGTACATACAATCAATGCCATGATCGTAGTGCAATATCAGTGCACCCGACCAAGAGAAAAATTCTTTTATATAAATCAAATCTATAACATATCCTATCAAGTGCAAAGCACGAAAACAAAATCAACCCTAATGGGTTTGCATGTAAGTCTCAAACCACACTTCACGGTGTGCACGAAAACAACAGCGCTAAGTGCAACAGGCATGCACGAAACGATATCTACTGCACCCACTGTGCATGGAATTAAAAGTATAAAAAATAATACCAAGTGCATCGGGGTGCACAAATATCAAATCCAAGTACATAAATTCCTAACCATGTGCATCTGATGTGCCCGGAAAATCAGTGTAGTGCATCCGGTGTACACAACACTCCAATCGAGTACAGTCACCTCGCACTAAAATCTCAACAAGTGCACCTGGTGTGCACAAAGTATAAGTCAAAGTGAAATTACTGAACATAGAAATCTCATTAAGTGCACCTGGTGTGCACAAAACATAAATTGATCCTCAAATCCTTAAAATACAAAAATCATGGACAACGAGTTGTCTTTTCTCCAACGTTTGAAAATGAATGTTTTAGAGTATAAAAAAACATAAATCTAACTTAAAGGACATCGAATTATATTCTCTTCAATGTCGAAAGGTGTTTATACCACCGGGATTGGCATAGCAAGAATTTCTACTTGTCGTCTGCCACGTTCTAACGTTCTCTGTCTCTGAATTCTAATTTTTCTTGCAGATCTCTAATACCATAGATTATTTATACGATCGTCCGGTGAGGAGCAACAATACCATTCATCTTATTGCGGATACATCCTATCACACCTTCTTAATCAGTAGTCCAGTCCTTTGTGACGTAACCTGTTGATAACGGAATCTCTGTCCTCAGCTTATGTGCTAACAACTAATCCTAGTCCAATCTTATTTATTCTAAATTTCTGGAATAGAATCCATCAAGGCTTTTGCTAAAATCATTTATTCAACCTGCCTGGAACTAGCACCCCTTTCTTGACCTACTTTCCCTTTCATAACCATTCCCTTTTGATTTCCTCCTAAAAGTGTAGTTGCACGCGTCATCCATTCTTCAATATCTACTGTGTAGAACAACTATCCACTGAAACGTCATACCAATCTCCTGTCCTGTAAATTCCTTATATCAATCACTTAAGGAGTGTATCTGCATAGTTACGCGAATTGCAAATCATACTTGGTTATGACCAAACTCGGAGTCTTTCAAACTCGGAAACACAAATCCGTTACTTCTGATACTCTGTAGAGAAATTTGGCTAATCTCACGTTCGAAGACTCGTCCCAATTTGTCGGAGGAAACCTATTGCATAATCTCTTTCTCAAGCGACATCTGGTCTGAGCAAGACCCAACGGAAGAAGCTAACTAACTTCCTCGACTTCAACTCGGAGTGCCACTATGGATTAAAAGTCCTAACCATCCCACATTTAATCGGCTACGAATCCTTCTGATCCATTTACACTTGTAAACATCGTCTACTTTTTACTTCATGAACTCTGGAAGCAACATCTAAATAAATTCAGCAATGATTGGTACCGCTGTCTGAACAATACGTGACACCACGATCTTCGAAGAGGAGGAAACATCATGCCTAAAGTTCGGCCAATCTTCATCAATGATTCTACCATCTAGTGCGGATCCCGGAGAAACTCACTTCAATATTGGAACTCGGTTAATATTAATAAACGATGTGTCTCTATATCATCGGAAATTCACCCCGGTCAGTCCTTGTCCCAAACAAGTCTGCTCTGACCGTATCTCTAACTGTAGCCCTCTCGGCACCCATAAACATGGTGACCGAAACAATCAATCATGCACTGACGAAGATAGATCAACGGAAGGAATAGAAGGAAAATCTCAAGATATAAATCCTAAGGTAACTTAGGTGGAGTATCATATCGTAAATAAGCCGCGGAACATATGTACGGTACGTCACTCTACTTAGTACCTACTCCATCAACCAAGGTCATCCTATATAACGAAAGTTCGGGTATAAGATCTCCAAAGTCAAGAATAAGTCCGATAAGGTCAAGCCCAGGTAACAAAATGTGTGCCCAGACTCCATATAATCAACCTAAACTCAAACAAAGGTTAAACCAAACGCTCTGATACCAACTTTGTCACGACCCAAATATGGCACGTGACCGGCACTTAAATCACGTGACATCTAAAGACGTCGACGCGGTTCAAGTAAGCCGAAACACGGAATCTAAATCCATTTTGAAAATATTTGAGGTGAGTTTAAAATAGTCATTCGATGAAATCAATCTTAAGAATAACATTTAATTTTAACTAGGTATATTAAAAAACATTTATGACGTTTTGAAAACTTGACATCACCTCCTTTACATTTTTATAAAAACCGGATACAACATAACAATAAAAAACAGCATCCTAACGGAAGCTAGTCTCCACGTCCAAATGATGGAGCAACCAACAATCTAAATCAGCAATTGACTTCCAAGAGTGCGACATCACCACACATAAACTCTAAGTTTTGCTTCTAAGTCCAAAATATAGCACTTCTAAGTTGATAGAGTTTCCACTAGATACAAGAATATATGAATAATCAAGAGTAAGTATGATACCATAATAACCCACTTACCAATCAATTCTCGAAAAGAATGTATGCCCAAGCCCCTGATAATCCAAGCGGTAAAACCTGTAAGAAACTGTGGCACAACAGGGATGAGTTGCCAACTCAGTGAATAAAAGTACATCTAAAGGTAGAAATCGAACCGCATGACGATACCTAGGTCATAAGTATAGTCCTATCATAATCTGTACCAATCTACTATATGATATGCATATGTGCAATACTATCTCTCATGCAATCCCAAGTATAATATCTACATGTCATATGAGTCAAAATCATGAATTTATATTTTGTGTCGGAATTCCTTTTTGTATATGAATGTCTGTACCAATATATGCAGGTACTGTCCTCCGAATCAGTCCTGGTTGAATCCACTAATAATATCTAACGGTGTACCTCATGATAATGATTATATCAATATATATAGATGTACAGTATCGACATCAAAATCTGAAATCTCTCGTGTCCATCATCGACACGTAAATATAGATACAGTCGACACTATCTCAACAGATGATCGTCAACCGATATCCTGACTATGATCAGTATCCCCTAGATACCCAACGTGCCTAATCGAACCCCAGACAGTATCCCCTGGATATCTGCCGTGCTCATTTCTATCTCCGGTCAGTATCCCTTGGATAGCTGCCGTGCTCATTTCTATCTCCGGAATCGAGTTGCCTCGTTAGGCTCCCCGCCTATAATGCGGCTATCATGCCCCTCGGTCTCGACCGGGTCCACCATGTATCCCACTGTATGCCTACCAACTCAGTCTGGATAGCTTCAAAATCCGTAACCGTATGACCCCCAACTCGGTTCGGAATGAAATCAGAAAACACAAATCTCATGGTAGACGTTTAACTCATCATATCAAAATATCAAGTTAGGAATAAGAAACTTGCATAGATTGTATTGATGATATTATATATATATATATACATATATAACAGTATCCCATACCACCGATAAATATCGTCAGGAGTAAAATATCCAGAAAATTCATAAGAACCAAATACAGCATCTATATTACTAATATTCGTAATTTACAACAGGAATAAAGAAGACTACGTAATTATATCACATATGCATAGATTTCAATTCTACTGTGACATGGTACTATTAATGATGTGTAGTGTAGCATATGCGTCTGTGCTCGTGCAACATGGCAATCATTAGTATTTGTGCAAGTGCTCTACGATGTAATAACCTATTTATTTTAACACATATATAACGGCACGGTTCTACAGTGACATGGCAGTACCAATGAGGTATAGTGTAACATATATTCACGTGCTTGTGCAGCATAGTACTCATTGGTATTTGTGCAGTATTCTATCAGAGTGTGCGTAACGCAGAAAAGTATAATATGGATAATATAATGCAAGATGTAAAGTAATCTAAATGTAACTATTGTAATTACTTGCTATGAGCTATACCATTATCTTTAGAAATGATCGAAACGTTAAGTTTGAAATAAAGAAGCTGCCTAGATTAAAAATATATATCCATTTTAGCAACTGGCACGCATCCTAGTATTTTTTATTTAAAAGACAAACGAATCATAGTTTTTAAAAGAGTATAGCTCACACAAGAATTACCTCCTAAACAGAATATAACCTAATTCTACGAGTCAAAGGATAAATTGGTCGTTATTCGGCATACAAAGTTCATCATTTCTGATACGTAATAATCCTTGTATTATATCTCATCATATCACTGTATATGTATCATCTCAAGTCTAGCGTGATCCCTCGTACAATCATCAAACCATATCCATATCGTGTCACTGTATCTGTATCATCACAAGTATGGCAAGATCCCTCTTACAAATCCACCCAACCATATCCATATCGTGTCACTGTATCTCATCTATAACTATGCATGAAACTGTATGAAATTGAAGGACGTACTAGATGCGATACTATATAATTATCTTGAATAAATACTAAGATAAATAAATATCATAATACTATTTGTAAGGTTGCGGGGGTGCTATACGCCATCCACCCGACTTCCCCGGTAGATGTAAATCTACTCACCAACTTAGAAGCTCGCTGAATCCACACTGCTACATCGCTCACTCCATCTCGGGATCCTCGAATCGTACTTATATTCGTATTTAAATCGCATAGAAGTAAATATCATATCGAAAACCAAAACAACAAGCTAAACGCCCGTAAGTTAGAACCTACAGCACACTTAACCAAAAAACGACAAAAAAACTCTGTCGTTAACATATAAACGTCAACGGTTCAGCTGCAACATCAAAATATGAAAACTCCGTATCGTAAATATCTGAAATTTGATAAAACCATTTCTAAAACGTTCCCAGATTTTACTGTGTACATATTTAAACAACACAAACAATACAGAGACTTGTAAAATATCAACTCAAAGCTACAGCAGAAAAGACAACACCAATTGCCTAGGTAAGGCCGGCGTCGCCGGAATTTTAGGGTGGGACGCCGGATTTTTTGGTGAGTTTGGGGCTCAGGTTTTCAATGTAATCTTCTAGTTTGCTCATTATATTTTTGGTCTTGTTAGTTTTTCTAGTGATTATACCTATTAGTTCCAGATTCAATTACAGTGAACTAGATAACACAAAATCTTAGTTTATGATACGGCACAAACTAAACATGCTACGTATCGTATATAGAATTTTACCCCAATCTGATATTAGCTTACAGATTTAACCTATTGAATAATTAACTTATTTAAACAATACCAAACACATTAATCCACACCCATACACCTACCCTAAAAACCACATAAGCCAACTCTCCAAGAAATCCGGCGAGATCGGATTTTGTGTCTTGGTCGCCGGCCAAAATCCGAGCACTGGAGTTCATTTTCTTATGGTTAATCCTAGGTCTGGATTATAAAATCCAGGTACTATTTGATCAATCTATTTATCAATTAAACTAGAGCAGATTCAAACAGAGGCTAAACTTATCAAAATACGATATTACGATATTCGATTTCTAATGTAAAACAGTTTCAGAATCAAAATCATACAGGGTTCAAGGATTATACCTACAGCAAGATCACTGGAAAAGCTTCCTCTAAGATGCACAAGCTCAAGGTTCTAGCTAGTGGTGATGGTGAAAATCCTCAGCACTTGTTCTTCTTCTCTTCTCTCTTTCCTTATTTTTTTTATGTGTTCTAATGTTTTTCTTTTCCTTTCCTTTTTTTTAACCTTCTGATCTTATGAACTGAACAATGGGTAAGATAAGGAAAAGAATGAGCGTTTGTTGTAGAAAAAGGAGGAGGTAGAAAGTGTAAGGTGGTGGTGTAAAGGGAAGGAGGAGGAGGTGTCACACTTGAAGTGGGATGGGGTTTCATGCAAGGAGGAGGTGTCTTCATGATGATATGATACACCAAGGGTTCAAGTTAACCCTAACCAAGTCCTACCCCTTTTTACATATAAACCCTCACCAATTTCATATTTCCACAATTTCCTAATCTTTTCACAAAACCCCTCATCATCTATGTTATAATATAAACACCCTTTTTTTCTTAAAGTGAAGCTAAATTATTCACTAAAACCCTTGAAATTTACTAATGTTATAACTAAAATTTAAATTTTTATTTGTTTCCTATACTACTTTTTAAATTGTCCTATTTGGTTTTAATAACTTTTTAAATTAACATTTTATTATTTAATTAATTAAATTTATTTATTTTCTAACATTTTCAAAATGTCACAGCAGGGGAGCACTACCGACCGGTTATTGTTGTTGGTTTTGGACGCGGCCGATATCCGGAGGATACCGACCGTAGTCGTGAGATTGGATTATAGGGGCCGATCCGGACTGCCGGAGCCCGAGATACAGAGATATTGAGATTTGAGCTACAGAGATATGAGATTTTGAGATATACCTATTTTGTGTCGATGCTTGACACAGATTTCTGTTGATTTCACTGATGAGGTTTCAGTATTATTATACAAGATTCATTGATATTTTTCTTATATCAGATTATTCAGATTTCGTGGTTGATTTTCTCATTCATGATGCATTCATACATCAGATATGTGGCTCATTACTATTTAGTGACACTGATACGATGCACTGAGTATTGCACTTATGCATAGATTATTACCCTGTCACTACTAGATATCTAGTGTTATATATGTATATTATTATGACCTAGGAGATCGTCGTGGATGTGATTTCTATGCGCAGATGTTTTCTACTCACGAGTTAGGAACTCACCCCTGTTGTGCCAAATTTTCTTACAGGTTTCGATGTACAGGTTTCCTTGGCGCCTTGCTTGCAAACCATTTCATTCAGGGTGATTTCTTGGTAGGTTGGTTCACTTGTACCGTGACCGCCATTGTATATTTATTTATTTCAGTTGTATCTAGTAAGCTCCATCAACCAGACTTGTATTACGTGATAGAATTAGAAGACCAGTTGTTTATTCTTTCGACCTTAGAGTCGCGCTTGTATTATTATGGTTTTCTGGTGGATTTGGTTTTCTTTTGAGTTTTGTCCCTCGCTTTTCGGCGTTGTATATTATATTTCTTGTGTGGTTGTGTCCGCCAATTGGCGAAGAGCTAGCTCCCGCTTGGGGATGCATTTTATTATTACTTATCTTTATATTTCTTGTTTCTACCCGTTTGGGGCCAGTTTTTACAAAGGAGACTCTGCCGAAATTTTTGAGAAAATTTGATGTTGTTTTTAAACTTGTTTTCCTACACTTCTTCTTTTAAATGGTTTAGATTTCTGGGTTTTGGCTTACTTAGATTACGTTACGCCTTTATGCGTTTCGTAATGTAAGTGCCGGTCACGTTCCGTACCTTCGGGTCGTGACAAAGTTGGTAACAGAGCGTTATGTTTTACCTTCTAGTATAGGATGACCCTTGGTTGATGGAGTAGGTGACTAAAGTAGAGTGATGTACCGTGGGTATGTTCCACGGCATACTTACGATACGCTACTCCGCTTAAGGAGCCTTAGGATGTACATTTCTTTGCACCGTATTTCTATTCGTTCTTATGATCTATCTTCGTCGATGTCGGATGGTGGTTTCTGTTACCACGGGCGCACGGGCAGAAAGAGCTGCGGCTAGAGTTACGGTCAGCATGAGCGTTTAAATATGTCATTGATTACGTTTTCTTGTGGATGCGAGCGTTTGATATCTGTACAAGATGATCGGGCCACTGCTAAAGACCGGCTAGAATGTGATGACCGTTAGTGTATCGTCTATTCTTGAGGATCAAGGCATTGTTTAGCGTGCGGACGAAGGGTATTCACATGTCGTCTAGGCGAAGTTAAAATGTTCGAACGATTGTCAGAAACCCATTTTTCCAGGTTTAGGGTATTCAGAAGAACATGCAGGGAAATTCTATGGACCCTCTAGAAGAATGAAATCCTAACTCGACATAATGACCATGAGAATGCCTTTGAACCTTAGGGTTAGCGGCAGTTCCGCGGTGCCATTAGTGAGGCTTGGGTTTGCCCTTCTACGGCTGGTCCGCAGGTGCTGGGATATGTACTGGATATTTTTAAACTGTACTCGAGTGTTGAGCTCTTAGGGGATTTTGGGACTTTGATGAATCAATCGAAAATTTTAACGTAGTCCGGATATCATATGATGAGATACATTACTTAGGAGACTCTAGATATGAGTATAGCCGTTTGTAGCGCCGTTCATACAGCCACGAAGAGACGAGTTCGAATCAGTCGACACCAGAGGAAAGAGGAGCACATTGACGTGGGTGTTACGAATTGCGATTTGGTGATTTGAATTTCACATTTCCGTTTTTTGGATTTAGGTATTTTAAGGATTTCATTTTATGATTAGTATGTCCTATGTTCATTGCACTTAACAGATGTTTTTGGTGCACACCCGTTGCACTCAGTTTTGTTTCGGTGTGTATTCGTGGTTTCTGTATTTGATTTCGATTTTCGTGCGCACCGGACGCACGCATTACTTTGTATAATGTATTTAAGATTGATTTCATTTTGAGCAATACGTTTTTATGATATTTACTTTGGTGTAGTAACCGAGCAGGACTGTTTTTAGAACAGTACCTAGGTGTTTTTGCATGCATCCATAGTTACCGAAGAGATTTCCAAAAGGAGTTATAGTCTTAATATTTTCTTATGTGTCCGAGATGACATGAAATATTTTATAAAGGAAACCCTTTTAGATTATTTTCAAAAAAAAAAAGGGCGGGATGTGTATGTTAAATAAAAGATATATATATGTATAGCTATTTTTCCTAAAATGAGCGTCCGCTACTTGTACCATGATACGCGCATCACGCGACGATTTGAGAAAGGTTTTGCATGTATTTCTTTTCGGATGTTTGGACAGTTTTACAACGGTGCGTACTATATACAAGTTATAGTTTTGAGTATATCATATTGGTTTTTCGTATTGGATTTTGATATTGTATTTCCACCATAACTCCAATGATTGCTTGAGTCTTGACGGAGTTTTGATTTTTGAGTTATATACTCATTTTTCATGTGCATGCATTGCGCTACGATATGTTTTATGTATTATGATTTCAGAGCCCCGACGACTTGATCTTTTACTGAAATGTTTTAAGTAATTGGGGGGTTTCAATTTAAATTCGGGGACCGAATTTATTTAAGGGGGGAAGATTTTAACATTTCAGAAAAATAAAATATTATTTTTGGGAATTTATATAATAAAATAACAAATATTATGAATATTTTAATGATACGGTATAATTAAATACAGATAAATGGGGAAATATTTGGGAAATTATAGGAATTACTGAAATGAGGGTGTTTTATATGATTTAAGAAAATTATAAATTCTTTATGATTGATTATATTCCATTTTAATGCTAATTGCGATTAAATATCACTAATCGTGCATTAAAGCTTACTATATGCACATAACTTGCACTATGTCATTTTTCACATTTGCTATTTTTCTACCATGGCTTTTCCTTTTTTTTTCTAAAGTTTGTATGGCTTTGTTTTTATAAATGAGAAGAGAAATGAATAGAAAAGAAAAGAGAAGAAAAGAAAAGATGAGAGAGTGAGAGAGAGATGGAGAAGTTTCTACACACATGGTCCCCTCATTATTTTTTCCCATCTCCTCATTTCCTTTCCCTCTCTCTCCTCGTGCTGCTCCTTCTCCCCAAATCTCCACCACCTCTACCTCCTCATTACACCCCTAAATTCATTTTAAAACATCATATTCCCTTCATTAAAATTAATCCCTAACTCACTACAAGTATGAGGGTGTGATCAAGTCAAGACTTTGGGGATCTTGGGCAACTCGAGAAAATTCTTGAGTTGCCAAATGAGCTAATTTCACCACCATTAGAGTGGTATTTCATTCTATTAGCTTCTATTGTTAGTTTAAAATCGATATATCGAGATTTAGTGAACTTTGAAGATTTCAAGTTAGGGTTTGAGGTAATTTTGAATTGAGATAGTGTAATTGAGGCTAGTAGAGACCATACAACCCTTGTTATGATTGTATACTGAACTAAACCAGAGATTAAAACCCCAATTAGCAAATTTAGAAACCCCAATGTCGGAAAATTATGGAAATTGTGTTGGAATTTGGTGATCTGCTATAACCCGGGTGACCTGAAAATTTTTTAGCAAACATAGAGAGATGTGCAGGTGATATGGATCATTTCCTGAAGACCCGAGCCACTAACCCCAAACCAAGGCCACAATTTTATTCTATCTGGACGCAATTTGCTGCCAGGGTGGGGCAGAATCCCTCCATGTTTGGTCCAGGGCTGTTATTTTATTAAACTAGACCCTTACCATATGCAAAATTACCTAACTTCACTTAAGGTAAAATCTGGGACCATTTTCTTGAGTTGCTGCATTGTTTTACGACTTTGTTTTAACTTGGTTTTGGCATTTGGGTTTTTAACTCGGTGTTCTGATGTTTGTACCTCGATATTGAGAATTTGTTTGGCTTTTCTTGCATGCGAGGACCATATGTTTTAACCTATGTGTGATTCGTATGCCGTTTTGGTTTTCGTACACGAATTTGTTTATGATACGATATATGTGATATATAGGTACTTCCATGTGGATTTCGTATGACAAGGGAAGAGCATGACGACATTGACTTCGGCAGGCGAGGATTCAGGTGAGTAGATGTATATTTACGGGGGAAGTCGGGTGGATGGCGTATAGCACCCCCGCAACTTCGTATGATATGACATGGTCATGAGATAGTTATATATAGATATGTTATTGCGAGATACGAATACTGAGCAAGAAAGGTTCTAGGATTACCATGGAATGAAATTTTGGGTATTTTGGATGACAGTCCTCCTATTCTAGTCCTTAGTCACGAGACCCTAGAGTATAGGTTAGAGCGCGCGTGCGCATACACACACACTTGTTTTCTAAGTCTACAACACATACACGTGACATGAAAATGTTATGTGATACTTGGGGAAGAGTGGATATGATCGGGCATGATGCCGTGAGACATTTGATATGTGATCGAGTTATGATATGAGATATGTTATGATACTAGTGGATCGCTGGGCAACGAGAAATATATTTATGTATACGATAAAATATGTGATGACATTGGAATGTATGAGACTTTAGATCAGTAATTAGATCATGATATTGTTTGATAATGATACCATGTGAATGATATATATATATATATATATATATATGATAGTTGACATATGATCAAGATGTGATATGAAATATGGTATGATATTTATAATGGACGTTTGGGCGATGTGCGTTCATATATGATGATTTGTGTTGATGACATCGGATTATACGAGACTTTAGAATAGTATCTAGATTGTGATATTGATTGATAATGATACCCAAATGAATGCCCTATATATGATAGCCGACCCGTACCCCAATTTTAGGATGCTGTACGATGGATTTTACCGTACGAAGTATAGATGTGATGATTGATCCGCACTCTTGACTTGAAGAAGTCATACTTTGTACGTGACGCTATTGAGGCCGGATCACCGACTGCTAGAGATATCGACTCAGACTTTAGGTGGACTCATCTTACCTATCGACTAGCTTCTTTAGTTCAGTCCCTTAGTTTTTTAGATAGATACTAGTTAAGGCTCAAGTCATACCTATTATTCAAAACTAACGAATCGTGTGTATTTTTAAAGACAGCCTGGGGGATACTATGGATTTTTCAAAGGACACATCTTTTCTATAAAACCCCGTAGCCCCTACTTTTCTGAAAACCATGATTCGTTCTATTTCAAACGCCAAACTGTATGACTCGTAGTTGGATAATGTATATTCTTCAGTGTTATGGTTACTTCATCATTCTTCGTATGTTCATGTTGCTCTCATCGCATTTTATGCTTATGCACGTGTTTTCTTTAATAATTATGAACCCTGCTTGTTAAGACACCAGCACCATTACCGATGATGCGCATGTTTCACATACACTTGTTTGCCGGCTCACACACATCATCATCGATAATTGGCATGTCACGTACACTTTAGAACATATTATCTCATTGATATAATCAGCTAAATGCTAGTTACTGCATAATATTTGCGTGATTGCTCTCATGTGTTAACTTAGAGATTGCATTCTTTATAAAGATACTTCATGCATTCATGTATTCATTCATGTACTATTCTGGGGCTTTATGCCGATATCCACTATTTATTTACTCTGGATTCTTGGATTTCGGATTTCCATGAGATTTCTGGATTTTGGGGAAAACCGCAAGAATTTTATAAAACTTTAATCATTATTTTCAAAGAAAAACCGCGGTTTTCTCGTGATATGATGTGTGTAGCATCCACCATGACTTTTCCCGGTTCTTGAGCTATATATATACCCGATTCAAGGAGGGGGATGCACCGTCTGCGGATACATGGTGGACCCGGTGCGGTACCCCAGGATAAGACGATCGCAGATGATGGCGTTGAGCCCGGCAGGGGAGCACTACCGACCGGTTATTGCTGTTGTTTTTGGACACGGAGGATATCCAGAGGATACCGACCGTAGTCGTGAGATTGGATGATAGGGGCCGATCCGGATTGCCGGAGCCCGAGATACAGAGATATTGAGATACAGAGATATGAGATATTGAGATTTTGAGATATACCTATTTTGTGTCGATACTTGACACAGATTTCTATTGATTTCACTGATGAGGTTTCAGTCTTATTATACAAGATTCATTGATGTTTTTCTTATATCAGATTATTCAGATTTCGTGGTTAATTTTCTCATTCATGATGCATTCATACATCAGATATGTGGCTTATTACTGTTTAGTGACACTGACACGATGCACTGAGTATTGCACTTATGCATAGATTATTACCCTGTCACAACTAGATGTCTAGTGTTATATATGTATATTATTATAACCTAGGAGATCGTCGTGCATGTGATTTCTACTCGCAGATGTCTTCTACTCACGAGTTGGCAACTCACCCCCGTTTTGCCAAATTTTCTTATAGGTTTCGATGTACAGGTTTCCTTGGCGGCTTGCTGGTACACCATTTCATTCAGGGTGATTGCTTGGCAGGTTGGTTCACTTGTATCATGACCGCCGTTGTACATTTATTTATTTCAGTTGTATCTAGTAAGCTCCATCAACCAGAATTGTATTACGTGATAGATTTAGAAGAACAGTTGTTTATTCTTTCGACCTTAGAGTCGCGCTTGTATTATTATGGTTTTCTGGTGGATTTGGTTTTCTTTTAAGTTTTGTCCCTCGCCCTTCGGCGTTGTATATTATATTGCTTTTGTGGTTGTGTTCGCCAATTGGCGAAGAGCTAGCTCCCGCTTGGGGATGCCTTTTATTATTACTTATGTTTATATTTCTTGTTTCTACCCATTTGGGGCCAGTTTTTACAAAGGAGACTCTGCCAAAATTTTTGAGAAAATTTGATGTTGCTTTTAAACTTGTTTTCCTACACTTCTTTTTTTAAATGGTTTAGATTTCTGGGTTTCGGCTTACTTAGATTACGTTACGCCTGTAGGCGTTTCGTAATGTAAGTACCGGTCACGTTCCGTACCTTCGGGTCTTGACACTCCACTTGTACAACTTTGGACTTAGAGATTTTAGAGAGTTTTTGTGATAATTTTCAGAATGGAGACGACTATGGTGTATGGGGTATTTATAGGATAGAATTAGGGTTTTGGGTAATGAATTGAGAATTAAAAATGTGCATTAAAATGGATTTAAGAGAGGAATTATCTCTCTAGATAAATGCAGAAAAATCAAACAGGCTAGGGTCAGTGGGGGTGTCTAAGGGGTGTGGGGTTAAAATTTGAGAGCATTAGCAACGCGGGGGGGGGGGGGAGGGGGGCGGCGCCGGCCCCTTTGCTAATCTTGCTAGCCAAATTCTGAAGGTAGGGGCTTGGATCTTTGGCACCTGTCCCTGTCTGTTCATATATCATTTCTCATATATTTGTTTACTTTGTGACTTTTCATTTTACGTAGAGTACACGAGCAAACCTTTGAGCTTATAAAAGTTTAAAAGAAAAATCAACAAAAAATATATGTGGCTGGGGGGATTCGAACACAAGGGCTTTGTCACAACAGTGCAAGGCTTTACCAATGAGCTACAAGTTGTTTCTTGCTGTTCAAAAGTAATTCAAATACTTATACCATACTCAGGATTGTAAATACTCCATTTGAAAATTAACATTTAAACAAATTTTCTGTACATTGAAACAGAGTTGTTACATTCTACCCTCCTTACAAAAATTTTGTTCTCGAAATTTACAATTATTTTAAGGACTAATTTACAAATAAGTGAGGGTATCTTGTACGCATGTCGTGCTCACGTTCCTATGTTGATTCTCCTGGTGAGTCTTTTCTTTACATCATTCGAACCAAGTTTACTTTCTTGTTCCGAAATGACTTCACCTTTCTATTCAGGATTTCAACAGGTTGTTGCTCACAGGATAAGTCTGGCTGTACAATGAGCTCGGTGTGATCAAGAATATGACTGGGGTCACTCACATACCTTCTAAGTTGGGATATGTGGAACACAATGTGCACTCCTTCGAATGAGGGTGGAAGTGCCGAGCAATAAGCCACTTCTCCGACTCGTTTGAGTATGTCGAACGGTTCAATATACCTTGGACTGAGCTTAACCCGTCTTCCAAAGTGAATCACTCCATGGTTTGGAGATATCTTCAAAAAGACATAATCTCCCGGTTGGAACTCCAAATGATGGCATTTTGCATCAGCCCAGTGCTTCTGTCAGTCTTAGGCTATACGCATTCTTTCCCTGATAGTGCGAACTACCTCGGCAGTTGCTACTATCATAGCAGGTCCAAGAAGTTCTCTATCTCCGATGTCATCCCAACATAATGATGATCGGCATTTCCTTCCATAAAGAGTTGCAAAGGGTGCCATTCATATACTTTCTTGGTAGCTGTTGTTGTATGAAAACTTCACAAGATGTAGGTGATCTTCCCAAAAATCCTCCGAAGTCTAGCATACAAGCTCTTAGCATATCTGAATAGTTCACTCAGACTATCTATCTATTTGTGGATGGTAATCTGTGCTAAAGTTCAGACTTGTTCCCAAAATAGCTTGCAGACTCTGCCAAAATTGCGATCGGAGTCTAGTGTCACGATCGGAAATAATGCAAACCGGTACTCCATGTAATCTCACGATCTCCTGCATAAGTTCATGGGTATCAAAACTAGTACACTATGAAGAGTTAAATCTTACTTAGATTCATACTTACTTCCATGTACTTCTTTGCTAGTGTTTCGGTAGATTGGCCAACTTGAAATGGAATAAAGTGAGCCGAATTTGTGAGTCGATCCATAATAACCCATACCGTATCGTTACCTTTCGTGCTGTGAGGAAGTGCAGTCATCAAATCTAAAGTGATGTGTTGCCACTTCCATTCTGGAATAGGTAACGGTTGGAGTAAACCAGCTGTCCTGTGATGTTCAGCCTTTACTTATTGACACACCAAGCATTTAGCGACGCTTCTGGCTACTTCACGCTTCATTCCGCTACCAATAATTTTGACACATATTTTTATACATATCATATTTTTATACATCTTTGTACCTCCAGGGTGTACTGAATAAGGAGAGCTGTGAGCTTCTTTCATCAACTCTTCCCGCACAGAACCTTTTGGTATACACAACCTGCTTCCGTATCTCAAAGATCCGTCGTCGTGTATGATGAAGTTTGTTCTAAGTCTACTTTCTACTTGTTCTCTGATCTTTTGCAATTTAGCATTACTTTTTTGAGCTGCTTTAATCTGATTGACAATAGTAGACTGAATTTGTAAGTTCATCAAACTTGAAGCATTACCTGGCATGACCACTTCAATCTCCATCTGATGCAAATCTTGTTGGAGCTTCCACTGTGCAGTGAGATTCAATGCTAATGGTTGGCACCTTCCCTGGATAATATTGTAGGTTGATGTCGAAGTCTGCTATAAGTTCTAACCATCTTCTCTGCCGTATATTCAACTCTTTCTGAGTAAACACATATTTCAGACTTTTGTGGTCTATGTATATGTCCACTCGTTCACCAAGAAGATAATGACGCCAAATCTTGAGAGCAAAGATTACGGCCGCTAACACCAAATCATGCGTCGAATAGTTGCGCTCATGAATCTCTAGTTGTCTTGATGCATAAGCTACAACTTTACCGTGCTGATGTAGAACACATCCTAATCCTTACCGGATGCGTCGCAATGCACTTCAAAACCTTCATATTGGTCCGGTGTGACAAGGATAGGTGCTGATGTCTACCTTGACTTGAGATTTACGGAATCTCGTTCGCATGCTTCTGACCACACGAATACTTCATCTTTACGCATGAGCGTGGTCAGGGGTGTTGCAATCTTCGGAAATCCTTCAATAAAACTTCTGTAATATCCTGCTAATCCCAAGAAACTTCGAATGTCCTTCACTGACTTCGATGTAGGCCATTCGCTTACTGCTGATACCTTATCTGGATCTACAGAGATTCTTTCACCTGATACAATATGTCCGAGGAAACCGACTTGATCTAGCTAAAACTCGCACTGCTATACTTGGCATAAAGTTGATGCTGTCATAAAGTCGCCAGGACAATTCATAGGTGCTCGACATGTTCTTTTTGACTCTTAGAAGACACAAGGATGCCGTCGATGAAGATGACAACAAACATGTCTAGGTACTCTCGGAAAACTTGATTCATTAGGTTCATGAATATAGCTGGTGCGTTGGTCACTCCAAATGGCATCACAAGAAATTCATAATGACTATAGCGAGTCCTGAATGCCATCTTCGGAATATCTGACTCTTTGACCTTCACCAGATGATAACACGAACGAAGATGTAACTTAGAGAAAACGCAAGATCCACATAGCTAATCGAATAGGTCGTCGATGCGCGGAAGTGGATACTTGTTCATTATATTTATTTTGTTCAGAGCTCTATAATCAATTCACATTCTGTATTGTAGGGTTACCTAGCACGACAACAAGGTTTCGGGAGGTATCGTCCATGCCATTTTCAAAAAAATTCCATGCTAAACAACCCTAAACCTAGAATCTTAACTAGAGAATTAAACAATACAACATGTAAACATATTTACATCTAAGTGAATAAGGAATACAACCTTTGTAGACCGGTCCTTCACTTAAATAGCTCCGTGTAGTAGTCCTTTCGCTCTAAGTAGTGAACTCCCGGACTCTAGAAAGGCTCCACAAGATGAACGGAACAAGCTTTCTTGAAGTCTTCGAGGACGAAAATGATCTACGTCGAAGAGACACCAACTCAAGCTACCTCTTCACTAATATGGAATTAGTGAATCAAACGCCCTAAACTAAATGGCTAATAAAATAGAGGATGATGAAGTAGGAATTTTTCTCACTTTAGAAATATTTTTCTCACTAGGATTCTTCAACTCTCCAAACCCTAGAAAGCTTTTTGAGATGAGGAAGAAGATGGAGTGGAGATGATGTAACATTTTAAAAATAATTAAATGAATAAAATTGTTTAAGTGAATTTTATGATTTTCGGTAAAGTAAAATGTATTTTTCGTAAAACAAAACCGTAATTGTTTTTCATTATAATTTCAAAAATACCTATTTTAATTATGTAATTACTAGTAAATGGTGTTTATTTAGCCACTTAAAATTTTTTAGTTTAATTAAATATTTTTCCTAAATTAATTATTTTAAATATTAACATAAGCTTTATTTTTACACTAAATTAGTGTAAATTACAAATTTGAATGATTTTAATTTGTAAAAATGAACCATGGCATATTATAATTTAGTGTGTATCATGCAAAATTTATTTGCAAATTTTTCCAATTTTCTAGAGTTTTCTTGGTTGTCTTTAGTAAAGAAAGTTAAATAAAGAATGAAAAGACTTTAAGTGATGTTTCTTTTCATGAAACTTCTACACAATTCCTCCTTCATTCATTTTCTCTTCTCTCTTCAAAAAATGGCCGGCCATCAACCCATGGCAGCCCCCCCCCCCCCCCCCATTTCCACTTCTTTTTTGTCCAAAAATCCATCAAATTACATCAAAAAATCAACAAAAAATGCACAAAATCCTATTTATTTCCTACCCTTTATTCTTTGCTCTTCTTTACATGGATTTTGGAGATGGATAACATGCATTTTGGAGACTTATTTCATGTTTGGATTTCATAGTTTGGAGGTATACATCTTCTCCTTTTTATTTATTGTTATTAGATGTTTCTTTTAAACATAATTAGATTTAATATATCAATTCTAGTTGCAAATTTTAAAATTAAAATTAGGGTTTGTAAATTCAAGTTGTGGTTTTTAATAATTAATTAGGGTTGTCATAACTAGTTACCATTTTTAGAAGTGGAAAAATCTTGCATGATTGTTGTATAATAAATTGTTTATTCAAATTGATTTAATTAAGCTATTTAGCTAACTAGGTTTTTACAATATATATATATGGGTGAGATAAAATTCTAATTAATGTTTTTATCATCATATTATGGTTTTAATAAGGATATTAACATGTTAGTGGAATGTAAAACCTAATCTAGTTATTAGTTTCAATTGTTAGTTAATAAAGTGTGATAAATATGCTAATTATGCTAGTTTTTGCAAACTAGATTTTGGGAAATTCCTAAATAAATGAGATTAAAAATATAATTATGGTTTCATCATATCATTATCATCATGAATTGTAGTTTAATACATTAATTCATGCACAATCAAGTTTTGTTGTGGAATTGTGGTATTTTGCTTAAAAGATGTTAAAAAGTACTAAAGGTTGCAAACTAGAAATTTCAAATTAATACAAATTTATGTAATAAAAATATAGTAATGGTTTTTATAGTATAGTTATGCTATTTAATGAGTTTTATGACCATTGGTTTCATTCAAATGTCAAGTTTTGAAGAAAAACGGTAAATTGGCATTTTCGGGTTTTACGAAATCGGGCGATTTGATGGATTTCAGTGTTTCGATGAATTAAATCATGTTTTATAATATAAGTAATGAGTTTTAAAACTATGAGTTATTTGTTCATGTTATCTCAATCCATCGGAGTTTGTACGCCGATATCGAGCGATATTTGGTTCTTTTGCGCGGACGGGACATAGGTTTTAACCTATGTTGGTTCCTTGCGTCGTTTTGACTTTTGTATGTGATTCAGTTTACGATACTATTTATATGTTTGCGTTTAGGTACCCTCACGAGGACTGCGGGCGATGAAGAGGAGGATGGCGACACCGTCTTCGGCATACATGGACCAGGTGAGTAGATGCATATCTAGAGGGGAAAGTCGGGTGGATGGCGTTTAGCACCCCCGCAACGTAGAATAGGAATAGTACTTATTGAAATTAGGAAACCAGATGTGACCCTAGATTCTTAATGAGTAGGACCCTGGTAATGACCCTAGGCTGAACTAGACTGGTTTAGAAAGACCATACCAGAGGATGAATACCTTGGAAGAGGTTCATAGGTTTCAGGTAGAAACACACACACGCACACATTGAAACTCGACATGGTGTATACGGATATGTGTATATATATATATAGGGCTAGGTATAGGTGTGTATATATATATATATATACAACACGTATGTGGGATACATTGATGTGATATGATACACGAGAATGAAACAGTATAACTGGGCTTGATGCCGTGATTCTTGACTATACAGTCGTATTAAAGTGTTAGCGGATCATTAGAGAATGAGATAATGAACAGGTATACATAAATTATAATGGGTAGTGATGATATTGAGGTACATGGAACTCTAAAATAGAACCCGAACTGTAACTTGTGATTGATCACGATATGATATATATACGACTTGATTACGACATCATATAGGTGTGACTGACGTCGATATCATATAGGTGTGACTTGGTGACGATATGATATCAGTATGACTTAATCACAATATGATACATATGACATGATATTTCTGAGGATAAACTAATGACGCATATTATGATGGCAATGATATATGATTGATGTATGCGATTACATTTTAGCACCTTGATCATGAGATGTGTTGATGATGGCATTATACGAATGATGAGACACCTAGGAGATACTTGACCCGTACCCCAATATTGGGATGCCGTACGATGGATTTTACCGTACGAGGCATAGATATGATGATTGATCCGCACTCTTGATTCGAGGAAGCCGTACTACGTACGTGACGCTATTGAGGCTGGATCGCCGACTATTAGAGATATTGATTCAGACCTTAGGTAGACTCTTGTTTCTTATTGACTAGTTTCTTAGGTTAAGTTCCTTAGGTGGTTAGATGGACACTAGTTTAGGTTCGAGTCTTATAGTGGTAGTGGTAATTGTATATCAAATGAGTGGATAACACACATCCGTCTTTACTTTCACATTGTAATCATAATGTTGCATGTTCATACATATGTTGCTATAATCAGTATAAACCTTACCTGTTAGGACACCAGCACCATTACCGATGATGCGCATATTCCACGCACACTTATTCGCCGGCTCACACACATCATCATCGGTAATTGCTATGCCACAAACACTTTAGATCATATTATCTTTTATTGATAGAATCAGGTAGCAACTAGATCGATATATAATATTGTGATTACTCTCAGATGTTAGTCTAGACATGGCAATTATTACTTAGACATTCATGCATTCATATTTTCATGTTATCATGCAGTATTATGGGGCATATGTCGACACTTATCATATACTTACTCATGATTTTGAGATTTGGATTTCTATGAGATTTCTGGATTTTTGGGGAAAATCGCAAGAATATATAAGAACTTCTCTCTCTCTCTCCACCTCTCGTTTTAAAACATAAGATGCGGTTTTCTCATGATGTATGTGTCGTCCACCATGAGATTTCATGTTTTCTGTTGGATTTCAAGACCCGATTCGAGGAGTGGATGAACCGTCTCGGGTATATGGTGGGCCTGGTATGGTACCCCGGGGCAAGAAGATCGAGTTGTAGACGATGAGCCTGGCAGGGGAAGGCTACCTACCGGTGATGTCTGGCGCGGCGGATATCCGGAGGATACCGACCGTTGTCGTGAGATTTGAAGATATGGGCCGATCCGGACTGACGGAGCCCGAGGTATTGAGACCATGAGACTTGAAATCTACATGTTTGTGTCGATGCTTGACACGGATTTCCATGGATTTCATTGTTGAGATTTCAGATTCCTATACACATTTTACTATGATAACAGCTAAAGATTTCTTATACAGATATATCTGGATTTCAGGATTGATTATTTTATATTCATGGTGCATGCATATCCATTCATATGGCATAGTACTATATGAGGCGCTAACACGAGCACGGAGTATCTGCATTTACACGTAGTTTTACCCTGCTATTACTAGATGATTTGGATATAATAGTGTATTATTATGACCTAGGATAGCGTCGTGCATTCGATTTCTTTTCGTAGATGTCTTCTACTCACGAGTTGGCAACTCACCCCCGTTGTGCCAAATTTTATTACAGGTTCGATGTACAGGTTTCCCTGGCAGCTTGCTGGCACATCTTTTCTTTCAGGGTGATTTGCACAGTAGGTTGGTTCACTTGTATCTGAATCACCATTGTATTTTATTCATTCATTTGTATCTAGTAAGCTCCATCAACTATACTTGTATTACTTTATAAGTTTATTGGACCAGTTTTTTTTTTATTTCGACCTTAGAGTCGCGCATGTATTATTCTGATCTGGTGGTTTTGTTTTCTTTGAGTTTTGAGCCTCGCCCTTTGGCGTTGTATATTTGTGCTTGTTGTGGTTGTTTCCACCTGCTGGCATTGAGCTAGCTCCCGTTTGGGGATGCTTTTTATTGTTTATATATATTATACTTGTTGTACCCGTTTGGGGCCAGTTTTTACAGAGGAGACTCTGCCGAAATTTTTGGAAAAATTTGCTGATGCTTTTAAACTTGTTTTTCTTCATGGTTTCTTTTACTTCTTCTTCTTTTATATGGTTTAGATTTCTGGGCTTCGGCTTACTTAGGTTACGTGGCGCCTCTAGACGCTTCATAATCTAAGTGCCGGTCATGTTCCGTACTTTCGGGTCGTGACAAAGTTGGTATCAGAGCGCTAGGTTTAACCTTGTATAAGTCTAGGTGACCCCTGGTTGATGGAGTAGGCGATTTAGGTGGAGTAAAGTACCGTGGGTGTGGTCCGCGGCATACTTACGATACGCTACTCTGCTTAAGGAGCCTTAGGATGTACATTGTTTGCACCGTATTTCATTCGTTCCTTTGATCTATCTTCGTCGATATCGGATGGTAGTTTCTGTTACCACGGGCGCACGGGCAGAGGGAGTTGCGGCTCGAGTGCGATAACCATTAGGGTATTGGTTATTCTTGAGGAGTGAAGCATTGTTTAGCGTGCGGATGAAGGGTAATCACATGCCGTCCGGATGAAGTTAAAGGGTTCGAACGATTATCAGAAAACCATTTTTCCAAGTTTAAAGTATTCAGAAGAACATGCAGGTATTTTGATTGACCCTCTAGAAGAATGAAACCCTAACTCGACATAATGACCACGAGAACGCCCTTGAACCTTAGGGTTTACGGCAGTTCCGCGGCGCCATTAGTGAGGCTTGGGTTTGCCCTTCTACGGCTGGATCATCGATGCTGGGGTATGTACCGGATATTTTTAAACTGTACTTGAGTGTTGAGCTCTCGGGGAATTATGGGATTTTGATGGATCGATCGAAAATTTTAATGTAGTCCGGATATCAAGTGAAGGGATCGACTACGTGGGAGACTCTAGATATGAGTATTGCCGTCAGTAGAGCAGCCAGCACAGCTACGAAGCGACGAGTTCGAAGCAATCAACATCAGAGGAAAGAGGCGCACATTGACGATAGTGTTTATGATTGTGATTTAGTGATTTGAATTTCATATTTCCGTTGGTCGGATTTTGGTATTTTGAGAATTTTGTTATACGATTGGTATTTCTTATGTATACCTTCATTACATTCTATTTGTGTTTCATATATCAGTTGTATTGATGTTATTCAGTACATACCCAGTGCACTTGAATTGGTTTTAATACATTTTAGGATTTTGATTTGATTTCGTGCATATGGGTTACGCATGATTTTAACATATGTTTCGTCCTAGTTTTCATGCATTTTTGTACTGTGACTTCGATTTTGATATTCGATGTATGTTTTCGTGCACCATGTGCACCTGATTAGGATTCTTGCGCATACTTGGCGCACTTGATGCGATTTTTTGCACACCAGATGCACTAAATCGGGGTTTTGTGCAGATTAGATGCACCTGATTTTGAGTCGTGCACGCCCGTTGCACTTGACAGATGATTTTGGTGCACACCTGTTGCACTTAGTTTTGTTGTTGTGTGTATTCATGGTATCTGTATTTGGTTTCGATTTCAGTGTGCACCGGACTCACATGATATTTTATTGATGTGATTGGGATTGATTGAGTTTGAGCAGTGTGTTTTTATAATCATTACTATTTGATTTAGTAACCAGGCAGGATGTGTATGTTAAATAAAATATATATATATATATAGTTATTTTTTTTAAAATAAACGTCCGCTACTTATGCCGTGACACGAGCATCACACGGCGATTTTCAAAGGGGGATTTTGCATATTTCTTTATCCAGATATTTGGACGATTTTACTATGATGCGCACTATATATGAGTTATAGTTTTGATATATATTACGTTGGGTTTCATACTGGGTTTTGATATTTTATCTTCACCATAACTCCGATGATTGCGTTATGCTTGACGGAGTTGATTTTTGTTATGTATTGATGATTTCGGAGCCCCGACGATTTGAGTGTTTTGCTAAACGTTTTAGTATTTGGATGGGGAGTTTTGATTTAAATTCGGGGACCGAATTTCTTAAAGGGGGGAAGATTATAACATTTTAAAAATAATTAAATAAATAATTAAATGAATAAAATTGTTTAAGTGAATTTTATGATTTTCGGTAAAGTAAAATGTATTTTTCGTAAAACAAAACCGTAATTGTTTTTCATTATAATTTCAAAAATACCTATTTTAATTATGTAATTACTAGTAAATGGTGTTTATTTAGCCACTTATAAATTTTTAGTTTAATTAAATATTTTTCCTAAATTAATTATTTTAAATATTAACATAACCTTTATTTTTACACTAAATTAGTGTAAATTACAAATTTGAATGGTTTTAATTTGTAAAAATGAACCATGGCATATTATAATTTAGTGTGTATCATGCAAAATTTATTTACAAATTTTTCCAATTTTCTAGAGTTTTCTTGGTTGTCTTTAGTAAAGAAAGTTAAATAAAGCATGAAAAGACTTTAAGTGATGTTTCTTTTCATGAAACTTCTACACAATTCCTCCTTCATTCATTTTCTTTTCTCTCTTCCAAAAATGGCCGGCCATCAACCCATGGCAGCCCCCCCCCCCTTTCCACTTCATTTTTGTCCAAAAATCCATCAAATTACATCAAAAATTCAACAAAAAATGCACAAAATCCTATTTATTTCCTACCCTTTATTCTTTGCTCTTCTTTACATGGATTTTGGAGATGGATAACATGCATTTTGGAGGCTTATTTCATGTTTGGATTTCATAGTTTGGAGGTATACATCTTCTCCTTTTTATTTATTGTTATTAGATGTTTCTTTTAAATATAATTAGATTTAATATATCAATTCTAGTTGCAAATTTTAAAATTAAAGTTAGGGTTTTTAAATTCAAGTTGTGGTTTTTAATAATTAATTAGGGTTATAATAACTAGTTACCATTTTTAGAAGTGGAATAATCTTGCATGATTGTTGTATAATAAATTGTTTATTCAAATTGATTTAATTAAGCTATTTAGCTAACTAGGTTTTTACAATATATATATATATATATATATATATATATATATATATATGGGTGAGATAAAATTCTAATTAATGTTTTTATCATCATATTATGGTTTTAATAGGGATATTAACATGTTAGTGGAATGCAAAACCTAATCTAGTTATTAGTTTCAATTGTTAGTTAATAAAGTGTGATAAATATGCTAATTATGCTAGTTTTTACAAACTAGATTTTGGGAAATTCCTAAATAAATGAGATTAAAAATATAATTATGGTTTCATCATATCATTATCATCATGAATTGTAGTTTAATACATTAATTCATGCACAATCAAGTTTTGTTGTGGAATTGTGGTATTTTGCTTGAAAGATGTTAAAAAGTACTAAAGGTTGCAAACTAGAAATTTCAAATTAATACAAATTTGTGTAATAAAAATATAGTAATGGTTTTTATAGTCTAGTTATGCTATTTAATGAGTTTTATGACCATTTGTTTCATTCAAATGTCAAGTTTTGAAGAAAAACGGTAAATTGGCATTTTTCGGGTTTTACGAAATCGGGCGATTTGATGGATTTCAGTGTTTCGAAGAATTAAATCATGTTTTATAATATAAGTAATGAGTTTTAAAACTATGAGTTATTTGTTCATGTTATCTCGATCCATCGGAGTTTGTACGCCGATATCGAGCGATATTTAGTTCTTTTGCGTGGACGGGACATAGGTTTTAACCTATGCTGGTTCCTTGCGTCGTTTTGACTTTTGTATGTAATTCAGTTTACGATACTATTTATATGTTTGCGTTTAGGTACCCTCACGTGGACTGCGGGCGATAAAGAGGAGGATGGCGACACCGTCTTCGGCAGACATGGACCAGCTGAGTAGATGCATATCTACGGGGGGAAAGTCGGGTGGATGGCGTTTAGCACCCCCGCAACGTAGAATAGGAATAGTACTTATTGACATTAGGAAACCAGATGTGATCCTAGATTCTTAATGAGTAGGACCCTAGTAATGACCCTCGGCTGGACTAGACTGGTTTAGGAAGACCATACCAGAGGATGAATACCTTGGAAGAGGTTCATAGGTTTCAGGTAGAAACACACACACGCACACACTGAAACTCGACATGGTGTATACGGATATGTGTATATATATAGGGCTAGGTATAGGTGTATATATATATATATATATATATATATATATATATACAACACGTATGTGGGATATATTGATGTGATATGATACACGGGAATGAAACAGTATAACTGGGCTTGATGCCGTGATTCTTGACTATACAGTCGTATTAAAGTGTTAGCGGATCATTAGAGAATGAGATAATGAACAGGTATACATAAATTATAATGGGTAGTGATGATATTGAGGTACATGGAACTCTAAAATAGAACCCGAACTGTAACTTGTGACTGATCACGATATGATATATATACGACTTGATTACGACATCATATAGGTGTGACTGACGTCGATATCATATAGGTGTGACTTGATGACGATATGATATCAGTATGACTTAATCACAATATGATACATATGTCATGATATTTCTGAGGATAAACTAATGACGCATATTATGATGGCAATGATATATGATTGATGTATGCAATTACAGTTTAGCACCTTGATCATGAGATGTGTTGATGATGACATTATACGAATGATGAGACACCTAGGAGATACTTGACCCGTACCCCGATATTGGGATGCCGTATGATGGATTTTACTGTACGAGGCATAGATATGATGATTGATCCGCACTCTTGATTCGAGGAAGCCGTACTACGTACGTGACGCTATTGAGGCTGGATCGCCGACTATTAGAGATATTGATTCAGACCTTAGGTAGACTCTTGTTTCTTATTGACTAATTTCTTAGGTTAAGTTCCTTAGGGGGTTAGATGGACACTAGTTTAGGTTCGAGTCTTATAGTGGTAGTGGTAATTGTATATCAAATGAGTGGATAACACACATCCGTCTTTACTTTCACATTGTAATCATAATGTTGCATGTTCATACATATGTTGCTATAATCAGTATAAACCTTACTTGTTAGGACACCAGCACCATTACCGATGATGCGCATATTCCACGCACACTTATTCGCCGGCTCACACACATCATCATCGGTAATTGTTATGCCACAAACACTTTAGATCATATTATCTTTTATTGAAAGAATCAGCTAGCAACTAGATCGATATATAATATTGTGATTACTCTCAGATGTTAGTCTAGACATGGCAATTATTACTTAGACATTCATGCATTCATATTTTCATGTTATCATGCAGTATTATGGGGCATATGCCGACACTTATCATATACTTACTCATGATTTTGAGATTTGGATTTCTATGAGATTTCTGGATTTTTGGGGAAACCGCAAGAATATATAAGAACCTCTCTCTCTCTCTCCTCCTCTCGTTTTAAAACATAAGATGCGGTTTTCTCGTGATGTATGTGTCATCCACCATGAGATTTCATGTTTTATGTTGGATTTCGAGACCCGATTCGAGGAGTGGATGAACCGTCTCGGGTACATGGTGGGCCCGGTATGGTACCCCGGAGCAAGAAGATCGAGTTGTAGACGATAAGCCTGGCAGGGGAAGGCTACCTACCGGTGATGTCTGGCACGGCGGATTTCCGGATGATACCGACCGTTGTCGTGAGATTTGATGATATGGGCCGATCCGGACTGACGGAGCCCGAGGTATTGAGACTATGAGACTTGAGATTTACATGTTTGTGTCGATGCTTGACACAGATTTCCATGGATTTCATTGTTGAGATTTCAGATTCCTATACACATTTTACTATGATAACAGCTAAAGATTTCTTATACAGATATATCTGGATTTCAGGATTGATTATTTTATATTCATGGTGCATGCATATCCATTCATATGGCATAGTACTATATGAGGCACTGACACGAGCACGGAGTATCTGCATTTACACGTAGTTTTACCCTGCTATTACTAGATGATTTGGATATAATAGTGTATTATTATGACCTAGGATAGCGTCGTGCATTCGATTTCTTTTCGTAGATGTCTTCTACTCACGAGTTGGCAACTCACCCCCGTTGTGCCAAATTTTATTACAGGTTCGATGTACAGGTTTCCCTGGCAGCTTGCTGGCATATGTTTTCTTTCAGGGTGATTTGCACAGTAGGTTGGTTCACTTGTATCTGAATCACCATTGTATTTTATTCATTCATTTGTATCTAGTAAGCTCTATCAACCATACTTGTATTACTTGATAAGTTTATTGGACCGGTTTTTTTTTATTTCGACCTTAGAGTCGCGCATATATTATTCTGATCTGGTGGTTTTGTTTTCTTTGAGTTTTGAGCCTCGCCCTTTGGCGTTGTATATTTGTGCTTGTTGTGGTTGTTTCCGTCTGTTGGCGTTGAGCTAGCTCCCGTTTGGGGATGCTTTTTATTGTTTATGTATATTGTACTTGTTGTACCCGTTTGGGGCCAGTTTTTACAGAGGAGACTCTACCGAAATTTTTGGAAAAATTTGCTGATGCTTTTAAACTTGTTTTTCTTCATGTTTTCTTTTACTTCTTCTTCTTTTATATGGTTTAGATTTCTGGGCTTCGGCTTACTTAGGTTACGTGGCGCCTCTAGATGCTTCGTAATCTAAGTGCCGGTCACGTTCCGTACTTTTGGGTCGTGACAGATGAGAATAGTAACCATGGGTGAGTTTGTATCATATACTAACTCATGTAGAGACTAAACTATGGCTAAGGATAATGGTTAGGTTAATAAATATCTTAAGTAAAATAAATTTGTGGACTTAGTCAATGGTTCCACAAGCTTCTCCAAGCTTCAACCATTAAACCAATTTCCATCTAATTATGATTAGCTTTAAATAAATAAAAACTTTCATTATATCAATCATGGTGTGAGTCTCATATACCCATGTTTCATGTGGCATCTAGCATGACACAAAATAATGTACATTAATAAATATAACATATATACTAAGTGCACACAAGTGAGAAAAAGAAATGCTTAAGTGAGCTAATTTTAGTTAATGTAAAATAATATATCAAATATATAATTATACATTAAAGTATTAAATCAACACTTGATTTAATAATCTAGCTATATCACATACAACCGACTAATATCATTTGTATTAATTTATCGAATCAACACTTGATACAATAACCCGGCTATATCACATATAACTGTCCGATATCACATATCGCGAGAATAGAATACGGTATCACATATTCGTATAAATCTTGGTCCCGCACATATCACATATGTACTCCTACTTCATTTCGATTGAGCCAGGAAACCTCTGTGTAGGACTCTAAACACTCGTCAATACGCCGGCCGTAGATGGTGATCATATCAGTCACCACAAGCCGCAAGTGGTCTGCTAAACGTAACGGCCACCCGGGTATTGGGTGATCAGAAGATCAACAAGCAAGCATGCTCATACTACTGTGAATCCAATCAGTAACACTACCGTACAGTCCGGTCTCTTCGTCTGATATGTCGCATATCATAGCCAGGGGGTGGTATAACGTCAGACCCCAATAGCCTGATAAGTCATGACGATGTGAGGCTCATAACGGTTCGAGAAACTACTGATAACACTTACCAGTAGATCTCAGCAACCCAGGCCAGGGATTTCCTGTTATGGCCAATCAAGCATAACGCAACATCAACCCCCAATACCGGGAGAGACAAATCCCCTCTTATCGCTCATTGCCTCTTTGTAACTCGGGAATGTACCCAAAAACCAATGTTTTGCACGATCTCTTGAACATGGTACGGTGAAAATCAAAGCACAGTGGGAATCACACAACACTCTATGATGATCTCGGGTCGACAGACTAACCTGTACCAGTGTCACCAGAGAACTGCTATCTGACGATAGGTATAATACCATCTAGGAGTTCTCGGCGAGTCCGTTCAGTGTACCTAGTCTCCACTGAGCACCTGTATACCATCTTTGATGTCAAACACCAATGGATATGGGATAATCCATCGCCCATCATATGGGTAGAGAAGCGTATACGCTAGTCCACTCTGGAATATCAATGCCCTGTCTCGATACTCCCACGACTAGGATAACTAAAGGATGTACTTACCGACTACCCTGTCCCTGTTCGTTATATGTATGCTCTACAGTCCATTACTGTACATGTGATGTATATTGTAGTGGATGCTTGGACATATATATGGAGGACTTTCTTGCTCGATATGATAGTATCCTATCTGGTTGCTCTTTGTCTTAACATGTACATTTGTATTGTGATACTTTCTTACTCTCATATGTTGATAAAGCCCTTAGGATGTGTACTTGACTACTAGGACTATCATGGAGATCATACTAATGGGGCCAGGGCAGTCCACAAGTACATCCTATAATTATTCCTAGTCATGGGAGTATCGAGACAGGGCATCGATACTCTAGAGTAAACTAGCGTATGCTCTTCTCGACCCATATGATAGGCGATGGATGTGTAAGTCCACGTTGCCCACCCCGGTACTTGCGGGGAGGCGGAAAACGGAATAAAAATCGAATTTATATGAGCTTAGGCAACATGGACTAGACATTAAAGGATCTTTGCTAAACAAAAACTTGCTAAAGCTAACTAGTAACTAGCTAAGTGCTAGAAAGGTTATACCTTGAGCTCAAAGTCCTTCTCTCCTTGCTCCTTGGAGTGGTGGAAGGAGGTCACCTTGCTCGTCTTCTCACGCCGAAGAAAGATCCACCCGAATGCCTCAACCTTTGGCTTCAACTCCAAGCTAGAAGTAACTAGGGTTCAAGAAGTGCTAGTTCTTCAACCCTAGATGAGAGTAGAGATGATCAAGAGAGGGTTTTTCTCAAGCTCAAGTGTTTCTCAACACATGAGAGGGGAGAGCTTGAGGGAGAGGAAGAACAAGAGAGAGAAATGAAATGATAGAATGAAAATGGTTTTTACAACCATAACAAAAATATATGTGATTTTTCAAATAATAATATTAATCAAAAATGAAAAGGTGATGGTTAGTTTGAAGAGACCATTATCATATCACAATAAATGATTTTGCAAAGATCAAGGAGCATCTAAAAAGGAATGATGATGGTCAATGTTTCAAACCTAGTCAACTAGTCAACCTTGGTCAACAAGTCAACAAGCCCAACCATGACACAATTTCACTTAATTAATATTATTAATTGATAAATCACAATATCATTAGGGTTTGGAAAAAAGACGACTGTCAACTGTGCATACACACGCATTCCAAAACCCTAATGAAAAACCTCTTCCTCTGCCTCAATCAACTGTGCATACGCACTCGCATTCATGATCCGAGGAACACGAATACAATGAGAAAAACCAATCCCAAATCATATACTGTGATCCGGCTTAAACCAAAGCCCGCTAGTATAAACTGTCCGGACAGCAAACGTGCACAAGTGCGCGGATGCGAACGAACCCTGTCGCAAAACCATGCGACCTCTACTCATTTTGCCTAAAGGCGAATAGCTCTCTGTGTGGGACTCTAAAAACTCGACACTACGCTGGCAGTGGGTTTAACCACAGACCGCAAACGGCACTAGCTGTACGTAACGGTCCCCAGGTAGATGTCGATAAGAAGACTGACGAGGTGAACCCCATCTGAACTCCTATTGAGCCTGTATGTGACAGTCTCCGTACAGTCCGGTCTGTTCGTCTGATACATCGCATGGCGGGCCTAGGCGGCGGTGAACGTCAGTCCCCTAATAGCGGTACAAGTCGTGCCGGAGTGAAGCCCAGAACACCCTGAGATAACACTGGAAACCTACCAGTATATCTCGCTTGCCCTGGCCAGGGACTACTCGTGTAATGGCTCTCCTGGACACAGCGCGATGTCAACCCCCAATACCGGGAGAGAAGAATCATGTCTAACCGTCACTGCCTCCAAGTGCTTCGGGACTGCACCCAAAAACTACCTGTTTGCATGACTCCTTTGAGCCGTGGTAGGGTAGTAATCAAAGTGCAGTGGGAACACACTCGAGGCGAAGTGACAGTGTCAAGTCAACGGACTAAGCTATACTCATGTCACCTGGGAACTGATAACTGACGATAGGTATAATACCAACCAACAGTCCCCGACGAGTCCTGTCCAGTGTACTCGTAACCCAACGAGCACCCGTATACTATCTCAAGTACGACGTACTGACAGCTGTGGGACAGACCGTCTCCCATACTGGGATGAGAAGCGCATACGCTAGTCTACTCCGGAGTATCGATGTCCTGTCTCGATAGTCCAACGACTAGGGACCTGTATAAGGATGTGCTTATAGATCACCCAGCTCCCACGAGTGCGAGCGCCATCACAACGCTGGTAATCAAGCAAAGATCCTAAGGGCTCTAGTAATATGTATATCAGCAATATGCTAAAAGAAACACATGCACATATTAAAGTAGAGACAAACCAAGTAGCATACTACCATTTAAAGCAAGATTGTATATACAACTGTGAATATCCCAAGCTTCCATCAAGTAATATACAAACTAGTATGATATAGTAATGGCCTCTAGGGCTTATACACTAACAATCTCCCACTTGCACTAAGGCCATATACTGGCGTATCGAAGACCTATCATCTCGATCAGCCGCTCGAACTGAGTCTGGGGCAAGGCCTTGGTGAATGGATCTGCTGTGTTATCCTCTGATGCAACTCTCCGGACCTCGATCTCCTGGTGATCCACGATCTCCCTGATCAGGTGATACCGCCTTAAGATGTGTCTGGATTTCTGATGGGATTTGGGTTCCTTCGCTAAAGCTATAGCCCCGTTGTTGTCGCAATACAGAGGTATTGGGTCAACAATGGACGGAACCACCTGAAGTTCTCTCAAGAACTTCCTCATCCAGACAGCTTCTTTTGCGGCATCAGATGCAGCGATGTATTCCGCTTCCATCGTCGAGTCAGCAACGGTTTCCTGTTTGGAGCTCTTCCAACACACCGCCCCTCCATTGAGGGTGAAGACAAAACCCGACATGGACTTGGAATCATCCTTGTCACTCTGGAAGCTGGAGTCAGCAAAGGCCTCAATCTGCAGGTCTTTTCCGCCATACACCAAGAACATCTCCTTAGTCCTTCTCAGGTACTTGAGAATGTTCTTTACTGCTATCCAATGTTTCTCCCCTGGGTTTGACTGATACCTGCTTACCACACTCAGTGCATAAGCCACATCCGGTCTGGTACACAATATCGCATACATTATAGAGCCTACCGCAGAAGCGTAGGGTATAATAGACATGCGATCCCTCTCCAAATCATTCTTGGGAGACATCTCTTTGGAGAGGGTGATCCCGTGACAAGCCGGTAAATTACCGCGCTTGGAATCTTCCATACTGAATCTCTTCGGTATGGCGTCGATGTACCTGGACTGCGAAAGTCCTAATATCCTCTTGGATCTCTCACGGTAGATCCGGATACCCAGAATGTATGAGGCATCACCCAGGTCTTTCATGGAGAACCTGTATGACAAGAACCCCTTGACAGATTGTAGCATAGGAATGTCATTTCCTGTTAAGAGAATGTCATCCACGTATAAAACGAGGAATACTATAGTTCTCGCTACAAATCTACAATAGATGCATGGTTCATCTGGATTTTTGATAAAGCCAAATTCCTTGACCGTCTCATCAAAACAGATGTTCCAACTCCGCGATGCCTGCTTTAGTCCATAAATGGACTTAAGCAACTTGCACACCTTTCCGCTGCTCCCACTCTGAATGAAACCCTCTGGCTGATCCATATAGACACACTCCTCTAAATGACCATTTAGAAAAGCTGTCTTTACGTCCATCTGCCAAATCTCATAATCATAGAAGGCAGCAATGGCAAGAAGGATCCGAATGGATTTCAGCATAGCTACTGGAGAAAAGGTTTCGTCATAGTCCAAACCAGGTCGCTGACGAAAACCTTTTGCTACCAGTCTAGCTTTATAGGTCTCAACCTGTCCATCTACACCAATCTTCCTTTTGAAGATCCACTTGCATCCTACGGGTTTTACCCCGTCTGGAGCAATGTCCAACGTCCATACTTTGTTGGTGTACATGGACTCCATCTCGGTCCGCATTGCATCCAGCCATTTTACCGAGTCGACGCTCTGTATGGCTTGCTGGAAGCTAGTAGGCTCATCACAGTCTATGATGCAATCCTCTCTATCCCCGTCAATGAGAAAACCGTAGTATCTCTCGGGCGGATGAGACTGCCTACTACTCCTGCGGAGTGGCGTGGGAATGTCCTGATCTTTCGAACCCTCTGGTTCTACTAAGCTTTCAGTAATAGCTCGTGGTTCTGGAATTTCTTCCAGTTCTATTGTGCTCCCACTTAATTCTTTTTCTATGAACTGGTGTTCTAGAAAGTGGGCATGGCGAGAAACAAGGACTTTTTGTTCCTCTTCGCAATAGAAGTAATATCCCTTGGAGTTCTTTGGATATCCCACAAACTTGCACTGTACTGAGCGTGCCTCGAGCTTGTCCGCATGCTGCTTTTTTACAAAAGCTGGACATCCCCATGTCTTAATATGATTAAGATAGGGTTTCTTCCCACACCACATCTGATATGGTGTAGTAGGCACATTCTTAGTTAGAACCCGGTTCAAAAGGTATGCAGCTGATTCTAGCGCATATCCCCAAAACGATCGCGGCAACTCAGCGTTACTCATCATGGACCGTACTATATCCAATAGGGTTCGGTTCCGTCTCTCCGATACACCATTATGTTGCGGAGTGTATGGTGGAGTAAGCTGAGAGAGAATTCCATTCTTTTTTAAGTAACCCAGGAACTCGGCACTCAAGTATTCACCACCTCGATCAGATCTCAGTGTCTTTATACTTTTGCCTGTTTGTTTTTCTACTTCATTCTTATATTCCTGGAATTTTTCAAAAGCCTCGGATTTATGTTTCATTAAGAAGACATAACCGTACCTTGAAAAGTCATCCGTAAAAGTAATGAAGTAAGAATAACCGCTTCGCGCATGTGTAGACATTGGACCGCACACGTCGCTGTGTATGAGTCCCAAGAGCTCGCTCGCTCTTTCTCCGTGTCCAGTAAACGGAGTCTTTGTCATCTTTCCCTTAAGACAGGATTGACAAGTTGCATACGATTGATATTCGAACGAATCCAAATATCCTTCTGCGTGTAACTTAGTCAACCTTCTCTCATTGATGTGACCCAGTCTACAATGCCATAAGAAAGTTTTATTGATTTCTGGAGACTTTCTTTTGTGTGTATTCTGGACATTGAAAATCTGTGGTTGGTTTAATACGTATATACCGTTGTTCAATGTACCTGACCCAATCAAAGCTTGATTAAGGTGAATGTTCACTACATTACTTACAAATGCAAATTCATAACCTTCTTTAGATAATAAAGATATAGAAATGATATTACAGGTTGCATTTGGTACATAATAACAACTACGTAAAACCAAAAAATGTCCATCCGACAATCCCAGGTGATAGTCCCCCACGGCCTCAGCATCCATGCTAGCACCGTTCGCAACTCTGAGGGTCATGTCATCTGCCTTCAAAACTCTACGCTTTCTCAATGCCTGCAAAGAATTACAGATATGAGATCCTGATCCGGTATCCAATACCCAGGAAGTAGAGTTTATTGATAGACAGTTTTCAATAACATACACACCTGAAGCTGAAGCTGCAACTCGCTTCAAATCCTGTGTTCTGGCTTTCCAAGCCTTGCAATCCTGTTTCCAGTGACCACTTTTGTGACAATAGAAGCATTCTTCCTTCCCCACTAGCTTCCCCACTATCTTTATTGCTTTACCTTTTCCCTTCGTATCCACTTTACCGACACCGCCTCTTGGTTTGGCGGGGGCTTTCTTCTTCTTACCCTTGGCTTTCGCCCTGGATCTAGAAGAGGAAGATCCTCCTACAAACAAAGTGGATGTCTACCTACCTTTCTGTAGGGTGCCCTCAGCACTCCTCAACATGTTCAGAAGTTCGGAAAGTTCTACCTCCTTTCCTTGCATGTTGAATTTAAGAATAAACTGGGCGTAAGTGGAAGGAAGGGACTGGAGAATCAAATCAGTATAGAGTTCATTCTCCAACGTGGTCCCAAGGTCCGCGAGCTCCTCAATGTAGCCAATCATCTTAAGCACGTGTTCCGCTACCGATGATCCGACGGCCAACCTTGCCGAAAATAACTTCTTCAACACTTCGTATCTTGCGATACGAGACTGCTCCCCATACAGTTCTTTTGTATGAAGAAATATGGACTCTAGGTCCATATTCTCGTGCCTCCGCTGATGTTCATTGTCCATCGAGGCTAATACGAGGCATTTGGCCTTCGCGCAATCTATCTCCCATGTCTTACGGATTTCCTTATCCGCGACGCTGGAGGTGGGACCTGGGACAGGGGGTGCTTTGGTGGTAAGGACATACCCCAACTTGTCGTAAGTGATTTCCATCTTGACATTCCTGAGCCAATCTTTGTAGTTTGGCCCTGTCAATATGTTTTTATCTAGTAATAACTTAAGTCCGGTCATCTTGAATGGTCGCTGCAATTAGGAGAGAGAAAAGAAACACTTTAGCATGATGCTCTTGCAAGTTTAGAGTGGTTTTTAATTTGTCTAAACTGGATGGCTCCCACTGTCTCTCGAATCCCTTCTCAAACCGTAAAGAAAAGATTAGTCAGGATTACTCTCACCGTACAATACTTGCTTAACCGTTCAGCCAGGCCAGTGTCGGTACTTCGAGGGAGGTTTTCCAACGCTTTCGTGAAGTTCCTTAATTAAGTAACCTCTTTTCCCTGTGGGCGTAGCCCCGCTAACACTTTTCTAGACACCTACTAAGTTTATAGCATTGATCGTTAAGTGAGAGTTTTCCCGAGGAGTAGCATATACTCACAGTAGGATCGGGATCCAAATATCATCGCGTGATAAAACCGAAGGAATCCTACCAGAATCATCACACTCCAAATGGTATGCAAAGCTAGCAAGTTTCAGTACTTATGAAACTCCCGATGTGGATTTTTGCCCCATGCTCTTATGACCTTGACTTTGGCCAAAATATCATAAGTCACATGTCAAGTTCTACCCGTCATTCTCCTGGTTAATTTGGACCCACCCGTACCTACCCTTGACTTTGGCCAAAATGGCAGCACGACTGTTCCAAACCAACGCATCTATCTATGCTGCACATGAATACCCAATAGCTACCAATCACTATGCTTTGACTTTGGCCAAAATACATAGCTTGAATACTTTTTGACCATTCATGTGGAATGACGGAGGGCTACGGATGGTTTTGGCGAAACCGTGAACGTAGTGAACTTGATCTAATCGATGGAACGAGATAGCTTTTAAAAGGAGTGGTTCAGCTCCGCGTTTAAAAGTTTGGTTTTGAAAAGAACCGAGTGGTTTTCAAAGTGTTCCAATCGAATTTTACTTGGTTTATTTTCTTGCATTAGTTCTTTTAATGCATCCCATCATTTAATCCTACCATTGCAGAAAACAACCAAAATATGACGTACGCTTATGCCATTCGCATTCGCCACGGGGCCCCGTCATCACCCGTTAGGTTACTTAACTAACGACAGAGCGGGGGCTGGGCTAGCGCGGCTGTAAAACATAAGCAACGCCTAAATAGTTATCATATATAAATATATAGCAATGATAGACATTACAGATCACAGATGAATACATTGGATATACTAGGAATCCGCAATCCGTTCGAGCCTGCAACGAAAAGCGGATTACACGGTCGCGGTGAATAGCCAAATACCCCACCCAAGACCCCTACGGGTGCGGCAAACTACCCGTCAAGTACCCGAAGCGAAGCAACCTCCCTCACCACCGTGAGTAGGCCACTCGGCACTTCGAGATACCCGGTAGTTTGTGCACCCCCTCCATGGGTCTATCCTAGGAGCAAAAACAGTAAAAAGAATTATACAATGACGGCTACAACCCCGACCCGGTTGTGCGGCCAAACAAATAATAATATTACATCAATTTACATTTTACAAATGAATGAAAGAAAAGCAACACCCATCTCACATCCATCCCGGCTATTCACCCGCGACAATCCAACCCATTCATAAACACATACCAATATCAATCACAGATCACAGAGATGTATAACCCCGACTAATCGACATATAGCGATTAGCCGATGTTCAATACATGCAAACATCACAGATATAACCTTTATAGTCAAAGTGTATTGAAGTTCGAAAAAAAATACGGAATTATAGGCCCCCAAAAATAAATTTCTATTCTGGAAAATCTGGGCACATATAATATATCTTAAAAATCCTAAAACCAAGCCAGAGATACACTGCACCAAACTCGACCCAGTGAGGAGTCCAAACGGCGGCGGTTCCGCGGCAATAGCTTGCTATTGCCGCGGAAACGCGGCGGTTTAGTCGACTCACTGGACCGGGTTTTGTGGTTATCTTTAAAAAACCCTGAGATGATTTTTGGTGTATGACAAATTTTGTTTTGACCAGAAAAAAGTTTAACAGAAACTAGGGTTTTTGAAAACTCGGTTTTTGGATTTTTCGGTTTCGAACTTCGTTACACTTCACTACCTAGCTAGTTTATGTTTAGTTAGTCTCTGATACCACTGTAAGTCCACGTTGCCCACCCCGGTACTTGCGGGGAGGCGGAAAACGGAATAAAAATCGAATTTTTATGAGCTTAGGCAACATGGACTGGACATTAAAGGATCTTTGCTAAACAAAAACTTGCTAAAGCTAACTAGTAACTAGCTAAGTGCTAGAAAGGTTATACCTTAAGCTCAAAGTCCTTCTCTCCTTGCTCCTTGGAGTGGTGGAAGGAGGTCACCTTTCTCGTCTTCTCACGCCGAAGAAAGATCCACCCGAAAGCCTCAACCTTTGGCTTCAACTCCAAGCTAGAAGTAACTAGGGTTCAAGAAGTGCTAGTTATTCAAGCCTAGATGAGAGTAGAGATGATCAAGAGAGGGTTTTTCTCAAGCTCAAGTGTTTCTCAACACATAAGAGGGGAGAGCTTGAGGGAGAGGAAGAACAAGAGAGAGAAATGAAATGATAGAATGAAAATGGTTTTTACAACCATAACAAAAATATATGTGATTTTTCAAATAATAATATTAATCAAAAATAAAAAGGTGATGGTTAGTTTGAAGAGACCATTATCATATCACAATAAATGATTTTGCAAAGATCAAAGAGCATCTAAAAAGGAATGATGATGGTCAATGTTTCAAACCTAGTCAACTAGTCAACCTTGGTCAAAAAGTCAACAAGCCCAACCATGACACAATTTCACTTAATTAATATTATTAATTGATAAATCACAATATCATTAGGGTTTGGAAAAAAGACGACTGTCAACTATGCATACACACCCGTTCCAAAACCCTAATGAAAAAACTCTTCCTCTGCCTCAATCAACTGTGCATACGCACCCGCATTCGTGATCCGAGGAACACGAATACAATGAGAAAAAACAATCCCAAATCATATACTAGGATCCGGTTTAAACCAAAACCCGCTAGTATAAACTGTCCGGACAGCAAACGTGCACAAGTGCGCGGATGCGAACGAACCCTGTCGCAAAACCATGCGACCTCTACTCATTTTGCCTAAAGGCGAATAGCTCTCTGTGTGGGACTCTAAAGACTCGACACTACGCTGGCAGTGGGTTTAACCATAGACCGCAAGTGGCACTAGCTGTACGTAACGGTCCCCAGGTAGATGTCGATAAGAAGACTGACAAGGTGAACCCCATCTGAATTCCTACTGAGCCTGTATGTGACAGTCTCCGTACAGTCCAGTCTGTTCGTCTGATACATCGCATGGCGGGCCTAGGGGGCAGTGGACGTCAGTCCCCTAATAGCGGTACAAGTCGTGCCGGAGTGAAGCCCAGAACACCTTGAGATAACACTGGAAACCTACCAGTATATCTCGCTTACCCTGGCCAGGGACTACTCGTGTAATGGCTCTCCTGGACACAGCGCGATGTCAACCCCCAATACCGGGAGAGACGAATCCTGTCTAACCGTCACCGCCTCCAAGTGCTTCGGGACTGCACCCAAAAACTACCTGTTTGCACGACTCCTTTGAGCCGTGGTAGGGTAGTAATCAAAGTGCAGTAGAAACACACTCGAGGCGAAGTGACAGTGTCAAGTCAACGGACTAAGCTGTACTCATGTCACCTGGGAACTGATAACTGACGATAGGTATAATACCAACCAACAGTCCCCGACGAGTCTTGTCCAGTGTACTCGTAACCCAACGAGCACCCGTATACTATCTCAAGTACGACGTACTGACGGCTGTGGGACAGACCGTCTCCCACACTGGGATGAGAAGCGCATATGCTAGTCTACTCCGGAGTATCGATGTCCTGTCTCGATAGTCCAACGACTAGGGACCTGTATAAGGATGTGCTTATAGATCACCCAGCTCCCACGAGTGCGAGCGCCATCACAACGCTGGTAATCAAGCAAAGATCCTAAGGGCTCTACTAATATGTATATCGGCAATATGCTAAAAGAAACACATGCACATATTAAAGAAGAGAAAAACCAAGTAGCATACTACCATTTCGAGCAAGATTGTATATACAACTGTGAATATCCCAAGCTTCCATCAAGTAATATACAAACTAGTATGATACAGTAATGGCCTCTAGGGCATATAGACTAAAAGGATGATCCCATATCCATTGGTGTTTGACATCAGAGAAGGTATACGGGTGCTCAGTAGAGACTGGGTACACTGGACGGACTCGCCGAGAACTCCTAGATGGTATTATACCTATCGTCAGATAGCAGTTCTCTGGTGACACTGGTACAGGTTAGTCTGTGGACCCGAGATCGTCATAGTGTCTTATGTGATTCCCACTGCGCTTTGATTTCCACCTTACCAAAGTCAATAGATCGTGCAAAACGGTATTTTTTGGGTACAGTCCCGAGTCATATGGAGGAAATGAGCGATAGGAAGGGATTCGTCTCTCCCGGTATTGGGAGTTGATGTTGCGCTATGCTCGATTGGCCATAATAGGAAATCCCTAGCCAGGGTTGCTAAGATCTACTGGTAAGTATTATCAGTAGTTTCTCGAACCATTATGGACCTTGCATCGGCATGACTTATCAGGCTATTGGGGTTTGATGTTATACCACCCCCAGGTTATGATATACGACATATCAGACGAAAAAACCGGACTGTACGGTAGTGTTACTGACTGGATTCACAGGAGTATGAGCAGGCTTGCTTTTTGATATTCTGATCGCTCAATACCCAAGTGGCCGTTACATTTAGCAGACCGCTTGCGGCTTGTGGGTGTTTTATATAATCATCACTTACTGCCGGCGTATTGACGAGTCTTTAGAGTCCTACATAGAGCTTTCCTGGTTCATGCAAAACGGAGTAGGAGCACATATGTGATATGTGTGGGACCGAGATTAATGGGCGTATGTGATACCGCATTCCATTCTCATGATTTGTGACATCGTTCGGTTATATGTGATATAGACAGGTTATCGGATCAAGTATTGATTCGATAAATTGATTCATTTGATATTAGTCGGTTGTATGAGATATAGCCGGATTATTAAATCAAGTGTTGGTTTAATAATCTAATGAATAATTATATATTTGATATATTAATGTGCATTAACTAATATTAGCTCACATATGATTTCTTTTCTCACTTGATTGTTCACATAGTATATATGTGATATATATTAGTGTACATAGTTTTGTGTCATGCTTGATGATACATGATACATGGGTGTATGATACTTACACCATACTTGATATAATGTAGGGTTTATATTTATCTAAGTAATTCAAAAATGGATGGATATTTGGCATGGCTACAAGCTTGTAGAAGCTTGTAGAAATATTGACCAAGTCCACCATTTTTGTTTCACTTGTATATATTTATTAAGCCAACCATTATACTAACCATGGTAAGCTCTCTACATGGGTTAGTGTATGACACTAACTCACTCATGGTTCATATTCTCACCTCACTTGAGTTCATTCTATCATTCTTCACTTGATCATCTTCTTCTTCATTGAAAAAGCTTACTATCTTTTTCTATGGTGATAAAATATTGTGAGAAAAAGAAAACTAAAGAGAGCCCATTTCCTACTTCATCATCCTCTACTATTAGCCATTTATTTTAGAGTGTTTGCTTCACTAAACCCTAATTTAGTGAAGAGGTAGCAAGAGCTTGAGTCTTCTCGAAGTAGATCATCTTCGGCCTCGAAGACTTCGAGCAAGTTTGCATCTTTCACATTGTGGATCCTCTCAAGAGTTCGGGAGATCATTACTCGCAGCGAAGGGACTTTTACACGGAGCATTTGAAGTGAAGGACCGGTCTATAAAGGTTGTATTCCGCATTCACTTAGACTTGCAAAGTTGTTTGCAAGATTTTTTGTTTATATCTCTAGTTAAGATTCTAGGTTAGGGTGGTTTAGAAAGGCAAAAACTTGAAAACGGCATGGACAATGCCTCTCGAAACCTTGCTGGCTTACTAAGTTACCCTACAGTGGTATCAGAGCCAAACTAGAGATTTAAACAAAATTTTGTAAGATTACGAAACCGAAACTACTCCGAAACTTGAAACATAAAAATCCAGTTTCTGTCGAATTTTAAATGGCCTCTAAAATTTTTTTAAACAACTGTAGAATGTTGTATGAGATATGACATGAACACCAAGAAAATTTGATAGAGTTTGCTCAGATTTTGGCCGAGCAGATGAAGGAAATTTCTGAGGAGGCCGGCCCTTTTAGGGTATTTGGACTTCAAATTTTCATGGTGTTCTAGTCTCTGGGTTTTGGTGTTTAAGGTGTTGTTTGTTTTTGCTAAATTTGCATGTGATGTTAACTTTCTGCAAAGGCAACTCAGAGTGTTTCGTAATCGTAATCCTAACATGTATTCGTGTTATTTATACGATGTTAAAAAACTTTGAACGAATATCAATAACCCAATTTTTCCCCGCTGGAAATTTTCCAAGTGTTGGATTTTTTCCGAGTTTAAAATCTTCAGAAAATCATGCAAGCGATTCTGTGGACCCTCTAGAAGAACGATGCCCAAACTCGAATTTTTGAATTGCGGAACCGCGGTGATACCCTAGGGTTTGCCGTAGTTCCGTGGCGACATGAGTGAGGCATGGGTCGGCCCTTCTACGGATGATTCATAGGAGTTGTGGCAGTTTCTGGGTACTTTTTGAACTCCGCTCAAGTGTTGAGCTCTTAGGGAAAGTTTGGATGTTTGCTTATTCGATCAAAAAGTTTAACTTCATCTAGCTATCTGTGATGGTGATACAATACTTGGAATCTATATAATTGGTTATGTGATAACTAGTTTGAATTTTATAAACCTAGCAAGTTAGTCTCAATTGATCGGTTGCCACGGGATTTTGATATGATCAAAAGTCTGTCGCAATTACGTAGTGTACGCGGATACTCGCCGGGTAACCTTACTAGATTTCCATGCCCCATAACCCCGACCATGTGACTGTAGGAGAACCCCGTCTCCAAAAGCATCCATTCGGGTGCTCGTGGCAGCGCTGTTCCTCCTTAGTGCACTTCGTCGACAGCATCGGGGGTGCGGCTGTCTACTAAAGTTTTCGACGAGCATTAGATCAGGTTATCGGGAATCTTGTTGAATTACCCGACAGGCTATTGGAAAGTGTTTTCAATATCGAGACTAAAATGCGGGGCTTATAATTGTTAAGCATGTGATGTCTAAAGAATTCATTTGGTTAGGCATGAAATCCAAAGTATGTGATACAATGGGTTTATGATGTCTAAGGTGGTTGCGGATTCCAACTGTTGTAGTTTTTCACTTTCTTTTCTGCGACCGTAAGTATAATATGTAGTATATCACAGATTTCGTTGCTATATGTCAACGACAATTGGGATACACATATTTACTTACGTTGATGACTGTGATGTTATGTGTTGCTGTTATATGTTATATTGGATCATCGTGTTTTGAATAACTGGGGTTTTTTTATGTGAGATGAGAGTTTTTCATTTTCATTCATGTACAAGCTTGTATGTAATATTCTTTTATTGGGGCACTTCCGGGTTGAGGATGATGTCACCATTGATGTATATTATTTACCTTTCCGCATTCGCATAGACCCAAGGCGGAGAGCACAAGTAACCGGGTTTTACGGTCCAGTGGGAGACCATCTCGAGGAGTCGAGACCGGGTCTCCTAACTCTAGAATTAGGAGGGTTGCTTGCTGCTCTCAAAGGGGTCTAGGGATGTGGGTTTGGATATTCATCGCGGCCATGGAATTCGTATTTATTACTGGCCTTATATTAAACACGGAAATCCTAGTATATCCAATATTTCATATGTGATTCTTCTGCTGCTGATATTCTATGATTTGATCACTTGAGATGTTCTGAGACGAATGCCTATATATATATGAGATATAATTAATATTGCTGCTTTTGTTTCATATGTGATGCTTGGGAAGCATAAAATTGATAAGACTTCATTAATAAGATTAATGAAAGAAATAAAAGAAACCTAAAGATATTGTAGAAACTTGTTTTAAAAACCAGTAGCTCTAGTTCTTGCTTTGCATAGAGGTATTCCTTGAAGAATATCTAGCACCTTATTCGATAAGGAAAGAGCCGAGATCCCTTCACCGGGAGTGACCTCTTTAGCGAAACTAGCAGATACTACAAACTCGGATTGTCTTTTGATTGCTTTTATAGTTTTTGCTTTGCATAGTGGTATTTATGAAATATCCTGCACCTTATTCGATAAGGAAAGAGCCGAGATCCCTTCATCCGGAGTGACCTCTTTAGCAAAACTAGTAAAGGCCTCAAAACACTCCTTTTCAAAATCACTCGATTCTACAATGATATCAAGTTCATTACGCTCATGGTTTTCTTAAAAACCTGTGTAGCCCTCCGTCATTTCAGATAAGTACTACTTAGTATTCGTGCTACGGTAGTTTGGCCTCCGTCAAGGCGTAGTGAGCGGTAGCTGATTAGTGCTTATCTGTATAAGCATATGATGCGATTGGATTAGGGTATTCGTACGGCATAGTTTGGCCTGCGTCAAGGGTCATGCGGGTGGGTTTAATTCAATCAAGAAATGACGGGCTGAACTTGACTAGCGCCCTATGGGTAGTTTGGCCTCCGTCAAGGTCATAGGACGCTAGGGGTAATAACTTTTATCGATAATTTCAAGTGTTGAAATTTGCAATGAGATTGCATACCTTCTATGAGATAGTTGGATCCCAATACCCACTGCGAGTAAGACTTACTCCTGTGAGAGTTTTACATATTACAATTAGCCGATCAAGCAGGTGTCTAGAAAGGTGTTAACGGGGTTACGTTCCTGGGAAAAGGAGGTTTATTTTAATTAGGTCCATGTGAAATCATGGGGAACCTCCCTCAAAGTACCGACACTGGCCTAGCCGAAAGATTGACGAATTTGTAGGGTATAATTAATCCCGGCTAGTCTTACCTTTTAGGGTTTGAAGGAAGATTTGAGAAAAACAATGGGAGCCATCCTGATTAGATAAAATAATAACCAATCTAATCTTGTAAGAGAGCACGCAGAGTATTTTCTTTTCTCTCTCTCTCACCTGGTAGCGACCATGTCACGCCTTAATCAAGAAAATAAAATGGATGCAATGACCGAACCTGCTTATTATACTGTGATAGCGAACGTTGGTTCCGCTCTATCTTATAATTGTTATAAGTCCGAGCAGGAAATGGGGGAATATCCGGATTCACATGCCACCCAATCGAAGAAAGTGCATGTTGATACATCTTCTTCGGGTATGTTCATTACCGAGAATTGTTTCTCAGTATCCTCAACGTCCTGGGTATATGATACCGGATCAGGATCCCGCATATGTAATATGTTATATGGGCAACAGATAGGTAGAGAACTGATAATGGGTGATATATCTCTAAGTATAGAGAAAGGTGCAAGTGTTGCAGCCAAGTCAGTTGGCAAATATCATCTTGTATTAATACATTGATTCTGAACAAATATTATTACATGCCGGACCTGATATACAATTTTACATCAGTTTCTTTATTTAGTTAAAGAAGAATATAATTATGTATTGGAGGATAATGTTGTGAACATTTTCCTGAATCAAGAGTTGATTCGATCAGGCACGTTATATAATAGTATATACATTCTAAATCAAACCATAGTTCAAATTATCTAGAACACACACAAGAGGAATAGTTCAGAAATGAATGAATCCTTCTTGAGGCATTGTAGACTAGGTCATATCAATGCGACACGACCAGCTAAGTTACATAGGGATGAATATGAAAATCTGTTCGAATTTTCATCTTATGATACTTGTCAGTCTTGTCTCATAGGTAAAATGACCAATACTCCGTTTACTGAAATAGAGAAAGAGTTGCTGAACTCTTGGGATGAATACATGATGATGTATATGGTCCTATGTCTACAAATGCCAAGGTTGGTTCTTCGTACTTCATTATATTCACTGATAATCTTTCGAGATTCGGATATATGTTCCTGTCGAAACACAAGTTTGAAACTTTTGAGAAATTCAAGGAATATAAGCTTGAAGTTAAAGAATCAGATGGGTAGAACTATTAATGTCCTTCAATGAGATCGAGGAAGCAAATACTTGGGCATGGAGTTCCTGGATTTTCTAAAAGGGGAATGAGATTCTCTCTCAGCTTACTCCTTCGTATACACCACAGCACAACGGTGTATCGGGGCGGAGGTATCGCATCCTATGAGATATGGTGCGCTCTATGATGAGTACTGCTGAGTGGCCTGTTTCCTTTTGGTGTTATGCACTTGAGAAGCTGCATACCTATTGAATGGGGTTCCATCCAAATCAGGGCCTACCACTACATATTAGATATGGAATGGGAAGAGTCCATGTCTTAAACAAGTTAAGATATGGGGTTGTCCGACCTATGTTGAAAGGCAGAATCCGGACAAGCTCGAGGAAAGGTCGGTTCTTTATAAGTTTGTTAGGATATCCCAAACATTAGTGATGATATATCTTCTACCTAACTATGGCGCAAAAGGTATTTTGTTTCTCAGCATGCCACCATTTTAGAAAAGGAATTTCTTGTGAAAAAATTTGTGGTCATGAGGTATAACTGGAAGTTGTTCCAGCTAGACAAACTAACAGCTGATAATTTGGTGAAACCAAATAATTCAATAGTCTCCAACAAACCTCAGCCTCTCTGTGAATCTGGTAGGGTTCCTCATCCACTTGAGAGATACTACGGTCTTCTCGGCGACAATGGAAGCGAGGATTGCATCATGGTTGATGATGGCCCAACTAGGTTCAGGCAGGCCATCACGAGTGGGGACTCTGTGAAATGGCTGGATGCTATGCGATCAAAGATGGAATCCATGTACACCAACAATGCATGACTTTGAATATTGCACCTGAAGGGATAAAACCTATTGGGAGCAAATGGATCTTGAAAAGATTCTTGGTGTGGATGGAAAAGTTGAGACTTTCAAAGCTATGCTTAAGTCCATCAGGATTAAAGCAAGCATCGCGGAGATGGAACATCTGTTTTGATGTGACAGTCAAAGAGTTTGATTTTATCAAAATAGTAGATGAACCTTGTATATACAAGAAGGTTATAGAGAGTGAGGTTTTCTTACACGTATTGTACATAGATGACATACTCTTGAGAGGAAATGTTTTCCTATGCTACACTCGGTCAAGCTCCTCTTATCACTGGGATTCTCCATAGAAGATCTGGATGATACCTACTACATCTTGTTGTTTTTGATCTATGATGATAAATCTAAGTGGATGTTGGGAGTGTCCCAAATCCAGAATAGATGTAGATGGGTCACTAGGTGTAGTGATCAGGAATCAATCGGATCTTGGGAGAATCACTAGACAGCTGTGGAGGACATTCTTAAGTACTTGAGAAGCACTAAAAGAAAGTTCTTGGTTCGAGCTTCCAGAGTGATAAGGACGACTGAAAGTCAGTCACAGGCATTGTCTTTACTCTCAGTAGAAGGACGGTATGTTGGAAGAGTTCCAAAGTAGATACCGTGACATACTAGACAATAAAGGCTGAATACATTGCTACCAACGATACTACCAAAGTGGTTTTCTGGGCAATTATTGTTCATGAGATGAACAAGGTTCCTACCATTAAGCGTCCAATAACTGTTATTGTGACAACAATGGAGTTGTGGCTTTGTCCTAGGAACACTTGTCCAATCAACGATCCAGACATATTCTGAGGCATGTATCACCTGATCATGGAGATGCTCCAAGGGATCAATGTTAGGAGAGTAGACACGGAGGTTAACACGGCGGATCTACTCACCAAGGCCTGCTTCCCCAAATACTATTTGAGAGATTTTGGGATGGTTGAGTATGGGATACTACAACCACTGCTAAATTGTTGGGTATGGGATACTACAACAGATAGCCTTAGTGCAAGTGGGAGATTGTTAATTATATGTATGCCCTAGAGGCCATTACTGTACATGTGATGTATATTGTAGTGGATGCTTGGACATATATAGGGAGGACTTTCTTGCTCGACATGATAGTATCCTATCTGGTTGCTCTTTATCTTAACATGTAGATTTGTATTGTGATACTGTCTTGCTCTCACATGTTGATAAAGCCCTTAGGATGTGTACTTGACTACTCGGACTATGATGGAGATCATACTAGTTGGGCCAGGGTAGTCCACAAGTACATCCTATAATTGTTCCTAGTCGTAGGAGTATCGAGAGGGCATCGATACTCCAGATTAGACAAACGTATGAGCTTCTCGACCCATGTGATGGGCGATGGATATTTCCATATCCATTGGTGTTTGACATCAGAGAAGGTATACAGGTGCTCAGTGGAGACTGGGTATACTGGACGGACTCGCCGAGAACTCCTAGATGGAATTATACCTATCGTCAGATAGCAGTTCTCTGGTGACACTAGTACAGGTTAGTCTGTCGACCCGAGATCGTTATAGAGTCTTGTGTGATTCCTACTGTGCTTTGATTTCCTCCATACCATGGTCAAGAGATCATGCAAAACGGTGGTTTTTGGATACATTCCCGAGTCACATGGATGCAATGAGCGATAGGAAGGGATTCATCTCTCCCGGTATTGGGAGTTGATGTTGCGCTATGCTCCGTTGGCCATAACAGGAAATCCCTGGCCAGGGTTGCTGAGATCTACTGGTAAGTGTTATCAGTAGTTTCTCGAACCGTTATGGATCTTGCATCGGCATGAATTATCAGGCTATTAGGGTCTGACGTTATACCACCCCCAGGATGTGATATGCGACATATCAGACGAAGAGACTGGACTGTACGGTAGTGTTACTTACTGGATTCGCAGGAGTATGAGTTGGCTTGCTTGTTGATCTTCTGATCGCTTAATACCCGAGTGGCCGTTACGTTTAGCAGACCGCTTGCGGCTTGTGGGTGTTTGATATGATCATCGCCTACTGCCGGCGTATTGATGAGTCTTTAGAGTCATACACAGATGTTTCCTGGTTCATGCGAAACGGAGTAGGAGCACATATGTGATATGTGCGGGACCGAGATTAATGCGCGTATATAATACCGCATTCAATTCTCACGATTTGTGACATCGGTCGGTTATATTGATATAGCCGGGTTATCGGATCAAGTGTTGATCCGATAAGTTGATTCATTTGATATTAGTCGGTTGTATGAGATATAGCCGGATTATTAAATCAAGTGTTGATTTAATAATCTAATGTATAATTATATATTTGATATATTAATGTGCATTAACTAATATTAGCTCACTTATGATTTCTTTTCTCACTTGATTGTTCACATAGTATATATGTGATATATATTACTGTTCATAGTTTTGTGTCATGCTTGATGATATGATACATAGGTGTATGATACTTACACCATGCTTGATATAATTTAGGGTTTATATTTTTCTAAGTAATTAAAAAATGGATGGATATTTGGCATGGCTACAAGCTTTTAGAAACTTGTAGAAATATTGACCAAGTCCATCATTTTTGTTTCACTTGTAGATATTTATTAACCCAACCATTATACTAACCATGGTAAACTCTCTACATGGGTTAGTGTATGACACTAACTCACCCATGGTTCATATTCTCATCTCACTTGAGTTCATTCTCTCATTCTTCACTTGATCATCTTCTTCTTCATTGAAAAAGCTTACTAGCTTTTTCTAAGGTGAGAAAATATTGTGAGAAAAAGAAAACTAAAGATAGCCCATTTCCTACTTCATCATCCTCTACTATTCGCCATTTAGTTTAGGGTGTTTGCTTCACTAAACCCTAATTTAGTGAAGAGGTAGCATGAGCTTGAGTCTCCTCGACGTAGATCATCTTTGGCCTCGAAGACTTCGAGCAAGTTTGCATCTTTCACCTTGTAGATCCTCTCAAGAGTTCGGGAGATCATTACTCGCAGCGAAGGGGCTTCTACATGGAGCATTTGAAGTGAAGGACTGGTCTATAAAGGTTGTATTCCGCATTCACTTAGACTTGCAAAGTTGTTTGCATGATGTTTTGTTTATATCTCTAGTTAAGATTCTAGATTAGGGTTCTTTAGAAAGGCAAAAATTTGAAAACGGCATGAACGATACCTCCCAAAAGCTTGCTGACTTGCTAAGTAACCCTGCAGTCCTTACTAGTATATGATCTGCATCATAATCCTGGTAGTCAAGTACTCATCCTAAGGGCTTTATCAACATGTAATAGAGAGACAATAAGTGTACATGTTAAGATAAAGAGCAACCAGCTAGCATACTATCAAGTCGAGCAAGAAAGTCCTCCCTATATTTGTCCAAGAATCCACTATAATATATATCACATGTATAATAATGGTCTCTAGGGCATACATATAACTAACATGTATGAACTTTCATTCTTCTTCACAAGTAGAACTGGCGATCCCCAACTTGAAGTGCTGGGACGAATCCATCATTTCTTCAATAATTCGTCCAACTGAGTTCAGATCTCTTTCAAACCTTCGGGACTTAGGCGATATGGTGCTTTGATCACAGGTTGTGCTCCTGGTACTAAATCAATGTTGAATTCAATAGTTCAACCGGGAGACAAACCTGATATTTCTTCAGGAAATACATCGTCGAACTCTCGAACTACCTTAGGCTTCGATCCTTCCTCCGCTTAAAGTGTTGCAATCACTGCCTTCTTTGGTTTTGCTTTGTATGTGCTTAGCTCCAGGGTATAGTCTCCACTTTTGAAATAAAAGACCGGATGCTCTGGAATCTCGAACACTACCCTCCTTTGACAACAGTCAATGGTAGAATATAATGTTCCTCGCCAATCCATACCCAAAACGACATCGAAATTCGGTATGTTCAGCATCTTGAAGTCAGCAAAGAATTCTCTGCTGCAGACGACCACTGGACACAGGTCGTATCCCATTACTGCATTTAGAACGCCGTTCCAAGAACTGACATTCCAACTGGATACAAGAGGTTTGCTTGGAATCATATGAGTTCGGACGAACTGTTGCGACATAAAGCAATAAGATGCTCCAGTATCGAAGAGTGCAAGTGCAGGAAGTGAGGCTACTAAGATCGTACCTAAGTTATGTAGGATATATTTTAGGTATAAGATAAAGATATATGGGTATGTATAAAGATTGAAAGAAAATTTGAAAGAAAAGAGTTACCAGTGATGACTTGTCCATTGCCTTCAGTTTCTTCCACAGTCATTGTGAAAGCCTGTCGCCTCGGTACATTCCTCCTTGTCGGAGGAGCATTCCTTTGTCCGTTCCGTTGTGATTGAGGTAAGTTCCTTTGAGCTTAGTAGAACTAACGAGGACGAGGTGCGGCCAGTTCATGAGGTGGTAGAGCTGGGAGATCAAGTCGTGGAGTAGGTGCCGGGATGGCTGGTCGCCGCAGATAGGAAATTGCTGGTCTGGGTGCAGCATTTGGATTGAGTATTCGAGAACAGGACCCAATATCATGTGTGGCTAAGCCGCAGACTAAGCAAAGGAGATTTGTACGCTGGCAGTCCTTTACTAGGTGTCCATCCCTCCTGCAGTAGGTGCAAAAAGCTGGACTGGGCCGGTTGATTAGTACTCCCGGTCACCTGGGCACAAAAGGTGGCCTTGATGAGGCTCCTCCTGCCATCTGGCTGGCAGAGCGCTTCACCCTGGCAAATTGGGGACTGCCCTTCATCTTCACTACTGCCTCATATCGATGGGCAGCTTTCATGGCCAGTTTGTGGGTTGGGAAATCCCCTGTAGCTAAGAAAGCTTGGATCTCCGGATCTTAACCCTTGCTGAAATCGTCTAGACCTGATCTCAGCAGTCGGTATCAAGTGTGCCGTGAACCTGTTAAGGTCTTGTGTTAGCTGTGTAGTATGTGATATTTGAAAATCGAATATTGAGACATATCTTACCCACTGAGCATGGTAAACTAAGCATCATACTCATCCATAGATTTGGTCCACATCGAACCCTGTTGTAGGTGGATGAATTGCTACTCCTTGTCAAATCGGGCAGTCTCTGCAAAGTACTTCGTGTCGAATATGTCGCGAAAAGTTTTCCATTCGATCGGCTGGTCAAGGCAACTTTCTTCCGCCTTCCACCAAACTTGGGCATTGTCGGTGTGTTGCAGCTTCGCAACCCATATCCAAGCGATCTATGGCACTTGTGCTGCAGCTAGATCATTCTCAATGCTCTGTGCCCATTTTTCAGCTTCTAGAGGGCTCTCTTTCTCCGAAAATTGCTTTGGGAGAAATGCCCGGAATTTCTTTACTCTGGGCGCTTCCTCTTCTGGGCGGTTCGGTAATATAGCAGTCTACTTCTGCTGTCCTTCCAGGAGGCTTCGGATTGCCTCAAACAGTACCGTATGCTCATTGATCGGAGCAGCAACGGTAGGCGTAAGCGGTAGAGGTGGTGCTGGTATTGTTTGGAGAATCCATAATCTTGAAAAAAAATAGGATTATGATAGATTCAAAGTATATGAAATTATAAGATTCAATGAACATGAAATGTAAGGAAAGTTTTTAGTTGCTGATTCTTGTGTTATATTGCTTAGGACTTCATGCAGAATTGATCTGCATGTCCAAGAAGAACTGACCTGTATGGGCCACCAACAAAACCTGTCATACCCCGCTTCCCAGTATACGGGTAAGAAAACATGACGAGGCCCGCTACGTATTTACTCAGAAGTAAACACGCTATGCGTATCTAAGCAATATAATGAATGTACACAAGAAAAAAATGACAATAGATGTAACTGAACATCAACTTTTGTTTATTAAACATTTCTTTACAAGTACAACTGAAAATGTAAATACATGAATGGAAAGCAATGCCTAAACAATGGAAGGAACTGAAAAGAAAATATATACAAGTATCTAGAGCTCTGGGTCAATGGTGAACTGCTCTAAGTCTTCAGCACTGGGCTTGATCTTTGGAGAGTTCGATCCACCTGACAACATTCCAAAGAAAAAAAGAAAAGGAATGTCGTCAGCGAACAATCGCTCGGTAAGTCCCGAAGATATGTAAGAATAGACATATGAGAATATAACTGGTATATTGTAATCTTTTGTTCTGTTAACGCAGTTGTTTGTAGCTTGGTACAGAATATGCCAGTGTATACGAAAGGAGTCCCACTATTTCGAAGACTTAAGGTATACGGAGCACAAGGAACGTTAAGCCATGGTACAATAGCAATGGATATTCAGGTTAAGTGTATTAAAGTGACCGTCTCGTGTCACTTCTAACACATTTCGTACCAGTCTACCGCTTTAAATTCTCATAATGTCTTTTGTATTGATTGTATTGTTTTGTTTTATAGATGGATGACTTGCCAAAACCATGATATCATTTAAACGGAATAGATATAAATGGATAGTCATGTAATCAGAGTATATCCATGGTTCGGTTCATTCAAGTCATGTTGATATAGATTGAATTCTTGTATAAATGGATTCATGTTGTATTATAGTTATACTTGAATTGAATTCAAGTTAGATTGATTTCATATTAGACTAAGACTCTGTCTGAGTCGGACACTTTAAAACAAACTGAAGTTCTGAATTAGTTTTGATGTTATCGGTAATTGCTGCACATGGACGGTAGGATTTGTGTATTTTTCCAAGACAATTACCATATTGATAACACGTTTTTTAGGTTGTCTACCTTAGATAGGCAAGCACCCATATTCTCCTGCTCCCTGAGACTCAAGAGAACGGGTCCCTCTTAAACTTATATTTACTAGGGTCCTTATTCTAAATTGATATAACTTGCGGGGGTTTTATGAAAAATAGTTGTGATATATTTTCAAAATACAAATCAAGTATTTAATTGTTGTCTTTAGGGTTTTCATAATTGTAATTTTTATAAAGTGAAATATTCTAGTGGATATAACCTAGATTTCAATGTATATGGTATTTTAGTATAATATAGGAATTGTATTGATTCGTAATGGTAGTTTTATGAAATTTTTGATTCCTTTGATTTAGAAAACATGGAATACATATATTGTATACTTAAAGTAGATATTTTGATAATATTTATATATATATATATATATATATAAATAGAACTTATTTATTAAATAGAAATCACATTTTCTTTAAAATTGTATTAAAATTTCCTTCGAGATCGGATGCTCCATGAGGAAGTCCGCATCTCTCTCTACTAGGCCTAAGAATGTGTGATAACCCACACCATCCCGATCGGGGTTCCCCAAAATGGGTTATAGAGGCGGATTTGCAAGAAATTAAATAATACACTTTTAAAGAAAGCAGTTTTTGAATGTTTATGGTATTTAAATGTAAACTCGTATTTTCCCACAACTAATATTCCAAAAGTCATCGTGCTATGTCAAAAATGTGTGTTGTGATGAGGTAAGTTAATAAACTCATGAGTTTTCTAAAGGTAATATGGGTAAAATGAATAAGCAATGTCGTATGTAAACATGATGATATTTTACCGTAAAAATGGAATAGAAGTCACAATACATATTATTTTGAATTGAAACTTGTTATGAAAGTTGTTTTATGTTTATTAAACAATATAGGGAGAGATATTAATTTTTATATAAGAAAAAAATTGAGTTTTTAAAGAAATGTGAATCGGAAGTCGGAATAACTCCGCTTCCGATGAGTTTTGAAAAGTGAAAGTTTTAGACTAGAGATTGAGAAGGGAGAGGGGACTTACAGGTTGGAATTAGAGAGGAGAGGTAGAGGGAGATTTTAGGATCGTCGGGGAGTTGTTTCGTCACCGGATTCTTCCCGAAACGCCGGTGGAAGTTCAACCTTTGCTAACTCCACTATTACAACTTTGGACTTAGAAATTTTAGAGAATTTTTGTGATAATTTTCAGAATGGAGATGACTATGGTGTAGGGGGTATTTATAGGATAGAATTAGGGTTTAGAGTAATGAATTAAGAATTAAAAATATGCATTATAAATGTATTTAAGGGAAGAATTATCACTCTCTGGTTAAATGCAGAAAAATCAAGCAGGTTAGGGTTAGTAGGGGGAGTCCAAGGGGTGTGGGGTTAAAATTTGAGAGCATTAGCAACGGGGGAGCCCGGCGCGCCGACCCCTTTGCTAATCTCGTCGGCCAAATTCCGAGGGTAGGGGCTTGGACCTTTGACACCTGTCCCTGTCTGTTCATATATCATTTCTCACATGTTTGTTTACTTTGTGACTTCTCATTTTACGTGCAGTGCACGTACAAACCGGAGCTTCTAAAAGTTTAAAAGAAAAATCAACAAAAAATATATGGCTAGGGGGATTCGAACACAGGGGTTATGTCACAGCAGTGCAAGGCTTTACCAATGAGCTATAAGTTGTTTCTTGCTGTTCCAAAGCAATTCAAATACTTATAGTATACTCAGGATTGTAAATACTCCATTTGTACATTAACTTTTAAACAAAAATTGGACACTGAAACAGAGTTGTCACATTGTTAAACCCACTGCCAGTGTATTGTTGAGTCTCTAGAGTCTTACACAGATGGTTTTCCCGATTCAGGCGAAAGATATTAGAGTCGTATGTTAGTACGTGCAGGGGTCCGATTAAATACATGTACGTAATACATGGATTTTAATCGGACGATTAATAATACTAGCCGACTTAGGATTAAACCGGATTATTAAATTAGGTTTTGATTTAATAATTTATCTATGTATTTTGAAAAATATATTTTAGTATTATTGTTCTCTATTCATTTTCTCTCTTTGGCGCTATCCGTATTTTTATACGGATACGTGTTTATATAGCGATACATATACCCGGTGAAGTATTTCGTATTTATACTGGAATGCTTCTAGAAGAAGAACACCTCATATTTTATTTTCTATTTTAGAAAATTAAATGGTAATGAGGAAGAAAGGAGGTGGCATGAGGCATGGGTGCAAACATGTAGAAAGGCATGGCTATGGGATTTTAAATGATAAAATCATTTGTGTGCACTATTGATGCATGGTCGATAAATTCAAGCCATTCTCATTTTTATTGTAACATTTCATAAAAATAAAATATTATTTTTAGGAATTTTTATAATTAAATAATGAATAAAATGAATATTTTAATAAGGCGGTATAATTAAATACCGATAAATTGGGAAAAATTTGGAAAATTATGGAAATTACTGAAATGAAGGTGCTTTATGTGAAATATGCAAATTATAAGTTTTTATGATTAAATATACACTATTTTAAAGCTAATCGCGATTAAATATCGCTAATCGGGTATTAAGCGTGTTTTGTGCACATGACATACACATGTCATTTTTACCCTTTTACACTTGCTTACCATGGTCTTTTCTTCATCTTTCAGGCAATTTCCTTGTTTTAAAATGAGAGGAGAAAAGGATAGAAAAGATAAAGAAAAGAAAAGAAAAGAATAGAAAATGGGGTATGGGCATGAGAGAGAGTGTGAGGGGTCTCCTTTGACTTAGCCATTCTCTTTCCCTCTTCATTCACTTCATCTTTTCTCTCTCCCTTTTTTCCATGGCTGCTGCACCCCCTTCCCTCTCCTCTTCAACCCTCAATTCATCACCAAAAACTACTCAAAAGTCGATCTCCTTTTCACAAAAAATGTGCACAAGCCCATTAGCTACACTTTGGACAAAGAAAAATGGGATTTTGATGCTCTAGAGGATTCATGAGTGCCAAATGAGGTAACAACTTCACCATTTGTGTAGTTTTTCTTTCACTTTAGCACAAATACATGTTTAGATGTGATTAAGTGGTGTTGCGAACTTTGTATATTCCTAGAAGAGGATGAGGGTTCGAATTGATTCCAAAAGCGTAATTGAGATTAGTAGTAACCCTGAACCCCTGTTAGTGATATCATATTAGACTAAAACCTGAGACTTAACCCCGGAATGCGAACTTAGAAACCCGATATCGAAAAATTATGGATTTTGTGAGAGTATAATGAAATCTGCTAACACCCGGGTGATCTTAAAATTATTTAGCGAACACAGTCAGATATGCAGGCAACCTAGATGCTAACCCAAAACCTGAGCCACCCCTCCATGTTATGGCCGCAATATTAATCAATCTGGCAGCAAATTGCGGCCAAGGTGGAACCAATGGTGTTCGTATTTGTTCTATGTCTTTATCTCCAGTAAACCAGGCCGTTGACATATGCAACTTTGGCTAATTTCACTTAGGGTAAAATCTGGAGCATGTTTTCCAAGTTGCCGGTTTTGTTCTGCGGCTTTTTATGAAATTGGTTTTAGTATTTGACCTTGTATTTCTGTCGTGTGGCGTTTGAACGCCAACGAATAGGGTTATTGGTCGTGTTTTGCATATGAAGCTATAGGTTTTGACCTATGAGCGAAACGTGTGCCGTTTTGGTTTTCCGACTTGATTTAAATACGCATTTGCGATTGTGTATATATGTAGGTACCCCCACGTGGATTCGAGATGATAAAGAAGATGATGGAGACAACGACATCGGCAAGCAAGAGCAGGTGAGTAGATATATATCTACGGAGGAAATCAGATAGATGGCGTATAGCAACCCCACAGTTTCGTATTAGAACGCGAATGCGTTATATCTATATTATATATATACATATACGGATGTGATATGGAATGACTTTGGATTAGTATAGTGTACATGTAAGTTAGTGTTTAGTCGCGAACCTTAGGGTAGTGATTTGCATACATGCACACACACACACATGCATTCATTTTATTTACCTATGTGTATATAGGGATACGTGTATACACACACACACACATATGGGTATGGGACTATGTATATATATATATATATATACATACATACATACATACATACATACATACATGGATGATGAAGATTGTACCTGGTATTTGGAGATAAGTCGATGAGACTGGGCATGGTGCCATGAGATCGGTGATATGACGTGGTTCGTATTTGAGATACGACATGAGATTTTAGCGGGCCTTTGCGTGTGTGTTTTCATACATTCATATATATGCAGATGGTATCAGTTTGTACTAAACTTATATCGGTACCCCAATTAATGAGATATGTTCAGAAGGATACCAGATAAATGAAGTGATGAATGTAATATTTGACCGTACCCAGATTGGCATGTCGTACGATGGATTTACCGTACGAGCTTTATATTGATGATAGATCTGCACTCTTGACTCGAGGATGTCATGTTATATTTATATTGTATTGTACGTGATATTATTGAGGCGGGATCACCGACTATTATATTTATATGTATCGATTCAGATTTAGATGGTTTTCCCTTACCCTTTCGGTTAGATTGTTCGTTTAGTCATGTAGTTTACTTGTAGATGTTAGACTAGACTCGGATCATACCTATTTCAAAACTAACGAATCATGAGTATTTTAAAGACAGACCAAGGGATTATACGGACATTTTCAAAAGACACATCTTTTCTAAAACACCGTAGCCCTTATTTTCTAAACACCACGATTCGTGTTATTTCAAATGGCAAAACTGTATGACACATATATATTTTGATGTAGATTCTTCATGTTGTGTTTATTATTCAGCTTCCGCATATTATTTCTGTTCGCATCGCATTTGCATGCTTATATTGTATTTTCATATGCCATTATTGAGATCATGCTGTCAGGATACCAGCACCATTACCGATGATGCGTATGATTCACGTACACTTGCTTGCCTACTCACACACATCATCATCGGTAATTGCCATGTCACGTACACTTTAGTGAATATTACTTCATTGGCATAGCGTGCTAGCAGATAGTTGAAATATGTTATCTCTGTCATATGCTAGTTTAACTATTACACTCATTGCATGATATCAGATGCATTCATATATTCATTGGTTATGCAGTATTTTGGGGTTTTATGCCGATATTCACTGTTTACTTACTCTTCATTTTGGATTTCGGAATTTCATGAGATTTCAGGATTTGGGGGAAAACCGCAAGAATATATATATAAACTTCTCGCTCTCTCTCCCTCTTTTTAAAATGCAAGTTGCGGTTTTCTCGTGATGTATGAGTCGTTTACCATGAGTTTTCATGATAGCTTTTGGATTTCGAGACCCGATTCGAGGAATATTAGGAACCGTTTCGGGTACATGGTGGATCCGGTATGGTACCCCGGGACGAGAGTGATTTCATGGAGGATGATGAGCCTGGCAGGGGCAGACTGCCTACCGATGATTGTTTGGCGCGGCGGATATCCGGAGGATACCGTCCCTGGTCGTGTGATTTGATGATATGGGCCGATCCAAACTGACGGAGCCTGAGGTATTGGATATTGAGATTTGAGATATTGAGGTATTGAGATTTGATGATACAGGCCAGTCCGGATAACCGGAGCCTGAGATATTGAGATATTGGGATTTATGTTTTGTGTCGATGCTAGACAATGATTATGTTGATTCCATTGTTGATACCTCGTGTTATATAAACAGAAGTCTCCTAAAACAAGAAAACAGTTTCGTCATTTACATGTATTCTGTTTTCATTACATTACATTCATACCTCATACATATGATATATTGCTACCTGAGGCACTGACACGAGCACATGGGATTACACTTATGTATAGATGTTTACCCTTGTCACATTTTCATGCTTTAGACTTTATCATTTGAGGTTATATATATATTTGATCGTATTGACCTAGGATGAGTCATACATACGATTTCTGCTCGGTGATGTTTTCTACTCACGAGTTGGCAACCCGCCCCCGTTGTGCCACCGTTTTTTGCAGGTTTTGCCGTACAGGTTTCGTTACGGCTTTGCTGGCACACTGCTTCCATTCCGGGTGATTTGCTTTGGTAGGTGGGTTCACTTATATCGTGACCACCATTGTACTTTATTTTATTCATTGTATCTAGTAAACTCTATCAACCAGACATGTATATTTTCAGACTTAGAAAACCAGATGTATATTCTTTCGACCTAGAGTCGCGCGTTGTATTATTATGGGTTTTTTTTATGTTGATTTGAGTTTCCTTTTGAGTTTTGATCCTCGCCCTTCGGCGTTGTATATTATATTGCTTGCGTGGTTGTGGCCGTCGATTGACGAAGAGCTAGCTCCCGCTTGGGGATGCCTTTTATCATTGATGCATATATTTATCATATTGTACCCCGTTCGGGGCCAGTATTTACAAAGGAAACTCTGCCGAAATTTTCAGAAAGGACTTGATGTTTTAAAAACGCATATTCGGCTTATTTTATCAAAACACTTTCTTTAAAAATGGTTTAGATTTCTGGGATTTTGGCTTACTTGAATTTGATGGAGCCTTATAAACTTCATATGATTCAAGTGCCAGTCACGTGCCATTTCCGGGTCGTGACAAAGTTAGTATCAGAGCGCTAGGTTAACCTTGGTTCGAGTCTATATTTCACTATGCGGAGCCTAGGGCGTTTATATACATACGGAATCTAGGCTTGACCTTACGGAACGTAGACTTAGTCGAAGGAGTATTAGACCCGAACTTTCGTCGCATAGGTTGATCTTGGTTGATGGAGTAGGTGACTTAAGGAGAGTGAAGTACCGTGTATATGTTCCGCGGTATACTTACGATACGCTACTCCGCTTAAGAAGCCTTAGGATGTACATTTCCTTGCACAGTATTATATTCATTCATGATCTATCCACATCGATATCGGTTTATGGTTTTGCTGCCACAATTATACGGGCAGAGAGAGTTACGGCTAGAGTTGCGGTCAGCACGAGCTCGTCACGAACGAGGACTGACCAGGGCGTGATTCCAGGGACATACGATTTGCATAGATGCGTTGTGTTATTGTGTTTTCGTGCCATAAGCGTTGTTGGATCGCTTTAACGAAATTTCTCGGATGTGCATATTAGCACCATAGGATTGAGCCACTGATAGAGGCCAGCCAGAATGTGATGACCATTGATGTATCACTTGTTCATGATGATTGAGGTACTGTTCAGCGTGCAGACGAATGAGCCAGTTGTTGCTGCGAATGATGAGATATCACCCCTGATGTTGGAGCCACTGCAGCATTAGTATATACTTAGAGATATGATAGAAGGTCGCTAGTTTCCCGAGGATGAATGACTAGGACACGTGGATCGTTCGCTTACCCCGATGCGAGGTCATCAGATAGATTGATTCCAGCTAGAGACGACTTCACACAAGTACGTTAAGAGTTGATAGAGGCAATCGAATGTCAGAAACCCATATTCCAAGTTTAAAGTATTCAGAAAGACATGCAAGCAATTCTATGGACCCTCTAGAAGAATGAAAACCCTAACTCGACATAATGACCATGTGAAAGCCTATGAACCTTAGGGTTTGCGGCAGTTCCGCGGTGCCATTAGTGAGGCTTGGGTTTGCCCTTCTACGGCTGGTCCACCGATGCTGTGGTATGTACTCGATACTATTAAACCGTACCCAAGATGTTGAGCTCTTGGGGGATTATGAGGTTTTGATGAATCAATCGAATGGTTCGACTTCATTCGGATGCTATGTAATGGGATGCATTTCTTAGGAGACTCCAGATACGAGTATAGCCGTTGGAGTGCAGTCCATGCAGCCATGATGAGAAGAGTCTGAAGCAGTCGACGGTAGAGAAAAGTGGAGTAAGAGGTTCGTACGAGATCTTGAAGAGATGACGTTCCACTTCGCCGACATCAGAGATGTGACACGCATACAGAGGCGTTATATATGGATATATCTTCCATAAGGAGTCGTGATGAGTATGCAGCCGTTCCAGAACAAGAAATAGATTTAGTAAAGGACGATGACTTCCGGACAGTTCGACAGAAACGAGATTTGGGAGAGACATCGACAGGACCTTTCTGGAATAATATACAAGGAGACTTGGACCCAGGAGTGGTCATATTACGGACACCCAGCAGGCCAGAGTTCGGCGCCGTCGATGTGACATATTATGAGTGACCAGGACAGTTGGCTAGAGATTCTTTAGAGGATGTGCTTGAGCGGGACTATTCCGCCATACTTGATTTCGGTATTCTGGGCGATCTATTCGCATGATTGAGTTTTGATAACTGAGTTTCATGATATTTATTTTCGTGCACCATGGTTGCATCTACTGGGTATTCATATTTTGTGCATAGTTATTACACTTGAGATATGCTTTATACATCGTTGTATTGATTTATGATTTATGCATAGTATCTCACTTGATATCGTTTCGTGCCTTGGCTGCACATATTTATGATTTCATGGATTTCATACAGTTGGGTTGATTTTGTGTATATGGTATGCACACGATTTGGTTTTGCACTCGGTATAGTTCATATATGCTTGCAGTGCATTGATACGTATTTTATGCACCTTGTGCACCTAATTGGATTCTTGCACACATTAGACGCGCTTGGATTGGATTTTGCGCATGTTTAGCGCTTGATATTGATTTCGTGCATGATGGATGCACCTGATTTGGATTTTCGCGCATGTTGGGCGCATAATATGAGATGCGATTTTGGTGCACGCCAGATGCACTAAATCGGGAGTCTTTGTGCATATCAGATGCACCTGATTTTGCTGTCAGGCACACACGTTGCCCTTGACAGGTGTTTCGTGAACACCCATTGCACTTAGATGTTGTTTCTGTGCACATGTATGGAACATTCATGGATTTTGATTTCCGTGCGCACCAGACGCACGCGGCATTATTATGCACATTTTAGGATTGATTTCTTATGGAGCAGTACGTTTTAATGATATTTACTATTTGTTTTAATACTGAGCAGGACTAGTCAGAGGAAACTGTTTGTACATATTCACTGTTTACTTACTCTTCATTTTGGATTTCGGAATTTCATGAGATTTCAGGATTTGGGGGAAAACCGCAAGAATATATATATAAACTTCTCGCTCTCTCTCCCTCTTTTTAAAATGCAAGCTGTGGTTTTCTCGTGATGTATGATTCGTCCACCATGAGTTTTCATGATAGCTGCTGGATTTCGAGACCCGATTCGAGCAGTAGTAGGAAGCGTTTCGGGTACATGGTGGACCCGGTATGGTGCCCCCGAGCGAGAGTGATTTCATGGAGGAGGATGAGCCTGGCTGGGGCAGACTGCCTACCGGTGATTGTTTGGCGCGGCGGATATCCAGAGGATACCATCCGTGGTCGTGTGATTTGGTGATATGGGCCGATCCGGACTGATGAAGCCCGAGGTATTGGATATTGAGATTTGAGATATTGAGGTATTGAGATTTGATGATACAGGCCAGTCCGGATAGCCGGAGCCTGAGATATTGAGATATTGGGATTTATGTTTTGTGTCGATGCTAGATACTGATTATGTTGATTTCGTTGATGATACCTCGTGTTATATAAACAGAAATCTCACTAAAACAAGAAAACAGTTTCTTTATTTACATGTATTCTGTTTTCATTACATTACATTCATACCTCACGCATATGATATATTGCTACCTGAGGCACTGACACGAGCACATGGGATTACACTTATGTATAGATGTTTACCCTTGTCGCCTTTTCATGCTTCAGACTTTATCATTTGAGGTTATATATATATTTGATCATTTGACCTAGGATGAGTCATACATACGATTTCTTCTTGGTGATATTTTCTACTCACGAGTTGGCAACTCACCCTCGTTGTGCCACAGTTTCTTGCAGGTTTTGCCGTACAAGTTTCGTTACGGCTTTGCTGGCACACTGCTTCCATTCCGGGTGATTTTCTTTGGTAGGTGGGTTCACTTGTATCGTGACCACCATTATACTTTATTTTATTCATTGTATCTAGTAAACTCCATCAACCAGACATGTATATTTTCACACTTAGAAAACCAGATGAATATTCTTTCGACCTAGAGTCGCGCGTTGTATTATTATGGGTTTTTTCATGTTGATTTGAGTTTCCTTTTTAGTTTTGATCCTCGCCCTTCGGCGTTGTATATTATATTGCTTGTATGGTTGTGGCCGTCGATTGACGAAGAGCTAGCTCCCGCTTGGGGATGCCTTTTATCATTGATGCATATATTTATCATGTTGTACCCCTTAGAAAGGACTTGATGTTATAAAAATGTATATTCGACTTGATTTATCAAAACACTTTCTTTAAAAATGGTTTAGATTTCTGCGATTTTGGCTTACTTGAATTATATGGAGCCCTATAGACTTCGTATGATTCAAGTGCCAGTCATGTGCTATTTCCGGGTCATGACATTTCTACACTTGATGTTCTTTCACTTAAGCTTCATGATTCATGTTTTCATGCTCATGTCTTCTGCTTCTTCTTCTTCTTGCTCTCTTTTTTAGCATGGTTCATGAGAGAAAATTTAGTGAAATATTCCTACATCACCGACCATCCAAACCTAGCGAGCTTAGATCATCGGTTAGAGCCTCCTCCGGTTTCCCTCGGATGGATCATCTTCGACAATAGTGGTTGATTCTCAAGCACGATCCCGGCGACTACGAGTTTAGAGGGGTTTTCCACAATTGGGTGGACACACGACAAAGGTTGTAGTTCTTCAACCCTTGCACATTTAGTTAGCTAGTTTAGGTCTATGGACCATATCCTGGGTTTTACGGGTGTTCGGTATTCGCTAAATTTTTTTTTTTCGCTTACGCATCGGCTGCGATTTCCGTGGCATGGGCACCGAAACCCAACATGGTATCAGAGCCACTCCATAAACCTTAACTAGCTATTTTGCACTTGTTTAGAATTTCGATTGACGGATTTTTCTGAATCACATTTCCATTTTGCATGCCCGCTGTTCGAATTTTAAAGTTGTTCAAAAAATCATTTAGATTGCATTAAAATTATGTGCAGGCATAAATAGAGACAACGAAGAATTTTGGGCACATGAGCTCAAAACTCGACCGTGGAACCGCAGCCTAAAAGTGCTAAATGGTCGCGGTTCCGCGGTCAAGACTTGGCTATTGTGCCCCAAAATTTTTGTAGTGCTCTATTATATGGAAATATGATTTTTGGGATGTATGGTTTTGGCCTAGATTTGTTTGAGCACTGGTTTGTACTTGGGGCCAATGTGAAAAGTTTTAATCGATCGAAATTTTGAATTTGTGGTTTTCAGTGCATTTGTTAGTTTCTGCGACCGTGAATATCATAGCGCGGTACAATCCGGCTGGTTGCTATATGTACAATCAGACGGGTTTATGAACATGATATCCACGTTGATGTTCTGTTTTGCACTGATGTTATGGATGGATTGTCGTAATGGATAGCCTTGTGTGCAATGTTAGATGTACAGTTCAGATTCATTTGTATATTGACTTTTGCGGGGCGAGCATCCGACATGTGGACTACCGTCATTGCCAGTTTTGTATATTCTTTTATTAGGACATGACCAGGTTGAGTTCAGTGTCACTATTGTATATATATTTTCTCTTCTGTACTAGGATTACCCTGCGGAGGAGTGCTCGAATAGCCGGGTTCTAGAGGGAAACATGCCCGCATCTCATGGTGTTATGACCGGGGGGCCTTACTTTAGAATTGGCAGGCTATTCACCGCACTCGTAGGGGGTATAGGTTGACCCATGGAGGAGTGCTCAAGTTACCAGATTCCGTGAAGTGTTGGGTGGCCCATTCACTTTGTTGATTGGGGTTACCTCACTTCGGGGATTGGCGGGTAACTTGCCGCACTCATAGGGGTCTAGGATCTTCATTGCACCGACTATCCACACGACTAGGGAATGCCGTGTCTTATTTAAGGCTCAAATGAAACGCGGGGCTCCTAGATTATCCGATATTCCATATTGTTGTTCGCATGCTTGTAATGATTTTTATCTGCATGTGATGACTATTATCTGCCTGAGATGTTGATATATATATTATATATTTAGAAGATGCTTTTATATATTTTGCATCTGCGCTAGTCTTGCCTCCGCTCTGTCGTTAGTTAAATAACCTAACGGTGCATGACGGGGCCCCGTGGCGAATGCGGATGGCATATAAAAAGCATGTTATTTTGGTTGTTTCTTTTGTGTCTTGGAAACTTAAAATGATGGGAACGCGTTATCTGAATAATGCAAGGAAAATAAACCTAAATGATGTTATCGGAACTAATTTTAAAACTACTCGGTTTTCTTCAAAACTCATGGTCGTATTCTTTTCCTTTGCATAGAGGTATTCGGTTAGGAATATCCCGCACCTCATTCAATGAGGGAAGAGCCTTGATCCCTTCACTGGGAGTTCGCTCTTAAGCAAAGGTGTATGTTACTAGTTTTAAAAAGCGGAGCATAAACCACTCCATTTCAAAGCCATTCGAGTTCCTTCAACGATATCAAGTTCATTACGTTAAACGTTTTTCGCCAAAAACCAGCCATAGCCCTCTATAATTTCAGATTAGTATTGCATAGTATTCATGCTACATTTTTCGACCTTTGCCGAGGTATTGTGTTCGATAGCTCTGTAAGGCTTTTCTGCTGCATGGTAATGCGATTAGTTAAGACAGCCGTATGGCTTTGTTGATCTTTTCCAAGGGTCGTACGGGTGGGTTTAATGTAATCCAGGATAATGACGAGTTGAACTTGATTTGTGACTTATGATTTATTGACCTTTGCCAAGGTCATAAGTTGCTTGGGGCAAAAATCCATATCGGGAGTTTCAAACATACGGGAAACTTGCCAGGCATGCGCATACCTTCTTGAGTGTGGTAATTTTGGTCGGCTTCTGTCAAAGTTATCACACAATAATAGTTTGGTCCCGATTCTCACTGATGAGTATGTATTACTCCTCGGGAGATTTTTCACTTCACAATTAGCTAACCTATTAAGTGTCTAGAAAGTGTTAATGAGGTTACGCCTTTGTGGAAACAAGATTATTAATTGGGCCAGTACGAAAGCACGAGGGGCCTCTCTAGGAGTAGCATCACTGGCCTGGCTGAAAGGTTTAGCAAACTTGTAAAGTGTAAATGATCCCGACTAGTTCTCATTTTAGGGTTTGAAGAAGAAATTGAGGAAATAGTGGGAGACATCTTGATCAGATAAAATGATAACCAATCTGATCTTGATAGAGTGCATGCTGAGTGTTTCTTCTCTCTCTCTCTCTCTCTCTCTCTCTCTGATACATCAACCCATGACTTACCTTAAAAACTCATGAACCAAGTTAACCGAACCATTTTACCCTCTTTGGTTTCGGATTGTCTTGATTCGCGACAAAATCGCACATATCCTTGCCACTCCTACTCTACCCTTTGCATTTCTTCAGAATACATCATATCACTATGATGATCCATATTGCTTGGAACGACCATCGTATAGTTACATACGAACTCGAAGAAGTTACTTCAGTCGAGAATGGCCACAGGTTCTGAAGAAATTGAATAGGATTATTCGGTTGTCTCTTCCTTTTTGTTGGGTTATTCCAGCGCCCTGGCCATCTACCATGACCGTTTGCGGAACAAAATTTTTATAAACTGGTGCCAGAACAACCCGATAACCCGGATCTACCATAAACCTATAAGCCAGCAAACTACCAAGGGCTAAACTAAAGTGATAGAAGTGTTATACCGAATGATCCGTGTCCTTCGGTATTCTACCATCCTCATAAGCTCCTTGAGGTGTCGTGGATCGAGTTTAGCCTCCAGTCTCCCTCCATCAAAGATGATGCACATGAGCATTTATAGTTCGAGCTCTAACCTCAATACCGAGATAACTAAGGTACCTAGTTCGCTAAACTAGATAACCTAGAGGATATAAAGTGTGATGATGGATTAATTTATCGCATAACAACCTAGGTATCTCTACACATGAGACTTTTAGGGTTGAGGAAGAAGAAGAGAGCTTAAGGAGATAAGAGTGTAATTGCATTTCTTCAAGAAAATGGCTAAGTGTTGTGAACTCTTGAAGCAAACCAATAATTCACTTCACAAATATCAAGCATGCCACAATAGTAAACCATGAGTCACCAAGTGAGCCATGCTTCATTTAATACCATAACACAACTCATCCCTCCACCTCATTTAACCATTTAACTAAAATGATTAAAATTAAAATAAGGTGTTATCTTCTAGAAGCACCTTGCAATAAATTACAAGAATACCTCACATCCATATATACATACCCGTATCCGTATTCCGAAAAATACGAATACAAAGAGACGAAAATAATCTTATAATATAATACTAGGATCCGGCTTAAACCAAAACCCACTAGTATTATCCGTCCAATTCATGATACGTGCACAAGTGTATGTATATGATTGAACCCTGCCGTAAAACCATACGAACTCTACATCGTTTCGCCAAAGCAGGGAAACCCTCCGTGTGGGAGTCTAAAGACTCGTCAATACGTTGGCAGTGGGTTTAACCACAAGCATGTCAGCGGCACTAGCTGTACGTAACGGCTATCTAAGTATTGTGCGAAAGGAAGGCCGACGAGCAAACTCATTCGAACCCCTACTGAGCCTGTCCATGACAATCTCCGTACAGTCCGATCCGTTCATCTAAAAGTAATGCATATCAATTCTAGGGGGTGGATAAAGACAAACCCCTAATAACGCAATATTTCATGTCGGTATGAAGCCCATCAACAACTGAGAAACTACTGATCCAAATCAGTAATTCTCGACTACCTTAGCCAAGGATTTCTAGTGATGGCCACCCGTGCACAACGCGACATCAACCCCCAATACCGGGAGAGACGAATCCCCGACGATCCACTCACTGCCTCCATACGGCTCGGGACTGTACCTAACTAAAATCTGTTTGCATGACTTCTTTGAGCCGTGGTAGGGTAGTAATCAAAGCACAGTAGGAACTCACACGAGACAAATGATGATCTCAGGTCGAAATACTAGCATGTACACATGTCACCTGGGAACTGCTATCTGACAATAGATATAATACTAACTAGCATGTTCCCGGCGAGTCCGTCCAGTATACTCATAACCCAATAAGCACCTGTATACTATCTTCGGTGACTAACTGACAGCAATGGCTTGTGAGATCGGCCACCGCTCTTCGTCGGGGTCTCGATAAGTACACACTAGTCTACTCTGGAGTATCAATGCCCAGTCTCGATACTCCCATGACTAGGGATATTTAAGAATGTGCTTATAGAGCATCCAGCTCCCACGTATATGATCGCCATCATAATGCTGGTAGTCAAGCAAGAAACCATGGGCTCTATCAACATGTAATAGTGATCTGTAATACCATATAATGCATGTACATGATGATAAAGACAAACTAGATAGCATACTATCATTTTGAGTAAGACTGTTCTATTTGTATAGGTCTTCCATCAATCATCATAATCACCTGCCTGCGATTACAATAATTTCCTTGAGGTCACTATAGTCAACAATATCCCACTTGCACTTAAGGCTAATTATTGCGGTGTCGCATATTCACAGCCCGTGTGATACCGAACACCAAACTTCTCTACTAATCAGTCTCACAAATCTCGTTTGTGAAACTATTGAGTTCGAGAAATAGCCTCAGTGAGTGGAACCGCTCTAATGTTTCTATCTTTATCTCTCTATATATCTTAACTTCATGGAGAAAGGCTATCTCCCGAAATGAGCAATACCTGGCTTAGAATTTGTCTGGATATCTGATTGGAGCCAGTTCACAAATGAACTCCAAATCCAACAAACTTCTTAAACTTTATCATCCAATGAATTTAATCAGTATCCTATGCCATGCCATCCACAGTATCCGCTTGGACCACCTGTCCAACATATTGTCCCTCAAAAGAGGGAAAACTATAATTCTGACAGTCACTCTGTCATCCAAATCACCTTGGAAGCCTGAAATGATAACCGCCTCCCGAAGGAAGCTGCCGTTACCATATACCAAGAACATCCACTTATGTTCATAACTGCTTCCCAATGTTTCTCCAGGATTGGATTAATATATACTTATTGCAGCCTATGCAAAAGAAATATCTGGTGTGGTACTTGACATCTCATAATTGATTCAATTGCCTAAGCAAGAGATATGCCAATCATGCAAATCCCTCCTCTCATCAGTCTAGAAAATATCTCTTTAGAGAGGATGACTCCATCACCTGCGGATACACCACCATGCCGGGAGTCGTCCATTTTAAAACACTTTAGAATAGTGTCAAGGTACCCAAGTTAGGACACTTCCCAAATCTAGATCTAAAATCAAAGATCTAGTCACCAGAATCCCTGATATTTTATCCATATCCTATATGGAGAAACCACCTTGTGATAACCACAGTATAACCGATCGTAGTATAAGAAGATCTCTTTCTATTAAGTGCATGTCATCCAAATACCATGCATCACTTATTTGTGATATATGCCCTAGAGGCCATTATTGTATAGTACTAGCTTGTATATTACATTTTGAAAACTTGGGATATATACACAGATTTATGACAGTCTTGCTCGATATAGTAGTATGCTACTTGGTTTGGATCTATCTTAATATGTGTATATGTTTCTTTTAACATATCGCTAATACATATTGATAGAGCCCTTAGGATCTTTGCTTGACTACCAACGTTGTGATGGCAGTCACACTAGTAGGGGCTGGGTAGTCTACAAGCACATCCTTATACAGGTCCCTAGTCGTAGGATTATCGAAACAGGGCATCGATACTCCGGAGTGGACTAGTGTATACGCTTCTCATCCCAGCAGAGGAGATGATCTGTCCCACAACCATTAGTATATTATACTGGAGATAGTATGCAGGTGCTGTTGGGTTACGAGTACACTGGACATGACTCGTCGGGAACAGATGGTTGGTACTATACCTATCGTCAGATAGCAGTTCCCAGGTGACATGAGTACATCATAGTCTATTGACTTGACACTGATGCTTCGCCTCAAGTGTGTTCCCACAGTTCTTAGATTGCTACCCTGCCACAGCTCTATTGAGTCGTGCAAACAGGTAGCAGTTGGATGCAGTCCCAAAGCGCTTGGAGGCAGTGGCGGTTACATAGGACTCGTCTCTCCCGGTATTGGGGGTTGATGTCGTGCTGTGTTCGGAACTCCATTACGCAAGGTCCCTGGACAGGGCAAGTGAGATTTGCTGGTAGGTGCTCCAGTAGTTTCTCAGGATGTTTTGGACCGTACTCCGATACGAATTATACCGCTATTAGGGGTCTGACGCTTGTCTCCCCTAGGCCCAATATGCGTCACTCTTAGACAAACAGACTGGACTGTACGGAGATTGTCACATACAGGCTCAGTAGGAGTTCGGATGGATTTCTTCATCGGACTTCTTATCGACATCTACCTGGGGACCGTTACGTCCAGATCGTACCGCTTGCGGCCTGTGGTTAAACCCACTGCCAGCGTAATGTCGAGTCTTTAGAGTCCCGCACAGAGGGTTTCCCTACTTCGGGCGAAACAATATAGAGGTCGTATGGTTTTACGATTGGGTTCGATCGTATACGTGTACTTGTGCGCGTATGATATTCGGACAGATTATACTAGTGGGCTTTGGTTTAAGCCAGATTCTAGTATTAGATTATTGGATTTATTTAGTCTCAGTATATCCGTGTTTTTCGTAAATACGGAAGGTAGGGGCATTCTCGTAATTTTTCGGGAAGCTTCTAGAAGGAGGTGACTCATTAGGGTTTATTTCTTTTTGATTTAAACTTAATGAGGTGGAGGAGATGATGTGTTTCTTTCATTAAATGAACCATGACTCATAAGATGATTCATCTAATGAATTGAATGAAGCATGGTTGATATTATGATAGATATTATTATTGAGATATTTTCATGCTTCATATTATTCAAAATGAGTCAAGCTTCATTTGATAATCGCAAACACTTTCTCTCTCCTCAAGCTCTCTCTTCTTCATCTTAAACCTAAGTGTCTCATGAGTTAAGAATCATAGGGTTAGTGAGGCTAACAAATCGTTAATCACTATCTATATTATCTAGGTCACTTAGATTAGCACTCTAAACCACTTAGTTACCTCATCTAAGAGGTTAAAGCTTGTAATAGGTACTCTCAGGTGGATCTTCTTCAAACTTGAAGAGGCCGACAAGGAGGAGGACAACAAGAATAAGAAGGACTAGTATCTTAAGATATAATCATCTTACATAGTAGTTACAACTCCTAGTTTGTTTGTTAGTTAGGGTTTAGTAAAGATCCTTATGCATAGTCGATGTTACCTTGATTGAAAATGATCGTTTTTACCGATTTCGCCTCCCCGCATCTCGTGGGGTGTGTAACGTCGACTTACATCACTACCTACTACCTTCTTACCAGATCCATCTCTTATTTTGATGAAGTCAAACTCTATGACTTTCATATAAAAAATAAATGATCTATCTCCGTTATACCTGCTTTAGTCTATAAATAGACATAAGCTACTTGCCCACTATACTTCCGCTGCTCCCACTGACTACAACAACCTTTTGGCAGAGTCATATACACGTGCACTTTTAAAGATAATTTAGAACGACGTTATATTCATCTTCCTGCTATATCTCATAGTCTAGAACAGCAATAGTGGCATGTTTGGGTAATCAAAAACTTCCCTGTCACTATCTTTGAGGATACCGAAGTACCTCTCGGGTGTCTGAGGTTACCCACCAAATCTGCGGAGTGGCTAATGGATTGTCGAATCCAATTGAATCTTTAGATTATACTAAATTTTCAGTAATCGTTTGTGGTTCTGGAATCACTTCCAGTTCTACCATACCCCTACTAATTTTTTCTGAAAAGAATCCATTTTACTAAAACTGGTGGCGAGTCAAGAACAATATAACTATTGATCTTCCAGATGGTAGAATGTTAACTCTCATCAAAGACCGAGAAAACCCACAAACCGCTATTACTAAAACGTGCCTTGAGTTTGTCCAAATTCTGGTTTTAAGCATCAGTCGGACAACTCCATATGCCTTAACATCGTTAAAATATGAATCCATTCTATATATCCAATATAGAAACAAAAGCACTAATTTAATTAGAACCAGATTCAAAAAATCATGCAGCTGTTTCCAGTGCATATCAACCAAATGGAAGAAGGCCATACATCATTACTCATCTAGGAATACATCCACGTATGAGTAACCTGAAAGAGAAGCAAGTTCTCAAAACTATTACTTACAACGGAATACCAAACACAAGTATCTACATCTTCGATCACCTTGAAGAATCGTGATACTTGCAACATATGGTTCTCTATCTTATTCTTATACCTATAACTTCTCAAAATTTGGACCTTGTATTTCAACAAAATATTTGTCTAAAAATATAGAAGTCATGAGTAAACAGAATATAGTACGAATACCAACACTTTTGTCCTAACAGACATCGGACAACATACAATACTTTGTATAAGTCCACCGAGTTTAACAACTCAAACCCTGTGCGTCGAAGGTTGAAAACGGTGCTATAGTTAAGAAGGATTACACCGTCGTTGAATACACCATACCTAACCATCAACTGATATAGGTAAATGTCATAAACATAATTTCAAAAAGTTATATTTCACTTTATAAAATAAAAGTACAGATATATTAGTTTGAAATTGGTGCATAACAACGGATATTCAAAACTAAATATTTGTCGTCAGGCAAAATGTAGGGTTGCTATGCACGCGCACAAGGGTCTACAAGGAATCAACCATGCCCGATTAAAAAATTAGCCGTGCCGAACAACCCGAATACGGATCTTTAAACTAGAGATTAGGCGAAAACTAACATGCTAAACACTTTAACACTAAGTGAGAGGGATTACAACCTTTGTAGATCCGGTCCTTCACATCATATGCTCCGTGTTGTGGTCCCTTCGCTGCGATCATCGTGTTCCGGACTCTCGAGAGGTTCCACGAAGAGAAAGATGCAACATTTGCTTCCGATCTTCGATACAAAGATGATCTACCTTGAAGTTTCGTTAACACAAGCTAACACTCATGAAATGATGTGAACACCCTCATCTAAATGGCAAGGGAAGATGAGGATGATGAAGTTGGATTTTTGCTCTCTTTATTTATCTTTTTCTCATATTTATTCATCACTTGGAAAAAGCTAGTAAGCTTTTTCCATGAAGAAAGAAGAAGGAAGAAGATGATGAATAATAGAATTATGATAGAATTCCTTTTGTGATGAATAATGCAAAGGAGATAATGATCAATAATGCAACCATGGTTGACTAAACCTTTGTAGAGAATTAACCAAGGCTAGGGTTTGGGTTAGGTTAAGAATGAGTCACTTGAAAATATCTTTCACAAAACAAAACCAAAACCTTCTAGAATCATCTAGAAAGCTTAACCCTAATCCAAACCCTAATCATGTTTAAACTCCACTAAACATGTTGCATTAGTTATCATATCATGTTACAATATTATATATCACATATATAATATTTATTGTAACCAAATAAAATAATACAATTAACATATATCGCATATATATCAATGTATTACCCGAGTGAGAAAAAGAATCTTTTAGTGAGCTAATATTAGTTAATGTCATTTAATATATCATATATATTATTATACATTAAATTATCGAATCAACACTTGATCCGACAATCCGGCTATATCGCATATAACCGACTAATATTTATTCGTACCGATTCATCGAATCAACACTTGATCCGATAACCCGGCTGATATCAAATATCGCGAGAATATAATACGGTATCACATATCGCATTATCCTCGGTCCCGCACATATCACATATGTGCTCCTACTCCGTTTTGCCTGAGCCAAGAAACCTCTGTGTAGGACTCTAAAGAATCGTCAATACGCCGGTAGTAGGTGATGATCATATCAAACACCCACAAGCTGCAAGCGGTCAGCTAAACGTAACAGCTACCCAGGTATTGAGCGCTCAGAAGATCAATAAGCAAGCCTGTACATTCTCCTGTGAATCCAAACAGTAACACTCCCGTACAGTCCGGTCTCGTCGTCTGATATGTTGCATATCTCGCCTAGGGGTGGTAAACGTCAGACCCAGTAGCTCGATAAGTCGTGTCGATATAAGGTCTATAACAGTTCGAGAAACTACTGATAACACTTACCAATAAATCTCAGCAACCCTGGCCAGGGATTTCCGGTTATAGCCAATCGAACACAGCACAACATCAACTCCCTATACCGGGAGAGACGAATCCCCTCCTATCGCTCATTGCCTCCATGTGATTCGGGACTGTACCCAAAAGCCACCTTTTTGCACGCCCTCTTGGACGTGGTATGATAGAAATCAAAGCACAGTGGGAATCACACAAGACTCTATGACGATCTCGGGTCAACAGACTACTCTGTACCAGTGTCACCGGAGAACTGCCATCTGACGTATGGTATAATACCATCTGGGAGTTCTCGGCGAGTTCGTCCAGTGTACCCAGTCTCTACTGAGCACCCGTACATCATCCTTGATGTCAAACACCGATGGATATGGGATCATCCATCGCCCATCATATAGGTCAAGATGCGTATACGCTAGTCTACTCTAGTGCATCGATGCCCTGTCTCGATACACCCTCGACTAGGAACAGTTATAGGATGTACTCGTCGACTACCATGGCCCCACTAGTATGATCTCATCATAGTCCCAGTAGTCGAGTACATATCCTAAGGGCTTTATCAACATGTAACATAGAGACAATCAGAGTACATATTAAGATAAAGTACAACCAGATAGCATACTATCATGTCGAGCAAGAAAGTCCTCCCTATATATGTCCAAGCATCCATTACAATATACATCGTATGTACAGTAATGGCCTCTAGGGCATACATATAACTAACAATCTCCCACTTGTACTAGGGCCATCTATTATGGTATCACATACCCAACAATTAGCTGCGGTTAAAGTATCTCATACTCAACCATCCCATAAAAGTCTCTACTGGGAAAAAGGCCTTTGTGAGTGGATCCGCGCTGTTGTCTTCTGTGTCTACTCTCCTAACCCGGATCTCCCTGGAGATCAACCATCTCCATGATCAGGTGATACTGCCTAAGAATTATATCTGGATGTATGATGGGACGGTAGTTCCTTGGCTAAAGCCACAACTCCATTGTCACACAATGGTAGGAACGAAGTTCATCTTATGAACTTATATATCCAGACTGTCTCTTTGGTAGCATCATTGGTAACGATGTATCTTGCCTTTAATCGTCTAGTATGTCACGGTATCTAGCTTGGAACTCTTCCAACATACCGTCCCTCCACTGAGGGTAAAGACAATGCCTGCGACTGACATTCAGTCGTTCTTATCACCCTGGAACCTTTCCAGTGATTCTCCTCAGGATCTGTTGATACCATCTCACTACAACCAGTGAGAATCCTAACATCCAATTAGAACTATCTCATAGATCCAAAACACAGGATTTAGGAGGTATCACTTTGATCCTATATGGAGAATCCTTGTGATAAGCAGAGATTGACCGATCGTAGCATAGGAAACTCCTTCCCTATCAAGAGTATGTCATCCACGTACTCTACGAGGATCACCACCATACTCTCTACTACCTTTTTGTATATACAAGGTTCATCTACCATTTTGATGAAGTCAAACTCTTTGACTACCACATCAAAACAGATGTTCCAACTCCGCGATGCCTACTTTATGCTATAAAGCATCTTGCACACGTTTCCGCTGCTCCCACTGTCTACGAAGCCCTCTGGCTGTGTACTTACAGACGTTCTTTTCTAAAATATAATTTAGAAAAGCAGTCATGACACCCAACCGCCAGATATCGTAGTCATGGTATGTAGCCGTGGCAAGCAGGATCTGGATGGACTTAAGCAAAGATTTGAAAGTCTCAACTTTTCCATGTACACCAAGTAATCTTCTCAAGATATACTTGCTCCTGATGGGGATTTAACCCTTCAGATAAAGCAACCAAAGTCCATACTTTGTCGGTGTATAAAGATTCCATCTCAGATCGACAAGCATCCAGCCATTCTTACAGAGTCCTACTCCTGATAGCCTGCTCGAAACTAGTTGGGTCATCATCTCATGATGCAATCCTCGCTCCCACTGTCATAGAGAAACCGAAGTATCTCTTAGGTGGGTGAGGAACCCTACTAGATCGGCGGAGAAGCTGAGGTTCGTTGGAAACTATTGAATCCTTTGGTACTACCAAATTATTAGTTGTAGGTTGTATAGATGGAACATTTCCAGTTCTACATAACAGACCTTGCCTCGAGCTTGTCCGGATTTTGCTATTAGACATAGGCCGGACAACCCCAAATCTTAACAAACTTAAGATATGGGCTCTTCCCTTTCCATATCACATATGAAGTGGTAGGCAACTGATTTAATTTGAACCCTATTCAATAGGTATGCAACTTCACAAGTGCATAACTCCCTAAAGGAAATAGGAAACTCAGTAGTACTCATCATAGAGTACACCATATCACATAGGGTGCTATTGCTCCACCCCGATACACCGACGTGCTGTGGTGTATACGGAGGAGTAATGCTGAGAGAGAATCTCATTCTCCTTTAAAATAGTCCAGGAATTCCGTGCTCAAGTATTCTCCTCCTTGATCTCATCAAAGGACATAATACTTATACCCGTATTTGGTTCTCTACTTCTAACTTATATTCTGTGAATCTCTCAAAAGCTTCGAACTTTTGTTTCAACAGGAACATATGTCTGAATCTTGAGAGATCATCAGAGAATGTAATGAAGTACAAAGAACCGGTTTTGGCATGTGTAGACAGGGGACTTTCATACATCAGCATGTATCATTCCCAAGAGTTCACTAACTCTTTCTCTGTTTTCAATAAACAGAGCTGTGGTCATTTTATCTTTGTGACATGACCGGCAAGTTTCACAAGATGTAAATTCAAACTAATTTAAATATGCATCTTTATGGAACTTCAGCTAGTCGGGTCGCATTGATATGACCTAGTCTACAATGCCTCAAGAAGGATTCGTTCATTTCTGAACTCTTCCTCTTGTGTGTGCTGTATACTAAGAACTGTAGTTTGATTTAGAACATCAATGCTTTTAGATAACGTGCCTGAACCGATCAACTTTTGATATAGGAAATGTTCAAAACATTATCCAACAATACAAAATTATATCCTTTCTTTACTAATAAAGAGACTGATATGATTTTGTATATCAGGTTCGGTATCTAATAACATTCGTTCAGAATCAATGTATTCTGGTAATACAGGGTGATAGTGACCAACAGACTTGGCTGCAACACTTGCACCATTTTCTGTCTCATGAAACTTATCACCCGTTCTCAGTTCTCTACCTTTCTATAGCCCATGTAACAGATTACATATGCGGGATCCTGATTCGGTATCTCATACCCAGGACGTAAAGGATACTGAGAAACAGTTCTCTGTAATGAACACACTCGAAGATGATGCATCAATATGCACTTTCTTCGTTTGGACGGCACGAGAAATCTGGTATTCCCCAATTTCCTGCTCTATCTTATAACGATTATAAGTTGGAGCGGGACCAACGTTCCCCAGCTTAGTATAACAAGCGGGTTCGGTCAATATATCCATATTATTATCTTGATTAAGACGTGATATGGTCGCTACCTGGAGAGAGAGAGAAGAAAACACTCAGCGTATGCTCTTGCAAGATTAGATTGGTTATCTAATATATCTAATCAGGATGTCTCCCACTGTTTTAATCAAATCTTCCTTCAAACCCTAAAAGGAAAGACTAGCCGGGATTAATTACACGCTACAAGTTCGCCAATCTTTCAGCCAGGCCAGTGTCGGTACTTTGAGGGAGGTCCCCCGTGCTTTCGCACGAACCTAATTAAAGTAAACCTCGTTTTCCCAGAGGCGTAACCCTGTTGACACCTTTCTAGACACCTACTTGATCGGCTAATTGTAATGTGTAAAACTCTCCCAGGAGTAACTCTTACTCGCAGCGGGTATCGGGATCCAACTATCTCATAGAAGGTATGCAATCTCATTGCAAATTTCAACACTTGAAATTCCCGATAATATTTTGCCCCTAGCATCTTATGACCTTGGCTAAGGTCAACAAATCATAAGTGCTAGTCAAGTTCAACCCGCCATTTCCTGATTGAATTAAACCCACCCGCACGACCCTTGACAAGGTCAACAAAGTCGCACGACTACCCTAATCCAATCACATCATATGCTTATACAGATAAGCAGTAATCAGCTACCGCACACTACGCCTTGACAAGGTCAACAAACGCAGCACGAATACTAATTATTATTTATCTGAAATGACGGAGGGCTACGACGGGTTTTTCAGAAAACCCTTTGTGTAATGAACTTGATATCGTTGTAGAATCGAGTGATTTTAAATGGAGTGTTTTTGAGGCTTTTCTAGTTTTGCTAAAGGGGTCACTCCCGGTGAAGGGATCGTCGGCCCTTTCCTCATCGAATAAGGTGCAGGATATTTCACAAATATCACTATGCAAAGCAAGAACTATAGAAGCAATCAAAAGACAAACCGAGGGTTGTAGCATCTGCCAGTTATTGCTAAAGGAGTCACTCCCGGTGAAGGGATCTCGGTCCTTTCCTTATCGAATAAGGTGCAGGATGTTCTACAAGGAACACCGCGATGCAAAGCAAGAATTAGAGCTACCAGTTTTTATAAACAAGTTTCTACAACATCTTAGGTTTCTTTTATTTCATTAATCTCATTAATGAATTCCCATTTTATTATGCTTCACAAGCATCTCTTTTGAAACGAAATCTGCAATATAACATATATCTCATATATATAAAATATAAACATTCGTCTCAGGCAGTAATATGATCTCATCACAGAACATTGCAGCAGAAGAACATATATGAAATATTGGATATACTAGGACGTCCGTGTTTTTAATACGAGCCTGTATAAAACACGGATTCCACGGTCGCGATGAATAGCCAAACCCACATCCCTAGACCCCTACGAGAGCGGCAAGCAACACTGCCAATTCTAGGGTTAGGAGACCCGGTCTCGACCCCTCGAGATGGTCTCCCACTGGACCCTAGAACCCGGTTACTTGTGCTCCCCGCCTTGGGTCTACCTAATGCGGAAAAGTAAATAATATACAACGGTGACATCTTCCGCAACCTGGAAGTGCCCCAATAAAAGAATATTACATACAAAGTTTTTACATGAAAGAAAAAGAAAAACTCTCATCTCATATAAAACCCCCGGCTATTCAAAACGCGACGATCCAATATAACATATCACAGCAACACATAATATCTCATATCATCAACGTAAGCAAGTATGCGTATCCCGATTGTCGTTGATGTATAGCAACGAAGCCGGCGATACACCACATACTACGCTTACGGTCACAGAAAAGAAAGTGTAAAACTACAACAGTTGGAATCCGCAACCTCCTTAGACATCGCATGCCTAACCAAATGAATTCCTTAGACATCACATGCCTAACAATTATAAACCCCGAATTTTAGTCTCTTTATCGAAAACTCTTTTCAATGTCAAGCCGGGAATTTAACAAGATTCCCGACGTCCTGATCGAATGCTCATCGCAAACTTTAGTAGACGGCCGCACCCCCGGATGCCGTCGACAAAGTGCACTAAGGCGGAACACCGCTGCCGCAAGCACCCGAACGGATGCTTTTGGCGACGGGGTTCTCCTATAGTCACTTGGTCGGGGCTAAGAGGTGTAGCTGTCTATTAAGTTTATCCAGCGAGTATCCGCGTATGCTACGTGATTGCGACGGACTTTTGATCACATCAAAATTCCGTGGCAACCGATCATTTGAGACTAAACTGCTATGTTTATAATATTCAAATTAGTTATCTCATAACTACCTGTGGATTCCAAATATTGTATCACATTCCAGATAAATAGACAAAGTTAAACTTTCCGATCGAATAATCAAACACCCAAGATTTCCCCAATATATCTCAACACTTGAAATCAGTTTAAAAACATCCATCACATGCCACAGTACCAATGGTCCAGCCGTAGAAGGGTCAAGCCAACGCCTCACATGTGGCACGCCGTACTGCCCCAAACCCTAAGGTTCAAAAGGCCGTTCAAGACGGTCACATAATCGAGTTAAGGTTTGTTGTCTTCTAGAGGGTCCACCGCATTACTTGCACGACTTAGAACGTTCTTAAACACGAGGAAAAATCCAACTTTTGAAAAAATTTCCGACAGGGGAAAAAGTGAGTTATTGATATCCGTTCGAACTTTTTAACAGTTTCTAAAATTATCCGGACAAACTAAACAAAGTTATAATATCAGATCGAAACAACGAGTCCCCAATACAACCCAGAAAATTCAACAGTTGAATAAATATTAAAAATTCCCAGAAAATACAGCACTAAAAGATAGGAATTACTGTGCAAAGAACGTGCCAAGAATCGACTATATGGCCGCGGAACCGCCGCACATGCTGGGGTGGGGCCGCGGTTCCGCGGCGCTTTAGACGAATTGCGCTCACGTGCTTCACAGTAACTCATATAATTCCCTGCTGTAATTTTTGGATATTTTTAATTTGGAAAAAACCACAGTTTTGAAAAATTTCCAGAAACTAGGGTATATCGGGTTTTCCGGGTTCGGTCGGACTTTAAACTTCGTCTAGACTTCGCCTAAAGCTCTAGCTTGTCTCTGATACCACTGTAGGGTTGCTATGCACGCGCACAAGGGTCTACGAGGCATCAACCATGCCCGATTAAAAAATTAGCCGTGCCGAACAACCCGAATACGGATCTTTAAACTAGGGATTAGGCGAAAACTAACATGCTAAACACTTTAACACTAAGTGAGAGGGATTACAACCTTTGTAGATCCGGTCCTTCACTTCATATGCTCCGTGTTGTGGTCCCTTCGCTGCGTTCATCGGGTTCCGGACTCTCGAGAGGTTCCACGAAGAGAAAGATGCAACCTTTGCTTCCGATCTTCGATACAAAGATGATCTACCTTGAAGTTTCGTTAACACAAGCTAACACTCATGAAATGATGTGAACACCCTCATCTAAATGGCAAGGGAAGATGAGGATGATGAAGTTGGATTTTTGCACTCTTTATTTATCTTATTCTCATATTTATTCATCACTTGGAAAAAGCTAGTAAGCTTTTTCCTTGAAGAAAGAAGAAGGAAGAAGATGATGAATAATAGAATTATGATAGAATTCCTTTTGTGATGAATAATGCAAAGGAGATAATGATCAATAATGCAACCATGGTTGACTAAACCTTTGTAGAGAATTAACCAAGGCTAGGGTTTGGGTTAGGTTAAGAATGAGTCACTTGAAAATATCTTTCACAAAACAAAACCAAAACCTTCTAGAATCATCTAGAAAGCTTAACCCTAATCCAAACCCTAATCATGTTTAAACTCCACTAAACATGTTGCATTAGTTATCATATCATGTTACAATATTATATATCACATATATAATATTTATTGTAACCAAATAAAATAATACAATTAACATATATCGCATATATATCAATGTATTACCCGAGTGAGAAAAAGAATCTTTTAGTGAGCTAATATTAGTTAATGTCATTTAATATATCATATATATTATTATACATTAAATTATCGAATCAACACTTGATCCGATAATCCGGCTATATCGCATATAACCGACTAATATTTATTCGTACCGATTCATCGAATCAACACTTGATCCGATGACCCGGCTGATATCAAATATCGCGAGAATATAATACGGTATCACATATCGCATTATCCTCGGTCCCGCACATATCACATATGTGCTCCTACTCCGTTTTGCCTGAGCCAAGAAACCTCTGTGTAGGACTCTAAAGAATCGTCAATACGCCGGTAGTAGGTGATGATCATATCAAACACCCACAAGCTGCAAGCGGTCAGCTAAACGTAACAGCTACCCAGGTATTGAGCGCTCAGAAGATCAACAAGCAAGCCTGTACATTCTCCTATGAATCCAAACAGTAACACTCCCGTACAGTCCGGTTTCATCGTCTGATATGTTGCATATCTCGCCTAGGGGTGGTAAACGTCAGACCCCAGTAGCTCGATAAGTCATGTCGATATAAGGTCTATAACAGTTCGAGAAACTACTGATAACACTTACCAGTGAATCTCAGCAACCCTGGCCAGGAATTTCCGGTTATAGCCAATTGAACACAGCACAACATCAACTCCCTATACCGGGAGAGACGAATCCCCTCCTATCGCTCATTGCCTCCATGTGATTCGAGACTGTACCCAAAAGCCACCTTTTTGCACGCCCTCTTGGACGTGGTATGATGGAAATCAAAGCACAGTGGGAATCACACAAGACTCTATGACGATCTCGGGTCAACAGACTACTCTGTACCAGTGTCACCGGAGAACTGCCATCTGACGTATGGTATAATACCATCTGGGAGTTCTCGGCGAGTCCGTCCAGTGTACCCAGTCTCTACTGAGCACCCGTACATCATCCTTGATGTCAAACACCGATGGATAAGGGATCATCCATCGCCCATCATATAGGTCAAGATGCGTATACGCTAGTCTACTCTGGTGCATCGATACCCTGTCTCGATACACCCTCGTCTAGGAACAGTTATAGGATGTACTCGTCGACTACCATGGCCCCACTAGTATGATCTCATCATAGTCCCAGTAGTCGAGTACATATACTAAGGGCTTTATCAACATGTAACATAGAGACAATCAGAGTACATGTTAAGATAAAGTACAACCAGATAGCATACTATCATGTCGAGCAAGAAAGTCCTCCCTATATATGTCCAAGCATCCATTACAATATACATCGTATGTACAGTAATGGCCTTTAGGGCATACATATAACTAACACAAAACCCAGGTGATTTTCTCAAATATCACCAATTAAAAAGAATTCAGATATATATTGAGGATCTAGTCACCCAATTCCCAATATCTTACTCCCACTCAGTATCTGTAACGCCATACAGATGTGAGAATCAAATCTGGTAAATACATACTCTAGAGTTAGAATCTAATTAGAAAACAGTTTTCACTTAACACCACACAGTAAAACTGAAACGTGAAAATGTTTCGAATGGGTAGCTGCGTATTCCTAGTAATACCTCTTCCACTATCCAAATTCATGACAGTAACCGTATATTTCCTTGTCCTCACTCCAATCCCTTTATATGTCTTTACTTCTTACCTTCTGTACACCGCACTTAGGCTAATTGATTTTCTTTCTTCCCTTTGGAACTAGCCTAAGGTTTGGAAGAAAACTATCCAATAAGCGAAATAGGTGTACTCTAGTAATACTAGGAGCTCTCACAACCTGAGAGAAGGTAAAGGGAAAAGACAACTGAATAATCCTTATTCTATTTCTCCAGAACCAGAAGCCATTCTCGAACTGGAACAAGTTCCTTCGAGTTCGTATGTAACTATATGATGGAATATCCAAGAAATGTGGATTTTCATAGTGACACGGAGTGTTCTGGAGAAATGCAAAGGTGATACAGGAGTGGCAGGGGTATACGTTGTTTCGTCGTGAATGATAGCAGTCACAATTTCCTTTGCCCTTAATCTAATCCCTTTATGTCTTTACTTATTACCTTCTGTACACCACACTTAGGCTAATTGGTTTTCTTCCTTCCCTAACCTTCGGCACCTGCCTATGGTTTACAAGAAGACTATCCAATAAGCGCAATAGGTGTACTCTCTTAATATCAGGAGCCCTCGCAACCTGAGAGAAGGTAAGGATAAAAGACAACCGAATAATCCTATTCAATTTCTCCAGAACCAGAAACCATCCTCGAACTGGAACAAGTTCCTTCGAGTTCGTATGTAACTATATGATGCCATATCCAAGAAATATGGATTTTCGTAGTGATACAGAGTGTTCTGGAGAAATTCAAAGGGGATGTAGGAGCGGCAATGATATATGCGACTAAATGACAATCGAAAAGCAAAAGTGTTTTAAGAAGGTTCGGTTAACTTGGTTCATGAGTTTTAGTCTAGGGTTAGGTCATGGTCGCTGCCAGAGAGAGAGAGAGAGAGAAAAGAAACACTCAGTGTGCACTCTAACCTAGATTAGATTGGTTAATCACTTTATCTAATCAGGATGGCTCCCACCGTTTCCTCGAATTCTCCCTTAAACCCTAAAAGGAGAATTAGTCAGGATCATCTAAAATCATCCGAGGAGTAACACCTACTCATCAGTGGGAATCAGGATCCAACATGAAAGTGTTTATTACCACCACCACTGGGTTTTACAAGCATCAAGCATGCTATTTTTAAAAATTTTGGGGTGCTAATTAACACTAACTTAGAATCTAAACTAGATGATTAGAGTTTAATATGATATAACAAAAACTTTACACTAAGAGAAAGAGGCTACAACCTTTGTAGACCGTGTCCTTCTCTTCTTAAACTCTATGTAGTAGTCCACGTGACTCCACTAGGCTCCACTTGAAGTTGGATCGAGCTTCCTTTGCGATCATCGTGCCAAAGATGATCCACCCGAAACTCCGCTAATTCAAGATACATCTTCACTAAACTCTTTAGTGAAGTAAACACACTACACCAAAGTGCTAATCTAGTGTAGGATGGTGAAGTAGGGGTATTTTTTGCTCACTAGGGTTCTCACAAACTCAAGGGTTCACAACTCATGTGAGTAATTGAGCTTGGAGGTGGAGGTGAAGAAAATGGAGAGAGATAGAGAGCAAATGAGCTCAAGTGAAGAAAATGAACTAACTACTTTTCTCATGTGAAGAATGGCTTAACAAATACCTCTTATTATTGAAGCATGGAATAAACTCCAATAAATCAAATGAACCATGCTTCAATTGTGCAAGCAAATGAATTAGTAAATATAAAAATCCATGCCTCGCCATTCCTTAAACGTCTCCGCATTTTCCACCTCATTTTCTATTTTCACAAAATAGAAAATCAAACCATGCTTCATATAATATATATATATATATCACATATATATTAATATATATAAAGATAAGAAAATAATTAGTGAGGAATAATATTAGTTAATATATAATTATATCAAATAGAAATATATATCATATTATTAAATCAACACTTGATTTAATAATCCAGTTATATCACATATAACCGACTAATATCATTTATCTGTATATCACATTATCAAATCAACCCTTGATTCAATAATCCGGTTATATCACATATAACCTAACTGATATCAAATAACTGCCAGATTAGAATACGGTATCACATACTCATATTTAATCAGGCCCCCACACATATCAGCATATGTGCCCTACTTCATTTCTCTTGAACTAGGAAACTTCTATGTGGGACTTTAAACACTTGTCAATATGCTAGCAGTAGGTAATGGTCATATCAGTTACCCACAAACCATCAGCGGTACTAGCTGGACGTAACGGCTACCCAGGTATTGAGCGATTAGAAGATCAACAAGCAAGCTTGTCCAAACTCCCATGAAGCCTATAAGTAACACTTACTGTATAGTCCGGTCTCTTCGTCTGATATGTCGCATATCGAGTCTGGGGGTGGAATCGTCAGACCCTAATAACTTGATAAGTCGTGTCGATGTGTGGCCTATAATGGTATGAGAAACTACTGATAACTCTTACCTGTAAATCTCATCAACAGCCCTGGCCAGGAACTTCCTATTATAGCCAATCGAATATAGCGCAACATCAACTCCCTATACCGGGAGAGCGAAACCTCTCCTATCTATATTGCCTCCATGTGACTCAGGATTGTACCCAAAATCCACCTGTTTGCACGACTCCTTTGAGACGTGGTAGGGAGTAAATCAAAGCACAGCGAGAACCACACAAGACTCTATGACGATCTCGGGTCTACAAAGTAACCTATACCAGTGTCACTAGAGAACTGTTATCTGACGATAGGTATAGTTCCATCTAGGAGTTCTCGGCGAGTCCTGTTTGGTGTTCCCATTCTCTAATAAGCACTTGTGTACAAACTTTGATGACAAAAACAAATGGATATGGGATCAACCATAGCCCCCTACAGGATCAAGAAACGTACACACTAGTCTACTCTGGAATATCGATGACATGTCTCGATATTCCCTCGAATAGAAACAATTGAAAGATGTGCTTGTAGACTACGTAGGTCCCAGTAGTATTATCTGCATCATAGTCCTGGTAGTCAAGCAGACATCTTAAGGGCTTTATCAACATGCATATGAGAGACGGTATAATAATACTAGTGAACATGTTAAGATAAAGGCAACCAGATAGCATACTATCATGTCAAGCAAGAAAGTCCTCTATATATATGTCCAAGCAACCACTATATCATACACTAATAGCCTCTAGAGCATACATATTACTAATAATCTCCCACTTGCAGTAAGGCCAGTTATTGTAGTATCCCATACCCAACATCCCAAAAAGTCTTTCGAATTGCATCTGAGGGAGGGCCTTCATGGGTGGATCCGCTGTGTTATCCTTCATATCAACTCTCCTGACCTTGATCTCCCGGCGATCTACTATCTCCCTAATCAGGTGATACCGCTTAAGAATATGTATGGATCTTTGATTGGACCGGGGTTCCTTGGCCAAAGCCACAGCTCCATTAATATCACAATACACAGGTATTGGATGCTCAATGGATGGAACCACACCAAGTTCAGCTAAGAACTTCTTCATCCAGATAGCCTCTTTGGCATCATCGTTGGCAGTGATGTATTCAGCCTCTATCATCAAGTCTGCTATGGTATCTTGCTTGGAACTCTTCCAAGATACCGCCCTTCTATTGAGGGTGAAGACAAAACCCAAGACCGACTTACTATCATCCTTATCACTCTGAAGCTCGAATCGGTAAAGGACTCCACCTGGAGTTCACCGTTACCATACACCAAGAACATCTCTTTAGTCTTTCTCAAGTACTTAAGAATGTTCTTCACAGCTGCTAGTGTTTCTCCCTTGGATCTGATTGATACCTACTCACTACACCTAGTGAGTAAGCTATATCCGGTCTGGTACACAACATCGCATATATGATTGACTCGACTACCAAAGCATAGGGTATCCTTTGCATGCGAGCCCTCTCCAAATCAGTCTTAGGAGACATCTCTTTGGAAAGAGTGATTCTTGAACAAGCGGATAAATTACCATGCTTATAATCTTCCATATTAAACCTCTTTAGTATGGTGTCTATGTACCTAGATTGGGACAATCCCAACATTCATCTAGATCTATCTCCATAGATCTTTATCTAATGGATGTAGGAGGCATCACCTAGATCTATCATGGAGAACTTTTGTGATAAGAAGAGCTTGACCGAGTGTAGCATAAGAACATCTTTTCCTATCAAGAGTATGTCATCCACGTACAATACGAGGAAGACAACCTTACTCTCGACTACCTTATTATTTATACATGGTTCTTTTACATTTTTGATGAAGTCAAACTCTTTGATAACTTCATCGAAGCAGAAGTTCCAGCTCAGCGATGCCTGCTTTAATCTGAAGATTAATTTAAGCAGCTTATACACGCTTCCGCTGCTCCCACTTTCTATGAAGACCTCTGGCTGTGTCATGTACACGCTCTCTTCTAAATCTTCATTTAGAAAAGCGGTCTTGACATCCATCTGCCAGATTTCGAAGTCATGGTATGCAGCAATGGTAAATAGGATCCTGATAGACTTAAGCATTGTGACAGAAGAAAATGTTTCATCATAGTCGACACCTAGCCGTTGACGAAAACCTTTTGCAAAAATTCTAGCTTTGAAGGTCTCAACCTTTCCATCTACACTAATTTTCTTCTTAAAGATCCACTTGCTCCCGATGGGTTTTACCCTTTCAGAAGCAACTTTCAAAGTCTATACTATTTTGGTGTACATGGATTCCATCTCAGATCGCATAGCATCCAGCCATTTCACAGAGTCTCCACTTATGATGGCCTGCTCGAAACTAGTTAGGTCATCATCTTCCATGATGCAATTTTCGCTTCCACCGTTTATAAGAAAACCGTAGTATCTTTCAGGTGGATGGGGAGCTCTACTAGATCTGCGGAGTGGCTGAGGTTCGTCGGGGACTATTGAATCCTCTGCTTCTATAAATCGTCAGTTATTGTTTGTGTAGCTGGAAATTCTTTCAGTTATACATCATTACCACTAATTTCTTTCATAAGAAATTCCTTCTCTAAAAAGGTAGCATATTGAGAAACAAACACCTTTTGTTCCTCTATGTGGTAGAAGATATATCCATATGAATCTTTTGGATATCCCACAAACTTGCACAAAACAGACATTGCCTTGAGCTTGTCCGGATTTTGCTTTTTAACATAGGCTGGACAACCCCATATCTCAACTCATTTAAGAGATGGTCTCTTCCTATTCCATATCTCATATAGAGTGGTAGGAACGGATTTGGTCGGAACTCTATTCAATAGGTATGCATCTATCTTAAGTGCATAACCCCGAAAGGAAATAGGTAACTCAGTATTACTCATCATAGAGTGTACCATATCTAATATGGTGCGATTCCTCCGTTCCAAAACTCCAATGTGCTGTAATGTATATGAAGGAGTAAGCTGAGAGAGAATCTAATTCTCTTTTTCGTAGTCTCTAAATTCCGTGCTTTAGTATTCTCCTCCTCGAACTGATCGAAGGATTAATACTTTTACCCGTCTGGTTCTCTACTTCGCACTTATATTCCTTGAATTTCTCAAAAGATTCAGACTTGTGTTTCAACAGGAACACATGTACGAATCTTGAGAGATCGTCGGTGAATGTAATAAAGTATCCTGGCATGTGTAGACATAGGACCGCATATATCACTATGTATCAGTCCCAAGAGTTCAGTAGCTCTTTCTCCGTGTCCAATAAACGGAGTTTTGGTCATCTTAGAATTGAGACATGACTGGCAAGTTTCATTAGATGAAAATTCGAACGAATTCAAATATCCATCCTTATACAACTTAGCCAGTCTTGTCGCATTGATATGACCTAGTCTACAATGCCACAAGAAATCTTCGTTCATTTCTGAACTGTTCCTCTTGTGTATGTTCTTTATACTTAGAACTGTATTTTTATTTAGAACGTATATAACATTATTCAACGTACCATACCCTATCAACACTAGATTTAGGAAAACATTCACAATATTTTTGGTACAAAATAAAAGTCGCTCAGAATCATTGTGTTACCACTTGGTAACACAAGGTGATATTCACCAACTGCTTTGGCTGCAACAATTGCACCATTCCCTTCTCTAAGAGACATATCACCTTTTCCTAGTTCTCTACATCTACATAACCCATGTAACAAATTACATATGTGGGATCCTGATCCGGTATCCAATACCCAGGACGTAGAGCAAACTGAGAAACAGTTCTCGGTAACGAACACACCCGAAGAAGATGCATCAGCATGCTCCTTCTTTGTTTTGGGTGGCATGGGAATCCGGTTATTCTACTTTTCCTTTCTCAGAATTATGACAGTCATAAGATAGAGCGTAACCTATCCTTGTGTAATAAGTAGATTCAGTCAATACATCCATATTATTATCTTGATTAAGGCATGTCATTGGTCTCTACTTGGAGAGAGAGAGAAAGATAATCACTTTTGCGTACGCTCTTTGCAAGATTAGATTGGTTATTATTTTATCTAATTAGGATGGCTCCCACTGTTTTTATCAAACCTTCCTTCAAACCCTAAAATGTAAAATAAGTCGGGATTAATTACACCCTATAAGTTTGCCAATCGTTCGGTCAGACAGGTATTGGTACTCCGAGGGAGTCTCCCCATGCTTTCATATGGAACTAATTAAATAACCTCATTTCTACAGGGCCATAACCCCGTTAACATCTTTCTTAGACACCTACTTGATCAGCTAATTGTAAAGTGGAAAACTCTTTCAGGAGTAACTCTTACTCGCAGTGGGTATCGGGATCTAACTATCATATAGAATGTATGTAATCTCATTACAAATTCCAACACTTGAAATACCCAATATCTGTTTTTACCCCAAGCGATTTATGACCTTGACAAGGTCAACAAACCATAAACCGCAAGTCAAGTTCAACCCGTTCATTTCGTGATTGAATTAAATCCACCTGCAAGACCTTTGACGCAGGCCAAACAACGTCATACGACTACCCTAATCCAATCGCCACATGTGGCAGATAAGCACTAATCAGTTACCGCACACTACACCTTGACAAGATCAACAAACGTAATACGAATACTAAATAGCACTTATCTGAAATGACGGAGGGCTATGGTTGGTTTTGAAGAAAACTTTTAACGTAATGAACTTGATATCGTTGTAAAATCTAGTGATTTGAAAAGGAGTGTTTTTGTAGCTTTTGCTAGTTTCGCTAAAGAGGTCACTCCTGGTGAAGGGATCTTGGTTCTTTCCCCATCGAATGAGGTGCTGGATATTCATCAAGGAATACCACTATGCAAAGCAAGAACTTGATAAGTTATAAAAACAAAATCGAGTGGGTTGTAGTATTTTCTAGTTTTGCTAAAGAGGTCACTCCCGGTGAAGGGATCTAGACTCTTTCCTCATCGAATGATGTGCTGGATATTCATCAAGGAATACCACTATGCAAAGCAAGAACTAGAGCTACCTTTTTAAAAACTTTTGATATTACAATATCTTTAGATTTCTTTTCTTTTCATTAATCTCATTAATGAAGTCTCATCATTTATGTTTTTCTAAACATCACAGAAAAAGAAACGAAAATAGAACGTACGCTTATGCCATCTGCATTCGCCATGGGGCCCCGTCATGCAACGTTAGGTTACTTAACTAATGGCAGAGCGGGGGATGGACTAGCGCGGGTGCAAAACATAAGTAACGTTTATTATATATATCATATATATATATAGCATTCGTCTCATGCAGTTATATGATCACATCACAGAACTCAGTAGTAGAAGTCAACATATGAAATATTGGATATACTAGGAGGTCCATATTTTAAATTAAGCCAATAATGAAAAACACGGATTCTACGGTCGTGATGAATAACCAAACCCACATCCCTAGACCCCTACGAGAGTGGCAAACAACCATGCCAATTCTAGAGTTAAGAGACCCGGTCTCGACTCCTCGAGATGGTCTCCCACTGGACTCTAGAACCCGATTACTTATGCTCCCCGTCTTGGGTCTATCCTAATGCAGAAAAAGTAAATAATATACATCAATGGTGACATCATCCTCAACCCGGAAGTGTCCGAATAAAAGAATATTACATACAATTTTTACATGAATGAAAATTGAAAAACTCTCATCACGCAAAAACCTCCCGGCTATTCAATCAGGACGATCCAATATAACATATCACAACAACACATAACATCACATGTCATCAACGCAAGTAAATATGCATATCCTAAATTCCGTTGACATATACCAACGAGATCGGGGATACACCACATATTATACTTACGGTCATTGAAAAGAAATGAAAAACTACAATAATTAGAATCCACATTTCCTTAGACACCATAAACTCGGAATATCTCATATTCCGAATTTCATGCCTAACCTATAAACCTTAGATTTTAGTCTCAATTCGAAAACACTTTTCAATAACTTAGTCGGGTAATTCGAAAAGATTCTCGACTACCGGATCAAATACTCGACGGGAACTTTAGTAGATGGCCGCACCCCTGATGTCGTCGACCAAGTGCACTTAGGCGGAACACCGTAGACGAGAGCATCCAAGTGGATGCTTTTAGCAAAGGGGTTCTCTTAAAGTCACTTGGTCGGGGTTATGGGGCGTGGCTACATAGTAAAGTTATTTGGTGAGTATTCGCGTACGATACGCGATTGCAACAGAGTTTTGATCCGAATCGAAACTTCATGGCAATCGATCAATAGAGACTAACATGCTAAATTTAAAAACAAATTAGTTTTCACAAAACTAATTTACTGTGGATTCCAACAATTGCATCACATATCAAACTTAAACCCAAAACGATGTAAAAATTACGACTACGAAACTCTCCGTATTAACCCCTTAACAAAATTTAACATCCCATGCAAACCGGGCCAATCAAACATAACCTAAAACCCCAAAACCACCACACCAGAACACAAAACAAACTCGAGCCCAAAATGATATAGTAAATCCGGCGAGGCTGGTCTTTTTGGCTCTGTCGCCGTCCAAAAGGAGGAGTTTAGGTCTCAATTTTCTTTTGTGTTCTAGTTTCATCACATGTAAGCTTCTGCACTTGTTTAAAAAAATTTCAGAGATCATTTAAAATTCGACAAAAAGTTAATGTTTTGGGTTGTGGTTTCGGAGTTGTTTCGTTTTCGTAGTTTTACAAATATCGTCTAATCTTCTAGCTGTTCCCGCCGAAAATTTCTGCGCAGAAGAGTCCAAGGTATCAAATGGCAGCGATACGCTTAAGGAAATGTGAACCAATATCTTCCGGCCTATATTTTGATAAGTTCTCGAAGGAGAAACTATAATATTCTGATGGTATTGGAAGCATCTCGAAAAACCCTTCGATTTGATATATTATGGGCCTCATAAATCATTCGGGATCAAAAGTTATGAGGCATCACGTGTCCACACGTGATGGACCTTTAAGAACCCGCTGGAGGAGTTAAAAGATATAATAAAAAATTCAGAAAAGACCCCAATGGGGCATCACGTGCTCACACGTGACCATGAGTCACGTGCAGACACGTGATGGGCTTTTAAAGCCTCTAAAATAATGAATAGAATTTAATTCTAAAAGTCAGAAAATACCTCGACGAGGTATCACGTGCTTACACGTGACCAATGGTCACGTGTTGACACATGATGGTTAAAACAACAACATAAACAAGCGGCTGTTAAAGAAACCAATTTGGGGGTCACGTGCTCACACGTGACCAAGGGTCACGTGCCAGCACGTGACAGGCTTTGAAAGCCTTACAGTTTAATAGAATTAAAATTCTAAATTTCTCTAAAATCTTCGAAATAGAATTAAAATTCTAAATTTCTCTAAATCTTTCCAAATGGAAAAGGATTATGGGGACCGTTAGATTAAAAATCCAATACTGATTAAAAACCACCAATTTATGGAAAAATCTTAGACAAGGAATGATTTCCCCTAAATCTCACCGAAATAACAAACATAATATCTTTTGGATTTAAAATCCAACGGTGAATAAAATTCACTGAATGATCTAAAGGATCATATTAATAATGAAAACAAATCAAATTTTTCAATGAGAGATTTGCTAAACAGATTGATTCTTTTCCTTCTCCTATAAATAGGAGCCAAGAAAAGAACAGAGGGGATCTACTTTTTTGGAGAGAAAAACAGAGAGAAGAGAATTTAATTCTCAAGAGGGAAGAAAAGAAAGGAGAATTTAATTCTCAACAAAGAAAACCCTAGGTGAGAAAAGAAAGAGAATCGAAACTTTAAAAAGAGAATTTAATTCTCAATCCAAGAGTTTAACTCTTATACAAAAAAAAAGAACTTGGTTCTTCTTCTGGTTGAAGATCTGCACAGAGCACATCTTCCCATAAGTTGAGAATTTAATTCTCATCAGGTCGAGATCCTGCCATGCAGATCCTAAACTTAGAAGGGGAATTGAGTTTTGAGAATTTAATTCTCCGAAAACAAAACTAGAGTTTAACCCTAATCAAGAATTTAATTCTTTTACATATCCGGGAATTTAATTCCTTTGAAAAGAAATCAGGGTTTTATCCTAAATAAGAATTTAATTCTTTCACGATAGGAATTTAATTCCTCTAAAATCATAATTAGGGTTTAACCCTACAGAGAATTCAATTCTTAAAAGATCTCTGTTCATGAAAAGAACTCGGGTCACGTGCCCCCACGTGACCCTTGAAAAGATCCCCTGCAAAGAATTTTAAGGCAATGCCTCACGTGCTCCCATGTGACTCCCAAAACGCAGAAAGAAAAAGCAAAGGAAATGAAAGCTTTGGGCGTTCTCACATGTTATCACGTGACCCCTCAGCAAATGCTTTAACAATTGGCGCACAGATCCCCATCACGTGCCAACACGAGATACTCTAAAATAAAAATGAAAGTGTTTAACACTTAATGGCAAAAGAAAAGAAAAGAAGCTTTGGGCGCTCTCACGTGTCCCCACGTGACCCCTCAGCAAGTGCTGTAATTATCGATGCATAAACCCCCATCACGTGCCAACACGTGATGCTCTAAAATAAAGATGAAAAGTGTTTAATGTTGGAGATAGTGCCCTCAGAGTCAATTATTGGATCGCAGGTACGTGATTGCAATGATTGCGGAGGACCTATACCGGTAGGACAGTCTTACTCAAGATGATAGTATGCTATCTGGTTTGCCTTTATCAGTCGTGTACATGTTCAGGTGACTGATTACATGTTACACTTTGATAAAGCCCTTAGGATCTTGCTTTACTACCAACAGTATGATGGCGATCATATACGTGAGAGTTGGGTAGTTTATATGCATATCCTTAATTGTGGTCCCTAGTCGTGGGAGTTTCGAGACAGGGCATCGATACTCCGGAGTAGACTAGTGTATACAGTCGAGACCCCGACGAGGGGCGGTGGCCGGTCTCACAAGCCACTGGTGTCAGTTGGATCACCTAAGATGTATACAGGTGCTCATTGGGTTATGAGTACACCGGACAGGACTCGCCGGGAACCAGCTAGTTGGTATTATACATATCGTCAGATAGCAGTTCCCTGGTGACATGTGTACAGGTTATTTCATTGACCTGAGGTCGTCATTTGTCTCGTGTGAGTTCCCACTGTGCTTTGATTTCTACCCTACCACGGCTCAAAGGAGTCGTGCAAACAGGTAGTTTTTGGGTACTGTCCCGAGCCATATGGAGGCATGTGAGCGGATCGGCAGGGGATTCGTCTCTCCCGGTATTGGGGGCGAGATCGTGTTGTGTCTAGGAGAGCCATTACACAAAGCCCACGGCCGTGGCAGGAGATTTACTGGTTTGGTACTCCAGTAGTATCTCAGGGTGTTATTAGGCTACACTCCGACACGACTTATACTGCTATTGGGGGTCTGACGTTACTAGCCCCTAGGCAGATATGCGATACTCATTGACGAACGGACCGGACTGTATATACATTGTCACTGTTAGGCTCAGTAGGGTTTCTGGATGAGTTCGCTCATCAGCCTCCCTTGAGGTCAGTCCATGGGCAGCCGTTACGCATAGCTAGTGCCGCTGACGGTTTGTGGTTAAACCCACTGCCAGGGTACTAACGAGTCATTAGAGTCCCCCACAGACAGTTTCCCAAGTTCGGGCGAAACGTTGTAGAGGCCGTATGGTTTTATGGCAGGGTTCGGAAAATGCACGTGCGTTTACGCACGTGTTATTTTTCGGGCAGATGATACTGGTCGGCTTTGGTTTAAGCCGGGTCCGAGTATTATATTGAGTAGATATAATATCTGTCTCAGTTGCATTTGTATTCGGTCGTAATACAAATGCGGGTATATTTATACAGATACGGGGTTATCCTGAAATTCGTTTCGGGATCACTTTTGGAAGTTGCCAGTTTCCAGTTTTCTATCAGCCTTTTTTTAACATTCGGTTAAAGACGGATTTATCTTTTCTTGGATGAGGGTGAGTCATGCTTCTAGAAGGTTCTAGAAATGGTGAATAGGGTGATGAGGTGGCGGGTGACTCATCTTTGCATTTAATGAATTGATGACTAGGTTTAGATGTGTCATCCATTTCATTAATGTATTTTGTTCTTGCTTAGGATATTTTCCCTTGATCTTTTCTCTTGTGGTTACCTCCCCCTCTCCTACACTCACCCCCCACTCCTATATAGTGGCCGGCCCCTCCCCTCTCTCTCTCACTGACTCACTTGATGTTTTCATTTGGTAAAAAGATTATGATAGATTTTGGAGTGTGTGGAATTTCACAGCTCATTTCATTCCATCACCCGATTCGAGTGGCAACTTCATTAACCGATCGTCCACGGATTTGGACGAAGTGAGACAAAGTCATCTACTCATTCTCTACATCAATCTTGGTCGTATCTTTTAGCAAACTTGACGACCGAGTTGCCTCGAGTCAGAGGCGGGAGCCCGTTTAAAGAATAAGTGACGTGGTGCCACCTGGACGAGCAGATCGGAGATCGACGAGATCGGAGCAGCCGCAACGGAGCGTGGGATGATGGTTAAAGAACGAAGGACTCGGATTGTTCGGTATAACCTTTCTACACTCTTTACAGTTTGTTAGTTTAGCAATAATGGCAGATCCGGGTTAAAGTATACGATAGCGCCAGTTAAAAAGTTTTTGTTCCGCATTTGGCGTCTGTAGATGGCCGGGGCGCTACCGTAGACTTACAGTGGTATCAGAGCCTCACCGTTTTACTTCACTAACTTGTGCTAACGCGTTTAAAACATCGATCGAACCGGAAATCAAAAACTACATTTTCCAAGTTCACAGTTTCTGTAGATTTTAAATGAAGTCCTAAAATTATTCTACATATCACAGAAAGTTGTGCAGGGTATTATAAGAACACCGTACAAATTTGGGCTCATGAATCGACAAGACTACCGCGGAATTGCGGCCAAACCCATGGTTTGGCCGCGCATCCGCGGCCATTCTGTGTGATCATGCCCCCAAATTTGCACAGTGTATTCTTCTCTGGAAATTTGTGTTTTTGGTACATATCTTTTGGGCCCAGATTTTGTTACTGTTCACCAGTTGTTCTTGGGGCCCACTTCGTGATATTTTGTCAACCGAAATTTAAACATGTTAGTTTACAGTGCTTATATTATATCTCCGACCGGGAATGTCATTTGATCGGTAAACCGCGTCTGATTGCTATAGTTCTTTTAGACGGGTTTGCAAACGTGACATTCGCGTTGATGTTCTGTGTTGTGTTGTGATGTTGCGGATTTGTCGTGGTGGATAGCAGTGTGCAATGGTAGTGCAGTTTGGATTTATTTGTACATTTGATATTGCGGGGCGAGCGTCCAACTTGTGGACTGCCGTCACTGCCTGTTATATAATATTCTTTTGGGGCACGACCAGGTTGTGGTCGATGTACCCATTGTACTATTTTTCATTACTGTACTAGGTTTTACCCCGTGACGAAGTGCACAGATAGCCGGGTTCTGGAGGGCAACGGGTCCGCATCTCATGGCTTTGAGAGGCAGAGGGGCCTCACTCTAGAATTGGCAGACTATTCGCCGCACTCATAGGGGGTACAGGTTAACACAAGGAGGGGTGCCCAAGATTACCGGATTCCGTGAAGTGCTGGGTGGTCCATTCACTTTGCTGTAGGGGGCTGCCTCGCTTCAGGTTTTGACGGGTAACTTGCCGCACCCATAGGGGTCTAGGTTTCATTGCACAGGCTATCCACACGACCAGGGGAACGTCGGGTTTCAGCAGCGGCTCTGTGAAACCCGGGGATCCCAGATTATCTGTATTGTTCTGTGATACTTATTACTTTTCTGTAATGTTGCATATTATCACGCCTGGAGCGATTATTGTATATTGGTTTATATACTATTAGATGTTGTATATGTTTTACACCCGCGCTAGTCCAGTCCCCGCTCTGTCGTTAGTTAAGTAACCTAACGGGTGATGACGGGACCCAGTGACGAATGCGGATGGCATATACGTACATTTTATTTTTTTTCTTTTCTGGTGTGATTATTGATGGGACTGCGTTGATTCTGATCAATGCAATGTAAAACAAACCTGTTTGCAGTTGCTGGAACAAATTTAAAAAGTGTTATTGCAAAGACGTTTCCTTTTTTTTTGCATAGCGGTATTCAGTGGAATATCCTGCACCTCATTCGACGGGGCAAGGGCCGATATCCCTTCACCGGGACTGACCTCTTGGGAAGAAGTTTGCGTCAGGGTAATAACTTCACTATAGTCGATTACAAGTTGCTTTGCATCGTGGTATTCAGTGGAATATCCTGCACCTCATTCCACGAGGAAAGAGCCGAGATCCCTTCACCGGGAATGACCTCTTTAGCAAAAGGTTTTCGCCACTATATTTTAAAAAGCTATCAGGTTCCTTCAGCGATATCAAGTTCATTACATTAAAGGTTTTTTCGCCAAAAACCAGCCGTAGCCCTCCGTCACTTCTTTTGGGTATTCTGTTGTATTCAAGCTATGTATTTTGACCTAACGCCAAGGCATAGTGTTTGGTAGCTGCTGGGTATTCATTTATTGCATAGATAGATGAGTTGGTTTGGGACAGCCGTTCTGCCATTTTGACCTAACGCCAAGGGCATGTGTGGGTGGGTTCAAATTAACAAGATAGTGACGGGTAGAACTTGGCATGTGACTTATGACATTTTGACCTAACGCCAAGGTTATAAGAGCATGGGGCAAAAATCATATCGGGAGTTTCTAAAGAAACTGAAACTTGCCAAGTATGCGCATACCTTCTGGAGTATGAGTAACGTGGATGCATTCCATCACGTTATCATGCGATGAGAGTTGGATCCCGATTCCCACTGATGTGTTGGTTTACTCTTCGGGTGATCCCGATTGATTCTTCTTTCAGGTTTGGAGGAGAATTTGACAGGACAGTGGGAGGTTTCCGGATTAGATAAAGTGATAACCATTCTGATCTAGGTTAGAGTGCACGCAGAGTGTTTCTTTTCTCTCTCTCTTTGGCAGCGACCTTTGACCGACCCTAGACTACGACTTAGTGACCATGTTGACCGAACCTTCTTAAATTATTGGCTTTTGGATTGTCCGAGTTGCATAAGTCATTGCCACTCCTTCTTTTACCCTTTGTATTTCTCAGAACACCTGTATTACTACGGACATCCACTTCTATTGGATAGATCCATCGTATGGTTATATACGAACTCGAAGGGACTTCTTCGAGGATGGATCCAGGTTTAGGAGAAATAGAATTGGTTTATTCAGTTGTCTTTTATTATCACCTTCTCTCAGGTTGCGAGGACTCCTTGGTTTAGGAGAGTACACCTATTACGCTTATTGGATAGTCTTATTCCAAACCATAGGCAGGTGCCGAAAGGTAGGGAATGAAGAAAACCAATTAGCCTAAGTAGGGTGTGCAGAAGGCAATAACTAAAGACAAAATAAAGGGATTAGAAAGAGGGCAAAGTAAATTGCGACTGATATCATTCACGACCAAAACCGCGTACTTCATCGCCACTCCTATTTCACCTTTAAAAGAATAAGGTATTATTCAGATGTCTTTTATCATCACCTTCTCTCAAGATGTGAGTACTCCTTGGTTTAGGAGGGTACACCTATTTTGCTTACTGGATAGTCTTCTTCCAAACCATAGGCTGGTGCCGAACGGTAGGAAAGGAAGAAAACCATTTAGCCTAACGATGGTGTACAGAAGGTAACGACTAAAGACAAATAAAGGGATTTGGAGAGATGGAAATAAAATATACGGTTGAAGTCATGAATTGGATTATGCAAGAGGCATTGCTATGAATACCAGGATACCCCTACGAAACATTTTCATGTTTCAGTGCATTGTTAAAGAAAAACTGTTTTCCCGATTAGATACTTACTCCAAGGGTATGTATTTACCAGGTTTCATTCTCATATCTGTATGGTTTTACCGATGATGAGTGGGAGTAAGTTATTGGGAATTAGGTGATTATCCTTATTATATCGGAATTCGTTGTAATTGGTGATATTTGAGGAAATCGCCAGGGTACAGTTTTCAACCTACGACGCACATGTTATGAGTTGCTTAACTCAGCGGACTTATACAGATATTGTATGATTGTCTAGTGTCCATCAGGACAAAGGGGTAGGTCCTCATACTATGTTCTGTTTACTTATAACTTCTCTAGTATTTAGACAAGTGTTTCGTAGAAATACAAGGTCTAAGTTTTGAGAAGTTGTGGGTATAAGAATAAAGTAGAGAACCAGGTGTCACAAGTATCGGGATTCTTCAAAGAGATCGAAGATGTAGATTCTTGTAATTGGTATTCAGATGATAGTAATGGTTTTGAGAAACTTGTTTCTCTTTCAGATTACTCATAATTGGATGAATTCCTAAGTTGAGTAATGCTGATTAGCCTCTTTTCATTAAGTTGATATGCACTGGAGACAGCTGCATGATTTGAATCTGGTTCCAATTAAATTAGTGCCAAAATTTCTATATTGGATATAGAATGGTTCATACCTTAAAAGAAATTAAGGTACGGGGAGTTGTCCAGCTTATGCTTAAAACCAGACTCTGGATAACTCAAGGCACGTTTCTGTAATGGCTGTTTGTGGGTTGAACCTGGCTATGACGAGGGTTGATATTCTACTATTTGAAAGATCAATAGTGATATTATTCTTGACTCGCCACAGTTTTAGTAAAATGGACTTTTTTCAGAAAACAGTAGTGGGAGTATGGTAGAACTGGAAGTGATTCCAGAACCGCGAACGATTACGAAAATTTAATAGGACCTATATATTCAATCAGGTTTGACATTCCATTAGCCACTCCGCGGATATGGTGGGTAACCTCAGACACCCGAGAGGTACTCCGGTAGCCTCAAGGACGGTGACAAGGAGGTTCTTGTTTACCCAGACTTGACACTACTGTTGTTCCAGGCTATGAGACCCGGTAGGAGGGTTGTCGTAGTCAGTGGGAGCATCGGAAGCATAGTGGGCAAGATGCTTATGTCTATTTATAGACTTGAGCAGTTATAGCGGAGATTGATCATCTAGTTTTGATGTGACAGTCATGGGTTTGACTTCAATCAGAATAGGGGATGGATCTGTTAAGAAGGTAGTAGGGTATGATGTCATGGTATTTGGATGACATACACATAGTAGGAAGTAAAATTCCTACACTGTGATCGGTTGTACTGTGGTCGTCACACAGTTGTTTCTCCAGACAGGATATGGATATAATATTTGACATTCTGGTTTCTAGATCTATGGTTTTAGATCTGGATTTGGGTAGTTTCCCAATGTGGGTACTTTGACAGTATTCTAATGGTTTTTAGAATAGATGACTCCTGGCATGGTGGTGTACCTGCAAGTGATGGAGTCACCCTCTCTAAAGGTGTCTTACAGACTAAAGGGGAGAGGGATGTGCATGATTGGCAAATCACTTGCTTAGGCAATTGAGTCAAATCGTGAGATGTCAAGTACCACAACAGATGATGTTTTTGCACTAGCTGCAATAAGTTTGTATTAATCCAATCCTGGAGAAACATAAGGAAGCAGTTTTAGAACATAAGTACATGTTCTACGGATTTGATGACGGCGGCCTCTTTCGGGAGACGGTTATCATTCTAGGCTTCAAAGGTGGCATGGATGACAGAGTGATTGTCAGAGTTACAGTTTTCCCTCTGACGAGGGACAATATTATGGACAGGTGGTCCAAGAGGATACTGTGGGTGGCATGGTGCCGGATACTGATTAGGTTCAGTGATCGATACAGTCTAAGAAGATTGGATTTGGAGTTCATTTATGAACTAGGTCCCATAATATATCCAGACATATTCTAAGACAGGTATTACTCGATTCGGGAGATGGCTTTCTCCGCGAACTTGAGATTAAGAGAGACATAGAAAGAAACATCCTGGCGGATCCACTCACTGAGGCTATTTCTCGAACACAATAGTTTTACAAACGGGCTTTGTGAAACTGATTAGTAGAGGAGTTGGATGTTCGGTATCACACGGGCTGTGAGTAGTCGACATCGCAATAATTAGCCTTAAGTGCAAGTGGGAGATTGTTGGAGATAGTGCCCTCAGAGTCAATTATTGGATCGCAGGTACGTGATTGTAATGATTGCGGAGGACCTATACCGGTAGGACAGTCTTACTCAAGATGATAGTATGCTATCTGGTTTGCCATTATCAGTCGTGTACATGTTCAGGTGACTGATTACATGTTACACTTTGATAAAGCCCTTAGGATCTTGCTTTACTACCAACAGTATGATGGCGATTATATACGTGAGAGTTGGGTAGTTTATATGCATATCCTTAATTGTGATCCCTATTTGTGGGAGTTTCGAGACAGGGCATCGATACTCCGGAGTAGACTAGTGTATACAGTCGAGACCCCGACGAGGGGCGGTGGCTGGTCTCACAAGACACTGGTGTCAGTTGGATCACCTAAGATGTATACAGGTGCTCATTGGGTTATGAATACACCGGACAGGACTCGTCGGGAACCTGCTAGTTGGTATTATACATATCGTCAGATAGCAGTACCCTGGTGACATGTGTACAGGTTAGTTCATCGACCTGAGGTCGTCATTTGTCTCGTGTGAGTTCCCACTGTGCTTTGATTTCTACCCTACCACGGCTCAAAGGAGTCGTGCAAACAGGTAGTTTTTGGGTACAGTCCCGAGCCATATGGAGGCACGTGAGCGGATCGGCAGGGGATTCGTCTCTCCCGGTATTGGGGGCGAGATCGTGCTGTGTCTAGGAGAGCCATTACACAAAGCCCACGGCCGTGGCAGGAGATTTACAGGTAGGTACTCCAGTAGTATCTCAGGGTGTTATTGGGCTACACTCCGACACGACTTATACTGCTATTGGGGGTCTGACGTTACTAGCCCCTAGGCAGATATGCGATACTCATTGACGAACGGACCGGACTGTATATACATTGTCACTGTTAGGCTCAGTAGGGTTTCTGGATGAGTTCGCTCATCAGCCTCCCTTGAGGTCAGTCCATGGGCAGCCGTTACGCATAGCTAGTGCCGCTGACGGTTTGTGGTTAAACCCACTGCCAGGGTACTAACGAGTCATTAGAGTCCCCCACAGACAGTTTCCCAAGTTCGGGCGAAACGTTGTAGAGGCCGTATGGTTTTATGGCAGGGTTCGGAAAATGCACGTGCGTTTACGCACGTGTTATTTTTCGGGCAGATGATACTGGTCGACTTTGGTTTAAGCCGGGTCCGAGTATTATATTGAGTAGATATAATATCTGTCTCAGTTGCATTTGTATTCGGTCGTAATACAAATGCGGATATATTTATACAGATACGGGGTTATCCTGAAATTCGTTTCGGGATCAATTTTGGAAGTTGCCAGTTTCCAGTTTTCTATCAGCCATCTTTTAACATTCGGTTAAAGACGGATTTATCTTTTCTTGGATGAGGGTGAGTCATGCTTCTAGAAGGTACTAGAAATGGTGACTAGGGTGATGAGGTGGCGGGTGACTCATCTTTGCATTTAATGAATTGATGACTAGGTTTAGATGTGTCATCCATTTCATTAATGTATTTTGTTCTTGCTTAGGATATTTTCCCTTGATCTTTTCTCTTGTGGTTACCTCCCCCTCTCCTACACTCACCCCCCACTCCTATATAGTGGCCGGCCCCTCCCCTCTCTCTCTCTCACTGACTCACTTGATGTTTTCATTTGGTAAAAAGATTATGATAGATTTTGGGGTGTGTGGAATTTCACAGCTCATTTCATTCCATCACCCGATTCGAGTGGCAACTTCATTAACCAATCGTCCACGGATTTTGATGAAGTGAGACAAATTCATCTACTCATTCTCTACATCAATCTTGGTCGTATCTTTTAGCAAACTTGACGACCGAGTTGCCTCGAGTCAGAGGCGGGAGCCCGTTTAAAGAATAAGTGACGTGGTGCCACCTGGACGAGCAGATAGGAGATCGACGAGATCGGAGCAGCCGCAACGAAGCGTGGGATGATGGTTAAAGAACGAAGGACTCGGATTGTTCGGTATAACCTTTCTACATTCTTTACAGTTTGTTAGTTTAGCAATAATGGCAGATCCGGGTTAAAGTATAAGATAGCGCCAGTTAAAAATTTTTTGTTCCGCATTTGGCGTATGTAGACGGCCGGGGCGCTACCGTAGACTTACATTTAACACTTATTCGCAGATTTGAGGATAAAACAAAGGAGATCTGGCTTCACATTTAGGTCGCCCTCACGTGTCACCACGTGACCCCTAATGCGCATTCTAACAGACCAGAGCGGGGGCCTCCATCACGTGCTCACACGTGATGGCCGTCAGAATTAAAAGTGTTGAACACTTACCTGCAGAATAAAATAAGGGAAATCAGGTCGCTCTCACGTGTCCACATGTGAACCCTCTCTCCTTAGTGTTTAACACTAATTTGAAGACTTTGTTCCCAGTGTTTAATACTGATTTGCTTTAGTGTTTAACACTAATTTGAAATCTCTGATTACCAGTGTTTAACACTGATTTGCTTTAGTGTTTAACACTAATTTGAAAGCTCTATTGCTAGTGTTTAACATTGGTTATCTTTTAGTGTTTAACATTAACTTGCTAATCTTATTCCCAGTGTTCAACACTGTTGGTCTTTAGTGTTTAACACAAGCTTTAGCCCAATTGGCTAAGTTTCTAGAGGCATAGCCTCTCCTTCAATGGACCAACAGAGGGCGAATAGTTCAAACATAATTGGACTTAGCCCAAACTGGCCATAAGTCCTCAAATCATCTTGAACTGAGCACATCTGCTCTTTCAACCAACTCATTGGTTCAAGGGTACATCTCTGAACTCCTCTGATATTTGTCGTTGTAATCCTTCAACGTCTTCAGAGAGGTGACGGGTCCCGATGACCACACATCAAGACGGACTGTGGGGTCCTTAAACCCACGGACTTATGCGTCCTTAAACTACCTATGGACCACCACGTCCCTAAACTGGAACATGGACCAAGATGTCCCTAAACTGGAAATGGACCACCATGTCCCTAAACTGGAACAATAGAGCCCAAACGCTCTTTTGTCGGATCTAAACGATCACGTTAAGTTGATCTTAGTCTCAAACTGGGCTAACGTATCCTTAACAAACGTTTAAGTTGATCTTAGCCTCAAATACGGCTAACGTATCCTTAAACCCTCAAACAGACTTTAGTCCCAAATTGGACTACAAGTCTCCCAACCAACTTTGGTTCAAGGGTACATCTCTGAACTCCTCTGATATCTTTCGTTGTAATCCTTCAACGTCATCAGAGAGGTGATGGGTCCCGACGGCCATACATTTAATGGACCATTATGTCCCTAAATTGGAACAATAGAGCCCCCAAATGCTCTTTTGTCGGATCTAAACGATCCCATTAAGTTGATCTTAGTCCCAAATTAGACTAATGTATCCTTAACAAACGTTTGAGTTGATCTTAGCCTCAAATATGGCTAACGTATCCTCAAACCAAACCTCCAAACCCAAATCTAACACAATACGGATTTGGACTAGTCCACACCCTGCGGGCGACGACATAACTCAGTCTCCGTATACAATCCACGGGCAACCAAAAACAAAACAAACACACACGACACGAAGTGACCATCTGGAGAAGGAGAAAGTTGTTACCGCAATGCGGTAGCGTAATTAACTGCAGGGACTTGCGCCTGCAAGGAAGAGCGTCCCCACAATCAAAAACCCCTCAAACGAGGGGGAATCTGACGAAGTCTGCTACATCAGACGCATCCGTTTAAACCTTCGATACATGGTGTCATAAATCAACTTGGCATCTTCGGAGAGGTAGACGATAGCACCAATTAGCATCTGTCCCGAATTTCAGGAAAGACAGCCCATGTCTTGTCCGCCATTCGGAGGGGAACAGATTCTGGCACGCCCGGTGGGACCTTTTCCTCTTTCCACTCCACACTTCGTGTGTCGTGTTCGCGAACGAATCGCGGTTTACTGTGGTTGCCTGTGGATTCGAGGTACTAAGATTTTGTGTCTTGCTCCGTGCAGAAAACAGAAGATCAATGGCTTCAAACTGCACTGCCTGCAACTGCAACTCTCGCTCGGTCCTTGCTGGAGGAGTGACTTATGGGCCCCAAGCGGCCTCCCTTTTCAAGATGCCTGTGGAGCAGGTAACTCAGGCCACCACTGGATTATTCTTTGGGACCATGCTCCCACCGTTGAGCTTCAATGCCATAATGACGTTGCAAGAAACCCCGGAGATGTTGGTCTTCAATCGGCTTACCAATACCGCGACCCCTCTCAACGGGTCGCCCAGTTTCAATACCTCAATTTTCAACGGACTGGGCCAGAACGTCTGCAAACCTGCGATACCCGAAGCTACCATCCCAAAGCGGATAGCTATCCCGGCTCAAGCAGACGAAATCATCGGAAGGGTTTCTCCTTCCGAGAAGTTAATTTTTATAAGGCTGGCTATTCCGGTTGCTGCTCCAGGCGAGGTCCTCAAAGCTGCTTCCCCTACCCAGGGCAGGGGGCAGGAAGAAGCTTATCCAACAACGGAGGTGACTCCATCCGCAAGACACGCCCGACGTCGCCACTGGCGTCGAGTAAGAGAGGCTGGGGGCAACTCCCCCTCTGGATTTACGCCACCAGCTCCGATGGTGGGGATCGATGCTGCTGTTCCAACCGGGAACAGCTTTGAATTGCTGAATAAGGTGCGCAGAAACTCTCTTACTGCGATGCTGAAGAGAACTCCTTCACCTGTGGAGGATACTCCAGAGAAGAAGCTAGAGAAGACCCCTCAACGGCTACCCTCTAAAATTTACAAGGTCTGGCGACAGATCTAGGAGTCGGTGATTGATCAAGACTATCTCCGCAGACAGAAAACGATGAAGGTTCTTCAGGGGAAGGATTACTCCGTCAAGCCACAAAAAGCAACGACTACTTGGGCGCCCATTACAACGGCCCCCTCAACTTCAACCACTCAAAAGAAAAGGAGGCCGCAAAAAGCCCCAACGCGCTGAGCACAAGCACCCCAAGTCTGGGGACATGGTGGTGCACACTATTTATATTGCTTCTGGAAAGGAGGAAAGCCGTGCTTCGACGGGTCACCGACCGCTCACCCGATCCGTAACGAAAGCCCAGGAGCAGCAACAGAAGCTTTAGGAGATGATGACTGCAATGGCCGCACTTACCGGGCCAAAAGAAAGCTCGGAGGAATCATCATAGCAGCGTCATGAACAAGAAACGGACGCTGACTACCTGCGCAGAGTCCTCGAAAAGAAGGACAAAGAAGCCGTAGAGCAAGAGGCTAACATAAAACAAATGTTGCTTCTCTTCCAAGATATGGTAGGGATGATGATCCAGCAAGATCCTCCTGCTGAAGATCCTCCGATTGTCCTTGAAGATAACAAAGGAGAGACATTGAATCCTCCTCCGGCTCTTTCAGCAGCTAAGAAAGAAACCATTTCCAAGGCCGCACTGGATGACCATATAGCTCAGCATATACGAGCTCACCAGGCAAATGAAGCGACTAGGCAAATTGCTAGAACCGGACGACCCTACCCGGGCTGGTATGACCAAATTAGTTACCCGCCGGGATATACGATCCCTAAGTTCCACGTATATAAGGGGACAGGGAATCCGCATTAGTATGTCGCTCAATTCAGGGCCTTATGCGGCAATACTGGAGGCGATGACAAATTGTTGCTTCGCCAATTCGTCGGCAGCTTAGCAGAAACAGCCTTTGAATGGTATTCGAAGCTACCTAACGACTCTGTCAAAACATTTGCGGAGATGGAGCTACTGTTTACACAAAGATTCGTGAGTGCTAGTGGATGCACCCCGATAACAGCATTGATAAATGCCAGGATAAGGCCAGGGGAAACGTGGGTCCAATACGCAACACGATGGCGGAACCTATGGTCGAAATGCGAACAACGCATAGAAGAGGCACCTGCGGTAGGAATGTTCGTGGGAACTCTTGACCCTCAAGAGGCCATCTCCCAGTTCATAAGGTTTTTCAAGCCGATCACCTTCCAGGCCTTGATTGACAAGCTGGCCCAAATGGACCAGATGGGCCATAGACCTTCTTCTTCAAAGACAGAGCCTTGGAATGAAAAAGGCAAATGGAAGGCAACCTTCGTTGCCAATACTCAACAACGGCCGAGCAACTTAAATCCGGTTGTTTTCCAAAACAATATGCGTCCACGCCCATCCCTTGAGGAAAGACTAGGACGTCCTTACTCGTTTCCTCAGAATAAAACGAGGAGATTGTTCGAGCTGGCAGTGCGCAACAGACTCATCAACCTGCCGAGTCCGAAACGTCCGTTGCAGCCAGGCAATGTCAACGATCCAAATTACTACCCTTACCACCAATCGGTAAGCCATCCAATCGAAGATTGCTTCGTCTTTAAGGGATGGATCGAGGATCAGTACCAACAAGGCAAGTTCGCGTTATCCGAAAACTGGAAGGTGAACCCGCCACAGCCTCACACTCCTAGGAAGACGGACACACCGCGGGCATCATGTTCTTTCATAGAAGAGACTCAATGGGAGGTCGCTCTTTCAGCCAAGACGAAAAGAATGCTGAAGGATCTCAAAACGTGCCCGGAAATCAGGTGGAAAAATCCACTGGAACCCGAGATCATCGAGAGAATGTTGAAACCGCGCCCAACTCCAAAAACGGGTGGTGATGGTCATAGCGCTCACACCCAGCCGTCAAAGTCTTCGAAGAAGAAAAAGAAGACCAAAAAGCCCGTGCAGCCTGGTGACAAGCGCACGGACCTGCAAAAACAGATTGACACGTTGGAAGAATATAATCAGAAGGCGCGAACCCCAGTCACACTCCGAGAATTCCTCAGCCACGTCCTTGAGGACGGAGATGATGATAAAGACTCGTCGGATGAACTTGAAGATTATGTGGCAAGCTTCCATGTGATCTCTCACTTGTCAATAAATGACGAAGAAGCTCCTTACACAGAGAAGCTGGGGGCAGATCCTGAGCCAGAACTTCTAGGACCATCAAACGAAATGATTGATGCATTCCTGAACGAAGCCCGTCTCAAAAGCAAAGCTGATCGAGAGCGCGAGATAGCCATATTCGAGAAAGCTAAACGCCGGTGACTAGATGAAAGGGTCGAAACACTCTCACCGGATCAAAGTACATCCAACGCAAATGAAAGCAGGATCAAAACAAGGAAACGATTCGCCAAAGCCATATCGATGGGGATGAAACTGCCCTCTTTCAGAGAAAATTCTCATGGCGGTATATATCTTGATGAAGCGGACGTACATCCTAACTTCTGCTTATATCATCAGAAGATTGCACATCCTACTGAAGACTGCAACTCCTTTAAGTGTTGGTGGCAAGGGTATGTCGCTCATAGGCAACACTTCAATAGGACAAAGCGCGAAGCTCGTAGACAGCGGAAAAATGCGACAGATGAGCGTAAAAGAATTGCCGGCAATTGTCATAGGGTTGATCCCGAGGGATCGCGAGTTCTCACCTTCGGGAGCGACTCCGACGAAAAAGTAGCACACAGTCCTCTCTTCAAGGAATCCATCTCTGAAACGAAAGAATTGAGGAATTGCGAGAACATTCAGCTGCGCAATCGCACGCTACCCGAAAAGAATCTCGGACCCGCAGACAAGGGATCGAACAAAAAGGATAAAGGGAATGGAAAAAGCGACCTTCGTCGCCAACGCTCAACAACAGCTGAGTAACCCGAGACCGTTTTGTCGTCAAAACAACAAGCTGCGATACCTCAATGAGAAGTTGAAACGTCCTTACTCGTTTCCCAATGATAAAACAAAGAGATTGTTCGAGCTAGCAGCGCGCAGCGGGCTCATCACTCTGCCAGATCCAAAACGTCTGTTGCAGCCAGGTGACGTTAACAATCCTAACTATTGTCCCTACCACAGAGTAATGGGTCAACCACTCGAAAATTGCTACGTCTTCAAAAACTGGGTTGAAGACCAATACCAACAAGGCAAGTTTGCGTTATCCGAAAACTGGAAGGTGAGCCCGCCACAACCACATGCCTCAAGAAAGATGGATATGCCGGGGGCATCATGCTCATTCATAGGGAAAGCCCCATAGACCGAAAAGTCAGTAAACTAGAGATTCGCCTCAAATACGGCGACACTAGACCGAAAAGTCAGTAAACTAGAGATTCGCCTCAAATACAACGACGACGGACCGCAATGTCCCAAAACTTGCAAATGACCGAAACGTCGTTAAACTACTATCAACCCGCGACATCCTCAGGCTGGCGTGGTAAAAAAAACAAATAAAAACGGTATGTCCACAAGCAAAATGGACACGGATGAAAACCTGAAAGGGCTCCGTGAGTAAAAACAGCAGGGCTACCGGCGAGTCTTGTGAAAACCCGAAAGGCGCAACCTCATCAGAATAAAAAAAACAAAAAAAAGGTATGTCCATAAGCAAAATGGGCACGGATGGAAACCTGAAAGGGCTCCTTGAGTAAAAACGGCAGGGCTACCGGCGAGTGTTTGTGAAAACCCGAAAGGGCGCAACCTCGTTAAAAGACACTTACAGGGTCCTCTCGACCTTATAAGGAGAAACCACCAGCGTGAGATCCTTACGACTCACAAGGGAGCAACACACTTAGGGATCCTCACGATTCCTAAGGAGAAAATACACGTGCGAGATCCTCACGACTCGTAAGGAGAACTCTCTTATAGGACCCTCACGGCTCATAAGATTTGAAAGTCTTAACTTACAGAAACCTTAACCTGTTCTTAAGCAACCCCCACAACCTTCGATATTGCCCAACAAGCGGCTCATATTGACCCTTGTATACAATCCACGGGCATGAATAAATATTTCCCTAACAAAGTCCCATCCGTGACTAGGGATATGCTTGTACAGCAAACAACACTTGTAAGTCCTCTCGACTTATAAGGAGAAAACCCTTTTGTAAGATCCTTACGACTTACAAGAGAACATCCACTTAGGAATCCTCATGATTCCCAAGGAGAAAACACACTTACAAGATCCTCACGACTTGTACGGAGAAATACCTTTGTGAGACCCTTACGGCTCATGAAGTCAAAAGCCTTAGCTGACAGAACCCTTAACCCTGTTTACTAAGCCACTTTTGTTCAACATCGAAAGAGGCAAATGATGATTCGCTCCTGGCAGTATCCCGGTTGCAGCGATGCTGATGCCTAAACCGATATCAAATTCCAACCCCTTTCAAGGCAAATGGTAATTCGCTCCTGGCATTATCCCAGTTGCAGCGATGTTGATGCCTAAAACGGTATCAAATTCCAAGTCCTTTTACGGCAAATGATGATTCGCTCCTGGCAATATTCCAGTCGCAGCGATGTTGATGCTAAGATTGGTATCAGATCCCAAATCCCCTACTCGCGAGAAAAAAATCAGCGAGCCAAAAAAATGCATATGAAATAGCCGAAATGATGGGGCAACTTGCAAACAAAATCAGCAAGTAAAAATGTATGCATACAAAAACAGCCGAAATGATTTGGCAACTCGCAATAAAAAAAACAACGAGTAAAAATAAAACAAATAGCCGAAATGATTGGGCACCGCGAAAAATAGCCGAAATGATTAGGCAATCGCGACCTTCGCGATGTAAAAGTTGAAATGATAGAGCATCGCGGAAATTAAAAAAATGAATGAAAAAAATGAAATTTTTGCCCTACAGGTGAGATCACATCGATCCCTGTATACAATCCAGGGGCACAAACAAAGAGGGAACCATACCTTCCCAACAGACTCCATCAGAAAGCGAAGCTAAATCTCGACGGTTCATAGACAAGCTAGAGACAACCTTGACATTTGTCGCAATATTGCAGACACAATGTCAACAAATGAAGCAAAGAAAGATCCCTAGCTTCAGGGTCTCGACGTCAATATCGACAACTTAGAGATCACCAACGACGTTTCTCCTCACTCTAACCAGATGCAGACATGACGTCAACAACCGACCTCGGAGTCGCAACGAAACGGAGCCATGGCAAAATCCCTAGTTCCAAATCTCAATGGCCACATATACAGCCTGGAGACCAACAACGGTGGGCCTCCTCATTCCAGCATGACACAGATGTTACACCATCAAACGGAGCGACGGAAAAATCCCAGCTCCACCTCATCATTCGTCTCGATACGGCAGACGAGATGTCAATAATGGCATTCCTTCGCAGTCCAGCAGGATGCAGATGCAACGTCAACAAAAGACCTCACGGTCGAAACAAAGCGGAGCGACGGCAAAATCCCAACTCCACCTCAGCATTCGTCTCGATACAGCAGACGAGATGTCAACAATGGCGTTCCTTCGCAGTCTAGCAGGATGCAGATGCAACGTCAACAAAAGACCTCACGGTCGAAACAAAGCGGAGCGACGGCAAAATCCCAACTCCACCTCATCATTCGTCTCGATACAGCAGACGAAATGTCAACAATGGCATTCCTTCGCAGTCCAACAGGATGCAGATGCAACGTCAACAAAAGACCTCACGGTCGAAACAAAGCGGAGCGACGGCAAAATCCCAACTCCACCTCAGCATTCGTCTCGATACAGCAGACGAGATGTCAACAACGTCGTCCCTTCGCAGACCAGCAGGATACGGATACAATGTCAACAAAAGACCTCACGGTCGAAACAAGCGGAGCGACGGCAAAATCCCAGCTCCATCTCAGCATTCGTCTCGATACAGCAGACGAGATGTCAACGACGGCGTTCCTTCGCAGTCCAGCGGGATATGGATACAACGTCAACAAAAGACCTCACGGTCGAAACAAAGCGGAGCAAAGGCAAAATCCCAGCTCCACCTCAGCATTCGTCTCGATACAGCAGATGCAGTCAAAGCAAGTGAAGCAAAGGCCAAATTCCTAGCTTCAGGGTCTTGACGGCAAGTCATATAAAGCTTGAAAGACATTTGGAGATCATCTCGCACCAGCGCGAAGTGGTCACCACCTCGACGATCGTCTCGATATAGCAGATGGAATGTCACCCCAGCGTTCTTCCCCCAGCAGGATTCGGACACGCCAAAGCAAATGAAGCAAAAGGCCAAATTCCTAGCTTTAGGGTCTTGACGGCAAGTCATATAAAGCCTAAAAGACATTCGGAGATCATCTCGCACTAGAGCGGACTGGTCACCACCTCGACGATCATCTCGATACAACAGATGAAATGTCACCCCAGCGTTCTTCCCCCAGCAGGATTCAGACGCGCCAAAGAAAATGAAGCAAAAGGCAAAATTCCTAGCTTCAGGGTCTTGACGGCAAGTCATATAAAACCTGAAAGACATTCGGAGATCATCTCACACCAATGCGGAGTGGTCCCCACCTCGACGTTCGTCTCGATACAGTAGACGTGATGTCACCCCAGCGTTCTTCCTCCAACAGGATTTGGACACACCAAAGCAAACGAAGCGAAGGCCAAATTCCTAGCTTCAGGGTCTTAACGGCAAGTTATATAAAGCTTGAAAGACAATCGGAGATCATCTCGAACCAGTGCGGAGTGGTTACCACCTCGACGTTCGTCTCGATACAGCAGACACAACATCACCAAAAGGAGCCACGGCAAAATCCCTAGTTCCAAACCTCGACGGTTCACCAGCAACCTAGAGACAACCATGACATTCATCTCGATACAGAGGACGCGATGCCAGCAAACGAAGCGAAGGCCAAATTCCTAGCTTCATGCGTCTTAATGGCAAGTCATATAAAGCCTGAAAGACAATCGGAGATTATCTCGCACCAGTGCGGAGTGGTCACCACCTCGACGTTCGTCTCGATACAACAGACGCAACATCACCAAAAGGAGCCACGGCAAAATCCCTAGTTCCAAACCTCGACGGTTCACCAGCAACCTAGAGACAACTATGACATTCGTCTCGATACAGAGGACGCGATGCTAGCAAACGAAGCAAAGGACAAATTCCTAGCTTCAGGGTCTTAACGGCAAGTCATATAAAGCCTAAAAGACTATCGGAGATCATCCCACACCAGCGCGGAGTGGTTATGACTCATCGGGGCTCTCCAAAATGAGCCTGACCTCAAGTAAAAAAGCGGCATGGCAAATTCCGAACGCTTGCTCTTCCGACGGTCAAACTGCTAAGGAGGATTGCTTGAAGACGTCTTGTCCAGCCCCCGAAGGGATCAGAGACACGGCAGTCGCAGGGCTACTCGAACAGCACGATTGCCTATCGAGGAATATATCAGCTGATGCGACGGTACGACGGCCAAAACCCTAAGTACCATAGACACTAACGGACTTCTGTCGTAAAGAGCAGAGGTTACCTGTGACGTTAGGATATTCTTGCAAGATCTGCTCGATCCGTTTCGACTCGTGAGGAAATTGATGTCTTTGCGAGAACTTCTCGATTCGTCTCGACTCGTGAGATAAAGCCTTAGGCAGTAGGGATTAAAAAACCTGTTTCCTAAGCACTGGGACCCTGCAAGTCGGCCCAAAACGGTCTCTTGCATACTATCCATGGGTCACACTCTCTAAATTCGAATCTCGACAAGGAGGGAAACAACCACTTACGAGTCCTCTCGACTTATAAGCGGGAAAATTCTCTTGTGAGATCCTTACGACTTTCAAGAGAAAACACACTTAGGAGTCCTCACGACCCCTAAGGAGAAAATACACCTGCGGGATCCTCTCGACTCGTAGGGGGAAAAGTCTTTATGAGACCCTCACGGCTCATAAAGTTGAAAAGTCTCAGGTGACAGATCCTAACCCTGTCTCCTAAGCTATCACCGCCCTGCAAAGAGGTCAAGATGGACCATCTATGAGCCACACTCGCCAAAGCTACATGCCACTGAAATGGAAAAGCTACTCATGAGCATATAAACTACTTCACGCCAGAATAAGACATAAAAAATGGAAGGGTGCGGCTCATGGAGTTAAGGGTTTGGAACTATATCTCTTAAGAGTCGAGATTTGAGTCAATGGTAAATGACGACGCTTGTGTCCGCTCGTTATCTTCTCAGATCAAGATTCTGAAAGTAATCTACCAACCCGAAACTGGTCATACGCTATGCATTACTTTGCACTATTTCACCCACGTATATACTTACGTGGGCAAAGTAGTGGGGGGCATTTGTTCCCGCCGAAAATTTCTGCGCAGAAGAGTCCAAGGTATCAAATGGCAGCGATACGCTTAATGAAATGCGAACCAATATCTTCCGGCCTGTATTTTGATAAGTTCCCGAAAGAGGAACTATTAAATTCTGATGGTATTGGAAGCATCTCGAAAAACCCTTCGATTTGATATATTATGGGCCTTATAATTCATCCGAGATCAAAAGTTATGAGGCATCATGTGTCCACACGTGATGGACCTTTAAGAACCCGCTGGAAGAGTTAAAAGATATGATAAAAAACTCAGAAAAGACCCCAATGGGGCATCACGTGCTCACACGTGACCATGGGTCACGTGCAGACACGTAATGGGCTTTTAAAGCCTCTAAAATAATGAATAGAATTTAATTCTAAAAGTCAGAAAATACCTCAACGAGGTATCACGTGCATACACGTGACCAATGGTCATGTGTTGACACGTGATGGTTAAAACAACAACATAAACAAGCGGCTGTTAAAGGAACCAATTTGGGGGTCACGTGCTCCCACGTGACCAAGGGTCACGTGCCAGCACGTGACAGGCTTTGAAAGCCTTACAGTTTAATAGAATTAAAATTCTAAATTTCTCTAAAATCTTTCGAAATAGAATTAAAATTCTAAATTTCTCTAAATCTTTCCAAATGGAAAAGGATTATGGGGACCGTTGGATTAAAAATCCAATGGTGATTAAAAACCACCAATTTATGGAAAAATCTTAGACAAGGAAAGATTTCCCCTAAATCTCACCGAAATAACAAACAGAATATCTTTTGGATTTAAAATCCAACGGTGAATAAAATTCACTGAATGATCTAAAGGATCATATTAATTATGAAAACAAATCAAATCTTTCAATGAGAGATTTGCTAAACAGATTGATTCTTTTCCTTCTCCTATAAATAGGAGCCAAGAAAAGAAGAGAGGGGATCTACTTTTTTGGAGAGAAAAACAGAGAGAGGAGAATTTAATTCTCAAGAGGGAAGAAAAGAAAGGAGAATTTAATTCTCAACAAAGAAAACCCTAGGTGAGAAAAGAAAGGGAATCGAAACTTTAAAAAGAGAATTTAATTCTCAATCTATGAGTTAAACTCTTATACAAAAAAAAGGACTTAGTTCTTCTTCTGGTTGAAGATCTGCATAGAGCACATCTCCCCATAAGTTGAGAATTTAATTCTCATCGGGTCGAGATCCTGCCATGCAGATCCTAAACTTAGAAGGAGAATTGAGTTTTGAGAATTTAATTCTCCTAAAACAAAACTAGGGTTTAACCCTAATCAAGAATTTAATTCTTTTACATATCTGGGAATTTAATTCCTTTGAAAAGAAATCAGGGTTTTATCCTAAATAAGAATTTAATTCTTTCACGATAGGAATTTAATTCCTCCAAAATCATAATTAGGGTTTAACCCTACAGAGAATTCAATTCTTAAAAGATCTCTGTTCATGAAAAGAACTCGGGTCACGTGCCCCCACGTGACCCTTGAAAAGATCCCTTGCAAAGAACTTTGAGGCAATGCCTCACGTGCTCCCACGCGACTCCCAAAACGCAGAAAGAAAAAGCAAAAGAAATGAAAGCTTTGGGCGTTCTCACGTGTTATCACGTGACCCCTCAGCAAATACTTTAACAATTGGCGCACAGATCCCCATTACGTGCCAACACGTGATGCTCTAACATAAAAATGAAAGTGTTTAACACTTAATGGCAAAAGAAAAGAAGCTTTGGGCGCTCTCACGTGTCCCCACGTGACCCTTCAGCAAGTGCTGTAATTATCGATGCATAAACCCCCATCACGTGCCAACACGTGATGCTCTAAAATAAAGATGAAAAGTGTTTAACACTTATTCGCAGATTTGAGGATAAAACAAAGGAGATCTGGATTCACATTTAGGGCGCCCTCACGTGTCACCACATGACCCATAATGAGCATTCTAACAGACCAGAGCGGGGGCCTCCATCACGTGCTCACACGTGATGGCCGTCAGAATTAAAAGTGTTAAACACTTACTTGCAGAATAAAATAAGGGAAATCAGGGCGCTCTCACGTGTCCACACGTGACCCCTCTCTCCTTAGTGTTTAACACTAATCTGAAGACTTTGTTCCCAGTGTTTAATACTGATTTGCTTTAGTGTTTAACACTAATTTGAAATCTCTGATTACCAGTGTTTAACACTGATTTTCTTTAATGTTTAACACTAATTTGAATGCCCTGTTGCTAGTGTTTAACACTGGTTATCTTTTAGTGTTTAACATTAACTTGCTAATCTTATTCCCAGTGTTCAACACTGTTGGTCTTTAGTGTTTAACACTAGCTTTAGCCCAATTGACTAAATTTCTAGAGGCAAAGCCTCTCCTTCAATGGACCAACAGAGGGCCAATATTTCAAACATAATTGGACTTAGCCCAAACTGGCCATAAGTCCTCAAATCATCTTGAACTGAGCACATCTGCTCTTTCAACCAACTCATTGGTTCAAGGGTACATCTCTGAACTCCTCTAATATTTGTCGTTGTAATCCTTCGACGTCTTCAGAGAGGTGACGGGTCCCGACGACCACACATTAAGACGGACTGTGGGGTCCTTAAACCCACGGACTTATGCGTCCTTAAACTAAAATATGGACTGTGGGGTCCTTAAACCCACGGACTTATGTGTCCTTAAACTACCTATGGACCACCACGTCCTTAAACTGGAACATGGACCAAGATGTCGCTAAACTGGAAATGGACCACCATGTCCCTAAACTGGAAATGGACCACCATGTCCCTAAACTGGAACAATAGAGCCCAAACGCTCTTTTGTCGGATCTAAACGATCCCGTTAAGTTGATCTTAGTCTCAAACTGGGCTAACATATCCTTAACGAACGTTTAAGTTGATCTTAGCCTCAAATACGGCTAACGTATACTTAAACCCTCAAACAGACTTTAGTCCCAAATTGGACTACAGGTCTCCCAACCAACTTTGGTTCAAGGGTACATCTCTGAACTCCTCTGATATCTGTCATTGTAATCCTTCAACGTCATCAGAGAGGTGATGGGTCCCGACGGCCATACATTTAATGGACCACTATGTCCCTAAATTGGAACAATAGAGCCCCCAAATGCTCTTTTGTCGGATCTAAACGATCCCGTTAAGTTGATCTTAGTCCCAAATTAGACTAATGTATCCTTAACAAACGTTTGAGTTGATCTTAGCCTCAAATATGGCTAACGTATCCTCAAACCAAACCCCCAAACCCAAATCTAAGACAATACGGATTTGGACTAGTCCACGCCCTACGGGCGACGACATAACTCAGTCTCCGTATACAATCCACGGGAAACCAAAAACAAAACAAACACACACGACACGAAGTGACCAACTGGAGAAGGAGAAAGTTGTTACCGCAATGCGGTAGCGTAATTAACTGCAGGGGCTTGCGCCTGCAGGGAAGAGCGTCCCCACAATCAAAAACCCCTCAAACGAGGGGGAATATGACGAAGTCTGCTACATCGGACGCATCCGTTTAAACCTTCGATACATGGTACCATAAATCAACTTGGCATCTTCGGAGAGGTAGACGGATAGCACCAATTAGCATCTGCCCCGAATTTCAGGCAAGACAGCCCATGTCTCGGCCGCCATTCGGAGGGGAACACTAGCTTTGGCTCTGATACTATGAATGTGTTTATTACCACCACCATTGGGTTTTACCAGTATCAAGCATGTCATTTAAAAAAATTTTGGGTGCTATTTAACACTAACCTAGAATCTAAACTAGATGGTTAGGGTTTAACATGATATAACAAAAACTTTACACCGAGAGAAAGAGGCTACAACCTTTGTAGACCGTGTCCTTCTCTTCTTAAGCTCCGTGTAGTAGTCCACGCGACTCCACTTGAAGTCGGATCGAGCTTTCTTTGCAATCTTCATGCCGAAGATGATCCACCCGAAGCTCTACTAATCCAAGCTACATCTTCACTAAACTCTTTAGTAAGTAAACACACTACACCAAAGTGCTAATCTAGTATAGGATGGTGAAATAGGGGTGTTGTTTGCTCACTAGGTTTCTCATAAGCTCTAGGGTTCACAACTCATATAAAGGATTGAGCTTGGAGGCGGAGGTGAAGAAGATGGAGAGAGCTAGAGAGCAAATGAGCTCAAGTGAAGAAAATGAACTAACTACTTTTCTCATGTGAAGAATGGCTTAACAAATGCCTTTCATTATTGAAGCATAGAATAAACTCCAATAAATCAAATGAACCATACTTCAATAGTGCAAGCAAATGAATTAATAAATATAAAATGCCATGCCTCACCATTCCTTAAAAGTCTCCCCATTTCCCACCTCATTATCTATTCTCACAAAATAGAAAATCAAACCATGCTTCATATAATATATATATATATATATATATATATATGAGAATAATGGAGAAAAGATGCCATAGGAGGGAATTCCCTCCTATGGCGTCGAAAAAATACCCCCTCCACCAATTTTTCCGACGATCGGCCCCCATCATCTTCATCGTCATCATTTAAGATGTGGGTACACCAAATTTCATGTGATTCTACAACTTTTTCACCGTTGATTTAGCAATGTAAAAAGTTCTATTGTCGGTAAACCGTTAATTTTGAACCCACTAAATCAACGGTGAAAAAGTTGTAGAATCACATGAAATTTGGTGTACCCACATCTCAAATGATGACGATGAAGATGATGGGGGCCGATCGTCGGAAAAATTTGTGGAGGGGGTATTTTTTCGACGCCAATTCCCTCCTATGGCCTCTTTCCTCCATTAATCTCTATATATATATATATATATATATATTAATATATATCACATATATATTAATATATTTATAAAGATAAGAAAATAATTAGTAAGCAGTAATATTAGTTAATATATAATTATACCAAATATAAATATATATCATATTATAAAATCAACACTTGATTTAATAATCCGGTTATATCACATATAACCGACTAATATCATTTATCTGTATATCACATTATCAAATCAACACTTGATTCAATAATCCAGTTATATCACATATAACATAATTAATATCAAATAATCTCCAGATTAGAATACGGTATCACATACTCGTATTTAATCAGGCCCCGCACATATCAGCATATGTGCCCTACTTCGTTTCGCTTGAACTAGGAAACTTTTGTGTGGGACTCTAAAGACTCGTCAATACGTGTCACGATCCGAAATTGGCACGTGACTTCACTTAAACTACGCAACGTCTCCAGGCGTAACGCAATTTAAGTAAGCCGAAAACCCAGCAATCTAAACCATCAAAAGTAGTAAGTGATAAGAACATTGTTAAAACTTTTGAAAATCTCAAGTACAAATTCTTTAAAGTCCAACTTTACTTTCTTAAAAATTTTGGCAGCACCTCTTTTGTAAAAACTAACCCCAAAAATGGGTACAACATAAATATAAGTAAAGCATCCCCAACCGGGAGCAAATCCACGCCCAAAGGCGGAAAACAACCACCACAACAGATATACGACGCTGTAGCGAAGAATTAAAAGACGATATAAGTAAAACTGCATAAAAGACCTCCAAGTCACAAAATAACATACAATATCGTCCTCACATCAAGTCTCTAAGTCATACATGAAAGTGGTAGATGGAGAGTACATGGTACAAAGATAACAATAAACAATATCGGATAGCCGCAAAACCCACCTATAGCAAAACTACGAACAGTCAGCCGAAGCGGTATCCGCTGCAAAAGTTGATACGAAAGATGAAAAGCCAGCCGCGACTGCCCAGACGGACTACCTGCAAAACACTGTGGCACAACGGGGGTGAGTTGCCAACTCGTGAATAGTAAATAACATATGCAGGAAATCGCAAGTATGCACGTACAGCGCGAATCTAATGCATGCAAGCTGATAGCAATAAATGGAAATATGTATGCAACAGTCATGTATGGTACTCTATCAGGTACTACTAATACATGAATAATAAATGGCAATATGTATGCAACAGTCATAAAGGTACTCTATCAGGTACTACTAATACATGAACAATAAATGGCAATATGTATGCAACAGTCATGAAAGGTACTCTATCGGATACTTCTAATACATGAACAATAAAAGGCAATATGTATGCAACAGTCATGTAAGGTACTCCACGGAAACTACTAATACATGAACAATAAATGGCAATATGTATGTAACAGTCATGTAAGGTCCTCTATCAGGTACTACTAATACATGAACAATAAATACGGAGTAAGGGATAAAACATGTCATCCTCACGGAATCCTGACCTTGTGGTAGGACCAAAATCCATCAAGACAATCTAAATCCCAAATTTCCACAAATCATCCCCCAAATTGGCCCTCATATCCTATAAGTCTCATACATCCTGAGTGTCCAATATTAAGTAAATCACATATATCCTGTATCCAATATCAAGTAAATCTCATATATCCCGTATCCAATATCAAGTAAATCTCATATATCCTGAGTGAGTATATTTGCAAGATCATTATGATGATGTATATAAATTAGATATGTATACATATATATTAGCGTCCCATTCCACTATATATATATATATATATATATATATATATATGCATATATAATAGCGTCCCATTCCACTGTTATATATACTTAGGAGTAAAAATATCATGAAAACAAGTGTATAATATCGACACATAAATACTGATCTATCAGACGTTGTCACCACGACTGGCCCTCCTGATATGTACGTATCATACGCTATCCCGAAAACTCGATTGCCTAGCTCTGACACTCGAAATTCGACGTATCCATACGTACATGACTCCGGTCGGTATCCCCACGATAACCGCCGAGTCATAGGTACTGTCACCGGTAGGTATGGTTCCTCCACTAACTCATCGTCTACTCCACGAAATTCTTGCCCCGGGGTACCTCTGGGCCCCACTATGTACCCGCACATGACTCCCTTCGTTCCTCGCGTGGGGTATATATATATATATATATATATATATATATATATATATATATATATATATATATATCAGAACCGATAAATCTAATGGTGGATGCTGAAATATCATATCAAGAGAAACCGGGTTTTTTAAATAATGTATAATTTCATGAAACTAACACGGTCCTCAAATCCAGAAAACGTCATGAAAAATCCATATCTCAATGCGAAAATCCATGAAAATAATATATGCAACATGAAACTGTAATGTGAGCATATATAAAAGAAAAGCCGCTATTTAACTGCAACAAGTTAATATATATATATATCATGCTGTTCCTAATTTCTCCAAGTCCATATAATCATCAAATAAAGGTGAACATGTAGCTATAGCCAGATATATGTGTAAACATGTAGGTATAGCAAGGTATATGTATCTACCTATCAGAAATGATGTAATACCCTCCAGGTATAAGTGTAAGTTTGTATGCAAGATGTATATGCAGCTATATCTCATATTTGTATATACCTATCACTAATGGTACAATACCATATAGGTATATAGGTAACTAGCATGCAAGCATGTCAAGGCATATGTGTAAGCATGTAGATATACAGGTATGTTATATGTCATATACACAAAAGGAAATAAGGATCATATCTCAATGTCCCTAAACAATATAATATCACATATGTATAGGTGTTGTGCGTATCATATCAATTATTGACGGTGTGTAACATACAATTAGTGCTCTTGAAACATGAACCGTCAATAATGGTGTTGTATCTTATTAATACTATGTCCATACACAAGGAAATGAGATAAGCAACAAAGGTGTACATGCACCATCCATATCCGTATACTTCTAACTAATAGTCATGTCATTTGATTTAGCCCAGACGCATAACGCCATGCGGGAGATCCCCCTGTAGATGTTAAATCTACTCACCAACTATCCTGGCTAAGTAAAACCAACCACTCGCTTTTCCTTCTTCGCAGCGCCCGAAGTCCCTGCCTGCGATCTTGAAAGCATATAACAATATAACAAGTATATATTAGCAATCGACCAATAACACGTACCAACTACGTTTGACCGACGCACCAACTCCAAACATACTCTTAAGTGTCCGTCTAGTGGCTAACGTGCATAGCGACACTACAAAACCAACTCAAGAGCAAAAGCTACACAAAGACACAAACGATATCGGCACGACCCTAACTAGGAACGCAAAGCGACACAACTACTAAGCCTAGACCCTGATCGTACCGATCGCGCATTCATAACACAAGATATAGCGTGGAATCAATATAAATAACACCGCAACGTTGAAAGAAACACAGGCCAAAAATATCCTAAATGTAAGTCTATGGTAGCGCCCCGGCCGTCTATCAGACGCCAAATGCGGAACAAAAACTTTTATACAGGCGCTATCGCATACTATAACCCGGATTTTCCATTAACGCTAAACTAACAAACTACAAAGTGGGTAGAAAGGTTATACCGAACGATTCGAGTCCTTCGTTCTTTAACCATCATCCCACGCTTCGTTGCGGCTGCTCCGATCTCGCTCGATCTCTGGTCTCCTCGTCCAGGTGGCACCACGTCAACAGATCTTTAAACGGTCTCCCGCCTCTGACCCGAGGCAACTCGGTCATCAAGTTTGCCAAAAGAGATGACCAAGATTGATGTAGAGAATGAGTAGAACACTTTGTCTCGTTACATCCAAAACCATGGATGACGGTTGATGAAGTTGCCATTTGGAATGGAATGAAATGAGCAATCTAATTTCCATGAACCCAAAACTATCATAATCTTTTTTTTTCAAGCAACCACTTCTTTTATCAAATCATCATCTCACCTCAAATGAATAGGCCGGCCACTTAATAGGAGGAGGGAGGTGAGTGTAGGAGTAGAAGAGGGTAACCATAACAGTAAATGAGAAAGAATGTGTCATTATCCACCTTGCATTAACATTAATGAATACAATGAATCATCTAACCTAGTCATCCTATCATTAAATGCAACCAATGAATCAAGAACACCCCACTAACCTAGTCGCCTCTTCTAGAACCTTCTAGAACCTTCCACACTCATGACTCACACTCAGGAAAAGATAAATCTGTATTAAACCGAATGTTTAATACGGGTGATAGAAAACTGGAAACTTCCAAAAGCGATCCAAAAACGAATTTCAGGATAACCCCATAACAGTATAAACATACCCGCATTTGTATTACGACCGAATACAAATGCAACTGAGATAAAGATATTATATCTACAAAGTATAATACTCGGATCCGACTTAAACCAAAGCCCACCAGTATTATCTGCACGAAATATGACACGTGCGTAAACGCACGTGCATTTTCGGAACCCTGCCATAAAACCATACGGCCTCTACAACGTTTCGCCCGAACTTGGGAAACTATCTGTGGGGGACTCTAATGACTCCTCAGTACCCTGGCAGTGGGTCTATCCATGAACTGTCAGCGGCACTAGCTGTGCGTAACAGCTGTTTATGTACTGACCTCAAGGGAAGCCGATGAGCGGACTCATCCTGGAACCCTACTGAGCCTAACAGTGACAATATACATACAGTCCGGTCCGTTCGTCTAAGAGTATCGCATATCGGCCAAGGGGGCTGGTAACGTCAGACCCCCAATAGCAGTATAAGTCGTGTCGGAGTGTAGCCCAGAACACCCTGAGATACTACTGGAGTACCTACCAGTAAATCTCCTACCTCGGCCGAGGGTTTTATTTAATGGCTCTCCTAGACACAGCGCGATCTCACCCCCAATACCGGGAGAGACGAATCCCCTGCCGATCCGCTCACTTGCCTCCATGCGGCTCTAGACTGCACCCAAAAAAGACCTGTTTGCACGACTCCTTTGAGCCGTGGTAGGGTAGAAATCAAAGCACAGTGGGAACTCAAACGAGACAAATGACGACCTCAGGTCGATGAACTAACATGTACACATGTCACTAAGGAACTGCTATCTGACGATAGGTATAATACCAACTAGCAGGTTCCCGGCGAGTCCTGTCCGGTGTACTCATAACCCAATGAGCACCTGTATACATCTTAGGTGATCCAACTGACACCAGTGGCTTGTGAGACCGGCCACCGCCCCTCATCGGGGTCTCGACTGTATACACTAGTCTACTCCGGAGTATCGATGTCCTGTCTCGAAACTCCCACGACTAGGGACCACAATTAAGGATGTGCTTATAGACTACCCAACTCTCACGTATATGATCGCCATCATACTGTTGGTAGTCAAGCAAGATCCTAAGGGCTCTATCAACGTGTAACAGTGATCAGTCACCTGAACCTGTACACGACTGATAAAGGCAAACCAGATAGTATACTATCATTACGAGTAAGACTGTCCTACCGGTATAGGTCCTCCTCAATCATTGCAATCACGTGCCAGTGATCCAATAATTGACTTCGAGGGCACTATATCCAACAATCTCCCACTTGCACTTAAGGCTAATTATTGTGATGTCGCATACTCACAGCCCGTGTGATACCGAACATCTAACTCCTCTACTAATCAGTTTCACAAAGCCCGTTTGTAAAACTATTGTGTTCGAGAAATAGCCTCAGCGAGTGGATCCGCCCTGATGTTTCTTTCTATGTCTCTCTTAATCTCAAGTTCACGAAGAAATCCATCTTCCGAATTGAGTAATACCTGTCTTAGAATATGTCTGGATATCTGATGGGACCTAGTTCATAAATGAACTTCAAGTCCAATCTTCTTAGACTGTATCGATAACTGAACCTAATCAGTATCAGGCACTATGCCTCCCACAATATCCTCTTGGACCTCCTGTCCAAAATACTGCCCCCTTCGTCAGAGGGAAAACTATAACTCTGACAATCACTCTGTCATCCATGTCACCTTTGAAGCCTGGAATGATAACCGTCCCCCGAAAGAGGCTGCCGTCATCGAATCCGTAGAACATGCACTTATGTTCCAAAACTGCTTCCTTATATTTCTCCAGGATTGGATTAATACAAACTTATTGCAACTCATGTAAAAATAACATCTGGTGTGGTACTCGACATTTCACGATTGACTCAATTGCCTAAGCAAGTGATATGCCAATCATGCACATCCCTCTCCACTTTAGTTTGTAAGACACCTTTAGAGAGGGTGACTCCATCACCTGCAGGTACACCACCATGCCAGGAGTCATCTATTCTAAAAACTATTAGAATACTGTCAAAGTACCCACATTGGGAAACTACCCAAATCTAGATCTAAAACCATGGATCTAGAAACCAGAATGTCTGATATTATATCCATATCCTGTCTGGAGAAACAACTGTGTGATGACCACAGTACAACCGATCGTAGTATAGGAATTTTACTTCCTACTCTGTGTATGTCATCCAAATACCAGGACATCACACCCTACTAACTTCTTAACAGATCCATCCCCTATTCTGATGAAGTCAAACCCATGACTGTCACATTAAAATTAGATGATCTATCTCCGCTATATCTGCCCAAGTCTATAAATAGACATAAGCTTCTTGCCCACTATGCTTCCGCTGCTCCCACTGACCACAACAACCCTCTGGCAGAATAATATATACGTGCACTTCTAAAACTAGTTTAGAACGACGCTATACTTAACCTCCTGCCGGGTTTCATAGTTTAGAACAACAGTAGTATCAAGTCTGGGTAAACAATAACCTCCTCGTCACCGTCCTTGAAGCTACTGGAGTACCTCTCGGGTGTCTGAGGTTACCCACCATATCTGCGGAGTAGCTAATGGAATGTCAAATCTGATTGAATCTTTAGGTCCTATTAAATTTTTCGTAATCGTTTGCGGTTCTGGAATCACTTCCATTTCTACCATACTCCCACTAATGTTTTCCAAAAAAGAAATCCATTTTACTAAAACTGTGGCGAGTCAAGAACAATATAACCATTGATCTTCCAGATGGTAGAAAATCAACCATCGTCATAGCCTGGGCCAACCCACAAACTGCCATTACAGAAACGTGCCCTGAGTTATCCAGAGTCTGGTTTTAAGCATAAGCCGGACAACTCCCCGTACCTTAACATCGTTAAGATATGAACCATTCTATATCCAAAATAGAAACTTTAGCACTCATTTAATTTGAACCAGATTATAATCATGCAGTTGTCTCCAGTGCATATCAACTTAATGGAGAGAGGCCTGATCAGCATTACTCAACTTAGGAATGCATCTAATTATGAGTAACCTGAAAGAGAAACAAGTTTCTCAAAACTATTACTATCAACTGAATACCAATCACAAGTATCTACATCTTCGATCTCTTTGAAGAATCCCGATACTTGCGACATGCGGTTCTCTACTTTATTCCTATACCCACAACTTCTCAAAACTTAGACTTTGTATTTCTACAAAACACTTGTCTAAAAACTAGAGAAGTCACAAGTAAACAGAACATAGTACGAGGACCAAACACCTTTGTCCTGATGGACACTGGACAACATACAATACTCTGTATAAGTCTGCTGAGTTGAATAACTCAAAACCTGTGCGTCGTAGGTTGAAAACTGTACCCAGGAGATTTCCTCAAATATCACCAATTACAACGAATTCCGATATAATGAGGATGATCACCTAATTCCCAATAATTTACTCCCACCCATCATCTGTAAAACCATACATATGTGAGAATCATACCTGGTAAATACATATCCTGGAGTAAGTACCTAATCGGGAAATCAATTTTCCTTTAACAATGCACTGAAACATGAAAATGTTTCGTAGGGGTATCCTGGTATTCCTAGTAATGCCTCTTCCATAATCCAATTCATGACTTTAACCGTATATCTCTTTGTCATCTCTCCAAATCCCTTTATTTGCCTTTATTTGTTACCTTCTGTACACCATCGTTAGGCTAAATGGTTTTCTTCCTTCCCTACCGTTCGGCACCAGCCTATGGTTTGGAAGAAGACTATTCAGTAAGCATAATAGGTGTACTCTCCTAAACCAAGGAGTACTCGCAACTTGAGAGAAGGTGATGATAGAAGACAACTGAATAATACCTTATTCTATTTCTCCCGAACTGGGGAAAAAAGCAAAGGTGAAATAGGAGTGGCGATGAAGTACGCGGTTTGGTCGTGAATGATAGCAGTCGCAATTTACTTTGCCTTCTTTCTAATCCCTTTATTTTGTCTTTACATATTACCTTCTATACACCCTACTTAGGCTAATTAGTTTTCATCATTCCCTACCTTTCGGCACCTGCCTATGGTTTGGAAGAAGACTATCCAATAAGCGTAATAGGTGTACTCTCCTAAACTTAGGAGCCCTCGCAACCTGAGAGAAGGTGATAATAAAAGAAAACTGAATAAACCAATTCTATTTCTCCTGAACCTGGATCCATCCTCGAAGAAGTCCCTTCGAGTTCGTATATAACCATACGATGGATTAATCCAATGGAAGTGGATACTCGTAGTGATACGAGGTGTTCTGAGAAATGCAAAGGGTAAAAGAAGGAGTGGCAATGACTTATACAACATAGACAATCCAAAAGCTAGTATTTTAAGAAGTTTCAGTCAACTTGGTCCCTGAGTCATAATCTAGGGTGGTCAAAGGTCGCTGCCAAAGAGAGAGAAAAGAAACACTTTGCGTACACTCTAAAATAGATCAGAATGGTTATCACTTTATATAATCAGGAAACCTCCCACTGTACTGTCAAATTCTCCTCCAAACCTGAAAGAAGAATCAATCGGGATCACCCGAAGAGTAAACCAACTCATCGGTGGAAATCGGGATCCAACTCTCATCGCATGATAACATGAAGGAATCCACTCATGTTATCACACTCCAGAAGGTATGCGCATACTTGGCAAGTTTCAGTTTCTTTAGAAACTCCCGATATGATTTTTTTCCCCATGCTCTTATGACCTTGAATTTGGCCAAAATACCATAAGTCACATGCCAAGTTCTACCAATCATTATCTTGTCAATTTGACCCCACCCGCACATGCCCCTGACTTTGGCCAAATGGCAGAACGACTGTCCCAAACCAACTCATCTATCTATGCAACAAATGAATATCCAGCAGCTACCAAACACTATGCCTTGGCGTTAGGTCAAAATACATAGCTTGAATACTACTGAATACCCAAATGAAATGACGGAGGGCTACGACTGGTTATTGGCGAAAAACCTTTAACGTAATGAACTTGATCTCGTTGAAGGAACCTGATAGCTTTTTATAAAAATATAGTGGCGAAAACCATTGCTAAAGAGGTCACTCCCGGTGAAGGGGTCTCGGCTCTTTCCTCGTGGAATGAGGTGCAGGATATTCCAACCGAATACCGTGATGCAAAGCAACATGTAATCGACAATAGTGAAGTTGTTATCCTGACGCAAACTTCTGCCCAAAGGGTCACTCCCGGTGAAAGGATATCGGCCCTTGCCTCGTCGAATGAGGTGCAGGATATTCCAACCGAATACCACTGTGCAAAACAAAAGGAAACGTCTTTGTAATAACACTTTTTAAAACTGTTCCAACAATATCCAAACAGGTTTGTTTTCGTTTGCATTGATCAGAATCAACGCAGTCCCATCAATTAATCACACCAGAAAAGAACAAAAATAAAATGTACGTATATGCCATCCGCATTCGTCACTGGGTCCCGTCATCACCCGTTAGGTTACTTAACTAACGACAGAGCGGGGACTGGACTAGCGCGGGTGTAAAACATATACAACATCTAATAGTATATATACCAATATACAATAATCGCTCCAGGCGTGATAATATGCAACATTACAGAAAATTAATAAGCATCACAGAACAATACAGATAGTCTGGGATCCCCGGGTTTCACAGAGCCACTCCTGAAACCCGACGTTCCCCTGGTCATGTGGATAGCATGTGCAATGAAACCTAGACCCCTACGGGTGCGGCAAATTACCCGCCAAAACCTGAAGCGAGACAGCCCCCTACAGCATAGTGAATGGACCACCCTGCACTTCACGGAATCCGGTAACTTGAGTACCCCTCCTTGGGTCAACCTGTACCCTCTACGAGTGCGGCGAATAGTCTGCCAATTCTAGAGTGAGGTCCATCTGCCTCTCAAAGCCATGAGATGCGGACCCGTTGCCCTCCAGAACCCAGCTATCCGTGCACTCCGTCGCGGGGTAAACCTAGTACAGAAACGAAAAATATGTACAACGGGTACAACGATCTCAGCCCGGTCGTGCCCTAAAAGAATATTCTACAAACAGGCAGTGACGACAGTCCATATGTTGGACGCTCGCCCCGCAATATCAAATGTACAAATAAATACAAACTGCACTACCATTGCACACTGCTATCCACCACGAAAAATCCGCTACATCACAGCATAACACTGAACATCAACGCGAATGTCACGTTCGCAAATCCGTCTAAAAGGGCTATAGCAATTAGACGCAATTTACCGCTCAAATGACATTCCCGGTCGGAGATATAATATAAGTACTGCAAAACTAACACGTTTAAATTTCGATCGACAAAATTTCCCGAAGTGGGCCCCACGTTCATCTGCTGTACAGTAACAAAATCTGGGCCCAAAAGAAATATTCCAGAAACCACAATTCACTGTGTAGAATCCCCAGAAGAAATTTGACCCTCTGAAGCTCCAAGACGGCCGCGGATCCACGGCCAAAGCATGGCTTTGGTGGCGGTTCCGCGGCCGTACGGACGAGTCAGAGGATCGGATTTCTGCTGTGTTCTTCAAAAAGCCTGCTCGTTTTTCTGTGATGCTCAAAATAATTTTTAGACCAGATTTAAAATCGACAGAAACTTTTGTACAGAAAATTGTAGTTTTCGAAATTCCGTTCGATCGATGTTTTAAACGCGTTAGCACAAGTTAGTAAAGCTTAATGGCGTGGCTCTGATACCAATGTAAGTCTACGGTAGCGCCCCGGCCGTCTATCAGACACCAAATGCGGAACAAAAACTTTTATGCAGGCGCTATCGCATGCTATAACCTGGATCTGCCATTAAGGCTAAACTAACAAACTACAAAGTGGATAGAAAGGTTATACCGAACGATATGAGTCCTTCGTTCTTTAACCATCATCCCACGCTTCGTTGCGGCTGCTCCGATCTCGCTCGATCTCTGGTCTCCTCGTCTTGGTGGAACCACGTCAGCTGATCTTTAAACGGGCTCCTGCCTCTGACCCGAGGCAACTCGGTCATCAAGTTTGCCAAAAGAGATGACCAAGATTGATGTAGAGAATGAGTAGAACACTTTGTCTCGTTACATCCAAAATCATGGATGAACAGTTAATGAAGTTGCCATTTGGAATGGAATGAAATGAGCAATCTAATTTCCATGAACCCAAAACTATCATAATCTTTTTTTTCAAGCAACCATTTCTTTTATCAAATCATCATCTCACCTCAAATGAATGGGCCGACCACTTAATAGGAGGAGGGAGGTGAGTGTAAGAGTAGAAGAGGGTAACCATAACATTAAATGAGAAAGAATGAGTCATTATCCACCTTGCATTAACATTAATGAATACAATGAATCATCTAACCTAGTCATCCTATCATTAAATGCAACCAATGAATCAAGAACACCTCACTAACCTAGTCACCTCGTCTAGAAGCTTCTAGAACCTTCTACACTCATGACTCACCCTCAAGAAAAGATAAATCCATATTAAACCGAATGTTTAATACGGGTGATAGAAAACTGGCAACTTCCAAAAGCGATCCCAAAACGAATTTCAGGATAACCCCGTAACAGTATAAACATACCCGCATTTGTATTACGACCGAATACAAATGCAACTGAGACAAAGATATTATATCTACAAAGTATAATACTCGGATCCGGCATAAACCAAAGCCCACCAGTATTATCTGCCCAAAATATGACACGTGCGTAAACGCACGTGCATTTTTGGAACTCTGCCATAAAACCATACGGCCTCTACAACGTTTCGTCCGAACCTGGGAAACAATCTGTGGGGGACTCTAATGACTCCTCGGTACCCTGGCAGTGGGTCTAACCATGAACCGTCAGCGGCACTAGCTATGCGTAACGGCTGTTGATGTTCTGACCTCAAGGGAAGCCGATGAGCGGACTCATCCTGGAACCCTACTGAGCCTAACAGTGACAATATACATACAGTCCGGTCCGTTCGTCTATGAGTATCGCATATCGGCCAAGGGGGCTGGTAACGTCAGACCCCCAATAGCAGTACAAGTCATGTCGGAGTGTAGCCCAGAACACCCTGAGATACTACTGGAGTACCTACCAGTAAATCTCCTACCTCGGCCGAGGGTTTTGTGTAATGGCTCTCCTAGACACAGCGCGATCTCACCCCCAATACCGGGAGAGACGAATTCCCTACTGATCCGCTCACTTGCCTCAATGTGGCTCGGGACCGTACCCAAAAAAGACCTGTTTGCATGACTCGTTTGAGCCATGGTAGGGTAGAAATCAAAGCACAGTGGGAACTCACATGAGACAAATGACGACCTCAGGTCGATGAACTAACCTGTACACATGTCACCAGGGAACTGCTATCTGACGATAGGTATAATACCAACTAGCAGGTTCCCGGCGAGTCCTTTCCGGTGTACTCATAACCCAATGAGCATCTGTATACATCTTAGGTGATCCAACTGACACCAGTGGCTTGTGAGACCGGCCACCGCCCCTCGTCGGGGTCTCGACTGTATACACTAGTCTACTCCGGAGTATCGATGTCCTGTCTCGAAACTCCCACTACTTGGGACCACAATTAAGGATGTGCTTATAGACTACCCTGTAAGTCGATGTACAACACCCCACGACTTGCGGGGAGGCGGAAATATGAAAAACGATCTTGTTCTTTGCTTAAACATCGACTAACCGCATGAATCGAAGCTAAACGATAACTAACATCAAACATAGAAGTTAACAACTACTATGTAAAGGGATTATACCTAAAGAACCGTGTCCTTCGTCTTTACGAACTCCACCTCCTCCTCGGCCTTCTCCAAGTAGTAGACGATCCACCACGAGAGCTAAACTCCAAGCTTTGCCTCTAAACTTGAGGCAACTAGGTATCTTTAAGTGCTAATCAAAGTACCTAGATGAAATAGAGTATGGTTATGGATTAAGTAGTCTAACTAATCCTTGTACTCAACACATGAGAGGGGAGGATTAGGGTTTGAAGAGAGAGAGCTTGAGGAGAGAGAAGATGAACATAATAATGAGAAGAGAAAATGAGTTATCATAATATATATCAAGCATTTTCATTCATTAAGAAAAGAAAAGAAAATGATTTAAAACCATGCTTGATAAATATCTTATGGTGATTCACCTCCATGAGTCATTAAGCAACTATGAAGCATTAATGACATGGATGAATCATCCATATGACTCACTAATCTCATTCAATGTATATGCCACCTAAACCTCCTTAGTCAGAATCTTCTAGAAGCTTCTCGCGCAATTACGAGAACGCCCCTCCTATCCATGAAAACACGGAAAAACTTTAGACTGTATAAATCCAATAACCGGATACTAGTAACTGGCTTAAACCAAAGCCGACTAGTAAAAACTGTACGAAAGTCGTACGTGCGTAAACACACGTATGCGTCCGAACCCTTGTCGTAAAACCATACGACCTCTATATCATTTCGCCCGGAGTAGGGAAACTCTCTGCATGGGACTCTAGAGACTCGACTACTACGCTGGCAGTGGGTTTAACCACAGACCGAAAACGGCACTAGCTGTTCGTAACGGTCCCTAGGTAGATGTCGATAAGAAGGCCGATGAGGAAACCCATCCGAACTCCTACTGAGTCTGATGTGATAATCTCCGTACAGTCCGGCCTGTTCGTCTAAGACTATCGCATATCGGGCCTAGGGGGCGGCAAGCGTCAGTCCCCTAATAGCGGTATAAGTCGTGTCGGAGCGAAGCCCATTACACCCTGAGAAACTACTGGAACCTACCAGCAAATCTCGCTTGCCCTGGCCAGGGACTTTGCGTAATGGCTCTCTGACACAGCGCGATATCAACCCCCAATATCGGGAGAGACGAATCCTGTCTAACCGCCACTGCCTCCAAGTGCTCGGGACTGCACCCGACTGCTACCTGTTTGCACGACTCATTTGAGCCGTGGTAGGGTAGCAATCTAAGAACGGTGGGACACACTTGAGGCGAAGTAGCAGTGTCAAGTCTGCGGACTATGCTGTACTCATGTCACCTGGGAACTGTTCACTGACGACTGGTATAAAACCAACCAACAGTTCCCTATGAGTCCTGTCCGGTGTACCCGTAACCTAACGAGCACCTGCATACTATCTCTAGTACGACGTACTGACGGCTGTGGGACAGACCATCTCCCCAACTGGGATGAGAAGCGTACACACTAGTCTACTCCGGAGTATCGATGCCCTGTCTCGATAATCCAACGACTAGGGACCTGAATAAGGATGTGCTTGTAGACTACCCAGCCCCCACTAGTGTGACTGCCATCACAACGCTGGTAGTCAAGCAAGATCCTAAGAGCTCTATCAATACGCATACTCACATATTAAGATAGAAAAACCAAGTAGCATACTACCATGTTTAGCAAGACTGTTATATGCATGTGAATATCACAAGCTTCCATTAAGTAATATACAAACTAGTATGATACAATAATGGCCCCTAGGGCATATACACTAACATACCCAACTCTCACGTAAATGATCTCCATTATACTGTTGGTAGTCAAGCAAGATCCTAAGGGCTCTATCAACGTGTAACAGTGATCAGTCACCTGAACCTGTACACGACTGATAAAGGCAAACCAGATAGCATACTATCATTACGAGTAAGACTGTCCTACCGGTATAGGTCCTCCTCAATGATTGCAATCACGTGCCTGCGATCCAATAATTGACTTTGAGGGCACTATATCCAACACTAAAATCTAGTAAGCAACCTATATCATTTTAGCACAAAACTACAAGTTTTTACCAAACTAGAATTTACAAACATCACAAAGTAGCAAGATTAAACCATCCAAACCATTACTAGAATTTTAATCTCATTTAATTAGGATTTAGTAAAAGTCTAGTTTGCTAATTAGCTAATTTTACAATTAGGAAAATATCAATTAACAAACTAGCAACAAGGTTTAGTTTTCATTTGTCTAAAATTATTAACTAACCATTTCACTAATCAAAAACCTAATTTGATTACAAAAAACCTTACTAGGAATTCAAAATATAAAATTAAAAGCTTTAAATTAACATCTAATTAAGCTAATTAAAGTAATGAGCAACAATTAGAGTTTAGGGTTTGGATTTATACCTCCACAAAAAAAACACAACAAGCAAACACAACTCCAAATTTTAGCCTCCAAAATTCTAACTTGAAGAAGATCCAAGCATGTTTTGTGAAGAAGAATGAAGGGAAATGATTTGTATTTGAGTTTGTATAAATTATTTAGGATTTTTGATGAATTTATCAAGCTTTAAAGTGAAGAAATGAGGTGATGAAGGAGATGGGGCATCAAGTAATGAAGTGGTCGGCCAAGGCTAAGGAAGCTTGGGTTTTGTGGAATTTTGTAGAAAATTCTAGAAGAAAATAACAATAATTGCATGATAAAACAAAAGGCTTTATGTCTTATTTATTTCTTTTCTTTAAAAATTCCTTTTTAAACCACAAATATCTGGATATTTTGGAAGAGAAGTTTCTAGCTTAATCTAGTGATTAACTTAGCAAAGATTTCTATTAGCAATAATTAACCCAAGAAAAAATGTAATTACCACTAATTAAGTGCATATTTAACAACTTAAAATAATATTTTAATTAGGGAAAATATTAAAATGCACAAAAATTACCAGTGGCTTACAAAAACCTGCAAACTAGCAATTCCTAGCTAAACCAGGTGCAGTGCATTTAATACTGCAAAAAGATCGCTTCTAGGTTTTGTAAGTCGATGTACAACACCCCAATACTTGTGGGGAGACGGAATTTTAAAAAACGAACTTGTTTAGTGAACAAATATCGACTAACCGCTTGAATCGAAGCTAAACGATAACTAACTTAAAACATAGAGTTTCTATGCTACTATGTTTAGGGATTATACCTAACGAATCGTGTCCTTCGTCTTTGCGAAATCCACCTCCTCCTCGGTCTTCTCGAAGTAGTAGACGATCCACCCGAGAGCTTTACTCCAAGCTTAGCCTCTAAACTTGAGGCAACTAAACTTCTATAAGTGCTAATCAAAGAAGCTAGGTGAAATATAGAGAGGGTTATGGATTAAGTAGTCTAACTAATCCTTGTACTCAACACATGAGAGGGGAGGATTAGGGTTTGAAGAGGGAGAGCTTGAGGAGAGAGAAGGTGAGGATAATAATGAAGTGAGAATAATGAGTTATGATAATATATATCAAGCATAACCTTTTTATCAAGAAAAGAAAAGAAATGAATTTAGCAACCATGCTTGATAATATCTAGTGATGATTCACTCCATGAGTCATTAAGCATTTATCATGCATTAATGACATGGATGAATCATCCATATGACTCACTAATCACATTCATTGTATATGCCACATAAACCTCCTTAGTCACCACCTTCTAGAAGCTTCTCGCGCAATTACGAGAACGCCCCTTCTTTTCGCAAAAATACGGAAAAACTTTAGACTGTATAAATCCAATAACCGGATACCAGTAACTGGCTTAAACCAAAGTCGACTGGTAAAAACTGTCCGAAAGTCGTACGTGTGTAAACACACGTATGCGTCCGAACCCTTGTCGTAAAACCATACGACCTCTATATCGTTTCGCCTGGAGTAGGGAAACTCTCTGTGTGGGACTCTAGAGACTCGACTACTACGCTGGCAGTGGGTTTAACCATAGACCGCAAGCGGCACTAGCTGTACGTAACGGTCCCCAGGTAGATGTCGATAAGAAGGCCGATGAGGGAACCCATCCGAACTCCTACTGAGTCTGATGTGACAATCTCCATACAGTCCGGTCCGTTCGTCCAAGACTATCGCATATCGGGCCTAAGGGGCGGCAAGCGTCAGTCCCCTAATAGCGGTATAAGTCATGTCGGAGGGAAGCCCATTACACCCTGAGAAACTACTGGAACCTACCAGCAAATCTCGCTTGCCCTGGCCAGGGACTTTGCGTAATGGCTCTCTGACACAGCGCGATATCAACTCCCAATACCGGGAGAGACGAATCCTGTCTAACCGCCACTGCCTCCAAGTGCTCGGGACTGCACCCAACTGCTACATGTTTGCACGACTCCTTTGAGCCGTGGTAGGGTAGCAATCTAAGAACAGTGGGACACACTCGAGGCGAAGTAGCAGTGTTAAGTCTGCGGACTATGCTGTACTCATGTCACCTGGGAACTGTTCACTGACGACTGGTATAAAACCAACCAACAGTTCCCTGTGAGTCATGTCCGGTGTACCCGTAACCCAACGAGCACCTGTATACTATCTCCAGTACGACGTACTGACGGCTGTGGGACAGACCATCTCCCCAACTGGGATGAGAAGCGTACACACTAGTCTACTCCGGAGTATCGATGCTCTGTCTCGATAATCCAACGACCAGGGACCTGAATAAGGATGTGCTTGTAGACTACCCAGCCCCCACTAGTGTGACTACCATCACAATGCTGGTAGTCAAGCAAGATCCTAAGAGCTCTATCAATACGTATACTCACATATTAAGATAGAAAAACCAAGTAGCATACTAGCATGTTTAGCAAGACTGTTATATACATGTGAATATCCCAAGCTTCCATTAAGTAATATACAAACTAGTATGATACAGTAATGGCCTTCTAGGGCATAAACACTAACAGGTTTTTATGGAAAACACCGACTATTTTACGCTAAAAATGGAAAATTCGCAAAACGATTTCTAAAACGTTACAATCTTCCCCCCTTAAAGAAATTCGGTCCCCGAATTTAAAATTCATCTACGCGTACCTTCAAAGAGATGAGGGAAATTCTTCCGCATCTCACTCGCAGCCACTCAAGTGATCACCTCACTAGACGGCTACGCCAAAGAACCCTCACAGATAGCAAGACCCTTGACCGATATCCCTCCACCTGTCGATCCACTAAAACTGTCGGCTGCTGGTGAACGAAACATCGCGTCCAAGCTAAATGGTTTGATGCTGAATCATGTGAGAAAGGTCGTGAAAGTAATTGCGAAGTATTGACACAAGGACTACGGGGCGAATACTCAAAAATCTGGGCGGAAGTGCCATATTAGGTAACGGTACTAATTCGCTTCAAGGATCTCAAAAGGACCTACAATTCTGGAACTAAGCTTCCCAAAACTCAACACGCCATCTATCGGAAAAAAAACCCGTAGGAATACATGACCTCCCACTGCGAACTCAAGGCTGCGACAAGGACGGTCAACGTAAGATTTCTATCAGTACTGGGCTGCTCTCATCCTGACCTGAATCAACTGGATCTTCTCCGCAGTCTCATGACTAGCTGGGCTCCAAAAATCCTACTCTCACAGAGTTAGCAAAATAGACTGGCGATCGACACTACCTAACAAACTAAACCTAAAGGTTGTCAATTGGAATGTCTCCTGATAACAGCTATCGAAGGAGAACCCTAATAATGGCCAGTGATGATCCCAACTGCCAACAAACACCTAGTATGTATGCACAAGCCTATCCTCCAGAGTCTGTATAGTCTACTCTCACAAACCATCGGCCTACAGATGGAAAAGCGGAGCTAAAACTCAACCAGTACCCAAGGCTTCCTGAAGCTTCTGCCTACGACGGCTAGCAAACGAGGTGCCTCTATTGGATACAACGCATAAAGGAACCCCATGCAAACGCACAAACATAACAAAGAACAACTGAGCAAACTGAGCATAACCGGACAACAAACACCCAAATGGAGTCATACCCTGTCTAGACATGGGTAGACACCACAACGAAAATCATGGAGATCTGCTCCCATTCCCACTCTGGAACAGTTAAAGGTTTCAACTCTCCAGCCGGTCTCCAAATGCTCAATCTTAGCTCACCAACAAGTCAGACACCTCGAAACGAAATCCGAAACATCATTCTTCATCCCTGCCGACTCGTAACTAACTCTCAAGTCACGTTACATCTTGGTGGCACTTGGATGAACACTGAAAGCTGACGGCTGTGCCTGCTCTGGGACCTTGCGTATCTATCTATCAGTATCAGGTACACACCAACGAGTCCGTAACGTAGCACACCCTGGTCATAAATCAAGAACTTCGAATCTTTACCCTGCAGAACATGCTCGGAATCTCAGACAAACGAGCATTGGCGGGCTGTGCCACACGAAAACGATTAAGTAAAAGTGTACTGGCGCGGACATGAGCAGCTGTCCCCTCAGTAGAGGAGAACTTAAGCTATACTCCACGATCGCACAAGAACTGCAAATCTGTAGAAGACTGTCTCCGAACTACGCACAACTGGAACAACTACCCCTAGGCCTACGACTCAAGCATCAGCTACTATAATCGCCTTTCCATGGGAAATGAAGGATCTCACAATCACAATCCTTCACAAGCTCCATCCAACGGCACTGTCTCAACAATCAAAACCCGCTGCATGAAGATGTACATTAAGCTCTGGTGGTCCGTGAAAATCTAACACGACTCTCCACACAAGTAGTGTCCCAAATCTTCAACGCACGACCACCGCAGCCATCTCCAGATCATGAGTAGGATATCCTGCTCGTACTTCCTTCAACTGTCGGGAAGAAAAAGCGATAACTCTAAAATACATCATCAATGCAAAATCGAGCCCCACTCGTGAAACATCACAGTAACCAACAAAGTCGCCTGAACCAGAAGCAAAGATAGAACTGGTACAGTCGTCAACAAAGTCTTCAACTGCTGAAAACTCAACTCGCATGCCTCGGTCCAAGAAAAAGGATCCTCCTTCCCGGTCAGTCCAGTCAACGGTGCAGCGATACACAAGAAATCCTGCACGAAACGGCGGTAAAAACCGGCTAAGCCCAAAATTCTACGGACAACTATCCCCGTTGCAAGTCTGGGCCAAGCTGTACGGCCTCGATCTTCCTCGGGTCCATACGAATACCGTCTCCCGTAACTACAAGTCCTAGGAGTTCAACACAATCAAGCCCGAAGGAATACTCCGAGAATTTAGCAAACAGCTGGTGCTCTCCCAATGTCTGCAAAGCAAATCCTCAAGTGCTGCTCATGTTACTTATGACCCTTGGAAAGACCCGAATGTCATCAATAACACAACAATCAACCGGTCGAGGAACGGCCTGAAGAAATTTGGTTCATCACATCCAGGAATGCTGCTAGGGCATTGGTGAGTCCAACGACACCACCAAAAACTCACGCTGCCCGTAACGCACACAAAGCAGTCTTCGGAATGCCATCACTCCGAACACGTAACCAATGATGACCTGATCCTAAAAAAACTTAGAAAATGTCTCACACTCTGAAGCAAGTCGAACAAATCGTCAATGCGAGATAACGGATACCCATCCGCACCGTAACTCGGTTCAATTGACGATCAATCAACACACAACCTCAAACTGCCGTCTTTCTCCCTGACGAACAGAATAGGACCTCCCCAAAGCGAAACACTTGGACGAACAAGTCCCACTGATTAGTCGAAAATATTGCATATTTTAACCGGCAATTTCCTCATCATTTGCATTCATATAGAAGTGTTCGGCATTCATATTTTACATATTAGCAAAACTGTCGCAAAATATCAGATTACATGTATTAGACTCTAAAACCGACACTATAAAGGAAATTGACTACATTTCATGGCATTGCATCATCCCTACATTTGCGAAACACTTGTTTTGAGATCTGTGCAGGAAAATCCAGCAGAAAGGCCAAAATTTACAGGGTACAGCTAAAACGTTATACCAACTCAATGATTTCAGTTCTGGTATCAATCCAAAGGGACAAACAAAAATCAACATATCAAAGAAAGCTCCAAATATCAACCAAAGACTACACCAGAAGAGCCAAGCCACAAGCTTCCAACATGGCCGCGGAACTGCGGCCGGAGCCTGCTTGCGCCGCGGTTCCGCGGCCGTCTTGCTACGTCATCCACCAAACTTTGCACAATAACTCTTACCTGTATGCCTACAATTCAAAAAGACACTCCAAGTTCCAGAAGACTCCAGATACTTCTGCCAGATCAGCAAGCTTTGGGATCAACACTAAACTAGCCTATCATTCTAGAAACTTCTCCCTAAACCCTAGCTTAAACCCTAAGCTAAGCCTAACAAACTCTTTCTAGAAGTCTTTCAACAAACTTTTGGAGGGAACTCAAAGGCTTAGGGTTTGGGTGTTCTATAAATAAGACCCTAGGCTCACTTGTAAAGGGGATCCAAAGGAGAGAATTCATGAGCTTGGAAAAATCAATCCATTAGTTCATTTGAGAGCCATTCTATCTCTTTCTTCATCTTCTTCTTCCACAAGTCTAGTGAGAGGAATAGTGTGAAACCCTAACCCTAATTCTAATCAAAAGCCAAGATCCCCGAGTACCCATTGAAGTAAGAAGCCTTGCAACCTTTTAGGAGCCGAGCCGGTCTTCAACAGAGCAAGTGGTCCAAGCCGATCCGCGACTCACGGAGCCGAGCGAAGCCAAGTCGACAATTTAATTCTTCCTCTTATAGTTCTTGAGCGACTGTAATCAAATTTTTGATATAAATAAAAGGTGATATTCTTTTATCTTGTTCTCTTTAAATTCTTGCATCATGATTCAATCTAAATTTCTAGTTGTAATTCTTGTTGTGATGTTTGAGTAATACTCCGCTCGTCGAGGAGTCGAGACGATCAATATAATGATGATGTAATATACCTTAAATCGATTCTTGAATCCTACGAGTTTTGTAAACCCTAGCAAGATCAAGAATCGATGACCCAATTCGTTGCGTTGCTTTCTTGATTGATATCGCTCGAGATTGGGGAGTTACGATCGTTTCTTGAAATTGTTAGAGGCTAGAGTGTGAATGATATCAACGAAAGAACAAGGGTTAAACGATGAAACCCTAGTTTCATCAAGAAAGCCCTAACTCTCGTTGATCATCATCGATCTAGTATCAATACTTCGAAGGACAAGAACACGAAATCTTGAAATTACATCACGTCTGTAGATCCGATCGATTCCTACGAGCCTCATTTAGATTCTTGACATTTTGGTTGGAAATATTATCGAAACCCAATTCTTGATTGTTTATTAGTTTCTTGATTCTTGATTAAACTCGTGACACCTGAATCAATTGATAAATTCTTGAATCATGTTTCCTTTTCTTTTCGATTAACTTTTCAATTCAAACAAATCAAATATAAAAACGAATCGCACAATCCCTGTGGACGATCCGCACTCGCTTACGATCTACAACTGACACCGTAGTTGATTGCGGTCAAATATAATTTTTTGATTGTGAACTTTATTCAATTTTCTAATTACCTACACAAAGAGACTCTTATCGATTTGATTTACTTACTCAGTCTCGCATTTTACGATCAATCAAATAGCGCCGAAATCGGGGACTATTTGAATCGATACTTTTACATTTACACATCACAAAAATATTTCAATCAAAATGGCGCCGTTGCCGGGGATCACGTGCTAATTCGTTTTATATCAAAGTTTGAATTGAAAGATTTATTTCATTGTGATTTTTGAGATCAAAATTCATGCAAACTCTAAACAATTTGTTGTGTTTCATTGCAAGGAGATCTGGAGCTTGCTGGGAATTTGGAAAAAAATTTGGAAAATACCAGATAGCAGAGGGAGTCTACAGAAGCTCCCTGAAAAAGTTTTGTTCAGTGATCACACCATCCAACCGCAGAAGCGCGGCCTAAGTGCCCAATCGCGGTGGAACCGCGGTGGCCTTGAGGATTCTCTGCAAAAATTTTCTTTCAGGTAACTTCTTACCTTCTCCTCTCTCCTCTTTTTAGCTCCAACTAACAAATTTCTGCAGGATTCTTTGCAAATAATCACAGCTCGCAAATTGCAAAATTAAATTTGTGCGTGATTTTGTTTCTTGATTGTTTGCATTCTAATACGGATGTTAAGGGGCACGACCAAATCCAAATTAGGTGGGGATTTCATTACCCTTCCTAGGCCCCGAAAACCACAAAACTTGCATCCGCATTGACCCACATTAACTAAAAAATATCTAAAGATGACTCTAAGGACCGCCGCGCTCACTTAGGACAAGAGAAGGCCATGGGTAATTCATTGCTTATCCACGTTTTCTTGTGGTGCCTAGGAAAGTGTGTCAAAGGCTAGTGGTTATTAATTAGGCCCACTACTTACGTAGTGGAGTACCTTCCCACTTACCTGGCACTTACCTGGCCATAGGGGGATAAAGAGGCAGTGGAGGATTCTATCCTGCGACTTGTCTTTTGGCAGTTAGGAGCGGTCTAGAGCCGGACCTAGGGGACTACTAGATTCTAGGGTTTGTATGCTGCATTTGTTGTGTCGCATCATTTTTTCAAAAATCCGTCCCTTTTTCAAAGCAAACACCAGATTAATTCATTTACCCCTAATTATAAGTCATCGCTGCCACTTGTACTAACCCTTTTTAGTACAAGATAGGCTGGACACGGGATTCTAGTGCCCTTTAGTCCGCGTACCTTTTATCGACTCCGAAGTCGATATTTCTCCATTTACCTTTCCTTTACCCACTACCACACCCACACCGATGGATCCGATTCCATCAAACTTCTTTAACCCTAATCTGCCGCCGTCCGTTGGTGCGCAGAATCCACCCCGCATCTCTCTCCAGGAGAGATGCTATCCACTGCGATGTCCTCTTTCGACCTGCTTATCCACACCACCAGCCAATGGGGATAACTTTGAGATTAAACCCCAGTACATCAATCTTTTACCCAAATTCCACAGACTCGAGACCGAGGACGCTTACGTTTTCATTACCAAATTTGAAAACGTATGCGCAATGATGGGTACGTCACAACTTTCAGTGGATGCGATGCGTCTACGACTTCTTCCATTTACATTGTGCGATATAGCCGAGAAGTGGCTATATAACACTACCACACACTCTATTACGAATTAGGAAGAATTCGTCGCTGCATTCCTTAAGAAATTTTACCCAATCCAAAAGACAGCTCGAATCCGTAGCGAACTGAATCAATTTGCCCTGCTCCCTACTGAACCATTCTCTAAATGCTTTGAACGTTTCATGGATCTATTGGTTCAGTGTCCTCATCACGGCATCCCGAGATGGGAGCTTTGCCGAATCATTTATGAGGGCATTAACCCAAGCGCTAAACAGAGCCTTGAAAACATGTGTCAAGGTACTTTTATGACCAAGGATGATGGGGAAGCTTGGAAGAACTTAGAAGAGTTCGCTGAAAAATCACTACAGTGGGAGAGTGGAACCCAACCATTGAATAGGGGTGGCGTACACCAAATAGATGTGTCCATAGGCGTTCGAGCTGAGATGGCAGCAATGCAAAAGAAGCTCGACGCTATGGAACACAAATTTTCTGCAGCCTCCCTAAACCCAATGTCGCTCCCTAAAACTGTTTGTGAGTGTTGTTCTGATCCGTCTCATTTAACGGAAGAATGTCTATTAAACTCTGCGTTTCAAAGTCACGAGCATTCTAATGCCGCATTTCAAAGACCTCGAAACGATCCATATTCTTCCACGTACAATCAGGGTTGGAGGAATCACCCGAATTTCGCTTGGAACCAAAACCAATCTCAAAACACGGTTCCAAACACAAATAATTTTCAAAGGGCTCTTCTTCCACCACAACAGCAACCCCTTCAACTCACTCAGCACCCCTATCAGTCACAAAACTTCCAAAATCAGGTTAACACTCCTGCACAGTCTAATCCTATGACCTGTTCTGACGAATTCTCTCAATTTACTCAAACCATGAAATCACTTTTATCAAATTTCATAGAGGTTTCGACTGAGGTTAGATCTTCCGTCAGTGAGATAAAGAAAAACTCAGCGTCCTAAGCTGAGAGTATCAGATCGATGGAAGCTGAAATCGCACGCCTAAAAGCCGAAATGAGTGCGAGAGAAAAAGGGAAACTTCCTTCTCAACCCCTACAGAATCCTGGGCATTACAATGTAAATGCCATCACAACGTTGAGATCGGGAAGAGTGCTGAACAATCATGTCGGGGAAGGTATTGATGATACTGAAAATCATGTCAACACCCCGGCTGAGACCTTTCCACACACACACACTTCTCCTTCTGATCCTTCTTCTTCTACCACACCATCTTCTCGAGAGCCTATTCTCCATTTCCCATTAGGCTCGACACCTTCTCCCAACCCTTATAGTTCTCCACAGACGGTCCCCACACCTCTTTTGGGATCTCGTCTACCCCATCTTCCTTCTCCTATGATGGACCCTGCGCTTATTACGAAAGCTCCTTACCCGAATCGGTTAAGGGATAATAGAACGAGTCCTCATATGGAGAAAATTATGGAAATGTTCAAACAGGTTAACATCAATATCCCTCTCCTAAATGCAATTCAACAAGTCCCCGCATATGCGAAAATTCTTAAGGACTTGTGCACTAGGAAGAGGAAGACCCAAGTGCCGAAGAAGGTCTTTATGGCTAATAATATCAGCACTGCTTTTATTCCCCAGCTACCAAAGAAACGAAAGGACCCAGGATGTCCTACAATATCGATTTCTATTGGGGATAAAAACATAAATCGTGCTCTTTTAGACCTTGGCGCAAGTGTTAACCTGCTCCCTTATTCTGTCTATGAGCAATTAGGGATTGGAGAGCTGAAACCTGCTCACTGCACTCTCCAGATGGCAGACCGATCTATCACCAAACCAAGGGGTGAATTAGAGGATGTTTTGATAAAGGTCAGGGAATTTGTTTTCCCTGTAGACTTCATTGTGCTCGACACACATCCTGTAGCAAACCCCCGGGGCCAAATTTCGGTGATTCTAGGTCGTCCTTTCCTTGCCACTTCCAACGCTGTTATAAACTGTAGAAACGGTTCAATGAATTTATCATTTGGAAGTATGACCATTGAACTAAATATCTACAAAGTTGGAAGTCAGCCATCAGAACCCTCCGCTCATATTTTAGATGTGTGCTCTGTCCATGAGATCGCTCCCGATAGTTGTGGAGCTGAGGAACTTTGCTTTACTGATCTCGATGACATTACCACATCTCTGTTTGACTTCACACAAGATCTTAGTGAGGACACTTTACCTACACTTGAGTCCTGCACTTCTGACTTTTCTCCACCCGAGTCTGTATCTTTCACAGGCTCTGAGCTTCTTTGTAAATCCAAAAATCACTCAATGATCCCTCCTTCTATCATTTCTCCGCCTGAATTAGATCTCAAAATTTTACCGTCTCATCTGAAATATGCTTATTTTGGTGAGAAGGAGTCTTTACCGGTTATAATATCCGCTTCTCTAGCATTAGAGCAAGAGAATGCACTTTTATCGGTATTGAGATCTAACAAAGAGGCGTTTGGTTGGAGTACGGCGGACATCAAAGGGATTAGTCCCTTGATAGTTGAACATCATATACATGTGATGGATGATGCCAGACCAACCCGAGAACCACAGAGACGGTTGAATCACGTCATGAAGGAAGCTGTGATGAAAGAGATCGTCAAATGCTTAGATAATGGTATTATATACCCTATCTCCGATAGCCAATGGGTGAGTCCTATACATGTCGTTCCTAAGAAATCAGGCATCACTGTTATAACAAATGAGGCGAATGAGTTGATTCAGACACGCGCCCAAACTTGGTGGCGTGTATGTATCGATTATAGAAAACTCAATGCTGCCACGAGGAAAGACCATTTTCCTCTACCATTCATTGATCAAATGCTGGAACGCTTAGCAGGACGAGAGTATTATTGTTTTATGGACGGATACTCAGGCTAAAATCAGGTCCCCATCGCCAAAAAGGATCAAGATAAAACCACTTTTACTTGTCCTTTTGGTACCTTTACTTACAGTCGCATGCCCTTTGGGTTATGCAATGCTCCCGCTACCTTTCAGTGGTGTATGATGGGGATATTCTCTGATATGATAGAGAATTTTTTGGAGATCTTTATGGACGATTTCTCGATTTTTGGAGACACTTTTTCCGATTGCCTTGCGAATCTTGATGCTGTTCTTACTCGTAGCAAAGAGAAGAACTTAATATTGAACTGGGAAAAATGCCATTTTATGGTCCAAGAAGGAATTGTTCTTAGACATGTCGTTTCACAGAAAGGCATCGAGGTTGACAGAGCTAAGATAGATGTCATTCAAAACCTCCCTCATCCGAAAAGCGTCAAAGATATTCGCTCTTTCCTTGGCCATGCGGGCTTTTATAGGAGATTCATTAAGGATTTTAGCAAAATTTCTAGACCTTTAACTCTTCTCCTGGCCAAGGATACGACCTTCCATTTTGACTCGGACTGCGAGACAGCTTTCGACTCACTTAAACACTCACTCACGTCAGCCCCCGTTTTATCGTCACCAAACTGGGACTATCCCTTTGAGCTGATGTGTAACACATCTGATTTTGCAGTTGGTGCAGTCTTAGGACAGCACATCGAAAAGATGCCACACGTGATTTACTATGCTAGTAAGACCCTGAATGATGCGCAAATCAATTATACAACCACAGAAAAAGAACTTTAAGCGGTTGTATTTGCATTAGAAAAATTCAGGCCTTACTTAATTGGCTCACCTATAGTTGTGTATACTGACCATTCTGGTTTTAAACATCTTCTGGCGAAGAAAGATGCAAAAGGTCGACTAATACGTTGGATCCTTCTATTACAAGAATTTGATCTTGTTATCAAAGATAAGAAAGGATGTGAGAACGTAGGAGCTGACCATCTTTCATGCATCTCTTCTTCTCCTGCGACCCTGTCGATCAATGACTCGTTTCCTGACGAACAGCTCTTGAGCGTATCCACTGAACCATGGTTCAGGGATATTGTGAACTATCATGCCACGGGACTGATACCTATCGATTGGTCAAAATAGGACAAATACCATTTTCTATCCCAAGTAAAACACTTTTACTGGGACGAGCCCTATTTATTTAAATATTGTCCTGATCAGATCATTCGCCGGTGTGTCCCGAATGAAGAGTTCAAGAGTGTTATTTCTTTTTGTCATGATCAGGCCTGTGGGGGTTACTTTGGTCCTAGAAAGACGGCGGAGAAGGTTTTGCAATGTGGATTTTATTAGCCGACCTTATTCAAGGACGCATTTGAGCATTGCAAAACCTGTACACAATGTCAGTATATGGGTAGAATCTCCCAGAGGAATGAAATGCCTCAGCAACCTATTTTGGTTGTTGAAATATTCGATGTTTGGGGCATAGATTTTACGGGTCTTTTTCCCAACTCCTTTAGGAATTTTTACATACTGCTGGCGGTTGATTATGTCTCAAAGTGGGTTGAAGCCATTCCATGTCGCACTAATGACAAGAAAGTTGTCATTAAGTTCTTAAAAGAGAATATCTTCTCGCGATTTGGACACCCACGCGCTATCATTAGCGATAATGGGACACACTTCTGCAACAGGTCTTTCGAGACTCTGATGCGGAAATACTCAATCAACCACCGACTTTCTACACCCTATCACCCGCAAACAAGCGGGCAGGCTGAAATCTCAAACAGACAAATCAAACTTATCCTGGAGAAAACTGTTGCTAAAAATAGAAAAGACTGGTCGACCAAACTGACGGATGCTCTTTGGGCATTCCGAACTGCATATAAGACCGACCTAGGGATGTCTCCATATAGGATAGTGTTTGGAAAAGCATGTCACTTACCTGTCGAGATAGAGCATAAAGCATTGTGGGCCATTAAGGAAATAAATTTTGATTTAAACCTTGCTTGCAACTTTCAGAAGCTGCAACTGAATGAGCTAAGCGAACTCCGCAATGAAGCTTATGATAACGCTGTAATCACAAAGAATAGGACTAAGGTTTTTCACGATAAAAACATTTTGAGGAAAACATTTTCACCTGGTCAACAAGTCCTTCTTTATGATTCACGATTACACCTTCACGCGGGTAAGCTCCGATCTCGATGGAAGGGACCTTTTGTTGTGTGGTCTGTATACCCGCACGGGGCAGTAGAGATTGAAAATGTTAAAAACGGCACCTTTTTCAAAGTAAATGGACATAGATTAAAGCCGTATTTTTCCACTGACCCCACGGAGGAGTCTTGTTCTTACAAGAGCCAGTTTATTTGGATTAAAATTCCTCCGTCTCACCTTCATATCCAGTATATCACTGCATCATTTTTTGAATTAAGGTGAGTGAAAAGAATAAGTTTGGAGGAAGTTCTTCACTTATATATTTTGCCCCCACTAATAATCCCTCCCAGATTTACAGATTTTTCAGATATAGCATTTGGCAACAGTGAGGACACTGTTGAAAACAAGTTTGGGGGAGGTTTGTGCTTATTTTCGCATCATTTGCATATCATTTGCATAAGCACAAAACATTTCTTTTCTTTTAAAAATCTATAAAAATTTAAAATTTTCAAAACCCATAAAAATTTAAAAAATTTTGAGTATAAAAATAATTTTAATATTTACACTTTTTTGTATATAAATAAGATAATGAAAGTTTAGATGGTGAACAATTACATCCATGAGATTAGAAAATTTAAGAAAACTAAGAAAATTAGAAGTTTTCTTATACGAACTAGTAATAAGTAGTTATGAGCCGTTGTCCCAAGGGTTAGTAAGATGAAGGACGTCACTAATCTGAGGATAAAAATAAGTCTGAAAAATAGTTTCTATTCTGGAAGCCAAACATTTTGAACGTTGCTACCCTGCTATTCTCACTTACACACGTCTTAAAGCCTGGGATAGTAGAGGATACCTTGAAATGCTCTTGTCTTAAAGCCAAAAGTATGAAGAAAATAAAAAAAAAAGTGAATAGAACAAATATAAAGTGGTGAGAAAAATGGACACTGGTTTTGTTATCACCAAGGGCAATAAAAAATATATAGCGAGGGTGCTTCTTCACCTAGTGCCCTAAGGCCAACTGGTCTGGGAGTCACTGCTATGCCTGAGGTGGTGCAAGACGAGGAAAATACACCAAGTAAGCAAGCACAGGAGTAATCGGTCGGTTAGTACCTCAAGAAGTATTAACGGTCGCATGAAAGTGTGTGAGCAACTTCATCTAAATATTCATTAATTAAAAAGTACTGAGGCTGATGGGCAAGAGTATGATAGCTTGAATTGAATTCTCCGGGTGTAGGGATGTCTTTACACACACGCAGGGTTATATGATCGATGTTTGGAAGAAAGATAGGAATGAAGAATAAGACGATATTTTATTGAGGGAGGACGTGATTTCTGACATCTTTTCATGACCATTAAGATAGGGCTCATGACAACCGAAAAGCTAGCTTAGTTGGAAACCCTAATTTTCAAAACTTTTCATTTACAATTCTTTTCTTTAAATGTAATATTCATGATCTTTCTTTTATTATTGGATTTTGTGGGTGCAATCCGCTGAAACCCCTCAGGAGACAACACTCCTCCTACTAGGGACACCTAGAGGTTTAAAGGCTTGTTGCACGTGCTCAGTGTAATCGTGTTGCCTACGAAAGTGTGCTAGTTAGTTTTTCTCTTTCTTTATTTTCTCCTTCTCTTTTTAATAAAACAGTTCGTTCGAGACGATCGAAATTAAGTTTGGGGGAATTTGATTAATCGAAAATATTGCATATTTTAACCGGCAATTTCCTCATCATTTGCATTCATATAGAAGTGTTCGGCATTCATATTTTACATATTAGCAAAACTGTCGCAAAATATCAGATTACATGTATTAGACTCTAAAACCGACACTATAAAGGAAATTGACTACATTTCATGGCATCGCATCATCCCTACATTTGCGAAACACTTGTTTTGAGATCTGTGCAGGAAAATCCAGCAGAAAGGCCAAAATTTACAGGGTACAGCTAAAACGTTACGCCAACTCAATGATTTCAGTTCTGGTATCAATCCAAAGGGACAAACAAAAATCAACATATCAAAGAAAGCTCCCAATATCAACCAAAGACCACACCAGAAGAACCAAGCCACAAACTTCCAACATGGCCGCGGAACCGCGGCCGGAGCCTGCTTGCGCCGCGGTTCCGCGGCCGGAGCCTGCTTGCGCCGCGGTTCCGCGGCCGGATTGCCACGTCATCCACCAAACTTTGCACCACAACTCTTACCGGTATGCCTACAATTCAAAACGACACTCCAAGTTCCAGAAGACTCCAGATACTTTTGCCAGATCAGCAAACTTTGGGATCAACACTAAACTAGCCTATCATTCTAGAAACTTCTCCCTAAACCATAGCTTAAACCCTAAGCTAAGCTTAACAAACTCTTTCTAGAAGTCTTTCAACAAACTTTTGGAAGGAACTCAAAGGCTTAGGGTTTGGGTGTTCTATAAATAAGACCCTAGGCTCACTTGTAAAGGGGATCCAAAGGAGAGAATTCATGAGCTTGGAAAAATCAATCCATTAGTTCATTTGAGAGCCATTCTATCTCTTTCTTCATCTTCTTCTTCCACAAGTCTAGTGAGAGGACTTGTGTGAAACCCTAACCCTAATTCCAATCAAAAGCCAAGATCCCGAGTACCCATTGAAGTAAGAAGCCTTGCAACCTTTTAGGAGCCGAGCCGGTCTTCAACAGAGCAAGTGGTCCAAGCCGATCCGCGACTCACGGAGCCGAGCGAAGCCAAGTCGACAATTTAATTCTTCCTCTTGTAGTTCTTGAGCGACTGTAATCAAATTGTTGATATAAATAAAAGGTGATATTCTTTTATCTTGTTTTCTTTAAATTCTTGCATCATGATTCAATCTAAATTTCTAGTTGTAATTCTTGTTGTGATGTTTGAGTAATACTCCGCTCGTCGAGGAGTCGAGACGATCAATAGAATGATGATGTAATATATCTTAAATCGATTCTTGAATCCTACGAGTTTTGTAAACCCTAGCAAGATCAAGAATCGACGACCCAATTCGTTGAGATGCTTTCTTGATTGATATCGCTCGAGATTGGGGAGTTACGATCGTTTCTTGAAATTGTTAAAGGCTAGAGTGTGAATGATATCAACGAAAGAATAAGGGTTAAACGATGAAACCCTAGTTTCATCAAGAAAGCCCTAACTCTCGTTGATCATCATCGATCTAGTATCAATCCTTCGAAGGACAAGAACACGAAATCTTGAAATTACATCACGTCTGTAGATCCGATCGATTCCTACGAGCCTCATTTAGATTCTTGACATTTTGGTTGGAAATATTATGGAAACCCAATTCTTGATTGTTTATCAGTTTCTTGATTAAACTCGTGACACCTGAATCAATTGATAAATTCTTGAATCATGTTTTCTTTTCTTTTCGATTAACTTTTCAATTCAAACAAATCAAATATAAAAACGAATCACACAATCCCTGTAGACGATCCGCACTCGCTTACGATCTACAACTGACACCGTAGTTGATTGCGGTCAAATATAATTTTTTTATTGTGAACTTTATTCAATTTTCTAATTACCGAAACAAAGAGACTCTTATCGATTTGATTTACTTACACAGTCTCGCATTTTACGATCAATCAAATAGCGCCGAAATTGGGGACTATTTGAATCGATACTTTTACATTTACACATCAAGAAAATATTTCAATCACCCACCTATCTAGCAACTCTGCAGCAGATCCTTAAGCTCCCTAAGCTTCACCGGTTCATCTGGAACAACGTCGGAAAACCCTCGCACGATAGGAACCCGGTCCAACAAACACACTGTGGCTCCGATATCACAAATCAAAGCCAAGAATCCTCGACATCCTCTCCTCTAAAGCCGACTAGCGAAAAAGGCTGAATTCAAGCTGTGATGGGCGGCACCACAGTCCCCCCCGCACAACAAAAACTGACTCGCCCGAAAACAAATCCTGACCGTTCCTTCACGGCAGTCCACAGACGTCTAGCATGTAGCTAATCAGTCCATGCCCAGGAGAACGTCAAATACAACATCTCAAGAAGGATCAAAATGACGGACGAATCTCTATCTCCTATCCGATTGGCACACGACTGAAATACGTGTCGTGCAATAAAAGAATCGCTGACATAAGCTAACATAACAACGACTGATCTAGCTAACACGTCTCTCGTCCCAAGCCTCTTCTACTCCCGCGACGTGCACGAAACCTGTCACGGCGACTGAACCTCCGTCTCTGGGCTGGTACACCTGCACGAGCCCTCCTTTGTCCTCGAACTCCCAAAGTCTCGGAAAGACGCTCCTCGTCAAATAGGGCTGCGTCCACTGGTGCGATGCTGAGTACTGATCGCAAGGAACAACTGGGTAACAGGGGTGGAAACCTCCTGTCGCCGCGCTCCACTGGCCTCAACCAAAGACCTCATCGTCTGGCACAAGTCCTGCATCTCTGCCACAAGTCTAGCGATACGATCTATCGAAGGCGGATCCATCTGATCCTATGCAACGAGCGTGCCATCCTGGTCAGTCCTCGTCCTACACGAGTCAACTCTGACCTCGGCCCTCGCTGCACCTCTCTGAGTCCTCATAGTCATCGGTGGCAAAGGCTATAAATGGAAAAAGGATTCGATATGAAAAAGAAAATCGAATCACAAGGATATGTATCATTAAGGAATGAATTTCAAGTAATTAGTACTTAGGTCACTTTAGGCAGAGTACCGTGTCGTGAGTATGCCGCGGACATACACACACTACGTTAATCTGCTTAAGCAACCTACTCCATCTTACCAAGGTCATCCTACACTCCGAAAGGTAAAACCTAGCGCTCTGATACCAACTTTGTCACGACCAGAAATTGGCACGTGACGGCCCTTAAACTACCCAACGTATCCAGGCGTAACGCAATTTAAGTAAGCCGAAAACCCAGCAATATAAACCATCAAAAGTAGTAAGTGATAAGAACATTGTTAAAACTTTTGAAAATCTCAAGTACAAATTCTTTAAAGTCCAATTTTACTTTCTTAAAAATTTTGGCAGCACCTCCTTTGTAAAAACTAACCCCAAAAATGGGTACAACATAAATATAAGTAAAGCATCCCCAACCGAGAGCAAATCCACGCCCAAAGACGGAAAACAACCACCACAACAGATATATGACACCGTAGCGAATAATTAAAAGACGATATAAGTAAAACTGCATAAAAGACCTCCAAGTCACAAAATAACATACAATATCGTCCTCGCATCAAGTCTCTAAGTCATACATGAAAGTGGTACATGGAGAGTACATGGTACAAAGATAAAAATAAACAACATCGGATAGCCGCAAAACCCACGTATAGCAAAACTGCGCACAGTCTGCCGAAGCGATATCCACTGCAAAAGATAATACAAAAGATGAAAAGCCTGCCGCGACTGCCCTGAGGGACTACCTGCAAAACACTGTGGTACAACGGGGGTGAGTTGGCAACTCATGAATAGTAAATAACATATGCAGGAAATCGCAAGTGTGCACGTACAGCTCGAATCTAATGCATGCAAGCTGATAACAATAAATGGCAATATGTATGCAGCAGTTATGTAAGGTGCTCTATAAGGTACTACTAATACGTGAACAATAAATGGCAATATGTATGCAACAGTCATGTAAGGTACTCTATCAGGTACTACTATACATGAACAATAAATGGCAATATGTATGCAATAGTCATGTAAGGTACTCTATCAGGTACTACTAATACATGAACAATAAATGCCAATATGTATGCAACAATCATGTAAGGTACTCCATCAGGTACTACTAATACATAAACAATAAATGGCAATATGTATGCAACAGTCATGTAAGGTACTCTATCAGGTACTACTAATACATGAACAACAAATGCGGAGTAAGGGATATAACATGTCATCCTCACGGAATCCTGACCTCGTGGTAGGACCAAAGTCCATCAAGACAATCTAAATCCCAAATTTCCACAAATCAGACCCCAAATTGGCCCTCATATCCTGTAAGTCTCATATATCCTGAGTGACCAATATCAAGTAAATCTCATATATCCTGTATCCAATATCAAGTAAATCTCATATATCCTGAGCGAGTATATTTGCAAGATCATTATGATGATGTATGTAAATTAGATATGTATACATATATATTAGCGTCACATTCCACTAATATTTATATATATATATATATATATATATATATATATATATATATATATATATATATATATATATATATATAACAGCGTCCCATTCCACTGTTATATACTTGAGAGTAAAAATATTATGAAAACAAGTGTTTAATATCGACACATAAATACTGATCTATCAGGCGCTGTCACCACGACTGGCCCTCCTGATAGGTACGTATCATACACTATCCCGAAAACTCGAGTGCCTAGCTCTGACACTCGAAATTCGAAGTATCCATACACACATGACTCTGGTCGGTATCCCCACGATAACCGCCGAGTCATAGGTACTGTCACCGGTAGGTATGGTTCCCCCACTAACTCATCGTCTACTCCACGAAATTCTTACCCCGGGGTACCTCCGGGCCCCACCATGTACCTGCACACGGCTCCCTCCGTTCCTCGCATGGAGTATATATATATATATATATATATATATATATATATATATATATCAGAACCGATAAATTTCATGGTGGATGCTGAAATATCATATCAAGAAAAACCGGGTTTTTCAAATAATGTATAATTTCATGAAACTACCACGGTCCTCAAATCCAGAAAATATCATGAAAAATCCATATCTCGATGCGAAAATCCGTGAATATAATATATGCAACATGAAACTGTAATGTGAGCATATATAAAAGAAAAGTCGCTATTTAACTGCAACAAATTAATATATATATATACATACATATATATATCATGCGGTTCCTAATTTCTCTAAGTCCATATAATCATCAAATAAAGGTGAACATGTAGATATAGCCTTCTATATGTGTAAAAATGTAGGTATAGCAAGGTATATGTATCTACCTATCAGAAATGATGTAATACCCACCAGGTATAAGTGTAAGTATGTATGCAAGATATACATGCAGCTATATCTCATATGTGTATATACCTATCACTAATGGTACAATACCATATAGTTATATAAGTAATTTGCATGTAAGCATGTCAAGGTATATGTGTAAGCATGTAGGTATACAGGTATGCTGTCATATGCACAAAAGGAAATAATGATCATGTCTCAATATCCCTAAACAATACAATATCACATATGTATAGGTGTTGTGCATATCATAGCAATTATCGACGGTGTGTGTGTAGCATACAATTAGTGCTCGTGAAACATGAACCGTCAATAATGATGTTGTGTTTCATTAATACCAAGTCCATACACAAGGAAATGAGATAAGCAACAAAGGTATACATGCACCATCAATATCCGTATACTTCTAGTTAATAGTCATGTCATTTGATCTTGCCCAGACGCATAACGCCATGCGGGCGATCCCCCTGTAGATGTTAAATCTACTCACCAACCATCCTGGCTAAGTAAAGCCAACCACTCGCTTTTCCTTTTTCGCAGCGCCCGAAGTCCCCGCCTGCGATCCTGAAAGCATATAATAATATAACAAGTATATATTAGCAATCGACCAATAACACGTATCAACTATGTTTGACCGATGCACCAACTCCAAACATACTCTCAAGTGTCCATCTAATGGCTAACACGGTTAGCGACACTACGAAACCAACTCAAGAGCAAAATCTACACAAAAACACAAACGACATCGGCATGACCCAAACTAGGAACGCAAAGCGACACAACTACCAAGCCTAGACCATGATCGTACCGATCGCGCATTCACAACAAAAGATATAGCATGGAATCAATATAAATAACGCCGCAACGTCGAAAGAAACACACGCCAAAATTATCCTAAAATCTAGTAAGCAACCTATATCATTTTAGCACAAAACTACAAGTTTTTACCAAAGTAGAATTTACAAATATCACAAAATAGCAAGATTAAACCATCAAAACCATTACTAGAATTTTAATCTCGCTTAATTAGGATTTAGTAAAAGTCTAGTTTGCTAATTAGCTAATTTTACAATTACGAAAATATCAATTAACAAACTAGCAACTAGGTTTAGTTTTTATTTGACTAAAATTATTAACTAACAATTTCACTAATCAAAACCCTAATTTGATTACAAAAAACTTTACTAGGAATTCAAAATATGAAATTAAAAGCTTTAAATTAACATCTAATTAAGCTAATTAAAGTAATAAGCAACAATTAGAGTTTAGGGTTTGGATTTATATCTCCACAAAAGAAACACAACAAGCAAACACAACTCCAAATTTTAGCCTCCAAAATGCTAACTTGAAGAAGATCCAAGTATGTTTTATGAAGAAGAATGAAGGAAAATTATTTGTATTTGAGTTTGTATAAATTATTTAAGATTTTTGATGAATTTATCAAGTTTTAAAGTGAAGAAACGAGGTGATGAAGGAGACGGGGAAGCCAGCAATGAAATGGCCGGCAAAGGCTAAGGAAGCTAGGGTTTTGTGGAATTTTGTAGAAAATTCTAGAAGAAAATAATAATAATTGCATAATAAAACAAAAAGCTTTATGTCTTTTTTATTTCTTTTCTTTAAAAATTCCTTTTTAAATCACAAATATCTAGATATTTTGGAAGAGAAGTTTCTAGCTTAATCTATTGATTAACTTAGCAAAGATTCCCATTAGCAATAATTAACCCAAGCAAAAATGTAATTACCACTAATTAAGTGCATATTTAACAACTTAAAATAATATTTTAATTAAGGAAAATATTAAAATGCACAAAAATTACCAGTGGCTTACAAAAACCCATAAACTAGCAATTCCTAGCTAAACTAGGTGCAGTGCATTCAATGCTGCAAAAAGATCGCTTCTAGGTTTTTACGGAAAACACCGACTATTTTACCCTAAAAACGGAAAATTCGCAAAACGATTTCTAAAACGTTACAATACGCCTGCAGTAGTTAATGATCACATCAGTTACTCACAAGCTATCAGCTGTACTAGCCGGACGTAACGGCTACCCATGTATTGAGTGATTAGAAGATCAATAAGCAAGCTTCTCCAAACTACCATGAAGCCTATAAGTAACACTTACCGTACAGTCAGGTCTCTTCATCTGATATGTCGCATATCGAATCTATGGGTGGAATCTTCAGACCCTAATAACTTGATAAGTCATGCCGATGTGTGGCCTATAATGGTACGAGAAACTACTGATAACTCTTACCAGTAAATCTCATCAACAGCCGTGGACATGGACTTCCTGTTATAGCCATTCGAGTATAACGCAACATCAACTCCCTATACCGGGAGTGACGAAACCCATCCTAGCGCTTATTGCTTCCATGTGACTCGGGAATGTACCCAAAATTAACCTAATTGCACGACTCCTTTGAGCCGTAGTAGGGAGGAAATCAAAACACAATGGGAACCATACAAGAATCTATGACGATCTTGGATCTACAGACTAACCTGTACCAATGTCATTAGAGAACTGCTATCTGACGATAGGTATAGTACCATTTAGGAGTTATCGGCGACTCTTATTCGGTGTACCCATTCTCTAATGAGCACCTGTATACAATCTTTGATGTCAAACATCAATGGATATGGGATCAACCATCGCCCCCTACAGGGTCAAGAAATTTATACACCAGTCTACTCTGAAATATCGATGCCCTGTCTTGATATTCCCTCGACTAGGAACAATTGAAGGATGTGCTTGTGGACTACCTAGGTCCCAGTAGTATGATCTGCATTATAGAGAAAGTATAATAATACCAGTGAACATGTTAAGATAAAGGCAACCAGATAGCATACTATCATGTCGAGCAAGAAAGTCCTATATATATATGTCCAAGCATCCACTATATCATACAATATTGGCCTCTAGGGCATACATATTACTAACACAACTATCATCGCATGTTAACTTGATGGAACCCACTCAAGTCACCACACTCCAGAAGGTATGCGCATGCCTGGTAAGTTTCCTGTATGTTTGAAACTCCCGATGTGGTTTTTATCCCTAGGACCCAAGTGACCTTGACTGAGCCAACATATCAAAGGGTCCTAGTCAAGTTCAACCCGTCATTATCTTGATTGCATTAGACCCGCCCGCATAAGTCCTTGACTGAACCAAAATGACCGTACGAATGTCCTAACCAATCAATTCACCATGCAACAGAAAAGCACTACATAGCTACCGAACACTACATCTCGGCTGAGCACGACATACGTAGCATGAATACTAAGCAATACTAATCTGAAATGACGGAGTGCTACTGCTTGTTTTTTCGCGAAAAACCTTTAACGTAATGAACTTGATATCGTTGAAGGAACCCGAGCAGTTTTACAAATATATAGTGGCGTAAATTTTTTCTAAAGTGGTCACTCCCTGTGAAGGGATCTTGGCTCTTTCCTCATTGAACGAGGTACAGGACATTCCTAACTGAATACCACGATGCAAAGCAAAAGAATCGACTATAGTGAAGTTATTACACTGACGTAAAACTTTTTCCTAAGAAGTCACTCCCGATGAAGGGATCTTGGCTCTTGCTTTGTCGAATGATGTGCTAGATATTCATAACCGAATACTACTGTGCAAAGCAAAATGAAACGTCTGTAATGTTAGTTTTTTAAAAACTTGGTTCCAACAACATCATATAGGTTTATTTTCCTTGCATTAATAAGAATTAATGCAGTCCAATCAATTAAACCATATCACACCAGAAAAGAACGAAAATATAATGTATGCATATGCCATCCGCATTCGCCACGGGGCCCCGTCATGCACCGTTAAGTTACCTAACTAACGGCAGAGCAGGGACTGGACTAGTGCGGATGCAAAACATATACAACATCTACTAGTATATATGTAAATACATATAACATTCGTCCTATGCATGATATAAGCAACATCACAGAATCTAAGCAAGCAACACAGAATGGTGGACAATCTTGGAACCTCGGGTTTAATTTGAGCCGCAAATGAGACCCGACGTTCCCTGTCGTATGGATAGCTTGTGCAATGAAAACCTAGACCCCTACGAGCGTGGCAAGTTACCCGCCAACCCCAGAAGTGTGGCAACCCCAATCAACAAAGTGAATGGGCCACCCAGCACTTCACAGAATCCGGTAACTTGATCACCCTACCGTGGGTCAACCTGTACCCCCTACGAATGCGTCAAATAGCCTGCCAATTCCAGAGTAAGGCCCCCTCCATCTCAATGCCATGAGATGTGGGCCCGTTTCCCTCTAGAACCCGGCTATTCGAGCACTCTACCGCGGGGTAATCTTAGTATACAAAATGAAAATATATGTACAAGGGTGACATCGACCTCAACCCGGTCGTGCTCCAAACAAATAATAGACAAACGGGCAGAGACGGCAGTCCACATGTCGGACGCTCGCCCCGCAATATCAAATGTATAAATGAATCCACATGTCGGACGCTATCCACCACGACAATACAACCACAATATCAGCACAACACAGAACATCAACGTGAATATCGCGTTCGCAAACCCGTCTAGTCAAACATATAGCAACTAGTCAGGTTGTACCGCTCAATGATATTCACGGTCGCAGATATATCATATGCACTGATAAACACACTTAAAATTTCGATCGACTAAATTTTTCCAAATTGGCCCCCAAATGCAATCCAGCACTCAAACAAATCTGGACCAAACCAAATATCCAAAAAATCATATTTCCATGAACTAGAGCCCCAGAAAAATTTAGGGCACTGCAGCCTAAAAAGCGCGGTGGTTCAGCGGCAAAATGTGTCATTTTACTTTTGTTCAGCGGACGAATTTTGGAGTTAGGTGTCCAAATTTTTTTCTTAGCTCTAGTTTTACCTGCACATAATTTTAATACAACCAGAAATTTTTTTTGAACAGCTTTGAAATTCGAACAGCAAGCATGACCAAATGGAAATACGAATTGGAAAAATTGGTCGATCGATATTTTAATCTTGTGCAAACTAGCTAGTAATGGTTTATGGGGTGTCTCTTATACCTTGTTAGGTCACGCCAGTGCCCTGGCCATCAAATACAGCCGGTGCAGAACATAAACTGGTGTTAAAAAACTTGACGCTAATGAAACCCGCCGGACCGGACCATAAACCCTAAACTAGCAAACTTTAAAGAGCTAATCTACTATAATAGAATTGTCATACCGAATGACACGTGTCCATCGGTCTTCTACCATCTTAATAAGCTCCTTGAGGCATCGTGGATCGAGTTTGGCCTTCGGTCTCCCTCCATCGAAGATGGTCCACATGAGGATTTATAGTTCGAGCTCCAACCTCAATACCGAGGTAACTAGCATACCATGTTTGCTAAACTAGATAGCCTACAGGATGTAGATTGTGATGATGAATTAATTTTTCTCGTAACACCCTAGGTTTCTCAACACATGAGACTTTAAGATGGAGAAAGAAGAATAAATCTTGAGGAAATGAGAGTGTAGAGCATAGCATTTCTTCAAGAAAAGGGCTAAGTGTTGTGCACTCTTGAAGCAAACCAATAATTCACTTTAAAAGTATCAAGCATTTAACAATAGTAAACCATGAGTCATACCGTGAGTCACCAAGTGAGCCATGCTTCATTAAATACCACAACATAACTCATCACTCCACCTCATTTAACCATTTAACTAAAATGATTAAAACTAAAATGAGGTGTTATCTTCTAGAAGCTGTTAGTGTATATGCCCTAGGGGTCATTATTGTATCATACTAGGTTGTATATTACTTAATGGAAGCTTGGGATATTCACAGTTGTATATAACAGTCTTGCTAAAAATGGTAGTATGCTACTAGGTTTGTGTCTACTTTAATATGTGCATATGTTTCTTGTAACGTATCACTTATATATATTAGTAGAGCCCATAGGATCTTTGTTTGATTACCAGCGTCGTGATGGCAGTCACACTAGTGGGGGCTGGGTAGTCTGTAAGAAACATCCTATACAGGTCCCTGGTCGTTGGATTATTGAGATAGGGCATCGATATTCCAGAGTAGACTAAGTGTGTACGCTTCTCATCCGAGTTGGGGAGATGGTCTGTCCCACAGCCATCAGTACGTCGTACTGGAGATAGTATACAGGTGCTCGTTAGGTTACGGGTACACCGGAAAGGACTCGCAGGGAACTGATTGGTTGGTATTATACCCATCGTCAGTTAACAATTCCCAGGTGACATGAGTAAAGCATAGTTCGCAGACTTGACACTGCTACTTCTCCTCGAGTGTGTCCCACTGTTCTTAGATTGCTACCCTACCACGGCTCAAAGGAGTCGTGCAAACAGGTAGCAGTTGGGTGCAGTCCCGAGAACTTGGAGGCAATGGCAGTTAGATAGGATTCGTCTCTCCCGGTATTGGGAGTTGATATCGCACTGTGTCAGAGAGCCATTACGCAAAGTCCCTGGCCAGGGCAAGCGAGATATACTGGTAGGTTCCAGTAGCTTCTCAGAGTGTAATGGGCTTCGCTCCGACACGACTTATACAGCTATTAGAGGACTGACGCTTGCCGCCCCCTAGGCTTGATATGCGATAGTCTTAGACGGACAGATCGGACTGTACGGAGATTGTCACATCAGGCTCAGTAGGGGTTCGGATGGTATTTCTTATCGACATCTACCTGGGGACCGTTACGTACAGCTAGTGCCGGTTGCGGTCTGTGGTTAAACCCACTGCCAGCGTAGTGTCGAGTCTTTAGAGTCCCACACAGAGGGTTTCCCTGCTCCAGGCAAAACGATATAGAGGTCGTATGGTTTTACGACAAGGGTTCGGACGCATACGTGTGTTTACGCACGTACGACGTTCGGACAGTTTTTACTAGTCGGCTTTGGTTTAAGCCAGTTTCTAGTATCAGGTTATTGGATTTATACAGTCTAAAGTTTTTCCGTGTTTTCACGGATTGGAAGGGCGTTCTCGTAATTTTCCGGGAAGCTTCTAGAAGCATGGTGACTTGGAGGGTAAGGTGGCATTTGCATTAACTGGATTAGTGAGTCATGTAGTGATTCATGTAATGAGTTAATGATTCATTTAATGATTTGTATGACTCATATGATGAATCACTTAGGGTATTAATTAAACATGATGATAAAGCTTTATTTATTATTTACTTAATAATATTATATGTTTCATATATACACAAATGATTTCATTCATCCAAAGTAATTCATATTCTCACCTTCTCTCTCCTTAAGCTCTCCCTCTTCAAACCCTAACCCTAACCTCTCATGTGTTGAGATCAAGGGTTAGCTAAACTAATACTTCCATAACCTCACTCCATATCCCCTAGGTAGCTTAGATTAGCACTTTGAGCAACCTAGTTATCTCAAGTTAGAGATATAGCTTGGCGTAGGATCTCTTGGGTGGATCATCTTTGATTTGAGGTGCCGATGTTCCAAGGAGCCTACGAGGAGTGGATGACCGTAATGAAGACCCGAAGGACAAGTATCATGAGGTATAACTTCGTATCTGAGTAGTTAAACCTTTCGTTGTTTGCTAGTAACAGTTTAGAAACGATTCATGCGCTCAAGTCCGTGTTACGAAGCTTTGATAATCGTTTTTCATATATTCCGCCTCCCCGCAAGTTCGTGGGGTGCGTGACATGGACTTACAGTGGTATCAGAGCTAACTAAACCATTACTAGCTTGTTAGCAACTAATTAGAAGTTCGATCGACGGAAAACACGAAAACAAAACCCTAACCCCTTTTTCAGTTTCTGTTAATTTTAAGTGTCTGAAAAAATATTTGACATACTTTAAAATTCACAGCAGGGAAATTAATGAATAATGGGAAAATACGAGCCAGTGACTCGGCAAAACGGCCACGGATCCACGGCAATAGAGTGCTTCTGCCGCGGATCCGTCGCCGAGTCAACGCCGAGTTGACACGGAGTTTCACAGTAATTCATAATTTCTGGGTTTTTGTCTTCCTGTATGTTCTGTTTCTACCCAGGTTGCTTCTTTGCTGGTTGGCTTTTGGGGTAAACACGGAATATGGTTATCGGTCGATATTCTAAGATATTTGCTAATCAGGTTATTATCTGTAATGTTTAATGTGTTCGTAAACCTCCCCTAACTGCTAGTATGTCAGTTGGCAGGGGGTTGCACATTTCTGTAATGTTTACTGTTTGTGTATATGGACTTGATTGGAATGTTGTGATGATTAGCCGGGGTTTGAGATGGGTTTAATATTCATTCATTCGATGTAAATGTAATATGATGTAATATTCTTTTGCGGGGCACATCCAGGTTGCGGTTGTAGCTACCGTTGTATTATTTATTTTTACTGTTTTTGCTCCTAGGATAGACCCAAGGTGGGGTACACAAACTACCGGATACTTTGAAGTGTTTAGTGGCCTACTCACTTTGTTGAGGGAGACCGCTTCACTTCGGGTACTTGGCGGGTAGTTTGCCGTACCCGTAGGGGTCTAGGGTGGGGTAATGGCTATTCATCACAACTGTGTAATCCGTCTTTTATTGCAGGCTCAAAGCAAATGCGGATTACTAGTATATCCAATAAAGTTCATCAGTGATCTGGAATGCTTATTATTGTGTCTGACGAATGTACAATATCTATATATGATAGCTATTAGACGTCACTTATGTTTTACACCCGCGCTAGCCCAACCCCCGCTCTGTCGTTAGTTAAGTAACCTAACGGGTGATGACGGGACCCTGTGGCGAATGCGGATGGCATAAGAGGACGTGGTTTTTTCGTTGTTTTCTGCAATGATAGGTTTAAAGATGGGACGCATTATTATAATGCAAAGAAAATAAACCAAAGTTTAATCGTTGGAACAAATTTAAAAGAAACCACTCGGTTATTTTAAAAGATCAGAATTTTTAATTGCGGAGCTTTTAACCACTCCTTTTAAAAAGTATCAGGTTCCTTCGATTATATCAAGTTCACTACGTTCACGGTTTTGCCAAAACCATTCGTAGCCCTCCGTCATTTCATATAGATAGTCAATGGTATTCAAGATGTGTTTGTTGACTAAAGTCAAGGCACAGTGTTTGGTAGCTGTAGGATATTCATATACAGTATAGATAGATGCGTTGGTTTGGGACAGTCGTATTACCTTGTTGACTAAAGTCAAGGGTATGTACGGGTGGGTTCAAATTAACCTGGATAATGACGGGTAGAACTTGACATGTGACTTATGATTTGTTGACTAAAGTCAAGGTCATAAGAGCATGGGGCAAAAATCCATATCGGGAATTTCTAAAGAAACTGAAATTTGCAGAGAGAGCATACCATTTTGGAGTTTGATGAATGTTGGTAGGATACCTTCAACATTATCATACGATGATATTTTGGATTCCGATCCTACTGTGAGTATATACTACTTATCAGGAGATTCATCACTTAACGATCAATGCTATAAACCAAGTAGGTGCCTAGAAAGGTGTCAGCGGGGTCACGCCCCCAGAGAAAAGAGGTTATTTAATTAAGGAAATTCGCGAAAGCGTTGGAAAACCTCACTCGAAGTATCGACACTGACCTGGCTGAACGGTTAAGCAAGAATTGTACGGTGAGAATAATCCTGGCTAATTCTTCTTTTAAAGTTTGAGGAGGGATTCGAGAAACAGTGGGAGCCATCCTGTTTAGATAAATTAAAAACCAATCTAAACTTGCAAGAGCATCATGCTAATAGTATTTTCTTCTCTCTCTTAAATTGCAGCAACCTTGTGACCACACATAGGTTACATCTAGATAACAAATTGAGTGAATCTAACTTATATGACTGGCAAAGGTCTGTCCAGATGTCCATTGCCTATGACAAGCTGGACCACCATATTACTACAAAAGATCCCGCCGTCCCAGGTCCAGTTTCCACTGTCGCGGATATGGATATCCGTCAGACAAGGGAAAAAGATAAAGCGAAAGCTAAGTGCCTCATGTTAGCTTCAGTTGATGGTGTATACCAGAAGCAGCACGAGAAGATGGACTTAGTTTCCATCTTTCTCCATAACAAAGATTTATATGGAGAGCAATCTCATATCACAAGATATGAAATCTCGAACGAATTAATTCACGCGAGGTTAGCTGACGGGTCATCTGTAGGGGACAACGTCCTTACAATGACTAGCTATATTGATGAGCTCACGGACCTGAAGACCGCGTCGGAGAACGGGTCAGATACTGACCTGATTCTACAGTCTCTACCTTCTACCCTGAAGGAAACTAGGGAAGTAGAAGGAAAGAGAAGAGCAAAAGTTTCGGGACTGGATATAGTAAAAGAGAGATGTTCCTATTGTTATGGGATTGGGCATAAGAAGAAAGATTGCAGGGCTTTTGAAGCCAGTAACCAGGATACGAAGCATGTTGTGGCTTCGACTTCGAGTGTATTTGTAATGGAGAACTGTATGTCAGTTAACCCTACTTCCTGGGTATTGGATACCGGGTCAAGAACTTACATCTGTAATTCTTTACAGGCTCTGAGAAACCGTAGGGTTATCAGGATAGGTGATATGACCCTCACAGTTGCTAACAGAATGAGCATGGACGCTGAATCCGTAGGGGAATATCATCTTGGACTGACAACTGAGCAGATATTGATTCTGCGTAACTGTTTTTATGTACCAGGTACAACTTGTAATATCATATCTATATCCTTACTTTCTAAAGAAGAATATGATTTTACATTCGTAAGTGATGTAGTTCACATCCACCTAAATCAAGTTATGATTGGGTCAGGTGCATTAAAAAACGGAATATACGTATTAAATCAAGCTCAGATTTTCAATATCCAGAACATACTTAAAAGCAAGTCTCCAGAAATAAATCAGGCTTTCTTATGGCATTGTAGGCTAGGTCACATCAATGAGAGAAGGTTAACTAAGTTACATAGAGAAGGATATTTGAATCCGTTCGAATATCAATCTTATGCTACTTGTGAATCTTGTCTCAAAGGAAAGATGGCAAAGACTCCGTTCACTGGACACGGAGTAAGAGCAAGCGAGCTCTTGGGACTCGTACACAGTGACGTGTGCGGTCCAATGTTTACAAATGCGCGAAGTGTTTATTCCTACTTCATTACTTTTACGGATGATTTCTCTAGGTATGGATATGTCTTCTTAATGAAGCATAAATCCGAGGCCTTTGAGAAATTCCAAGAATACAAGAATGAAGTGGAAAAACAAACAGGCAAGAGTATAAAGACACTGAGATCTGATCGAGGTGGTGAATACATAAGTGCCGAGTTCCTGGGTTACTTAAAAGAGAATGGAATTCTCTCTCAGCTTACTCCTCCATACACACCACAACACAACGGTGTATCAGAAAGGAGGAATCGAACCCTATTGGATATGGTTCGTTCCATGATGAGTAACGCTGAGTTACCGTGATCATTCTGGGGATATGCACTAGAATCAGCTGCATATCTTTTGAACCGAGTTCCAACCAAGACTGTGCCTACCACACCATATCAGATGTGGAGTGGGAAGAAACCCTGTCTTAAGTATATTAAGACATGGGGATGTCCAGCTTTTGTAAAGAAGCAGCATGCGGACAAGCTCGAGGCACGCTCAGTACAGTGTAAGTTTGTGGGATATCCAAAGAACTCCATGGGATATTGTTTCTATTACGCAGAAGAACAAAAGGTCTTTGTTTCTCAACATGCCCGCTTCTTAGAAACAGAATTTTTGGAAAATCAGAAGAGTGGGAGCGCAATAGAACTGGAAGAAATTCCAGAACCATAAGCTATTACTGAAACCTTGGTAGAACAAGAAGGTTCAGGAGAACAGGACATCCCGACGCCACTCCGCAGGAGTAGTAGGCAATCTCATCCACCCGAGAGATACTACAGTTTTCTCATAGACGGGGATAGAGAGGATTGCACTATTGACTATGATGAGCCTACTAGCTTCCAGCAAGCCATTCAGAGCGGTGACTCAGTAAAATGGCTAGATGCAATGCGGACCGAAATGGAGTCCATGTACACTAACAAAGTATGGACTTTGGACGTTGCTCCAGATGGGGTAAAACCCATAGGATGCAAATGGATATTCAAAAAGAAGATTGGTGTAGATAGACATGTTGAAACCTATAAGGCTAGACTTGTTGCAAAGGGTTTCCGTCAAAGACCTGGTTTGAACTATGACGAAACCTTTTCTCCAGTGGCTATACTTAAATCTATTCGGGTCCTTCTTGCTATTGCTGCCTTCCACGATTATGAAATCTGGCAGATGGACGTAAAGACGGCCTTTCTAAATGGTAATTTGGAAGAGAGCGTCTATATGGATCAGCCAGAGGGATTCATTCAGAGTGGGAGCAGCAGTAAAGTATGCAAGCTGCTTAAGTCCATTTATGGACTAAAGCAGGCATCGCGGAGTTGGAACATCTGTTTTGATGATGCTGTCAAAGAATTCGACTTTATCAAAAATCCAGATGAACCTTGCACATACAGTAAGATTGTAGGGAGAGCTGTAGTATTCCTCGTCTTGTACGTGGATGACATTCTCCTAATAGGAAATGATATTCCTATGTTACAGTCAGTCAAAAGATTCTTGTCATATAAATTCTCCATGAAAGACCTGGGTGATGCCACCTACATTCTGGGGATCCGGATCTTTCGTGATAGATCAAAAAGGATGTTGGGACTTTCACAGTCCAGGTACATAGACACCATAGTGAATAGATTCAGTATGGATGATTCTAAGCGCGGTAACCTACCGGCTTGTCACGGAATCACCCTCTCCAAAGAGATGTCTCCCAAGACTGATTTGGAAAGGGATCGCATGTCGATTATACCCTACGCTTCTGCGGTAGGCTCTATAATGTATGCAATGTTATGTACAAAACCAGATGTAGCATACGCATTGAGCGTTGTAAGCTGGTATCAGGTAAACCCATGGGAGAAGCACTGGATAGCAGTAAAGAACATTCTCAAGTACCTAAGGAGGACAAAAGATATGTTCTTGGTGTATGGCGGAAAAGACCTCCAGATTGAGGCCTTTGCCGACTCCGGCTTCCAGAGTGACAAAGATGACTCCAAAGCCATGTCGGGTTATGTCTTTACCCTCAATGGAGGGGCGGTCTGTTGGAAGAGTTCCAAACAGGAGACCGTTGCTGACTCAACGATGGAAGCAGAGTACATAGCTGCTTGCGATGCCGCAAAAGAAGCTGTCTGGATGAACAAGTTCCTCACAGAACTTCAGGTGGTTCCTACCAGTGTTGATCCAATACCTCTGTATTGTGACAACAACGGCGCTATAGCTTTAGCAAAGGAACCCAGGTCTCATCAGAAGTCCAGACACATCTTAAGGCGGTATCACCTGATCAGGGAGATCGAAGATCGCCGGGAGATCGAGGTAAAGAGAGTAGAGACGGAGAATAACATTGCTGATCCATTCACAAAGGCCCTTCCTCAGACGCAGTTCGAGAGGCTATTCGAGATGATAGGTCTACGATATGCCAGCTCATGGCCCTAGTGCAAGTAGGAGACTGTTAGTGTATATGCCCTAGGGGCCATTATTGTATCATACTAGGTTGTATATTACTTAATGGAAGCTTGGGATATTCACAGTTGTATATAACAGTCTTGCTAAAAATGGTAGTATGCTACTTGGTTTGTGTCTACATTAATATGTGCATATGTTTCTTATAACGTATCACTTATACATATTAGTAGAGCCCATAGGATCTTTGCTTGATTACCAGTGTCGTGATGGCAGTCACACTAGTGGGGGATGGGTAGTCTGCAAGCAACATCCTATACAGGTCCCTGGTCGTTGGATTATCAAGATAGGGTATCGATATTCCGGAGTAGACAAAGTGTGTACGCTTGTCATCCCAGTTGGGGAGATGGTCTGTCCCACAGCCATCAATACGTCGTACTGGAGATAGTATACAGGTGCTCGTTAGGTTACGGGTACACCGGAAAGGACTCGCAAGGAACTGATTGGTTGGTATTATACCCATCGTCAGTTAACAGTTCCCAGGTGACATGAGTACAGCATAGTCCGCAGACTTGACACTGCTACTTCGCCTCGAGTGTGTCCCACTGTTCTTAGATTGCTACCCTACCACGGCTCAAAGGAGTTGTGCAAACAGGTAGCACTTGGGTGCAGTCCCGAGCACTTGGAGGCAATGGCAGTTAGATAGGATTCGTCTCTCCCGGTATTGGGAGTTGATATCGCGCTGTGTCAGAGAGCCATTACGCAAAGTCCCTGGCCAGGGCAAGCGAGATATACTGGTAGGTTCCAGTAGCTTCTCAGGGTGTAATGGGCTACGCTCCGACACGACTTATACAGCTATTAGGGGACTGACGCTTGCCGCCCCCTAGGCTTGATATGCGATAGTCTTAGACGAACAGACCGGACTGTACGGAGATTGTCACATCAGGCTCAGTAGGGGTTCGGATGGTTTTCCTCATCGGCCTTCTTATCGACATCTACCTGGGGACCGTTACGTACAGCTAGTGCCACTTGCGGTCTGTGGTTAAACCCACTGCCAGCGTAGTATCGAGTGTTTAGAGTCCCACACAGAGAGTTTCCCTGCTCCAGGCAAAACGATATAGAGGTCGTATGGTTTTACGACAATGGTTCGGACGCATACGTGTATTTACGCACGTACGACGTTCGGACAGTTTTTACTAGTCGGCTTTGGTTTAAGCCAGTTTCTAGTATCAGATTATTGGATTTATACAGTCTAAAGTTTTTCCGTGTTTTCACGGATTGGAGGGTCGTTCTCGTAATTTTCCGGGAAGCTTCTAGAAGCATGGTGACTTGGAGGGTAAGGTGGCATTTGCATTAATTGGATTAGTGAGTCATGTAGTGATTCATGTAATGAGTTAATGATTTATTTGATGATTTGTATGACTCTTATGATGAATCACTTAGGGTATTAATGAAACATGATGATAAAGCTTTATTTATTATTTACTTAATAATATCATATGTTTCATATATATACAAATGATTTCATTCATCCAAAGTAATTTATATTCTCACCTTCTCTCTCCTCAAGCTCTCCCTCTTCAAACCCTAACCCTAACCTCTCATGTGTTGAGATCAAGGGTTAGCTAGACTAATACTTCCATAACCTCACTCTATATCCCCTAGGTAGCTTAGATTAGCACTTTGAGCAACCTAGTTATCTCAAGTTAGAGATATAGCTTGGCGTAGGAGCTCTCGGGTGGATCATCTTTGATTCGAGGATGTTGTTGAGGTGCCGATGTTCCAAGGAGCCTACGAGGAGTGGAGGACCGTGATGAAGACCCAAAGGACAAGTATCGTGAGGTATAACTTCGTATCCGAGTAGTTAAACCTTTCGTTGTTTGCTAGTAACGGTTTAGAAACGATTCATGCGCTCAAGTCCGTGTTACAAGCTTTGATAATCGTTTTTCATATATTCCGCCTCCCCGCAAGTTCGTGGGGTGCGTGATATGGACTTACAGAAGCACTGTCACGACCCAAAGTTTGGATGTGACCGGCACTTGGATTATGTGATATCTCAAGATGTCGACATAATCTGAGTAAGCCAAAAACCAAGATCAAAACCTTTTTTGCGAAAGTTTAGAATTGTTCAATAATTAAGTAAAAGAATGAGGTAGCATGTCGAAAGGTTTTTAAATAAGGGAAATGTAACAACTGCTTTTAAATTTTCGACAATACCTATCTTTTTAATTATTATTAGAAAACTAATTTAAGTTATGTAATTAAATTGCATCCCTGGTTGGGAGCAACAATACCAATTAGCGGAAATCAATACGCAATCATAGTACAACACTCAAGTTGAAGAATTTCATGCAAGATTAATTAAAACATAAGATAACATAACTAACTATATCACTAGTCTACATAATATACAACATATTTCGTTCTAAGTCAATATACATGGTCTGATGGAGATATTCTAGATTCAATATACAATATCAAAAGAGGAGGTTACTACATATGTAACCCACCTATCAAAAAGAGCGGTAAAAACTGGTAACTGGATCTGCCCTGCTGCTAACCGTCCACTCGACTCCTGCAAAGAATTGTGGCACAACGGGGGTGAGTTGCCAACTCAGTGAATAAGACTAACATATATAGGTTGATAATGTAAGTATGACGAACTAGAACTACTATCAACAGTAATGAATGTGATGCATGATAACAGGTGGAAGAATGAATATGTACTACTCAATGTATAAATCAAAATTGAAATCTCATCAATTATTTTCCAAATCAGGTTCATCTTTCCGTGTCTAACATCGACACAAATCTTCGGTGTTTCATCAGGCACTATTCCCCGAACGATCCTGTTTCTCAATAACACCGGTCGGTATCATCTAGATATCCGCCGTGTTCACAACTGTCTCCGGTATCGAGTATCCTCGTTAGGCACCCCGTCTAAAGTGCGACTATCCTTCCCCTCTGTCTCGACCGGGTCCACCATGTATCCAACTGTATGCCCCCCGACTCAATCTGGATAAAATTGTAAATCCTCAAAACGTATGATCCCCAACTCGGTTCGGAATAAAACCAAATCATAAAAACGACATCTCATGGTGGACGTGACACACAATCATGAAAATCACTGATTTTACGCAATAGTAAATGAAAACTTAAAACCACAAATCCTCGAAAATACAAATGCCACTTATATCAACTTCTAACACTTGAATATGAAACATGGTGTCATTTGTGCAAAGTACTAATAATTTTGATGTTTAAGGTATGATAGGAATCATATTTAACAGGATAAATACTAAGTGTGAAAGTGACATGTAATATCGACGAGGTGTAGTGTAACATGTAGGTACGTGCATGTGCAGCATAACTCATCAATAATTGTATAGTGTTCTAACAATTTTTAACATGACAATGGATATATATGTATGAATGAATATGTTCAAGTTATATATAAAAGCACATTTCATTTAACTTAAGTTACGGGCGTATCATACCATCCACACAAAATCCCCCGTAGATGTTTAGTCTAATCACCGGAATACGTCGTACTACTCAGAAATCGCCAATCCTTTTCCTTCCCTTGCAGCCTCCGAAGTTTCTGTATTTGAATCTAATATTGAATTTAACTTGTATAAGAAACGGCTAACTTCGATACGGCAAAAATATGAAATTACAAGTGGTACGTACTAACTATACTATGTACGACTATTGCAAACTATCTAACACTTATACTAACTGAGTTTTAATCCTCTCGCTGTTTGCAACAGAAAACTTAAACACGTTACTAATTTACCGTGTCGTATTTTAGAACTTTGATCCTTTTTCCGATATTAGTTCCCAGATTTTATATATTGTTAAATTAACTTAAATAAACAATACCAAAATATCCCAACACCTATACAGAGACCTACCCAAAAACCCAAAACACCAAACTTCACTATAAATCCAGCGACGCTGGAAATTTCCTATATGTCTCCGGCCAAAATCCGAGCCCCTTGGTTTGTACTCTTTGGGTTTGTTCTAGATCCAGTATATAATATTTAGACACTGTTTGGTTAAGTTGATTTTTCTCTAAATTATAGCAGATTAATACAGAGCTAAGTTTTTACCTAAAATATGATATTCGATTTCTAAATTTTATAATTATAGAACTAAATTTACTGAGTTAGGAATTATACCCACTGAGGATGGTTGAGAGCTTCCTCCAAGACACTCTAGTCCTTAGCCCCTAGCTTGATGGTGGAAATTCTTAGCTTAGTTTTTCTTCTTCACTTCTCTTTTCTTTTATTTCTCTTTTGTGAGTTCTAAGTGTTTTCTTTCTCTTTGTTTTGAAATTTCAGAATTTTAATTTGGTTATAATGATCTGAACACATAATATATGGTCAAGGGAAAGAGTGAGGTGTAGGAGGAGGTGTCACCAAGCAAGGTGTGTCATTCTCATGCAAGGAGGAGGTGTTATGCATGAAGTGAGCATACAAGTAGGTGGTGGCTATGCATTATCACTCCAATTTATTTTATCTTGATATAATTTCTGAGCTAAACATTTTCTAACCCCTTTTTTTCACTTGCACCCTCAAAAATTCCAAGTTTGCATAATTTCCTAAATTTTTCACAAAGACCCTTCACTACCTATGTTATTATATAATACCATTATAATTAAAATGAAGCTAAATTTCACACTAAAACCCTTGTAATTTATAAATGTTACACACTAAAATTTCAATTTAATTTGTTTTACATACTACTTAAGAAAATGTCCTAATTTAATTTAATAAATTTTTAAATTAATATTTTATTATTTAATTAATTAATTTTATTTATTTCCAAATTTTCAAAATGTTACAATATTCCCCCCTTAAGAAAATTCGGTCCCCGAATTTAAAACTTAACTATACATACCTTCAAAAAGATGTGGAAATTTCTTTCGCATAACATCCTCGATCTCCCAAATGATCTCCTCGCGATTTGTTCCTCGCCAAAGAATCTTTACAGATGAAAATATCCTTGATCTCAGTTTCTTTGCCTGCCGGTCAAGAATAGCTACTGGCTGCACTGAATAGGATAAATCCGGCTCAAGCTGTAAGGTCTGATGCTTGATCGCGTGAGAAGGATCGTGAAGATACTTACGATGCATAGACACGTGAAACACCTGATGCACATCGGGAAAACTCGGTGGAAGTGCTATACGATAAGCTACAACACCCACTCTCTCCAGAATCTCGTAGGGTCTGGCATATCTGGGGCTGAGTTTTTCCCTTTTTCCTAAATCACATCACACCCTTCATCGGAGATACACGAAGGAACACATGATCTCCCACATCAAACTCGAGTCTATGACGGCGTCGATCGGCATAAGATTTCTGTCTATAATGTGCCACTCTCATCCGGTCCGGTATCAACTGGATATTTTCTGTAGTCTCCTGTACTATCTGTGGTCCCAACACGTTACTCTTGCTGAGTTCTGTCCAGCAAACGGGTGATTGAAATTTCCTCCCATACAAAGCTTCAAATGGTGCCATCTGGATCGTCTCCTGAAAACTGTTGTTGTACGAGAATTCTATCAAAGGTAAGTGACGATCCCAACTGCCACCGAAGTCAAAACTACAGATTCAGAGCATATACTCTAAAGTCTGTATGGTCCGCTCGGACTGACCATCTGTCTACGGTTGAAAACTGTACTAAAACTCAGTCGGGTACTTAGCGCCTCTTGTAGTCTTTACCATAATCAGCTGGTAAATTGTGTACCCCTATCGGACACTATACATGACAGAACTCCATGCCATTGCACAACCTCATTGATATAGATCTGAGCATACTGCACATATCCAAACGTTGTCTTCACCGGAAGAAAGTGAGCTGCTTTTATCAATCTATCTACAATCACCAGATGGAATCATACCCTCTGCTAGTCCTGGGTAGACCCACAATGAAATCTATGGAGAATCTGCTCCCATTTTCATTTCGGAATAGGCAAGGGCTGCAACTCTCCTGCCGGTCTCTGGTGTTCGACCTTGACTTGCTGACAAGTCAAACATCTCGAAATGAATTCCGTGACATTTCTCTTCATTCCTTCCCACCAATAGACATCCTTCAATTCATGATACATCTTGGTGGAATCAGGATGAATACCATTTGCTGACCTAAGGCCTCCTCTATGATCTTACGTCTCAGTCCCTACTAACCCGGCCCACAAGGACGAGTCCCAAATCGTAATATTTCACGTCATTTATCATGAACTCGGATTCTCTACCCTATTCTAACTTGATCTATGATCTCCAACAAGTGAGCGTCTACTAGCTGTGTCTCTCGAATAAGATCCAATAACTGAGGACGATTAGGAATATGAGCTAACTGTCCCCCTGATGATATGAACTTAAACTGTACACGTCTATTACATAGAATCTGCCGGTATGCAGAAGATCGTCTCTGTATTGATCTCAAAATACGATAAGCTTCCTCCGGGCCTCCGACTCAAAGCCTCTGCCACAACATTCGCATTGCCCGGATGATAAAGAATCTCACAATCATAACCCTTCACGAGTTCCATCCATTTACGCTGCTTCCGATTAAGCTCTCACTGCTGAAAGATATACCTTAAGCTTTTATGGTCTGTGAATAATTTGGCACGACTCTCCGTATAAGTAATGCCTCCAAATCTTCAGTGCGAAAACTACAACAGCCATATCTAAGTCATGAGTGGGCTAGTGCTGTTCATGCTTCTTCAACTGCCGAGAAGCATATGCGATAACCCTGCCGTACTGCATTAATACACAGCCTGGCCTTACTCGAGAAGCATCTCAATAACCCACAAAATCGCCCGATCCCGAAGGAAAAGATAATACGGGTGCAGTTGTCAAGCGAGTCTTCAACTGCTGAAAACTCTGCTCGCACGCCTTTGTCCAAAGAAATGGAACCTCCTTCCGGGTCAACATTTCAGCGGTGCAGCGATACGAGACAACCCCGCACAAAGCGTTGGTATTAACCGGACAAGCTCAAGAAATTGTGAATCTCCGTATCTGACACGGATTTAGGCCGGTGCTGGACTGCCTTGATCCTCTTTGGGTTCACCCATATTTCGCCTCTCGGAGCCACATGACCCAAGAAATCCACACTATCCAGCCAGAAAGCACACTTGGAAAATTTAGCGAATAGTTGATGCTCTCTCAAGGTTCACAATATGATACGCAAAGGCTGCTCGTGCTCTTCTCGCCTACGGGAGTATACAAGGATGTTATCCATGAATTCAATAATGAACTGGTCAAGAAATGGCCTGGAATTATAGTTCATCACCTCAATGAAAACAGCTGGGGCATTGGTGAGCCTGAACGACCTTACCAGAAATTTTTAATGCCCACATCGTGTGCGAAAAGCCGTCTTCGAAATGTCTTCCTTCCAAACTCTCAACTAATGATACCTTGACCGCAGGTCAATCTTCGAGAAATAGCCAGCCCCCTGCAGTTGATCAAATTAGTCATTGATACTAGGTGATGGATACTTATTTCGCACAGTAACTCGATTCAGCTGCCTGTAGTCGATGTACAGTCTCATGCTGTCGTCCTTCCTTCTAACGAACAAGAAAGGAGCTCCCCACGGCGATACACTCGGAAGGACAAGTCCTTTATCCAACAACCCTTGCAACTGACCTTTAAGTTCCTTCAACTCCGTCGGGGTCATTCGATAAAGTGGTATAGAAATAGGCCCCGCACCCGGAATCAAGACAATGCAAAATTCGATATCACGATCGGTGGCAATCCTGATAATTCAGCAGTAAACACATCCGGAAATTCTCGTACGATCGGAACATGGTCCAACTGGACTTCAGCGGCTCCTACGTCTCCAACAACGCTAAGAACCCAGGACAACCCTTCCTCAAGATCCATCCCGCATAAAGAGCAGAAGTCATGTTGGCAGGAGTTATACTATAGTCTCCCCGCACAACAACATCAGTCCGCCTGGAAAACAGAATCTGACCGCTTTCCTCCGACAATATACTACTTATGACAAGCGGCCAACCGATCTATACCAAGAAGTATATCAAAACTAAATTATCTAGGAGAATCAAATCCACTAATAAATCCCTATCACCAACACGTACTAAACATGACCTGAATACGTGTCGAGCTACAAAAGAATCTCCTATAGGAATAATCACAACTAGCGGTAACTCTAACAACGACGACTCTCTTTCTAAAGAAAGTGCAAAGTGTGCAAATACGTATGAATGCGTAGAACCGGGATCAATTGGAATATGCGCGTTTAAGGAACATACTGAAAGAATACCTGTTACGACTGCATTGGGTACCTGGGCATCCTGTGGAGTCAAAGTATCCTGACGTCCTTCCTTAGGGTCTACAATTTCTAGCGAAATGCCCTGGACGTCCACAACTAAAACAGGTAGATGGGGGCCTCTGCTCATCAGGGTACGAACTGAACGTCTGGCCCTGAGTCCGACCTCGACCAAAACTGCGGCCTGGAATATATCTGCCTCGACCTCCTCGTCCGTTCAATTTACAACCGTTACTGTAAGTCCACGTTGCCCACCCCGGTGCTTGCGGGGATGCGGAAGACGGAATAAAAATCGGATTTTTACTACTTTAGGCAATATGGACTAGACAAAGAAGGATCTTTGCTAAACAAAAACAAGCTAAAGCTAACTAGAAACTAGCTAAAGGGTAGAATGGTTATACCTAGGGCTTTATGTCCTTCTCTTCTTGCTCCTTGGAGTAGTAGAAAGGGATCACCTTTGTCGTCTTCTCACGTCGAAGAAGGATCCACCCGAAAGCCTCAACCTTTGGCTTCAACTTCAAGCTAGAAGTAACTAGGGTGCTAGAAGTGCTAATCCTAGAACCCTAGATGAGAGTAGAGATTATCAAGAAGAGGTTTTTCTCAAGCTCAAGTGTTTCTCAACACATGAGAGGGGAGAGCTTGAGGAAGAGCAAGAGCAAGAGAGAGAAAGTAAATGATAGAATGAGAGAATTATGAAGCATTCTCACATATATGTGTGAATTATTGTAAATAGATAATTAGTGAGATAATTGTCATGGCTTAATCAAGACATGACCATTATCATTTCATTTTTAATGCAAATTGCAAGGATCAAAAAGTATCTTCCAAATTAAATAATGATGGTCAAAGTGTCAACCTAGGTCAACAAGTCAAGAATGTCAAATGGTCAACAACCATAACCATGCACAATTATATTAAACTAATATCAATTAACCATAATACACACATAAGCATTAGGGTTAATAAAATGACAATGGTCATTAACCCTAATCAAAGTCCTCTCCCTCTGTCTCAAGCAACTGTGCATACGCACCCGTATTCGTGATCTGAGGAACACGAATACAAAGTGATAAAACCAATCCCAAATCATATACTAGGATCCGGCTTAAACCAAAGCCCGCTAGTATAATTTGTCCGGACAGCAAACGTGCACAAGTGCGCGGATGCGAACGAACCCTGTCGCAAAACCATGCGACCTCTACTCATTTTGCCTAAAGGCGAATAGCTCTCTGTGTGGGACTCTAAAGACTCGACACTATGCTGGCAGTGGGTTTAACCACAGACCGCAAGCGGCACTAGCTGTACGTAACGGTCCCCAGGTAGATGCCGATAAGAAGACTGACGAGGTAACCCCATATGAACTCCTACTGAGCCTGTATGTGACAGTCTCCGTAAAGTCCGGTCTGTTCATCTGATACATCGCATAGCGGGCCTAGGGGGCGGTGAACGTCAGTACCATAATAGCGGTACAAGTCGTGTCGGAGTGTAGCCCAGAACACCCTGAGATAACACTGGAAACCTACCAGTATATCTCGCTTGCCCTGGCCAGGGACTACTTGTGTAATGGCTCTCCTGGACACAGCGCGATGTCAACCCCCAATACCGGGAGAGACGAATCCTGTCTAACCGTCACTGCCTCCAAGTGCTTCGGGACTACACCCAAAAACTACCTGTTTGCATGACTCTTTTGAGCCGTGGTAGGGTAGTAATCAAATTGCAGTGGGAACACACTCGAGGCGAAGTGACAGGATCAAGTCAGCGGACTAAGCTGTACTCATGTCACCTGGGAACTGATAACTGACGATAGGTATAATACCAACCAACAGTTCCCGGTGAGTCCTGTCTAGTGTACTCGTAACCTAACGAGAACCCGCATACTATCTCAAGTACGACGTACTGACGGCTGTGGGACAGACCGTCTCCCACGCTGGGATGAGAAGCGCATACGCTAGTCTACTCCGGAGTATCGATGCCCTGTCTCGATAGTCCAACTACCAGAGACCTGTATAAGGATATGCTTATGGATCACCGAGCCCCCACGAGTGTGAGCGCCATCACAACGCTGGTAATCAAGCAAAGATCCTAAGGGCTCTACTAATATGTATATCAGCGATATGCTAAAAGAAACACATGCACATATTAAAGTAGAGACAAACCAAGTAGCATACTACCATTTCGAGCAAGATTGTATATATAACTGTGAATATCCCAAGCTTCCATCAAGTAATATACAAACTTGTATGATACAGTAATGGCCTCTAGGGCATATACACTAACAATCTCCCACTTGCACTAAGTCCATGTACTGGCGTATCGAAGACCTATCATCTCGATCAGCCGCTCGAACTGAGTCTGGGGCAAGGCCTTGGTGAATGGATCTGCAGTGTTATCTTCTGAAGCAACCCTCCGAACCTCGATCTCCTGGCGATCCACGATCTCCCTGATCAAGTGATACCGCCTCAAGATGTGTATGGATTTCTGATGGGACCTGGGTTCTTTCGCTAAAGCTATAGCCCCGTTGTTGTCGCAATACAGAGGTATTGGGTCAATAATGGACGGAACCACCTGAAGTTCTTTCAAGAACTTCCTCATCCAGACAGCTTCTTTTGCGGCATCAGATGCAGCGATGTATTCCGCTTCCATAGTCGAGTCAGCAACGGTTTCCTCTTTGGAGCTCTTCCAACACACCGCCCCTCCATTGAGGGTGAAGACAAAACCCGACATGGACTTGGAATCATCCTTGTCACTCTGGAAGCTGGAGTCAGCAAAGGCCTCAATCTGGAGGTATTTTCTGCCATACACCAAGAACATCTCCTTAGTCCTTCTCAGGTACTTGAGAATGTTCTTTACCGCTATCCAATGTTTCTCCCCAGGGTTTGACTGATACCTGCTTACCACACTCAGTGCATAAGCCACATCCGGTCTGGTACACAACATCGCATACATTGTAGAGCCTACCGCAGAAGCGTAGGTATAATAGACATGCGATCCCTCTCCAAATCAGTCTTGGGAGACATCTCTTTGGAGAGGTTGATCCCATGACAAGCCGGTAGATTACCGCGCTTGGAATATTCCATACTGAATCTCTTCAGTATGGTGTCGATGTACCTGGACTGTGAAAGTCCCAATATCCTTTTGGATCTCTCACGGTAGATCCGGATACCCAGAATGTATGAGGCATCACCCAGGTCTTTCATGGAGAACCTGTGTGACAAGAACCCCTTGACAGATTGTAGCATAGGAATTTCATTTCCTATTAAGAGAATGTCATCCACGTATAAAACGAGGAATACTACAGTTCTCGCTACAAATCTACAATAGATGCATGGTTCATCTGGATTTTTGATAAAGCCAAATTCCTTGACCGTCTCATCAAAACAGATGTTCCAACTCCGCGATTCCTTCTTTAGTCCATAAATGGACTTAAGCAACTTGCACACCTTTCCGCTGCTCCCACTCTGAATGAAACCCTCTGGCTGGTCCATATAGACACACTCCTCTAAATGTCCATTTAGAAAAGCTGTCTTTACATCCATCTGCCAAATCTCATAATCGTGGAAGGCAGCAATGGCAAGAAGGATCCGAATGGATTTCAGCATAGCTACTGTAGAAAAAGTTTCGTCATAGTCCAAACCAGGTCGCGGACGAAAACCCTTTGCAACCAGTCTAGCTTTATAGGTCTCAACCTGTCCATCTACACCAATCTTCCTTTTGAAGATCCACTTGCATCCTACGGGTTTTACCCCATCTGGGACAATGTCCAACGTCCATACTTTGTTGGTGTACATGGACTCCATTTCGGTCCGCATTGCATCCAACCATTTTACCGAGTCGACGCTCTGAATGGCTTGCTGGAAGCTAGTAGGCTCATCACAATCTATGATGCAATCCTCTCTATCCCCGTCAATGATAAAACCGTAGTATCTCTTGGGCGGATGAGACTGCCTACTACTCCTGCGGAGTGGCGTGGGAATGTCCTGATCTTTCAAACCCTCTGGTTCTACTAGGCTTTCAGTAATAGCTCGTCGTTCTGGAATTTCTTCCAGTTCTATTGCGCTCCCACTTATTTCTTTTTCTATGAACTGGTGTTCTAGAAAGTGGGCATGGCGAGAAACAAAAACCTTTTGTTCCTCTTCGCAATAGAAGAAATATCCCTTGGAATTCTTTGGATATCCCACAAACTTGCACTGTACTGAGCGTGCCTCGAGCTTGTCCGCATGCTGCTTTTTTACAAAAGCTGGACATCCCCATGTCTTAATATGATTAAGATAGGGTCTCTTCCCACACCACATCTGATATGGTGTAGTAGGCACAGTCTTAGTCGGAACTCGGTTCAAAAGGTATGCAGCTGATTCTAGCGCATATCCCCAGAACGATCGCGGCAACTCAGCGTTACTCATCATGGACCGTACCATATCCAATAGGGTTCGGTTCCGTCTCTCTGATACACCGTTATGTTGCGGAGTGTATGGAGGAGTAAGCTGGGAGAGAATTCCATTCTCTTTTAAGTAACCCAGGAACTCGGCACTCAAATATTCACCACCTCGATCAGATCTCAGTGCCTTGATACTTTTGCCTGTTTGTTTTTCTACTTCATTCTTATATTCCTGGAATTTTTTAAAAGCCTTGGATTTATGTTTCATTAAGAAGACATAACCGTACCTTGAAAAGTCATCCGTAAAAGTAATGAAGTAAGAATAACCGCTTCGAGCATGTGTAGACATTGGACCGCACACGTCGATGTGTACGAGTCCCAAGAGCTCGCTCGCTCTTACTCCGTGTCCAGTGAACGGAGTCTTTGTCATCTTTCCTTTGAGACATGATTGACAAGTTGCATACGATTGATATTCGAACGGATCCAAATATCCTTCTGTATATAACTTAGTCAACCTTCTCTCATTGATGTGACCCAGTCTACAATGCCATAAGAAAGTTTTATTGATTTCTGGAGACTTTCTTTTGTGTGTATTCTGGACATTGAAAATCTGTGGTTGGTTTAATACGTATATACCGTTGTTCAATGTACCTGACCCAATCAAAACTTGATTAAGGTGAATGTTCACTACATTACTTACAAATGCAAATTCATAACCTTCTTTAGATAATAAAGATACAGAAATGATATTACAGGTTGCATTTCGTACATAATAACAACTACGCAAAACCAAAAAGTGTCCATCCGATAATCCCAGGTGATAGTCCCCCACGGCCTCAGCATCCATGCTAGCACCGTTTGCAACTCTGAGGGTCATGTCACCTGCCTTCAAAACTCTACGCTTTCTCAACGCCTGCAAAGAATTACAGATAAGAGATCCTGATCCGGTATCCAATACCCAGGATGTAGAGTTTATTGATAGACAGTTTTCAATAACATACACACCTGAAGCTGAAGCCGCAACTCGCTTCAAATCCTGTGTTCTGGCCTTCCAAGCCTTGCAATCATGTTTCCAGTGACCACTTTTATGACAGTAGAAGAATTCTTCCTTCCCCACCAGCTTTCCCGCTATCTTTGTTGCATTTCCCTTTCCCTTCGTATCCACTTTACTGACACCGCCTCTTGGTTTGGCGGGGGCTTTCTTCTTCTTACCCTTGGCTTTCGCCCTGGATCTAGAAGAGGAAGATCCTCCTATAAACAAAGTGGATATCTCCCTACCTTTCTGTAGGGTGCCCTCAGCACTCCTCAACATGTTCAGAAGTTCGGAAAGTTCAACCTCCTTTCCTTGCATGTTGAAGTTTAAGACAAACTGGGCGTAAGTGGAAGGAAGGGAATGGAAAATCAAATCAGTATAGAGTTCATTCTCCAACGTGGTCTCAAGGTCCGCGAGCTCCTCTATGTAGCCAATCATCTTAAGCACGTGTTCCGCTACCGATGATCCGACGGCCAATCTTGCCGAAAATAGCTTCTTCGACACTTCGTATCTTGCGATACGAGACTGCTCTCCATACAGTTCTTTTGTATGGAGAAATATGGACTCTAGATCCATATTCTCATGCATCCTCTGATGTTCGTTTTCCATCGAGGCAAGCATGAGGCATTTGGCTTTCGCGCAATCGATCCCCCATGTCTTACAGATTTCTTTATCCATGACGCTGGAGGCGGGACCTGGGACAGGGGGAGCTTCGGTGGTAAGGACATACCCCAACTTGTCATAAGTGATTGCCATCTTGACATTCCTGAGCCAATCTTTATAGTTTGGCCCTGTCAGTATGTTTTTATCTAGTAATAACTTAAGTCCGGTCATGTTGAATGGTCGCTGCAATTAGGAGAGAGAAAAGAAACACTTTAGCATGATGCTTTTGCAAGTTTAGAGTGTTTTCAGTTTGTCTAAACTGGATGGCTCCCACTGTCTCTCGAATCCCTTCTCAAACCGTAAAGAAAAGGATTAGTCAGGATCAATCTCACCGTACAATACTTGCTTAACCGTTCAGCCAGGCCAGTGTCGGTACTTCGAGGGAGGTTTTCCAACGCTTTCGCGAAGTTCCTTAATTTAAGAACCTCTTTTCCCTGGCGGCGTAGCCCCGCTAACACCTTTCTAGACACCTACTAAGTTTATAGCATTGATCGTTAAGTGAGAGTTTTCCCGAGGAGTAGCATATACTCACAGTAGGATCGGGATCCAAATATCATCGCGTGATAAAACCAAAGGAATCCTACCAGAATTATCACACTCCAAATGGTATGCAGCGCTAGCAAGTTTCAGTACTTATGAAACTCCCGATGTGGATTTTTGCCCCATGCTCTTATGACCTTGACTTTGGCCAAAATATCATAAGTCATATGTCAAGTTCTACCCGTCATTCTGACCCACCCGTACCTACCCTTGACTTTAGCCAAAATGGCAGCACGACTGTCCCAAACCAACGCATCTATCTATGCTGCACATGAATACCCAATAGCTACCAATCACCATGCTTTGACTTTGGCCAAAATACATAGCTTGAATACTTTTGACCATTCATGTGGAATGACGGAGGGCTACGAATGGTTTTGGCGAAACCGTGAACATAGTGAACTTGATATAATCGATGGAACGAGATAGCTTTTAAAAGGAGTGGTTCAAGCTCCGCTTTTAAAAGTTTAGTTTTGAAAAGAACCATGTGGTTTTCAAAGTATTCCAATCGACTTTTACTTGGTTTATTTTCTTACATTAGTTCTTTTAATGCGTCCCATCATTTAATCCTACCATTGCAGAAAACAACCAAAATATGACATACGCTTATGCCATTCGCATTCGCCACGGGGCCCCGTCATCACCCGTTAGGTTACTTAACTAACGACAGAGCGGGGGCTGGGTTAGCGCGGCTGTAAAACATAAGCAACGCCTAAATTGTTATCATATATAAATATATAGCAATGATAGACATTACATATCACAGATGAATACATTGGATATACTAGGAATCCGTAATCCGTTCGAGCCTGCAACGAAAAGCAGATTACACGGTCGCGGTGAATAGCCAATACCCCACCCAAGACCCCTACTTGTGAGGCAAACTACCCGCCAAGTACCCGAAGCGAAGCAACCTCCCTCAACACCGTGAGTAGGCCACTCGGCACTTCGAGATACCCGGTAGTTTGTGCACCCCCTCCATGGGTCTATCCGAGGAGCAAAAACAGTAAAAAGATCTATACAATGACGGCTACAACCCCGACCAGGTTGTGCGGCCATACAAATAATAATATTACATCAATTTACATATTACAATGAATGAAAGAAAAAGAAAAACTCATCTCACATCCACCCCGGCTATTCACCCGCGACAATCCAACGCATTCATATACACATACCATCATCAAACACAGATCACAGATATGTATAACCCCGACTAATCGACATATAGCGATTAGCCGACGTTCAATACATATAAACATCACAGATATAACCCTTTAGTCAAAGTATAGTGAAGTTCGATCAAAAATACGGATTTATAGACCCCCAAAAACAAATTTCTTTTCTGGAAAACCTGGGCACATATAAACCATCTTAAAAATCCCAAAACCAAGCCAGAAGAACACTGCACCAAACTCGACCCAGAACCGAGCCAAAACGGCCGCGGTTGCACGGCAATAGCTTGCTATTGCCGCGGAACCGCGGCGCTTTGAGCGAGTCACTGGATCATTTTTGGTGGCTTTCTTCACAAAACCCTGAGATGATTTTTAGAGTATGATTTATTTTATTTTGAACAGAAAAAATTTTAACAGAAACTTGGGTTTTTGTAAACTCAGTTTTGCGATTTTTCCGATAGAACTTCCATACACTTTACTACCTAGCTAGTTTATGTTTAGTTAGGCTCTGATACCACTGTAAGTCCACGTTGCCCACCCCGGTGCTTGCGGGGATGCGGAAGATGGAATAAAAATCGGATTTTTACTACTTTGGGCAACATGGACTAGACAAAAAAGGATCTTTGCTAAACAAAAACACGCTAAAGCTAACTAGAAACTAGCTAAAGGGTAGAATGGTTATACCTAGGGCTTTATGTCCTTCTCTTCTTACTCCTTGGAGTAGTAGAAAGGGATCACCTTTGTCGTCTTCTCACGTCGAAGAAGGATCCACCCGAAAGCCTCAACCTTTGGCTTCAACTTCAAGCTAGAAGTAACTAGGGTGCTAGAAGTGCTAATCCTAGAACCCTAGATGAGAGTAGAGATTATCAAGAAGAGGTTTTTCTCAAGCTCAAGTGTTTCTCAACACATGAGAGGGGAGAGCTTGAGGAAGAGGAAGAGCAAGAGAGAGAAAGTAAATGATAGAATGAGAGAATTATGAAGCATTCTCACATATATGTGTGAATTATTGTAAATAGATAATTAATGAGATAATTGTCATGGCTTAATCAAGACATGACCATTATCATTTCATTTTTAATGCAAATTGCAAGGATCAAAGAGCATCTTCCAAAAGAAATGATGATGGTCAAAGTGTCAACCTAGGTCAACAAGTCAAGAATGTCAAATGGTCAACAACCATAACCATGCACAATTATATTAAACTAATATCAATTAACCATAATACACACATAAGCATTAGGGTTAATAAAATGACAATGGTCATTAACCCTAATCAAAGTCCTCTCCCTCTGTCTCAAGCAACTGTGCATACGCACCCGTATTCGTGATCCGAGGAACACGAATACAAAGAGATAAAACCAATCCCAAATCATATACTAGGATCTGGCTTAAACCAAATCCCGCTAATATAAGCTGTCCGGACAGCAAACGTGCACAAGTGCGCGGATGCGAACGAACCCTGTCGCAAAACCATGCGACCTCTACTCATTTTGCCTAAAGGCGAATAGCTCTCTGTGTGGGACTCTAAAGACTCGACACTACGCTGGCAGTGGGTTTAACCACAGACCACAAGCGGCACTAACTGTACGTAACGGTCCCCAGGTAGATGCCGATAAGAAGACTGACGAGGTAACCCCATCTGAACTCCAACTGAGCCTGTATGTGACAGTCTTCGTACAGTCCGGTCTGTTCGTCTGATACATCGCATGGCGGACCTAGGGGCGGTGAACGTCAGTCCCCTAATAGCGGTACAAGTCGTGTCGGAGTGTAACCCAGAACACCCTGAGATAACACTGGAAACCTACCAGTATATCTCGCTTGCCCTGGCCAGGGACTACTTGTGTAATGGCTCTCCTGGACACAGCGCGATGTCAACCCCCAATACCGGGAGAGACGAATCCTGTCTAACCGTCACTGCCTCCAAGTGCTTCAGGACTGCACCCAAAAACTACCTGTTTGCACGACTCCTTTGAGCCGTGGTAGGGTAGTAATCAAAGTGCAGTGGGAACACACTCGAGGCAAAGTGATAGTGTCAAGTCAGCGGACTAAGCTGTACTCATGTCACCTGAGAACTGATAACTGACGATAGGTATAATACCAACCAACAGTTCCCAACGAGTCTTTTCCAGTGTACTCGTAACCTAACGAGCATCCGCATACTATCTCAAGTACGATGTACTGACGGCTATGGGACAGACCGTCTCCCACGCTGGGATGAGAAGCGCATACGCTAGTCTACTCCGGAGTATCGATGCCCTGTCTCGATAGTCCAACGACCAAGGACCTGTATAAGGATGTGCTTATAGATCACCCAGCCCCCACGAGTGTGAGCGCCATCACAACGCTGGTAATCAAGCAAAGATCCTAAAGGCTCTACTAATATGTATATCAGCGATATGCTAAAAGAAACACATGCACATATTAAAGTAGAGACAAACCAAGTAGCATACTACCATTTCAAGCAAGATTGTATATATAACTGTGAATATCCCAAGCTTCCATCAAGTAATATACAAACTAGTATGATACAGTAATGGCCTCTAGGGCATATACACTAACAGTTACGACCACGGCCTCTATGGGCGTTGATCTGGCGTGGAACAACAGCAGTTTAGGAGGTAATGTGCTCGGAGGAGGTGGTGAAGATGGTGAAGTCACATGTGACACCGATGCCTCACTCTGTCGCATCATGGGACAATTCCGAATAAAGTGATATGGACACCCACACCTGAAACATCTTTGCACGGGCTGCTGAACATATGGGTATAAGTAACGTAACTAGTCCATATGGAATCTGCCATGACCTCTACGAACATGTCTAGGAGCTAATGTATTAGTACGAAATCGCCTTGGTCTCTGAACAACCGTACGTAGAGTAATGGTCGATCTCCGTGCTTGACTAATCCCTATCAAGGATCCGATCATTTGGTGCATCTCCTGAACATTTGCCTCCATCGTAGCTACACGATCAATAGAGGGTTGATCAATCTGTTCCTGAAAGATAGGCGCACTGCCTCGGTCTGTCCTCGTCTCAGACGAGCCCACTCCAATCTCGTCTCTGACAGCGGCCCTCTGAGTCCTCGTAGTCATTGATGACTTAGTGGCTAGAGTAAGAAACAGGATTGATAAGGACATTGTAATTGAATCACAGGATATATGGAATCAAGAAAGGAAGTACAAACAAATATGTCCTAAGGTCACTTAGGCTGAGTATCGTAGCGTAAATATGCCGCGGAACATATGTACGGTACTCTACTCATCCTAAATCACCTACTCCATCAACAAAGGGTCAACCTACGTAACGAAATTAAAGCCTACTATATTCAATCCATTACTCGGTTTCGTAAGGTTAATCCTAAGCTTTGATACCAACTTTTTTACGACCCAAAGTTTGGATTTGACCGGCACTTGGATTATGTGATATCTCAAGATGTCGACAGAATCTGAGTAAGCCAAAAACCAAGATCAAAACCCTTTTTGCGGAAGTTTAGAATTGTTCAATAATTAAGTAAAAGAATGAGGTAGCATGTCGAAAGGTTTTTAAATAATGGAAATGTAACAACTTCTTTTAAATTTTCGGCAATGCCTATCTTTTTAATTATTAATAGAAAACCAATTTAAGTTATGTAATTAAATTACATCCCTAGTTGGGAGCAACAATACCAATTAGCGGAAATCAATACGCAATCATAGTACAACACTCAAGTTGAAGAATTTCATGCAAGATTAATTAAAACATAAGATAACATAACTAACTATATCACTAGTCTACATAATATACAACATATTTCGTTCTAAGTCAATATACATGGTCTGATAGAGATATTCTAGATTTAATATACAATATCAAAAGAGGAGGTTACTACATATGTAACCCACCTAGCAAAAAGAGTGGTAAAAACTGGTAACTGGATCTGCCCTTCTGCTAACCGTCCACTCGACTCCTGTAAGGAACTGTGGCACAACGGGGTGAGTTGCCAACTCATTGAATAAGACTAACATATATCGGTTGATAATGTAAGTATGACGAACTATAACTACTATCAACAGTAATGAATTTGATGCATGATAACAGGTCGAAGAATGAATATGTACTACTCAATATATAAATCAAAACTGAAATCTCATCAATTATCTTCCAAATCAGGTTCATCTTTCCGTGTCTAACATCGACACAAATTTTCGGTGTTTCATCAGGCATCGTTCCCCGAATGATCCCGTTTCTCAATAACACCGGCCGGTATCATCTAGATATCCGCCGTGTTCACAACTGTCTCCGGTATCGAGTATCCTAATTAGGCTCCCCGCCTAAAGTGCGGCTACCTTGCCCCTAAGTCTCGACCAGGTCCACCATGTATCCAACTGTATGCCTCCCGACTCAGTCTGGATAAAATTGTAAATCCGCAACCATATGACCCCCAACTAAGTTCGGAATAAAACCAAATCATAAAAATGACATCTTATGGTGGACGTGACACATAATCATGAAAATCACTGATTTTACGCAATAGTATATGAAAACTTAAAAACACAAATCCTCGAAAATAGAAATGCCACTTATATCAACTTCTAACACTTGAATATGAAACATAATGTCATTTGTGCAAAGTACTAATAATTTTTATGTTTAAGGTATGATAGGAATCATATTTAAGAGGATAAATACTAAGTGTGAAAGTGACATGTAATATCGATGAGGTGTAGTGTAACATGTAGATACGTGCATGTGCAGCAAAACTCGTCGATAATTGTGCAGAGTTCTAACAATTTTTAACATGACAATGGATATATATGTATGAATGCATATGTTCAAGTTATATGTAAAAGCATATTTCATTTAACTTAAGTTACGGGAGTATTACGCCATCCACACAAAATCCCCCGGTAGATGTTTAGTCTACTCACCGGAATACGTCGTACTACTCAGAAATCGCCAATCCTTTTCCTTTCCTTGCAGCCTCCGAAGTTTTTGTATTTGAATCAAATATTGAATTTAACTTGTATAAGAAACGGCTAATTTCGATACGGCGAAAATATGAAATTACAAGTGGTACGTACTAACTATGCTACGTACGACTATTGCAAACTATCTAACACTTATACTAACTGAGTTTTAACCCCCTCGCTGTTTGCAACAGAAAACTTAAACACGTTACTAATTTACCGTGTCGTATTTTAGAACTTTGATCCTTTTTCCGATATTAGTTCCCAGATTTTATACTGTTAAATTAACTTAAATAAACAATACCAAAATATCCCAACACCTATACAGAGACCTACCCAAAAACCCAAAACACCAAACTTCACTAAAAATCCGGTGACGCCGGAAATTTCCTATATCTCGCCGGCCAAAATCCGAGCCCCTTGGTTCGTACTCCTAGGGTTTGTTCTAAGTCCAGTTTATAAGATTTAGACACTGTTTGGTTAAGTTGATTTTTCTCTAAATTATAGCAGATTAATACAGAACTAAGTTTTTACCTAAAATACGATATTTGATTTCTAAATTTTACAATTACAGAACTAAATCTACTGAGTTAGGAATTATACCCACTGAGGATGGTTGAGAGCTTCCTCCAAGACACTCAAGTCCTTAGCCCCTAGCTTGATGGTGGAAATCCTTAGCCTATGTCTTCTTCTTCACTTCTCTTTTCTTTTATTTCTCTTTTGTGAGTTCTAAGTGTTTTCTTTCTCTTTGTTTTGAAATTTCAGAATTTTAATTTGGTTATAATGATCTGAACACATAATATATGGTCAAGGGAAAGAGTGAGGTGTAGGAGGAGGTGTCACCAAGTAAGGTGTGTCATTCTCATGCAAGGAGGAGGTGTTGTGTATAAAGTGTGCATGCAAGTAGGTGGTGGCTATGCATTATCACTCAAATTTGTTTTATCTTGATATAATTTCTGAGCTAAACATTTTTTAACCCCTTTTTCTCACTTGCACCCTCAAAAATTCCAAGTTTGCTTAATTTTCTAAATTTTTCACAAAGACCCTTCACTACCTATGTTATTATATAATACCATTATAATTAAAATGAAGCTAAATTTCACACTAAAACCCTTGTAATTTATAAATGTTACACACTAAAATTTCAATTTAATTTGTTTTACATTCTACTTAAGAAAATGTCCTAATTTGATTTAATAACTTTTTAAATTAACATTTTATTATTTAATTAATTAATTTTATTTATTTCCAAACTTTCAAAATGTTACAAGCACCTTGTAATAAATTACAAGAATACCCCTCATCCGTATATACAGACCCTTATCCGTATTTCGAAAAATACGAATAAAAAGAGACAAAAATAATCCTATAATATAATTCTTGGATCTGGCTTAAACCAAAGCCCACTAGTATTATCCGTCTGATTCATGATACGTGCACAAGTGCACGTATATGATCGAACCCTACGGTAAAACCATACGGCCTCTATATCGTTTCGCCCAAAGCAGGAAAACCCTCTGTGCGGGACTCTAAAGACTCGTCAATACACTGGCAGTGAGTTTAATCACAAGCACGTCAGTGGCACTAGTTGTACGTAACGGCTAACCAAGTATTGAGCGAAAGGAAGGCCGACGAGCAAACTCATCCGAACCCCTACTGAGCCTGTCTGTAAAAATCTTTATACAGTCCGGTCCATTCGTCTAAGAGTATCGCATATCGAGTCTTGGGGGATGGATAAAGTCAGGCCCCTAATAATGCGATATTTCTTGTCAGTATGAAGCCCATCACCAACTGAGAAACTACTAATCCAAATCAGTAATTCTCGACTATCTTGGCCAAGGATTTCTGGTGATGGTCACCCATGCACAACGCGACATCAACCCCCAATACCGAAAAAGATGAATCCCCGACGATCCGCTCACTGCATCCATGTGCTCGGGACTGTACCCAACTAAAACCTGTTTGCACGAATCCTTTAAGCCGTGGTAGGGTAGTAATCAAAGCACAGTGGGAACTCACACGAGACAAATGACTATCTCAGGTCGACAGACTAACCTGTACACATGTCACCTGGGAACTGTTATCTGACAATTGGTATAATACCAACTAGCATATTCCCGGCAAGTCCGTCCAGTGTACTCATAACCCAATGAGCACATGTATACTATCTTAGATGACTAACTGACACTAATGGCTTATGAGATCATCCACCGCCCTTCGTCGGGGTCACGATAAGTACACACTAGTCTACTCTGGAGTTTCAATGTCCAATCTAGATACTCCCACGACTAGGGACATTTAAGGATGTGCTTATAGACTATCCAGCTCCCACATATATGATCGCCATCATAATGCTGGAAATTAAGCAAGAATCCTATGGGCTCTATCAACATATAATAGTGATCTGTAATACCACATAATGTATGTATATGATGATAAAGACAAACCAGATAGCATACTATCATTTTGAGTAAGACAGTTCTGTAGGGTTCCTAGGCACTCTTGTGAAGGTTCATAAGGCATCAAACATGCCCGAATAAAATTTGACATGTGCCGAACAACCCAAAGCCGGGATCTTTGCTAGATTATTAGGTTTTAGCATGCAAGATAACATCTTTAAACCTAAGTGTGAGGGATTACAACCTTTGTAGTCCGCTCCTTCGCTTCACAAGCTCCGAGTAGAAGTCTATTTGCCGCGATCCACGATCTCCCGGACTCAAGAGAGGCTCCACGACTCGAACGATCCATGCTAGCTTGAAGTGTTCCGCTTCTCCGATGATCTACGCCGAAGTTGCTATAACCCAAGCTCTCTCACTCTAATGAGGTGAACACCCTAATCTAATGGGCTAGATTAAATGAGAATGATGGAGTAGTATTTATGCTATCTTTTTAATTCATTTTCTCACAAGAAATCATCACAAAAGGAATTTCTAGTGAGCTCTCTCAAAAACTCAAGAGAGAAGAAGATGAAAAATAATGAGAATAATTCCTTTTGTGATGAATAGTATATAAGAATATATGATTGATATGGAACCATGGTCAAGGATGATAGGCTTAACCTTTGTAGAGAATAAACTAGAGCTAGGGTTTGGTTAGGTTAAGGATAAGTATCAACCATAATATCTTAACCAAGACAAAAAGGAAACCCTTCTAGAATAATCAAGAAAGAGCTAACCCTAATCAAACCCTAATCTCTTTTTATCATCCTTAAACATGTTTCATAATAAATCATATCATGTCACAATAATATATATCACATATATATTATATATTTGCAACAAAAGAAAATAATACAATTAACATATATCGCATATATATCAATGTATTAATCCGGTGAGAAAATGAAATAATAAAGCGAGCCAATATTAGATAATGTAATATAATATATCATATATATCATTATACATTAAATCATCGAATCAACACTTGATCTGACGATCCGGCTGTATCGAATATAACCGACTAATATATCACGTACCGATTCATCGAATCAACACTTGATCCGATGTCCCGGTTCATATCTAAACATCGCGAGAATATAATACGGTATCTCATATCGTATTATCCTCGGTCCTGCACATATCACATATGTGCCTCTACTCCGTTTTGCCTGAGCCAAGAAACCTCTGTGTAGGACTCTAAAGAATCGTCAATACGCCGGTAGCAGGTGATGATCATATCAAACACCCACAAGATGCAAGCGGTCAGCTAAACGTAACAGCCACCCAGGTATTGAGCGATCAGAAGATCAACAAGCTAGCCTGTCCGTTCTCCTGTGAATCCAATCAGTAACACTCCCGTACAGTCCGGTCTGTTCGTCTGATATGTCGCATATCAAGTCTAGGGGTGGTATACGTCAGACCCCAGTAACCGATAAGTCGTGTCGATGTGAGGCTCATAACAGGTCGAGAAAGTACTGGTAACACTTACCAGTATATCTCTATATCAGCCCTAGCCAGGTACTTCCAGTTATAGCCAATCAAACACAGCACAACATCAACTCCCTATACCGGGAGAGACGAATCCCCTCCTCTCGCTCATTGCCTCCATGTGATTCAGGACTATACCCAAAAGACACCGTTTGCATGCCCTCTTGGACGTAGTAAGGTGGAAATCAAAGCACAGTGGGAATCACACAAGACTCTATGACAATCTCGGGTCTACAGACTACCATGTACCAGTGTCACCGGGGAACTGCCATCTGACGTGTGGTATATCACCATCTGGGAGTTCTCGACGAGTCCGTCCAGTATACCCAGTCTCCACTGAGCACCCGTACACCATCCTTGATGTCAAACACCGATGGATATGGGATCATCCATCGCCCATCATATGGATCAAGATGCGTATACGCTAGTCTACTCTGATGTATCGATGCCCCGTCTCGATATACCCTCGACTAGGAACATTTATAGGATGTACTCATCGACTACCATGGCCCCACTAGTATGATCTCATCATAATCCCAGTAGTCGAGTACAGATCCTAAGGGCTTTATCAACATGTGAGAGAAAGACAGTAAACCAATACAAGTCAACATGTTAAGATAAAGTGAAACCAAATAGCATACTATCATGACAAGCAAGAAATTCCTCTCTGTATATATCCAAGCATCCATCATAATATACATCATATGTACAACAATGGCCTCTAGGGCATATACATAACTAGCAATCCCCCACTTGCACTAAGGCCAGCTGCTGTAGTATCTCATACCTAGAATCCCGAATAATCTCTCAAACTGTATCTGGGGAATGGCCTTCGTGAGTGGATCCGCAGTGTTGTCCTTCGTATCTTCTCTCCTGACCTCGATCTCCCGGCGATCAACTATCTCCCTGATCAGGTGATACCGCCTCAGAATATGTCTGGACTTCTGATGGGATCTGGGTTCCTTGGCCAAAGCCACAGCTCCATTGTTATCGCAATATAGAGGTATTGGATGCTCAATGGATGGAACCACACCAAGTTCACTAATGAACTTCTTCATCCAGACAGCCTCTTTGGCAGCATCGTTGGCAGCGATGTATTCAGCCTCCATCGTCGAGTCTGCAACGGTATCCTGTTTGGAACTCTTCCAACATACTGCCCCTCCATTGAGGGTAAAGACAAATCCCGAGTGCGACTTAGAGTCGTCCTTATCACTTTGGAAGCTGGAATCGGTAAAGGACTCCATCCGGAGTTCTCCGTTACCATACACCAAGAACATGTCTCTAGTCCTTCGCAAGTACTTGAGAATGTTCTTCACAGCTGTCAAGTGACTCTCTCCAGGATCTGCTTGATATCGAATCACTACACTTAGTGAGTATACTACATCGGGTCTGGTACATAGCATCGCATACATGATAGAGCCTACTGCCAAAGCATAGGGTATCCCTTGCATGCGAGCTCTCTCCAAATCAGTCTTGGGAGACATCTCTTTGGAGAGAGTGAGTCCAGAGATCATGGGTTGGTTCCCACGCTTGGATTCTTCCATACCAAACCTCTTTAGTATGGTGTCAATGTACCTGGATTGGGACAATCCCAATATCCTTTTGGATCTATCTCTATAGATCCTAATACCCAATATGCAGGAGGCATCACCTAGATCTTTCATTGAGAATCTTTGTGATAAGAAGAGCTTGACTGATTGCAGCATAGGAATATCATTTCCTATCAAGAGTATGTCATCCACGTATAATACGAGGAAGACAGCCTTACTCTCTGCTACCTTCTTATAGATACAAGGTTCATCTATGTTTTTGATGAAGTCAGACTCTTTGACTACTACATCAAAAGAGATGTTCCAACTCCGCGATGCTTGCTTTAACCCATAAATAGATTTAAGCAGTTTGCACACCTTTCCGCTGTTCCCAATATCTACGAAGCCCTCTGGCTGAGTCATGTACACGCACTCTTCTAAATCACCATTTAGAAAGGCGGTCTTAACATCCATTTGCCAAATTTCGTAGTCATGGTATGCTGCAATGGCAAGTAAGATCCGGATGGACTTAAGCATAGCCACTGGAGAAAAGGTTTCTTCATAATCCACACCTGGTCGTTGACGAAATCCCTTTGCTACAAGTCTAGCTTTGAAAGTCTCAACTTTTCCATCTACACCAAATTTCTTTTTAAAAATCCACTTGCTCCCAATGGGTTTTACCTCTTCAGGAGCATATTCTAAAGTCCATACTTTATTGGTGTACATGGATTCCATCTCAGATCCCATTGCATTCAGCCATTTCACAGAGTAACCACTCGTGATGGCCTGCTCGAAACTAGTTGGGTCATCATCTTCTATGATGCAATCCTCACTTCCACCACCAATGAGAAAACCGTAGTATCTCTCAGGTGGACGAGAAACACTACTAGATCGGCGGAGAGGCTGGGGTTCATCGGGTGCTACTGAATCTTCTGGTTCCAACAAATCATCAGTTGCGGTTTGTGGTGCTAGAACCTCTTCCAGATCTACCTCTTTGCCACTAATTTCTTTTGCAAGAAATTCGTTTTCCAAAAGGTGGCATGTTGAGCAACAAACACTTTTTGTTCCTCAGCATGGTAGAAAAAATATCCTTGAGAATTCTTTGGATATCCCACAAATTTGCAAAGAACTGATCGTGCCTCGAGTTTGTCCGGATTTTGTCTTTTGACATAGGCTGGACAACCCCATATCTTAACTCGTTTAAAATATGGTCTCTTCCCACTCCATATCTCATATGGTGTGGTAGGTACAGATTTAGACGGAACTAGATTCAATATGTATATGGCTGTCTCAAGCGCATACCCCCAGAAGGAAATAGGTAACTCAGCTTCGCTCATCATAGAGCGTATCATATCTAATAGGGTCTGATTCCTCCATTTCGATACACCGTTGTGCTGTGGTGTATAAGGAGGAGTAAGCTGAGAGAGAATCCCATTCTCTTTTAGATAATCCAGAAAATCATTGCTCAAGTATTCTCCTCCTCGATCAGATCGAAGGATCTTAATACTTTTGCCCGTATGGTTCTCTACTTCGTGCTTATATTCTCTGAATTTCTCAAAAGCTTCAGACTTGTGTTTCAACAGGAACACATGCCCGTATCTAGAGAGATCGTCAGTGAATGTAATGAAGTAGGAAGAACCGTTCCTGGCGTGTGTAGACATGGGACCACATACATCACTATATACCAGTCCTAAGAGTTCCGTAACTCTTTCTCCGTGTCCACTAAATGGAGCTTTGGTCATTTTTCCTTTGAGACGTGAATGGCAAGTATCATAAGATGAAAATTCGAATGAATTCAAATATCCATTTTTATGTAACTTAGCTAGCCGTGTCTCATTGATATGGCCAAGTCTACAATGCCACAAGAAGGATTCGTTCATTTCTGAACTTTTCCTCTTGCGTGTGTTTTGTATATTGAGGACTGTATTCTGATTTAGAATGAATATGCCATTATGCAACGAGCCTGATGCAATCAACTTTTGATCTAGGAATATGTTCATAACATTATCCTTTACTACAAAATTATATCCTTCTTTACTTAATAAAGAAACTGATATAATGTTGCACATCATGTTCGGTATATAATAGCACTCATTTAGAATCAGTGTATTACGACTTGGCAATACTAGATGATATTCGCCAACTGCTTTGGCTGCAATACTTGCATCGTTCCCTACTTGAACGAAATGATCACCTTTTCCCAGTTCTCTACCTTTACGTAGCCCATGTAATAATTTACATATGTGGGATCCTGATCCGGTATCTAATACCCAGGACGTAGGGTGAACTGAGAAACAGTTCTCAATAACTAACACACCTGAAGAAGATGCATCAACATGCATGTTCTTTTGGGCGGCTTGAGAATCCAGATATTCTCCTATTCTCTGTTCAGTCTTATAACTCTTATAAGAAAGAACGGGTCCAACGTTCCCCTGCTCAGTATAATAAGCGGGTTCAGTCAATACATCCATATTATTATCTTGATTATGGCCTGACATGGTCGCTACCTGGAGAGAGAGAGAAGAAAACACTTTAGCGTATGCTCTTGCAAGATTAGATTGGTTATTATCTTATCGAATCAGGATGTCTCCCACTGTTTTTATCAAATCTACCTTCAAACCCTAAAAGGTAAGATTAGCCGGGATTAATTACACCCTACAATTTCGTTAATCTTTCAGCCAGATCAGTGTCGGTACTTGAGGGAGGTTCCTCATGCTTTCGCACAGACCTAATTAAAGTAAACCTCATTTTCCCAGAGGCGTAACCCCGTTAACACTTTTCTAGACACCTACTTGATCGGCTAATTGTCCTGTGTAAAACTCTCTCAGGAGTAACACTTACTCACAGTGGGTATTGGGATCCAACTATCTCATAGGAGGTATGCAATCTCATTGCAAATTTCACCACTTGAAATTCCCGATAATATTTTGCCCCTAGCGATCTATGACCTTGACTAAGTCAACAAACCATAAATCGCAAGTCAAGTTCAACCCGTACATTTCCCGATTGAATTAAACCCACCCGTACGACCCTTGACTGTGTCAACAAGGCCGTGCGAATACCCTAATCCAATCACAAATCATGTTTTAGCAGATAAACACTACTTAGTTACCGTACACTACGCCTTGACTAAGTCAACAAACATAGTATGAATACTAAATAATATCTATCTGAAATGACGGAGGGCTACGCAGGTTTTTCAGAAAACTATGAGCGTAATGAACTTGATATCGTCGTAGAATCATGTGAAATTTTGAAATGGAGTGTTTTTTAGGCTTTCATTAGTTTTGCTAAAGAGGTCACTCCCGGTGAAGGGATCTCGGCTCTTTCCTCATCGAATAAGGTGCAGGACATATCATATAAATCACTGTGCAAAGCAAAACTCTAAAAGCAATCAAAAGACAAACCGAGTTTTGTAGCATCTGCCAGTTTCGCTAAAGGGGTCACTCCCGGTGAAGGGATCTCGGCTCTTTCCTCATCGAATAAGGTGCAGGGTATATCATATATACCGCTATGCAAAGCAAAACTGTAGCTACCCCTTTTTATAAAGTTTTGATTCTACATCTTTTAGGTTTCTTTTCTTTTTATTAATCTCATTAATAAAATCCCATCAGCTTATGCTTCCTAAGCATCACAGAAGAAATCCCATCAGCTTTCGCTAAAGTTTTGATTCTACATCTTTTGATTCTACATCTTTTAGGTTTCTTTTCTTTTTATATATCAGCATATATATATAGTATAAGCATTCGTCTCAGGCAGTAATATGATCTCATCACAGAACATTGCAGCAGAAGAACATATATGAAATATTGGATATACTAGGATGTCCGTGTTTTGAATACAAGCCGGTATAAAACACGGATTCCACGGTCGCGATGAATAGTCAAACCCACATCCCTAGACCCCTACGAGAGCGGCAAGTAACACTGCCAATTCTAGGGTTAGGAGACCCGATCTCGACTCCTCGAGATGGCCTCCCACTGGACCCTAGAACCCGGTTACTTGTGCTCCCCTCCTTGGGTCTACCTAATGCGGAAAAGTAAATAATATACAAGGGTGACATCAACCTCATCCCGGAAGTGCCCCAATAAAAGAATATTATATACAATTGAATTTTACGTGAATGAAAATAAAAAAAACCTCATCTCACATAAAACCCCCGGCTATTCAGAACACGACGATCCAATATAACATATCACAGCAACACATAATATCACATATCATCAACGTAAGTAAGTATGCATACACCGATCGTCGTTGTCGTATAGCAATGAAAACCGGCAATACAACTACATACTACACTCACGGTCACAGAAAAGAAATTGTAAAACTACAATATTTGGAATCCACGATCACTTTAGACATCATAAATCCGAAATATCACATACTTCGCATTTCATGCCTAACTCTATGAATTCCACATATTGTATCATATTCCAGATAAATAGACAGTATTAAACTTTTTGAACAGATAATCAAATACCCAAAATTTCCTAAAGTGCTCAACACTTGAGCGGAGTTCAAAAAATCCCAGAATATGTCACATTATAAGTGATCCAGCCGTAGAAGGGTCAAGCCAACGCCTCACAAGTGGCATGCCGTATTGCCCCAAACCTGAAGGTTCAAAAGGCAGTTCAAGACGGTCACATAATCGAGTTAAGGTTTGTTGTCTTCTAGAGGGTCCACCGTGTTACTTGCACATTTTTTCGAAAGATTTAAACCCGATAAAAGTTCAACACTTGAAAGTTTTTCGTGTCGGGAAAAATTGAGTTAATGATATCTGTTCGAACATTTTAACAGTTTCTAAATATCCGGAAAAAATAACGAATTTAATTGTTCCGATCGAATCTACGATTACAAAATAAACCCCAGAACACTCAACACTTGAGTCAATTTAAAAATACCCAAAATAAATAACTAGCAGAATTAGAAATTATTGTGCAAACAGACAAGCAAACAACAACTGTACGGCCGCGGATCCGCGGTGGTCCGGGTTCGATCGGAGTTTTAACTTCGTAAACACGTCGCCTAATGCTCTAGCTAGGCTCTGATACCACTGTAGGGTTCCTAGGCACTCTTGTGAAGGTTCATAAGGCATCAAACATGCCCGAATAAAATTTTACATGTGCCGAACAACCCAAAGCCGGGATCTTTGCTAGATTATTAGGGTTTAGCATGCAAGATAACATCTTTAAACCTAAGTGTGAGGGATTGCAACCTTTGTAGTCCGCTCCTTCGCTTCACAAGCTCCGAGTAGAAGTCCCTTTGCCGAGGTCCTGTTAGTTATATGTATGCCCTAGAGGCCATTACTGTACATAGGATGTATATTGTAGTGGATGCTAGGACATATATAGGGAGGACTTTCTTGCTCGACATGATAGTATGCTATCTGGTTACTCTTTACCTTAACGTGTATACTGATTGTCTCTCTGTTACATGTTGGTAAAGCCCTTAGGATGTGTACTTGACTACCTGGACTATGATGCGGATCATACTAGTGGGGACATGGTCGTCTATAAGTACATCCTTCAAGGTCCCTAGTCGTGGGTGTATCGAGACGGGGCATCGATATACCAGAGTAGACTAGCGTATACCTTCTCGAACCATACAGATGGGCGATGGATGATCCCATATCCATTGGTGTTTGACATCAGAGATGATATACGGGTGCTCAGTAAAGACTGGGTACACTGGACGGACTTGTCGAGAACTCCCAGATGGTATTATACCTTACGTCAGATGGCAGTTCTCTGGTGACACTGGTACAGGTTAGTCTGTAGACCCGAGATCGTCATAGAGTCTTGTGTGATTCCCGCTGTGCTTTGATTTCCACCTTACCACGTCCAAGAGGGCGTGCAAAACGGTGGCTTTTGGGTACAGTCCCGAATCACATGGAGGCAATGAGCGATAGGAGGGGATTCGTCTCTCCCGGTATAGGGAGTTGATGTTGCGCTGTGTTCGATTGGCTATAACCGGAAATCCCTGGCCAGGGTTGCTGAGATATACTGGTAAGTGTTACCAGTAGTTTCTCGAACTGTTATAGACCTCATATCGACACGACTTATCGAGCTATTGGTGTCTGACGTTTACCACCCCTAGGCGAGATATGCGACATATCAGACGAACAGACCGGACTGTACGGTAGTGTTACTGGTTGGATTCACTGGAGTGTGAGCGGGCTTGCTCGTCGATCTTCTGATCGCTCAATACCCGGGTGGCCGTTACGTTTAGCAGACCGCTTGCGGCTTGTGGGTGCTTGATATGATCATCATCTGCTACCGGCGTATTGACGAGTCTTTAGAGTCCTACACAGAGGTTTCCTGGCTCAAGCGAAACGAAATAGGAGCGCATATGAGATATGTGCGGGACCGAGAATGATACCAGTATGTGATACTGTATTCGATTCTCGCAATTTGTAACATTGATCGGTTATATGCGTTATAGCCGGGTTATCGGATCAAGTGTTGATTCGATAAGTTGTTACTATTGATATTAGTCGGTTATATGCGATATGAACGGGTCATTAAATCAAGTGTTGATTTAGTGATTTAATGTATAATTATATATTTGATATATCACTTTACATTAACTAATATAGGTTCACTTAAATGGATTTTCTCACTAGAAGTTCACAAGTTGTATATGTGATATACTTTTGTGCACTTGATTGTATCATGTTTGATGATACATGTTAACTTGGTTAAGTGTAAAGATTAAACCATGGTTAAGTTAATGATTAGGGTTTTGATTATCTTATTTATTTATTTATTTATTTATTTGTTTTAGAAAAGATAAAGAGAAAATGGTGGCTTTATTTGTTTGTAGTTGAATCTTCATGAAGGTTTGACTTTGTAACCATTTTGTCTTCATGCTTAACCCTAACCATTTAAACAAACCATGGTCTATTCTCTACACTTAACTAGGGTAAGGTTATGATAAGTATTCATATCATTTTATCCTTTTTCAATATACTTATCATAATATTAGCTTCTTCTTCTTCTTCTTCTGCAAGAAGAAAACCATGCATCCATCAATGGTGATTGATGAAAAAGAGTGAGAAATCCAAATCTAAAGTGAACCCACCTCCTATTTCTTCATACTCTACCTCTTGCCAAGTAGTATAGGGTGTTTCCTTCACAAGTTTTCAAGGCTTGGTGAAGGTGGAGCTTGATCTAGTGATGCCTCGACGTAGATCATCTTCGGCACGAAGCCGACGACCAAACCCGTCCATTCTCCGATGAAGCCGATACTAGAGTCATGGTTCGATTTGGACAGCGGAGAGGACTTCATCACGGAGCTATGGAGGTGGAGAACCGGATCTACAAAGGTTGTATTTCCGTTCACTTAGTAAAGTAGTTTACTAGTTTCATTGTTTCGCCTAGACTTCTAGCCAACGATCCGTATTAGGGTTTCTCGGCACTCGTAAATTTTGAAATTGGCATGGTTGATGCCTTGTGAGACCTCTTGAGAGTGCCTAGGAACCCTACAGTGGTATCAGAGCCTAGCTAGAGCCTTAGGAGAAGAGTAGACGGAGTTTGAAGTCCGATCGAACCGAAATCCGATTTCCAAAATTCTCTCTGGACTTTTTCTAAAAACTGGGTTTTTTCCAGATTAAAAATGCTTAAAAAATTCAGCAGGGAATTATAAGAATTACGATGCAAAATTTATCTCATGATCGCTCTAATGCGCGGCGGAACCGCGGCATAAGCCTAGCTTATGCGGCGGTTCCGCGGCTGAAGTGTGACGTCACCCTCCCAATTTTGCACAGTAACTTCTTTTATTCAGTGCTGAGTTCTCTGGGTATTTTTTAAATTTTATTCAAGAGTTGAATATTCCAGGGTGTTTTGGAGCTTAGATCATTCGATCGGATTATCAGATTTTGTCTATGTGGCTTTCCGGATAATTTTTGAATATGTTAAAAAGTTCGACCGGATATAAATACCCAAATTTTCCCCTGTCGGGAAATTTCCAAGTGTTGGATTTTTCCGTGGTTTAAAGACGTTCTAAGTAGTGCAAGTAACGCGATGGTCCCTCTAGAAGACAACAAACCTTAACTCGATTATGTGACCGTCTTGAACTGCCCTTTGAACCTTAGGGTTTGGGGCAGTACGGCGTGCCACATGTGAGGCGTTGGCTTGACCCTTCTACGGCTGGACCGTTGGTACTGAGGCACGAACTGAATGTTTTTAGACTTGTTTCATGTGTTGATCTGTAACGGGAAAACTTGGGTGTTTGAATGTTCGATCGGAAAGTTTAACATTTTCTAATTATCTGGAATGTGATACAATAATTGGAATTCACAAAGAGTTATGAGATAACTGAATGAATTTTATAAATCTAGCGGTTTAGTCTCACTTGATCGGTTGCCACGGAATTTTGATGTGATCAAAAGTCCGTCGCAATCACGTAGCGTACGCGGATACTCGCCGGGTAAACTTAATAGACAGCCTCGCTCCATAGCCCCGACCAAGTGACTGTAGGAGAACCCCGTCGCCGAAAGCATCCGTTCGGGTGCTCGCGGCAGCGGTGTTCCGCCTTGGTGCACTTCGTCGACGGTATCGGGGGTGCGGCCGCCTACTAAAGTTTGCGACGAGCATTCGATCAGTTTTTCGGGAATCCTGTTGAATTGCCCGACTTGATATTGAAAAGAGTTTTCGATAATGAGACTAAAATGCGGGGTTTATAATTGTTAGGCATGCGATGTCTAAGGAATTCATTTGATTAGGCATGCAATGTCTATGGAGGTTGCGGATTCCAACTGTTGTAGTTTTACACTTTCTTTTTTGTGACCGTAAGTGTAATATGTGATATCGCCGGTTTCGTTGCTATATGTCAACGACAATTGGGATACGCATGTTTACTTTCGCTGATGACATGTGATGTTATGTGTTGCTGGATATGTCATATTGGATCGTCGTGTAAGAATAGCCGGGAGTTTTATGTGAGATGAGTGTTTTTCATTTTCATTCATGTAAAAACTTGTATGTAATATTCTTTTATTGGGACACTTCCAGGTTGCGGAAGATGTCACCTTTTGTATATTATTTACTTTTCCGCACTAGGATAGACCCAAGGAGGGGAGCACAAGTAACCGGGTTCTGGAGTCCAGTGGGAGACCAACTCGAAGAGTCGAGTCCGGGTCTCCTAACTCTAGAATTGGTAGGGTCTAGGGGTGTGGGTTTGGCTATTCATCACGACCGTGGAATCCGTGTTTTATACTGGCTCGTATTGAAAACACGGACGTCCTAGTATATCCAATATTTCATATGATTCTTCTGCTGCGAAATCTGTGATGTGATCATGTGATGTTCTGTGATAGATACTGTATATAGTATATATGATATATTATATAGGCGTTACTTATGTTTTACACCCGCGCTAGCCCTGCCCCGCTCTGCCGTTAGTTACCTAACCTAACGGTGCACGAGGGGACATCGAGGCGAATGCGGATGGCATAAGTGTACGTCGTATTTATCTGTGATGTTTAGGTACTTAAATGATGGGACTTCATTAATGTGATTAATGAAAGAAAAGAAACCTAAGATGTTGTAGAATCGAATTTCAAACTTAAAACAGGTAGCTACAGTTCTTGCTTTGCACAGCGGTATATATGATATATCCTGCACCTTGTTCGATAAGGAAAGGACCGAGATCCCTTCACCGGGAGTGACTCCTTTAGCAATAACTGGCAGATGCTACACATTCGGTTTGTCTTTTGATTGCTTTTAAGTGTTTTTTGCTTTGCACAGTGATATATATGATATATCCCGCACCTCATTCGACGAGGAAAGGACCGACGATCCCTTCACCGGGAGTGACTCCTTTAGCAAAACTAGAAAAGCCTCAAAAGCACTCCATTTTAAAAATCATTTGATTCTACAACGATATCAAGTTCATTACGCAATAGGTTTTCAGAAAAACCTGTCGTAGCCCTCCGTCATTTCAGATAAGTTGTATATAGTATTCGTGCTGCATTTGTTGGCTTTTGTCAAGGTGCAGTGTGCGGTAGCTATATGCTGCTTATCTGCTAGCATACGATGCGATAGGATTAGGGTAGTCGTGCGGCTTTGTTGGCTTTCGTCAAGGGTCATGCGGGTGGGTTTAATTCAATCAAGAAATGTACGGGTTGAACTTGACTAGCGGGCTATGGTTTGTTGGCTTTCGTCAAGGTCATAGCACGTTAGGGGCAAAATTATTGGGAATTTCAAGTGTTGAAATTTGCAATGAGATTGCATACCTTCTATGAGATAGTTGGATCCCGATACCCGCTGCGAGTAATTGTTACTCCTGGGAAAGTTTTATACATTACAATTAGCCGATTAAGTAGGTGTCTAGAAAAGTGTCAACGGGGTTACGCCTCTAGGAAAACGAGGTTTACATTAATTAGGTCCGTGCGAAAGCACGGGGGACCTCCCTCAAAGTACCGACACTGGCCTGGCTGAAAGATTGGCGAACTTGTAGTGTGTAATTAATCCCGGCTAGTCTTTCCTTTTAGGGTTTGAAGGAAGATTTGATAAAAACAGTGGGAGCATCCTGATTAGATAAAATAAAAACCAATCTATTCTTGCAAGAGCATACGCTGAGTGTTTTCTTCTCTCTCTCTCCAGGTAGCGACCATATCACGCCTTAATCAAGATAATAATACGGATTATTGACCGAACCCGCTTGTTATACTGTGCTGGGGAACGTTGGTCCCGCTCTAACTTATAATTGTTATAAGACAGAGCAGGAAATTGGGGAATACCAGAATTCCCGTGCCGCCCAAACGAAGAGAGTGCATGCTGATGCATCAACTTCGGGTGTGTTCATTACAAAGAACTGTTTCTCAGTATCCTCTGCATCCTGGGTATATGATACCGGATCAGGATCCCAGATATGTAATCTGTTATATAGGGCTACAAAAAGGTAGAAAAACTGAGAACGGGTGATAAGTTTCATGAGGCAGAAGACGGGGCAAGAGTTGCAGCCAAGTCTGTTGGTCACTGTACCCTGTATTATCGATACATTGATTCTGAACGAATGTTATTAGATACCGAACCTGATATACAAAATCATATCAGTCTCTTTATTAGTAAAGAAAGGATATAATTTTGTATTGTTGGATAATGTTTTGAACATTTCCTATATCAAAAGTCGATCGGTTCAGGCACGTTATCTAAAAGTATTGATGTTCTAAATCAAACTACAGTTCTTAGTATACGGAACACACACAAGAGGAAGAGTTCAGAAATGAACAGATCCTTCTTGAGGTATTGTAGACTAGGTCATATCAATGCGACCCGACTAGCTAAGTTACATTTAGATGCATATTTAAATCAGTTTGAATTTACATCTTGTGAAACTTGCCAGTCATGTCACAAAGATTAGATGACCATAGCTCTGTTTATTGGAAACAGAGAAAGAGTTAGTGAACTCTTGGGATGATACATGTTGATGTATGTAAGGTCCCCTGTCTACACATGCCAAGACCGGTTCTTTGTACTTCATTACATTCTCTGATGATCTCTTTAGATTCAGACATATGTTCCTGTTGGAACACAAGTCCGAACCTTTTGAGATATTCACAGAATATAAGTTAGAAGTAGAGAACCAAAATACGGGTAAAAGTATTATGTCCTTTGATGTGATCAAGGAGGAGAATACTTGAGCACAGAAATCCTAGACTATTCTAAAGGAGAATGAGATTCTCTCTCAGCATTACTCATCCGTATACACCATTGCACGATGGTGTATCGGGGCGGAGCCTTCACACTCTATTTGATATGGTGTGCTCTATGATGAGTACTACTGAGTTACCTTTTTCCTTTTGGGAGTTATGCACTTATGAAGTTGCATGTCTATTGAATAGGGTTCAAATCAAATCAGTTGCCTACCACTTCATATATGATATGGTATGGGAAGAGCCCATGTCTTAAGTTGGTTAAGATTTGGGGTTGTCCGGCCTATGTCTAAAAGCAAAATCTGGACAAGCTCGAGGCAAGGTCTGTAATGTAGAACTGGAAATGTTCCATCTATACAAACTGCAGCTGATGATTTGACAGAACCAAAAGATTCAATAGTAACCAACGAACCTCAGCCTCTCCGCCGATCTAGTAGGGTTCCTCATCCACCTGAGAGATACTACGGTTTCTCTATGACAGTGGGAGCGAGGAATGCATCATGAGATGATGACCCAACTGGTTTCGAGCTGGCCATCAGGAGTGAGACTCTGTAAGAATGGCTGGATGCTTAGAGATTTGAGATAGAATCCTTATACACCAACAAAGTATGGACTTTGGTTGCTATATCTGAAGGGTTAAATCCCCATCAGAAGCAAGTATATCTTGAGAAGATTACTAGGTGTACATGGAAAAGTTGAGACTTTCAAAGCTAGACCTGTTAAAGGTTTTCGTCATCGACCAGGCGTGGATAATGATGAAACCTTTTTCTAAGGAGCTATGCTTAAGTCCATCCAGATCCTACTTGCCACGGCTACATACCATGACTACGATATCTGGTGGTTGGGTGTCATGACTGCTTTTCTAAATGATGTTTTGGAAGAGAGCGTCTATAAGTACACAGCCAGAGGGCTTCGTAGACAGTGGGAGCAGCGGAAACGTGTGCAAGATGCTTTATAGGATAAAGCAGGCATCGCGGAGTTGGAACATCTGTTTTGATGTGGTATTCAAAGAGTTTGACTTCATCAAAATGGTAGATGAACCTTGTATATACAAGAAGGTAGTAGGGAGTATGGTAGTGATCCTCGTAGAGTACGTGGACGACATACTCTTGATATGAAAGGAGTTTCCTATGCTACGCTCGGTCAATCTCCGCTTATCACAAAGATTCTCCATATAGGATCAAAGTGATACCTACTAAATCCTGGATTTTGGATCTATAAGATAGATCTAATTGGATGTTAGGAATCTCACTAGTAGTAGTGAGATGGTATCAATCGATCCTGGGGAGAATCACTGGAAAGGTTCCAGGGTGATAAGGACGACCGAATGTCAGTCACAGGCATTGTCTTTACCCTAGGTAGAGGGACGGTATGTTGGAAGAGTTCCAAGCTAGATACCGTGACTTACTAGAAGATAAAGGCTGGATACATCGCTACTTAAGACGCTACCAAAGAGGAAGTCTGGATGTATATTTGTTCATGAGATGAACTTAGTTCCTCCCATTGTGTGACAATGGAGTTGTGGCTTATGCCAAGAAACGTCCGTCCCATCAGTGATCCAGACATATTCTAAGGCAGTATCACCTGGTCATGGAGATGGCTGATCTCCAAGGTGATCGAGGTTAGGAGAGTAGACTAAGAGGACAACACGGCGGATCCACTCACGAAGGCCTATTCCCAGAAAGAGACTTTTATGGGATGGTTGAGTATGAGATACTACAACCACTGCTACAAATGGCCCTAGTGCAAGTGGGAGATTGTTAGTTATATGTATGCCCTAGAGGCCATTACTGTACATAGGATGTATATTGTAGTGGATGCGGGGATATATATAGGGAGGACTTTCTTGCTCGACATGATAGTATGCTATCTGGTTACTCTTTACCTTAACGTGTATACTGATTGTCTCTCTGTTACATGTTGGTAAAGCCCTTAGGATGTGTACTTGACTACCTGGACTATGATGCGGATCATACTAGTGGGGACATGGTCGTCTATAAGTACATCCTTCAAGGTCCCTAGTCGTGGGTGTATCGAGACGGGGCATCGATATACCAGAGTAGACTAGCGTATACCTTCTCGAACCATACAGATGGGCGATGGATGATCCCATATCCATTGGTGTTTGACATCAGAGATGATATACGGGTGCTCAGTAAAGACTGGGTACACTGGACGGACTTGTCGAGAACTCCCAGATGGTATTATACCTTACGTCAGATGGCAGTTCTCTGGTGACACTGGTACAGGTTAGTCTGTAGACCCGAGATCGTCATAGAGTCTTGTGTGATTCCCGCTGTGCTTTGATTTCCACCTTACCACGTCCAAGAGGGCGTGCAAAACGGTGGCTTTTGGGTACAGTCCCGAATCACATGGAGGCAATGAGCGATAGGAGGGGATTCGTCTCTCCCGGTATAGGGAGTTGATGTTGCGCTGTGTTCGATTGGCTATAACCGGAAATCCCTGGCCAGGGTTGCTGAGATATACTGGTAAGTGTTACCAGTAGTTTCTCAAACTGTTATAGACCTCATATCGACACGACTTATCGAGCTATTGGGGTCTGACGTTTACCACCCCTAGGCGAGATATGCGACATATCAGACGAACAGACCGGACTGTACTTTAGTGTTACTGGTTGGATTCACTGGAGTGTGAGCGGGCTTGCTCGTAGATCTTCTGATCGCTCAATACCCGGGTGGTCATTACGTTTAGCAGACCGCTTGCGGCTTGTGGGTGCTTGATATGATCATCATCTGCTACCGGCGTATTGACGAGTCTTTAGAGTCCTACACAGAGGTTTCCTGGCTCAAGCGAAACGAAATAGGAGCGCATATGAGATATGTGCGGGACCGAGAATGATACCAGTATGTGATACTGTATTCGATTCTCGCAATTTGTAACATTGATCGGTTATATGCGTTATAGCCGGGTTATCGGATCAAGTGTTGATTCGATAAGTTGTTACTATTGATATTAGTCGGTTATATGCGATATGACCGGGTCATTAAATCAAGTGTTGATTTATTGATTTAATGTATAATTATATATTTGATATATCACTTTACATTAACTAATATAGGTTCACTTAAATGTATTTTCTCACTAGAAGTTCACAAGTTGTATATGTGATATACTTTTGTGCACTTGATTGTATCATGTTTGATGATACATGTTAACTTGGTTAAGTGTAAAGATTAAACCATGGTTAAGTTAATGATTAGGGTTTTGATTATCTTATTTATTTATTTATTTATTTATTTGTTTTGGAAAAGATAAAGAGAAAATGGTGGCTTTATTTGTTTGTAGTTGAATCTTCATGAAGGTTTGACTTTGTAACCATTTTGTCTTCATGCTTAACCCTAACCATTTAAACAAACCATGGTCTATTCTCTACACTTAACTAGGGTAAGGTTATGATAAGTATTCATATCATTTTATCCTTTTTCAATTTACTTATCATAATATTAGCTTCTTCTTCTTCTTCAAGAAGAAAACCATGCATCCATCAATGGTGATTGATGAAAAAGAGTGAGAAATCCACATCTAAAGTGAACCCACCTCCTATTTCTTCATCCTCTACCTCTTGCCAAGTAGTATAGGGTGTTTCCTTCACAAGTTTTCAAGGCTTGGTGAAGGTGGAGCTTGATCTAGTGATGCCTCGACGTAGATCTCTTCGGCACGAAGCCGACGACCAAACCCGTCCATTCTCCGATGAAGCCGATACTAGAGTCATGGTTCGATTTGGACAGCGGAGAGGACTTCATCACGGAGCTATGGAGGTGGAGAACCGGATCTACAAAGGTTGTATTTCCGTTCACTTAGTAAAGTAGTTTACTAGTTTCATTGTTTCGCCTAGACTTCTAGCCAACGATCCGTATTAGGGTTTCTCGGCACCCGTAAATTTTGAAATTGGCATGGTTGATGCCTTGTGAGACCTCTTGAGAGTGCCTAGGAACCCTACAGGTCCACGATCTCCCGGAATCAAGAGAGGCTCCACGACTCGAACGATCCATGCTAGCTTGAAGTATTCCGCTTCTCCGATGATCTACGTCGAAGTTGCAATAACCCAAGCTCTCTCACTCTAATGAGGTGAACACCCTAATCTAATGGGCTAGATTAGATGAGGATGATGGAGTTGTATTTATGCTATCTTTTTAATTCACTTTCTCATAAGAAATCATCACAAAAGGAATTTCTAGTGAGCTCTCTCAAAAACTCAAGAGAGAAGAAGATGAAAAATAATGAGAATAATTCCTTTTGTGATGAATAGTATATAAGAATATATGATTGATATGGAACCATGGTCAAGGATGATAGGCTTAACCTTTGTAGAGAATAAACTAGAGCTAGGGTTTGGTTAGGTTAAGGATAAGTATCAACCATAATATCTTAACCAAGACAAAAAGGAAACCCTTCTAGAATAATCAAGAAAGAACTAACCCTAATCAAACCCTAATCTCTTTTTATCATCCTTAAACTTGTTTCATAATAAATCATATCATGTCACAATAATATATATCACATATATATTATATATTTGCAACAAAAGAAAATAATACAATTAACATATATCGCATATATATCAATGTATTAATCCGGTGAGAAAATGAAATAATAAAGCGAGCCAATATTAGATAATGTAATATAATATATCATATATATCATTATACATTAAATCATCGAATCAACACTTGATCCGACGATCCGGCTATATCGAATATAACCGACTAATATATCATGTACCGATTCATCGAATCAACACTTGATCCGATGTCCCGGTTCATATCTAAACATCGCGAGAATATAATACGGTATCTCATATCGTATTATCCTCGGTCCTGCACATATCATATATGTGCCTCTACTCCGTTTTGCCTGAGCCAAGAAACCTCTGTGTAGGACTCTAAAGAATCGTCAATACGCCGGTATCAGGTGATGATCATATCAAACACCCACAAGCTGCAAGCGGTCAGCTAAACGTAACAGCCACCCAGGTATTGAGCGATCAGAAGATCAACAAGCTAGCCTGTCCGTTCTCCTGTGAATCCAATCAGTAACACTCCCGTACAGTCCGGTCTGTTCGTCTGATATGTCGCATATCAAGTCTAGGGGTGGTTTACGTCAGACCCCAGTAACCGATAAGTCGTGTCGATGTGAGGCTCATAACAGGTCGAGAAACTACTGGTAACACTTACCAGTATATCTCTATATCAGCCCTGGCCAGGGACTTCCAGTTATAGCCAATCGAATACAGCACAACATCAACTCCCTATACTGGGAGAGACGAATCCCCTCCTATCGCTCATTGCCTCCATGTGATTCAGGACTGTACCCAAAAGCCACCGTTTGCACGCCCTCTTGGACGTAGTAAGGTGGAAATCAAAGCACAGTGGGAATCACACAAGACTCTATGACGATCTCGGGTCTACAGACTACCCTGTACCAGTGTCACCGTAGAACTGCCATCTGACGTGTGGTATATCACCATCTGGGAGTTCTCGACGAGTCCGTCCAGTGTACCCAGTCTCCACTGAGCACCCGTACACTATCCTTGATGTCAAACACCGATGGATATGGGATCATCCATCGCCCATCATATGGGTCAAGATGCGTATACGCTAGTCTACTCTGATGTATCGATGCCCCATCTCGATATACCCTCGACTAGGAACGTTTATAGGATGTACTCATCGACTACCATGGCCCCACTAGTATGATCTCATCATAATCCCAGTAGTCGAGTACAGATCCTAAGGGCTTTATCAACATGTGAGAGAAAGACAGTAAACCAATACAAGTCAACATGTTAAGATAAAGTGAAACCAAATAGCATACTATCATGACGAGCAAGAAAGTCCTCTCTGTATATATCCAAGCATCCATCATAATATACATCATATGTACAACAATGGCCTCTAGGGCATATACATAACTAACAAGTTCTATCTATATAGGTCCTCACTCATTCACCATAATCACCTGCCTGCGATTACAATAATTGCCTTGAGGGCATTATAGCCAATACTTTTACCTTCTCTCAGGTTGCGAGAGCTCCTTGCATTAGGAGAATACACCTATTACGCTTATTGCATAGTCATCTTCCAAATCTCAGGCTGGTGCCAAAAAGTAAGGAAGGAAGAAAACCAGTTAGCGCAGGGACAATGTGCAGAAGGTAAGAAGTAGAGAAATATAAAGGGATTGAAGTGAGGGCAAAAGAAATTGAATCTGGATAATGGAAAAGGCATTACAGGGAATACCTGGCCATCACCTATGAAACATTTTCATGTTGAAGTATTTCTGTATACTTGTAAAAGAGAACTGTTTTCCCAATCAATTCTGACTCCAGGGTAAGTATTTACTAGCTTTGGATCTTATATCTTTACGACATTACAGATGATGAGTAGGAGTAGAATGTTAGGAAAATAGGCAATTTGATCCTCAATATCGGAATTCGTTGCAATTGGTGATATTGGATTAAATCGTCTGGCTTTTGCCTAACAACAAATATTTGGTTTCGAATAATTGTTGTTATGCACCAAGTTTTAAAATAAAATATCTATACCTTTATTTTTATAAAATGAGATATACATTTTAAAAATTGTGTTGTAAACATTTACCTTTATCATTTGAGGATAAGGTAAGGTGCATAGAATAGCGATATAAGACATTCTTAACCAAGATACAATTTTCAATTTACAAAACACAGAATTTGAGTTGGTATACTCTCGAGACTTATACATGAAAATGTATGTTATCCAGTGCCCTTCGGGACAAGAGGTTGGTACTCTTACTTCATTCAAGTTTACCTATGAGTTCTCTGGTTTTAGACACACATTTATATTAATGCAAGGTCCAAAGATTTTGAGAAGTTTGTAGGTATAAGAATAAAGTAGATAACCATACGTTGGAAGTATCGGGATTCTTCGAGGTGATCAAAGATATAGATACCTATGCTAGGTATTCTATCATAGTAATATCGAGAACTTGATTCTCTCACGGTTACTCATTCGTGGACATGCTCCATGATAAGTAATGTTGTATTGGCCCTTTTCCATTAGGTAAAATGCATTGGAAACAAATGCATGCCTTTTGAATTGGCTTGACAAACTGTTAGCCACTCCGCAGATTTTAGTAGGTGACCTCAAACACCCGAGAGATACTTCGGTTTTCTCATAAACGGTGACAGGAAGTTCAACATCATGGTGATGATAGCCCTACTAGTTGTCAGCAGGTCACAGGAAGTGGTAACTTCCAGGTGACCAGGTATTTTATACCCAAGATGGACTTCACGCACTTCAGCAAATCATGGATTTTAGAATTTGCTGGGTGCTCCTGAAGGGGTAAAACCCATTAGGAGTAAGTACATCTTTCGAGATTTGTGCAGATGGAAAGGTGCTAACCTAATAAGGCTAGACTTGTCGTAAAAATTTTACATCAAATAGCCGTTGTGGATTATGATGTGTCTTTTACTTCAGTGTCTACGCTGAAGTCAATATGGATATAATTTGGCAATGATGTAGTACATGGCTACGATATCTGACAGATGGGTGACTATAACGTCTTTCCAAATAGGATTTTGGAAGTGGATGTGTATATGACGCTTCCAGAGGGTTATCGTAGTCAGTGGGAGCAGCGAAAGGTGTGCAAGTTGTTTATATATATTCGTAGACTGAAGCATGGATACCGGAGACAGATCATCTATTTTGATGTGATAGTTAAGATGATTGACTTCATCCAAACAAAAGATGAACCCGGTAAGAAGGATGTAGGGAGTATTGTCCTGAGATTTGGATGACATACTGCAGATAGGAAGTGATGTTCCTATAATGCAATCGGTCAAAGTTTGGTTGTCACACAATGGTCTCTCTATGTTAGATGCGGATAGTATATCAGGAATTCTGGTGACTAGATCTAAATTTGGGATGTTTCCCAAATCGGGTATTTAGAAATCATTCTAAAAGTATTTTATAATGGATGACTCCTGGCGTGGTAGTGTACTCGCAGGTGATGAAGTCGCCCTCTCTAAAGAGATGTCTTCTAGGCTGATGAAGAGAGGGACTGGCGTGAATGACATATCATTTGCTTAGGCAATTAAGTCAATCATGCAATGCCTTGTTCAAAACCAGATGGACAATGTATCAGTGATTCTGGTTTTAGATCTAGATTTAGGAAGTTTCCCAATCGGGTACTTGGACAGCATTCTAAAATTATTTTAGAATGGTCGACTCCTGGCATGGTGGTATACCCGCTGGTGATAGAGTCACACTCTCTAAAAAGGATGTCTTTTAGACTGATGAAGAGAGGGACTGACATGAATGACATATCATTTGCTTAGACAATTGAGTCAATCATGCAATATTTGGAACAACACCAGATATTGCTTTTGCACTAACTGCAATAAACATATATTAATCCAATCCTGGAGAAATAAAGGGAAGCTATAAAGAACACAAGAGGATGTTCTTGGTATAAAATAACGGCAGCCTCCTTTGGGAGGCGGTTATCCGTTTCTGCTTCCAAGGTGACCTGAATGACAGAGATGCTATAAGAATTTTAAGTTTAGCCTCTTCTGAGGATCAGTATATTGGATAGTGTTCCAATAGGGATACTGAGGTAATCATGGTGCAGGATGCTGGTTATAACTCAACAAAGGATGCAACCCAAGAAGTTTGTTGGATGGAGTTATTCATTTATCAACTTGGTTCCATCAAGTATGCAGAAAAATTCTTGAGGCGGAATATCGCTCAGTTTGGGAGATTGTTAATCTTCGCAAAGTTGAGACATAGAGAGATGAAGTTGGAACATTATAGCGAATCCACTGACTAAGGCTATTTCTTTAACAAATTAAGTTTCACAAATATAGTTTGCGAAACTGATTAGTAGAGAAGTTGGGTATTCGGTAGCACACGAGCTGTGGATACGCAATACCGCAATAATTGGCCTTAAGTGCAAGTGGAAGATTATTGGATATAGTGCCTTCAAAGCAATTATTATGATTGCAAGTAGGCGATTATGATAATTGAGGGAGGACCTATACAGATATAACAGTCTTACTCAAGATGGTAGCATGCTATCTGGTTTGTCTTCATCATTAATGAAGCCCATAGGATTGTTGCTTGACAACCAGCATTATGATGGTGATCATATATGTGGGAGCTGGGTTGTCCATAAGCACATCCTTAAATATACCTAGTCGTGGGAGTATCGAGACTGGGCATCGATATTCTAAAGTAGACTAGTGTATACGCTTTTAGACCCCGACGAGGGGCGGTGGCCGGTCTCACAAGCCATTAGTGTTGTGTCACCTAAGATAGTATACAAGTGCTCACTGGAGGTGAGTACACTGGATAGACTCACCGAGAACTTCTAGATGGTATTATATATATCGTCAGATGGAAGTTCTCTGTTGGCATGAGTACATGTTAGTCCTTTGACCAGAAGTCGTCATTTGTCTCATGTGAGTTCCTACTGTACTTAGATTACTACCCTACCACGGCTCAAAGGATTCGTGCAAACTGGTTTTAGTTGGGTACAGTCCCGAGCCATATGGAGGCAGTGGTCGACTGTCAGAGATTCGTTTCTCCTGGTATTAGGAGTCAATGTCACGCTGTGTTCAGCTGGCTATCACCAGAAATCCGTGGCCACGGTGGATGAGATTTACTGATAGTTGATTAGTAATATCTCTGTTAGTGATGAGCTTGACTCAGACACGACTTATCGGGTTAGTAGGGGTCTGACGTTATCCACCCCTAAACCCGATATGCGATACTCTTTGACGAAGAGACCGGACTGTACGGAGATTTTCACATTTAGGCTCGGTAGGGTAAGGACGTACTTGATTGTCGACCCCCCTTTCGTCAAGTACCTTGGTAGCCATTTGTACAGCTAGTGCCATTAACGTGCTTGTAGTTAAACCTACTGCCAGCGTATTGTCGAGTCTTTAGAGTCCCACACAGAGGGTTTTCCCGGTTCAGGCGACAGATGTAAGAGTCGTATGTTGGTACGTGCAACGTTCTGATTAAATTCGTGTACACAATACATGGACTTTAATCAGACGGTTGATAATATTAGCCGACTTAGGATTAAGCCGGATTATTAAATCAGGTTTTGATTTAATAATTTATATATGTATTTTGATACATATATTTTAGTATTATTGTTCACTATTCATTTTCTCTCTTTGGTGCTATCCGTATTTTTATACAGATATGCGTATATGTAGCGATACATATATCGGGTGAAGTATTCCGAATTTATTCAGGAATGCTTCTAGAAGAAGAACACCTCACATTCGATTTTCTATTTTAGAAAATTAAATGGTAATAAGGTGGAAAGGATGTGGCATGAGGCATGGGTGCAAACATGTAGAGAGGTATGGCTTGAGGATTTTAAATGATAAAATCATTTGTATGCACTATTGGTGCATGGTTGATAAATGCAAGCCATTCTCATTTTTCTACACTTAATGTTCTTTCACTTAAGCTGCATGCTTCATGTTTTCATGCTCATGTCTTCTCCTTCTTCTTGCTCTCTTTTTTAGCATGGTCCATGAGAGAAAATTTTAGTGAAATATTCCTACATCACTGACCATCCAAACCTAGCGAGCTTAGATCATCGGTTAGAGCCTCCTCCGGTTTCCCTCGGGTGGATCGTCTTCGACAAGGGTGGTCGATTCTCAAGGGTGATCCCGGCGGCTACGAGCTTGGAGGGGCCTTCCATAATTGGGTGGACACATGACAAAGGTTGTAGTTCCTCAACCCTTACACTTTTAGTTAGATAGTTTAGATCTATGGACCGTATCCTGGGTTTTACGGGTATTCGGTAAAAATTTTGTTTTCGCTTCCGCCTCGTCCGCGGTTTCCACGGAGCGGGCACCGAAACCCAATAGCAGAACCATCCGGATCATCCAACTTTTGTATACTACATCAGCAAACAAGGCACTCCTTGAGAAACTGCTTTACGTTCAGAGAGATGATGCATGGTACTTCTCAAAATCAAATACCGACAGTGCCTCATAATCGAAAAAGATAGAGGACTGCCTCAAATTTTGTGAACAACGTTCATACCTGTTGTTGGGTAAGCCATATAGACCAGAGGATAGAAAAGGCTGAAAGTTCTCAATCAGAGCAAGATATGCCTCCTACCATTTTACAGGAAGAGAATAATCATACAAATAGTGATGAGCATCCATTTGTTGAAGGAAGATCAAGTCATCCCCTTCTGAGGATCCTTTGAGAATCCCACCTCGTTTAACGTCATAGAGGAATTCAATTGAGATAATGATTTTCATGTTTAGGACCTCTAAGCGACATAACGAAATGCACCTCACAGATACACGGACAATCTCTAAGTTAAATGATGAAGTCAGAGACTTGTGTGTGGATATGCAGAAAACTTGTCAGCTAATGACACAATTTCATAAACAACTCGAGCAAACAAAAGTTCGAATTGACAATTTGCAGTGACGAGTGTTGGAATATCAACATGAGCGGTCAAATGACAGGATTTTGAGAAACTGACAAAGGATAGTCCGATATTTAGATACCCCTATCGCTGGTCAGAGCCGGAGACCCGGGCTACCTTAAGAATTCATCTTCTCCTTCTCATCAAGGAGACGATTGAATTAGGCAATGGCCTCAATTTTTGATGCGGATTTGTTACAAACATTCTACATTACGAGAAATATGGGTTTGGAACTCCCCATCTCTACATCCTCACTTGAAGAGTAACCAGTAGAAAACTCTAATTTATGTGTATTCCATCGAATGCAAGGACACATGCTAAGAAATTGTATAATTATAACGCCTTAGATTTCAGTTAGTGTTCATTTAGACGTTAATGCGGGTTTACAGTAAAAAGTTTACCAATTCAAGTTCCTCACATTTTATAACATTTAATTAATAATTTATTATTATTTGTTATAATCATGCACGCACGTGTGCACGTAAATGCGAGGATTTGTTTATGCTAATTTTGATCTTAGCAAGCTTGACACTTAACCTAATCCTTTGTTCATCTTAATCTCTTTGCTTTACCTAATCCAATCCTTGCCATTTCTAGATATTTCCTTGTGAGTGAGAGAGAGAGTGAGATTTTTGTTTATGAGTGATGAGGTGGTGTGAAGGCATTAATGGGGATTAAATGCTATGATACACTCACTCTCACCCCACCCTACACTCACCTCCCTCTCTCTTCATCATTTCCTCTCTTTCTTTTTCTCTAACTCTTTTATTCTTCATCTCTCCCTCAACTAAACTGAACACTTCTTTTCCCTCACCAAATTCATCAAAATTTTCACAAAAGTTCACCAAAATCACATCTTTTCTTGGATATTGCCTCTTGAATGCCATGGAGCATGCAAAGCTAGGATCTTTGTGTTCTTTTGGCTAAGTATTGATCCCTATCAGTTCTTTGTGTAGTTTTTGTGATATGTAGCTAGTTAGTTTCAGTTGAGATAGTGTAAAGTTAGGTTTTGTGCATAATATCGTATTTTTAGTGTCGATTAGTGATATCTGTGATCTGCTGTGACCCGGAGAATTTACTGGAAAACTAAACAATATAGTTGTGTTGTACCTGTGACCATAGGACCTCACCTGGAGAACGAACCTCATCTGCTCGGACTCGGCCGGCGATGACTAGAAGGGGACCTGGCGACACCGGCTAAGTGTTAGAGTTAGGGTTTGGGTTTTTCTTGGTAGGTGTCTGTAGTGGTTTAGGGGTTTTTGGTCTTGTTTATTTGTTGAATTTTCTCTGTATGCAAAATCTGGGATCACCTAGGTAGTTTCTAATGTTTTGTGTCCGCGCGATACGTTATACGACATGGATCGTGCACTTTGTGTGATTTTGCTCTTGAGTTGGCTTCGTCGTGTCGCTACGCACGTTATCCACAATACGAACACTTAAGAGTATGTTTTATGTTGTTGCGTCAGTCTAATGTAGTGTGTACGTGTTTTGGGCCTGTTATTAATATATACTTGTTTTATTGTTTTAATGTCGCAGGTTCGCAGGCGGGGACTTCGGACACTGCTACAAGGGAAAACAGGTCGTAGACTTCACCTAGCTTGGAGCGTTGGTGAGTAGATTCAACATCTACAGGGGAATCGCCCGCATGGCGTTATGCGTCTGGGCTAGAGATGTTAATACTTGTCGCATATTCTATGTCATATTTAGAATTGTGCATTTACCCTATTACCTAGATATTGTTGTGCATGGACTAGTATCCTTAGGGCACTGCACATATTATTGACGATTCATATTGCACGAGCACTAATTGTATGCTAGACACACCGTCAATAATTGCCATGTAACACACAAACCACTTATAGATATGATATTGCTTGGTTAAGGACATTGAGACATTGATTCATATTTCTTATCGCATATGACATTTAGCATATCTGTATACCTACATGCTTACACATATGCCTTCATATACTTATATGCTAGATACCTGTATACCTATAGAGTATTGTACCATTAGAGATAGGTACATACACACTTAATGACATAGCTACAGGTATAATTTGCACACATATGTCACTTATACGCAGGGGGTATACTACATCATTATTTATAGGTAGATACATATATCTTGCTATGCTTTTGTGTTTACACATATATCAGTTATAGCTACATATTTACCTTCACTTGATATTATTTAGAATTGGATAAAATAGGAACCGCATGATTTTTATATTAACTTGCTGCAGTTAATTAGCGGCTTTTCCTTTATATGCTTACATTTCAGGTTATGTTGCATATATTATATTCATGGATTTTCGCATTTGAGTTATGGATTTTTCATGATGTTTTCTGGATTTGAGGACCGTGGGAGTTCATGAAATTATGCATTATTTGAAAAACCCGGTTTCCCTTGATATGATATTTCAGCATCCACCATGAGATTTATCGGTTCTGATTATATACTCCATACGAGGAGCATGGGCCGTATGAGGGTACATGGTGGGGCCCGGTACGGTTCTCCTCGGCAAGATGATCGATGGTTTTTGCAGATTGAGCCTGGAAGGTGGGCAAGTACCTACCGGTGACATTACCTATGACTCGGCGGTTATCATGTGGATACCGACGGAAGTCATGTACGTATAAATACGTCGAAAGGCGAGGTCAGAGCTAGGCACTCAAGCTTTCGGTATAGCGTATGATACGTACCTATCAGGGTGCCAGTCGTGGTGACAGCACCTGATAGATCAACATTTCTATATCGATACTTGACACATTGGTTCATGATATTTCTTTTTACTCCTTTGTATATATAACAGAGGATTAGGCCGCTGTTATATATGCCCTTACACCAATATTAGTGGAATGGGACACTAATATATGTGTATTGACATCATTTTATATACATCATCATATTAATTCATGCAAATATATTTAGGGTGTTAGACTTTTACTTGATATTAGATTTGGGATATAGATGATTTATTTGAGATTTGATACAGGATATATATGAGATTGCTGATTTGTACATTCGGAATATATGAGATTTATTCGATATTGTACATTCAGAATTTGTGAGACTTATATGATATGACAGCCAATTTGGGGGCAGATTTGAGAAATTGGGATTTGATTTGTCTTGATGGATTGTGATCCTACCACGATGTCAGGATTCCGTGGAGATGACATATTTCATTCCATACTCCACATTTATTGTTTATGCACTGTTTCATGTATTAGTAGTACCTGTTAGTGTACCTTTCATGACTGTTGTATTTACATACCTTCATTTATATGCACTGTTTCATGTATTAGTAGTACCTGTTAGTGTATCTTCCATGATTGTTGCATATACACATTTTCATATCATTGTTGCATGATTATTGCATACTGATTGTCATATTATTATTGCTTCATGTATTATTGTACCTGCTAGTATACCTTCATGATTATTGCATTCATATGACCTGTTATAGCTATTAATTGCATATGTTAGATTCACGTTGTACGTGCATACTTGCGATTACCTGCATATGTTATTTACTATTCATGAGTTGGCAACTCACCCTGGTTGTGCCACAATTGTGTTGCAGGGTGTTCCCCAGAGTAGTCGAGGCTGGCTATTCATCTATCTGATCATCTTTTGCTACGGATACCGCATCAGCTTACAGTGTGCAGTTTGCTTAGGTGGGTTTTGTGGTTATCCGTATTGTTGTATTGTATATTTGTTGTATCCTTGTACTCTCCATCTACTATTATTTTGTTTGACTTAGAGACTTGGTGAGGACGATATTGTATATTATTTGTGACTTGTTGTCATTTATACAATTTCTTTCTATCGTCTTTTATTTCTTCGCTACGGCGTCGTATATTTGTTGTAGTGGTTATTTTCCGCCTTTGGGCATGTATTTGCTCCCATTTAGGGATGCTTTATTTATATTTATATTGTACCCATTTTTTGGGCTAGTTTTTACAAAGGAGGTGCTGCCAAAATTTTAAAGAGGGAAAAGTTGGACTTTTAAAGAATTTGGGTTGCGATTTCAAAGGTTTTAAAAATGTTTCTTATCTTTTTCTTGTCTTTTAATGGTTTAGATTTCTGTGTTTTGGCTTTCTTTTACTGCGTTACGTCTGTAGGCGTTGCGTAGTATTAGGGCCGTCACGTGCCATTTTCGGGTCGTGACAAAGTTGGTATCAGAGCGTTAGGTTTTACCTTTCGGAGTATAGGATGACCTTGGTATGATGGGGTAGGTAGCTTAAGCAGAGTAACGTAATGCATGTATGTCTGCAGCATACTCACGATACGGTACTCCGCCTAAAGTGACCTAAGTACATTGCTTGAAATTCCTTCTTTGATGATTCATATCCTTGTGATTCGATTTCCGTGTCCTTATCGAATCTTATTCCATTTATAGCCTTGCCGCCGATGACTATGGGGACTCAGAGAGGTGCAGCGAGGGTCGAGGTCAGAATTGACTCGGGTAGGGCGAGGACTGACCAGGATGGCGTGCTCGTTGCACAGGAGCAGACGGATCCGCCTTCGACAGATAGTATCGTTAGGCTTGTAGCAGAGATGCAGGACTTGCGTCAGACGATGAGTTCTTTGGTTGAGGCCATTCGAGCGCAGCGACAGGAGGTTCTCACCCTGTTACCCAGTGGTTCCTTGCGATCAGCACACAGCATTCCGTCACCTACATAGCACCAGTAGATGCAGCCCCATTTTGCTAGACACGTCTTCCAGAGACTCTGAGAGTTCCGGAAAAGAGGAGGACTCGTAATGGTGTACCAGCCCAGAGACAGAGGCTTAGTCATCGAGACAGATTTCGTGACCGTCGCGGGAGTAACAGAGGCTTAGGACGAGGACAATCGTTCAGCTCTCATCCCCAGGAGGGTCAGCAGACATCGCGTGGATGTTTTCGATGCGGGAGCCTTCAGCACTTCGTCAGACATTGTTCCTTAGCACCACATCAGGCTCATGTGCAGAGAGGTCATGGACGTGGAAGGTTCGTTCAGAGGGGTCAGTCTAGCAGAGGAGGAGTTCGGTCAGTTGCGGGTAGGGGGCAGACAAGAGAGTTTGTTTCTACTTATCGGGACGCGCGGGCGTCCAATGCGAAGTTTTCAGGTATCCTTAATTCGTATGTTCTTTTGATGTATTTGTTTGTTTTACACACTTATGCCGTGGTTAGGACGAGAGTCGTGTTAGGTAGATCAGTCGTTTGTTGTGTTAACTTCTGGCAGCGATTCTTTTGTTGCGCAACACGTATTTCAGTCGTGTGCCAATCGGATAGGAGATAGAAATTCGTCTGTCGTTTTGATCCTTCTAGAGATGTTGGGTTTGACGTTCTCCTGTGCACGGACTGGTTAGCTACGTGCTAGGCGTCTGTGGACTACCGTGAGGAAACAGTCAGGTTTTGTTTTCCCCGGCGAGTCAGTGCTTGTTGTGTAGGAGGATAGTTGTGCCGCCTCTCACAGCTTGAATTCAGCCTTTTTCGCTAGTCGGCTTTTGAGGAGATGTCGAGAATTCTTGGCGTTCATTTGTTATACCGGAGCCACAGTGGGATTGTTGGACCGGGTTTCTATCGTGCGAGAGTTTCCGACGTTGTTCCAGATGAGCCGGCAAAGCTTAGGGAGCTTAAGAATCAGCTGCAGAGTTATTTGTTGGGGGGCTTGTGCGTCTGAGCGTTTCGCTTTTGGAAGCTCCTATTTCTGTTCGTCAAGGAGAAAGACGACAAATTGAGGTTGTATATTGATGGATCGTTAATTGAACCGGCTTACGGTGCGGATATGTATCCTTTACCTTGCATTGACAATTTCTTCGATCAGCTCCAGAGCACGAGACATTTTCTAAGTTTGTTCGGGATCAGGTCATCATTGTTGCGGGTTCGGAATGATGACATTCCGAAGACTACCTTGTGCGTGCTACGGGCTTTGTGTGTATTGGTGTGTCATTGGATTCACCAATGCCCTAGCAGCATTCGTAGATGTGACGAACCGGATTTCTTCAGGCCGTTCCTCGACCAGTTATTGTTGTGTTAATTACGACATTCTGGTCTATTTAATGTGTCTTGAGGGATAGGAGTAGCACTTGAGGATTTGTTTTGCAGACATTGGGAGAGCCCCAGCGGTTTGCTAGATTCTCGGAGTGTTCCTTCAGGCTTGTTTATGTTGACTCCTAGATCTTGCAGTTATGGGAGATGGTTTTTGTATAGTTCCGAGGAAGATCGTGGTCGTACAGCTTTGGCCCAGACTTGTGTACGGACGGAGGTGCGCAGATTTTTAGGCTTAGTAGGTTTTTACCGCCGTTTCGTACAGGATTGCTGAAGTAGTGTTGCACCATTTACTAAATTGACCAGAATGGAGGATTGCTAGAGTAGTGCTGCACCCTAAAAGCCTCTTCTTCATAAAATCTATATTCGTATATCATAGATCTAGAACAAACCATCCATATTTCAATCAACTCGTCTAAAGCAAGATAAAGGTTCAACGTTTCCCTGAGCACGACCCATACTCATTTCGGCTAGCTACTAGCAACACCGTTATTGACTGCGGTTACTTTACTTTACAAAACACTATACAAAACGAGATCAATCAAATGGCGCCGTTGCCGGGGAAACGGCTGTAATTTTTTTCTTGCTATTCAGGTTGAATTCTTATTAATCCATATCATAAAATAATTAAATCCGCATCTTGTGGATTTAACGATTAGTGTGCGAATTTTGCGAGAGAATATGGAGTCACTGGAGTGAGAAAAAAGATATTCAGAGACTTTCAACATAGTCCAGAGGACCATAGGGGAGCACCGTGGAAAAATTGTCAAGAGAACCCTCTACCTTGCTGTGGAACCGCGGCAGAAACAAGCAATTGGCCGCAGAACCGCGGCGGCTTTAGGGATTTGTGCCCCCAAAATCTTCAAGTATCTTTCTCTGATCTTCCTCTCTCCTCTAAGATCCAATAATCTGATATTTTCTCCAGGATTCTTTGCAAATATCGCCGCTCAAAAATCTTTTGTGTGTTTTGATATCGGTTTGTTTGTGCATATTTTAAAAACAGACATTAAGGGGCAATAACCCAAATTTAGATTAGGTGGGGATTTCATCACCCTTCCTAGGCCCCACAAATCACAAAACGAGCATACTTTCATTCAACATTAATTAAAAAATATCAAGACCAACCCTCTAAGGACCGTCGCGCTCAATTAGGACAGAGGAGGGCCGTGGGTAATTTATCACTTATCCGCATTTCTCTTGTGGTGTCTAGGCAAGTGTAACTAAGGAAAGTGGTTACTCAATTAGTCCCGTTATTTTCTGTGATTCGTATAACGGAAACCTCCCACTTACCGGGCACTTACCTGGCCACAAGAGCGATAAAGAGGTGGTAGAGGATTGATCCTGCGACTTGTCCTTTGAAAATCTAGGAGCGGCCTAGTGACTTGACCTAGGTGACCCTAGTTCTAGGGTTTGATTATGCATTTTTGTGATTTGTTGAGTCAAGGCTCACGTCCAACACTTTTTCAAAACAAACTTTTTTAAATCGTTCTCACACACGCTGCCATGTGCACTAAACCCGCTTAGTGCATGATCGGCTGGACACGGGATTCTAGTGCCCCTTGTCCGCATCTTTGCTATCGACTCCGAAGTCGGTACTTCTTCATCTTCTATTTCCCCTCCACCCACCACATCGACCGAGATAGTAGGTTCTCCATCAGATTTTGACAACACCTTGCCACTATCAGTAGGAGCGCAGAATCCACCGCGCATCTCTCTTCAAGAAAGATGCTACCCTGTGCATGGACCCCTTCCTACTTGTTTGTCTATTCCACCGGCCATGGGAATAATTTCAAAATTAAACCCCACTTTATCAACTTCTTGCCCAAATTTCACGGGCTTGAATCCGAAAACGCATACGTTTTTATCACCAAATTCGAAAACATATGCGCAATGTTGGGCACAACCCAACTTTCAGGTGATGCTATGCGATTACGTCTTCTCCCTTTTACCTTGTGCGATCTAGCAGAAAAATTGCTTTATAACCTGCCGTACACTCTATTGCCAAATGGGATGAATTCTTTATAGCATTCCCTAAGAAATTTTATCCAAATCATAAGACCGCCCGTGTTCGAAGCGAGATTAACTAGTTTACCCAACTTCCCAACGAACCATTTTAGAAATGCTTTGAACAGTTTAAATATTTTCTTGTCCAATGCCCTCATCACGAAATCAATAGATGGGATCTTTGCTGAACTATATATAAGGATGTTAATCCAGCTACAAAACAGATGCTTGAAACCATTTGTCAATGCCATTTCATGTCTAAATACGATGGTGAAGCTTGGCAATTTCTGGAAGATCTCGCCCAACAAACTTTGCAGTGGGAAAGCGTTAGACCAATATCATCTAGAGGAGGTATCCATCAGCTTGATGTTTCCATCGCAGTAAAAGCCTAAATGGCTGCGATACAAAGGAAACTCAAAGCTATAGAAACCAAAGTCTCTTCAGCCTCCCTAAACCAAGTTATGCTTCCTAAAACCGTATGTGGTTGCTGTTCTGACCCATCACATTTAACAAAAGAATGTCCTTTGAATCCTCTGTTTCAAGGTCATGAACAAACTAAAGATGCTTTTTAGCAATGACCTAGAAACGATCTTTATTCTTCCACACACAATAAGGGATGGAGGAATCATCCCAATTTTGTTTGGAACCAAAACCAAACTCAAACTCAAAATACGTTCCCAAGCCAAAATAACTATCAAAGTCCTCCTCCATAGCAGCAGCAACCACTACAATAGAGTCAGCACCCCTTTCAACCGCAAACTTTTCAAAATCCGGCCAACAACTGTGCGTCTTATTATAATTCTTTTCCAACGGCCGATACCGAAAAATCCTCTGCACTCGAACGAAGCTTGGAAACGTTTATTAAACATTCTACGCAAACGACGGCTAATTTAACATCTTCTATCCAAACGTTAGTGCAGTATACCGCTTTCCACGGTGAAAGCATAAAATCGATAGAAGCACAACTTACACAGTTAAATACCGCGATGAGTGAGAGGGAGAAAAGGAAACTCCCATCTCAACCTCTACCGATTCCTGGCCACTCACAAAGTCATAATGTGGGTGTCATAACCATGTTGAGATCGGGAAGAGTACCGAACAATGAAGTCAGTGAACAGGTTGATGATGTTGAATCCGATAAAACCCCGGCTTCTTCTTCTAACCCTAATTCGTCTAGCCCACCATCTTCTTCTGAGCCTATTCTCTGTTTTCCACTAGGCTCAAACCCTCCACCCACTCCCTTGAGTCAACCTAAAATGATTCCAACACCAATTCTGAGATCCATTCTATCCCCCACAATCTTCTCCTCAAAAGTTATAGATACACAGTCTGCAGTGAACCCACGGAACCAAATTCCGGAGATTCTAGGTAGACCTTTCCTAGCAACTTCAAACGCGATAATCAATTGTCGTAATGGTTCAATGAACCTGTCCTTTAGGAAGATGACAAGAGCTTAAAATCTATAAGCTAGAAGTCAACCATCAGAACCCTATGCTCATGTATGTTCTATCGAAAAGATAGCTTCCGACAGTTGCGAATTTGAGGAGCTTCACGATTATGTCGCCACTAGTGCGTCAGGGGTTGGTCCTACTATTTATTATATACGTGAAGACCCTTCTGTCGACAATTCCACACCTAAGTTCGAACCCTTTGACTTGTCCAATGATTTAGTCGAGCTATCCGAGTTTCATAACTCCATTTCCGATGAGATTATCATTCGGAATCATGATGAAAGTTTTGAAGATATTTTTGGTGAAGAACTCACATTCCTAGAAAATATAGGAGTTGTGATGAATCAACCACCCAAAGAAGTCGAACCGACACCGTTTCTTCTTATCAAGAATGAGAATGCGAGTAATGCACCATCACCGTTTCGTCTCTACGAACCGAGACGTAAACCTGATCGATTCCTCCTCCTATCTCCCCACTTCTGCACATCTATGATCTTCCACCAACCATGGTGTTACATTAATAAAATATTCAATTGGTTGGTGTTGACTTTTGGTTTTTGTAAAGCTTTGCATTGACCAATAACTTTACCACTCCCCTCCTCATAATTTTAAATGCTTCTATTTCACTCAAGTTTGGGAGGAGAAAAATATTTTGGCTACTGAAAGAAAAACAATTTTTTACAAAATTGTGAGCCAAAAAATAAGTTTGGGGGAGGATTTCACTGTCATTAATTCTTGTCCCCGTTACTAACTTTTCCTCCCAAATATATAGGTTTTAACCTTAAAGATGGCATTAGTGAGGACACTGCTGTAAATAGATTTGGGGGAGGTTTGTGCTTATTCACGCATCATTTTTTTGCATTATACTAAATAAAAGCACAAATTTTTTTTTTGATAATGAAAGTTAGAAAGTGAAAATTACATATGAAAAAATGAAGTGTTTGAGAAAAGTAAGAAAGTTAGATATTTCTTAAACAAAACTAGTAATAAGTAGTCATAAGATGTTGTCCCAAGGATTAGTAAGATAAAGAAAATTACTAATCTGAGGATAAAAAATAAGTCTGAAAAATAGTCCCTATTCTTGAGTCCAAACATTTGAACATTGATACCTTATTATACGCACTTGCACATATCTTGAAATTTAGGATAGTAAAGGATACATTGAAATGCTCTTGTCTAAAAGCCTTAGTATGAAAGAAACAGAAAATATAAATGGTGAAGAAAAAAATGAACAATGGTTTTGTAATTACTTAAGGCAGCATAAAAAAATATAGCGAGGGTGCTTTATCACCAAGTGCTTTAGACCAACTGGTTTGGAATCTTTAGGTATTGCAAGACAAGGATAATTATGCCTTAACGAGTGAGCACATTTAGTAATCGGTCGGTTAGTACCTCAAGAAGTATTAACGGCTGCATGAAGAATGTGTGAGCAATTCCATCTGAAAATATTCACCAACTAAAAAGTATTAAGGAAGATGGACAAAGGTATGATGGCTTGAATTGAATTCTCTAAGTGTGAGGATGTGTTTTACACACACGTAGGGGTATATAATCGATATTTAGAAGAAAAATAGTGAGGAAGACTAAATATGATGTTTTATTGAGGGATGATGTGATTTCTGATATTTTTTCACTACCATTAAGATAGGGCTCATGGCAACAGAAAAGCTGGTGTAGTTTGAAACTCTTGTTTTCAAATTCTTTCTTTTATATGTTCTTATCTTTGTATATAACTTTCATCTTCTTTCTTTCAGTATGAGATTTTGTGGGTGTAATCCGCTGAAAACCCATAGGAGACAACACTTTTCATACTAGGAACACCCAGAAGTTTAAATGCTTGTTGCACGTGCTAAGGGCAATTGTGTTTCCTACGAAAGTGTGATAGGTTTTTCTTTTCCTTTTTTCACCCTCTCTTGAATAACTAGTTTGCTCTGGATGATCAAAATTAAGTTTTGGGGTATTTGTTCAGTCGAAAATATTGCAAATTTGATGGAACTTTTTCCTTACTTTTGTTAAGCACTTAAAAGTGTTTATTGTAATTATGGAATATATGTGGGTTTATTTGCAAAATACTCTTTATCATATGTTTATATATTATAATTAAAGGAAAATATATGCATATAATATTTATATAATATTTTGATAATTTAAATATACATATCATATCAAATAATCCTAATCAATATTCTTAAAATATCATATCATACTAATGGTTAGGATAATATCTTAAAATAAATAACAAATATTACTAATACTATGAATTGAGATATTGTGCAGATATGAGCTCAGGTTTGGAGATCGAGATATCCGAGATGTCGGGAATAAAATCTGCTAATAAAGTTGAATCAAATCGTAAAATCAATAATAGTGGAGATTTGGAGAAAGATTTAAAGAATTCTGATATCACAACAATCTCCACGTGTCAACACCTAGAAGCCCAAGAATTTTCAAACCCTGATCTCACCATGCAGCCGCCCAACCGCGGCCAAATATGCATATCTGCGGTGGATCCGTGGCAATATCATGGTCGTAAGATCTGAGATTTCTCAGTGTGATCGCAACAATAAATAATCACACATAGGCACTAGGGTTTCTGCTTCTAGGGCTATTTAAAGGACCAAGAGGTTCATATAAAAAATCATCACCTTTTACATCACCAAAATCACTGACAAGATCAAGAGATCCAAGACAGGTCCATGAATCGACGTGATAAATTGATGTGATCATTCGACTGAACATCTACTTCCTACGAGATAAAGATCGAGAGCAACACGAGAGTTCTTTGTATTCTAATTTCAAAGGATTTGTACATGTTAAAGTTGATTAATAAAGGTAGATCTTTAGTTTAGTTCTTTGCATTTTACTTTCTAAATTTAATTTCTGCATTTATATTATGATCTCCTTCTTTATCCTTTATTCTTCTTCTCAAAACATGTGTGCATAATTCTACGCTTGCTAGGGTTCATAGGATTAGGGTAGATCAATTGATGATTGTAGGGTGTTTTTCGTCACCCCATTGAGATAGGAATACGCGCGCTTTTCAAGCGTACTACAGATTCCCCCTGCCTAGGGTAGGCCGGGATTTATTGATTGTGGGGATCCGAATCTCCGGCAGCCGTAGACTAAGCTGCCGTTAATTACCCCTCGCCTTTAGGGCCGGGAAATCTCCGATTAACGGGTTAAACTGGTCATGAGAATTCAATGTACAGTGTCGTGTTTTGGAGGGGTTTTGGATATATCGGGGGCCCCACAGAGTTTTTACGGGAAACCCGCTACCCGGATAGCGGGCTGGGGGTCAAGGGGGCTAGCAGCCCCCTTGCGGGGTGCGAGGTGCGGGGCAGCGCCCCGGCCCAATTTTTTTTGAGAGGAACAGTATTATATAGTGTATGTGTGTGTGTGTGTGTTTGTAGGGAAAGGGCATCCAAAGGATGTGTAGGGTGCATGTTACGCAGGCGCTGGGAGCTAGCGCACTAGGCGCTGGGCCTGAGCGCTCTGAGCGCTGGACGCACCACGTGCTCGGCATGTGGGCGCTAGCGCTCTGGGCGCTGGGCGCACCACGTGCTCGACACATGGGCGCTGGCGCACCAGGCCCAGGGCGCACCACGTGCTCGGCACATGGGCGCAAGCGCACTGTGCGCTAGCGCACCATGTGCTCGGCACGTGGGCGCAAGCGCACTGGGCGCTGGGCACACTACTTGCTCGGCACGTGGGCGCAAGCGCTCTGGGCGCTGGGCGCACCACGTGCCCGGCACGTGGGCGCAAGAGCTCGGGGCGCTGGGCGCATCACGTGCTTGGCACGTGGGAGCAAGCGCTCGGGGCGCTGGGCGCACCACGTGCTCGGCCCGTGGGCGCAAGCGCTCTGGGTGCTCTGGGCGTCAAACAGAAAGGGGACTTTGGTCTCTGCACTAGGAGCTCTGCTCCCGATTTGTGGAGTTAAACTCTTAAAAGGTTTAGAAATGATCAAAGGGGGTTGCTTTGTTTCTTCCTTTGGTTCTGGATCTTCCCAAAATGGGATTTTTAGGAAATAGGACTCCTTCTTCCTCCTCTTTTGGCTGGTTCTTGAAGAACAAGAAATATGAGATTTTAAAAATCTCTTCTTTTTGAGATCTGATAGGAGATCTGAGTTCCCCTTTGTGGGTTTAGTGGTGAAAAACTATTTAGTTTTGGAAGAGGAAGAGTAAAACTCTTGATTTAATTAAAAAAAGGGAAGAAGGTTTTGGAACCTTGAGGAAGGAGCAGGAGGCACCAAGAACCCTAGTTTTTGGGGGAACGAAAAAGTATATCCTTTTTTTATTCATCATCATGTTGCCTTATATAGGCTTACACATTTACATATAGCCCCTTGGGCTTTACAAAATGGCATTTTGCCCATCCCATGGCTCATGTGCCATTTATTTTTTGCACATAACCCATGGGCTTACAAAATATTGGCTTTATGCCCATTTTGCATACATTCATGCATAAAAAATTACATAAAAATTATTTATTACATGATCTATATTTTGGCATGGAGGAGCCTGGCCGCGGGCTCGACTTGGGCATGGGCCCTCTTGACCTGGACTTGGGCCTATCTGGCCTGGGGTTGACCTTGACTTTGACTCGGTCAACCGGGGGTGCAAATTTTGACCCCAACAAAGTGCCCCCCCATCAATAAATGCACACCGCACATTTGAGTTGTGTGCATGAAATTGATGGATCTTGAAGCTGAACTTTGAGGTGGAACATCATTCCGGGGGCGGAGCATCCCTCGGGGAGCATGATTCCCGGGGATTGGAGCATCATTCCGATTTGCGGAGCATAATTCCATGGTCGGAGTACCATTCTGATAAGCGAGGCATGATTCCCAAGGGTCGGAGCATGATTCCGAGGATCGGAGCATCATTCCGAAGAGCGGAGCATGATTCCGAAGATCAGAGCAATCGGAGCATCATTCCGAAGAGCGGAGCATGATTCCGAAGATCAGAGCAATCGGAGCATCATTCCGAAGGGTGGAGCATGATTCTAGGGTTCGGAGCATCATTCCGAAGGGGTTCGGAGCATCATTCCGAAGGGCGGAGCAAGATTCCAAAGATCGGAGCATCATTCCGAAGATCGGTGCATGATTCCAAAGATCGGAGCATCATTCCGAAGTGCGGAGCATAATTCCAAGGATCGGAGCATCATTCCGAAAGGCGGAGCATGATTCCAGGGTTCGGAGCATCGTTCCGAAGGGCGGAGCATGATTCCAAGGATCGGAGCATCATTCCGAAGGGCGAAGCATGAGCATAATTCCAGGGGTCGGAGCATCATTCCGAAGAGCGGAGCATGATTCCGGGGATCGGAGCATCATTCCGATGAGCGGAGCATGATTCCAGAGATCGGAGCATCATTCCGAAGGGTGGAGCATAATTCCAGGGATGGGAGCATCCTTCCGAAGGGCGGAGCATGATTCCAGGGTTCGGAGCATCATTCTGAAGGGCGGAGCATGATTCCAGGGTTCGGAGCATCATTCCGAAAGGCGAGGCATGATTCCAGGGTTCGGAGCATCATTCCGAAGGGCGGAGCATGATTCCAAGGATCGGAGCATCATTCTGATGAGTGGCATACATTCTGACCGAAGCATAATTTCGATGCAGAGGTTGATTCCCAGGCGAAACATAATTCCGATAGGGAAGGAAAATACTCCGAGGCAAAGCATGATTTCTACACGGGGTACATTCTGAGACGGAGCATGATTCTGACGCAGAGCTTGCTGGTTGACTTAATTCCGAGGCGGAGCATAATTCCGACGAGGAGGTCGTTGGTTGATTCCGAGCCGAAGCATAATTCCGACAGGGAAGGCAGATACACCGAGGCGAAGCTTGATTTTGACACGGGGTACACTTTGAGACGGATCATGACTCGGACGCAGAGCTGGTTGGTTGATTTGATTCCGAGGCGGAGCATAATTCCAACAGGGAAGGTAGATTTCCCGAGGTGAAGCATGATTTTGACACGGGGTACATTCTGAGATGGAGCATGATTCCGATGCAGAACTTGCTGGTTGACTTGATTCCGAGGCGGAGCATAATTCCGATGAGGAGGTCGTTGGTTGATTCCGAGCTGAAGCATAATTCCGACAGGGAAGGCAGATACACCGAGGCGAAGCTTGATTTCGACGTGGGGTACACTCTGAGAAGAATCATGACTCCGACGCAGAGCTGGTTGGTTGATTTGATTCCGAGGCGGAGCATAATTCCGGAAGGGAAGGTAGATATCCCGAGGTGAAGCATGATTTCGACACGGGGTACATTCTGAGACGGAGCATGATTCCGACGCAGAGCTTGCTGGTTGACTTGATTCCGAGGTGGAGCATAATTCCGATGAGGAGGTCGTTGGTTGATTCCGAGCCGAAGCATAATTCTGACAGGGAAGGCAGATACACCGAGGCGAAGCTTGATTTCGACACGGGGTAAATTCTGGGACGGAGTATGATTCCGCCGCAGAAGTTGTTGGTTTGATTTTATTTGGGTTGACATCAGCATCGCTACACTGGAATATGGTACCAGGAGCGAATCATCATTTGCCATGAGAGGATTTGGGGATTTTTGTTTTGTCGGCATCTGCATTGCTGCACTGGAATGATGCCAGGAGCAACTCATCATTTGCCCCGGGAGGATTTGGGAATTGGTTTTTGCTTGGCATCAGTATCGCTACACTGGAATATGGTACCAGGAGCGAATCATCATTTGCGCTTGTTTATCAGGAAGTAATGGCTTAGGAGACAGGTTTTAGGTCCCTATCACCTAAGACTTTTCAATTTTGTGAGTTGTAACGGTCTCACAAAGCATTTTCTCCCTACGGGTCGTAAGGATCCCGTAGGTGTATTTTCTCCTTAGGAGTCGTGGGGACTCCTAAGTGTGTTTCTCCTTTGTGAGTCGTAAGGATCTCACGCGAGAATTTTCTCCTCACAAAGTCGAAAGGACTTTGTGAGTGCATTTTATCTCTTTTTTACGAGTTTGTGCATTTTCGGGTTTTCACAAACTCGTCGGCAGTCCTGCTGTTTTTACTCACGGAGCCCTTTCGAGTTTTCATCCGTGCCCATTTTGCTTGTGGACATACCTTTTTTTATTTTTATTTTATTATTTTTGGTGGGACTTTGAATGTGGTCTCACCGGTAGGACTTGGGAGAGATTGGGATCGTTTTACGCCTGTGGATTGTATACGGTTTTGCAGGATGTATGATCCAGACCGTAGGGCCGGAAAAATTTCAAGATTTTGTTGGTGTCTACATCGCTGCACTGGAATATGGTACCAGGAGCGACTCATCATTCGCCATTGGGGTATGGGATTTAGAATTTGGTTGGCGTCTGCATCGCTGTACTGGAATATGGTACCAGGAGCGACTCATCATTCGCCATTTAGGGATTGGAATTTGGTTGGCGTCTGCATCGCTGCACTGGAATATGGTACCAGGAGCGACTCATCATTCGTCACTTGGGGATTAGGGAGCGATGGCTTAGGAGATAGGTTTTGATCCCTATCGCCTAAGGCTTTTCAATTTTATGGGCCGTGAGGGTCCCATAAAACCATTTCCTCCCTGATCGCACGCCGATGGCGTGTCGGATGTTCAAAATTCTAAAGTTATAACCGCGATCAAGACGGTGTCGCTTTGCAGCTAGCCGGTTGAGCACGGGTCGATCCACAGGGAGATGGTGGTATGTCCTTTCTTATTTTAGACGAGTCAATAAAGAATTTGTATGTGTTTGTTCAGTTCTATCCTAAGTGTATTATTTGCAAGTATAAAGTTGTTAAGAAAAGATACGAAAATGTAAGCTAAAGAAATCCGTACTCAAAACCTTTGAGCCGAGTCTTGTCCAATTGAAGCTAGAGCAATCGGCAACAACGTGGATTAGGGGATTTAAGCGCGGTATTCGTGGAATCCGGCTTATTTACCCTTGTCCTTCCGTTCTTGTCTCTTGCTTTCGCCTCCGGCCAAACCGAACGCAACCGGTCGCGGTTAGGAATCACCGTTACCTTGTTAGAGTAGGGTGCCTAACGGAGCGCTTGCGTATGGTTTGGACGGAGTTCAATGGAAAATAACGGGAAAAGGAAATGAGCAAAGAAAATCTTAACTTACAATACCGTATTTATTCTTAACAACGATAATTACAACCATTCACAAAACGAACAAAAAAGAGCAAAAGAAAAGAACAAAGAAAAGAAAAGATTACAAGTAAGTAAGTGCATGAATTTAAATTGCAAGAAAGAAAAGCAAGATAATAAAAAGAAAGAAATAAAGAGCAAGAAATAAAACTAGAGACTAGAACTTAAGACAACCATAGGATCAATAGCCAACCCTTAAACTTGCAAGCTCAATCAAGAGGTTGCAAGATCAAGAGAAGGGTAAAGAACTCATGTGAAATGAAGAACTAATTCCATAAGAAGATACAACCTTTGAGATCAATAACAAACCCTTAAACCTTCAAGCTCAATGAAGAGGTTGAAAGATCAAGAGAAAGCAAGAATCTCAAGGGGAAGCTAAACTGACAAGAAAGATACAAAAACCCTCATCTTCATTTAACATCCACTCAATGCTCTCACTACATTTCATGGAGGAAAGATGAAGAAGAAGAAGAACAAAACTACACTAAAAGTGGCTAAAGAAATGGCTAAGAAAGTGCTCTGGTTTGGCTCAGATCCGGGGTATTTATAGGATAGGAATGGGAAACCTAGGGCAAGAATCTGGACCAAGATGAAAGTACCAAACTGCCCATGAAAAATCATCAGATGAGGTGCCTATATGGCCGCGGAACCGCGGCCTAGACCCCCTATTGGCCGCGGTTCCATGGCCATTTAGTGGAGTTGGTTGGTCAAACTTTGGGTGCTTCCCTGGTTTGGCTTTTCCTCGTGTTTGAAAACTTTATACTGCACAAAAGTCTTCCAGAATATCTTCAGATTTCTTAGTCCAAGATTGCATTATTTTCTTCACTCTTGACTTCTATCTCCCTCGAGCTCCGCGCACCCATTGATTCTTGTGCAGCCCCCCTCGTGCTCTGTGCTTGTCCCAGACACGAATGACCACTGTCATATGTCTTGTCTCAGGAACTGGTACTCGGCACTGGACGGATATGGATGACGGGAACCCGGCTTTTATCTGCTGTCAACAGATGTTTTGTATTTGGCGTAACTATGGAGATTTTGTCTTGATTTGCAATATTTGTACTGGAAACCTGTACTCTGTAAATATGTAACAAACACGGATTAAAAGCACCTACCTATAAACACACGAGCATAAGAATGGGCGGTATAAAATGCAGTATTTTGGTATGAACACTCCCTACGAGTCGTAAGGATCCTGCAGGTGTATTTTCTCCTTAGAAGTCGTGAGGAATCCTAAGTGTGTTTTCCCTTTATGAGTCGTAAGAATCCCACAAAGGTTTGTTCTCCTCACGTATCGTGAGGACACATGAGTGGGTCTTCTAAACGGTGCATAATTCCAAAGGCGGAGACCAGCCGCGTAACTGGTGATTACGGTGGGGCATGGGTATGATAAGAATTATTTGAGCCCGTGGATTGTATACGGTAGTCAATTTGGGGACCAACCGTAGGGCCGGGAGAATTTTGGGAAACTGGATTTTGATTGGCGTCTGCATCGCTGCACTGGAATATGGCACCAGGAGCGACTCATCATTCGCCATTTTTTTTGTTTTTTTTATTTACCGCGATTGCTCTATCATTTCAGCTTTTCTTATCACGAAGATCGCGATTGCTCTATCATTTCGGCTTTTATTTGCGGTTGCCCCATCATTTCTACTTTATTTTTCTTTTATTTACACATTTTTTTTATTTACATATATTTTTTTTACATTCCCAGTTTAACGACTTAGAGGTCGACTGTTCCCAGTTTAATGACATGGTGGTCGATTGTTTTCAGAGAAAGGCAGATGTCTAAGAGAATCATTTTCACGAAGAACTTCGGTCTCCGTTTGTATGAAATTGGTGGTCGCAGCTGGACTGTTTGTTAACACGCTTTTAGACAGTTCTATCTCTCCTGTCTTGTATTGCTTTTCGACCCAATCTTTGAAGACAAAGCAGTCCTCAATGGCATGACCTATCACTCTGTGATAGGGGCAGTATTTGGGGTCGTCGGTCATATTCGCTTCCTACGGTCTTTTTGACTCTGGCAATTGTAGACCGTTCCTCGGGGCGTCTTTGAATATTTTACGGATTTTTTCCTTTCTGAAGGAATAGACCTTATCCAGCTTCTCTTTCAGTGGAGATACTCCTCCTTCTCCAAACAGTGGCTTCCGAGGCTGGTTGGCACTAGGCCCGCTCATCCCTTGCTTATTTCGGTTAGCCGAAATGTTGAAAGATTCAGAATCGTAGGGATTTCCGCCTTTGCGATTATCGTCCTTTCGGTTTCTCCAGGACCTATTGTTATTTTGGGAATCCGAGGAGGACTCCTGCTTTGAGCGCTCCAGCATCTGAACTTTCCTGGTCAGCTCTTGGAATGTTTTGAGACCCGCGGTGCATAGAAATGGGGCCATCCAATTGTTGAGATTTCCGACGAGGAGAATGATAGATTGGTCCTGCTCTATCAGCGGCTCACATTTGACGGAGAGATTGCGCCATCGGGTTATAAAATCCGTGCTGCTTTCGTTGTTCTTGGGCTTGGTCCTTACGAGGTCGTCGATGGTGATCTTATCGCTGAGGCTCATGAACCTCTGCCGAAATAGAGACTCCATTTGGACGAAAGTTGTGACGGAGCCATCCAGTATGCTCGCGTACCAGTTGAAAGCAACATCGGTCAAGCTATTAACGAACTGGCGGAGGAGAAGCGCATCATTGACCCCCCCAGTATTCCCGCATGAAGCTTTAAAATGGGCGACGTGCTGATTCGCATTTTTCATCCCATCGAATCTTCCGAATTTAGGGATGACATAGCCGCTAGGAAATTCTACCAGATCATACTGAGTAGGATATGGTCTCCCACTACTGCTGATATCTTTTTGCGCTTCGACTTCGACCACCAATGTTTTGACTTTTCTGGCAACCAAATCCATGATTTGATCTTGAGTTAGCGGGCCACTGTCATCGGCAGCCAAGACATTTCCCGAAATAGGATGCGACTGATTTTCATGCAGTCCGCCCACTTTGGGATTTGAGGGAACGGGTATCGGCTGTTTGGGTACACCGCTTCCCGGTTCATGAGAGCCCTGCGCCTGATTAGGCGGCTGAGAGGCAAGTTGGGCCATGAGCTGTAATACGACATTTGTCAAGTCGTCAATTTTTGAGTAGAGCTTGGCCATCTCCTTTTCTTTGCTTCTGAGCTGTTTTCGGAGCTCTTGAAGAAGTTGCTACTCTGCGTTCTTAAGACGGAAGATTGGCTCATCTTCGCTTTCCGAGCCCGACTCCTCATGAACTGAGGGCTCTCTCTGCCTATCAGCCTCACTGGGAGGATTTTCATCACCCAGCGGAGGTAGCTGTTCTTGGGAAGCGGCAACCACATTCAAGCCGGATTGGATTTGAGATATGGTGGCCCCGTCCTTGCTCTTGCTGCACGTGCCCACCATATAGACAGTGTGGACCACATATCCAGCCATTTCCTCATCTTTGGCGGGGTGACCCTGTTCTTCGAACCTCCTGAGGTTCAGCCTAGCAGGAGCCCTAGCCCTTTTGTTGGCCCTGTATCTGAGTCTTTTCTGCCTTAGCTTCTCGATTTTGAGGGCTTGGCGGACATCCATTTTCTGGGAAGCCAACGTGAGTCGATTGATAGGGAGCTTAAAGAAGATACTCGATCGAGCAGTTGTCGAGGGTACCGCTGGAGCTTGCCTGAGATGCCCCGCTGCCTTGTTGACGTTGATGGCCTTGCCCCCAGCTGGAGTGATGGAGAGTCGTTTGGAAACATATTTGCGTTTGGGTTGGGGCGCCCTCGAGACCACCACATTTGGCCTCTTTCCTTTCGGGGCTGGTTTGACTGTTTCCGGAGCTTGAGGAGCTAGGATGGAGTTAGCTGACACGAACAGAATAGAGCCGAATGGTAGCAGCGGCTCTTCCCATTGTCGCCCGAGACTGGCCGGAAGGACCGTCCTGGAGTCTATCTCCATCGTGTAGGAGACGGGAGCCATGCTGAGAGCTGAGTTCATCTTTGGAGACATTGTTGAAAAATGATTGCTTGAAAACCTGCATGAAGGAGCATTATTTTAGTATAAATATAGGTATGTATATTGATTGAGTTCGCATGAACATTTAACTCGAAATATGGGAGGAGAGATAAGTCCCACTAGGCGTGCCAGAATCTGTAGGGTGTTTTTCGTCACCCCATTGAGATGGGAATACGCACGCGCTTGTCAGGCGTACTACAGATTCCCCCTGCCTAGGGTAGGCTGGGGTTTATTGATTGTGGGGATCCGAATCTCCGGCAGCCGCGGACTAAGCTGCCGTTAATTACCCCTCGCCTTTGGGGCGGGGGAACCTCCGATTAATGGGTTAAACTGGTCATGAGAACTCAATGTGCAGTGTCGTGTTTTGGAGGGGTTTTGGACATATCGGGGGCCCCAGCAGAGTTTTTATAGGGGTCCCGCTACCCGAATAGCGAGCTGAGGGTCAAGGGGGCTAGCAGCCCCCTTGCGAGGTGCGGGGCAGCACCCCGGCCTAAATTTTTTTGAGAGGGACAGTATTATAGAGTGTGTGTGTGTGTGTGTGTGTTTGTAAGGAAAGGGCATCCAAAGGATGCGTAGGGGCCAGCGCCTCGCGTTCATGTCACGCAGGCGCTGGGCGCTAGCGCACTAGGCGCTGGGCGCGAGCGCTATGCGCACCACGTGCTCGGCATGTGGGCGTGAGTGCTAGGCGCACCACGTGCTCGGCACGTGGGCACTAGCGCTCTGGGCGCTGGGTGCACCACGTGCTCGGCACGTGGGCGCAGGCGCACAAGGAGCAGGGCACACCACGTGCTTGGCACATGGGTGCAAGCGCACTGGGCGCTAGCGCACCACGTGCTCGGCACGTGGGCGCAAGTGCTCTGGGCGCTGGGCGCACCACGTGCTCGGCACGTAGGCGCTGGGCACACCACGTGCCCGGCACGTGGGTGCAAGCGCTCGGGGCGCTAGGCGCACCACGTGCCCGGCACGTGGGCGCAAGCTCTCCGGGCGCTGGGCGCACCACGTGCCCGGCGCGTGGGCGCAAGTGCTCTAGGCGCTGGACGCTGGGCATCAAACAGAAAGGGGATTTTGGTCTCTGCACTGGGAGATGTGCTCCCGATTTGTGGAGTTAAACTCTTAAAAGGTTTAGAAATGATCAAAGGGGGTTGCTTTGTTTCTCCCTTTGGTTCTGGATCTTCCCAAGATAGGATTTTTAGGAGATGGGTATCCTTCTTCCTCCTCTTTTGGCTGGATCTTGAAGAACAAGAAATATGATATTTTAAAAATCTCTTCTTTTTGAGATCTGATAGGAGATCTGAGTTCCCCTTTGTGGGTTTAGTGGTGAAAAACTATTTAGTTTTGGAAGAGGAAGAGTAAAACTCTTGATTTAATTTTAAAAAGGGAAGAAGGTTTTGGAACCTTGAGGAAGGAGCAGGAGGCACCAAGAACCCTAGTTTTTGGGGGAATGAAAAAGTATATCCTTTTTTTATTCATCATCATGTTGCCTTATATAGGCTTACACATTTACATATAGCCCATTGGGCTTTACAAAATGGCATTTTGCCCATCCCATGGCTCATGTGCCATTTCTTTTTTGCACATAACCCATAGGCTTACAAAATATTGGCTTTATGCCCATTTTGCATAATTCATGCATAAAAAATTACATAAAAATTATTTATTACATGATCTATATTTTGGCATGGAGGAGGCTGGCCGCGGGCTCGACTTGGGCATGGGCCCGCTTGACCTGGGCTTGGGCCTATCTGGCCTGGGGTTGACCTTGACTTTGACTCGGTCAACCGGGGATGCAAATTTTGACCCCAACAATGATAAAATCTCTTAACTTCTTTTATATGTTTTAAAGTTTATAAACTTTAGCAAAACAATTGTTAACATCCTTATCGGGTGCGCTACCAATTTATTGATAGTCTCGACCGCGACTTGAGATTAGATTAACAATTATTTTGGTAAAGTCTAGTCATGAATAGAGGTTAATGACAAGATAAGGGTTAAGAGTGCGAACCATATTCCCTCCAAAAACTCTAATCTTCATTCACCACTATCGATCTAGTTTTAAATTTATTAAAAGATAAAAGGAGTCATCTTAATTAATCATCCATTACTACCAAATTCTATGAACCCTACAAGCCTCTTCTTCATAAAATCTACATCCGTATATCGTAGATCTAGAACAAACCATCCATATTTCAATCAACTCGTCTAAAGCAAGATAAAAGTTCGATATTTCCCTGAGGACGACTCGTACTCATCTCGGCTGGCTACTAGCGACACCGTTATTGATTGCTGTTACTTTACTTTACAAAACACTTTACAAAACAAGATCAATCAGTAGCCATGCTTCATTTAATGATAAATGAACACCTCATACCTCCACTTCATTAACCATTTAATCAAAATGGTTAAAACAATAATGAGGTGTCTTCTTCTATAAGCATATTGCAAAATTACAAGAATACCCCTCACCGTATATACATACTCGTATCCGTATTCCGAAAAATACGAATACAAAGAGACAATATTAATCCAAGAATATAATTCTAGGATCCGGCTTAAATTAAAGCCCGCTAGTATTATCCGCCCGAACATCATACGTGCATAAGTACACGTATGTAATCGAACCCCTACAGTAAAACCATACGGCCTTTACATCGTTTCGCCCGAAGCAGGAAAACCCTCTGTGGGACTCTAAAAACTTGATAGTGTACTGGCAGTGGGTTTAACCACAACAACATCAGCGGTACTAGCTGCACGTAACGGCTACCCAGGTACCTGTCGAAAGGAAGGCCGACGAGCAAACTCGTCTGAACTCCTACTGAGTCTATCCGTGACAATCTCCGTACACTCCGGTCTCTTCGTCTAAGAGTATCGCATACCAGGTCTAGAGGGTGGTAAACGTCGGACCCTAATAACCTAATAATTTGGGCTGATGTGGCTCAGGACCAATCCGGGAAACTACCGATCAACCTATCAGTAAATCCCAACTACCTTGGCCAAGATCTTATGGTCCTGACCAATCGAACACAGTGCAATGTCGACTCCAAATACCGGGAGAGACGAATCCCCAACAATAACTCACTGCCTCCATGTGACTCAGGACTGTATCCAACCAAAACCTGTTTACACGACTCAGTAGAGCCATGGTAGGGTAGTGATCAAACCACAATGGGAACTCACACGAGACAAATGACAATCTCAGGTCCGAAGACTAACCTGTACAAATGTCACCTGAGAACTTCCATCTGACGATAGGTATAGTACAATTTAGAAGTTCTCGACGAGTCCGTCCATTGTACTCACACCCAGTGAGCACCTGTATACGATCTTAGGTGCATCAGACCAATGGCTGCGGGACTAACCATCGCCCCTCGTCAGGGTCTAAAAACGTATACAATAGTCTACTCTGGAGTATCAATGCCCAGTCTCGATACTCACGCGACTAGAGACCATTTAAGGATGTGCTTACGGACCACCCAGCTCCCACAAGTATGATCGCCATCATAACAATGGTAGTCAAGCAAGATCCTATAAGCTTTATTAACATGTAACCGCAATATGTAAAACGAGTATAACATATGCACATGTTAAGATAAAGTCAAACCATAATATTATATTACTGTATCAAGTCTTTATCAATATGTGCAAGCTGGATAAAGTATCAGTAGAAAAAATACACATATCAAGATAAAGACAACTTAAATAATATACTATATATAACTAAGCATGATTGTCATGTACATACATATCACCAGTATCCACATGTATACATATACAATAATGGCCTCTAGAGCATACATATCCAACAGATGAGGACGATGACGAGGTTAAATTTGTAAAATAAGTGATCACTCATCGGGGAACTTTCGTTCCTAATTCGTAGCCGAATGAAATTAAACATAAATCTAAAAAGGCAGCAAAAGATAAGATCATTGAAGTTGAAAAGGTGGCTCTCCTTACGACTTCAGAAGCGAAGGGCAAAGTAGGCTATAATATACTGACTCATCTTAAAAAGATACCAGCATTAATGACTGTATATGATGCTTTGATTCTTTCCCGGAGCATTGAAATATGCTAATCGAAGCCTTGCAAAACCCCGAAGAATATCATGATTTCTTCACTGAAGTAGCCATGAAAGAAGCTTGTTATAATGAACGAACAGTCGGTGTCGTATTCATAAAAGAAGATATGTTGCTGGGAACCTCCAAGCATATCCATCCCTTATTCATTACCAGGAGCTTTAGTGATACTCTCGTCAAAAGAGTGCTTTTCGATCCAAGTGCATCAATAAATTTGATCACTTTGAGGACTCTTCATACTTTAGCGCTTGACGTAATTCATCTCACTTCTGAGAAAATTCGGATTCAAGGATTTGATCAGAAAACGAAGAAAGCTTTAGGATCAGTCACTCCTAATTTTCAGGTGGGACCGCTTAAATGCAGAGCGAAGTTCCACGTGATCAACACTGACGTCGCATATAAGGCTTTACTAGGAAGGCCCTAGTTGCATGACTATGGGATAGTGCCATCCACACCTCACCAATGTATTAAGCACAAAGACAGTAATAAAGATACCGAATTAATGGAGAAAATTTTCCATCCACGGTCAATGAATTGCATTTTGAAGAAGCCTAATATTTCTTTGAGGAATTCATTGGTGAATCAGCCAATCTAAGGCAAATTCATGCTCAATAACTCGGTGACTCTAATAAGGCAAGCAGCCAATCTTCTGAACATGACCAGAGATGTAAAATTTCCGAAAATATAAAATATTATTTTTGCAATTTAAATAATAAAATAATAAATTTCTCGAATATTATACAAGTATGAATTTGAGTTTTCATAGAATGGTATAATTATATACCTATAATTTTAGAAAATAATTGGAATTTAAAATAAATTATTAATTATGAAAGCATTTATTTAAATTAGTCTTTTTATAAATTAATATGTAATTATTTCCATACAAGATTAATGCTAAACTTAATTAGTGTTTCCTATTTATGCATTAACCAAGTTATTTTGTTAAAATCATGTTAAGTACCATGACACATGTTTACATGAGGGTTAACATTTTGTTTTGTTTTTATGATGGTTTCTTTTGTTTTAGAAAAGAGAAAGAAAAAGAAATAATTATGAGGAGACAAGCGAGTATGGTGCAGTTAATGAGGGAGAGTGAGAAAGAGAGAGAAGAGGAGCCATAGTTACAATCTCAACCACTTGTTTGTATTCCTTCATATCCTCCTCCTTCTTCATCTCCTCCTCCACCTCTCACTACCACCCCCACAAACACCACCAAAACCACCTCAAAGCACCACTAAACATTCACAAAAAATATTCCTCACCTCATCCTACATACCGTGGGGTGATCAAGTTCTTGTTTTGAGCACTTTGGACCATCTAGGAATTTTCTTGAGTTTCCATTCAAAGTAAAACACTCACCCTTTGTTAAGTTTTTAAGTTTCCTTACCTTCACAACTAGTTTAAAGTTAATATAAACATGTTTTATAAACTTAGAATTTTCTAGGGTGATTTTTAGTAGATAGAACTTGTAGAGGAGGTGTAGTAGAGGATATAGTAAGTGAATAGTAGCCTAGTAGTGATGGTAGCCTTGATTAAAATGAGTTTAGAAAGTTCAAAGTCGAACATAGAATTTTCCGACATCGGTTTTTCTTTGACTTTTGATATTCAAATGAAATCTGGGATGACTATAGACTTCTGAAAAAAATTTAGCAGATATAGTGAAATGTGCAGAAAAATAGAAAGCCGCCCTAGAAACCCAAGCCTAAACCTTTATGTTGAGGCTGCTGTTTTATTCAATTTGGCCATAATTTTTCGCCCAATTTTGGAGTTAGGGTCTGAAACTTAGTCTGTAGCTCACTCATTAGATAACTAGACCTACCCTATATGCAAAAATGTTTAATTTCACCTTAGGTAGAATCTGGGAGCATTTTACTAAGTTTCTGCTTATGTTTTCCGACATTTAAAAACTTGATTTTTGATATTTGTGTTTTGACTTGGTCGTTCGACGTTCGCACATCAACTCCACAGCGTTTTTTTTTGTTTTAGCACGCGTTGACCATAGATTCTAACTTATGTGCCTTTCTCTTGTCGTATCGGTTTTGGATATGGATTTCTATGAAATTCGATTCGGGTTTTCATTAGATTTTGGATGTGGACTTGATTTGTAGGTACAAGCGCGTGGACTTCCGGGATGACGAATGAGAGCAAGGCATCTGTCGGGATCGACTAGAGCGAGGCGTTGTAGGTTAGTAGATGTATATCTACAGGAGAAGTCAGGTGGATGGCGTATATCATCCCCTCAACCGTAGAATTAGGATATATAGTTATACGTAAATTGCATAGATATTAGATATGTATATCTAGCTAATAGGGTTCTAGGGTACTGCGAGCAATAGTAGTATGCTTGTAGGAAGGTATGTCCTTAGTTCTAACCTTCTTAGCTTTGACCTATATGTATATATGCTTATACATACATACATACATACATACATATATATATATATATATATATATATTTAAATTTAAGAATATTACGATACAACATAACGAGATGAGGATATGATATGTTATGATGAGACGGGTCGATATGATTGGATATGATGACATGAGGCAATGTTATATGATATGATATGAAATGGCATAACATGATATGATATGACACATGATGATATGAGATGATGATGTACGCGACTATAGATCCGTAATGTTGATTTGATGATATCGTACGATAAATTATACCGTATATAATATGATGAGGATGGATCGCCGACTTATATATACATAGACTCGAGAAATATTGTTTTTAAATCACTTAAGTAGATATTAGGATATATTTAGAGTCATACCTATTTTCAAAATGAACAAATCGTTATGCACTTTTAAATGACAACCTTAAGGGACGCTACAGATTTTCAAATGGTTTCTTTTTCTCAAAAACATCGTAGCCCCCATTTTCAAAAACAATGATTCATACTATTTTAAACTATAACTGTATGGGTCATATATAGTTACGTATTTTATACTGTTTGCGCTACGATTTCTTATTTCTGCATACGCTCATTTTATTTTCATTTGCGACATACAAACTACGCTCCTTGTCCTTATCTTTGAATGACTTCGTCTGCTAGGACACACGCACCATTACTGATGATGCGCATGTTGCACGTACACATATTCACCGGCTCACACACTTATCATCGATAATTGTCATGCCACGTACAAATTAGAAATCACTATGTCATCGTATCACCTTATAACCTGTAGCATTTTAGTTATTGTTTAATACACCGTACCACACACACTAGTTCAGTTATTGTTTACTGCACCGTACCACACATACTAGTTCAGTTATTGCATTTTCTTACCTAGTTAAACGACACGCTCATATAAAAACACTTATTATGCTTTACAGTATTGTTTTGTGCCTGTACATATTATTTCATTATTGCTACATGCTTATCAGATTCTGTTTTCATGAGATTTCTGGATTTGAGAAGCCGTAGATATATTTTAAAAAACTTATGATTTATTTAAAAATACGCGGTTTTCTCTTGATATGATGTTTGGCATCAACCAAGAGTTTTCTTGGTTCTGAATTATGTGTATACCCAATTTGAGAAGAGAGGATGCACCGTCTGCGGGTACATGGTGGACCCGGTACGGTACCCCGGGACAAGAAGATCGTATAGAGAGACGTTGAGCATGGCAGGGGAACACTACCTACCGGTGACTTGGCGAATATCCGGAGGATACCGACCGGAGTGATATTGGACTTGGTGAATATCCGGAGAATACCGACAGGAGTGATATGAGACAGATGCATATAAGGGCCGATCTGATAAGACGGCGTCTAAGATATGAGGATTTATGTGTCGATACTGGACACGGGTTTTATGATGATTTCAAGTGTCGATACTTGACACTCAGGTTTTATAATGATTTGATGTGTCTTTGATGGACACACATTGGATGATATATATATACTTATATATGACACAGATGACATAGTGCCATATATTACCACAGGCACAATATTATTATTAATATTATACTTATGTATACACGATCACCATTGTTACCGTACGGTATTATATTATTATATTATTGTATGACCTAGGAGATCGTCATACATTCGATTTCTACCTGATAATGTCTTCTACTCATGAATTGGCAACTCACTCCCGTTGTGCCACATTTTTCTTCCAGGATCGATCGCTCGGATTCAGTAGCAGCTTGCTAACACATTGCTTCTTTCTGGATGATTTGCATTGGTAGGTGGGTTACAGTACAGTGCATAACCACTGTTGTATATTCATTATTCATTTGTATCTAGTTAAAAGCTCTATCAACCAGACTATGTGTATTTGGTGACCTAAAGACCAATTTGTATATTCTTTGTATTTCGAGTCGAGACTTGTATATATTATTATATTGTATTTGATAGTGTTTGGATTTCTTTATTTTCTTTCTGTGTTGATCTTTGCCTTGGGCATCGTATATTTCATATTGCGTTGTTGTGTTTTCGCCAATTGACGAAGAGATAGCTCCCGCTTGGGAATGCCATATTATTATTATTGATTATATACTTATTTTTATCAAAGTTTATAAAGGAGGTGCTGCCCAAATTTCAAATGACGAAAACCTTTTCAAATTATAGTATATAATTCACTTGTATTTCAAACAAACTTTATATATACTCTAAAAAGAAAGAATTTGATTTCATTATACCTTTATTTCAAAATTTCACCTCCATTATTTTCCTAAAAGGTTTAAATTCTTAAGCTTTCGGCTTACTTGGGTTACGGTGAGGTCCTATTGTAACATTTCAGAAAATATAAAATAATATTTTTGAAATTTAAATAATAAAATAATAAGACCATAAGATATGTTGGCCTTCGTCAAGGTCATAAGAGCATGTGGAAAAAATCCACATCGGAAGTTTCAAATATAAAGAAAACTTGCAGTTTGAGCATACCTTCTGGAGTGTGGTGACTAGAGTGAATTCCATCTAGGTCATCACACAATGATAGTTGGATCCCGATCCCGCTGATTAGTAGGATTACTCCTCGAGAGATTCTTTTCACTAAACAATCAATGCTATAAACCAAGTAGGTGTCTAGAACGGTGTTAGCGGGGCTACGCCTCCAGGGAAAAGAGGTTATGTAATTAAGAAACTTTGTGAAAGCGTTGGAAAACCTCTCTCGAAGTACCAACACTAGCCTGGCCGAAAGGTTAAGCAAGAATTGTAAAGTGTGATTAATCCTGACTAATTCTTCTTTTATGGTTTGAGGAAGAATTCGAGAAAACAGTGGGAGCAATCCTGTTTAGATAAACTAATAACCAATCTAAACTTGTAAGAGCATCATGCTAAGTGTTTCTTTTCTCTCTCCTAAATTGCAGCGACCACAATGACCGAACTTAAGTTACTAGATAATAATAAATTGATCAGGCCAAACTATAATGGTTGGCTATGGAATGTCCAGATGGCACTTACCTATGATAAGATGGACTACCTCCTTACTACAAAACCCCCCGCCGTCCCAGGTCCAGATTCCACCGTCTCGGATGTTGATATCCGTTAGACATAGGAAAAGGATTGTGTGAGAGCCAAGTGCCTCGTGTTTGCCTCAATAGATAGTAAACACCACAGGCAGCACGAGAAGATGGAATTAGCTTCCATCTTCTTCCATACCAAAGTTTTATATGGAGAGCAATCACGTATCGCAAGATATGAGACCTCGAAGATATTGCTTCAAACGAGGTTGGCTATAGGGTCATCTGTAGGGGACCACGTCCTTACGATGATTAGCTATATTGAACAGCTCACGGACCATGAGACCTCATTGGAGAACGAGTTATTTACTTACTTGATTCTACAGTCGCTCCCCTCTGCCTACACCCAGTTTATCTTGAATTACAATATTCAAGGGAAGGAAGTTACACTTCCAGAACTCCTCAACATATTGTGGAGCTCAGAGGGCACCCTGCAGGAATCTAGGGAGACACCCGCTCTGCTCATTGGAGAATCTTTCTCTTCTGGATCCAGGGCAAAAGCCAAGAGAGAAAAGAAGAAGGCATCCACCAAGCTGATAGGTGGTGTTAGTAAGGTAGAGTAAAAGGACAGGGCAAAAGTTTCGGGGCTAACAGTAAGGAAGGAAGGATGTTTCTGTTGTCACGGGAAAGCGCACTGTTAGAAGGACTGCAGGGCATGGAAAGACAGAAACCAAGATTCGAAGCACGTTGTGGCTTCGGCTTCGGGTATGTTTATGATTGAAAATTGTATGTCAATTAACTCTACCTCCTGGGTACTAGATACCGGATCATGATCTCATATCTGTAATTCATTATAGATTTTGAGAAACAGTAGAGTTATCAAGGCAGGTGATATGACTCTCAGAGTTGCTAACGGAATGAGTATGGATACTGTATCCGTAGGGGAATATCACCTAGGATTGACAAATGGGCAGATTTTAATTTTACATAACTCTTTGTACGTACCTAGTCTGACATGTAATATCATCTCTGTATCTATACTTTCTAAAGAAGGTTATGATATTACATTTGTAAGCGATGTTGTAAACATCCACCTAAATCAAGTTTTGATTGGGTCAGGTACACTAGATAACGGTGTATGCGTATTAAGTCAAGCTTAGGTTTTCAACGTCCAGAACACATTTAAAATAAAGTCTCCAGAATTAAATTAGGTTTTCTTCTGGCATTGTAGACTGGGTCATATCAATGAAACAATATTGATGAAGTTACATAAAGAGGGATATTTGGATCCGTTCGAATATCAGTCCTATGAAACTTTTCAATCATGTCTCAAAAGAAAGATAACAAAGACTCTGTTCACTGGACACGGAGAAAGAGCAAGCGAGCTCTTGGGACTCATACACAGCGATATGTGTGGTCCAATGTCTACACATGCAAGAAGTGGTTATTCCTACTTCATTACTTTTATGTATGATTTATCATGGTATGGACATGTATTCTTGATGAAACATAAATCCGAGGCCTTTGAGAAATTCCGAGAATATAAGAATAAAGTGGAAAAACAAACCGACAAAAGTATCAAGACACTGAGATCTGATCGAGATGGTGAATACTTAAGTGCCAAGTTCCTAGACTACTTAAAAGAGAATGGAATTCTCTCTCGGCTTACTCCTCCATACACACCTAAGCACAACGGTGTAACGGAAAGGCGGAACAGAACCTTATTGGATATGGTACGTTCCATGATGAGTAATGCTGAGTTGCCGCGATCCTTCTGGGTCTATGCAGTAGAATCAGCTGCATATCTTTTGAACAAGGTTCCTACTAAGACTGTGCCTACTACACCATATCAGATGTGGAGTGGGAAGAAACCCTCTCTTCAGTATTTGAAGATATGGGGATGTCCAGCTTTTGTAAAAAAGCAGTATGCGGACAAGCTCGAAGGACGCTCAGTACTGTGTAAGTTTGTGAGATACGCAAAGAACTCCAGGGGGTATCTTTTCTATTACGCAGAGAAACAAAAGGTCTTTGTTACTCAGCATGCTCACTTTTCGGAAACTCATTTTTTAGAAAAATTGATAAGTGGGAGCACAATAGAACTGGAAGAAATTCCAGAACCATAAGCTAATACTGAAAGTATGGTGGAACGAGATGTTTCAAAAAAACCAGACATCCCCGCGCCACTCGGCAGAACTAATAGGTAGTCTCATCCGTCCGAGAGATACTACAGTTTTCTTATAGACGGGGATAGAGAGGATTGCATCATCAATGATGATAAGCCAACTAGTTTCCAGAAAGCAATTCAGAGCAGAGACTCGGTGAAATGGCTGGATGCAATGCGGACCGAAATGGAGTCCATATACACCAACAAAGTATGGACTTTGGACATTGCTCCAGAAAGGGTAAAACCCGTAGGCTGCAAATGGATCTTCATAAAGAAGATTGGTGTAAATGGACAGGTTGAAACCTATAAGGCTAGACTTGTTGCGAAAGGTTTTCGTCAAATACCTGGCTTGGACTATGATGAAAACTATTCTCCAGTGGCCATGCTCAAATCCATTCGGATCCTTCTTGCCATTGCTACCTTCCACGATTATGAAATTTGGCAGATGGATGCAAAGACCGCTTTTCTGAATGGAAATTTAGAAGAGAGTGTATATATGGATCGGCCGGAGGGTTTCATAGAGAGTGGGAGCAACGGAAGAGTGTGCAAGTTGCTTAAATCCATTTATGGATTAAAGCAAGTATCGCAGAGTTGGAACATCTGTTTTGATGAGACGGTCAAAGAAATTGACTTTATCAAAAATCCAGATGAACCATGCATCTATAGTAAGATTGTAGCGAGAAGTGTGGTATTCCTCGTCTTGTACGTGGATTGCATTCTCTTGATAGGAAATGACATTCCTATGCCACAATCAGTCAAGGGATTCTTGTCACAAAGGTTCTCCATGAAGGACCTGGGTGATGCCTCCTACATTCTGGGGATTCAGATCTATCGTGATAGATCTAAACGGATATTGGGACTTTCACAGTCAAGCTACATCGACACCATACTGAAAAGATTCACTATGGAAGATTCAAAGAGCGGTAATTTACCGGCTTGTCACAGAATCGCCCTCTCCAAAGAGATGTCTTCCGAGACTGATTTGGAAAAGGATCACATGTCTACAATACCCTACGCTTCAGAGGTATGCTCTAAAATGTATGTGATGCCGTGTACCAGTCCAGATGTAGCTTACACACTGAGCGTTGTAAGAAGGTATCAGTCAAACCCAGACAAGAAGCACTAGACAGCAATAAAGAACATTCTCAAGTACCTGATAAGGACTAAAGAGATGTTCTTGGTGTACGGGAGAGAATACATCAACTTCCAGAGTGACAAGGATGACTCCAAGTCCATGTCGGGTTATGTCTTTTGTCACGACCCGAACGTAAGGAAAGTGACTGGCACATAAATTACGAAATGTCTAAACGCGTAACGTAATCTAAGTAAGCCAAAACCTTGAAATCTAAACCATTTAAAGAAGTAGAGTGAAGGAAAAACTTAACTAAAAAGTGATTTTTAGAAGGATAAAAAGTCACATTATAACATTTTTAAATATCAAGTTTTCCCGAAAATTTCGGCAGAGTTTCCTTTGTAAAAACTGACCCCAAACGGGTATAACACAAGAATATATACAAGTAAAGAATAAAGGCATCCCTAAGAGGGAGCAAGCTCTTCGCCAATGGAGGAATCACAACCACATTCAATATATATCATGATAGAGATAAAAAGCATATAAAAGCATGAAAACAAGAATGTATCATGTCGGCTCAAGTGAGCTCGACTCCAGAGAAAACAACACGCATATACTAATCTCACTGCCACACCTCTAGGTCACATGTACAATAGAAGAAACAGTAAGTATGGTAGATAGAATATACTACATACAAATGATACACAAAGTGGGAATAAAAGTATCCTCATAACCCACCTACGAGCAAGCCACAAGTCCAAGCAAAAGAGGTAGTACGCCAGACGATACTATGCTAACAAGTCGGACCTACAAGATAATACTGTGGCACAACGGGGGTGAGTTGCCAACTCGTAAGTAGTAAGTAATATCTAATAAGGCTATCGTAAGCATGCACGCAAATGCGTCACAACCTACATATATCGATATGATGTGATGCACTAGTATGTATGCAACATGAATGCACAATTAACACGAAACCTGAATATGTTTGGTACGAGAAAATCTGTATTCTTATCTTAGTAAAACTCCTGTGAAATAACTGAAGTATCATCAATGAAATCAACAGAAAATCCATGTCAAGCATCGGCACAATATATGTATATCTCAACATCTCAATTTCTCAATAGCTCGATATCTCAATGTCTCAATATCTCAATGTCTCATTATCTCAATATCTTAATATCTCAGGCTCAGTCAGTCCGGTTCGGGCGATCTCATCAAATCTCACGACCACGGTCGGTATCCTCCGGATATCCGCTGCGCTAGACATCACCGGTAGGTAGTCTGCCCCTGCCAGGCTCATCGTCTCAACTCGAGCTACTTGCCCCAGGGTACCATACCGGGCCCACCATGTACCCAAAACGGTTCATCCTACTTCTCGAATCGGGTCTCGAAAACAAACAGAAATCAACAAAACTCATGGTGGACGACACATACATCATATCACGAGAAAACCGCAACTTGCATTTTTAAAAATGATAACAGGTTTATAAAATTCTAATGGTTTTCCCAAAAATCCAGAAATCTCATAAATTCTGAAATCCTCAAGAAGAATCACAATATGTAAACATGCCGGTGATTAAAGATGTCTATGATACGATAGCATATACCATGCAATATATGACCAGAAACCATATATGAATTATGATGCAATGAGGTATGTATATGTGACTAGCCATCCTACGTACCAATGTTGATGAATGAATATACAATTATCAGTTTACATATCATATATGACGCAAATGGTTTAGATACTAGTATTCGTAGCATAGCAATTACCAAAAGCGTGTGTGTTCGCATGAATAGTGCACGTGCGGCATGAACCAATGGTAATGCTGCAAGTGTCCTATGAGATGATATCACATATACGCATATATGTAACATGATGTGATGAAATGAGATGAATAACTAGGACACTACGCATATAAATGGAAAGTACTACTGTTAATCCTAAACTATCGGGCACCTTGCGCCATCCAGACGATCCCCCTATAGATATGTATATCTACTCATTGGGACGTTCCGGCTAATTTGATCCGATCTCAGCCTTGTCTTTCCGCGTCACGTCCGACGCCTCTGCACCCGATCCTAGAATCGCACACAAGTAAATAAGAGGATAGATATAAATAGGCGCGGACACAACGATACAAGTCAAACACGCGCACTAACTAGACGCGCTCGCAACAATGCCACAAAGCACAACTAGGGTCGCTATACGTAACAACTACCAAGCCTAGAACCCAATCACACCAATCGCGCATTCGCAACAAACTAAATATTTTAGGGAATAGGTTATAAATCATCAAAACCTCAAACTTAATTAAAATCGATTTATTCCAAAAACCTAGTAAGCAACAATTAACCATTTTAGTATAAATCTAGATGTTTTAACAAAACTAGTGGCTACAATGTTCATTTAATACCTTAATTAGGCTACAAAATTATTAACTAAAATTTTAATCTCACCTATTTACATAAATCATGAATTTAGTTTGCAAGAATATATAATTAAGAAAATTTGAAAGTAACAATTTGCAAATTAACAACTAGACTAGATTTGGCAAGTCTTAAGATATTAAACTACACATTATAACCATAATCAAGTGATAAAAACCTAACTTGAATTCAAACCCTTCTCAATACAATCACAATCTTGCAATTAGAACCAATTTAAAACCTAAATAAGCTAGATTAAAGTAATTAACCAATAATTAAACCATAGGGTTAAGATTTATACCTCACAAATTTGGAGATCTAATATGCAAACTTAGCCTCCCAAATTGATTCCTTGCTTCTAGATCCAAGCTAGTTTGGGCCAAGGAATATTGGGTAAAGGTTTAATGATGAATTAGTGAGACTTTATATTGATTTTTGATGGAATTTTAAAGATTTTTGAAGTGGAAATGAAGTAGGGAATTGGACAGCTACAGCAGGCCAAGGCTCAACCAGACTTGGGAGGGGAGAGAGAGAGTGAGGTGTGTGTGTGTGTGTAGAAATTTTCAAGTCAAGAAACACCCCTTCATATCATATATTAACTCATTTTCTTAATTAATTTATTTTCTAATAAATCTTAGACTTCTATAGAACTTTAGAGATAAAACAAAGAGAAAGAATATGTTACAAACTAGATTCTAGATTGTCATGGTTCACATTTGTGTAATTAACCCATTCTCATTTGTAATTTACACTAATTAAATGTATAAGTGAAAACTTAAAATAATATTAAAAATAATTAAGTAAGTAAAAATATTTAAGTAAACTAACAATTTATAAGTGACTAAATAAATACCAAATACTAGCAATTATATAGTTAAAATAGGTGTATTTAAGTCTGTGGCAAAATAATTATATCTTGATTTTTATGGAAAACACAAGTTATTTTACCGATATTTCGGAAAATTCACCTAAACGATTTTTAAAACGTTACAATCTTGCCCCTTAAAGAAATTCGGTCCCCGAATTTAAAATCTAACTACGCATACCCTCGAAGAGATGGGAATAGTTCTCTCTCATCTCGTCCTCGGCTTCCCACGTGACCTCTTTGCCGCTCGGGCCACGCTAAAGAACTATTACGGTCGGTATGATTCCGGACCTCGGTTTCTTCACCTGCGGATCTAGAATGCTTATCGGCTGCTCAGTGAAAGAAAGATTGCGCTCCAGTTGGATCATCTAGTATCGAATCGCGTGAGAGGGGTCATGAAGGTACTTGCGGAGAATCGATACATGGAACACGGGGTGAACATCTGGAAATTTAGGTGGAAGAGCCAAACGATAAGCAATCGTGCCGATAAGCTCAAGAATCTCGAAAGAACCCACATATCTGGAACTAAGCCTTCCTTCTTTTCTGAATTTCAACACGCCCTTTATTGGAGAAACCCTATAGAAAACATGATCACCTTTAGCGAATTCAAATCCGCGACGGCGTCTATCAGCAATAGATTTCTGCCTGCTCTGGGCCGCTATCCTATCCCGAATCAACTGAATCTCCTCTGTCGTTCCCTGTACAAGCTGTGGTCCCAAAACACTGCCCTCACTGAGCTCTGTCCTACAAACGGACGATCGACATCTCCTCCTATATAACGCCTCGAAGGGTGCCATCTGAATTTCCTCCTGAAAGCTGTTATTATAGGAAAACTTTATCAAGGGCAAGTGGCGATCCCAACTGCCACCGAAAACTAGAACGAAAGCTCGGAGCATATCCACAAGAGTTTGAATGGTCCGCTCTAACTGATCGTTGGTCCGCGGATAGAAACTGCACTGAAACCCAATTGGTGTCCAAAGTCTCCTGAAGTTTCTTCCATAATCGGCTGGTAAACTGGGTGGATGTTCATATCAGAATTTTGCATTATTATATCACCCATTCTTAATCATATTACATATAAATAGATGCTTTTGATCTATGTCTGCTAAATAGTTGCAGCTTACAGGTTCTCAGATCGTTACAGTGAAATTCGTGAAAAGTCACTACAAATGTAAGACTACAACCAACAATAGATGAATCCGTATGATGCCGCCTACTTGTTAAAGGAACAAATGAAAATCATTAGACAGTTTAATACACAAAATACAAGGGCAGCACAAGATTCAAGACTTCAATGCGAAGCTCAAGGCAAAAGTCTACATCATTCGGCACTGTTGGAAATCTGGAACAAAATAGAAGAGATTTTGAGGAACCAAGTGAAGAAAACAGAAGATAAAAGCAACATGAAGCAACCCTGAGAAATTGAACCCATGATCCCACCAATTGGACGCGGAACCGCGGCCAAACAGGCCTTTCTACCGTGGTTCCGCGGCCGCATAGTGCATGTGTCGGTGCATGTGTCGATGGGTGTCGGTGCTTTGACCCGGTTTTCTTAGGGTAGTTTGGTAAATTCATGTATGGATCAGAATGTAAACCTAGGGTTTTTCCTATCTATAAATAGGAGAGCTCGAAACCAAATAGAGGGTGCATCTTTTTAGGGTGTCTCCTTTAGGGTGCTTTTCTTAGATGCATCTTTTAAGTTTTTATTCCATTTTTTAAATTTCTATATCTAAATTTTAATTCAATTGTAATGCGTTATTGAGAGGTCATCAATAAAATAAGTCTTTTATTTTATTTTATTTTATCTTGCATTTTTCTTATCTGCACTTTTATTTGTTCTTTATTTATCTGCAATTTAGGTCATCAATTAAAATAAAAAATAAATTTTATTGTTATCTTCCTAATGAGTGAGTAATTCCTCCCTTGTTAGGGGTAGGATAGGGAAGGTTTGAGAGAAGGAAATCTCTCTCACTCCTTTCTTTGCCCAAATAATTTTTAATACGGACTCCTTTTATATCAACCATAATCTGCTCACTACGGCACCCTATCCTACATGATAGCGGCGATTCCCTAGTTAGACCGGTTGTGGTTGAATTAACCGGAGGTTAGGGCTAAGAGCCAAGAACGAACGGACAAAGACCAAAAGGAAGAAACTAAGTTTCTTCCTAGTCATGCTAATCCCCGTTGTTGCCGATTACCCTAACACCTTTATTCACAACTAAGGCATTGAAAAAATGTGAGAAGATCCCTATCTCGAACTAACCTAATCCTAACCCTAGAAAGCCTTTTTATCAACTTATTCTCATTCATAAATCTTAAAGCAAAACCCTACCAAAGTTTGAACTTAACTCGTTAGAACATAAAGAAAAGGATTCCTTCTCCCTGTGGATCGACTCATACTTAACCGGCTAACTACCAAGCGACACCGTCTTGATTGCGGTAACTTAAACACAGAAAATCTCTATCAATCAAATGGCGTTGTTGCCGGAGAAACGGTAATTTCTTTCTTTGTGTAATTTCGGGTTAAAAAAATTAAAAATTAAAAATTATAAAAATTGAAAAATTTTAAAACAAAAAAAATCATCTTGTTATTTGTGATTGGTTTCTGTGCAAATTGTGCTGGAAAGGAAGAAAGACTGGTTCAGATCTGGAGTAACTCAGTGAACAAATCTAGAAACAGGGGATTCAAACAGAAAGAGGAGAACCAACTCAGCATAAGGAAAAATTCAGAAGATCTAAATGAACTGTTCAGCCGCGGAACCGCGGCAGAATCAAAGCTTTGACCGCGGAACCGTGGTCAAAGGGTGACATCAGCAACCCAAAAATCTGTGTGAGTATCTTATTTCTCATCTCCTCTCCTCTGCACTCCACTGAAAAAAATTTCCTGCGGGTTTCTTTGCACATATTCTCTTTCTCCTATCCAATAAATTGTTTTTGTGCAAGATTCTTTGTGCTGCCAAATAAAAAAAATTTGCTAGTGTTTTAGATTTTTTGTGTGTTAACTACTTTGCATAATTAATACGGAATCTAAGAGGCTATAACACCAGTCAAGATTGGGTGGGGATTTCATTACCCTTCCTAAGACTCAAAAAATCACTAAAAGCATATGCACCACCCTTGAGTTAATTAAAAAAATATGTAGACTCAACCAACTAAGGACTGTCGTGCTCATTAGGACAAAGCAAGGTTGTGGGCATTCATTCATTTATCTAAACCTGACTTTGTGGTGTCTAGTCTAGACAAGTGAGAAAGGTAATTTTAAAAGGCTTGTCTCACGGTAATTCGTGAGTGGAACCCTCCTTTCTTCATTTGTGCTTACCTGGACACAATTGGCGGTGAAGAGGCGATTTGAGGGATATCTCACAACTTGTCACTTTGGAACAGTTAGGAGCAGTCTAGTGGACGTAGAAGACCATAGCTCTAGGTTTGATTGTGCATTTTTTAACTGTGATTGTTTGAAGTAAGTCCATATACATTCTTGCAAAACTCTTTCAAAAAATTTCTAAACTCCAAAAACAAACAATTTTTTACAAAAACAAAAAAAAACAAAAAAAAAAAATCAAAATCACATTCTTTTTCTTCTCCTTTCTCTCATTACATCATGGGTACTCCACCTCGTAAAACTCTTGCCGAACTTTGGTTCCTACAACCAGACATTACTTCCTACGGTTCTTCTTTTGGTCGAATTTCGAACGACCCCTCCATGCCCAAAATTTATTTGAAAGATCGAATAGACGCGTCTAGGATAACCAATTGGACTCCGCAATCCACCTTGTATCAACCATTTCAACCTTCACCACCTTCGTACGTTGATACTCCTTTTTCGAGTCCTGTTGTAACTCCGAAACTCGTGTCTATTGCTAAACATATTGAACAATCTTGTAACCGATCTTTCACTCCTTTCACCACTGCGAATTCTTTAGATCAACAATTCTATTCACCTTCTTATCCAAATTTTGATCTTACTCCTGTCCAACCATTCTATTCCTATCCATCCTACACAACTTTTGCACCTTCCCTGGATATTGCTTCTATACAGTCATTTGGGAGTTTTCAGTGTCCAAACAAATTTGAATCTTTTACTGAAACTCCTTCACAACCCATGTATAGTTTGGAATAGGCGTTGGAAGACTTTAAGGCAGCGTCATGCCAACAGATGATGGATTTGAATGCGTCCATAGCCGCCCTCATACAACCTAGTGACCCGGTAGCTAGTTTCCTACTGGCTCCAAATTTTCCAATGTATGATGAGGCGGTTGAACAGATTGATAATTTGAGTGGAGAGAGTAAGCTGTGCACCCTTCCAAATCAAACCTACCCATCCCCAATTGAATCCCACAACTCCGATTTTGAATGTCTATAAAGTGTTCCAAATAGTTCACCAGTTGAAGATAAAACGTTTAATGAGTTATGCGACTTTGTAGTGTTTGATTTACCTGATTATGAAGGGTCCCTTTCGAGTGAAACCATCACCAATCCTTTTGACCTCTACACCTCCACTCTAGAACCTAAACTGATTAATACCCATGCTTTTGATGAGGTGTATGAGAAATTTAATTTTCACTTGATCGAGAATATTGACACTGGGAATATTTTGGATGATGAAACCACAGATTTGGATGAGTTTCTCTCTCCAATTCATCATCCCGAGTCATTAAATGTTTCTCCCGAACTTCATATGCGTCTTGATTTTGATGAGAATTGCATAGATAAGCTAAATTTTGAGGAGAGTATTGAGGAAATTATTGAGGATGAAACAGTTTTACTTGAGGAGTCAGATTTTCCAATTCATTCTATCCCTTTCATTGACTGTGCACACCCTCCTGAACCTTTAACCGATACCCTTCCTCAATCACTTCCCTCCATCCTCGCTCCGACCTTACAAGAAACCGTTACACTTTCATTTTCAATGTCTGGTTTACCAAGTTCGACGTACCCATGTTTTCTCACGAATCTTGAGGGATTTGACCTCATTTCTCAGTGGGTTGATAGATTAGCACAATCACTTTTTACACATCGGTCATTACAAATTGTGCTAATTTATACACTCCATTTCCACCCTCAAGTTCGTATTTCACTTCTTTCTCCCACTTTCTCTGGTTCTTCTTCTAATCTTCCTTTAATGATAGCGAGTATTAATGAATCATAATCCAATATTTTGAGTTCGATAATTCTAGAAAAACAACTTGATTTAAACTCTTTTAAGAATAAGGTAGATGAGCCTTACGAGTCTCCTACCTCCATAATTTTTGAAAAATCAAGTGTGTTGAATTCTGGCGCGACACTTATTGACATTGAAAAGTTCAATCAGACCATCGATGAAAGTTTCAAAGATATTTTCGCCGACGAACTCGCATTCCTAAACGACACGGATTTTGTGATTAATCAACCTCCACCTGAAGAAGTCGAACCACCACCATTTCTTCTTATCCCATACGAGAATATGACCATTCTTCCCATTCCTAATCATCCATATTTTCGTTTCCGTTCACCATTATTGTTTCGTCTCTACAAATCGAGACGTAAACCTTTTTTTTACACCACTTATCTCTTCCCCACTTCTTCCTGGCTCCATACAACATGTTCTTCCACCAACCGGTGCGTTTCACTGATAAATTCTTCGAATGGTTGGTGTTGAATTTTGGTCTTTGCAAAGCTTGGCATTGACCGGTAACTTTTACCCCCCTCTTTAAAAGCTTAGCAGTATTTAACTTAAGTTTTGGGGGGGTGTAATTTGGCTCTTGAAAATAAATTTTTTTAACTAAAAGTGGTGAGCCAAAAATAAGTTTGGGAGAGATTTTCACAATCATATTTCATGTCCCCGTTAATAAATTTTTCCTCCCAAGTTTACAGGTTTATGAGATTTAAAAAAATGGCAACAGTGGAAACACTGTTTCACTTAAGTTTGGGGGGGGAGAGGCCTTTTTGTGTATATATATTTTGTTTTCTTTTTCTGTTAATAATAATGATAAAAAAAATGGGGGAGTGCCGACAATTTTGACCCTCTTGGTGTAGCCTGACATTGAGGGCACTATCAAGTTTAAGTTTTGGGGTATGCTCGATAAGCTTTCTTCCTTCGCATTCATGTGTATATTTTTGCATTTGCATACTTATTTTAAAACCCATAAAAATCAAAAATTAAAAAAATTGAAAATTTCAATTTTGGCCATATTTGACTTAAGTTCAACATGACGGTTGAATAGTTAGGAAAAACTAGATCCTAAACTTGGTAAATTAAAAACTCTAAAAGATAACCTTTCTTAAAGTTTAACTGTAGAAAATATACGTCCTTATAATTTATTCAGAAATAGGCAGATTTTGAGTTCATTTCTTGGGCTAAATTAAAATAAGGGAAGAGTATTGAAAGCTCTATTTGAAGTATAAGTCTGAAAAATAATTCTGAACCTTAAGTCCAAATTCTGAAAATATATACCCTATTATACGCACTTACACACATCTTGAAACTGGGGATAATAGAGGATACCTTGAAATGCTCTTGGATAAAATCTTTAGTATGAAGGAAAATAAAATAAAAATATCAGTGGTGAATAAAGAGATAAAAAATGAACACTGGTTTTGTAATTACTTAAGGCAGTATAAATAAAAAATATAGCGAGGGTGTTTTATCACCTGGTGCCTTAGACCAACTGGTTTGGGGGTCATTGCTAAACCCTAGGTACTGCAAGACGAGGAATTACGCCTAAATATGCAAACACATTTTGTAATCGGTCGTTTAGTACCTCAAGAAGTATTAACGGTCGCATGAAGCATGTGTGAGCAATTTCATCTAAAATTCACCAACTAAAAGTATTTTGGAAGATGGACAAGAATATGATAGCTTGAATTGAATTTCCAAGTGTAGGGGTGATAATTACACACACGTAGGGGTATATAATTGGGGTTTAGATGAGAGATAAGAATGAAAGATAGGGCTTATACCTTCAGTAGAGATGATAAAAATTCCTAAGTTAAGACTGCACCTTAGAAGGAAAATTCAAAATATGCTGAAAGCTTAAAAAATTTGCAGAACATATACGATCTTAAGTTAAATGAAAAGTGAATGTGAAAAATATGGGTTGATAATTTATAAGTTGAAGATAATAGAAGTTCTTGTTAGAATACTGAATTGAAGAATGAAAGTCAACAGGCCAAATTGATCGGATTTTGTGGGTAGTATCCACTGAAAACCCTCAGGAGACAACACTCCTCCTACTAGGGACACCTAAAGGTTTAACGGCTTATTGCACGAGCTCAGTGCAATTGCGTTCCATGCGAAAGTGAGGTTAGGATTTTTCGAGAATAAAATTGGCTTTGCTCGGGACGAGAAAAAGATAAGTTTGGGGGTATTTGTTCATATCAGAATTTTGCATTATTATATCACCCATTCTTAATCATATTACATATAAATATATGCTTTTGATCCATGTCTGCAAAATAGTTGCAGGTTACAGGTTCTCAGATCGTTACAATGAAATTCGTGAAAAGTCACTACAAATGTAAGACTACGACCAAAAATATATAAATCTGTATGATGCCGCCTACTAGTTAAAGGAACAAATGAAAATCATTAGACAGTTCAATGCACAAAGTACAAGGGCAGCACAAGATTCAAGACTTTAACGCGAAGCTCAAGGCAAAAGTCTACATCATTCAGCACTGTTGGAAGTCTGGAAGAAAATAGAAGAGATTCTGAGGAACCAAGTGAAGAAAACAGAAGATAAAAGTAACATGAAGCAACCCTGAGAAATTGAACCCATGATCCCACCAATTGGCCGTGGAACCGCGGCCAAACAGGCCTTTCAGCCGCGGTTCCGTGGCCGTATAGTGTACGTGTCGGTGCATGTGTCGGTGGGTGTCGGTGCTTTGACCCGGTTTTCTTAGGGTAGTTTTCTAAATTCATGTATGGATCAGAATGTAAACCTAGGGTTTTTCCTATCTATAAATAGGAGAGCTCAAAGCCAAATAGAGTGTGTCTCTTTTTAGGGTGCCTCTTTTAGGGTGCCTTTCTTAGATGCCTCTCTTTAGTTTTTATTCCTTTTTTTTAATTTCTAGATCTAAATTTTAATTCAATTGTAATGCGTTCTTGAGAGGTCATCAATAAAATAAGTCTTTTATTTTATTTTATCTCGCATTTTTCTTATCTGCACTTTTATTTGTTCTTTATTTATCTGCAATTTAGGTCATCAATTAAAATAAAAAATGAATTTTATTGTTATCTTCCTAATGAGTGAGTAATTCCTCACTTGTTAGGGGTAGGATAGGGAAGATTTGAGAGAAGGAAATCTCTCTCACTCCTCTCTTTGCCTAAATAATTTTTAATACAGACTCCCTTTAAATCAACCATAATCCGCTCACTACGGCACCCTATCCTACATGATAGCGGTGATTACCTAGTTAGACCGGTTGTGGTTGAATTAACCGGAGGTTGGGGTTAAAAGCCAAGAACGGACGGACAAGGACCAAAAGGAAGAAACTAAGTTTCTTCCTAGTCGTGCCAATCCCCGTTGTTGCCGATTACCCTAACACCTTTATTCACAATTAAGGCAATGAAAAAATGTGAAAAGATCCATATCTCGAACTAACCTAATCCTAACCCTAGCAAGCCTTTTTATCAACTTATTCTCATTCATAGATCTTAAAGCAAAACCCTACCAAAGTTTGGACTTAACTCGTTAGAACATAAAGAAAAGGATTCCTTCTCCCTGTGAATCGACTCGTACTCAAATGGCTAGCTACCACGCGACACCGTCTTGATTGCGGTAACTTAAACACAGAAAATCTCTATCAATCGGTGCCTCTGTCGGACACAATACAAGTCGGAACGCCGTGTAGTCGCACAAACTCATCAACATACATCTGAGCATACTGAACAAATCCGAAAATGGTCCTTACTGGCAGAAAGTGAGCTGCTTTCGTCAATCGGTCTACGATCACTCAAATGGAGTCATACTCTCGACTGGTCTTAGGTAGACCCACAATAAATTCCATAAAGATCTTCTCCTATTTCTACCCCGGAGTGGGCAAAGATTGTAATTCTCTTGCTGACCACTGATGCTCGACCTTGACTTGCTGACAAGCCAGCATCCCGAAACAAAATCTGTAGCATCTCTCTTCATCCCTTCACACCAGTAGACTTCTCTCAAATCATAATACATCTTGGTGGAACCCGGATGAACACTATATGCTGATTGATGCGCCTTCTCAAAAATCCTGTGTCTTAGTCCCTTAAAATCTGGCATACACAGTCGAGTCCCAAATCGTAGTACTTCCTAATCATCGATCACGAACTCTGAATCTCTGCCCTGTCGAACATGCTCTATGATCTCTGAAAAACGAATGTCATCAGACTTTGCCTCACTGATACGATCAAATAACTGTGGATGTGCACGGACATGGGCAAGTTGTCCTCCGGTCGAAGTAGACTCGAACTGCACTCGGCTGTCATATAAAATCCGTCAATCTGCCATCTACTGTCTCTGAACTGTGCTCAATAAGACAAGCTACCTCTGGGCCTCCGACTCAAAGCATCTGCCACAACATTCTCTTTTCCTGAATGATAAAGAATCTCGCAGTAATAGTCTTTCACTAGCTCCATCCAACGGCATTGTCTCTGATTCAAATCTTGCTGCTGAAAGTTGTAATGTCTCCAGATCTTAAGTGTAAAAATCACCGCAGCCATCTCTAAATCATGCGTGGAATAGTTCTGCTCACACTTCTTCAACTGCCGAGAAGTATCGCAATAACCAACAAAACCGCCTGATCTTGAAGGCAAAAATAATATTGGCACCGTAGTCAAACGAGTCTTCAACTACTGAAAGCTCTTCTCACATGCCTCGGTCCAAAGAAAAGGAACTCCCTTCCAGGGCAACCCGGTCAACGGTGCAGCTATACAAGAAAAATCCTAACAAAGCATCAATAATATCCGGCTAAATCCAAAAAGCTGCGAACCTCCGTCAGTGTTATAGGTCTGGGCCAGTGCTGAACGGCCTCGATCTTCTTCGATTCCATATGTACCATCTCTCGTAACTACATGACCCAAGAAGTCAACACCATCCAACCAGAAAATACACTTGGATAATTTAGCGAATAGCCGGTGCTTCCTCAAGGTCTGTAACGAAATCCTCAATTACTGCCCAGGCCCCACTCGGCTCCAAAAGCGTACTTAGAATGTCATCAACTAACACGATAATAAACTGATCAAGAACGGCCTGAATATACGGTTCATCAAATCCATAAACACTGTTGGGGCATTGGTGAGCCCGAATGACACCACCAAGACTCATAATGCTCATAACATGTGTGAAAAGCAGCCTTCGGAATATCATCCTCTCGAAACCGCAACTGATGGTAACCTGATCGCAAGTCAATCTTCGAGAAATGTCCCACACCCTAGAGCTAATCAATTAAATCATCGATTCGAAGTAAGGGATATTTGTTCCGCACAGTCACTCGATTCAACTGACGATAATCGATGCACAAACGCAAACTGTCGTCTTTCTTCTTGATAAACAGGACAAGAGCTCCCCAAGGTGATGCACTCTGACGAACAAGCCCTTTATCCAACAAATTTTGCAACTGATCCTTCAATTCTTTAAGCTCCGCCGGGTCCATCTGATATGGCGGTATAGAAAAAGGCTCCGTGCCGGGAATCAAGTCAAAGCAGAACTCAATATCGCGCTCTGGCGACAAACCAAGAAACTTGTCAGGAAAGACATCCTGAATTTTCCATACAATCGGGACCTGGTCCAACGGGACCTCTGCGGCTTTAACATCACAAACATACGCTAAGAATCCCTGACATCCTTTCCTCATGAATGAAGTAGCATGAAGAGAAGAAATCAAATTGGGAAAGGCGACGCTACGGTTTTCCTGAATAACAAGAACCGGCTCACCTGGAAAACTAAATATGAGTGCCTTCTCACGGCAGTCAACGCACGCATAACACGTGGCTAACCAATCCATGCCAAGAAGAACTTCAAAGTCCAACATACCGAAAAGAATCAAATTGACAGAAGAATCCCTATCTCCGATACGAAAAAAACAAACACGAATGAAAAGCATATTGAGCGACAAAAGACTAGCCTACGGGAGAAATCACCACAAGCGGCTGATCAAGAAAGGACTAATATTGGCTAAACTTCGATACAAAATATATGGATACCATTTCAAACGATACCAGAAAGAAAATGCGCATCGGAAGAAAACACCAAAAGAATATTTGTTACAACGGCGTCTATCTAACCGCCTTGAGCTGGCATACCGATACAAATCCGCTTCGATCCTCGAAACGACCGAAGTCTCAGAAATGCGCTCTTCCAACAGTAAGGCCGTGTCCATGTCAATGACGTAAGTGTCCAAAGGTTGGGGACCAATAGTAAGAAATAACTGCGTATCAAGTCCCTACATAAACCTCTTTATCCATTTCTCTTCAGTGTCCACCAGGTAAGGAGCATATTGGACCGCTGAGTAAATTAAATGTCGTACTCGGACACTGTCATCCCTGGAATCTTGTGCAAAGACTCAAAACTACAAGCTCGGACATCTCGAACTCTCTTCGACCAAGAAATACAGCTGTGAACTCATCCCAACTCATAGGAGGTAGACTTGTAGCTCGGCCTCTCTCAACCGACTCGCGCCACATCTGAGCCAGACTCTCTAGACGAAAACTCGCAAGGTCAATCCATATCTCGTTAGAACATCTTTGTGAACGATAAATCCTAGCCATCTTGTCGAGGAATATTCCTTCACTGCATCTGTGCCTGTAAAAACTAGAGGCTTCAACCTCAAAAACTCCTGTAAGGATACGAAATTAGTCTCGGTAACAAAAAAATAGCTGCCTGAGCAGTAGGTACAATCACAGTCCCCGCAGTAGGAGGGACATCATCGACTCTCGGAGCTCGGCTAGCCTCCAATCTAACCATCTGTCACAAGTCCTAAATACTTGACTCCAGCCTAGCCATCCACCCTGGACAAGGTGGATCACTCTGTCCCCGAGGGGTAGGCATACCGCCATGATCGGTCCTCATCTTAAATGAACCTGCTCTAATCTCATCTCTGGCGGTAACCTTCCGGCCCTCATAGTCTTCGGCAGTATAGTGGCTGGAACAAGAAGCGGGATCAATAGGAACATTGCGATCGAAACAAGAGGAAATATGGAATCAAGGAAGGAAGTACAAGCAATCATATATCCTAAGATCACTTAGGCGGAGTACCGTATCGTAAGTATGCCACGGAACATACTAACGCTACGTCATTCTTCTTAAATCACCTACTCCATCTACCAAGGGTCATCCTACACTCAGAAAGGTAAAACCTATTGCTCTGATACCAACTTTGTCATGACCCGAAGGTACGGAACGTGACTGGCACTTAAATTACGAAACGTCTAAAGGCGTAACGTAATCTAAGTAAGCCAAAGCCCAGAAATCTAAATCATTTAAAGAAGTAGAATGAAGGAAAAACTTAACTAAAAAGTGATTTTTAGAAGAAAAAAAGTCACATTAAAACATTTTAAAATATCAAGTTTTCCCGAAAATTTCGGCAGAGTTTTCTTTGTAAAAACTGGTCCCAAACGGGACCAACACAAGAATATATCCAAGTAAAGAATAAAGGCATTCCCAAGAGAGAGAGAGCTCTTCACCAATAGCGGAATCACAACCACATGCAATATATATCATGATAGAGCCAAAAAGCATATAAAAGCATGAAAACAAGAAAGCATCACGTCGGCTCAAGTGAGCTCGACCTCAGAGAAAACAACATACATATACTAATCGCACCGCCACACCTCTAGGTCACATGTACAATGTTAGAAACAGTAAGTACGGTAGATGGAGTATATTAGATACAAATGATACACTAAGTGGGAATAAAAGTATCCTCGTAACCCACCTACGAGCAAGCCACAAATCCAAGCAAAAGAAGCAAAAGAGGTAGTACGCCCGCCGCTACTATGCTGACGGGTCAGACCTACAAGATAATACGGTGGCACAACGAGGGTGAGTTGCCAACTCATGAGTAGTAAGTAACATCTAAAAAGGCTATCGTAAGCATGCACGCAAATGCGTCACAACCTACATATACCGATATGATGTGATGCACTAGTATGTATGCAACATGAATGCATAATTAACACGAAACCTGAATATGTTTGGTACGAGAAAATCTGTATTCTTATTTAGTAAAACTCCTGTGAAATAACTGAAGTGTCATCAATGAAATCAACAGAAAATCTGTGTCAAGCATCGACACAATATAGTTATATCTCAATGTCTCAATATCTCGATATCTCAATGTTTCGGGTTCCGTCAGTCCGAATCGGACCATCTCATCAAATCTCATGACCACGGTCGGTATCCTCCGGATATCCGCCGTGCCAGACATCACCGGTAGGTAGGCTGCCTCTGCCAGGCTCATCGTCTCAACCCAAGCTTCTTGCCTCGGGGTACCATACCGGGCTCACCATATACCCGAAACAGTTCATCCAACTCCACGAATCGGGTCTCTAAAACCCACAGAAATTAGGAAAACTCATGGTGGACGACACATACATCATATCACGAGAAAACCGCAACTTGCATTTTTAAAAATGATAACAAGTTTATAAAATTCTTGCGGTTTTCCAAAAAATCCAGAAATCTCATAAATTCTGAAATCCTCGAGAAGAATCACAATATGTAAACATGCCGATGATGATGGATGTCTATGATACGATAGCATATACCATGTAATATATGACCAGAAACCATATATGAATTATGATGCAATGAGGTATGTATATGTGACTAGCCATCCTACATATCAATGTTGATGAATGAATATACAATTATCAGTTTACATATCATATATGACGCAAATGGTTTAGATACTAATTTAAGCAAGTTCTATAGTGTTTGTGGCATAGCAATTACCAAAGGCGTGTGTGTTCGCATGAATAGTACACGTGCGGCATGAACCAATGGTAATTGTGCAGGTGTCCTATGAGATGATATCACATATATACATATATGTAACATGATGCGATGCAATGAGATGGATAACTAGGACACTGCACATATAAATGCAAGTACTACTGTTAATCCTAAACTATCGGGTGCCTCGCGTCATCCAGACGATCCCAAATAGATGTATACATCTACTCACCGGGACGCCTCAACTAATCTGATCTGATCTCAGCCTTGTCTTTTTGCGCCACGTCCGACGCCTCTGCATCCGATTCTAGAATCACACACAAGTAAATAAGAGAATAGATATAAATAGTCGCGGAAATAACGATACAAGTCAACCACGCGCACAAACTAGACGTGCACACACTTGGTGCACAAAACGCGCTTGCGACAACGCCACAGACCACAACTAGGGTCGCTATACGTGACAACTACCAAGCCTAAAACCCAATCACACCAATCGCGCATTCTCAACACGCTAAATATTTTAGGGAATAGGTTATAAATCATCAAAACCTCAAACTTAATTAAAATCGATTTATTCCAAAAATCTAGTAAACAACAATTAACCATTTTAGTATAAATATAGATATTTTAACAAAACTAGTGACCACAATATTCATTTAATACCTTAATTAGGCTACACAATTATTAACTAAAATTTTAATCTCACCTATTTACATAAATCATGAATTTAGTTTGCAAGAATATATAATTAAGAAAATTTGAAAGTAACAATTTAAAAATTAACAACTAGACTAGATTTGGTAAGTCTTAAGATGTTAAACTACACATTATAACCATAATCAAGTGATAAAACCCTAACTTGAATTAAAACCATTCTCTTTACAATCTCAATCTTGCAATTAGAACCAATTTAAAATCTAAATAAGTTGGATTAAAGTAATTAACCAACAATTAAACCATAGGGTTAAGATTTATACCTCACAAATTTTGAGATCTGATATGCAAACTTAGCCTCCTAAATTGCTTCCTTGCTCCTAGATCCAAGCTAGTTTGGGCCAAGGAATATTGGGTAAAGGTTTAATTATGAATTAGTGAGACTTTGTATTGATTTTTGATGGAATTTTTAATATTTTTGAAGTGGAAATGAAGTGGGGAATTGGAGTGCTGCAGCAAGCCAGGGCTCGGCCAGACTTGGGAAGGGAGAGAGAGAGAGTGAGGTGTGTGTGTAGAAATTTTCGAGTCAAGAAACCCCCCATCATATCATATATTAACTCCTTTTCTTAATTAATTTATTTTCTAATAAATCCTAGACTTCTCTAGAACTTTTGAGATAAAACAAAGAGAAAGAATATGTTACAAACTAGATTCTAGGTTGTCAAGGTTCACATTTGTGTATTTAACCCATTCTCATTTGTAATTTACACTAATTAAATGTATAAGTGAAAGCTTAAAATAATATTAAAATTAATTAATTAAGGAAAAATATTTAAGTAAACTAACAATTTATAAGTGACTAAATAAATACCAAATACTAGCAATTATATAGTTAAAATAGGTGTATTTAAGTTTATTTGGAAAAATAATTATATCTTGATTTTTACGGAAAACACAAGTTATTTTACCGATTATCGGAAAATTCACCTAAACGATTTTTAAAATATTACATCTTTATCCTCAATGGAGGGGCGGTCTGTTGGAAGATCTCCAAGTAGGACACCCTTGCTGACTCGACTTTTGAAGTGGAGTATATCGCTGCATGTGATGCCGCGAAAGAAGCAGTCTGGATCAGGAAGTTCGTGATAGAACTTTATGTGGTTCCGTCCATTGTTGATCCAATACCTCTGTATTGTGACAACAACAGAACTATAACTTTAGCGAAGGAACCAAGGTCCCATCAGATGTCCAGACACATCTTGAGACGGTACCACCTGATCAGGGAGATCGTTGATCACTGGAAAATCGAGGTGCAAAGAGTAGATATAGAGAACAACACTGCAGATCCACTCATAAAGGCCATCTCTCAGACGCAGTTCGAGAGGCTGATCGAGATGATAAGTCTGCGATATGCCAATAAATGGCCTTAGTGCTAGTGGGAGACTGTTAGTGAGATATGCCCTAGAAGCCATTATTGTATCATACTGGATTGTATATTACATATTGGAAGCTTGGGATATTCACAGTTATAATAACATTCTTGCTCAAAAATGGCAGTATGTTACTTGGTTTGATTCTACCTCAATATGTGCATGTGTTTCTTTTAGCATATCGCTTATATATATTAGTAGAGCCCTTAGGATCTTTTCTTGACTACCAGCGTTTTGATGGCAATCACACTAGTGGGGGATAAGTAGTCTATAAGAACATCCTTATACAGGTCGCTAGTCGTAGGATTATCGAGACAGGGCACCGATACTCCAGAGTAGATTAATGTATACGCTTCTCATCACAGCAGGGGAGATGGTCTATCCCACAGCCATTAGTACGTCGTACTGGAGATAGTATGTAGGAGCTCATTAGGTTATGAGTTACACTGGACAGGACTCATCGGGAACTGCTGGTTAGTATTATATCTATCGTCAGGTAGCAGTTTCCAGGTGACATGAATACATCTTAGTCCGTTGACTTGACATCGCACTTCACCTCAAGTGTGTTCCCACTGTACTTTGATTACTACCCTACCACGGCTCAAAGGAGTCATGTAAACAGGTAGTAGTTAGGTGCAGTCCCAAAGCACTTGGAGGCAATAGCGGTTAGATGGGATTCGTCTCTCCCAGTATTAGGAGTTGATATCGCACTGTGTTCGGGAAGACATTACACAAATTCCCTGGCCAGGGCAAGCGAGATTTACTGGTAAATACTCCAGTATTTTCTCAGGGTGTTTTGGACTCTGTCCCGGCATGACTTATTGCGCTATTAGGTTTCTGGCGTTTACCATCCCCCTAGACACGATATGCGAGTATCTCAGACGAATAGACCGGACTGTACGGAGATTATCACAGATAGGCTCAGTAGGAGTTTGGATGAGTTTGCTCATCGGCTTTTCTTATTGACAGATACCTAGGTAGCCATTATGTGCAACTAATACCATTGACGTGCTTGTGGATAAACCCACTGCCAGCGAACTGTCGAGTCTTTAGAGTCTTACACAGCGGATTTCCCTACTTTGGGCGAAACGATGTAGAGGCCGTATGGTTTTACGACAGGGTTCGATCACATACGTATACTTGTGCACGGATGATGTTCGGGCGGATAATACTAGTAGACTTTGGTTTAAACTGGATCCTAATATTGTATTATTTGATTGTTGTCAACTCATTGTATTCGTATTTTTCGAAATACGAATACGGGTATGTATATATGGTGAGGGCATTCTTCTAATTTGGTAAGACATGCTTTTAGAAGGGAACACCTCATTATTGATTTATCTATTTTCCAAAATAGATTAATGAGGTAGAATTGTGGAGATATTTGTGGCATGGTGTGAGAAATATCTTAGCCATTATTTTATTTGTTTATGCTCACTATTGAAGCATGGGAGGTATTTTCTATGAGAAAATATTACATGCTTCATTATTGAAAAGTCTAGAGCCATTCTCTACACTTCATACTTGAGTTAATTTGCTTCATCTCATTCTCTCTCCTAAGTTTCTTCTCCTTCTACCTCAATATCCTTACCCTCACATGTGTTATGAAACAAAGGGTCTCATGAGATGAAACAATCTATTAGCTACTCTACATCACCTAGGCTACTTAGCTTAGCGATCTAAGTACCCTAGTTACCTCGGTTCAGAGGTAGGAGCTCAAAACACATACTCTCGGATGGATCATCTTTGACACGAGGAGGCCGACGTCGCAAGCTCGATCCTTTCTTCGAGGAGCCATAAAGAGGAGGCAAAGAAGACCCGAAGGACTTGGTCACGGAGGTATAACCATCTATCATAATAGTTAAACCTCCTAGTTAGTTTAGCTAGTTAAGGTTCCGTACAGATCCTGGTGTTTAGTCAGTGTTGCGAATCATGTTAAAATCATTTTTTGAAAATTCTGCCTCCCCGCGAACCCACGGGCTGCGCGACATCAACTTACATCAACTACTTAGACGATTTCACAAGGATGCTTACTATATACGTATTATAGTCTTGAGTATATTATACATCAATTAAACAGTAGGTTTCGAAACTTGCATATGCATCATAACTTCGGTGATTTGCATGACGTTTTATGGAGTTTTGATTATTGAGTTTTGCACCCACTTTCATCCGCACATGATGCGATGTGTTATTTTTGCGTATTCGTGATTTCTGAGCCCCGTTGATTTGATTGATTTACTGAAATATTTTGATATTTGGGGGATTTAAATTTACCGAATTTATTTAAGGGGGGAAGATTGTAATATTATAGAAAATAGAAAATATTATTTTTGGAATTTAAATAATAAAATAATAAATTTCTCAAATATTATACAAGTATGAATTTGAGTTTTCATAGAATGGTATAGTTATATACCTATAATTTTGGAAAATAATTGGAATTTAAAATAAATTATTAATTAGAAAGAATTTATTTAAATTAGACTTTTTATAAATTAATATGTAATTATTTCCTTACAAGATTAATGATAAACCTAATTAGTGTTTCTTAATTATGCATTTTATGATGGTTTCTTTTGTTTTAGAAAAGAGAAAAGAAAAAAAATAATTATGAGGAGACAAGGGAGTATGGTGTTTTTAATGAGGGAGGGTGAGAAAGAGAGAGGAGGAGCCATGGTTATAATCACAACCTCTTGTTTGTATTCCTTCATCTTCTTCTCCTTCTTCATCCTTCTTCATCTTCTCCTCCACCTCTCACTGCCGCTCCTACAAAAACCACCAAAATCACCTTAAAGCACCACTAAACATTCACAAAATTTATTCCTCACCTCATCCTACACACCATAGGGTGAACAAGTTCTTGTTTTGAGCACTTTGGACCATCTAAGAATTTTATTTAGTTGCCATTCAAGGTAAAACACTCACCTTTTGTTAAGTTTTTAAGTTTCCTTACCTTCACAACTAGTTTAGAGTTAATATAAACATGTTTTATTAACCTATAATTTTCTAGGGTGGTTTTTAGTGGATAGAACTTGTAGAGGAGGTGTAGTAGAGGATATAGAGAGTGACTAGTAGCCTAGTACTGATGGTATCCTTGATTAAAATAAGTTTAGAATGTTCAAAGTCGAACTTAGAATTTTCCGACATCGGTTTTTCATTAGCTTTTGATGTTCAAATGGAATCTGGGATGATTCTAGAACTCTAAAAAAAATTTAGCAGATACAGTGAGATGTGCAGAAACATAGGAAGCCACTCTAGAAACCCGAGCCAAACCCCTATGTTGAGGCCACCGTTTTATTCAATTTGGTCGCAATTTTCAACCCAATTTTGGAGTTAGGGTCTGAAACTTGGTCTGTAGCTCACTCGTTAAATAACTAGACCTACCCTATATGAAAAATGTTTAATTTCACCTTAGGTAGAATCTGTGAGCATTTTACTAAGTTTCTGCTTATGTTTTCCGATAAAATACACGGTTTCCTATTGATATGACGTTTGGCGTCCACCATGAGTTTTCTCGGTTCTGAGTTATGTGTATACCCGATTCAAGGAGAGAGGAGGCACCGTTTGCGGTACATCGTAGACCCGGTACGGTACCCCGGGACAAGAAGATCGTATAGAGAGACGTTGAGCCTGGCATGGGAACACTACCTACTGGTGACAGTACTAGACTCGGCAGATATCCGGAGGATACCGACCGGAGTGATATAAGACAGATGGATATGAGGGCCGATCTGATGATACGGCAACTGAGATATTAGGATTTACGTGTCGATGCTGGACACGGGTTTTGTAACATTTCAGAAAATAAAATATTATTTTTGGGAATTTAAATAATTAAATTAATAAATATTATGAATATTTTAAAGTATGGAGATTAGTTTTAATGAAATGGTATAATTATATACCGATAGATTGGAAAATATTTGGAAAATTTATAAGAATTATTAATTTTGAAAGTGTTTAGTTGATTTGGACATTTTATAAATTATTATATAATTATTTTTATATGAGTTTAATACTAAACTCGATTAACATTTCACTAATTATGCATTAATCTAGTTTATGTGTTATGCATGCAACTTAACATATGGCATAACACTTGTTATATTTTGTTTTGAACCTTGGCTTCTTCTTTTAAATTAAAATGGTTTTGTTTTTAATTAAAAAGAGTTCATAAGAGAGGCTGGGGACCATGGGCTATGGTTAAGATGAGAGGGAGAGAAAGAGAGAGAGGGGAAGTTTCTAGGTCTTGAGCCATCCTTTTAATTTCCTCGTATGCTCATTTGCATTTTTCATTATTCCTCTTCTCCTTCATCTCCCTCATCCTCCACCACCTCCTCTACCACCTATGGCCACCACCAAAATCCTCACAAAAACCCCAACAATCCCTTTATAAAAATTGATCCTAACCTAACTACAAACCCCTTGGTGGAATCAAGATTGGACTTTGAGCACTTGGGATCATTTAGGGTTTTCCCTTAGTTGCCAAATGAGGTAAATCCCATTTCTTTAGTTAAGTTTTTAGTATTTCTAATGTTCTAGTGTAGTTATGAGTAAATTTGTGAAGGTTTGGTGATCTTTGAAAATTCTTAGTTGAGGGTTAGGTGGTTTCTTGATGTGTGAAGGTGAAATTGAGAATTAGATAATGACCACAACCCATCTAGTGTTAGAATTCTGGACAAAACAAGAGACTAAACCCCAAGAGTTGAACTTTAGATTTACCGATATCGGGGTTTTGCGGGAATTGTGATCTGCTATGACCCTGATACCCTGGAAAATATTTTACGGATATAGTGAGATGTGCAAACCACTAGAAAGCTACCCTAGAAACCCAAACCCAAGCCTTCATATTTTGGCCGCCGTTTTATTCGATTTGGCCGCATTTGCGGACCAATTTTTGAGTTGGGGTCTGAAACTTGGTCTGTAGCTCACCTTTTAGATAACTAGACCTACCCTGTATGAACAAAAGTCTAGTTTTATATTAATAAAAATCTAGAGCCGTTTTACTTGATTTTTGGCGATGTTTTGTGACTTTTGAAATTGGTTTTTGGGTAGTTTAGTTTTGACTCAGTCATTTGACGTTTGTACGTCAACATCGGGAATTGTTTGGTTGTTCTTGCATACGTGGACCATAGGTTCTAACTTATGTATGTTTCGTTTGCCATATCAATTTCTAGACTTGATTTTGATGTCGATACGATATGTGTTGAATTGTAGGTACCTTCACATGGATTTTCGGGAAGACAAAAAGAGTGTGGCATCATCGACTTTGCCAAGTAAGGATCAAGGTGAGTAGATATATATCTACGGGGGAAGTCGGGTGGATGACGTCTAGCACCCCCGCAACAGTAGAATAGGGTATTACTATATTAGTAAGTTTGGATGCGATATTTGGATACTTAGCAAATAGGATATTTAGAAGACCTTAGGTTAGATTAGGTCGATCTAGGAAGACCTATCCATAGGATGATTATCTTGGTGGCGAATCGCAGGTTATATGTAGACACACACACGAAAACACGTACTTGATTTTTTTTTTTGTGTGCGCGCGCGCGCGCGTGTCTACATATACACGGGTGATGAGGATAGTATGTGATATGTGGAGATGATTCGATATGATCGGGCATGATGCCGTGAGATTTTGATATGTTATTGAGTCGTATTATAGTATATGATATGATATTATAATGAACCGTTGGGAGATATGTATTCATACATACGATAATATATGAGTTGATAATATTTGAATGTACGAGACTTTAGAACCGTATCCATGATCATGATATTGTACGAATGATGATATAATATATGATTTTGAACCGTACGCTCGATTTTGAGGATGGCGTACGATGGATATTACCATACGAGACGTATAAGATGATTGATCCGCATTCTTGACTCGAGAATTCTGTACTATGTATTAAACAGTACGTAACGCTATGAGGCTGGATCGCCGACTACTAGGTATATCGACTCGGAATATATGTAGATTTTCTTATCCTTCCGACTAGTTCCTTAGTTTAGTCTCTTAGTTGTTAAATAGATGCTAGACTAGGCTCGAGTCATATCAATTTTCAAAGCTAACGAATCGTGAGTATTTTCAAAGGACAACCTGAGGGATGCTATGGATTTTTCAAAGGACATATCTTTTCTCAAAAATATCATAGCCCCTACTTTTATGAAAACCACGATTCGTGCTATTTCAAAACACTAAAACTCAATGACTCGTATACAGATATATATATTTTATAATGTTATGTTTACTATTCCCTTTTCTGTTATATTTATGTTGTTCTCATTGCATTGAATATTTATTACATGTGTTTCTTTAGCTATTATGAATCCCGTCTGTTAGGACACCAGCACCATTACCGATGATACATATGTTCCACGTACATTTGCTTGCCGTCTGATACACATCATCATCGGTAATTGCCATATCACGTACACTTTAGAAAACGTCACTTCATTGGTTTAACCTGCTAGCTGGTAGTTTCAACATATTATTAGTATGCTTGCTCTCATATGCTAGTTTAGATATTGCATTCCTTACTTAGATACCCTATGCATTTATATATTCATTCTGTTATGCATTATTGTGGGTTTTATGTCGATATTCACTGCTTATTAACTCTTGATTTTGGGATTTTGAATTTTCCATGAGATTTCTGGATTTGGGGAAAAACTGCAAGAATTTTATAAACTCATTATCATTCTAAATATGCAAGTTTCGGTTTTCTCGTGATATAATGTATATGGCGTCCACCATGAGTTTTCCTGATTGAGTTGGTTTTCGAGACCCGATTCAAAGAGTAGGATGAACCGTTTCGAGTATATGGTAGACCCGGTAAAGTACCCCGGGGCAAGAATCTCAAGTTGTAGACGATCAGTCTGGCAGGGGCAGACTACCTACCGATAATATTTGGGGCGGCGGATATCCAGAGGATACCGACCGTAGTCGTGAGATTGGATGATATGGGCCGATCCGGACTGACGGAGCCCGGGATTTGAGGATTTTGTGTCGATGTTTGACACGGATTTCTGTCGATTTCATTGATGATACTCCAGTTTTTATACTAAATTCTTACTGAGGTAAGAACACGGCTTTCTCATACAGATATATTCTGATTTCATTCTTGATGCATTCATACATCATATATGTGGCATGTTGCTACTTGAGGCACTGACACGAGTACTTGGTATTACACTTATGCTTAGATTATTACCCTTTCCACTACTAGATGTTTCGGTGTTATATTTGAGTATGTTATTGTATGACCTAGGAGATTGTCATACATGTGATTTCTACTCGGTGATATCTTCTACTCATGAGTTGGCAACTCACCCCCGTTGTGCCACAGTTTTCTTGCAGGTTTGGCCGTACAGGTTCCATTGCGGCTTGCTGCCGCATCATTTCTTTAGGGTGATTTATTGGTATGTGGGTTCACTTGTATCATGACCACCGTTGCATATGTACTTTATATTTATTGTATCTAGTTAAAGCTCCATCAACCAGACTTGTATATTCAGTATCCTTAGATGACCACGGTTTGTATATTCTTTCGGCCTTAGAGGCGCGCTCTTGTATTCTTTATTGTTGGGATTTTCTTAATGATGCTTAGTTTTCTTGCTTTCTTTCTGAATTTTGATCCTCGCCCTTCGGTGTTGTATATTTATATTATCTTGCGTGGTTGTTTCCGCCAAATTGGCTAAGAGCTAGCTCCCACTTGGGGATGCCTTATATATTATTGCTTGTATTCGTTTTTGGATTACAAATTACAAAGGAGGTGATGCCCGAATTTCAAACGAAAAAATGGGTTTTCAAGTTAGATACAAATATAGCATTTTCATATATTACCACTTATGTATATATAATTATAAGTTTGATTTCAATAAACCTTATTTCAAAACTGCACCTCCATTATTTTTCCCCTAAAATGGTTTAGATTTCTGGGCTTTTGGCTTACTTGAATTAGGTGGGGTCCTATAGACTTCATGTGATTCAAGTGCCAGTCACGTGCCTTTTTCCGGGTCGTGACAAAGTTGGTATCAGAGCGTTAAGTTTAACCTTGGTTCGAGTCTAGGTTTGACTATGCGGAGTCTAGGGCGTATATATATATATTCGGAACCTAGGCTTGACCTTACGGAACTTAGACTTGGCCGAGGGGGTATTAGACCCGAACTTTCGTCGCGTAGGTTGACCTTGGTTGATGGAGTAGGTGACTTAAGTAGAGTGACGTACCGTGTGTATGTTCCGCAGCATACTTAGGATACGCTACTCCGCTTAAGGAGCCTTAGGATGTATATTTTTTAGGCACTGTAATTCTATTCGTTCCTATGATCTATCCTCATCGATGTCGGATTGTGACTTCTGTTGCCATGGTTACACGAGTAGAGAGATCTGCGGCTAGAGGTGCGGTGAGCACGAGCTCGTCATGAACAAGGACTGACCAGGGCGTAATTCTGGTGACACACGATTGCATTGATATATCGTTTTATTATGTTTTCCGTTGACGTGAATGTTTCGATGCGTTATTTTACTAAGATTTCTTGTTGACGCAAGAGCAAATCCACACCAGATGATCACGCCACTGTTAGAGGCTGGCCAGAATGTGATGAGTGTTAATGTACCATCTATTCTTAATGATTGAGGCATTGGCTATCGTGCGGACGGATGAGCCAGCTATTGCTGCGACTTACAAGATATCGCCCCAGATGTTTGAAGCTATTGCAACATGAGGTTTCACTCAGGAATGTGATAGAGATCGCTAGTCACCCATGGATGAATGACTAGGACATGTGGTTCGTTTGGATACCCCGATGCGAGATCACTAGATTGGCTAGCTTTAGCTAGAAGGAGACCTCAGACAGGTGTATTATGAGTCGATCGATAAAGAACGAGCGTAAGCGCATTACTTCGATGATTTGAACGAGTTCCCAAGAATGTAATTGGCGGGATGCCTACTACATGATATTAAGGACACCGAGTTCGTAGCTTCGGAAAGGAGACTCTAGATATGGGTACAGCCGTTTGGAGCGCATTTCATACAGCTACGAAGAGATAATTCCGAATTGGTCCATGTTTCCCCAATCAGAGCAAAGCTCTATTCAAATTCCGAGATTTGAAATGAAGCGACGCTTCTGCACCCCCATCAGAGCAAAGCTCTATTTTGAAATTTAAAATTCAAAAATTGAAGCAACGCTTCAGATCCAGCGCTAGGCGCGCTGCGCGCCACGTGTCAAATACGGATGCGCTAGCGCCAGGTGCGATGCGCCCTAAACAGTGCACCATGTGTGCGCTAGCGCTTGGTGCGCTGCGCGCCATGTGTCAAACACGGGTGCGCTAGCACAGGCTGCGCTGCGCGCCATGTGTCAAACGTAGGTGCGCTAGCGCAAAGTGCACTGCACTCTGAGCAGCGCACCACGTGCAAAGCACGGGTGCACCGGCGCTGGAATTCCCCACCGTTAGATCAAAAGATCTAATAATAATGATAAATCATTAATTAATCAGAATTAAAATTCTGTTATGGAAAGATCTTTCCAATCTTGTTAAAAACAAGAAGATTGCCTTCTGTAAAACAGAAGCCCTAGGATCAAAGATCCAACGGTGGGGAAACATCCCCAAATCAATCAGAGAAAGATCTCTTTAACTAATTTAACAAATCAATTTGCCCTATATAAAGGCCCCAAGACTTCAAGTCTGAAATAGAGAAACCCTCCTACAAACTTTGAGAAGACTCAAAAGAAAGAGAGCAAGCTCTTGAAAGAAGATCATTTCTTCAAGGTAAAAAGAATGATTCTTGAACAAAGAGATGAAATCATCTCATTAAAACAGAAGAATTATCTTCTTAAAAGATCATAGATTTACAAAAGACCAAGGTCTTTTATAAAAAGAGATCAAAAGATCTCATCATAAAAAACAAAAGAAGTATTTACTTCATTCACATATCATTGATCTACAAAGGCAAAGCCCTTTCAAAAATAAGAACCATTGTTCTTGAATCTTGAGGCAAAGCCTCCTTTAAAAAGAACATAAATTTGTTCACAGATCATAAATTTAATCAAATGCGCTTTGCGCTATTGAAAGTGCCTTACACTCTTGAACTGCGCTTCTACGCTCCTTGAACCGGCGCTCTGCGCCAAAACGTGCCACGTGTCAACCACGTATGCCACTTGCGCTTTGCGCTTCTGAAACAGCGCACTGCGCTCATGGGCTGGCGCTCAGCGCCAAGCGCAACACGTTTCACTCACTTGTGCACCGCTAAACTAGCACAACGCGCTCATAAATTGAAAGCGCAATGCGCTCATTAACTGGCGCAATGCGCCCATCATCTGGCGCTTAGCGCCAAGTGCGACACGTGTCCTTTTCGTGTGCGCTACTTGGCAAAAGCACAATGCGCTCTTTAATTGGCGCAAAGTGCCTGGCAAGCCACGTGGCGAGCTGTCAGAACACATATTGTTCTGATGAATGCTCTGCATTCAATACAAGACAAAAAAAATGTCAGGATCTAATGCTCAGCATTATTAAAAGGGCCAAGCCCAAATAAAGGCTCAACGGCCCAGAACAATAAAATGTTAAATATTTTAATCTTATTGGACTTAGCCCAATATTGGCCATAAGTCCTCAACTTATATTGAACTGATCCCATCTGCTCACGAATATTTAACAGGTCTCAGTCCCAAACTGGACTACAGATCCTTCAACCAACTCACACCGGTTCAAGGGTATATCTCTTTACTCCTCTGATATCTGTCGTTGTAATCCTTCAACGTCTTCAGAGAGGTGATGGGTCCCGACAACCACACATGTCATAGACTACGATGTCCTTAAACTTCATAGACTACGATGTCTTTAAACTATGGACTGTGGGGTCCTTAAGCTCATGGACTACGATGTCCTTAACCTAAACTGTGGGGTCCTTAAGCCCATGGACTACGATATCCTTAACCTGGACTGTAGGGTCCTTAAGCCCATGGACTACGATGTCCTTAACCTGGACTATGGGGTCCTTAAACCCATGGACAACGATGTCCTTAACCTAGACTGTGGGGTCCTTAAGCCCATGGACTACGATGTCCTTAACCTGGACCGTGGGGTCCTTAAGCCCATGGACTACGATGTCCTTAACCTGGACTGTAGGGTCCTTAAGCCCATGGACTATGATGTCCTTAACCTCGGACTGTGGGGTCCTTTAAAACCCATGGACTATGATATCCTTAACCCGGACCGAAACGTCCTTAAACTAACGATGGACCGTAATGTCCTTAAACTAATCGACCGCAATGTCCCTAAACTAAACAATAGAGTCCAAATGTTCTTTTGTTGGATCTAAATGATCCCGTTAAGTTGATCTTAGTCTAAAATTAGACTAACGTATCCTTAACATACGTTTAAGTTGATCTTAGTCCCAAATGAGACTAACGTATCCTTAAACTCAACCCCCAAACCCAAATCTAAGAAGATACGGATTTGGACTAATCCACGCCCTACGGACGACAACATAAATTAGTCTCCGTATACAATCCACGGGCAACCAAAAACAAAACAAACACACACGACACGATGTGACCATCTGGAGAAGGAGAAAGTGGTTACCGTGATGCGGTAACATAATTAACTGCAGAGGATTGCGCCTGCAGGGAAGAGAGTCCCCACAATTAAAAACCCCTCAAATGAGGGGGAATCTGACGAAGTCTGCTACATCGGTCGCATCCGTTTAAACCTTTGATACATGGTGCCATAAATCAACTTGGCATCTTCGGAGAGGTGGAAGGATAGCACCAATTAGCATCTGCCCCGAATTTCAGGTAAGACGAACCTGCGCGGTCGCGTCTCTGTATTCGGAGGGGAACAGATTCTGGCACGCCTGGTGGGACCTTTTCCTCTTTCCACTCCACACTTCGTGTGTCGTGTTCGCGAACGAATCGCGGTTTGATATGGTTACCCTTGGGTTCGAGGTACTAAGATTTTGTTTCTTGCTTGGTGCAAAAAACGAAACATCAATGGCGTCTACTTGCGCGAAGTGTTCCAACTGCAATTGCAACTCATGCTCCGCCTCATCTGGAAGCATAGCTTACGGTCCCCAAGCGGCCTCCCTGTTCACAATGCTGGTGGACCAGGTGACTCAGGCCACCACTGAATTGTTTATCGGGACCATGCTCCCACCGTTGAGCTTCAGCGCCCCTGTACCATCGCAAGAAGCTCCCAAGAAGTCGGTCTTTGATCGGCTTGCAACTACAGCGGCCCCCCTCAACGGGTTGTCCAGCTCCAGCGCCTCAATCTTCGCTAGATGGGGTCAAAGTTCATGCGGGCCCATTATGAAGACTGCAGTTCCAGAAAAGGTTATTCCGAAGAGGATATCCATCCCTTCTCCCGAAGTCGTCAAGGCGGCTTCTCCTGCCAAAGGGTCGGTCTTTACAAGACTGACTGTTCCGGCTCCCACTCCGGCTCCCGTCCCTGCTCAAAAGGCTGTCTTTGACGGATTGGATACTGCTACTCAACGGACGTCGGTCTTCAAGAGGCTGGTACCGGCAACGCCTCACCAGAACGGGAGGCATGACGAAGTCACCCCTAAAACTGAAACAATCCCAATGGCTCGACACACTCGACGTCGCCACTGGCGCAGAGTAAGGAAGGCTGGGGGCAACTCCCCCTCTGGGCTAACTCCACCAGCCCCAACGGTGGAAGTTAATGCTGCTGTTCCAACTAGAAACAACTTTGAATTGCTGAACAAGGTGCGCAGGAACTCTCCTACCGCCGTACTGAAAAGATCTCCTCCACCGTAGAGAATGCACCGAAGGCGAAGCCGGAACAGCCCCCTCAGCGGCTGTCCTCCAAAATTTACAAAGTCTGGCGATGGGTCCAGGAGTCAGTGATTGATCAAGACTATCCTCGCCGACAGAAAAAGCTGAAGGTTCAGCAGGAAGAGAACCGTCCTGGCAAGCCACAAAGGACGACAACCACCTGGGGGCCCACTGTAACGGCCCCCTCAACGTCAACCACTCAAAAGAGAAGGAGGCCAGAGAAAGCCCCTGTGACTACGGCAGATCACAAAGACGTTGAGCCTAAATGCCCCAAGTCTGGGGGCATAATGGTGCATACTGTTTACATGGCTTCCGGAAAAGAGGAAAGCCGCGCTTCGACGGGTCACTGACCGCTCACCCGATCTATGAAAAAAGCCCAGGAGCAGCAACAGAAGCTTCAAGAAATACTGACGCAAATGGCCGCACTCACCGGGCCAAAAGAAAGCCCGAAGGCGTCATCAGAGCAGAGTCATGAACAAGAAACCGATGCTGACTTCCTCCACAGAGTCCTCGAAAAGAAGGACAGAGAAGCAGCGGAACAAGCGGCTAATATAAAACGAATGGCACTTCTCTTCCAAGACATGGTCGGGATGATGTTACAGCCGGATCCTCTGGCTGAAGACCCTACAATCATTATTGAAAACGACAGAGGAGAGACATCGAACCCTCCTCCGGCTCTTTCAGCAGCCAAAGAGGAAACTATTTCCAAGGCCATTCTGGATGACTATATTGCTCAGCAAATACGAGCTCACCAGGCGAATGAAGCGGCCGGCCAAGTTGTTAAAACTGGGCGACCGTATCCAGGCTGGTATGACCAAATAAAATACCCGCCGGGATACACGATCCCTAAATTTCATGTATACAAAGGGATGGGCAATCCCCACCAGCATGTCGTCCAGTTCAGGGCTCTTTGCGGCAACACCGGGGGTGATGATAAACTTTTGCTTCGTCAGTTTGTTGGCAGCTTGTCGGAGACAGCGTTCGAATGCTACTCTAAACTTCCAAATGACTCCGTCAAGACTTTCACAGAAATGGAGCTATTATTCACCCAGCGATTCGCGAGTGCTAGTGAACGCACCCCGATTACGGCATTGATCAATGCCAGGGTGAAGCCAGGCGAGACGTGGGTTCAATAAGCAATCTGATGGCGGAATCTGTGGTCGAAATGCGAACAGCGCATCAAAGAAGCGCCGGCGGTAGGCATGTTCGTGGGCACTTTGGACCCTAATGCAACTATTTCCCAATTCATGATATTCCTCAAACCGACTACTTTCCAGGCCTTGATCGACAAACTGGCCCAAATGGACCAGATGGGTCATAGACCGTCTCCTCCAAAGCTGGACCCGTAGAACGAGAAGGGAAAGGAGAAAGCGATCGTCGTCGCCAATGCTCAACAGCAGCCTGGTGGTCTAAGACCAGTTGATCGCCAAAATAATAGAACTCAATCTCTCGAAGATAAAATGAGACGCCCTTACTCGTTCCCTCGAGACAAGACGAAGAGGTTATTCTAGCTTGCACTGCGCAACAGGCTCATTACTCTGCCAGAGCCAAGACGCCCAGCGCAACCAGGCGACATTAGCAATCCTAACTATTGCCCTTATCACCGAATTTTGGGCCATCCGATCGAGGATTGTTACATCTTCAAAAGTTGGATAGAAGATCAGTACCAGCAGGACAAATTCGTATTATCCGAGAATTGGAAGGTAAACCCGCCTCGGCTACACAATCCCAAGAATACGGATACACCGGGGGCATCATGCTCTTTCGTAGAAGAAGCTCCATGGGAGGTCGCTCTTTCAGCCAAGACGAAAAGAATGCTGAAGAATCTCCAAACATGCCCGGCGATTACGTGGAAAAATCCACTCGAACCCGAAGTCATCAAAGGAATGTTAAAACCGCGTCCAACTCCAAAGATCGATGGTGATAGCCAAAGCACTCACACTCAGCCGTCAAAATCTTCGAAGAAGAAGAAACCCAAGAAGCCCGTGACGCCTGGTGACAAGCACACGGACCTGCAAAAACAGATTGACGCGCTGGAAGAGTATAACCAGAAGGTGCGGACTCCAATCACACTCCAAGAGTTCCTCATCCACGTCCTTGAGGACGGAAATGATGGAGAAGACTCGTCGGATGAATCTGAAGATTACGTGGCAAGTTGCCATGTGATCTCTCACTCGTCGATAGACGATGAAGAAGCTCCTTGCACCGAGAAACTGGGGGGAAATCCTAAACAAGAACTTCTAGAGCCGTCTGACGAAATAATTGATGCATTCCTGCACGAAGCTCTTCTTAAAAGCAAAGCTGCTCGAGAGCATGAAATGGCCATACTTGAAAAAGCCAAATGCCCGCGACTGGAAGAAAGAGTTGAAACACTCCCGCCAGATCAAAGCGCATCCGCCGCAAATAAAAACATGTTCAAGATGATGAAAAGGTTCGCTAAAGCCACCTCGATGGGAATGAAGTTGCCACCCTCCGAAGCGAACGCTCTCGGTGAAGCGGAAATGCATCCTAGCTACTGCTTATATCATCGAAAGATTGCACACCCCACTGAAGAGTGCAACGCTTTTAAAAGATGGTGGCAAGGATATGTTGCCCACCTACAACATTTCAAGCGGATGAAACGCAAAGCTCGTTGGGAGCAAAGAAATATGACCGAGGAGCACAAAAGAACTGCTGGCAACTGTCGCATAGTCAACTCTAGGGGATCGCTGGTTCTCACCTTCGAGAGTGACTCTGATGAAGAAATGGTTCTTGGCCCTCTCTTTAAGAAGTCCACCTCGATAAAAGAGGAAGAACCAAAGACCTGTAAAAATATTCAGCTGCGCAGCCGTACGCTGCCCGAAAAGAATCTTGGGCCCTCGAATAGTGGGTCAAATAAAAAAGATAAGGGAAAAGAAAAAGTCCCTGAGGATATCATCCTTGATGACCAAGCCGTCGAAAAGCTGATAGCCAAGGATCCACCAAAGAAAAGTAAGGTGGACTACAACGTTCTCGCACACTTAAGGAAGATACCTTCGTAGCTCAGTATTCTCGACGCCCTTCTGCTATCCAAAGAGGTGAGAGATTCTTTAATCAAGGCACTACAGGAACCCAAGCAATTCCAAGATTTCCTCGCCGAAGAAAAGATGAAGGACAAGCTGGAAGAAGTACACACAGCCGATATCACCTTCGGCGATGAAGATCTCCTTCTTGGGACATGCGAGCACAACCGTCCCCTATATGTTTCCGGATACTGTCATGACATCAAGATAGGTAAAATCCTGGTCGACAATGGGTCCTCCATCAATCTCCTCAACGTAAGGGTGCTAAAGGAGATCTGCATGAGTGTTCAACACCTTACTCGGGATAAGATCACTATCTTCGGGTTTGATTCCCAGTTATCACGGACGCTTGGGTCTGTAATACTGGCACTACGCTTTGGGCTGCTTGTCACGGACATTAAGTTTCACGTCATTGACGCCAAGACATGCTACAATGCTTTGCTCGGTCGGCCCTGGTTACACGAGTACAACATCATCCCTTCCACACAACATCAGTGTATGAAATATTTTAAGGATGGTCTCGAGTATACTGTGACAGGAGAGCTAAACCCATTCTCTGTGAACGAAGTCCGAAAGTACGAAGTTGCAAAATACTTCTTACCGGATTTCGAGGACACGGAAAGATGTCATAAACCAAAGAACAAAGCAATCACTACTATTCCGGTCTTCGGGAGTGATACCGAGGAGGAAGAAGAGATAGTTTACTCAGGTCCGCCCCAGTGCAACAAGCCGGGACCGTCCGCTCCTATGTTGATCTTCGGCAGCGATTCGGAAGATGAGGTCAATGCCGTATTCTCTGCTCGGCCATCAATACAAACCTTCGCTGATGAAGATCAAAGTTTGCAAGTTGCCATGGTTCCACCCAAGCATCATAAAGAACTAGACACGCTTGATACCTACAGTGTGGAAGAACTGCAGACATTCTACATCCCTCCCACGTGAAAAGGTAAAAAGGCAATCATATTCTACCGATCCGGGGAAACCAAAGTGGGAAAGAAATCTGGCATGGCGCGGATTCTACACTTGACAGGCTCCAGCCTATCCGTTTACCCAGATATTACATGAACGGACTAAAGAGACTCTTGAGACGCCAAGGTGTACCTCTTAAGCAAACTGTGCGACAAGCACGGTTCTATAACAGGATCTGGAATGTTCTCGGAACTCAACGAAAGTTGCCCAACGGGAGAATGGAAACGATCGGGCTTGGATATGTTCAATCCAAGAAACGGGAGTTTCTCCGCAACTGCTACGTCATACATGACTTTGATGAAGAAGGAGATGCTATGTGGAAAGATGCTAACCCTGAACCAGAAAGAGCTCCCGCCGTGAAAATGCTCAGTCTGTCATTCGAAGAACAAATGGACAAGCTTATAAGAGAAGCGGGTCAAAAGGTTCGAGACAATCATAATCGCGAAATGGCCATCTACGAGAAAGCCAGGACGCAACGCCTCCTTCAACAGGCTGTGAAAAATGAAAACGCTCCTCCTTGTCAACCCGTTGTACAAAAGGCCCGACGCAGAGGCAGAAACAAACCAAAGAACGGGAAAGGCGTTCGACAGCGACAAAGCGGGTCCAAGAAGCCATGCGATCAGGAATCGAGCAGTCCGGATTCGTCTCTTATAAAAAAGATGGGTCAAGCATATTCTTTTTCCCAAGACAAGACAAGGAAGATATTCGATCTTGTCATAAAACATCAGATGATGACACTCCCGGAGTCCAAGCACCCCGAGAAAGCAGGCGAAGTCTCTCACCCGGACTATTGCTCCTATCACAGGGCAATAGGACATCCTCTCGAAGACTGCTTCACATTTAAAGACTGGGTCGAAGACCAGTATCAGCAAGGCAGGTTCGCTCTATCCAGCAGCTGGAGGGTAACCCCGCCGCAGAAGCATGAACCCAAAGCTGCGAGAGTAGACCCGGATCAACATCAGTCTTAGAAGCGAGCTCATACTTATCATATGATAATATTGTCGGAAGAAGAACCCGAGGATATAGGTGAACTCCCCTGGTGCTTCGAAAACGATGATGACGAGGTAATCTCAGAATTTCCACCAGCGCCAAAAGAGCTGGAAGACGGGATATATACTACTGCAGACAACCTCAGAAAAATTGATTTGGGGGTGGCAAGTGACCCGCGACCGACGTTCGTCAGTGAGCTGTTGTCTGAAGAAAGAGTGGCTACACTAAAGGACGTGCTCATGCAGCATAGAGACTGCTTCGCATGGAACTATTCAGAGATGCCAAGATTAGATCTAGAGATTGTTGTGCACAAATTGGCGATATCTCCGGACGTCAAGCCGATCAAACAAGCGCCGAGAAGAATACGGCTCGAGCTTGAGATAAGAATCAACGCCGAGGTCAAGAAGCTAATCGACTCCGGCTTCATCCAAGAGGTTCAATACCCTGACTGGATCGCCAACATCGTCCCGGTGATGAAGAAGAATGGGATGGTGCGCATCTGTGTGGACTTTCAGGATCTCAATAAAGCCTGCCCGAAAGACGACTTCCCAGTACCGGTCACCGAGCTGATGATAGACAATACGTCCACTCATGAAGTTTTTTCCTTCATGGACGGCTCGTCAGGATACAATCAGATAAAGATGCATCCCAAGGACCAGAAGACCACCGCGTTCCGAACCCCTTTGGGCATATTCTGCTATAAGGTGATGCCCTTCGGTCTAAAGAACGCCGGTGCCACCTATCAGAGGGCTATGACGAAGATCTTCGATGACCTCATACATGAAATTGTCGAACACTATATCGATGACCTCGTGGTTAAAAGCAAATCATACGAGGAACATTTAGAGCATCTGAAGATCGTGTTTCAGCGCCTTCGGCAATACAACTTGAAGATGAACCCTCTCAAATGCGCGTTCGGAGTTTCATCGGTCAAATTCCTAGGATTCATCGTCCGACACCGAGGCATCGAGATAGATCCGTCAAAGATCAAGACGATCAGAGAATTGCCTCCGCCAAGGACTCTCAAACAACTACGGTCTCTCCAAGGAAAGCTCGCGTATATCCGGCGATTTATAGCCAATCTCTCAGGCAAATGCCGCCCCTATAGTCACCTGATGAAGAAGGGAACCCCGTTCGTTTGGGATCGCAAATGCCAAAGCGCACTAGATGAAATCAAGCAATACTTGCAGAACCTTCTGATGCTGACCGCTCCGGTCAAGGGAAAGCCTCTCATTCTGTATACAACAGCCCTCGAAGGTTCTTTAAGCGCGCTATGGGCACAAGAGAACGACTAAGGGAAGGAGAGAGCCCTTTATTATTTGAGTCGAGTTCTCCTGGGGGCAGAAAGCAATTACTCCCCCATCGAAAAACACTGCCTGGCGTTGATCTTCGCAATAACGAAGCTCAGACACTATGCGTTGGAACATGAGGTCCATCTCATATCAAAGGTGGATCCCCTCAAATATTTGATGTCAAAAGCCATATTGACGGGGAGGCTCGCTAAATGGGCCCTGCTCTTGATGGAGTTCTTGATAACTTATCAGCTTCTTAAGGCAGTGAAAGGCCGGGCCATCGCCGACTTTCTCGCTGAGCATCTGATACCTGCTGACTCTCCTTTGAATTGCAAACTGCCAGACGAACAAGCGTTTGGCACGATCAACGAGGGTGGTACCCGGTGGGAACTTTATTTTGATGGGGCATCTTCCATGAAAAAGCGCAAACAAAGCACCCCTATAATCAAATCCGGGGTAGGCCTCATCTTCATGACTCCATAAGGAGGGATAATGCGCTTTGCCTTCTCCTTAACAGAGCCGAGGACGAATAATGAAGCCGAATACGAAGCTTTTATAGCAGGTCTCGAGATCACCATCGACATGGGAATTGAAAACCTTCTCATATACGAAGACTCCCAACTGGTCGTTAGTCAAGTAAACGGCAACTGTCAGACGTGAAAGACTGAGTTGGTGAAATACGACAAGAGAGTACAGCGACTGCTGACTCAAATTCCTTCCTACACCTTGGAAAGCATACCACTTGCGGAAAATAGCAAAGTGGATGCATTAGCCAAGCTCGCTAAAGAACTGGCTGACGAAAACCTCGATGACGTGAGGATCGTAGTTTAAAGCCGTCGGGTTCTCGCACCAGCAGAACTATCGCCGAAATCTTCCGAAAAAAAGGGAGCGACCGAGCAAATGACTCTGCAAATAAAAGACCAGGAAAAGGTTACAGATTGGAGAGAAGTATTTATAGATTATTTCAAATCCCGTCGAACACCTGAAGATGCGTCCTCGAAACATTAGCTCATGAAGCGAGCTCTATCTTTCGCCTTTGTTAATGATACTCTGTATAAGAGATCGTTCGATTCTTTGTGGCTAAGATGCCTAGGACCTGAAGAGGCAAAGAGAGTCGACCAAGAAACTCATGACGGACTCTACGGTTCTCACCAAGCCGGCCCGAAAATGAAGCTGAATATCAAACGAATGGGTTATTATTGGCCCACGATGATCCAAGACTGCCTCGAATACGCAAAGCAGTGCCATTCGCGCCAGATTCACGGGGACTTTATCCATCAACATCCAAATCCACTTCATCCAACGGTGGCTAGCTGGCCATTCGAAATGTGGGGGACTGACATAATCGGCCCCATCGAACCAGCATCGTCCAGAGGACATCGATTCATTTTGGCGACAACTGATTACTTCTCCAAATGGGCAGAAGCAGTACCGCTGAGGAAAGTGAAGACGGAGAATATCCTCCATTTCTTCAAGACACGCGTCATTTATCGGTTTGGAACTTCATGACGGATTATCTTCGATAACGGGCCAGCCTATAGAAGCCACAAGATCAGCCGCTTCGCACAACAGTATAACATAGACTGGAGATACTCCTCAGTCTATAATCCCTGAGCTAACGGTCTAGCTGAGGCTTTTAACAAGACCTTGACGAAGATCGTGAAAAAGACGGTGTCTCGAAATAAGAAGGACTGGCACGAGAGCCTGCATGAAGCTCTCTGGGCGTATCGAACTACGTTCAAAACTGCCACAAACACAACTCCGTACGCATTGGTATTCGGTACAGAGGCGGTACTCCCCCTCAAGATAGAGCTACCCTCTCTACGAGTGGCAGTTCACTACGAGCTAACAGACGAAGAGAATGCTCACCTTCGGCTTGAGGAATTCGATGCCCTTGATGAAACCCGGCTCATAGCGCAACAAAATCTGGAGGCTTATAAAACAAAGATGATGCGCTCATATGAAAGATTGACTAGGCCGAGGACATTCCGCCAAGACGAACTCGTGCTAGTGGTCAAAAGACCTATGATCCCTAATCCCGCCAAGCGGGGGAAATTCGAGCCGAACTATGAAGGCCCGTATATCATAGACAAGGTCTACCAGGGTAGAGCTTATCTACTCATGGACATGCATGGTGAAAGACCTTTCAGGCCAATAAATGGTCGCTTCCTAAAGAAATACTACGCCTGACGAGTCACGGCCTAGGTTAATGATAGATGACGACGACTATGTCCGCTCGCTATCTTCCTAAGCCCAAACTCTATAAGTAGTAACCGGCTAACGGACCGAAACGTTCTTAAACTAACAGCGGACCGAAACATCCTTAAGCTAACAGCAGACCGAAACGTTCTTAAACTAACAGCGAACCGAAACGTCCTTAAACTAACAGCGGACCGAAACGTCCTTAAACTAACGATGGACCACTATGTCCTAAAACTATCTGTTGACCGAGACGTCGATAAACTACTGTGGACTGCAGCATCCCAAGGCTGATACAAAAAAAAAGAAGAATAAAAAAAAGAGAAAAAAGAAAAAACGGTATGTCCATAAGCGAAGAGGGCACAGATGAAAACCCGAAAGGGCTCCATGAGTAAAAACAGCAGGGCTACCGACGAGTTTTGTGAAAACCCGAAAGGGCACAACCTCATTAAAAGATACTTGCAGGGTCCTATCGACCTTGTGAGGAGAAACCACCTGCGTGAGATCCTTATGACTCACAAGGGAGCAACAAACATAGGAAGCCCTATGATTCCTAAGGAGAAATTACACTTACGAGATCCTCATGACTCGTAAGGAGAACCCTCTTATGAGACCCTCACGGCTCATAAGATTCAAAAGTCTTAAGCTACAGGGATCTAAACCTATTCTTAAGCGGCCACCATAACCTCCAATTTTTTCCTACAAGCAGCTCAATGCCGACCCTTGTATACAATCCACGGGCGCGAATAAACATTTCCCTAACAAAGTCACATCCGTGACTAGGGATATCTTCGCACGATGAACCCCTTGTAAGCCCTCTCGACTTATAAGGAGAAAACACTCTTGTAAAATCCTTACGACTTATAAGAGATCATACACTTAGGAATCCTCACGATTCCTAAGGAGAAAATGCATCTACGAGATCCTCACGACTCGCAGGGAGAAATACCTTTATGAGACCCTTACGGCTCAAGAAGTCAAAAGCCTTAGTCGACAGGATCCTAACCCTGTTCGCTAAGCCACATTTGTTCGACATCGACAGAGGCAAATGATGGTTCGCTCCTGGCAATATCCCAGTTGTAGCGGTGCTGATGCCGAAATCGGTGTCTAATTCCAAACTTGCAGTGAGAAGCTAGCGAGCCACACGTGCATACGAAATAGCCGAAATGATGGGGCAACTTGCAAACAAAATCAGTAAGTAAAAATGTATGCATGCAAAATAGCCGAAATGATTGGGCAACTCGCAATAAAAAGCAGCGATTAAAAATAAAATAAATAGCCGAAATGATTGGGCACCGCGAAAAATAGCCGAAATGATTGGGCAATCGCGACCTTCGCGATATAAAAGATGAAATGATAGAGCATCGCGGAAAGAAAAATATAAAAAAAATGTATGCCCTACAGGTGATATCACATCAATCCATGTATACAATCCAGGGGCGCAAACAAAGAATGAATCACACCTTCCCTCCCCAGGCTCCATCAAAAAACGAAGCCAAATCTCGATGGTTCCCGGACAACCTGGGGACCACTTCGATATTCGTCTCATTACAACAGACGCAACGTCATCCAAATGACCCCGTCGCGGAAATACATCATCCACATGACCTCGTCACGGAAATACGTCATCCACATGACCCCGTCTCGGAAATACGTCATCCACAAGACCCCGTTTCGGAAATACGTCATCCACATGACCCCGTCTCGGAAATACGTCATCAACATGACCCCGTCGCAGAAATACGTCATCCACATGACCCCGTCTCGGAAATACGTCATCCACCTGACCCCGTCGCGGAAATACGTCATCCAAATGACCCCGTCGCGGAAATACGTCATCCACATGACCCCGTCACGGAAATACGTCATCCACATGACTCCGTCTCGGAAATACGTCATCCATATGACCCCGTCTCGGAAATACGTCATCCACATAACCCCGTCTCGGAAATACGTCATCCACATGACCCCGTTTCGGAAATACGTCATCCACATGATCTCGTCTCGGAAATACGTCATCCACATGATCTCGTCTCGGAAATACGTCATCCACATGATCCCGTTTCGGAAATACGTCATCCATATGACCCCGTCATGGAAATATGTCATCCACATGACCCTATCTCGGAAATATGTCATCCAAATTACCCCGTCGCGGAAATACGTCATCCACATGACCCCGTTTTGGAAATACATCATCCACATGACCCCGTCTCGAAAATACGTCATCCACCTGACCTCGTCGCGGAAATACGTCATCCACATGATCCCGTCTCGGAAATACGTCATCCAAATGACCCCGTCGCGGAAATACGTCATCCACATGACCCCGTCACGGAAATACGTCATCCACATGACCCCGTCGAGGAAATACGTCATCCATATGACCCCGTCGCGGAAATACGTCATCCACATGACCCCGTCTCGGAAATACATCATCCTCATGACCCCGTCGCGGAAATACGTCATCCACAAGACCCCGTCTCGGAAATACGTCATCCAAATGACCCCGTCGTGGAAATACGTCATCCGCATGACCCCGTCGTGGAAATACGTCATCCACATGACCCCGTCGCGGAAATACGTCATCCACATGACCCCGTTGCGGAAATACGTCATCCACATGACCCCGTTTTGGAAATACGTCATCCACATGACCCTGTTTCGGAAATACATCTCCATATGACCCCGTCTCGGAAATACGTCATCCACATGACCCCGTCTCGGAAATACGTCATCCAAATGACCCCGTCTCGGAAATACGTCATCCACATGACCCCGTCATGGAAATACATCATCCACATGACCCTGTCATGGAAATACGTCATCCACATGACCCCGTCGCGGAAATACGTCACCCAAATGACCCCGTCACGAAAATGCGTCACCCAAATGACCCCGTCTCGAAAATACGTCATCCACATGACCCCGTCAGGGAAATACGTCATCCACATGACCCCGTCTCGGAAATATGTCATCTACATGACCCCGTCTTAGAAATACGTCATCCACATGACCCCGTCTCGGAAATACGTCATCACATGACCCCGTCGCGGAAATACGTCATCCACATGACCCCGTCTCGGAAATACGTCATCCACATAACCCCGCCTCGAAAATACGTCACCCAATGACGTCGTGAAATGCGGATAACATCAATCTCATTAAACACTTACGGGTCCTCTCAATTCATAAGGAAGAAAACTCTCTTATAAGATCCTTACGACTTATAAGGGAAAACACACTTAGGAATCCTCACTACTCCTAAGGAGAAAAGACACCTACGAGATCCTCACGACTCGTAGGGAGAAAGTCTTCACGAGACCCTCACGGCTCATGAAGTTGAAAAGTCTTAGTCGGCAGATCTGAACCTGCTTCCTAAGCCATCACTACCTCTCAAAGGGTTCAAGATAGAATGCTCTTTATCATCTACATGCTACACTTGCCAAAGAAACACACCAACAACACAGAAAAGTGAAGAAAGCGACAAGGAGAACATTTGATTCGCATTTGATTAAGCGTGCGAAGCATACCCGTTCATGCATGTGCAAAAGATTTAGTACATAAAATAAAACATGTTGAAATGAGGAATTTTCCATTCATACTTCGAAAAAGTTCTTACAATTATGAAAGCAGTAAACGAAAACATCATCAAAATGATTACAATGGTAAAACCTCAGATCCAGGGCATGGGTTGAGGAATTCAAAAGTGAGGCCGTCTAGAATCTTTTTGGCCTTTCTGACCATTCTCGTGTGCATCCTCTCGCGCTCACGAGTGTCGAGATCCTCGCTAATATCCCCCTCCCTTCGATAAGAAGCGATTATCGTCGTCTGTTGGAAAGCTCGATGCAGAATATCAATGAGGTTATCTCGCTGCTTCTTCGAGATCAGCCCCGACAGGTACACTGAATGCACCTTGTCTTCGGCATCATCCAATGCATTAAGCGGCATAGCTCGTGAAACCCAGGAAGTGCTCTCCAAATTGCTCCCACTACGATTTTCAAGAGAGCAGAACGGCGAGGAAGCAGCCAACCGACGCGTGCATGCAGACGATCCATAACCTCCGCACATTGGGCATCTGTAAACTCTTGGTTTTGGCAACGGCACTGTACGCGAATATCCTCATAAGAGATGAAATCGTGCAGACTATATAAATGAACAGCCATAGTGCCTGAAAAGAAACATCATTAGAAGATCAGTAATGAAGAAAAACATATACGGAATTTAAACGACTCTTGATATCCCCATGGAGAAAACAAATTCTAATTATGACACCTAATAAATTCGAATTTGCGAGAAATCCTAAAAAGGGAATCTCATTTAATAAGCGACCCTTCGGGTCAAGGAGTTAAACTCCTCGAGAGCAATGCTCTGCAAACAGGAATGACACCTGTCAAAGTCAATTATGAAAGGAATTTAAAGAGATTCCCCGAGAATGTCAAGAGCCTGGCTCTGTAATGATGATGGAAAATTCCATCAGAAAAGAATTAACTAAGATTAATTTTTTATGAATTAAAAAATTCCGGGATCTTCAAGATCCATGAACAAACTCTTAAGAGTTCTTCATCAAAGATTAACAAATCAACATGATTCAAAAGAGCAAAGCTCTGTTCATGGGCTAAGAAACCCCAAGAAAAGATCTCCTTAGATCTATAGGCTCATGATCTGAAGAGAGCAAAGCTCTATTATTGAAACCCTAAATGGGTTTTCTTTAGATCAAAGATCTATGAAGAGCAAGGCTCTGTTAATGGGTAAAACCCTAATTTATTTAAAAAAATTAAACTTTACCTAAGTTTTGATAGAGTTCTGACTCTTGAAAAGTTCTTAAACTGAAGAGCAATGCTCTGAATAAAAATTCTCAAGAAGAAGATGAAAATCATCTAAGAGACCAAAGGTCCTATTTATAGGTATTAAACCGCCTCTTCAACTTCTGAGTTGATCCAAGGGCGCAGATGCTGCCACCGCCGCACTCACGTATGGGCCACGTAAGCGCAACGGTGGGGGGCATTTGTTTCCCCAATCAGAGCAAAGCTCTGTTCAAATTCTGAGATTTGAAATGAAGCGACGCTTCTGCACCCCCAATTAGAGCAAAGCTCTGTTTTGAAATTTAAAATTCAAAAATTGAAGCAACGTTTCAAATCCAGCGCTAGGCGCGCTGTGCGCCACGTGTCAAACATGGATGCGCTAGCGCCAGGTGCGCTGCGCCCTAGGCAGTGCACCATGTGTGCGCTAGCACTGGGTGCGCTGCGCACCACATGTCAAACACGGGTGATCTACTGCGCTCTGCGCTGCGCGCCACGTGTCAAACGTAGGTGCGCTAGCGCAAAGTGCACTGCGCTCTGAGCAGCGCACCACGTACAAAGCACGGGTGTGCCAGCGCAGGAATTCCCCACCGTTAGATCAAAAGATTTAATAATAATGATAAATTATTAATTAATCAGAATTAAAATTCTGTTATGGAAAGATATTTCCAATCTTGTTAAAAACAAGAAGATTGCCTTCTGTAAAACAGAAGCCCTAGGATCAAAGATCCAACGGTGGGGAAATATCCCCAAATCAATCAGAGAAAGATCTCTTTAACTGATTTAACAAATCAATTTGCCCTATATAAAGGCCCCAAGACTTCAAGTCTGAAATAGAGAAACCCCCCTACAAACTTTAAGAAGACTCAAAAGAAAGAGAGCAAGCTCTTCAAAGAAGATCATTTCTTCAAGGTAAAAATAATGATTTTTGAACAAAGAGATGAAATCATCTCATTAAAACAAAAGAATTATCTTCTTAAAAGATCATAGATCTACAAAAGACCAAGGTCTTTTATAAAAAGATATCAAAAGATCTCATCATAAAAAACAAAAGAAGTATTTACTTCATTCACACATCATTGATCTACAAAGGCAAAGCCCTTTCAAAAATAAGAACTGTTGTTCTTAAATCTTGAGGCAAAGCCTCCCTTAAAAAGAACATAAATTTGTTCACAGATCATAAATTTAATCAAATGCGCTTTGCGCTATTGAAAAGTGCATTGCACTCTTGAACTGCGCTTATGCGCTCCTTGGACCGGCGCTCAGTGCCAAAATGTGCCACGTGTCAACCACGTATGTAACTTGCGCTTTGCGCTTCTAAAACAGCGCATTGTGCTCATGGGCTAGCGCTCAGCGCTAAGTGCGGCACGTGTCACTCCCTTGTGCGCCGCTAAACTAGCGCAACAGGCTCATAAATTGAAAGCGCAATGTGCTCATAAACTGGCGCAATGCGCCCATCATCTGGCGCTTAGCGCCAAGCGCGACACGTGTCCTTTTCGTGTGCGCTACTTGGCAGAAGCGCAATGCGCTCTTTAATTGGCGCAAAGTGCCTGGCACGCCACATGGAGAGCTGTCAGAACACATATTGTTCTGATAAATGCTCTGCATTCAATACAAGACAAAAAAAAATGTCAGGATCTAATGCTCAGCATTATTAAAAAGGCCAAGCCCAAATAAACGCTCAACAGCCCAGAAAAATAAAATGGTAAACATTTTAATCTTATTGGACTTAGCCCAATATTGGCCATAAGTCCTCAACTTATATTGAACTGAGCCCATCTGCTCACGAATATTTAACAGATCTCAGTCCCAAACTGGACTACGATGTCCTTAACCTGGACTGTGGGGTCCTTAAACGCATGGACTACGATGTCCTTAACCTGGACTGTGAGGTCCTTAAGCCCATGGACTACGATGTCCTTAACCTGGACTGTGGGGTCCTTAAACTCATGGACTACGATGTCCTTAACCTGGACTGTGGGGTCCTTAAGCCCATGGACTACGATATCCTTAACCTGGACTATGGGGTCCTTAAGCCCATGGACTATGATATCCTTAACCTCGGACTGTGGGGTCCTTTAAAACCCATGGACTATGATGTCCTTAACCCGGACCGAAACGTCCTTAAACTAATGATGGACCATAATGTCCTTAAACTAATCGACCGCAATATCCCTAAACTAAACAATATAGTCCAAATGCTCTTTTATTGGATCTAAACGATCCCGTTAAGTTGATCTTAGTCTAAAATTAGACTAACGTATCCTTAACATACGTTTAAGTTGATCTTAGTCCCAAATGAGACTAACGTATCCTTAAACCCAACCCCAAAATCCAAATCTAAGAAGATACAGATTTGGACTAATCCACGCCCTACGGACGACAACATAAATTAGTCTCCATATACAATCCACGGGCAACCAAAAACAAAACAAACACACACGACACGAAGTGACCATATAGAGAAGGAGAAAGTGGTTACCGCGATGCGGTAGCGTAATTAACTGCAGGGGCTTGCGCCAGCAGGGAAGAGCGTCCCCACAATCAAAAACCCCTCAAATAAGGGGGAATCTGACGAAGTCTGCTACATCGGCCGCATCCGTTTAAACCTTCGATACATGGTGCCATAAATCAACTTGGCATCTTCGGAGAGGTGGACGGATAGCACCAATTAGCATCTGCCCCAAATTCAGGCAAGACGAACCTGCGTGGTCGCGTGTCTGTGTTCGAAGGGGAACAGCGCTTCTGTTCCAAGACATGATTAGGATGATGATCCAGTCGGATCCTCCAGCTGAAGACCCTCCAATAATCATTGAAGACGATAGAGGGGAGACATTAAATCCTCCTCCGGCTCTATCAGCAGCCAGGGAGGAGACGATCTCCAAAGCTGCCCTTGACGACTACATAGCTCAACAAATACGAGCTCATCAGGCAAGTGAAGCAGCTGGCCAAGTCGTTAGAACTGTGCGACCTTATCTAAGCTGGTACGATCAAATCAAGTACCTACCAGGATATACGATCCCTAAATTCCACGTGTATAAGGGGACGGGCAATCCGCATCAGCACGTTGCTCAATTCAGAGCTTTGTGCGGCAATACTGGAGGCGATGACAAACTATTTCTTCGCCGGTTTGTTGGCATCTTGTCGTAGACGGCATTTGAATGGTACTCCGAGCTCCCAAATGACTCTGTTAAGACATTTACAGAGATGGAACTGCTGTTCACACAGCAGTTCGCGAGCACAAGCAAACGCACCCCAATCACGGTATTAATCAACGCCAGGGTGAAGCCAGGAGAAACCTGGGTTCAGTACGCAATTCGGTAGCGGAACCTATGATCGAAATGTGAACGATGCATACAAGAAGCTCCTGCTGTGGGCATGTTCGTGGGGACCCTTGATCCTCAAGCAACTATATCCCAGTTTATGATGTTCTTCAAGCCAACCGCCTTCCAGACCTTAATTGACAAACTGGCTAAAATAGACCAGATGGACCATAGGCCGTCTTCTTCAAAGACAGATCTTCGAAATGAAAAGGGCAAAGGGAAAGCGACCTTCGTCGCCAATGCTCAACAACAACCGAGTGGCCCAAAACCGGTTGCTAGCCAAAACAACAAACCAAGATCTCTTGAAGAGAAGTTGAAACGTCCTTACTCGTTCCTCCGGGAGAAAACGAGGAGATTATTCGAACTAGCGGTGCACAACAGGCTCATCGGTCTGCCAGATCCGAGACACCCACTACAATCGGGTGACGTCAACAATCCCAATTATTGCCCATACCACCGAATAGTGGGCCACCCAATCGAAGATTGCTACGTCTTTAAAAACTGGGTCGAAGACCAGTACCAACAGGGCAAGTTAGCGTTGTCCGAAAACTGGAAGGTAAACCCGCCACTGCAGCACCTCCTAAAAAGGTGGATACGCCGGGGGCATCGCGCTCATTTGGAGAAGAAGCTCCATGGGAAGTGGTCCTTTCAGCTAAAACTAAAAGAATACTGAAGGATCTTCAAGCATGTCCGGCGATTAGGTGGAAAAGCCAGCTGGAGCCTGAAATTATTGACAGAATGCTGAAACCGCGTACAACGCCAAAAGTTGGTAACGATGGACAAAACCTCCAGGCCAAGTCTCCAAAGTCTTCAAAGAAAAAGAAGAAGGCCAAGAAGCCCGTCCAGCTCGACGGCAATCGTACGGGTCTCCAGAAATACATTGACGCGCTGGAGGAATACAACCAATAGGTATGGCCCCGAGTCACACTGGAAGAGTTCTTCAAGCATGTCCTTGAGAATAGAAACAGTGATATTAATGAAAGAGACGATTCTTCGGAAGAACTCGAGAAACATGTAGCGAGTTGCCACATGATCTCTCACTCGTCGATAAATAGCAAAGAAGCTCTTGACGTAGAGAAACCGGGGGCAGATCCAAAGCCAGAATCCATGGAACTGTCAGATGACCTCATCAATAAGCTGCTGAACGAAGCTCTTCAAAAGAGCAAAGCTGATCAAGAACGTGAAGCAGCCATTTACGAAAATTCCAAGCGTCGGTGTCAGGCCGAAAAAGCTCCGGTGATGAGAAGCCATAAAGTACCTCAACCGGATCAAAGTGCCCTTGCCACCAGCAAGAGCAGAATCAAGATAAGGAAGCAGTTCGCCAAAGCTCTGTCAATGGGAATCAAGCTGCCACCTTCCAAAGAAAATACTTCCGGGAATACATGCCCCAACGAACCGGATGTCCATCTGAAATACTGCTTGTATCATCGGAGGGTCACACACCCAACCGAAGAGTGCTATGCCTTCAAGAAGTGGTGGCAGGGATACGTTGCCCACCGACAACACTTCAAGCGGGTAAAGCGCAAAGCCCGTCGGGAACAGAGAAGCACGGTAGATGAGCATGAAGGAACAGCCGGTAACTGTCATATGGTTGATGCCATCCCAACAAGAGCAAAACCTCAAGTTCTTACCTTCGGGAGAGATTCTGACAAAGAAATAGCCCTCGGCCCTCTCTTCAAGAAATCTACCTCTGAAAAAGAAGAGGAAATGAAGAACGGTGAGAACATTCAGCTACATAACCGTACGTTGCCTGAAAAGAATCTCGGACCTTCAGACAAGGGTTCAGGCAAAAGGGACAAAGGGAAGGAAAAAGTCCCTGAGGAGATTGCCCTCGATGATAGAGTTGTTGAAAAGCTCACAGACAAGGACCCACCCAAGAAGAACAAAGTGGATCACAATGTCCTGACACGTCTGAGGAAGATACCCTTACAATTGAGTAATTTGGATACCCTTCTCCTATCTAAAGAAGCACGAGATTCCCTGATCAAGGCGTTACAAGAGCCCGACCAGTTTCAAGCCTTTCTGGCGGAAGAAAAGATGAAAGACGAGCTGGAAAAAGTCCACACGGCTGATATCACCTTCAACGATGAAAACCTCCTTCTCAGAATGTGCGAGCATAACCGTTTGCTGTATGTAACCGGGTATTGTCATGACATCAAAATAGGGAAGATCCTTGTCGACAACGGGTCCTCTGTCAACCTTCTTAATGTAAGAGTGTTGAAGGAGATTTGCATGAACGTTCAGCACTTGGCTCGAGACAAAATTACTATCTCTGGGTTCGACTCGCAGTCATCACGGACGCTTAGATCCATAATACTGACGTTACGATTCGGGCTGCTCGTCACTGACATCAAGTTCCATGTTATTGACACCAAAACTTGCTGCAATGCTTTGCTCAGCAGGCCTTGGTTACATGAGTATGACATCATCCCTTCTACACAACATCAGTGTATGAAGTACTTCAAGGATGGCCTCGAGTACACAGTTACAGGGGAGCTGAACCCATTATCCATAAATGAAATCCACAAATATGAAGACGCCAAGTACTTCATACCAGACTTTGAAGACATGGAAAGATGTCGCAAACCAGAGAATAAGCAAAAATCCATCGCCACTATCCCGATCTTTGGGAGTGATACCAAAGAGGATGAAGAGATGGTCTACTTGGGACAACCCCAAGGCAACAGGCCAGAACCATCCACTCCTATTTTGGTCTTTGGCAGTGACTCTGAAGACGGGGCCAACACAGTGTTCTCCGACCGCCCGTCAATACAGACCTTTGCCAGAGCTAACCAGAGTTTACAGATTACCCTGGTTCCGCGGCGGCATTACAAAGAACTTGATGCACTTGATACATGCAGCGTGCAAGAGCTGCAGACCTTCTATGTCCTTCCTCGCCAAAGAAGTGAGAAGGTGATCCTTTTCTACCAATCCATGGAGACTAAAGTGGAGAAAGAAGTATGCAATGGTGCCGAACCTGCATTTGACAGGCTTCAACCAATCCGTCTGCCTAGATAATATGCAAAGGGACTGAAAAGGCTATTGAGACGCCAATGCATACCCTTCAAACAGACTACTCGACAAGTCCAGTTCGATAACAAGATTTGGGATGTTCCCGGGACTCAGCGGAAGATGCCTAACGGGAGAATGGAGACGGCTGGCCTTGGATGCGTTCGGTCAAATAAAAGGGAGCGATTCCATGGCTGCCATGTCATAAATAATTCCGGTGGAGAAAAGAATGCGTTTCCAGATGGTGTTGATGTCGAACTAGAGCGAGATCCTACCGTGAAAATACCAAGCCCGTCATTCGAAGAACAGATTGATAAGTTAATAAGAGAAGCATGTAAAAAGGTTCGGGATGACCATAGACGCGAATGGCCATTTACGAGAAAGCCAGGATGCAACGTATCATTCAGCAGGCTACGGAGGATGATGGTCCTCTTCACCCTCAACCCGCTGTGTGCTCTTGTGGCAAAAAGAAAGCCTGACGTAGAAGCAACAATAAGGTAAAGACCAGAAAGGACATTCGAAAACAGCGAAGCGGATCCAAGAAGCCACGCGATCGAGAAAAAGTCAGCTGGAATCCGTCTTTTATGAAAAAGATGGGTCGGGAGTACTTTTTCCCTCAAGACAAGACAAGGAAAATCTTCAACCTTGTCATGAAACATCAAATGGTGGTGCTCCCGGAATCTCAGCGCCCCGAACAAATAGACGAGGTCCATCACCCGGATTATTGCTCCTACCACCGAATAGTGGGATATCCTCTTAAAGACTGCTTCACCTTTAAAGACTGGATTGAAGATCAGTATCAGTAAGGTAAGTTTGCTCTATCCGACAGTTGGAGGGTAGCCCTGCCATAAAAGCAAGAGCCGAGAGCAACCTACACTACAAGGGAAAGTCTAGATCAGCATCAAGCTTGGAAACGAGCTCGTACCTGCCATATGATAACATTCTCAAAGGAAGGAGAGCACGAGAATACGAACGAATCCCCCAGTGCTTCGCAAATGAAGATGAGAACGAGGTGATCTCAGAAATTCCACCAGTGCCAAAGGAGCTGGAAGATGGGATACACACCACAGCAAACAACTTGAGAAAAATCGACTCGGGGATGGCGAACGATCCAAGGCCAACGTTCGTCGGTGAGCTGCTGTCTGAGAAACAGGTGACCACGTTAAAGGACGTGCTTATGCAGTATAAAGACTGTTTCGCATGGAACTATTCCGAGATGCCGGGATTAGATCCAGAGATAGTTGTGTATAAAATGGCGATATCGCCGGAAGTCAAGCCAGTCAAACAGGAGCCAAAAAGAATGCGGCTCGAGCTTGAGATGAGTATCAATGCCGAAGTTTAGAAGCTAATCGACTCTGGCTTCATCCAAGAAGTCAATACCCTGACTGGATCGCCAATATCGTTTCGGTAATGAAGAAAAATGGGACAGTACGCATCTGCATAGATTTTCGGGATCTCAACAAAGCTTGTCTGAAAGATGACTTCCCAGTGCCTGTTGCCGAGCTGATGATCGATAACACATCCACCCATGAAGTCTTCTCCTTCATGGACGAATCCTCAGGCTACAACCAAATCAAGATGCATCATGAAGACCAAAAGCACACTGCTTTCCGGACTCCGCTGGGCATATTCTGCTACAAAGTGATGCCTTTTAGTCTGAAGAACGCTGGCGCCACCTACCAGAGGGCCATAACAAAGATCTTCGATGACCTTGTACATAAGATTATTGAATGTTATATCGATGACCTCGTGGTGAAGAGCAAATCATACGAGGACCACTGGGAGCATTTGAAAATAGTGTTCCAGCGTCTTCGGAAATATGATCAGTAGATGAACCCTCTAAAATGCGCATTTGGAGTTTCCTCAGGAAAATTCCTAGGATTCATCGTACAACACTGGGGCATCGAAATAGACCCGTCAAAGATCAAGGCGATTATGGATATTCCTCCGCCGAAAACTCTCAAGCAACTATGGTCTCTCTAAGGAAGGCGCGCGTATATCCGACGGGTCATAACTAACCTCTCCGGCAAATGTCGCCCCTACAATCATCTCATGAAGAAGGGGACCCGTTCGTTTGGGATCGTAAATGCTAAAACGTACTAGACAAAATCAAGCAAAATCTGCAAAACCCGCCAGTACTGACCGCTCCGGTTAAGGGAAAGCCCCTCATCCTGTACACACAGCCCTTGAAGGTTCTTTAGGCACGCTATGGGCACAAGAGAATGACCAGGGGAAGGAAAGAGCTCTCTACTATTTGATTCGAGTCCTCCTGAGGGCAGAAAATAACTACTCCCCCATCAAAAAGCATTGCCTTGCATTGATCTTCGCGGTAACGAAGCTCCGACATTACGCCTTGGCACATGAGATTCATCTCATATCAAAGGTGGATCCTCTCAAATATTTGATGTCGAGAGCCATATTAACAGGAAGGCTTGCTAAATGGACCCTCCTCTTGATGGAGTTCTCGATACTATATCGACCTCTCGAGACAATAAAAGGCCGAGACATCGCCGACTTTCTCGCTGAGCATCCGATACCTGTCGACTCTCCCTTGAACTGTGAGTTGCTGGAAGAACACGCGTTTGACACAATTGACAGGGAGAAAGAAGGGAATGATACCCGATGGGAACTCTACTTCGATGGAGCGTCCTCCTTGAAGAAGTGAAAGCAAAACACCCCCATGATTAAATCCAAGATGGGCCTTATCTTCGTGACTCCACAAGGAGGGATTATGCGTTTTGCCCTTTCCTTAACGGAGCCAAGAACAAACAATGAAGCTGAGTATGAAGCTTTGTTAGCAGGTCTCGAGATTGCTGTCAACATGGGGATCGAAAACCTTCTCATATATGGAGACTCCCAGCTGGTCGTTAGCCAAGTAAATGGCGGCTACCAGACGTGCAAGCTAGAACTGATCAGGTATGGTGAAAGAGTGCAGCAATTGCTGACGCAAATCCCCTCCTACACCCTGGAAAGCATACCGTGTGCGGAAAATAGCAAGGTGGATACATTAGCCAAGCTCGCTAAAAAACTGGCCGATAAAAACCTCGATGATGTAAAGATCGTTGTGCAAAGTCGGCGGATTCTCGCACCAGCAGAAATATCTTCTAAGACGTCTAAAGGAGAGGAAGAAACCGAACAAGAGGCCTTCCAATTAGAGAATGAAGAAAGGGCGAAGGATTAGAAAGAAGTCTTCATAGACTACTTCAAATCCCATCGAACGCCCGAAGACGTGTCGTCAAGACATCAGCTCATGAAGCGAACCATGACTTTCGCCTTCGTCAATGGTGCTCTTTATAAGAGATCGTTCAATTGTCTATGGCTGAGATGTCTGGGACCAGAACAAGAAAGAAGGGTCGTTCAAGAAGCTCATGATGGACTCTGTGGTGTAAGTTTTGTCTAGCACCCTATAATGAGTTTTGAAGCATCACATGTCTCAAAGTTTGGATTTTGATGGTGCTAAACAAGCATGCAAAGGAATCGATCCTAGAAAATTAGGGTTACGAAACTTAAGACTTATAAAGTTAGGGTTTCGAGACTACAACCTTTGTAGCTCCCTTTTTCTGGACTCCTTGGTCTCTTGGGTGTTGAATGGAGGTCCTCTTGAAGTCCTCTCGCGTCCACGACGATCCACCCGGAGTTTCCCGTCCAAGCTCGTAACTTCGAGAATCGAAGAGAACACTCTAAACAAGTTGGCTAAACTTGTGTAGAATGAAGTTGTGGTTAAGATTCTCACTTCAAAAGCCTTTCTTTATGTGTATATTACTCACTAGAAGAAGCTAGAGAGCAAATATGAAGGAGGAAGAAGATGGTGGCAATATTTTAACAAGAGATGAAAATGATAACCATCATAAGGAAAAAATGAAATATATCCTTTTATATTTTATTCCTTCTCACTTCAAACAATGGTTAAATCTTTTGGTTGGTATTTAATTAGGTTTTAAACCATGTAAGGAAAGGTTAATCTAAGGTTAAGGATAGGTGAGAATGGTTAGGTTAAAGAAAAGTGTAGAAGCAAGTGAAGATTATCCTTTCCTTTTTCTATTTTGTTTTAAACCTTAAATCAAATAAAAAACAAAAGATTTATCCATGGTGTGAGTCTCATATTGCCACCATTTCCATGTGTAAACAACCATGATAGATGGGTGTATGTATGTATGTATGTATGCACATCCATATGTGCATGAAACTAGTAAGAAAGAAAGAAAGAAAAAACATACATGCATGCACACATCCATCATCCAAGAAAAGGTTTTAAGTGAGAAAACTAATGGTTAAATGATAAATCAACACTTGATTTATCAATCCGGCCATATCACATATGACCCCACCAAAAGCAAGCCGCCCGATCAATGTACGGTATCATATACGCGCATTTTAATCGGGTCCATGTGCATATCGCATACGCGCACCACAACGTTTCGCCTGTACTAGGTAACTCCTGTGTGGGACTCTAAGACTCGTCAATACGCCGACAGAGGGTAATGATCATATCAAGTACCCCCAAGCCGCAAGCGGTCAGCTAAACGTAACGGCCACCTGGGTATTGAGCGATCAGAAGAAAACAAGCGAACCTGCTACAACTCCCGTCGAGCCAACCGGCAACACTACCGTACATGTAACATCTTAGGATAAGGGTTAGTGAATAATTATAATTAAATAATGGTTTTTAATAAAAAGTTTACCAAATTGTGTTTTAAATATTTTTCCTAGCTTAATAAATATTTTTCCAAAATTTTCCTAGGCTTGCTCACACATGTGCATGTAAACTAGGGTTTTTAAATGAAGTAAATACCATAATTATTAACCATGGTGGATTAATTATAGGATTAAGTCTTTTGGATTCTTAAGTGGGATTAATTAGTTAGCCAAAAGTAACTTTAGTTTGAATTTTTAGTTAGTGTTGACTTGTGAGAGAGAGAGAGAGTGCATCATGGCTTTAGGCCATGCTTGCATTAAATGAGGTGAGAGAGAGAGAGGGGTGACTTTTGTGTGATGATTGTGATGGTTTCTTTCTATCAACTCTTTTTGTTTTTCTCTTAAACACTCACACAACACACTCTCACACACCAACACACTCACACACACAACACTTACCTCAGCATGAAGCAACAGCAGCAGCAGCATGAAGCCACGACAGCAGCAGCAGCATGAAGCAATAGCAGCAGCAGCAAAATCCAGCAGCAACAGCAAGCAAAGCAACAGCAACTGAAGAAAACCCCAGCAGCAGCAGCATGAGAACAGCAGCAGCAACATGAGAAGAGCAGCAGCAGCAAGAGGCAGCAGATAGCAGTAGCATCAGCAGCAGTGAGCTGCAGCAGCCCCATCGCCCAGTGCAGCCTCTTCCCTTCACTTCTCCACCTTCCTCCAGCTCCCTAGGGTCGAGAGTGAGGTATACTTCCTAACTTGATCCCTAGTTAGCTTAGTTAGTGTAGATTTGCTTCGGTTATCGGATTTTAGTGCTTTTAGTGTGATATGGGGTAATTTGTGAGAATCTTGTGCAACGAAGTGAGTTATGGTTTCAGTAGCTTGTTAGTGAGTTAGTGAGGCCATTGTAACCTAGTCCAACCCCTATTACGCTAAAATACCACCAATTTCACGATTCGATGCAAAATGTCGTATTTGTGCAGGGTAGTTTATGTGGGTGTTTTGATGTGTTTGGTCTTATTTAAATTGTGGGATTTCTTCCAGATAAGAATCTGGGAGCTGTTTCCTTTAGGTTGGGGTGTGTGTTTGGTGCAACTTGCATGCATGCTTCCATGGTCTGGTGCGTGCTACGCATCGTAGCGCGTCGGGGTAGTTCGTGGTTCAGCACACACATGTTTTAACGTATCGTGCACACGCGCGATTGGTTTGCGGCACGGGTATCTAGTTGGACCGTATTGTCGCGTTCTTGTGATTTAAGCTTATGTGTGATCCATGTTATGTGATTTTAGGTTCGCAGGCCAGTGAGACGGACGCCGCGAAGAAGGGCAAGCAAGTTGTTGGATACACATAGCACGAAGCTAGGTGAGTAGATTTCACATCTACGGGGATATCGCCCGCATGGCGTTATGCGTCAGGGCTGATAGGACTTTATTATTATGTGTTGCATGCATCCCATAGACTGTCATCGCATATTGCATTCCCTGCTGTGTTGATATATATATTGCTTAGAACTGATAGAACACCGCACTATTACTAACGGTTTATGTTGCACGGGCACTATTTACATGCTACACACACACCGTTAGTAATTGCCATGCCACACTCACTGTAGAACTGCCATGATTATACTGTTGTATTATTGCTGTAGTTCATCTTACATGTGATTGATTATGATTTCCTGGACATTTGGGAGCCGCATGACATCTTTAAAAACGGAAACTATTTTAAAAAGCGGCTTTCCCTTATATACCTGCCATGGATTGATTATATTGTACCTCGCATTGGATTGACTTATTGATGATGGATTTTCATGTGATTTCTGGTTTTGAGGACCGTGGAAATAATTAAGAAAATATGCATTATTTTGAAAACCCGGTACCTCGTGATATGATATTTTGGTGTGTCCACCACGCGTTTTCTCGGTGCTGAGACGTGTGCTTGAAACCCGATTCGAGGAGTGGATGTTCCGTTTGCGGGTTCGTGGTGGGCCCGGTATGGTTCCCCTCGGCGAGATGATCGATGGGATTTGCCGATTGAGCCTGGAGGCGGGCGGGTACCTACCGGTGATTGGTTGGACCTGGCAGTTGTCCGGAGGATACTGACCAGAGTCGAGTGATGGATGCGGGACGACCCGTGCTGCCGGGGCCGAGGGCCGACACCGCAGACGGACCCCGTGGGCTGATCCGGATTGACGGAGCCCGATATACGAGGATTTGCGTGTCGATGCTGGACACGAGTATTTATGATGTTTTGGGTGCCGATGTTGGGCACCCGTGATTTCTCAGAGATGTACAGGATTTGAGGGCCGATGGGTGTGCCGGCGCCTGAGTGTATTTGGGATTTGAGTGCAGCCTGAGGCACCGATTATGGTTTTCCATGTTGACATAGTCCATGTAGATGTTATTATCCCATACTCAGCATTGACTACTACATATCTCATCCTGTAGCATTTACCTGTTAGAGTATTTGCATTACTATTGCATCCTCTATTTGACATGCATTGATAGCATCTGCTGGCATTAGTAGAGCCACGCTATATGTGCATGCTCGCGATCACCTTTATATGTTATCTCTATTCACGAGTTGGCAACTCACCCCCGTTATGCCACAGTGTTTGCAGGTTGCCCTTGGGAGTAGCCACGGCTGGCTGTTACCGCATCTTTTGGCACAGATACCCTTTTTGAGCAGAGATAGCTTCTTGCTGATAGGTGGATTTTGTACGGTATCTGTTATCTTTCAGTTGTATATTGATGTATCTAGTACTCTCCATCTACCTTTCTGTATTGACTTAGAGACAGTTGAGAGGACGATATGTATGGTTTTATATTCTGGTGTCGAGCTCGCATGTGAGTCGACTTTACTTTTGCAGTCTCATCTTTTATGATATTGTCCTTGCTTTACTGTGTATTCTTCGCTACGGCGTCGTATATCTTATTTTGATGCTTCATTCATTTTACTCGTCATATCTGTTACACCTTGTTTCTACCCGACTCGCGGGGCTAATGTTTTAAAAAGGAAATGTTACCAAAATTATAAAACTTATAACTTTTGAACTTAAAAAGGATTTCTACTAAATAAATGGAAGTTTTTCAGACCTGTACGATTTGTTTTTACAAAATGTTTTAAATCACTCTATATTTATTGGTTTTGATTTCTGGGTTCGGCTTACTTAGCCGCGTTGCGCCTGTAGACGTTGCGTGGTTAAGTGCCGGTCACGAGTCGAATTCTCGGGTCGTGACAAAGTTGGTATCAGAGCGTAGGTTTTACCTTCGAAGTGTAGGATGACCCTGGTATGATGGAGTAGGTAGCTGCAGCAGGGTAGCGTAGCGTGTGTATGTTCCGCGGCATGCTCACGACACGGTACTCCGCCTACGCGACCTTAGGACTTATTGATTTGATTCTTCCTTATATTCTTGCGATTCGATTTCCGTGTTCTTATCGAATCCAAATTTTCTTTCAGCCAATATGCCGCCTAAGACTACGAGGGCACAGAGAGCGGCCGCGAGGGCCGAGATTCGTGTTGACTCGTCCGAGACGAGGACTGATCCGGGCAGTGCACCCGTTGTACCCGAGCAGGCTGTTCCTGCCGTGACAGAGCAGATCGCTACGCTAGGGGCTGGTATGCAGGAGATGCGCCAGACGGTGGGATCTAGCATGCAGGAGATGCGCCAGATGATAGGATCGCTAGTTGAGACGCTTCGAGCGCAGCGACCAGAGGTAGCTCCACTAGTTCCAGAGACCGCTATGGTACCTACCGCACAGCCAGTTGCCCCTGCAGCCACGGAGGTGATTACAGTATCGCTATCAGAGTTCATGAGGCTGAAGCCTCCAGTATTCACAGGCACCGATACAGCCGAGGACCCACAGTCTTTCATCGATAGGATGGCCAGGATATGCCGTTCCCTCAGATGCGCAGATGCGAGATGGGTTGAGTTCGCGAGCATTCGCCTAGAGGGTCTTGCGCAGAAATGGTGTGATTCGGTGAAGAAGGGCAGAGCAGCAGGTCTTCCTCCTATGACCTGGACGGAGTTCGTGACCATATTTCTTGCCCGTTTCCTTCCCCGGAGTGTTAGAGATGCCCGAGCACGCAGGTTTGAGTCCTTGCGCCAGACGCCAGGGATGACAGTGGCAGAGTATGACGTACTGTTTACAGAGCTAGCAGTCTACGCCCCATATTTAGTGGCTACCGAGGAGTTGCGAGTCCGGAGATTTGTTCGAGGCTTGCTTACACCATTGTTCCTTGCGATCAGCGCACAGCACTACGAGACCTATGCAGCAGCCGTAGACGCAGCCTTAGTGGTCGAGGAGCACCTTGCTGAGACTTCGGTACTTCCAGAGCCGAAGAGAGTTCGTACCAGTATTTCCGCACGGAGGCAGTCATTCAGACGCCGCGACGGGTACCGTTCCGGTACGAGGAGTAGCAGAGATTCGGGACGAGGTCGGATGTTTAGTTCATATCCACGAGAGAGTCAGCAGTCGCCGCGGGGTTGCTTCAGATGTGGCAGCCTACTTCACCTCATTCGAGATTGTCCAGAGACACACCGGAGGGAGGCGGCAGCACCGCATGTTACCTTACCACCTTCACCACCCCAGAGGGCGTTGCCCGTTGTGCCTACCGTTGCTCCGCGCCAGACTTATGCACAGAGAGGTCGTGGGCGTGGAGGAGTTACTCAGAGGGGACGAGATGACCGAGGCAGAGGTCAGTCAGTTACAGGTGGTGGACAGGCGAGGGTCTTTGCTTTGACACATCAGGATGCGCAGACGTCCAATGCTGTGGTCTCAGGTATCCTTCCTGTATGTTCAGTTGATGCACATGTACTGTTCGATCCCGGATCCACACACTCGTACGTATCCACACACTTTGTGCCGAGTCTGGGTAGAGAGTCCGGCTTGCTTGATCAGCCGCTTGTGGTGACTACTCCTGTGGGAGAGTCGTTTGTTGCTAGGCACGTGTTCCGATCCTGTATCGTCTGTATTGGCGAGAGAGAGTTGCCTGTCGACTTGATCCTTCTGGAGATGTTGGACTTCGACGTTCTTTTGGGCATGGATTGGTTAGCCACGTGCTATGCTTCTGTGGACTGCCGCGAGAAGACAGTTAGATTCTGTTTCCCCGGTGAGTCGGTTTTTGTTGTGTTGGGGGACCGTGGTGCCGCCCCTCACAGTGTGATTTCTTCTTTTCGCGCTGGACAGCTTTTGAGGAAGGGATGTCAGGGATTTCTCGCCTATGTTTGCGATGCTCGCGCTACAGAGGTTCCATTGGATCAGGTTCCGGTTGTTAGCGAGTTTCCTGATGTGTTCCCTGACGAGCTTCCTGGGTTGCCGCCCGAGCGCGACATTTCTTTCTGTATTGATTTGATTCCTGGTTCGGGGCCTATTTCTATACCGCCTTATCGGATGGCCCCGGCGGAACTTCGAGAGTTGAAGGAGCAGTTGCAAGATTTGCTGGACAAAGGACTTATTCGACCCAGTGTTTCTCCTTGGGGTGCTCCAGTCCTGTTCGTCAGGAAGAAGGACGGCAGTTTGCGTCTTTGTATCGACTACCGCTAGCTGAACAGGGTGACAGTGCGGAACAGGTATCCTTTGCCGCGTATCGACGATTTGTTCGACCAGCTCCAGGGGGCAGGGTACTTTTCGAGGATCGATTTACGATCGGGCTATCATCAGCTGCGGGTTCGACAGGAGGACATTCCCAGGACAGCCTTCCGTACGCGCTACGGCCATTACGAGTTCTTGGTGATGTCGTTCGGACTCACCAATGCGCCAGCAGCCTTCATGGACTTGATGAACCGTATTTTCCGACCTTACTTGGATCTGTTCATTATAGTCTTCATTGACGATATCTTGGTGTATTCCCGGAGTAGTGAGGAGCACGAGCAGCACCTGCGGATTACATTGCAGACATTGAGGGAGCACCAGCTTTATGCGAAATTCTCCAAGTGTGCTTTTTGGCTGGACAGCGTAGATTTCTTGGGGCACGTGATTTCATGAGACGGTATATGTGTAGACCCGAGGAAGATCGAGGCCGTTCAGCGTTGGCCCAGACCCACATCGGTGACGGAGATTCGCAGCTTTTTGGGATTGGCCGGTTACTACAGGCGTTTTGTGCAGGACTTCTCCCGCATTGCTACACCATTGACCGGGTTGACCCGGAAGGGAGTTCCTTTCGTTTGGACGGAGGAGTGCGAGCACAGTTTCCAGCAGTTACGGACTCAGCTGACGACGGCACCGGTGTTATCTTTACCTTCCGGATCGGGCGGATTTGTGGTCTTTTGTGATGCTTCTCGAGTGGGGCTGGGATGCGTTTTGATGCAGCACGACAGGGTGATCGCGTATGCTTCGCGACAATTGAAGAGACATGAACAAAATTACCCCACTCATGATTTGGAGATGGCAGCAGTGGTCTTCGCACTTAAGATCTGGCGACATTACCTATACGGCGAGTCGTGCCAGATATTTACGGATCACAAGAGTTTGAAATACATATTTCAGCAGCGGGATCTGAACCTTCGACAGCGTCGATGGATGGAGTTAGTGAAGGATTACGACTGCGAGATCTTATATCACCCGGGCAAGGCAAATGTGGTGGCGGATGCTTTGAGCAGGAGGCCCGGGGGTAGTCTAGCTTGTTTGAGCGCAGCACAGGGACAGTCATCCGCAGACTGGCAGATATTATGCGACAGCCGAGTACAGTTCGAGTTCACGCCGATTGGAGGACAGATAGCGCATGTCCGTGCACGCCCACAGTTGATCAATCGTATACGTGAGGCACAGCTCAGTGATGACCGATGTTCAGAGATCATGGCACAGATTGGACAGGGAAGATTTTCCGAGTTCGTGATCGATGATCAGGGGGTACTACGGTTTGGAGTCAGACTGTGCGTACCAGATGCTGAAGGGCTGAGACGCGAGATTCTTGAGGAGGCACATCGATCGGTATATAGCGTCCATCCCGGTTCCACCAAGATGTATCATGATATGCGAGATGTTTACTGGTGGGACAAAATGAAGAGGGACATTGCAGATTTTGTATCGAGATGCCTGACTTGTCAGCAAGTCAAGGCTGAGCACCAGAGGCCCGCGGGAGAGCTACAGCCGTTACCCATTCCGGAGTGGAAATGGGAACAGATTTCGATGGATTTCGTGGTGGGTCTACCCAGGACTAGTAGGGGGTATGACTCCATCTGGGTGATCGTGGATCATTTGACGAAAGCGGCTCACTTCTTACCGGTGAAGACGACTTTCGGATTTACTCAGTATGCCCAGATCTATATTGACGAGATAGTGCGACTACACGGAGTCCCGACGTGCATTGTGTCCGACAGAGGCACCCAGTTTACCAGTAGACTATGGCAGAGGCTTCAGGAGGCTTTGGGCACTCGCTTGAGTTTCAGCACGGCTTTTCATCCGCAGACCGACGGACAGTCAGAGCGGACCATCCAGACTCTCGAGGACATGCTCAGAGCTTGTGTACTAGATTTCGGAGGTAGCTGGGATCATCATTTGCCCTTGGTAGAGTTTTCCTACAATAACAGCTACCAGGAGACCATTCAGATGGCACCATTTGAGGCTCTTTATGGGAGGAGATGCAGGTCGCCTACTTGTTGGACAGAGCTCAGTGAGAGCAGTATCTTAGGGCCACAGATCGTTGAGGAGACGACCGCGAAGATCCAGTTGATTCGCGATAGGATGAGAGCAGCGCAGTGTAGGCAGAGAGCTTATGCAGACCGTCGACGGCGCAGACTTGAGTTTTCTGTTGGTGATCATGTTTTCTTGAGGGTCTCCCCAATGAAAGGTGTGATGAGGTTTGGAAAGAAGGGGAAGCTCAGTCCCAGGTATGTGGGCCCCTTCGAGATCCTCGAGCGTGTCGGTGCAGTGGCTTACCGTTTAGCCCTTCCGCCCAGCTTTCCAGATGTGCACCCCGTGTTCCATGTCTCGATGCTCCGCAGATATCTTCATGATCCTTCGCACGCGATTCAGCATCCGACGATCCAGCTTGAGCGCGACCTTTCCTATGCAGAGCAGCCGGTGATGATCTTGGATCGACGAGTGAAGAAATTGAGATCGAAGGACATTCCATCAGTTAGGGTACTTTGGCTTGGTCAGAACCGTGAGGAGGTCACTTGGGAGACCGAAAGCGAGATGATGAAGACGTATCCCCATCTTTTTGAAGGTATGTGTAGTTAGATTTTTGAAATTCGGGGACGAATTTCTTTAAGGGGGAGAGATTGTAACATCTTAGGATAAGGGTTAGTGAATAATTATAATTAAATAATGGTTTTTAATAAAAAGTTTACCAAATTGTGTTTTAAATATTTTTCCTAGCTTAATAAATATTTTTCCAAAATTTTCCTAGGCTTGCTCACACATGTGCATGTAAACTAGGGTTTTTAAATGAAGTAAATACCATAATTATTAACCATGGTGGATTAATTATAGGATTAAGTCTTTTGGATTCTTAAGTGGGATTAATTAGTTAGCCAAAAGTAACTTTAGTTTGAATTTTTAGTTAGTGTTGACTTGTGAGAGAGAGAGAGAGTGCATCATGGCTTTAGGCCATGCTTGCATTAAATGAGGTGAGAGAGAGAGAGGGGTGACTTTTGTGTGATGATTGTGATGGTTTCTTTCTATCAACTCTTTTTGTTTTTCTCTTAAACACTCACACAACACACTCTCACACACCAACACACTCACACACACAACACTTACCTCAGCATGAAGCAACAGCAGCAGCAGCATGAAGCCACGACAGCAGCAGCAGCATGAAGCAATAGCAGCAGCAGCAAAATCCAGCAGCAACAGCAAGCATAGCAACAGCAACTGAAGAAAACCCCAGCAGCAGCAGCATGAGAACAGCAGCAGCAACATGAGAAGAGCAGCAGCAGCAAGAGGCAGCAGAGAGCAGTAGCATCAGCAGCAGTGAGCTGCAGCAGCCCCATCGCCCAGTACAGCCTCTTCCCTTCACTTCTCCACCTTCCTCCAGCTCCCTAGGGTCGAGAGTGAGGTATACTTCCTAACTTGATCCCTAGTTAGCTTAGTTAGTATAGATTTGCTTCGGTTATCGGATTTTAGTGCTTTTAGTGTGATATGGGGTAATTTGTGAGAATCTTGTGCAACGAAGTAAGTTGTGGTTTCAGTAGCTTGTTAGTGAGTTAGTGAGGCCATTGTAACCTAGTCCAACCCCTATTACGCTAAAATACCACCAATTTCACGATTCGATGCAAAATGTCGTATTTGTGCAGGGTAGTTTATGTGGGTGTTTTGATGTGTTTGGTCTTATTTAAATTGTGGGATTTCTTCCAGATAAGAATCTGGGAGCTGTTTCCTTTAGGTTGGGGTGTGTGTTTGGTGCAACTTGCATGCATGCTTCCGTGGTCTGGTGAGTGCTACGCATCGTAGCGCGTCGGGGTAGTTCGTGGTTCAGCACACACATGTTTTAACGTATCGTGCACACGCGCGATTGGTTTGCGGCACGGGTATCTAGTTGGACCGTATTGTCGCGTTCTTGTGATTTAAGCTTATGTGTGATCCATGTTATGTGATTTTAGGTTCGCAGGCCAGTGAGACGGACGCCGCGAAGAAGGGCAAGCAAGTTGTTGGATACACATAGCACGAAGCTAGGTGAGTAGATTTCACATCTACGGGGATATCGCCCGCATGGCGTTATGCGTCAGGGCTGATAGGACTTTATTATTATGTGTTGCATGCATCCCATAGACTGTCATCGCATATTGCATTCCCTGCTGTGTTGATATATATATTGCTTAGAACTGATAGAACACCGCACTATTACTAACGGTTTATGTTGCACGGGCACTATTTACATGCTACACACACACCGTTAGTAATTGCCATGCCACACTCACTGTAGAACTGCCATGATTATACTGTTGTATTATTGCTGTAGTTCATCTTACATGTGATTGATTATGATTTCCTGGACATTTGGGAGCCGCATGACATCTTTAAAAACGGAAACTATTTTAAAAAGCGGCTTTCCCTTATATACCTGCCATGGATTGATTATATTGTACCTCGCATTGGATTGACTTATTGATGATGGATTTTCATGTGATTTCTGGTTTTGAGGACCGTGGAAATAATTAAGAAAATATGCATTATTTTGAAAACCCGGTACCTCGTGATATGATATTTTGGTGTGTCCACCACGCGTTTTCTCGGTGCTGAGACGTGTGCTTGAAACCCGATTCGAGGAGTGGATGTTCCGTTTGCGGGTTCGTGGTGGGCCCGGTATGGTTCCCCTCGGCGAGATGATCGATGGGATTTGCCGATTGAGCCTGGAGGCGGGCGGGTACCTACCGGTGATTGGTTGGACCTGGCAGTTGTCCGGAGGATACTGACCAGAGTCGAGTGATGGATGCGGGACGACCCGTGCTGCCGGGGCCGAGGGCCGACACCGCAGACGGACCCCGTGGGCTGATCCGGATTGACGGAGCCCGATATACGAGGATTTGCGTGTCGATGCTGGACACGAGTATTTATGATGTTTTGGGTGCCGATGTTGGGCACCCGTGATTTCTCAGAGATGTACAGGATTTGAGGGCCGATGGGTGTGCCGGCGCCTGAGTGTATTTGGGATTTGAGTGCAGCCTGAGGCACCGATTATGGTTTTCCATGTTGACATAGTCCATGTAGATGTTATTATCCCATACTCAGCATTGACTACTACATATCTCATCCTGTAGCATTTACCTGTTAGAGTATTTGCATTACTATTGCATCCTCTATTTGACATGCATTGATAGCATCTGCTGGCATTAGTAGAGCCACGCTATATGTGCATGCTCGCGATCACCTTTATATGTTATCTCTATTCACGAGTTGGCAACTCACCCCCGTTGTGCCACAGTGTTTGCAGGTTGCCCTTGGGAGTAGTCACGGCTGGCTGTTACCGCATCTTTTGGCACAGATACCCTTTTTGAGCAGAGATAGCTTCTTGCTGATAGGTGGATTTTGTACGGTATCTGTTATCTTTCAGTTGTATATTGATGTATCTAGTACTCTCCATCTACCTTTCTGTATTGACTTAGAGACAGTTGAGAGGACGATATGTATGGTTTTATATTCTGGTGTCGAGCTCGCATGTGAGTCGACTTTACTTTTGCAGTCTCATCTTTTATGATATTGTCCTTGCTTTACTGTGTATTCTTCGCTACGGCGTCGTATATCTTATTTTGATGCTTCATTCATTTTACTCGTCATATCTGTTACACCTTGTTTCTATCCGACTCGCGGGGCTAATGTTTTAAAAAGGAAATGTTACCAAAATTATAAAACTTATAACTTTTGAACTTAAAAAGGATTTCTACTAAATAAATGGAAGTTTTTCAGACCTGTACGATTTGTTTTTACAAAATGTTTTAAATCACTCTATATTTATTGGTTTTGATTTCTGGGTTCGGCTTACTTAGCCGCGTTGCGCCTGTAGACGTTGCGTGGTTAAGTGCCGGTCACGAGTCGAATTCTCGGGTCGTGACAGTACAGTCCGGTCTCTTCGTCAGATATGCTGCATATCGAGCCTAGGGATGGTCACGTCGACCCTAATAACTCAATAAGTCGTGCCGGTGAATGGTCTATAACAGATCGAGAAACTACTGATAACACTTATCAGCAAATCTCAGCAGCCCTGGCCAGGGACTTACTGATATAACCAGTCGGGCACAGCACAGCATCAACCCCCAATACCGGGAGAGACGAAACCCCTCCTATCGCTCATTGCCTTCGTGTGTCTCGGGACTGTACCCAACAGCCACCTGTTTGCACGACTCAGTAGAGCCGTGGTAGGGTGGCAATCAAAGTACAGTGGGAGAACACACAAGACTCTATGACGATCTCGGGTCTACAGACTAACTTGTACCAGTGTTACCTGAGAACTACTATACGACGATAGATATAATTCCATATAGGAGTTCTCGGTGAGTCCGCCCAGTGTACCCAGTCAGCACTGAGCACCCGTATATGATCTTGATGTCAAACATCGATGAATGTAGGAACATCCATCGCCCATCGTATGGGTCTAGTATCATATACGCTAGTCTACTCTGGTATATCAATGCCCCGTCTCGATATACCTACGACTAGGGACTCTGGTATATCAATGCCCCGTCAAGCTAATATCCTTAGGGCTTTATCAGCATGTATGAGTGAATAATAAGCATGATCAAATCAACATGTCAGATAAAGAAGAACCAGATAGGATACTATCATGTCGAGCAAGAATGTATACTGAATATATATACATGTATAGATACATCCACTATCATATAATGGCCTCTAGGGCATACATATATCCAACAATCTCCCACTTGCACTAAGGCCAGTTATTGGCGTATCTCATACCCAACATCTCAAAAAGTCTCTCATGCTGCGGCTGAGGGAGGGCCTTGGTGAATGGATCCGCGGCGTTATTCTTTGTGTCTACCCTCCTAATCTCGATCTCGCGGCGATCTACAATCTCCCGGATCAAATGAAAACGCCTCAGGATGTGTCTGGACCACTGATGGGATCTGGGCTCCTTGGCTAGCGCCATAGCCCCATTATTGTCATAATACAAAGGTATTGGATCAATAATGGTTGGAACTACTCCTAGCTCCGAGACGAACTTCTTCATCCAGACGGCTTCCTTGGCGGCATCATTTGCAGCAATGTACTCAGCTTCCATCATAGAGTCTGCAACGGTATCTTGTTTGGAACTCTTCCAACTCACCGCCCCTCCATTAAGGGTAAATACAAACCCAGAGATAGATTTGCTGTCGTCCTTATCGCTCTGGAAGCTCGAATCGGTAAAGGCCTCCATTTGGAGATCTCCATTACCATACACCAAGAACAATTCTTTAGTCCTTCATAAGTACTTAAGAATGTTCTTCACAGCTGTCCAGTGATTCTCCCCTGGGTTAGATTGATACCTGCTTACTACACTAAGTGCATAAGCTACATCTGGGTGTGTACATAACATCGCATACATTATAGATCCTACTGCCGAAGCATAGGGTATAACACTCATGCGAGCTCTCTCTTCATCAGTCTTTGGACAAGAATCCTTGGAGAGAGTGACCCCATGGCAAGCGGGTAAGGTACCCCGCTTGGAGTCTTCCATACTAAACCTTTTTAGGATAGTGTCAATGTACCTGGTTTGGGACAATCCCAATAACCTTTTGGATCTATCCCTATAGATCCTTATGCCCAGAATGTATGTGGCATCACCCAGGTCCTTCATGGAGAACCTCAGTGATAAGAAAGATTTGACCGACTGTAGCATAGGAATATCATTTCCTATCAGAAGAATGTCATCCACGTACAATACGAGGAATGTGACAGCTCTCCCTACAGCCTTCTTATAAACACAAGGTTCATCTGGATTTTTGATGAAATCAAACTCTTTGATGACATCATCGAAACAGATGTTCCAACTCCGTGATGCCTGCTTTAACCCATATATGGATTTAAGCAATTTGCATGCTTTCCCGCTGCTCCCACTGTCAATGAAGCCCTCTGGCTGATCCATATAAACGCATTCTTCTAAATTTCCATTTAGAAATGCGGTTTTAACGTCCATCTGCCAGATTTCATAGTCGTAGTGAGCAGCAACAGCAAGCAGGATCCGAATGGATTTAAGCATGGCTACGGGAGAAAAAGTCTCGTCATAGTCCAAACCTGGTCTTTGACGAAAACCCTTCGCCACAAGTCTTGCCTTATAGGTCTCCACTTGCCCATCTATACCAATCTTTCTTTTAAAGATCCATTTGCACCCCACAGGTTTTACCCCAGGGGGTACAACGTCCAAAGTCCATACTTTGTTGGTGTACATAGACTCCATTTCGGATCTCATGGCATCCAGCCACTTCACAGAGTCTTTACTCGTGATAGCTTGCTGAAAACTGGTAGGATCATCATCATCTATGATGCAATCTTCTCCGTTACCATCAATGAGGAAACCGTAGTACCTCTCCGGTGGGCGAGAAGTCCTACCAGACCTACGGAGTGGCCGAGGTTCTTCAGTTTCTGTTGCAACAGCCGGTTCAACCAAATCGTCATTTGTAGTTTGTGTCTCTAGAACCTTTTCTAGATCCACCACCTTGCCATCATCTTTATCTGTGAAAAACTCTTTTTCTAAGAATGTGGCATACTGAGAAACAAACACCTTTTGTTCCTCTTTGTGGTAGAACAGATATCCATAAGAATTCTTTGGATATCCCACAAAGTTACACATGACTGACCGTGTCCCGAGTTTGTCCGGATTCTGCTTTTTAACATAGGCCGGGCAACCCCAAATCTTAATTCTCTCAAGAGATGGTCTCTTCCCATGCCATATCTCATATGGCGTGGTAGACACGGCTTTGGTTGGAACCCTGTTTAGTAGAAACGCTGCAGTCTCCAATGCATGCCCCCAAAACGAGACTGGTAACTCAGCGTCACTCATCATGGACCGGACCATATCTAATAGGGTCCTATTCCATCGTTCTGACACACCGTTGTGCTGTGGTGTGTAAGGAGGAGTGAGCTGAGAGAGAATCCCATTCTCTTTTAGGAAGTTTGCAAATTCTGCACTGAGATACTCACCACCTCGATCTGATCGAAGCATCTTGATACTCAAGACGATTTGTTTTTCTACTTCTTGTTTATATTCAATGAATTTCTCGAAAGTTTCGGACTTGTGTTTTAATAAAAATACATGACCGAATCTTGAGAAGTCGTCAGTGAATGTAATGAAGTATGAAAAACCGCCTCTAGCCTGTGTAGACATTGGCCCACATACATCACTATGTATGAGGCCCAGGAGCTGAGTAGCTCTTTCTCCATGTCCGGTAAACGGAGTTTTGGTCATTTTACCCTTGATACAAGACTGGCAAGTCGCATAAGATTTATATTCAAAAGAATTTAAATATCCATCTTTATGTAACTTGTTTAGTCTTGTTTCATTAATATGACCAAGTCTACAGTGCCAAAGAAAAGCTTCATTTAATTCTGAAAGTTTTCTTTTATTAGTGTGTTGTATACTGAAAACTGTGTGTTGATTTAGGACATATATTCCGTTGTTAAGCGTACCATACCCAACCAACATTTGATTCAGGTGAATGTTCATAACATTGTTCTGTAATACAAAATTATATCCTTCATTGTCCAACAAAGAAACGGATATTATATTACATAGCATACTTGGTACAAAATAACATGGATTCAAAACCAAAATACATCCAGATGGCAACCCCAAGTGATACTCTCCCACTGCGACTGTATGTACATTGGAACCATTTCCAACGCGGAGAGTATGGTCACCTGTCTTCAAAACCTTGCTATTTCTCAGCCCCTGCATAGAATTGCAAATGTGAGAACCTGAACCGGTATCCAATACCCAGGAAGCAGAGTTTATTGAAAAACAGTTTTCTGTCACAAACGCACCTGAAGCAGAAGCATCTCCATGCTTCTTCTTGAGACTTAAGTACTCCGTGCAGTTGCGCTTCCAATGTCCTGTCTTGTGGCAATGAAAACATTCGCCCTTCCCCGAGTCTCCAGCCTTGGACTTTCCCTTTCCCTTCACCTTTTTAACTCCACCTTTAGGATTGGTGGGCTTCTTCTTTTTCCTTCCCTTGGCCTTGGCTTTCGGGCGAGAAGAAGAAGATTGTCGAACAATCATAACGGGAGTTCTTGCTGACTTCATAGTGCTCTCTGCACTCCTTAACATATTAAGGAGTTCAGGGAGTTCTTTCTCCATGCCATGCATGTTGAAGTTCACTATGAACTGAGCAAAGGTGGAGGGAAGGGACTGTAGAATAATATCTATATATTGTTCATTGTCCATCGTCCATCCAAGGCCCTCAAGCTCTTCTATAAGAGCTATCATCTTCAGAACATGGTCTCCTACTGGTGTGCCAGGGGTCATTCGCATCTGAAACAATTTCTTTGATGCTTCGTATTGTAATACGCGGGACTGCTCCCCATACAACTCCTTTGTATGGAGCAATATACCGTGAATGTCCATGTACTCGTGCTGCTTTTGATGTGTGTTATCCATCGATGCAAGCGCGAGGCATTTTGCCGTGGCACAGTCAGCGTCTCATGTCTTGCGGACTTCAATGTCTGCAACTGAGGATTTTGGACCTGGGACGGGCGGGGCTGAAGCCGTGAGGACATATGATACTTTATCATAAGTCAAGGAGATTTTCAGATTCCTCGGCCAGTCTTTATAGTTGGTCCCATTCAGTTTGTTTTTATCTAGTAAAAGCTTAAGTCCAGTCATGGGTATCTGCCATTAAGAGAGAGAAAAGAATACACTCAACGAAAGCTCTTGCATAGATTAGATTGGTTATTATCTTGTCTAATCGATGTTTCCCACTACTTTTATCGAGTTTTTCTTTCAAACCTTAAAAAGAAAAACTAGCCAGGATTAATTACAGTCTACAACTTCGCTAACCGTTCAGCCAGGCCAGTGTCGGTACTTTGAGGGAGGTTCCCCATGCTTTCGCATGGGCCTAATTAGAGTAAACCTCGTTTTCCCAGAGGCGGAGCCCCGTTAACACCTTTCTAGACACCTAATGAGTTAGCTAATTGTAAACTGTAAAACTCTCCTAGAAGCAACTATTGCCCACAGTGGGATCGGGATCCAACCATCACATGGAAGGTATGCAATCTCATTGCAAATTTAAACTATTGAAATTCCCGATGTGGTTTTTACCCCTAGCACTTATGACCTTAACTATGGTCAACAAATCATAAGTACCAGTCAAGTTCTACCCGTCATTTCTTGATTAGTTAGACCCACTCATATGACCCTTAACTAAGGTCAACAAAGTCATAAGAATGTCCTAATTAATCTGCACCATATGCAATGTAGGAAGACATCACTTAGCTACCGTACACTACGCCTTAACTATAGTGAACAAACGTAGCACGAATACTAAGTACTCTACTTCCTAAAATGACGGAGGGTTGCGAATGATTTTTAAGAAAATCTTTAACGCTTTGAACTTGATATCGTTGTAGAATCAAATGGTTTTCAAAAGGAGTGGCTTAAGCTCCGCAGTTTTGAAATATAGCTTTTTCATAAATAGCCGAGTGGTTTTCAAATCCGATTCTATAACATCTTTTTAGGTTTATTTTCTTTACATTAATCACATTAATGTAATCCCATCATTTAAGTCCTTAAGCCAATCACAGAAAAGAAACGAAAATAACACGTACGCTTATGCCATCCGCATTCGCCGCAATGTTCCGTTATGCACCGTTAGGTTACTTAACTAACGGCATACCGGGACGGGACTAGCGCGGGTGTAAAACATAAGCAACGTCTACTATATATCATATATATAATATGTCATTCGTCTCAGATATCACAGAACACAGGCAGCAGAAACATAGATATAACGTGGGATATACTAGGACGTCCGTATTTAGTATTTAGCCAGAATAGAAAATACGGATTCTACAGTCGCGATGAATAGCCAAGCCCACACCCTGGACCCCTACGAGAGCGGCAAGTGACCCTACCAATTCTGGAGTTTAGGAGACCCGGTCTCGACTCCTCGAGATGGCCTCCCACTGAACCCCAGAACCCGGTCACCTGTGCTCCCCTCCTTGGGTCCATCCTAATGCGGAAAAGTAAATAATATACAACACTAGTGACACAACCTCAACCCGGAAGTGCCCCAAATAAAAGAATATTACATTACATTTGAATTTACATGAATGGAAAAATAAAACTCTCATCTCACATAAAAACCCCCCGGCTATTCAATCGCGACAATCCTGCACATCATATCTCAGCAACACATAATATCTCATATCATCAACATAAGTAAGTATGCATACCCCAATTGTCGTTGATGTATAGCAACGAAACCGGCGATATTGAACATACTACACTTACGGTCACAGAAAAAGAAAGTGTAAAACTACAATATTTGGAATCCACATTCTCTTTAGACATCATAAATGTGAAATATCACATATTTCGTATTTCATGCCTAAACTATATGAATTCCACATATTGTATCATATTCCAGATAAACAGACAGTATTAAAGTTTTCGAACGAACGATCAAGTACCCAAGATTCACTAAAGCTCAACACTTGAGCAGGGTTCAAAAATCCGAAGTGTGACACAGTAGTAGCGGTCCAGCTGTAGAAGGGTCAAGCCAACGCCTCACATGTGGCACGCCGTACTGCCCCAAACCCTAAGGTTCAAAGGGAAGTTCAAGACGGTCACATAATCGAGTTAAGGTTTGTTGTCTTCTAGAGGGACCACCACAAAAAGACTTGCACGTGTCTCCAAAGTATTTGAACCCCGTGAATAGTGAGAAAATGATACTCGTTCAAACACTTCAATACTTTCTAATTTACCCGGAAAAGCGACGAAATGAAAATTCCGATCAAATCTACGCGTCCAAAACCATCTCCAGAAAATACAGTGCTATTTTCATATTAAACATACCTAAAACACTGTACAAGCAGACATAAGAATTATAGTGCAATTTTCATGCAATGATACCACTGTACGGCCGTGGAGCCGCGGCCTAAGCAAGGAATTGCCGCGGTTCCGCGGCCATATGAACTGTTCATGGCATCGTATTTCACCATAATTCTTAGTTTTCCCTGCTGTATTTTTTAAGTATTTTTAATTCTGAAAAACGTCAGATTTTAAAATTTGTCCAGAGAGGGTCTTGAAATATCGTATTTTTGTCCGATCGGAGTTTTTATATCGTAAAAGCATCGCCTAATGTTCTAGGTCGGCTCTGATACCAATATAAGTTTTGTCTAGCACCCTATAATGAGTTTTGAAGCATCACATGTCTCAAAGTTTGGATTTTGATGGTGCTAAACAAACATGCAAAGGAATCGATCCTAGAAAATTAGGGTTACGAAACTTAAGACTTATAAAGTTAGGGTTTCGAGACTACAACCTTTGTAGCTCCCTTTTTCTGGACTCCTTGGTCTCTTGGGTGTTGAATGGAGATCCTCTTGAAGTCCTCTCGCATCCACGACGATCCACCCGGAGTTTCCCGTCCAAGCTCGCAACTTCGAGAATCGAAGAGAACACTCTAAACAAGTTGGCTAAACTTGTGTAGAATGAAGTTGTGGTTAAGATTCTCACTTTAAAAGCCTTTCTTTATGTGTATATTACTCACTAGAAGAAGCTAGAGAGCAAATATGAAGGAGGAAGAAGATGGTGGCAATATTTTAACAAGAGATGAAAATGATAACCATCATAAGGAAAAAATGAAATATATCCTTTTATATTTTATTCCTTCTCACTTCAAACCATAGTTAAATCTTTTGGTTGGTATTTAATTAGGGTTTAAACCATGTAAGGAAAGGTTAATCCAAGGTTAAGGGTAGGTGAGAATGGTTAGGTTAAAGAAGAGTGTAGAAGCAAGTGAAGATTATCCTTTCCTTTTTCTATTTTGTTTTAAACCTTAAATCAAATAAAAAACAAAAGATTTATCCATGGTGTGAGTCTCATATTGCCACCATTTCCATGTGTAAACAACCATGATAGATGGGTGTATGTATGTATGTATGTATGCACATCCATATGTGCATGAAACTAGTAAGAAAGAAAGGAAAAAAACATACATGCATGCACACATCCATCATCCAAGAAAAGGTTTTAAGTGAGAAAACTAATGGTTAAATGATAAATCAACACTTGATTTATCAATCCGGCCATATCACATATGACCCCACCAAAAGCAAGCCGCCCGATCAATGTACGGTATCATATACGCGCATTTTAATCGGGTCCATACGCATATCGCATACGCACACCACAACGTTTCGCCTGGACTAGGTAACTCCTGTGTGGAACTCTAAGACTCGTCAATACGCCGACAGAGGGTGATGATCATATCAAGTACCCCCAAGCCGCAAGCGGTCAGCTAAACGTAACGGCCACCTGGGTATTGAGCGATCAGAAGAAAACAAGCGAACCTGCTACAACTCCCGTCGAGCCAACCGGCAACACTACCGTACAGTCCGATCTCTTCGTCAGATATGCTGTATATCGAGCCTAGGGATGGTCACGTCGACCCTAATAACTCAATAAGTCATGCCGGTGAATGGTCTATAACAGATCGAGAAACTACTGATAACACTTATCAGCAAATCTCAGCAGCCCTGGCCAGGGACTTATTGATATAACCAGTCGGGCACAGCACAGCATCAACCCCCAATACCGGGAGAGACGAAACCCCTCCTATCGCTCATTGCCTTCGTGTGTCTCGGGACTGTACCCAACAGCCACCTGTTTGCACGACTCAGTAGAGCCGTGGTAGGGTGGCAATCAAAGTACAGTGGGAGAAAACACAAGACTCTATGACGATCTCGGGTCTACAGACTAACCTGTACCAGTGTTACCTAAGAACTACTATCCGACGATAGATATAATTCCATATAGGAGTTCTCGGTGAGTCCGTCCAGTGTACCCAGTCAACACTGAGCACCCGTATATGATCTTGATGTCAAACATCGATGAATGTGGGAACATCCATCGCCCATCGTATGGGTCTAGTATCATATACGCTAGTCTACTCTGGTATAGCAATGCCCCGTCTCGATATACCTACGACTAGGGACTTTGCAGGATATGCTTATAGACTACAGATGTCCCACTAGTATGATCTCCATCATAATCAGAGCAGTCAAGCCAATATCCTCAAGGCTTCATCAGCATATATGAGTGAATAATAAGCATGATCAAATCAACATGTCAGATAAAGAAGAACCAGATAGCATACTATCATGTCGAGCAAGAATGTATACTGAATATATATACATGTATAGATACATCCACTATCATATAATGGCCTCTAGGGCAAACATATATCCAACATGTGGTTCCCATCAAGCTGGGCCAAAGATGAAGCTGAAGATCAAAAGAATGGGTTACTATTGGCCCACGATGATTCGGGACTGCCTTGAATATGCGAAGCAGTGTCACTTGTGCCAAATTTACGGGGATTTCATCCACCAGCATCCGAATCTGCTACACCCAACATTGTCTAGCTGGCCATTCGAAATGTGGGGAACCAATATAATCGGGCCCATCGAGCCAGCATCATCCAAGGGACATTGTTTCATACTAGCAACAACCGATTACTTCTCTAAATGGGCAGAAGCAATACTGTTAAGGGAAGTGAAGATGGAAAACATCCTCCATTTCTTCAGGACGCATTTCACTCAAATCCCACCGGGCGAACAAATAGGCCACATGCGGCGAAACTATTCCCGAGAGTTTCCTCGCCAAAAAAAAAGAAAAAAGAAAAAAAAAAAAAGGTACGTCCACAAGCGAAATGGGCACGGATGAATACCCGAAAGGGCGCCGTGAGTAAAAACAGCAAGACTACCGGCAAGTTTGTGAAAACCCGAAAGGGCGCAATCTCGTTAAAATAAAAACACCTGCAAGGTCCTCTCGACCTTATGAGGAGAAAATACCTGCGTGAGATCCTTACGACTCACAAGGGAGCAACACGCTTAGGGATCCCCATGATTCCTAAGGAGAAATTGCACTTACGAGATCCTCACGACTCGTAAAGAGAATTCCCCCTATGAGACCCTCATGGCTCGTAGGATTCAGAAAGCCTTAAGCTACAGGGATCTAAACATGTTCTTAAGCCATCACATTCCCCAAGTTGCCTTACAAGCAGTCAATATAGATCCTTGTATACAATCCATGGGCACAAATAAACGTTCCCTCACCAAGTCCCACCAATGACGAGGAGTGTACTCATATGGTGAATGACACTTGTAAGTCCTCTCGACTTATAAGGAGAAAACACTCTTGTAAGATCCTTACGACTTATAAGAAAACATACACTTAGGAATCCTCATGACTCCTAAGGAGAAAACACACCTACGAGATCCTCACGACTCGTAGGGAGGAACATCTTTATGAGACCCTTATGGCTCATGAAGTCAAAAGCCTTAGTCGAAAGGATCCTAACCCTGTTTGCTAAGCCACCTTTTGTTCGAACCGACAAAGGAAAATGATGATTCGCTCCTGGCAATGTCCCAGTGGTAGCGATGATGATGCCTAAATCGGTATCAAATTCTATGTCTTTTCACGGCAAATGATGATTCGCTCCTGGCAATATTCCAGTCACAGCGATGTTGATACTAAGATTAGTATCAGGTCTTGATTTCCATACTCGCAGCAAAAAATCAGCGAGCCAAAAATGCATATGAAATAGCCAAAATGATAGGGCAACTTGTAACAAAAATCAGCAAGTAAAATATATGCATACAAAAATAGCCGAAATGATTAGGCAACTCGCAATAAAAAGCAACGAGTAAAGAAAAAGAAAAATAGCCGAAATAATTGGGCACCGCGAAAAAATAGCCGAAATGATTGGGCAATCGCGACTTTCGCGATATAAAAAGCTGAAATGATAGAGCATCGCGGAAAGAAATAAAAAATGAAATGAAATCGCTGCCCTGCAAGTGAGATCACATTGACCCCTGTATACAATCCATGGGCACAAACAGAAAGGGAACCATATCGTCCCACTAGGCTTCGTCAAAGGGAAGCCGATCTCGATGACTATACCTACAGCCTAGAAATCAATAACGGTGTTCCTTCTCGTTCCAACCAGAAGCAGATACGATATCAGCAAAATGGAGCCACGGCGAAGTCCCCTAGTTCCAAATCTCGACAGTTCACAGACAATCTAGAGACTACCTCGGAGCCATGGCAAAATCTCTAATTCCAAGTCTCGACGGCAGCATCTATAGCCTAGAGATCAATGACAGCGTTCTTCCTCCCTCCAGCAGGATACAGGCACGACATCAACAAACGGAGCCATGGCTGTAGGGTTGCTAGGCACGCGCACAAGGGTCTACGAGGCATCAACCATGCCCGATTAAAAATTTAGCCGTGCCGAACAACCCGAATACGGAACTTTAAACTAGAGATTAGGCGAAAACAAGCATGCTAAACACTTTAACACTAAGTGAGAGGGATTATAACCTTTGTAGATCCGGTCCTTCACTTCATATGCTCCGTGTTGTGGTCCCTTCGCTGCGATCATCGGGATCCGGACTCTCGAGAGGTTCCACGAAGAGAAAGATGCAACCTTTGCTTCCGATCTTCGATACTAAGATGATCTACCTTGAAGTTTCTTTAACACAAGCTAACACTCATGAAATGATGTGAACACCCTCATCTAAATGGCAAGGGAAGATGAGGATGATGAAGTGGGATTTTTGCTCTCTTTATTTATCCTTTTCTCATATTTATTCATCACTTTAGAAAAATCTAGCAAGCTTTTTCATGAAAGAATGAAGGAAGAAGAAGAATAGTGATCCATTTTCTTTTGTGATGAATAATGAAAGGATTAATATGACAAATAATGCAACCATGGTTGACTTAACCATTGTAGAGAATTGACCAAGGGTTAGGGTTTGGGTTGAGTTAAGAATGAGTCACTTGTAAATATCTTTATCATGACAAAAAGAAAACCTTCTAGAAACATCTAGAAAGTTTAACCCTAATCCAAACCCTAATCATGTTTAAACTCCACTAAACATGTTGCATTAGTTATCATATCATGTTACAATATTATATATCACATATATAATATTTATCGCAACAAAATAAAATAATACAATTAACATATATCGCATATATATCAATGTATTACCCGAGTGAGAAAAAGAATCTTTTAGTGAGCAAATATTAGTTAATGTAATTTAATATATCATATATATTATTATACATTAAATTATCGAATCAACACTTGATCCGACAATCCGGCTATATCGCATATAACCGACTAATATTTATCCGTACCGATTCATCGAATCAACACTTGATCCGATGACCCGGCTGATATCAAATATCGCGAGAATATAATACGGTATCACATATCGCATTATCCTCGGTCCCGCACATATCACATATGTGCTCCTACTCCGTTTTGCCTGAGCTAAGAAACCTCTGTGTAGGACTCTAAAGAATCGTCAATACGCCGGCAGTAGGTGATGATCATATCAAACACCCACAAGCTGCAAGCGGTCAGCTAAACGTAACAGCTACCCAGGTATTGAGCACTCAGAAGATCAACAAGCAAGCCTGTAACTTCTCCTGTGAATCCAAATAGTAACACTCCCGTACAGTCCGGTCTCGTCGTCTGATATGTTGCATATCTCGCCTAGGGGTGGTAAACGTCAGACCCCAGTAGCTCGATAAGTCGTGTCGATATGAGGTCTATAACAGTTCGAGAAAGTACTGATAACACTTACCAGTAAATCTCAGCAACCCTGGCCAGGGATTTCCGGTTATAGCCAATCGAACACAGCACAACATCAACTCCCTATACCGGGAGAGACGAATCCCCTCCTATCGTTCATTGCCTCCATGTGATTCGGGACTGTACCCAAAAGCCACCTTTTTGCACGCCCTCTTGGACATGGTATGATGGAAATCAAAGCACAGTGGGAATCACACAAGACTCTATGACGATCTTGGGTCAACAGACTACTCTGTACCAGTGTCACCGGAGAACTGCCATCTGACGTATGGTATAATACCATCTGGGAGTTCTCGGCGAGTCCGTCCAGTGTACCCAGTCTCCACTGAGCACCCGTACACCATCCTTGATGTCAAACACCGATGGATATGGGATCATCCATCGCCCATCATATGGGTCAAGATGCGTATACGCTAGTCTACTCTGGTGCATCGATGCCCTGTCTCGATACACCCTCGACTAGGAACAGTTATAGGATGTACTCGTCGACTACCATGGCCCCACTAGTATGATCTCATCATAGTCCCAGTAGTCAAGTACACATCCTAAGGGTTTTATCAACATGTAACATAGAGACAATCAGAGTACATGTTAAGATAAAGTGCAACCAGATAGCATACTATCATGTCGAGCAAGAAAGTCCTCCCTATATATGTCCTAGCATCCACTACAATATACATCGTATGTACAGTAATGGCCTCTAGGGCATACATATAACTAACAATCTCCCACTTGCACTAGGGCCATCTGTTGTGGTATCGTATACCCAACAATTAGCTGCGGTTGAAGTATCTCATACTCAACCATCCCATAAAAGTCTCTACTGGGAAAAAGGCTTTTGTGAGTGGATCCGCGTTGTTGTCCTCTGTGTCTACTCTTCTAACCTCGATCTCCCTGGAGATCAACCATCTCCATGATCAGGTGATACTGCCTAAGAATTATATCTGGATTTCTGATGGGACGGGGGTTCCTTGGCTAAAGCCACAACTCCATTGTCACACAATGGTAGGAACGAAGTTCATCTTATGAACTTATATATATCCAGACTGCCTCTTTGGTAGCATCCTTGGTAACGATGCATCTTGCCTTTAATCGTCTAGTATGTCACGGTATCTAGCTTGGAACTCTTCCAACATACCATACCTCCACTGAGGGTAAAGACAATGCCTGCGACTGACATTCAGTCGTCCTTATTACTCTGGAACCTTTCCAGTGATTCTCCCCAGGATCGATTGATACCATCCCACTACAACTAGTGAGTATCCTAACATCCAATTAGATCTATCTCATAGATCCTGTCACGCCCCGCTTCCCAGAGTATGCAAGATTGGGCACGTGACATAGCCAACCATGCTACCTGTGGGTAGGAAATATCCATCCACGGTCACTTTACGGTTGTAGAGATATCAAGAACAAAATAATAAACTAATCTAATACATGTCCAAATCCATAATAACAAGAATCAATAAATAATGAGTGCGGAAGCAAATGATCCAATACAATAAATAAACAGTACGTCCCATAATGCGGGCTCACATCTGGAAATGGAATGAAAATAAATAAACTAAACCTTAAGGAACTCACAGTTCAGCCTGCTGGCTGAAGTACTCCTGCTCGGTCGTCGATAGTGGTAAGGAATCTGGGCCATGCAAAACCCAGACGTCAGCGCGTCATGTCAACCAAATAATATAATATAAACATGGTAATAAGCAATGCAGGTATGAACATGAATAAAGCAGTACTAAGAAATAACAGAGCAGGGTAATGTGCAGTGGTGACTAAACTGTCCTATCAGGTTTCTACTCTATAGTCTGTGAAATCAATTGATGAATCGTCGATGTAACTCAATAGTATCCCGTGCGTGCCCGGGACCACGGTCAAGGTTCTCGGGGCTGAATCCGAGACGTGCCGCTAAGAAGTAATAGGTAGTAGGATGGATGAGTGATGTCAGCATCATCACTCCGGGGCAGGCCAAGCCCGTAAGACTGATCAGAACAAGTGTCGAACTGTTGAGTTACAAGTCGGTTTCACCTTTGATTTCCCCATACCCCCCAAGTTATGTATGTCAGGTCAGGTATTCACTAATCAAGGATTAACGTCAACACAGAATCAGGTAAAAGCAGGTATGTCTGGATAGACAACAGGAATGGTCCATGAGGACCCCAAGTCAGGTTGTAGTCCAATAGTTGAGTCAGTATGTATAGGGTGTCATGTCCGGTGTATCGGTACATGTGTCAGGTGCATCAAGATCGATCAATATGTAATGCAATCAAATGTATGCTGATAACAGGTATAGTAATGAATAAGGAACAACAACAGGAACAGCAAATAACAATATTATTCCATGTAAACACAGTGATGCTTTGTATTCTCTTATTAACAGGTTCAAGCACCCTTGGGGTGCAATAATCACAGTGTAGCGCAATATTAATAACAGCAGGCAATAGAGATATAAGTGTGCGACTATTTTCCTCTAAATAGTAAAATGATTAGCAGGTAGTTGTTATTAAGGTTACGGTGGCAAAATACGATTTAGGTGGCAGTATTATAATGTACCTCATATTTCGTCCAATGAGACAAGTAGCAATACTTAGTTAATATAGCAAGTTTGTGAGTCAAACATTTAATTAGTTTAACGTAGCATGTAGCAAGAAATCTTGCCTCGACGGTTTCGCAAACCGGAAAGCACGGATGCAATGTCGGCAGAAAACACGGGACGGGTGCACGGGCCACGGATCGAGTCCCAACAGTGAACAGCGGGACCACACGGACCAGGGTACTTCGCTGGAGCGTTGGGTCCAAACGACGGCACGGTCGGAATCCGGCAAAATTCAAAAGCAACGAAGTTAGCAACGCGATATACGTGAACAAACGACCAGCGAGGGGGACTTCGCACAAAAGTAAAGGTAAGGGATGCTTACAGGGAGACACCAGGGACAACCACGGCGGGCTCGACGGCGCTGGGACGCCGGCGAGGCAGCGACGGCGGCTGCGAAGGCTGGGAAGTTTCTGGGTTCGCTGGAAAGGGTGGTGCCGTGCAGCGAGGGGAGGTAAAGTCTGGTCTGGGTTGCAAGATGGAGAGGAGGTGGCGCGGGTGACGTCGACGAGGGTCGACGGCACGTTTTCCGGCGACCCGGGGGTTGGTGCTAGGGTTCTGGCTCGGGTTCTGGTGGTCCGGCGAGGGGAGGAGGAAGGCGACGACGAGGTCGGGACGAGGGTGAAGGGAGGAGGATTCGGGTGTCGTCGGTGATGGGAGGCGGCGGGGACGGCGAGGTCTGTGGCTGGTGATGGCGTCGGGGTTGGGTGCAGGCGCGGAAAGAGCCGGAGGAAGGAGGTAGGAGGGTGCGGATAAGCTGAGGAGGCGATGACGGCGACGGCGAGGTCGCGGGGAGGTCGGCGGCGCAAGTACGAGGAAGCTAGGGTTAGGGTTCGGTGAGATTCGTGGGGTTTTTCTCGTGATGGAGAAGAGACAAGAGGCGGCTGCGAATATATATAGGAAGAGAGAGAGAGGGATTGTTAGAGAAAGATTTTAGAGAGAGAGAGAGAAAGAGATTAGAGAGAGATAGAGAGAGACGGAGAGAGAGAGAGAGAGATGGTGATTGGGGGCCCACGAGAAGGAAGCTCATGATTGGCTGGGGCTGAAAGGAATTTTTAAAGAAGATTTAAAAGAGATTTTTAACGTAAAATTGTAACAGGGTATATATATTTTCTGGTTTTATAATATTTAATTAAATGGGCCTTTTTGGCGCTAAATGAAACATTTCCAAATCGCGTCCGGGTTGCGCCCAAATGTTCCAAATTCAAATTATAGGATTTTAAGCGAGTTCCAAATTTTGAAAAAAGGTGTTTAATGATTAAAATGCATGCCCCCAAGTCGGACACTTGCACGCGCGCGTAGACGTCCAAACTTGCCCGTTTCGCCGAACGGGACGAAATCTCGACACGCGGACGCTACCACGCGACTAGTGGCGACGAGAAGGCCAACATGGACATTTTTAATTTCAATTTCGGTGTTAAAATTTGTTATGTGCCAAAATGATTTAACCGGTTAAAATTTAGCAATAAGCACCAAACCATTAGGATAATCGAAATGAGCAATGTATAACACTCAACTAGAACCAGAAATAGTATAATTGGGCCCGGGTGTTACATCATACCCAACTACAAAAGAATTTCGTCCTCGAAATTCCGAGAATACAAGATAGCTAACTACTGGAAAAGGTGAGGAAATTTCTGCCGGATCTCGTCTTCTCGCTCCCAAGTGGATTCTCCATGCGATCGATTACCCCAAGAAACTAGCACAAGAGGGATAACCTTGTTCTTAAGAACCTTTTCTCTTCGATCCTTGATCTCAACTGGTCGCTCCTCAAAATTTAGGTCCTCCCGTACAGTCAACTCCGAATGATCCAAGACATGAGTCTCATCACGAACATACCTCCGTAGTTGAGACACATGAAACACATCGTGCACTCCTGCCAATGACTGTGGTAACGCCAAACGGTACGCTACCTCTCCAACACGCTCCAATATCTCGAAGGGTCCAACGAATCGAGGACTAAGCTTTCCCCGACTTCCAAAGCGAATCACCCCTCTAGTCGGTGATATCTTCAGGAATACCAAATCACCCACGGCGAACTCTAGAGGTCTTCTTGACGTGTCGGCCCAACTTTTTTGTCTGTCTTGAGCTGCCTTCAAATGCTTCCTGATCGTATTCACCTTCTCGACTGTCTGTACCACCAAATCTGGTCCTAGTAACCTTCGTTCACCAACATCATCCCAACAAACCGGTGAACGGCACTTACGACCATACAACGCTTCAAACGGAGCCATCTGAATTGTCGCTTGGAAGCTATTGTTGTACGAAAACTCCACCAGGTGTAGATGATCCTCCCAAGAACCTTTGAAGTCTAACATGCAAGCCCTCAACATATCTTCAAGGGTCTGGATCGTTCTCTCCGATTGTCCATCAGTTTGAGGATGATAAGCTGTGCTAAACTTCAATCGAGTCCCCAAACTTTCTTGTAAACTCCTCCAGAAGTGCGACAAGAACCGAGTGTCCCGATCGGACACGATGCTTACCGGTACTCCATGCAATCTCACAATCTCCTGCATGTACCGCTCTGCCAAAGTCTCTGTCGATTGACCAACCCGAAAAGGAATAAAGTGAGCCGCCTTGGTCAACCGATCGACAATCACCCATACTGCATTGTTGCCCTTTGGACTCCGCGGTAAAGCCGTCACGAAATCCATGGTTATATGTTCCCACTTCTACTGAGGAATCGGAAGTGGTTGCAACAAACCAGCAACCCTTTGGTGTTCAGCCTTGACTTGCTGACACACCAAGCACTTAGCCACGAAGCGAGCAATTTCCCGTTTCATACCTTCCCACCAGAAGTGCTGTCGAATATCCCGGTACATCTTTGTCCCTCCTGGATGTACAGAGTAAGCTGAACTGTGTGCCTCCTTCATAAGCTCTTCACGCACCTCTCCTTTTGGCACACACACACGGCTACAATATCTCAACGAACCGTCTTCATGGATCAGTAAATCGGTTCGTAGTCCGGCTTCAACCTGCTCTCGAAACTTTTGCAGCCTAGGATCCTGCGATTGCGCCACTTTAATCTTCTCAACTAAGGACGACTGTACTTGCAACTGCATCAACTGTCCCGTAGCATGTGGTAGCACAACCTCCAAGTCAAATCTCCGAAAATCCGTAATGATCTCCCTCTGTGCAGTCAATATCTGAATTGCTGGTAACCGACTTAGCGCATCTGGCACGACGTTAACTTTTCCCGGATGGTACTTAAGGTCAAGGTCGTAGTCGGCCATCAGTTCCAACCATCTGCGTTGCCTCATGTTCAACTCCTTCTGAGTGAATACATACTTCAAACTCTTGTGATCTGTAAAGACTTCGACTCTCTCGCCCAAAAGGTAGTGTCTCCAAATTTTCAGGGCGAAGATCACGGCTGCCAGCTCCAAGTCATGAGTCGGATAATTCTTCTCATGAGTCTTCAGTTGTCTCGATGCGTAAGCGACGACTTTCCCATTCTGCATCAGAACACATCCCAATCCTTTTCCGGATGCGTCGCTGTGTATCACTAGTCCTCCTGAGTTATCTGGTACGGTCAGGATCGGGGCGGTTATCAACTTTTGCTTCAACGTCTCGAAGGCCAATGCACATCCATCCGTCCAAACAAACGGTACCTCCTTGCGCGTGAGCTTGGTTAACGGCTCAGCTACACGAGCGAAGTTCTCCACAAATCTTCTGTAGTATCCGGCGAGTCCAAGAAAACTTCTTATCTCCGCAACATTCTTTGGAATAGACCAATCTCGAACTACTGCAATCTTATCGGGATCGACGGCGATTCCATTGCCCGACACGACATGCCCCAGAAACTTCACTTCTTCCAGCCAAAATTCGCACTTACTCATTTTCGCGAATAATTTCTCCTGTCTCAGCATCTGCATGGCGATCTTTAAATGCTCAGCATGCTCCTCCGGACTCTTCGAGTATACCAGAATATCGTCAATGAATACCACAATAAACTGGTCCAGGTATGGTGAAAAGACCCTGTTCATCAAGTCCATGAATATTGCCGGCGCATTCGTCACTCCGAAGGGCATCACTAGATACTCGAAATGTCCATATCGAGTTCGAAACGCCGTCTTGCAAATGTCTTCTGCTTTCACTCGGACCTGATGATATCCTGATCGCAAATCCAGTTTCGAGAATACCCTCGCGCCACTAAGCTGCTCAAAAAGTTCTCCAATGCGAGGGATCGGGTACTTGTTCTTAATAGTCACCCGGTTCAATTCTCGATAATCAATGCACATCCTTCTCGTGCCATCCTTCTTATTTACTAAAAGAACTAGAGCTCCCCAAGGTGAGTTGCTTCTTCGAATCCATCCCTTCTCGAGTAATTCACCAACTTGTTTCTTAACTTCTTCCAATTCCACCGGTGCCATTGGATAATAAGATTTTGATACTGGCGCTGCACCAGGAATAAGGTCAATCGCAAACTCCACATCTCGCTTCGGCGGTAAGCCTGATATATCTTCAAACACATCCATAAAGTCGCGAACAACTTCCGGCTCTTCATTACTATCCGCTTCTATTGTCGCAAGAACACTGTTTGTCGGCCTAGCCCTAAACTCGACTGGCCCGACAGAGCTGCTTCCTCCAGTGAAGGTAAACTCAGGGTGTCCGGGAATCTGGAAAATTACCTTCCTTGCCCTACAGTCAATGTGGGCGTGGAAAGTGGCAAGAAAATCCATTCCCAAGACTGCTTCATAACTGCCCGTATCTATCACCAAGAAATCTGCAAAAAGCTCTCGTCCGCAAACAACCACTGTACAATCTCTACATTCCTTACTAGCTATGATTTTCCCATTCCCAGTGTGTATGTTCCAAAAACTAGACAGGGTCGTGCAGGTAATCGAGTGTGTAGTTATAAATTTGGATGACATAAAACAGTGGGATGCTCCGGAATCAAAGAATGCCAATGCGGGAAAACCATGAACGAGCAAAGTACCCGAAACCACTTCTCCTGATGCCTTGGCTTCCTCAGCTGTCAACGTGAAAGCTCGAGCCTGCTTTGGTCCTTGAGTCAGCTGTTTCTGCCCTTGGAACGGTCTCTGCGGAGGCTTCTGTATATCATCTCTCGTGCGAAGCTTCGACGGACAGGCACCAACTGCGTGATCGGCCGCTCCACACACCAGGCAAAGTCCCAGTCTCCTTCGACAATCCTTCTGCACGTGTCCAGGTAAACGGCAGTAGTCACAAATCATGCTCTTCCTTCGGTCAACGATCACAGGCTTCTTCATTGGCGCTACACCTCGACGGTCCACTGGAATACCTCTGCGCCCATGATCTCGGTTAGGTACAAATGCGGGCTTTCGGGTCGCAACTGTTGTCTGCTGTAGGTTCCCTTTCATTCCCGACAAACTCTGCTGCTCTCTGGCTGCCGTAAGAACCTGCGAGAAAGTGGTCAAACCCAGGGAGACAATCTGCCTCTGGATGTCCACATCCAAACTGCGCAAGAACCTTCGCGCCCTGTCTGCCTCCTTGGCGACTAAGGGTCCAGCGAAGCGGCTGAGTCTCGTCCATTCCGCTGCATGTACATCCACAGCTGCTCCATTTTGTCTCAGCCCAATAAATTTCTCCTCCATTTCCTCCCGTGCAGTCCGCGGGAAGAACTTTTCCAAGAAACTTTTAGAGAAATCCGCCCAACTGATTGGCTTGGGCAAGCGGGTCTCCTCCACAAGCCACCACTCTCGGGCGTAATCCACCAGCTAAATGCGTACCACATCAACTCTCTTGTCGTCTGGGATCTGTGCCGCAATCAGTAAATTCTCCGTGTCTACTAGCCACTGCTCGGCTGGTAACGGCTCCTCCAGACCAGTGAAAGTAGTAGGACCCAATCGTCTGAAATCTGCCACGGTCCCTACTCGGTCAACTGGCTTCGCTACAGCGGTGTTTACAGACTGCTGAATAGCCTGCAAACCCTCCTGAAATGAATCTGCTTGCTGCTGGATCAGCTCAGTTTGCCTCTTCTGATTTTCCAACATCCCACGTATCACCCCCAACATGGCGGCTTCATCCACACGCCTCTGATACGTCTTGAAATTCTTATCTGCCATGGTCCTGAAATCAAAACAAATAACATTAGCATGATGATAGATTCAATATATAAATCAAGGCTAGAACTCCAAGATACTTAAATAGAGTACTGCATTGTAGCTATGCCGCGGTATCATAGCCGCAATTACTTAACTCCACCCAAGTCGCCTAAGTCCTAGAGATAACAAGAAGTTAGGTTTTTGAGTTGACAAATGCAAAGTAAGTTTGCATGTCGACATGATCCGGAAGAATGATTCAAGGATGGTAAAACGGTCAAGGTGGCAGGACATGTTTACTAATCACGGGTATTATGATTCGTGTATCGGGTGCAATACCCAACTACAAAGAATCAACCCAATTAACCTATGGCTCTGATACCAAAAGAACCATGTCACGCCCCGCTTCCCAGAGTATGCAAGATTGGGCACGTGACATAGCCAACCATGCTACCTGTGGGTAGGAAATATCCATCCACAGTCACTTTACGGTTGTAGAGATATCAAGAACAAAATAATAAACTAATCTAATACATGTCCAAATCCATAATAACAAGAATCAATAAACAATGAGTGCGGAAGCAAATGATCCAATACAATAAATAAACAGTACGTCCCATAATGCGGGCTCACATCTGGAAATGGAATGAAAATAAATAAACTAAACCCTAAGGAACTCACAGTTCAGCCTGCTGGCTGAAGTACTCCTGCTCGGTCGTCGATAGTGGTAAGGAATCTGGGCCATGCAAAACCCAGACGTCAGCGCGTCATGTCAACCAAATAATATAATATAAACATGGTAATAAGCAATGCAGGTATGAACATGAATAAAGCAGTACTAAGAAATAACAGAGCAGGGTAATGTGCAGTGGTGACTAAACTGTCCTATCAGGTTTCTACTCTATAGTCTGTGAAATCAATTGATGAATCGTCGATGTAACTCAATAGTATCCCGTGCGTGCCCGGGACCACGGTCAAGGTTCTCGGGGCTGAATCCGAGACGTGCCGCTAAGAAGTAATAGGTAGTAGGATGGATGAGTGATGTCAGCATCATCACTCCGGGGCAGGCCAAGCCCGTAAGACTGATCAGAACAAGTGTCGAACTGTTGACTTACAAGTCGGTTTCACCTTTGATTTCCCCATACCCCCCAAGTTATGTATGTCAGGTCAGGTATTCACTAATCAAGGATTAACGTCAACACAGAATCAGGTAAAAGCAGGTATGTCTGGATAGACAACAGGAATGGTCCATGAGGACCCCAAGTCAGGTTGTAGTCCAATAGTTGAGTCAGTATGTATAGGGTGTCATGTCCGGTGTATCGGTACATGTGTCAGGTGCATCAAGATCGATCAATATGTAATGCAATCAAATGTATGCTGATAACAGGTATAGTAATGAATAAGGAACAACAACAGGAACAGCAAATAACAATATTATTCCATGTAAACATAGTGATGCTTTGTATTCTCTTATTAACAGGTTCAAGCACCCTTGGGGTGCAATAATCACAGTGTAGCGCAATATTAATAACAGCAGGCAATAGAGATATAAGTGTGCGACTATTTTCCTCTAAATAGTAAAATGATTAGCAGGTAGTTGTTATTAAGGTTACGGTGGCAAAATACGATTTAGGTGGCAGTATTATAATGTACCTCATATTTCGTCCAATGAGACAAGTAGCAATACTTAGTTAATATAGCAAGTTTGTGAGTCAAACATTTAATTAGTTTAACGTAGCATGTAGCAAGAAATCTTGCCTCGACGGTTTCGCAAACCGGAAAGCACGGATGCAATGTCAGCAGAAAACACGGGACGGGTGCACGGGCCACGGATCGAGTCCCAACAGCGAACAGCGGGACCACACGGACCAGGGTACTTCGCTGGAGCGTCGGGTCCAAACGACGGCACGGTCGGAATCCGGCAAAAGTCAAAAGCAACGAAGTTAGCAACGCGATATACGTGAACAAACGACCAGCGAGGGGGACTTCGCACAAAAGTAAAGGTAAGGGATGCTTACAGGGAGACACCAGGGGCAACCACGGCGAGGCAGCGACGGCGGCTGCGAAGGCTGGGAAGTTTCTGGGTTCGCTGGAAAGGGTGGTGCCGTGCAGCGAGGGGAGGTAAAGTGTGGTCTGGGTTGCAAGATGGAGAGGAGGTGGCGCGGGTGACGTCGACGAGGGTCGACGGCACGTTTTCCGGCGACCCGGGGGTTGGTGCTAGGGTTCTGGCTCGGGTTCTGGTGGTCCGGCGAGGGGAGGAGGAAGGCGACGACGAGGTCGGGACGAGGGTGAAGGGAGGAGGATTCGGGTGTCGTCGGCGATGGGAGGCGGCGGCGACGGCGAGGTCTGTGGCTGGTGATGGCATCGGGGTTGGGTGCAGGCGCGGAAAGAGCCGGAGGAAGGAGGTAGGAGGGTGCGGCTAGGCTGAGGAGGCGATGACGGCGACGGCGAGGTCGCGGGGAGGTCGGCGGCGCAAGTACAAGGAGGCAAGGGTTAGGGTTCGGTGAGATTCGTGGGGGTTTTCTCGTGATGGAGAAGAGAAAAGAGGCGGCTGCGAATATATATAGGAAGAGAGAGAGAGGGATTGTTAGAGAAAGATTTTAGAGAGAGAGAGAGAGAAAGAGATTAGAGAGATAGAGAGAGACGGAGAGAGAGAGAGAGAGAGATGGTGATTGGGGGCCCACGAGAAGGAAGCTCGTGATTGGCTGGGGCTGAAAGGAATTTTTAAAGAAGATTTAAAAGAGATTTTTAACGTAAAATTGTAACAGGGTATATATATTTTCTGGTTTTATAATATTTAATTAAATGGGCCTTTTTGGCGCTAAATGAAACATTTCCAAATCGCGCCCGGGTTGCGCCCAAATGTTCCAAATTCAAATTATAGGATTTTAAGCGAGTTCCAAATTTTGAAGAAAGGTGTTTAATGATTAAAATGCATGCCCCAAGTCGGACACTTGCACGCGCGCGTAGACGTCCAAACTTGCCCGTTTCGCCGAACGGGACGAAATCTCGACACGCGGACACTACCACGCGACTAGTGGCGACGAGTAGGCCAACATGGACATTTTTAATTTCAATTTCGGTGTTAAAATTTGTTATGTGCCAAAATGATTTAACCGGTTAAAATTTAGCAATAAGCACCAAACCATTAGGATAATCGAAATGAGCAATGTACAACACTCAACTAGAACCAGAAATAGTATAATTGGGCCCGGGTGTTACAGATCCAAGAACCCAGGATATAGGAGGTATCACTTTGATCCTATATGGAGAATCATTGTGATAAGCGGAGATTAACCGAGCGTAGCATAGGAAACTCCTTCCCTATCAAGAGTATGTCATCCACGTACTCTACGAGGATCACCACCATACTCCCTACTACCTTTTTGTATATACAAGGTTCATCTACCATTTTGATGAAGTCAAACTCTTTGACTACCACATCAAAACAGATGTTCCAACTCCGCGATGCCTGTTTTATCATATAAAACATCTTGCACACGTTTCCGCTGCTCCCATTGTCTACGAAGCCCTCTGGCTGTGTACTTATAGACGCTCTTTTCTAAAACATCATTTAGAAAAGCAGTCATGACATCCAACCACCAGATATCGTAGTCATGGTATGTAGCCGTGGCAAGTAGGATCTGGATGGACTTAAGCATAGATCCTTAGAAAAGGTTTCAACATAATCGATACCTGTTTATGATGCAAACCTTTAACAAGTCTAGCTTTGAAAGTCTCAACCTTTCCATGTACACCAAGTAATCTTCTCAAGATATACTTGCTCCTGATGGGGATTTAACCCTTCAGATAAAGCAACCAAAGTCCATACTTTGTTGGTGTATAAGGATTCCATCTCAGATCGATAAGCATCCAGCCATTCTTACAGAGTCCCACTCCTGATGGCCAGCTCGAAACTAGTTGGGTCATCATCTCATGATGCAATCCTCGCTCCCACTGTCATAGAGAAACTAAAGTATCTCTCAGGTGGGTGAGGAACCCTACTAGATCGGCGGAGAGGCTGAGGTTCGTTGGTTACTATTGAATCCTTTGGTTCTACCAAATCATCAGCTGCAGTTTGTATAGCTGGAACCCTTCCAGTTCTACATAACAAAACTTGCCTCGAGCTTGTCCGGATTTTGCTTTTAGACATAGGCCGGACAACCCCAAATCTTAACCAACTTAATGTAGGGTTGCTAGGCACGCGCACAAGGGTCTACGAGGTATCAACCATGCCCGATTAAAAATTTAGCCGTGCCGAACAATCCGAATACGGAACTTTAAACTAGAGATTAGGCGAAAACAAGCATGCTAAACACTTTAACACTAAGTGAGAGGGATTACAACCTTTGTAGATCCGGTCCTTCACTTCATATGCTCCGTGTTGTGGTCCCTTCGCTGCGATCATCGGGTTCCGGACTCTCGAGAGGTTCCACGAAGAGAAAGACGCAACCTTTGCTTCCGATCTTCGATACTAAGATGATCTACCTTGAAATTTCTTTAACACAAGCTAACACTCATGAAATGATGTGAACACCCTCATCTAAATGGCAAGGGAAGATGAGGATGATGAAGTAGGATTTTTGCTCTCTTTATTTATATTTTTCTCACAATTATTCATCACTTGGAAAAATCAAGAAAGCTTTTTTCCATGAAGAGAATGAAGGAAGAAGATGAACAATAATGTTGAATCCTTTTGTGATGAATAGGAAAAGAATAATATGATAGATTATGCAACCATGGTCAAGTAAACCTTTGTAGAGAATTAACTAGGGTTAGGGTTTGGGTTGGGTTAAAGCATGAGTCACTTACAAATATCTTTATCAAAACAAAAAGAAAACCTTCTAGAAACATCTAGAAAGTTTAACCCTAATCCAAACCCTAATCATGTTTAAACTCCACTAAATAAGTTGCATTAGTTATCATATCATGTTACAATATTATATATCACATATATAATATTTATCGTAACAAAATAAAATAATACAATTAACATATATCGCATATATATCAATGTATTACCCGAGTGAGAAAAAGAATCTTTTAGTGAGAAAATATTAGTTAATGTAATTTAATATATCATATATATTATTATACATTAAATTATCGAATCAACACTTGATCCGACAATCCGGCTATATCGCATATAACCGACTAATATTTATCCGTACCGATTCATCGAATCAACACTTGATCCGATGACCCGGCTGATATCAAATATCGCGAGAATATAATACGGTATCACATATCGCATTATCCTCGGTCCCGCACATATCACATATGTGCTCCTACTCCGTTTTGCCTGAGTCAAGAAACCTCTGTGTAGGACTCTAAAGAATCGTCAATACGCCGGCAGTAGGTGATGATCATATCAAACACCCACAAGCTGCAAGCGGTCAGCTAAACGTAACAGCTACCCAGGTATTGAGAGCTCAGAAGATCAACAAGCAAGCCTGTACATTCTCCTGTGAATCCAAACAGTAACACTCCCATACAGTCCGGTCTCGTTGTCTGATATGTCGCATATCTCGCCTAGGGGTGGTAAACGTCAGACCCCAGTAGCTTGATAAGTCGTGTCGATTTGAGGTCTATAACAGTTCGAGAAACTACTGATAACACTTACCAGTAAATCTCAGCAACCCTGGCCAGGGATTTCCGGTTATAGCCAATCGAACACAGCACAACATCAACTCCCTATACCGGGAGAGACGAATCCCCTCCTATCGCTCATTGCCTCCATGTGATTCGGGACTGTACCCAAAAGCCACCTTTTTGCACGCCCTCTTGGACGTGGTATGATGGAAATCAAAGCATAGTGGGAATCATACAAGACTCTATGACGATCTCGGGTCGACAGACTACTCTGTACCAGTGTCACCGGAGAACTGCCATCTGACGTATGGTATAATACCATCTGGGAGTTCTCGGCGAGTCCGTCCAGTGTACCCAGTCTCTACTGAGCACCCGTACACCATCCTTGATGTCACACACCGATGGATATGGGATCATCCATCGCCCATCATATGGGTCAAGATGCGTATATGCTAGTCTACTCTGGTGTATCGATGCCCTGTCACAATACACCCTCGACTAGGAACAGTTATAGGATGTACTCGTCGACTACCATGGCCCCACTAGTATGATCTCATCATAGTCCCAGTAGTCGAGTACATATCCTAAGGGCTTTATCAACATGTAACATAGAGACAATCAGAGTACATGTTAAGATAAAGTACAACCAGATAGCATACTATCATGTCAAGCAAGAAAGTCCTCCCTATATATGTCCTAGCATCCACTACAATATACATCGTATGTACAGTAATGGCCTTTAGGGCATACATATAACTAACAATCTCCCACTTGCACTAGGGCCATCTGTTATGGTATCGCATACCCAACAATTAGCTACGGTTGAAGTATCTCATACTCAACCATCCCATAAAAGTCTCTACTGGGAAAAAGGCCTTTGTGAGTGGATCCGCGCTGTCGTCCTCTGCGTCTAGTCTCCTAACCTCGATCTCTCTGGAGATCAACCATCTCCATGATCAGGTGATACTGCCTAAGAATTATATCTGGATTTCTGATGGGACGGTAGTTCCTTGGCTAAAGCCATAACTCCATTGTCACACAATGGTAGGAACGAAGTTCATCTTATGAACTTATATATATCCAGACTGCCTCTTTGGTAGCATCCTTGGTAACGATATATCTTACCTTTAATCGTCTAGTATGTCACGGTATCTAGCTTGGAACTCTTCCAACATACCGTCCCTCCACTGAGGGTAAAGACAATGCCTTCGACTGACATTCAGTCGTCCTTATCACCCTGGAACATTTCCAGTGATTCTCCCCAGGATCGATTGATACCATCTCACTACAACTAGTGAGTTTCCTAACATCCAATTAGATCTATCTCATAGATCCAAAACCTAGGATTTAGGAGGTATCACTTTGATCCTATATGGAGAATCCTTGTGATAAGCGGAGATTGACCGAGCGTAGCATAGGAAACTCCTTCCCTATCAAGAGTATGTCATCCACGTACTCTACGAGGATCACCACCATACTCTCTACTACCTTTTCGTATATACAAGGTTCATCTACTATTTTGATGAAGTCAAACTCTTTGACTACCACATCAAAACAGATGTTCCAACTCCGCGATGCCTGTTTTATCATATAAAACATCTTGCACACGTTTCCGCTGCTCCCACTTTCTACGAAGCCCTCTGGCTGTGTACTTATAGACGCTCTTTTCTAAAACATCATTTAGAAAAGCAGTCATGACATCCAACCACCAGATATCGTAGTCATGGTATGTAGCCGTGGCAAGTAGGATCTGGATGGACTTAAGCATAGATCCTTAGAAAAGGTTTCAACATAATCCATACCTGGTCTATGATGCAAACCTTTAACAAGTCTAGCTTTGAAAGTCTCAACTTTTCCATGTACACCAAGTAATCTTCTCAAGATATACTTGCTCCTGATGGGGATTTAACCTTTCAGATAAAGCAACTAAAGTCCATACTTTGTTGGTGTATAAGGATTCCATCTCAGATCGATAAGCATCCAGCCATTCTTACAGAGTCCCACTCCTGATGGCCAGCTCGAAACCAGTTGGGTCATCATCTCATGATGCAATCCTCGCTCCCACTGTCATAGAGAAACCGAAGTATCTCTCAGGTGGGTGAGGAACCCTACTAGATCGGCGAAGTGGCTGAGGTTCGTTAGAAACTATTGAATCCTTTGGTTCTACCAAATCATCAGCTGTTTTTGTATAGCTGGAACCTTTCCAGTTGTACATAACAGACCTTGCCTCGAGCTTGTCCGGATTTTGCTTTTAGACATAGGCCGGACAACCCCAAATCTTAACAAACTTAAGATAGGGGCTCTTCCCTTTCCATATCACATATGAAGTGGTAGGCAACTGATTTGATTTGAACCCTATTCAATAGGTATGCAGCTTCTCAAGTGCATAACTCCCAAAAGGAAATAGGCAACTCAGTAGTACTCATCATAGAGCACACCATATCACATAGGGTGCTATTGCTCCACCCCGATATACCATCGTGCTATGGTGTATACGGAGGAGTAATGCTGAGAGAGAATCTCATTCTCCTTTAGAATAGTCCAGGAATTCCGTGCTCAAGTATTCTCCTCCTTGATCACATCAAAGGACGTAATACTTTTACCCGTATTTCCGGTTCTCTACTTCTAACTCATATTCTGTGAATATCTCAAAAGGTTCGGACTTGTGTTTCAACAGGAACATATGTCTGAATCTCGAGAGATTATCAAAGAATGTAATGAAGTACAAAGAACCGGTCTTGGCATTTGTAGACAGGAGACTTTCATACATCAGCATTATCAATCCCAAGAGTTCACTAACTCTTTCTCTGTTTCCAATAAACAGAGCTATGGTCATCTTATCTTTGTGACATGACCGGCAAGTTTCATAAGATGTAAATTCAAACTAATTTAAATATGCATCTAAATGTAATTTCAGCCAGTCGGGTCACATTGATATGACCTAGTCTACAATGCCTCAAGAAGGATTCATTCATTTCTGAACTCTTCCTCTTGTGTGTGTTCCTTATACTAAGAACTGTAGTTTGATTTAGAACGTCAATGCTTTTAGATAACGTGCCTGAACCGATCAACTCTTGATATAGGAAATGTTCAAAACATTATCCAACAATACAAAATTATATCCTTTCTTTACTAATAAAGAGACTGATATGATTTTGTATATCAGGTTCGGTATCTAATAACATTTGTTCAGAATCAATGTATTCTGGTAATACAGGGTGACAGTGACCAACAGACTTGGCTGCAACACTTGCACCGTTTTCTGTCTCATGAAAACTTATCACCTGTTCTCAGTTCTCTACCTTTCTGTAGCCCATGTAACAGATTACATATGCGGGATCCTGATCCGGTATCACATACCCAGGACGTAAAAGATACTGAGAAACAGTTCTGTGTAATGAACACACCCGAAGATGATGCATCAGCATGCACTTTCTTCGTTTGGGCGGCACGGGAAATCTGGTATTCCCCAATTTCTTGTTCTGTCTTATAACAATTATAAGTTGGAGCGGGACCAACGTTCCCCGGCTCAGTATAACAAGCGGGTTCGGTCAATATATCCGTTTTATTATCTTGATTAAGGCGTGATATGGTCGCTATCTGGAGAAAGAGAGAAGAAAACACTCGGCGTATGCTCTTGCAAGATTAGATTGGTTATATAATATATCTAATCAGGATGTCTCCCACTGTTTTAATCAAATCTTTCTTCAAACCCTAAAAGGAAAGATTAGCCGGGATTAATTACACGCTACAAGTTCGCCAATCTTTCAGCCAGGCCAGTGTCGGTACTTTGAGGGAGGTCCCCCGTGCTTTCGCACGAACCTAATTAAAGTAAACCTCGTTTTCCCAGAGGCGTAACCCCGTTAACACCTTTCTAGACACCTACTTGATCGGCTAACTGTAATGTGTAAAACTCTCCCAGGAGTAACTCTTACTCGCAGCGGGTATCGGGATCCAACTATCTTATAGAAGGTATGCAATCTCATTGCAAATTTCAACACTTGAAATTCCCAATAATATTTTGCCCCAAGCGTCCTATGACCTTGACAAAGGCCAACAAACCATAGGCTGCTAGTCAAGTTCAACCCGTCATTTCTTGATTGTATTAAACCCACCCGCACGGCCCTTGACAAAGGCCAACAAGGTCGCACGACTACCCTAATCCAATCTGCATCATATGCATAAGCAGATAAGTACTATTCAGCTACCGCACACTACGCCTTAACAAAGGCCAACAAACGCAGCACGAATACTAAACAGTCTTTATCTGAAATGACGGAGGGCTACGACAGATTTTTAAGAAAACCCTGTGCGTAATGAACTTGATATCGTTGTAGAATCGAGTGATTTTAAATGGAGTGTTTTTTGAGGCTTTTCTAGTTTTGCTAAAGGGGTCACTCCCGGTGAAGGGATCGTCGGCCCTTTCCTTATCGAATAAGGTGCAGGATATTTCACAAATACCACTATGCAAAGCAAGAACTATAGAAGCAATCAAAAGACAAACCGAGTTTGTAGCATCTGCCAGTTATTGCTAAAGAAGTCACTCCCGGTGAAGGGATCTCGGTCCTTTCCTTATCGAATAAGGTGCTGGATGTTCTACAAGGAACACCGCTATGCAAAGCAAGAACTAGAGCTACCAGTGTTTATAAACAAGTTTCTACAACATCTTAGGTTTCTTTTATTTTCATTAATCTCATTAATGAAGTCCCATTTTAATTATGCTTCGCAAGCATCTCTTTTTGAAACGAAATCTGCAATATAACATATATCTCATATATATAATATAAACATTCGTCTCAGGCAGTAATATGATCTCATCACAGAACAATGCAGCAGAAGAAACATATATGAAATATTGGATACACTAGGACGTCCGTGTTTTCAATACGAGCCTGTATAAAACACGGATTCCACGGTCGCGATGAATAGCCAAACCCACATCCCTAGACCCCTACGAGAGCGGCAAGTAACACTGCCAATTCTAGGGTTAGAAGACCCGGTCTCGACTCCTCGAGATGGTCTCCCACTGGACCCTAGAACCCGGTTACTTGTGCTCCCCGCCTTGGGTCTACCTAATGCGGAAAAGTAAATAATATACAACGGTGACATCTTCCGCTACCTGGAAGTGCCCCAATAAAAGAATATTACATACATTTGAATTTTACATAAATGAAAAAGAAAAACTCTCATCTCACATAAAACCCCCGGCTATTCAAACGCGACGATCCAATACAACATATCACAGCAACACATAATATCACATATCATCAACGTAAGCAAGTATGCGTATCCCGATTGTCGTTGATGTATAGCAACGAAGCCGGCGATACACCACATACTACGCTTACGGTCACAGAAAAGAAAAGTGTAAAACTACAACAGTTGGAATCCGCAACCTCCTTAGACATCGCATGCCTGACCAAATGAATTCCTTAGACATCGCATGCCTAACAATTATAAACTCCGCATTTTAGTCTCATTATCGAAAACTCTTTTCAATATCAAGTCGGGCAATTCAACAAGATTCCCGACGTCCTGATCGAATGCTCGTCGCAAACTTTAGTAGACGGCCGCACCCCCGATACCGTCGATGAAGTGCACCAAGGTGGAACACCGCTACCGGGAGCACCCGAACGGATGCTTTCGGCGACGGGGTTCTCCTACAGTCACTTAGTCGAGGCTATGGGGCATGGCTGTCTATTAAGTTTACCCGGCGAGTATCCGCGTACGCTACGTGATTGCGACGGACTTTTGATCACATCAAAATTCCGTGGCAACCGATCATATGAGACTAAACTGCTATGTTTATAATATTCAAATCAGTTATCTCATAACTACCTGTGGATTCCAAATATTGTATCACATTCCAGATAAATAGAAAAAGTTAAACTTTCCGATCGAATCATCAAGTACCCAAGATTTCCCCAATATATCTCAACACTTGAAATCAGTTTAAAAACGTCCATCACATGCCACAGTACCAATGGTCCAGCCGTAGAAGGGTCAAGCCAACGCCTCACATGTGGCACGCCGTACTGCCCCAAACCCTAAGGTTCAAAGGGCAGTTCAAGACGGTCACATAATCGAGTTAAGGTTTGTTGTCTTCTAGAGGGTCCACCGAGTTACTTGCACGACTTAGAACATTCTTAAACACGAGGAAAAATCCAACTTTTGAAAAATTTTCCGACAGGGGAAAAAGTGAGTTATTGATATCCGTTCGAACTTTTTAACAGTTTCTAAAATTATCCGGAAAACCACATAGACAAAATCTAATACTCCGATCGAAACATCGAATCCCCAAAACAACCCCAGAAAACTCAACTGTAGAATAAATATTAAAAATTCCCAGAGAACTCAGCACTGTGTAATAGGAATTACTGTGCAAAATAGGAGGGGTGACGTCATCAAATGGCCGCGGAACCGCCGCAGAAGCCAGGCTTCTGCCGCGGTTCCGCCGCACTTTTGACGAATTACCCCCTCGAATTTCACAGTAATTCTAATAAGACCCTGCTGAATTTTTTAGAAATTTTTAATTGACAAAAATCCAAATTTTCAGAAAATTTCCAGAGAGCATTTTGGAGTCGGGGTTTCGGGTTCGATCGGACATTAAACTTCGTCTAGACTTCGCCTAAAGCTCTAGCTTGGCTCTGATACCACTGTAGGGTTGCTAGGCACGCGCACAAGGGTCTACGAGGCATCAACCATGCCCGATTAAAAATTCAGCCGTGCCGAACAATCCGAATACGGAACTTTAAACTAGAGATTAGGCGAAAACAAGCATGCTAAACACTTTAACACTAAGTGAGAGGGATTACAACCTTTGTAGATCCGGTCCTTCACTTCATATGCTCCGTTTTGTGGTCCCTTCGCTGCGATCATCGGGTTCCGGACTCTCGAGAGGTTCCACGAAGAGAAAGACGCAACCTTTGCTTCCGATCTTCGATACTAAGATGATCTACCTTGAAGTTTCTTTAACACAAGCTAACACTCATGAAATGATGTGAACACCCTCATCTAAATGGCAAGGGAAGATGAGGATGATGAAGTAGGATTTTTGCTCTCTTTATTTATATTTTTCTCACAATTATTCATCACTTGGAAAAATCAAGAAAGCTTTTTTCCATGAAGAGAATGAAGGAAGAAGATGAACAATAATGTTGAATCCTTTTGTGATGAATAGGAAAAGAATAATATGATAGATTATGCAACCATGGTCAAGTAAACCTTTGTAGAGAATTAACTAGGGTTAGGGTTTGGGTTGGGTTAAAGCATGATTTACTTACAAATATCTTTATCAAAACAAAAAGAAAACCTTCTAGAAACATCTAGAAAGTTTAACCTTAATCCAAACCCTAATCATTTTTAAACTCCACTAAACAAGTTGCATTAGTTATCATATCATGTTACAATATTATATATCACATATATAATATTTATCGTAACAAAATAAAATAATACAATTAACATATATCGCATATATATCAATGTATTACCCGAGTGAGAAAAAGAATCTTTTAGTGAGCAAATATTAGTTAATGTAATTTAATATATCATATATATTATTATACATTAAATTATCGAATCAACACTTGATCCGACAATCCGGCTATATCGCATATAACCGACTAATATTTATCCGTACCGATTCATCGAATCAACACTTGATCCGATGACCCGGCTGATATCAAATATCGCGAGAATATAATACGGTATCACATATCGCATTATCCTCGGTCCCGCACATATCACATATGTGCTCCTACTCCGTTTTGCCTGAGTCAAGAAACCTCTGTGTAGGACTCTAAAGAATCGTCAATACGCCGGCAGTAGGTGATGATCATATCAAACACCCACAAGCTGCAAGCGGTCAGCTAAACGTAACAGCTACCCAGGTATTGAGCGCTCAGAAGATCAACAAGCAAGCCTGTACATTCTCCTATGAATCCAAACAGTAACACTCCCATACAGTCCGGTCTCGTCGTCTGATATGTCGCATATCTCGCCTAGGGGTGGTAAACGTCAGACCCCAGTAGCTTGATAAGTCATGTCGATTTGAGGTCTATAACAGTTCGAGAAACTACTGATAACACTTACCAGTAAATCTCAGCAACCCTGGCCAGGGATTTCCGGTTATAGCCAATCGAACACAGCACAACATCAACTCCCTATACCGGGAGAGACGAATCCCCTCCTATCGCTCATTGCCTCCATGTGATTCGGGACTGTACCCAAAAGCCACCTTTTTGCACGCCCTCTTAGACGTGGTATGATGGAAATCAAAGCACAGTGGGAATCATACAAGACTCTATGACGATCTCGGGTCGACAGACTACTCTGTACCAGTGTCACCGGAGAACTGCCATCTGACGTATGGTATAATACCATCTGGGAGTTCTCGGCGAGTCCGTCCAGTGTACCCAGTCTCTACTGAGCACCCGTACACCATCCTTGATGTCACACACCGATGGATATGGGATCATCCATCGCCCATCATATGGGTCAAGATGCGTATATGCTAGTCTACTCTGGTGTATCGATGCCCTGTCTCAATACACCCTCGACTAGGAACAGTTATAGTATGTACTCGTCGACTACCATGGCCCCACTAGTATGATCTCATCATAGTCCCAGTAGTCGAGTACATATCCTAAGGGCTTTATCAACATGTAACATAGAGACAATCAAAGTACATGTTAAGATAAAGTACAACCAGATAGCATACTATCATGTCAAGCAAGAAAGTCCTCCCTATATATGTCCTAGCATCCACTACAATATACATCGTATGTACAGTAATGGCCTCTAGGGCATACATATAACTAACACTTAAGATATGGGCTCTTCCCTTTCCATATCACATATGAAGTGGTAGGCAACTGATTTGATTTGAACCCTATTCAATAGGTATGCAGCTTCTCAAGTGCATAACTCCCTAAAAGAAATAGGAAACTCAGTAGTACTCATCATAGAGCACACCATATCACATAGGGTGCTATTGCTCCGCCCCGATATACCATCGTGCTATGGTGTATACGAAGGAGTAATGCTGAGAGAGAATCTCATTCTCCTTTAGAATAGTCCAGGAATTCCGTGCTCAAGTATTCTCCTCCTTGATCTCATTAAAGGACATAATACTTATACCCGTATTTTGGTTCTCTACTTATAACTTATATTCTGTGAATATCTCAAAAGCTTCAGACTTGTGTTTCAGCAGGAACATATGTCTGAATCTTGAGAGATTATCAGAGAATGTAATGAAGTACAAAGAACCGATCTTGGCATATGTAGACAGGGGACCTTCATACATCAGCATGTATCAATCCCAAGAGTTCGCTAACTCTTTCTCTGTTTCCAATAAACAGAGCTGTGGTCATTTTATCTTTATGACATGACTGGCAAGTTTCACAAGATGTAAATTCAAACTAATTTAAATATGCATCTGCATGTAACTTAGCTAGTCGGGTCGCATTGATATGACCTAGTCTATAATACCTCAAGAAGGATTCGTCCATTTCTGAACTCTTCCTCTTGTGTGTGTTCTATATACTAAGAACTGTAGTTTGATTTAGAACTATAATGCTTTTAGATAACGTGCCTGAACCGATCAACTCTTGATATATGAAATGTTCAAAACATTATCCAACAATACAAAATTATATCCTTTCTTTACTAATAAAGAGACTGATATGATTTTGTATATCAGGTTCGGTATCTAATAACATTTGTTCATAATCAATGTATTCTGGTAATACAGGGTGACAGTGACCAACAGACTTGGCTGCAACACTTGCACCGTTTTCTGTCTAATGAAACTTATCACCCGTTCTCAGTTCTCTACCTATCTGTAGCCCATGTAACAGATTACATATACGGGATCCTGATCCGGTATCACATACACAGGACGTAAAGGATACTGAGAAACAGTTCTGTGTAATGAACACACCCGAAGATGATGCATCAACATGCACTTTCTTCGTTTGGTCGGCACGGGAATTCTGGTAATCCCTAATTTCCTGCTCTGTCCTATAACAATTATAAGTTGGAGCGGGACCAACGTTCCCCAGCTCAGTATAACAAGCGGGTTCGGTCAATATATCCGTATTATTATCTTGATTAAGGCGTGATATGGTCGCTACCTGGAGAGAGAGAGAAGAAAACGCTCAGCGTATGCTCTTGCAAGATTAGATTGGTTATATAATATATCTAATCAGGATGTCTCCCACTGTTTTAATCAAATCTTCCTTCAAACCCTAAAAGGAAAGACTAGCCGGGATTAATTACATGCTACAAGTTCGCCAATCTTTCAGCCAGGCCAGTGTCGGTACTTTGAGGGAGGTCCCCCGTGCTTTCGCACGAACCTAATTAAAGTAAACCTCGTTTTCCCAGGGGCGTAACCCCGTTAACACCTTTCTAGACACCTACTTGATCGGCTAATTGTAATGTGTAAAACTCTCCCAGGAGTAACTCTTACTCGCAGCGGGTATCGGGATCCAACTATCTCATAGAAGGTATGCAATCTCATTGCAAATTTCAACACTTGAAATTCCCAATAATATTTTACCCCTAGCGTCCTATGACCTTGACGATGGCCAAACTACTCATAGTCCGCTAGTCAAGTTCAACCCGTACATTTCTTGATTGAATTAAACCCACCCGTACGACCCTTGACGAAGGCCAAACTACGCCGTACGAATACCCTAATCCAATCGCATCGTATGCTAGCAGATAAGCATTAGTTAGCTACCGTACACTACGCCTTGACGAAGGCCAAACTACCGCAGCACGAATACTAACTAGTACTTATCTGAAATGACGGAGGGCTACACAGGTTTTTAAGAAAACCATAAGCGTAATGAACTTGATATCGTTGTAGAATCGAGTGATTTTAAATGGAGTGTTTTTTAGGCTTTTCTAGTTTTGCTAAAGGGGTCACTCCCGGTGAAGGGATCGTCGGCCCTTTCCTCATCGAATAAGGTGCAGGATATTTCACAAATATCACTATGCAAAGCAAGAACTATAGAAGCAATCAAAAGACAAACCGAGTTTGTAGCATCTGCCAGTTATTGCTAAAGGAGTCACTCCCGGTGAAGGGATCTCGGTCCTTTCCTTATCGAATAAGGTGCTGGATGTTCTACAAGGAACACCGCTATGCAAAGCAAGAACTAGAGCTACCAGTTTTTATAAACAAGTTTCTACAACATCTTAGGTTTCTTTTATTTCATTAATCTCATTAATGAAGTCCCATTTTATTATGCTTCACAAGCATCTCTTTTGAAACGAAATCTGCAATATAACATATATCTCATATATATAATATAAACATTCGTCTCAGGCAGTAATATGATCTCATCACAGAACATTACAGCAGAAGAACATATATGAAATATTGGATATATTAGGACGTCCGTGTTTTCAATACGAGCCTGTATAAAACACGGATTCCACGGTCGCGATGAATAGCCAAACCCACATCCCTAGACCCCTACGAGAGTGGCAAGTAACACTGCCAATTCTAGGGTTAGGAGACCCGGTCTCGACTCCTCGAGATGGTCTCCCACTGGACCCTAGAACCCGGTTACTTGTGCTCCCCGCCTTGGGTCTACCTAATGCGGAAAAGTAAATAATATACAACGGTGACATCTTCCGCTACCTGGAAGTGCCCCAATAAAAGAATATTACATACAGATGAATTTTACATGAATGAAAAAGAAAAAACTCTCATCTCACATAAAACCCCCGGCTATTCAAAAGCGACGATCCAATACAACATATCACAGCAACACATAATATCTCATATCATCAACGTAAGCAAGTATGCGTATCCCGATTGTCGTTGATGTATAGCAACGAAGCCGGCGATACACCACATACTACGCTTACGGTCACAGAAAAGAAAGTATAAAACTACAACAGTTGGAATCCGCAACCTCCTTAGACATCGCATGCCTAACCAAATGAATTCCTTAGACATCACATGCCTAACAATTATAAACCCCGCATTTTAGTCTCATTATCGAAAAATCTTTTCAATATCAAGTCGGGCAATTCAATAAGATTCCCGGCGTCCTGATCGAATACTCGTCGCAAACTTTAGTAGACGGCCGCACCCCCGATACCGTCGACGAAGTGCACCAAGGTGGAAAACCGCTACCGGGAGTACCCGAACAGATGCTTTCGGCGACGGGGTTCTCCTACAGTCACTTAGTCGAGGCTATGGGGCATGGCTGTCTATTAAGTTTACCCGGCGAGTATCCGCGTACGCTACGTGATTGCGACGGACTTTTGATCACATCAAAATTCCGTGGCAACCGATCATATGAGACTAAACTGCTATGTTTATAATATTCAAATCAGTTATCTCATAACTACCTGTGGATTCCAAATATTGTATCACATTCCAGATAAATAGAAAAAGTTAAACTTTCCGATCGAATCATCAAGCACCCAAGATTTCCCCAATATATCTCAACACTTGAAATCAGTTTAAAAACATCCATCACATGCCACAGTACCAATGGTCCAGCCGTAGAAGGGTCAAGCCAACGCCTCACATGTGGCACGCCGTACTGCCCCAAACCCTAAGGTTCAAAAAGCAGTTCAAGACGGTCACATAATCGAGTTAAGGTTTGTTGTCTTCTAGAGGGTCCACCGAGTTACTTGCATGACTTAGAACATTCTTAAACACGAGAAAAAATCCAACTTTTGAAAAATTTTCCGACAGGAGAAAAAGTGAGTTATTGATATCCGTTCGAACTTTTTAACAGTTTCTAAAATTTATCCGGAAAACCACATAGACAAAATCTGATACTCCGATCGAAACACCGAATCCCCAAAACAACCCCAGAAAACTCAACTGTAGAATAAACATTAAAAATTCCCAGAGAACTCAGCACTAAATAAAAGAAGTTACTGTGCAAAAATGGGTTGGTGACGTCATCATTGCGCCGCGGAACCGCCGCAGAAGGCATGCTTCTGCCGCGGTTCCGCTGCGCTTTGCACTGTTCATTGAAAACTTTTTGCACCGTAATTCTTAGAATTCCCTGCTGAATTTTTTAAGCATTTTTAATATTGAAAAATCCACAATTTTCAAAAAAGGACAGAGAGCAATTTGGATTCGGGGTTTCGGGTTCGATCGGACTTCAAACTCCGTCTAGACTTCGCCTAAAGCTCTAGCTTGGCTCTGATACCACTGTAGGGTTGCTAGGCACGCGCACAAGGGTCTACGAGGCATCAACCATGCCCGATTAAAAATTTAGCCGTGCCGAACAACCCGAATACGGAACTTTAAACTAGAGATTAAGCGAAAACAAGCATGCTAAACACTTTAACACTAAGTGAGAGGGATTACAACCTTTGTAGATCCGGTCCTTTACTTCATATGCTCCGTGTTGTGGTCCCTTCGCTGCGATCATCGGGATCCGGACTCTCGAGAGGTTCCACTAATAGAAAGATGCAACCTTTGCTTCCGATCTTCGATACTAAGATAATCTACCTTGAAGTTTCTTTAACACAAGCTAACAGTCATGAAATGATGTGAACACCCTCATCTAAATGGCAAGGGAAGATGAGGATGATGAAGTAGGATTTTTGCTCTCTTTATTTATCCTTTTCTCATATTTATTCATCACTTTAGAAAAATCTAGCAAGCTTTTTCATGAAAGAATGAAGGAAGAAGAAGAATAGTGATCCATTTTCTTTTGTGATGAATAATGAAAGGATTAATATGACAAATAATGCAACCATGGTTGACTTAACCATTGTAGAGAATTGACCAAGGGTTAGGGTTTGGGTTGAGTTAAGAATGAGTCACTTGTAAATATCTTTATCATGACAAAAAGAAAACCTTCTAGAAACATCTAGAAAGTTTAACCCTAATCCAAACCCTAATCATGTTTAAACTCCACTAAACATGTTGCATTAGTTATCATATCATGTTACAATATTATATATCACATATATAATATTTATCGTAACAAAATAAAATAATACAATTAACATATATCGCATATATATCAATGTATTACCCGAGTGAGAAAAAGAATCTTTTAGTGAGCAAATATTAGTTAATGTAATTTAATATATCATATATATTATTATACATTAAATTATCGAATCAACACTTGATCCGACAATCCGGCTATATCGCATATAACCGACTAATATTTATCCGTACCGATTCATCGAATCAACACTTGATCTGATGACCCGGCTGATATCAAATATCGAGAGAATATAATACGGTATCACATATCGCATTATCCTCAATCCCGTACATATCACATATGTGCTCCTACTCCGTTTTGCCTGAGCCAAGAAACCTCTGTGTAGGACTCTAAAGAATCGTCAATACGCCGGCAGTAGGTGATGATCATATCAAACACCCACAAGCTGCAAGCGGTCAGCTAAACGTAACAGCTACCCAGGTATTGAGCGCTCAGAAGATCAACAAGCAAGCCTGTAACTTCTCCTGTGAATCCAAACAGTAACACTCCCGTACAGTCCGGTCTCGTCGTCTGATATGTTGCATATCTCGCCTAGGGGTGGTAAACGTCAGACCCCAGTAGCTCGATAAGTCGTGTCGATATGAGGTCTATAACAGTTCGAGAAACTACTGATAACACTTACCAGTAAATCTCAGCAACCCTGGCCAGGGATTTCCGGTTATAGCCAATCGAACACAGCACAACATCAACTCCCTATACCGGGAGAGACGAATCCCCTCCTATCGTTCATTGCCTCCATGTGATTCGGGACTGTACCCAAAAGCCACCTTTTTGCACGCCCTCTTGGACGTGGTATGATGGAAATCAAAGCATAGTGGGAATCACACAAGACTCTATGACGATCTTGGGTCAACAGACTACTCTGTACCAGTGTCACCGGAGAACTGCCATCTGACGTATGGTATAATACCATCTGGGAGTTCTCGGCGAGTCCGTCCAGTGTACCCAGTCTCCACTGAGCACCCGTACACCATCCTTGATGTCAAACACCGATGGATATGGGATCATCCATCGCCCATCATATGGGTCAAGATGCGTATACGCTAGTCTACTCTGGTGCATCGATGCCCTGTCTCGATACACCCTCGACTAGGAACAGTTATAGGATGTACTCGTCGACTACCATGGCCCCACTAGTATGATCTCATCATAGTCCCAGTAGTCGAGTACACATCCTAAGGGTTTTATCAACATGTAACATAGAGACAATCAGAGTACATGTTAAGATAAAGTGCAACCAGATAGCATACTATCATGTCGAGCAAGAAAGTCCTCCCTATATATGTCCTAGCATCCACTACAATGTACATCGTATGTACAGTAATGGCCTCTAGGGCATACATATAACTAACAATCTCCCACTTGCACTAGGGCCATCTGTTGTGGTATCGTATACCCAACAATTAGCTGCGGTTGAAGTATCTCATACTCAACCATCCCATAAAAGTCTCTACTGGGAAAAAGGCTTTTGTGAGTGGATCCGCGTTGTTGTCCTCTGTGTCTACTCTCCTAACCTCGATCTCCCTGGAGATCAACCATCTCCATGATCAGGTGATACTGCCTAAGAATTATATCTGGATTTCTGATGGGATGGGGGTTCCTTGGCTAAAGCCACAACTCCATTGTCACACAATGGTAGGAACGAAGTTCATCTTATGAACTTATATATATCCAGACTGCCTCTTTGGTAGCATCCTTGGTAACGATACATCTTGCCTTTAATCGTCTAGTATGTCACGGTATCTAGCTTGGAACTCTTCCAACATACCGTCCCTCCACTGAGGGTAAAGACAATGCCTGCGACTGACATTCAGTCGTCCTTATCACTCTGGAACCTTTCTAGTGATTCTCCCCAGGATCGATTGATACCATCTCACTACAACTAGTGAGTATCCTAACATCCAATTAGATCTATCTCATAGATCCAAGAACCCAGGATATAGGAGGTATCACTTTGATCCTATATGGAGAATCATTGTGATAAGCGGAGATTAACCGAGCGTAGCATAGGAAACTCCTTCCCTATCAAGAGTATGTCATCCACGTACTCTACGAGGATCACCACCATACTCCCTACTACCTTTTTGTATATACAAGGTTCATCTACCATTTTGATGAAGTCAAACTCTTTGACTACCACATCAAAACAGATGTTCCAACTCCGCGATGCCTGTTTTATCATATAAAACATCTTGCACACGTTTCCGCTGCTCCCATTGTCTACGAAGCCCTCTGGCTGTGTACTTATAGACGCTCTTTTCTAAAACATCATTTAGAAAAGCAGTCATGACACCCAACCACCAGATATCGTAGTCATGGTATGTAGCCGTGGCAAGTAGGATCTGGATGGACTTAAGCATAGATCCTTAGAAAAGGTTTCAACATAATCCATACCTGGTTTATGATGCAAACCTTTAACAAGTCTAGCTTTGAAAGTCTCAACCTTTCCATGTACACCAAGTAATCTTCTCAAGATATACTTGCTCCTGATGGGGATTTAACCCTTCAGATAAAGCAACCAAAGTCCATACTTTGTTGGTGTATAAGGATTCCATCTCAGATCGATAAGCATCCAGCCATTCTTACAGAGTCCCACTCCTGATGGCCAGCTCGAAACTAGTTGGGTCATCATCTCATGATGCAATCCTCACTCCCACTGTCATAGAGAAACTAAAGTATCTCTCAGGTGGGTGAGGAACCCTACTAGATCGGCGGAGAGGCTGAGGTTCGTTGGTTACTATTGAATCCTTTGGTTCTACCAAATCATCAGCTGCAGTTTGTATAGCTGGAACCCTTCCAGTTCTACATAACAAAACTTGCCTCGAGCTTGTCCGGATTTTGCTTTTATACATAGGCCGGACAACCCCAAATCTTAACCAACTTAAGATATGAGCTCTTCCCTTTCCATATCACATATGAAGTGGTAGGCAACTGATTTGATTTGAACCCTATTCAATAGGTATGCAGCTTCTCAAGTGCATAACTCCCTAAAGGAAATAGGAAACTCAGTAGTACTCATCATAGAGCACACCATATCACATAGGGTGCTATTGCTCCGCCCCGATATACCATCGTGCTATGGTGTATACGAAGGAGTAATGCTGAGAGAGAATCTCATTCTCCTTTAAAATAGTCCAGGAATTCCGTGCTCAAGTATTCTCCTCCTTGATCTCATCAAAGGACATAATAGTTATACCCGTATTTTGGTTCTCTACTTCTAACTTATATTCTGTGAATATCTCAAAAGCTTCGGACTTGTGTTTCAGCAGGAACATATGTCTGAATCTTGAGAGATTATCAGAGAATGTAATGAAGTACAAAGAATCGATCTTGGCATATGTAGACAGGGGACCTTCATACATCAGCATGTATCAATCCCAAGAGTTCGCTAACTCTTTCTCTGTTTCCAATAAACAGAGCTGTGGTCATTTTATCTTTGTGACATGACTGGCAAGTTTCACAAGATGTAAATTCAAACTAATTTAAATATGCATCTGCATGTAACTTAGCTAGTCGGGTCGCATTGATATGACCTAGTCTATAATACCTCAAGAAGGATTCATCCATTTCTGAACTCTTCCTCTTGTGTGTGTTCTATATACTAAGAACTGTAGTTTGATTTAGAACGACAATGCTTTTAGATAACGTGCCTGAACCGATCAACTCTTGATATAGGAAATGTTCAAAACATTATCCAACAATACAAAATTATATCCTTTCTTTACTAATAAAGAGACTGATATGATTTTGTATATCAGGTTCGGTATCTAATAACATTTGTTCATAATCAATGTATTCTGGTAATACAGGGTGACAGTGACCAACAGACTTGGCTGCAACACTTGCTCCGTTTTCTGTCTCATGAAACTTATCACCCGTTCTCAGTTCTCTACCTATCTGTAGCCCATGTAACAGATTACATATACGGGATCCTGATCCGGTATCACATACACAGGACGTAAAGGATACTGAGAAACAGTTCTGTGTAATGAACACACCCGAAGATGATGCATCAACATGCACTTTCTTCGTTTGGTCGGCACGGGAATTCTGGTAATCCCTAATTTCCTGCTCTGTCCTATAACAATTATAAGTTGGAGCGGGACCAACGTTCCCCAGCTCAGTATAACAAGCGGGTTCGGTCAATATATCCGTATTATTATCTTGATTAAGGCGTGATATGGTCGCTACCTGGAGAGAGAGAGAAGAAAACGCTCAGCGTATGCTCTTGCAAGATTAGATTGGCAAAGGGCCCTACAGACATCGGAATGCGGGACTCGAAGGGAATGGGAGCCAGTGCAATTGCTGCAAAATGAATTACGGTCAAATGCCGACTCAGGAAATGAAGGAAACGTATGATCGATGAAGTTTATTATACCAGCTGTGACAGGCAGCGGGATGGGGAGTGTCGGAGGCACGATTGTTCTTTCACACCCTCCCTCGACCCGTAACGCTATATCCAATGTGAAGAAGAATTAGCAACAACATGTCTAAAAGAAAGGAAGAGACGTCAGTTGAAGAATATACTGACCAATACCAGGAGGCGGAATGACTTCCGACTGGAAGGAGAAATACGGGTTCAACACCTGGTATAGATGGTCGAAAAGGACTCCTGCAGAGTTGCGACAATATACTGTCAATACAAGTAGGATGGTACCCACAGTAAAACAGATAAGTCGCAAACCCATACCTTCCAATATTTGAGAGGGCACAGAAGAAAGAGAGGGGACAGCAACCGTCAGAGCGGCGAACGGCGACACTTCTTCAGACGGCACAGTCTCAGGGTTCAACGCACCTATACTCAAGACAAACAAAATATCATTAGAAGGGCTGAACAGGATTGAAAAACATGAAAATAGTGACCCAGTGACTACCTGATAAATCATGGACCGAAACCATGACGGAGGCGTCACCGGGTGTAACGACTTCTTCGCTCTCTCTCGAAGGAGTAGATTCCGCGCACATAGCTTCATCTCCTGACTCAACGAGGGCCGTCGTGATGCTTGCAACGCCCGCCGATACCAAGGAGCCATAAGGAGAAAGGGCAGCGGTTTGGACAGTCCCAGATTCAAGAGAAAGGGTAGCAATTTCGGGCACTGTAACCGCCAGAGTTTCACCTGTCATCCCATCGCCAAGACTGGGCCTTGCAGAAAATGCATATATCAAAATTTGAAGATCAGGTTCTAGTAAAGATTCGGTGTTACGTTACCTTGGAGAAGCTTTTCAGTTTCTTCCCGAGCCGCGCGTGCAACTTGTCTACGGGCGGTAGACAAGGCAGAGGGAACATTCGCCGAAGGAATATCAGCAAGCGGAATGCTACTTGAGCCTGCACCTACGGCCAAACTGACATCGCATTCCCTCGCCGCATGTTTCCTACGCTTCATTTCAGTCTGAGCAGTACAAAATGATCTCCTTAAGTCCTCTGACAAGGGGACATCGTCGTCCAAACCAAGCTCTACCTCTGGAGCCATTACGGCGTCCATCATCGGCTGCTTTAGCAAAGCCTCCTGCGATGATGTTGGGAGAGCTGGGGCCACAATAGCTGGCTCTGGAAGTTTTGACGCATCGTTGCTCGGGATCAGCACTGCACTTGGAATAACCTGAGTCAAGGTAGTCCCTGCAATAAATTAAAGGAGAGGGTCAGAGCATGAATAAAAAGAATAAGGGTGTAATGAAGCAACTCATACCAAGACCCAAAAAAGCGCGGAGCCTTTCTTCCTTCTCGAACGTCCTGAGGGAAGCCGCGAGAGCCTCTTCGGCGGAAATACCTGTTGAAAATGAAAGCGTCAATACAAACATAATAAAGAGAAAAGTGATAGACGCGGAAGAATATAGCTGAAGTATACCTGACTTCGCGATAGTGATCAACGCCGCTTCCTCGCGAGCCAGTCGCTCAGAAGCTGTGAGGGCAGCCTGAAGATCAGTGTCGGTCACAGGCGTGTCGAACAAACCCTCATTGGTACCGTATTCACATAAGCCTTCGCTGTAGGGAGCATGTGGCTCCTGGCCAATATGACGTCGGCAAAAAACAGCGACTTCTTCTTTTGCGTGCGAGCACCAGCGGCCGATGACAAGAGCTTGCGTTTAACGGGCATTTTTGGACGGCGGGTCCCGATTTCCACACCAATGCCAGAATCCGGAGACGCTACAGCTACCGTTTCTACAGGAACACAGGGTGGAGGTTTCTCAGGGAAGGTGCGTGAGACCACAATCGCAGCAGCTTCTCTTGAGGAAGGACGAACGGTGGTCCGTCGCTTCAAAGGAACTGTTGGATTACCAGCTGGGACGGCATCCTTATGATCAAGTAATATCCGCCTCTCTTCCCTGATAACAGCACCTGTCTCATGCTGATACCAAGCCATTTAGGCATTCGAAGCTTTCAGCACATAGCTTGGCTCGCTGATGAGAAATCTAGACCCCGTGTTTAGCCGCATAAAGTGGTGCAGCGCGCTGCGGATACCCTCTTCCGTAGCAACCGACTCGGCTAAGAAAGACTCGAGCGGGACACCCTGATCATTACCCGACTGTTGAGCAAAACGGTGCGGGTTATACCTCATGAACAATGCCGAGGCGCCTTGCCTGAATACTAGAAAGCCTGGCTTGATCGAATATAAGTGCAGGATCTCCCGAGCCTTCAACGTAGGAGCCCCGTCTTTGAAAGTATCACGCAGCGGTTGCACTTATTCCTTGCTGATAGTTAAGACTCTATCAACAAAAGTCATACTATCCCTGACCATACGTGGGCGAAGGACCAGACGTCGAGCCTCTGGCTGTGACGGATCTAATGCGAAAGCGTCAACTAGGAACATAACCCGGGGAAAGTTATAACTGTCGTAGAAACGGGGCCATTTGTGGACTCCGAAAGAACCAAGCACGTGCATCTCGACCCAGGACGTAAATTAGTGTAACGGAAGATGTACAGGTTTTACCCCAGGTTGAGTAGTATCCGCTGCTAAGCTCAGGTCGTGGTATAGATGAGCCAGCCCAGCAATCCCAACGGCCACACATGTCCCCTCAACCATGCGGTGGGCTGGGTAAAAGACTAACGGCCTCATATAGCGAGGGTGCATCGGAAGCACGAACCAGTTCAACCATAATCCAATAAACCCCAGGAAGAACGTCTCTTCATCGACATCTGAAGCAGCGAGCTCTGCAAAAGTGACAACCGGGGTATCTGGAATGAAGAAGCTTCTTAAATCTTCTTCCACCGTCGGCTGGTTATCCAAACCGAAACCGAACGGGTCTTCAAGCTTAGCGAATTTTACGGCTTGTTTGACAAGACTTCTAGGAGAAGAAAGCGAGCGATAAAGTCTGTGAAGCTAACTCTATGCCCTCCAGGCTCTAGAAATAGACTCTCGTAAATATTCAACGCCTTAATTAGGCTTGGGAATCGATGTTGAACGGCATTCTCCGGGATAAGTCCCATCACTACCGATTTGGTGGAAAAGATGTACTCGTCATGGGGTAATATCTCCTCGTAATGTTCCCTTCTGACGGGTAAGCCGGAGATCTCTGCAAACTCCTCCAAGGAAATTGAAACTTCCCGATCCGATAGAAGAAAGGTGTGAGTCGGAATGTTCCATTGCTCCAGGAAAGCTTTGACCCACCATACATGCGGCGCGGGATATTGAAAAGTGACGCATAAATTCCAGGATACAACCCGAGCTTCAGCAACAGCGACTTCTTGGCCGACAGGATGTATCGAGCCTACTGCAGGTATCTGGCTGAATGGAAAGGAGTCAAACCAATAATATATACTTGTCCCCAAAAGCGCGACTCGCCTTGACATATGCATCGCCCTAAGATATCCAAAGCCATCGGAGGCTGTACGGGTATTGAAGCCATAGAAGGCTGAAGACGACCCTCTGAGGTCCAGTTAACCTCCTGTACAGCGTAATTCACTTCAGGCGAGTTGACATAGTGAATTGCTGAAATGGGCTATAAGGGTACTGCACAAGAAAAACTGTGCCGACCCTGGATAATCTGATTGTAGCACGACCCCCTTAGGTGAAAAGATTTCTGCTCTGGGTCGTGATCTTTAATGAGCGCGAAGACTTCCCGATCCACGTGCGCGTCAGAGAAGGTGCTCTCTGAACGAACAAAAGGAAAGGAAGAATCAAAAGCCATGGTACCTGCACGAAAAAAGGCGAGGGTTAGTTGCCAACGCTATAATCCGAATTCTGACACTTGGTACTTTAAAATTGTGCCACACTGCAATGCAGGAGAAAGGGACCAAGGGGGACCCATAAAATCAAAGTGACGGTTCATCATTGATGAGACAGTCACTCATTAAGGAGGGAATCCTAAAAGGATTCTCATTTAATGAGAAACTCATTAGGCCAAGGAGTTGAACTCTCTCGAGAGCAGTGCTCTGCAGTCAGAAATCATATCTGTCAAATGTAATTAATAGGGGAATAAAAATTCCCTAGAAATTTCTAAAAGAGATATGCTCTCTAAAAGCGATGGTACAAGGTAAAACCCCAAGATCTTTAAAGATCTGAAATACAAATCCTAGAAACTCTAAGAGTTCTTCATTAACGGGTTAAGAAACCCTAAAAAAGATTTTTTAGATCTATGATCTAAGAAGAGTAAAGCTCTGTTTTCATTTAACGGGTTAAGAAACCCTAAAAACATCTTTAAGATCTGTGATCTAAGAAGAGTAAAGCTCTGTTTAAAGGGTTCGAGCATAATCCTTACCAAATTTTTGGACAAAGTTCTAACTCTAAAAGAGTTTCTTTGGGCAGAGATCTAAGCTCTGAAAACGAGAATTAAATTCTCAGAAGAAGAAAAAAGTGAAGCAGATGAACAGCGGTCAACTCAAGGGCCAAAGGTCGTACTTATAAGCATGGGAAGCCGATCCAACTTCTAAGAAAATCCAACGGCGAAAAAGCTGCCACCGTTGCACCCATGTGTAAGCCACGTGAGCGCAACTATGGGGGGCATTTGTTTCCTCCCAATAATAGAAGAGCAAGGCTCTATTCAAAATTTGAAAAGAGGCAGTGCCTCACATGCCTTGCACGAGGGCGCCAGTGCCAAGAGTTAAAAACTCTGAGGCAGCGCCTCACGTTCCTTGCACGAGGGCGCCAACGCCAAGAGTTAAAAACTCTGAGACAGCGCCTTACGTGCCCCGCACGAGAGTGCCGGCGTCAGAACTAAAAGTTTTCTGTCATTGGATCAAAGATCCAACGGAGATGATAAATCATCAAAACATAGAACTAAATTCTGATTGAGGAAATATTCCTCAAATCTTCCTGAACAAGAAAGATTCCTTTCTGTAAAACAGAGCACCGTTGGATTAAAAATCCAATGGTGATTAAAAAAGAAAATCACCAAGCTACAGAATAAGCTCTGTAGGGGAAAATATTTTCCCCAATCTTTCTGAACAAGAAAGATTACGCTCTGTAAAACAGAGCATCGTTGGATTAAAGATCCAAAGGTGATTAAAAATTACCAAGCTACAGAATAAGCTCTGTATAGAAAATATTTTCCCAATCTTGTTAAAAACAAGAAAAATATCTTCTGTAAAACAGAAGTCCTTGGATCAAAAGATCCAACGGTGGATAAAATCCCCAAATCAATTAAGGATCCCTCAATGAGAGATTTCTTTAACTAAATCAACAAACTTGCCTCCACTATATAAAGGCCTCAGGACTTCAAGTCTTGTACAGAGGAAAACCCCCACCCATCCCCCCTAAACTTCAGGTTCAAAAAAAAGAGCAAGCAAAAAAAAGCTTTAAGAGAGAAGAAAGAAGAAGAAATTTCTTCAAGGTAAATAAAAGTAGTAGAGATCAGAGTATCTCATCTGCATATCTAAGGGTTTAACCCTCATAAAAGAACATAGTTCTTCCCTGAATTTGAGATCCATGAGACAATTCTCTCACGAATGAGAATTTAATTCTCATGGGGATGAATTTGTTCTTGGGAATCGAAGATCTAGGGAAGAACAGAGAATTGAACTCTTCAGAACATAATACATGAAGAAAAATCAGCACCAAGCGTCTCACGTGCCCCTCACATGGGCGCTGCTTAATAAAGAGTGCTTAGCACTCGGTGGTTGGCGCTCAGCGCCAAGCGCCTCACGTGCCCCTCACGTGGGCGCTGCTTAATAAAGAGTGCTTAGCACTGAGTGGTTGGCGCTCATCGTCAACCGCCCCACGTGCCCCTCACATGGACGCTGCTTAATAAAGAGTACTTAGCACTCAGTGGTTAGTGCTCAGCGTCAAGCGCCCCATGTGCCCCTCACATGGGCGCTATTTAGCATAAAGTGTTCTGCACTCATCATACCAGTGTCCAACGGTTGGCGCTCAGCGCCTCACGTGCTCCACACTTGGGCGCCATAATGAGTGTTTAACACTCCATAAAAAAAACAAAAAAAAAAGGGAAAAGCAAGACAAAGTGTGGGAGTAAGAACCCATATGAATGCTCAGCATTGTTGGCACAGAAAGGGGACCAAGCCCAAGCAAGTATTTAACACTTTATTCAAAAATGGAATGACTGTGTTGAGCTCAAGTTTGGTCAAACTCCTAATCAACTGAACCCATATGCTCTTTATTTTCCAGAGTGGTCCTAGTCTCAAACAAGACTACTAAGCTTCTGACGAATATTCATTGGTTCGAGGGTACATCTCCCCACACCTCTAATATACGTCGTTGTAATTCTTCATGTCTTCAGAGAGGTGGGGGGTCCCGACAACCAATAATTCTATAAACCGCAATGTCTTTAAACTAAGACAATAGAGCCCAAATGCTTTTTTGTTGGGCCTGAATGATCCCAAAAATCCTGTTGAGTAGATCTTAGCCTAAAATTGGACTAATGTATCCTCAACAAGCATTTAAGTTGATCTTAATCCCAAATGAGATTAACGATCCTTAAATCAAACCAAACCCAAATATAAGAAGATATGGATTTGGACTAATCTACGCCCTACGGGCGACAACACAAATTAGTCTCCGTATACAATCCGCGGGCAACCAAAAATAAAACAAACACACACGACACGAAATAACCTTCTAGAGCAGAGAAAGTGGTTACCGCTACACGGTAACGTAATTAACTGTAGGAGCTTGCGCCAGCAGGGAAGAGCGTCCCCACAATCAAAAACCCCTCGCAAACTAGAGGGAATCTGACGAAGTCTGCTACAGCGGCCGCATCTGTCTAAACTTTCGATACACGGTGCCATAAATCAACTTGGCATCTTCGGAGAGGTAGACAGATTAAACCAAATAGTATCTGCCATCCAAATGCAGGCAAGACGACCTACGCGGTTTCGTCCCTGTTTTCAGCAGTAAACAGTTGGTTTTAGAAATGAGTATAATCTTAGCATTTTCATAATCTCAATTGTTATGATAATAAAACAATGCGCTCAATAATAGTCAGTACGGACCTCTATTCTACGTACGCAAACACATAGTTCAAATAGTACAGACATCTAGTCATGTACACATACATCGACTAGTGAGGGCATCTCGTCGACGCACTCACTCAACAATTGATACGGATATCTAGTCACGTACACGCACAGTGACTGGTGTAGATCTCTAGTCACGCACTTGCCCAAAAATCAGTATAGATATCTATTCACGTACATAAACATAACATTGATCATTCTATAACATGTAAAGTATGTCAAGTTCTATTCGTATCATCAATCATACTAATATATATAAAGCATAGCAATTACTAGTAATATGTACGTGTCCTCAGGAAATCATTAGTAATTGTGTAAGTGTTCTAGTGTGCACGTGTCATGGCAGTTACTAATGATGTGTACGTGTAGTATGCGAGTCTTTGTTGATGCCGCATAGTAATCATTAGTAATTGTGCAAGTGTCCTAACAATTATGTTAACAAAAAGTATATCAAAGGAAAAGAAACATAGATATATGAATTATAATGACTAAGAAGTGTTAACATAGTATTGTAAACTAAGCATATTATACGTGAATTATAATGGCTAAGACGTGTTCATAAGCATTTTGGTTTCAGGAGTGCTATACTCCATCCACCCAATTTTCCTTTGTAGATATTAATCTACTCATAGAACGCGGCTCAAGATAATCGAAGCCCACGACCACCTTTCCCTTCCTTGTCGTCTTGGAGGTCTCTGCAATCAACCTTAAACACGTAGAGATTAGTCGAGAAGGGCAGAAAATAAAACATCTAGCCGAAGAGCAAAACAGCTCAAATAAATGAACGCCAGACGTCTGATGACCAAGTTTAAGACGTTTGAAGAACTAAACACAAGAGTTACAGAGCTCGGGCAGACATCTGAAGCACAAGTTGCAGACGCCTGTCGTCGTCTGCCCAAGAACCCAAAGAAAACCCAGATAAATAGCAGACGTCTATATCATCAAGCGCAAACGTCTAACCAAGAAAATCAAATAAAAACAGAAAGGTCGCAGACGTCTGAAGCTCTGAGCTCAGACGTCTGATGTTCAAAACTGCAGGTTCGAAAACTGGAAATTTGTAATTCCTTAAAAAACCAAACTTTTGCATAAAAATACGCTCTACTATCCAAAATCAGTTGTAATCACCAAGAAAACCATACTAGATCCAACACCATTAGTTGTTTACTTTAAAAACCAAATTTTGAAAGAGTTAAACCATAAAAACAAGATTTTTATGTAGAAAATATAGTTTTTATGGTAAGTGTCGAAGAAACTTGTTTAAAAAAGAGATCTTTACCTTGTTATGGTAGAAGAAAGGAGGTGATCCAAGCTTGAAAATGGCCACTAGAGGTTGAAACTTGAAAGAGGAGGTGATTTGGATGGAGAAAACTAAAGTTTAAGTGTCTTAAGAAGTGATCAATAGGGTTTTGGGGTTGCCATGGAGGATGAGGACGAGGGTGAGAGTGGAGGAAATTTTGGTGAGAAGAAAAAGAAGATGGTGCCCATGCCCCCCTCTCTCTCCTAATATTTAAATCCTCTCATACTTCCCTCTCCCATGCCCCCCTCCTATACCTCCCTTCTCTCTCTCAAATTATATATATATATATAAGAAAATATTGGTGATATTAAGAAAAAGAAAAAGAAAATGATGATATTGATATGGTTGGCATCCCAAATTAGTGTTAATTAAGGAAAAGAAAATATTGGTTTTGTTATACGAATAATATAGATATAGGTTTATCTACCCATTTATGAAAACCCGATTCAATAAATGCTATCATCTTTATAAAACTCATTATATCATTAATTAAATTCTAATATAAACATAATAAAATTATGAAATGTTACATCTGTTGAGGTCGGTTTTCTTGCTTTTGAAGCGGGGTGAAAGAGTTCCTAACAGGCAATGCATGGACCTGTTGATGTTGAGAAATAGGGCCAGTGCTCTCATCATGGGTCTGTTTAGTAGCCCTTCTTCTCGCTTTGAAAAATGCCCCATTCTTATTTATGTATGAAGGAGTGGCAAAGCAAACCGCTTTGAAGATAACGTCGCTATATTCTCGGGGAACTTTCTAAGGCCCTTGTGCAAAAGAAAGTCTTTCAATAATTGACTTTCGTTTCAATCCATGATTAGGAGCAGGCACCGCCATAGGATTCCCCCTGTAGATGGAAGTCGTATCAGTAACGAATACTTTCCCATCTTTGACATAACGGGCTACTTTCTTTAAGGAGGAATGCACGAATATAGCAAAGACTGGTACGGCCTGATGGTTCTCATTAGTCAGTGCAGGTGCTTTCCCTGCATTGAAGTTGACCCTGGCCATGACAAACATCTTCTTCTGTCTGGCTTATGGCACCGGAAAGTTGTTAATGGTGCCCAAAGGACACTCCTCAGGATCATATCCCGCGAGCCCAGTTGCTGGCATGATGAATTGTGGAATGATCGAGAACATGGATCTCGCTATTTTTGTAGCAGCAGGGAAATTGGCAGCCGAGGCATTGTTATTGTTGTTGTTTCCGTTGAATTCCATTGTTGATGGTTTGAGCAATCTTGTAAAGGAAACTATCGTGATATTAGAAACCTTGAGTAATATAGCGAGCTTAAGATAAAGTATGTCAAGCATTCCTGCTTTAAGAACGATTTTTGACTCAAAAGATTTTATATTATCATAGTAGTGGCATAAGAGGAAACATGGCCCTGCTTCATCATTTATTAGACTTAGCGGACCGCATTAGTATATAGCCCTTCTAAACCGAAATTCAGTGGACTCTCATTATTGCAAGTATATGTGATCTTTCTAGGTTCCGGAAACCAGAGATTCTGGAACAAAACGCACGGATTGGTGTGATTTAGAGCAACATAAGGAAAAGTCAAGTTTCCCCGGCAGAGAAGCCATTTTTGTTTACCCTCTTTAAAGGACCTCTAAAGAATGAAAGTTCAGAACATGTAAAGTTTAAACAAAACAAGTATTTGAGTTTTAAAAGGTGGTCAGAAGGTCTTGGATTCGAGACTTCCCAAGGCGCAAGCACTTATGGTTAATTACACCATAATGTCTAAAGAAACATTTAGACGGGATATCTTATTAGGTTGCTCAAATCACATTACAAAGATCACATTTATAAATATAAAATACTTGCAAATAGAGAATGATATTAAAACATAAAGGAATATCATTATTTCATTTATATTTGTGTACAATTTAAATGTAAATTACATTGATATTGAAAAATGTATAAAATTGTATGAGAGCCCTAATTTAAGAGTTTAATTCTATACTTGAGGGTATTTTAGTGTCAAATTTGACATGTATGGACGGGCAGTACCCTATGTAGAGGCCACATTATGCCAAATTTGATACAAGTGAGGCCACCCTAAGTGAGGGCCTCCAATTCATTATGAAACAGACATGTTTCAATTGAGAGAGGCCCATTTTGGGGGCTCCCGACCGCAGGAGGCCTTCTTTTGAGACCTTCCAATAGTCAATTTGGGAAGCTTATTTTGGAGTTTCCCACCGTCAGGAGGAGGGTCCTTCGGGAGGGGGGCCCGACAAAAGTTAGGATGCCTGGTTTGGGGCTTCCCGTAGCTCATTTTTGCCAGGATCGGAAAGTTCTTCTTATAAAGCTTCCCTATATGAAATTTCATTATATTGAACTTCCTGCACAATATAAAAATGATATATTTTATCATTTTTAATAGTTTTGTGAAAGTATGAACATATAGATTATGTTCAAAGGACAGAACATGATTTTAGATCATGTTCTATATAAGGAATATAGTGTTTTCACGCATGATTCCAATCATGATGATATGACTTTTATATCTTAGAGATGAATAGCTTTTGCCTATATATATATTCAAGAAACATGGGTATTTTGATCCATGTTTCTATTTTAAGGAAATGGGATTATCATTCTCATTTCAAATATGTGAAGGAAATAGGATGGCCTATTTCACTGATATGCAGAACATAGGATGGCTCATGTTCTAAGTTCAATCCAATTGATGAAGAACACATGAATTTGTGTTCTGAGATCCTCATCTTCATTTTATGAAGATATAGTATAACTCATGGTCATGGTTGTCAAGTTTCTCTATTGGGGATGAAACTTATGAAAGTTTTTATAGATCTTATATTGATTCTTGATAGGAGGGAGGGAGAGAGAAGAGAGAGAGAGAGAGAGTATGAGAAAAGAAGAGAAGAATGGACCCATTCCAGTCTTCTAGCCCTCATCATCATCTTCTTCTTCTTCTTCTCAAAACCGAGAACACTTCAAGTTTTCTCTTTTAGAATTCTATTTTATAAATTCTCTTCCATTCTATTGATCATAAAAGTATATATACTTCTTTATGAGAGTGTGTAGTTATAAAACCACTCCCCATATTCTCAGAGTGAGTGAGGGAAGATAACTCCCCACTTTCTTTTAAAAATAGACCAAACTGCCTATTTTTAGAGGGTCCCGACTCCAAAATAAAGACTTCCGAGACCCCAAAAAGTGGCTTCTAACACCCAAAATAGTGGCTCTCAAGACCTCAAAAAAGAGGTCCCTATAAAGGCTCTTGACATCTAAAATAAGACTCCTGAGACCCCTAAAAAGGGGTCCCGAACTTTCAAAAGAGGGCTCCCGAAGCTCAAAGGAAGGATCCCAGAGCCAAAAAGAGGCTCCCAACAGCCCAATTCTTCATGTCCATGGTTCAATATTTTGGCCATAACTTTCTCTAGAAAAGTTTAAACGATGCACCGTTTGATACTTTGGAAACTAGATTCAGTGGGCGTTGAAATGAATCCTCATTTGTCTCCATTGACCGAGTATATTGAAATCTATAGGCATTTGAAGTCGGTCTATGCGTAAATTCATCGGAACCCGATTTAAGTAACGTTGTGAGTCAATATTTGACTCCAACAAGTACTCTCCTATTAATATCATATATACAACATGTATATATAAGTTGAATATATGATATTAATCCAATTTTTATGCCAACACTAATATCCTTGATATTGTATTAGCCCCATATTTTCAAAACATACATAAATGATTTTCATGAAAATTTTGCATTGTTTTAGCACGCTGCATCGACCAGCATATTGCTTCTAAAATGGTTGTGATAGCTACCACGGCTTATCTTTTTCAAAAAAAAAAAAACCGGTCTTGGCATACGATGAAATCGTAGGAAGGTCAACTATTTCGCGCATGGCTAACAACGTCCCATGACCTTCGGTTTCACCAGTGTCTATCTCATAGGAAGGAGATAAGGACACGGTCGGGATCCTGCTCCCACCAAACATCAATTTGGTCCTAGGTTCCAGTCCTAGGGATTGTTTTGCTCCGATGCTGCAACCTCCTTTACCAGCTTTAACAGCCTTAAACGATGTTCCCTCTAAAATAAAAATTAATAAACTATACCCATGGGATTTAAGTCCATGCGCCAGAAAGATGGACGCTGCCAAAAAGCATGCGTCAATGATTCCTAACGCAGCGCCAATCGTTGAAACCCTCGCTTCTTTGATAGCTTAAGCTATATTTGGAAAAAATGATTTTCTTATCTTTCTCAAACAGAAAGAATAAATCTAATTAACCAGAAGATCTCTAAATGAGAGATTTAAAATACATAGCTTGAGCTATTTAAAATATTCTCTATCTTTTTAAAAACAGAAAGATAATTTTGTTAATAAAAGATAAAATCTTTTATATTTTTCTAAATAAAGAAAAATATAAACTTTGTTAATAAGAACCCTTTGATTTATAATCCAACGGTGCTTAAACACCCGGGCTTGATTTTAAGATCAATTAGAAAAATCTCAAAGAGAGATTATCTCTACTTACCCAACAATATCTATACCCTATATAAAAGACCCTAAAGGTCAAAATTTTATATACAAAATAGACCCCATAAGCTTGATCAGGAACTTAAGTTCTCTTCAATCACAGCTATCATCTTCTTCCTCATCATCATCATCAACCGAGGTGAGAAAAGAAGATCAATCTCCATGATATAAAAGGCTTAAACTTCATCCATAAGAAGGTTAACCTTCATATACATAACTTAAATTTTTCTCAATGATCTTAAGATTTTTATATCAAACTTCGCCTCGAGAAAACTTGAGTTTTCATTAGAGGGATTCCTTTGATCTTAAGATCTAGTGTTTGAGAGAAGAACCGAACCCCTTCATAAAAATATAATGATGATGGATGAGAAAATTTAAATTTCTAAAAAACCGATCATGTGACCCATACATAAAAATAGAGATCCTAGATCGTAAAGTATTGATCTTGTTAATCGTTAATGGCTAAAATAGCCATTAACAAAAGCTTAGGTTTCATGAAACTTAAGTTTCAAAAAAACAGAAATTAATCTCTATAGAAAAAACCCTAAGCGGCCGTGCAACAGAGGCATATGGATCAATGGGCATGCACCATATAAATATATGCCACATAGAGATATGCTAATAAAGGTTATGCGCCAATAAGGGCAAATGCGCCTGAAGCATATACACCAATGGAGACCCGCTACGTGGCATGCGCCACACCCCATAGGCATTAATATTTAATGCACACCAAAACGTCTAAGGCATGCGCTAATCCCTATTGTATACGTGGCATGCACCACAACCTTAATGCGCCAATGACTCAATATGCCATAGACCCATATATCTTTGTCTATGTGACACGTGGCATGCGCCAAAACTTCTGGGCGCCAGTATATATACTCCAGAGCTAGTTATTAGTCCAAATTGACTAAGTATCATAAAACTTAAGCTTTTATGATATTCCTTAATCCCATATGCTCATATATTTTTTAGTTGATCTTAATCTAAGACAAGATTAATGGTCCATAGATATATTTTCTAAGTCGATATTAGTCTTATATACGACTAATGGTTCTTAGACATATGCCCTGAACTGATGGAACGTATGACCTAGTTTCAACCTAAATCTGAGATTTACGGATTTGGACTAATCCGTGCCCTACAGGCAACAATAATATTAGTCTCTGTATACAATCCATTGGCAACCCCAAAATAAACAATATATATAACACGACACACGATGATGTATGGAGGAAAGAAATCTTTTATCATGTAGTAATAATGTAATTGACTGCAGGGGCTTACATTTGCAGAAAAATGTGTCCCTACAATAAAAAAAATGAGGGGGAATCTGATAAATCTACTACAACGGTCGCATCCATCCAAAGCTCCGATATACGGTGTCATAAATCAACTTGGTATTTTTGGAGAGATGGACGGATATGTTCCATATAGTATCTGCCCCCGTATTCAGGCTGGACGCGCTCTCTGCGCTTTGATCTGATTTCCGGTGGTAAACAAACGACTATCGCGGTCTTCAAAAATCAAGATTAAATCCCGTCCATGCACTTTATTCTTATATAAAATTTCGCACAACACTGCATTTCTCCACCTTTCTCTTCTTAAAAACCCATCCGAGAATTCTATTCGATAGACATCAAGACGGACACTTCGGTCTCCTTTGTCCTCTCACCTTTTCCTGTAACTAACGTTGTTCTCGCAACATTAGTACAGGAGAAGTATATCTGTTGATACGTCAAACTCGATCAAATCGGGTTGTTTTTCATACTATATAGTAGTATGGAGAATTAAATGATTTCTGGATTTTAAATTGTTTTGAGTGTCTTTAACCCAATTTTTGAGAAAATGAATTAAAACCCTATTTTGAATATTTTTCAGGAAGTTTATGCAACAGTTCACCATGCGTTGGAAAGCCACACGCATGAAGAACTCTTGCAACTTAAAACCCTAAAAATAGATTTTAAACGATTTAAAAATACTTCTCGAAACAAAATCATCTGTATAGTTCACCATGCGTGTCCCTATCCAATGCATAGTGAGTTGAAACAATATTTTACTGTTTTTAAAGCAATAAAATTGTTGAAATTCAATTAAAACAAAATTTTCAAAGCTGTAGTTCATCGTACGTCGGGTCATCACACGCATGGAAAACTACAATAATAAATCTGAACAGTAAAATGTTTGTATCTATTTTTAAACGAATTTTAAAACTGCAGTTCACCATGCATTGAATAACACGCATGAAGAACTATAACAATAAATCCAAACGATTTAAAACTTTTCTTCGTTTTAAAAAACTAGTTTTCAAAAGGTGTAGTTCACCATGTGTTGCGCATGGCGAACTGTTGTTCCATTTTCAGCATTTTCTCAACAAATTGCAACAGTTTTCGATGAGAACTCCGTTCCTTCTCTTCATGTGTTGGACCCAACGAATGGAGACCTATACGGCTGAAACAACCCAAAACAGATTTCACTTGATTTCACCCAGTATACTATAAATAGGGTCTCAAACCCTCTCATTTCTCTTTATCCCGAAATTCAATAGCCTATAACTAATTTCAAAAGTCAGAGAATTACTCCAAAGTTCTTAACGCAAGCAAGCGACGAAGTTCTGACGGGATCCGGAAAAGACGCAACCGCGGCGACCCTTTCGAAAACAGGATTTATCCTCCCCCTTCCTTTTTATTCTTCACTTGCATATTAAATCTAGATCTCATATCATAAAAATTATCTTTTTATTATAAAAATCAAAATTTTCAAAACTGCATCATGCATTCTAATCAAGATAAGGATAGGTCATTTCCCCGACCGTCAGGGCTGGTGTGTTCTAATTGCCTCTTTTTCTTTATTTCATTTATATATTCTAGAATAAGATGCTACACTGCATATCCTAATGATTTCTACATTTTTTTAATGACAGATAAATAAGAAAGTAACAACCGACGAAATTAGGAGTCTCCAGTACGGGTGCTTACAAGGAGAGTTATCGAACCAAAACACAATTTTCCGTTTCAAGGGTGTCCGGCGGGTCCAAGCGAATCCGTAGGTGGCGCTCGTGATCAAGAACACAAATCAAAAGAGCGAATCCGTCAAGACTAAAGGACACGGTAAATTTTATCCTTCGATACCCACAGCTTTTTCTTGGGCTATTTGTATCCATAATTCTTTAATAATCTACGGTTTGATTAGAGTGGGGGAGGCGGACGAGCGTGGTCGTGGATAGAGAGGGTTTTGTAAGAGAGGGTATTTCTTGTAATTCTTTCTCACAGTGGAAGTGCTCGTTACGGTTGCAAGATTAGATGCGAGTTTGTATCGAACCTGGGTAAACCTTGTTTATTGTTGTGTTGGTGTATTTTTTATGTGATTTGGTATCCGTCAGATAGTCTTTTTCATCATACCCTAAAACAAAGGTCTTGAATTTCCGATATACAGTGGATACATAATTCTTAAAACAGAAATAGCTTTGAATAATGGTTTTTATAAAGTTGATGATACATTTTTAGCATCCAGTGTCAATCTGATATTAACATTTGGCCCAAAAATAGTGGACAAAAAATAGATGTGTCATCATCCTAATTGACAGAAGCCACTCCTATATATTCATGGATTGCAATTATAATTTATAGTAAAATATAATTTAATTTGCTACAGATAATTACGCAAATGTAAAATTAAATATGATAAATCCAACAGAAAAACATACAACATTTTCATATTGCAAAAGATAGATATACATATATATTAATATATATTACATTTGTGGAGCATAAAATAGGACTAACAAATCTTTGATTGACAAATACAAATCATCACAACAAGAAAAGATAACAAGAGAGGAATGCGAACTATGACAGCATGCAAACTTGCTAGATCTGGGTAGCATTCCTATTATGAAGAGCTATGATGGAGTGGGCATTAAGTATAATGAAGAGGGCAGCTCCGATGAATGCAGCGACGAGAGCGAGGCCGCCGCGGTGGCAGAACTCTCCGAATTTGTCGCATATCGGGATCCACCTGGCGTGCACGTTTCCGTTCTTTCCTAGCTCTGCCATGGACGTCGCCGCGGCTGCTGCAGTCGCTACTAGAACCATCATCGCCTGCACAACCGTTCAAATTGAAAACTACATGAAGCATTTACAATGGAAAAATTAACAGGAGCTAGATAATATTGCTAATATATATGATTAGTGTAGGTTTCAGTGTAATGATAATATTGTTAATTATTTTTACAACTATATATAAATATTGTGATACAAAACTATATACCAATTGGACAAGTTCAAACCCAGCCCATAAATGGCTGGATCAAGTTTCAATTTTTCCAAGGCCATCAAGTTTGGGTTATAGCCCAAACATTTAAATGTGGTAAATGAAAAGAGTTTTTTTTTTTTGAAGGTAAAAAGTAGGGCAACACAACCGTCTCAATAAAATAAATTAAAAAATAAAATATTTATAATACAAAACATGTATGCACAAAGATAAATCATAAATGAAAAGAATTTTTATAAATAGAAATAAAATTACCATATCTGCGAAGTGCACCATAACAGAGTATCCCTTGGATTTAGAGAGCAGAAATCCAAAAGAGAGCACCAATAAATTGTAGACGCTGGCTATGGCATTGGCTATCACAAAATACCTGCAAAAGAATTAATTATGAAAATTTAATAATTGCAATGTTAAGTAAACTAAAGTAAGCTTCTTTATGAATTCAATGTGTGCTATTTATTTTTTTCTGGTTGATAATTTTTTTTGGCCAAATGTTGAAAAAATATATAGTTGAAATATGAAAAAAAAAAAGCAAACAAATATATAAGAAAGATACTGCTATACATATCTAAAATTTATCTATAGTTTATTAAATATCTCTGCTATTATAATTATTAGAATACAAGGAGAGCATATGAAACTTCCAACTTCAATTAAAAAAATTATAAAAAATAGCAAAAATTAAGGATAAAAAGAATATTAATTTTTAGACTGTGCACATCATTAATACTTCTCAAGTGAAAATTCAAAAAACAAACCTTGAAAATTAGCATAAAAACAGGGTACTTAAAGTAACCGCGTTTAAATTATGGATAGTAAATTACTTGCTTCGGAATCCACCCAAGTTTTGATTCAGACCGAAAAAGGTTGAATTTTAGACCGATCAAAACATAAAATAACCGCCGAATTTCATTTCATCTTTTGTAGAAATTAAAATAAAATAATTGACCGAATTCACTTGTAAAACGTGCACAAGCCAATTGACGCTTGCTTGCAGATTTCAGGAGACTGGTCTCCGAATTTTAAAGAAAAGGTATTTAGCGACGTGGCACTCGAAGCAGAAAGAGAAAGAGCGCACCTAACGTAAAATCCACTTCGTTTCGTACACAATTTAACCATCATCTGTATGGCTTATCTTTTTGTGTCCGTTAAATTACCGTATGGTATTTTTGCAGATACAAGATTTTTTCTCATGATCTAGCTGCTCTGTTAAGTAGAATTAGAGAGGAATTAGATTAAGAAGAAGCTTACACAAAAGCAGGGGTATGGTTGAACTTGGCAGTGAGGGTTTGGATGAGGGGAGTGGTCCCCACCATTGCCACTGTAATCCTCTTGGTTTGCTTGTTGAGCCCCATCAAGAGTGCTGCTGTGATTGTAGCAAACATTGTTGCCAGCCTTAGGCAAATTACCAATGTGCCCATCACCTTGGCTTTTCTAGATTTCTTGCCATTGCCCTCAATATCCATGAGAGAGAGATAGAGAGATTGTGAGTGATTGATTGATTGATTGATTGATTGGTGTGGCTCATGAGAATGATAGGGGGTGGTTATATACATATGAAGCATTACTTGCAAGATTAATTATTAGCCTAGTGCAAATGTGGTTTTCAAATTTTGTCTAGCCAACCCTATCTAAGACATTGCTTTAGACAACAAAACTTGATTAATGCATATATATATTCAGGGATAAGGTAGGTTAGAAGGAAAGGGCAGAAGCTAAATTGAAAGATAATCCCTTCACGCTTGTCTAATAAGCAACGGAATATATCGTTTAAGAGAAGGAAAAAATAAGCCGTATCTTGCCATTTCTTCGAACTATGTTATTCCTAAATGCTTTGTTCAACACTTTCCAGTTTATCTTCTTTTAAATTTCCTTTCCTGCCCTAGTTAATTAGATCCAGCTTCAAAATCAGAGAAACGGAAAATAAGAGTGTTACGGATCAGGAGATTCGTAGGATGGTTTTATACTAATTGGTTGGAAGCGAAGGGGGTTTATTCTACAATTTAGGCCAAAGTAAATAAAAAGAATTAAGGAAAGAAGTAGTCCTTCAACATTTTCATAAGTTTTTCCCTAATTGGTGATGAATTGTCCAAGAAGGGTTGTTGAGAACTTGGGGCAAATGGGCTAAAATTGTATTTTGGATAGCTACAAAGATACAATGATATATAAGTGATACAAGAAATGCAACCAAATGAGGTGGTAGCGCAGTTGGCTACTGCTTGAGCTATCCTGAGGTGGTGATGGGGGTCTCTCTCTCTCTCTCTCTCACCTACCTAAAATCAAAATTTGGAGCTGTGAAGAAATTTAGTGCCCTGTGATTACTGGGGGGTTTGTTCACAATTATCTGATTCTTCAGATTAGAAACCAAGCACACTCTGAGCTCCTTTTGGGTTTTTTTTAAGAAATGCCCCCAAAATTCTATGTTATTTTAATATACCCCCATTTATTCTTGGGTGTTCTCCTTACCTCCAAAATTAATTTCTTCTTTTGTCTAGGGGTTTATTAATTCAGGGTTCTTTTATCTTGGTTTGTTGATTTTAAGCTTTTGTTTAGGGTTTTAATGAAAGTATTTAAGTATGGAAGAGAAGGAGCTTGAGGAGAGAAATTCAAAACAAGAAGAAAGTCAAGAGTACAGATTGGATTTAACGAAGAAGAAAATGAAAAGGAAGAAGAAACTGCGGGGATAATATTGGTATTAAATAAATTAGATATATTAGAAAAAAAAATACAAATATTTCAAAAGTAAAAGTAAATTAACTGGTTATGGGGTATTGAAAATTTTTGAGGAATTCGAGGGGGGCGTGGGGAATATCCAAGAATAATGGATGGTATATCAAAATAGCATACAACTTGGGAGGGTGGGTTTTTTTAGGGTTAATGACAATAAACTACCATGGCCTTTCATCAATTTTCCGATAAACACGATATATACTCTGCTTGTTACAGATAAATGCCACAGCCTTTACGTATTTGTCGCAAATAAAATGTATCCTTATTTTCCCCTCATTTTCTGTTTATAATAATAATCATGCTGATAAAACACATGTCCCTTTTGTTGCGTTTTATTTTCATAACACATAAGGATGTTAGCGCGAGTGGAATGAGCCAAGATTTAAGCTATTGAACTTGATTCAATTATTTAAACGTGTTTAGAAACTTGTTCAAGCTTGGCTCGTTTATTTGTCGAACGAGCTCGAGCGAGATTTCACTGGGCCCGAGCCGAGCTTTATCAAGCATATTTAAATGCTAAATAAATAGGTACAAATAATTTTAGAATATATGAAAAATCTTTAAAATGTTCAATAGTATTTTTGAGAATTAAAGTATAAATAACTAAATTATTGTTATCATTATATTTTAATTAAGCCATAACTATTCAAGCCCACACGAGCCCTAGATGAGCCGAGCCTGAGCACGAGCCGAGCTCGAATATGTTATGTTCATGTTTGTTGATTTATTTTATCAAGCTTCAATTTATATTTAACCTCAGCTTGTTTTAAGCATCAAACAAGGTTGAACGAGATTTTATCAAGCGGTCCGAGATTTCGAGCTTCAAGCCTTTTTAATATCCCTAACATTAACACACATTAAGACCCACCCCCCACCCCCCATCCACCCACCCACACAAAAAAGATATCGAGAAGAAAGGGGCAAAGGAACAACTAAGGCCAAAGTGTCGAGGAAGTGAAAACCTGTTTTAAAAAATGTATTAATAAGGTTAAGTGAGATAAGACTGTCTCCATCAGTGTTGTTTCATTTTGGTTTCAAAATAACCGCATGTTATATATCTGTCATAAATAAAGTATATGGTATTATGAAAAATGATGGTGTTCTAGTGCAATTTAACCTTATTTTTATGACTTGGGCAAACAAGGAAGAGAAGTTAAATGACAGGCATGTTGAATTTGTGCTTTACTACCACACGGTTGCTGCCATATCATCTTAAAATCATTTCCCCTACATCAAAATATTGAGGATACCAACTTATTCTTTATAACAAACAAGATATTGATGATTTGTATAGAACAAGATCCGTTATTTTTCTTTCTCGATGCCGCGGATTATGTGTTGCTCTGTCTCTTTACCGGCAAAGTATATTACATATACAGAACTTAAGAAAGAAAATGGAAACAATTCATATGCTATGAGACGATGGCTATTTTACCTTAAAACAACTCATAATTATCTTGCCTCTCTTTCTTCCCACGAGTTACTAGCATCTCATAATCACTGAACGATATGCGTTAGAAGAAAATTAAGGGTTAAATCGAAAGAAAACCCCTTCACGCTTGTCTGATAAACACGGAATAGTTCAAAACAAAAAAAAAACCCGCAGTTTTCCATATATCCTGCCTTCGTTATTCCAAAATACCCTAATCAACACTTTTTAAGTATGTCCTTCCAATCTTAACCTTTGTTTTTTAAAATCATATAATTAAAATCCGTCTCGATATGTAATACCAAAAATCAAAGAGAACAGGAAAATTAAGAGTGTTACAATTCAGGAGATTCAGCAAATGGTTTTATGCTAATCGAGCAGAAGTGAAGGGGTTTTCCTACGGCAAAAAGCAGTCCAACATGTTCACAATTTTCTCCTTAATTGGATTGTTGAGAACTGGGGGCAAATGGGCACATCTTAAATAATAAATTAATAATGCGAGAATTGTAACCAAACAGGGTGGCAGCGCAGTTGGATAGCGCTTGAGTAACATACCAACTTCTCTCTAAGTTTTAAAATTGGATCTCTGATGAAATTTAGTGCTCAGTGATTAAATGGGTTTGATCACAGTTAATGAATCTTCATTTGAATCCAAGCACAATCTGAGCTCCTTTTTCCCTCCATTTTTCTTTTTAGCTAGGGTTAATGACAATAAACTAGCATGGTGTTTCATCGTTTTTCCGATAGACAGAATATGCTCTACATATTAATGATAAATGCCACAAGCTTTACATATTAGCTGCACATAAATTACCATCCTTATTTTTCCCGCCTTTTCTGTTATAATAGTAATTCTGATAAAACACATGTCCTTTTTTTGGCTTGCATTTTGTTTCCGTCCCACATGTTTAGATCTTTGTCTTATGATTATTATGTTCAATATTCTTCTTCTGAGAGAGAGCGCTAGCGAGCGGCAAGGGCCAAAAAACCAAGATAACTTGTTTATCTTTAAAAATGTATTAATAAGGTTAAGTGAGATAACATAGCCCCCTGGTCAACATTGTTTATTAATTTTTGTGTTGCAAAATAATCTCAAGGTATATATATGTAATAAGTAAAGTATATTGTATTTATTTGGGGAAAAATGAAAAAAGTCATGGTATTTTTAGTGTGATTTAACCTTAATTTTATTTTTTACTATAGCCAATAAAAATCCGTTTCTAACCAAAAGTCAAAGAGAAATGGAAAAAATTAAAGAGTTAAAATTCCGGAGATGGCTTTATGCTGATCGGTCAAAGATGAAGGGGGGTTACTCTACGATTTAGGCCGAAGCAAATAAAAAGAAGGAAAGAAAAACAGTCCTATAACATTTTCATAAGTTTCTCCTTAATTGGTGATAGCTTGTCCAAAAAGGGTTTTTGAGAACTTAGAACAAACGGGCTAAAATCGTATTTTAGATTGCTACAAGATGCAATGATGAGTTAATACTATAATTACAAGAATTGGAACCCAGTGAGGTGGTAGAGTAGTTGGCTGGCGCTTGAGATATGATGGTGTTCGATGCCACTCAAACCTCAAATCATGTTTCTAATTTGGAGCTGTGATGAAAAAAGTGCTGTGATTACTGGGTTTTCTTTATCACGACATCTGATCCCTCAGATGAGAAACCAAGCACAATCTGCGCCCCTCCCTTTTTTTTCCTCCATTATTAATTGACTTTTAGGGTTAATGGCAATAAACTACCATGGCCTTTCAGGCCCTGTTTGGGAATGGAGTTAAGTTTCCTAAACCATGGTGTCGTAAAGTTAGAAAGACTTAACTCTAAAATTCTAACTTTATCATGTTTGGGCCTCATTTTGGAGTCGAGATAACTACAGTTATCTCATCTTTGAAAGTGAGAAAACTACGGTTATGAACTTGATGGATCTCTGGATCTCCTTCAGATGTTACCTTCCGTTGATCTGCCACGAGCGCTGATAGATGGCTAAGATTGAGTTGGAGGGTTGCCTCATGAAACGTGTGGATCTCAATGAGTTTTATGTGGTTGAGGCCGAGGTACCTGCAAGAAAGTCTCGGGATGGTTGTGCCACCGAAGACCCTCCGACGATCAAGTTAGACGGGGTATTTTGACAGAGTAACGGACTATTAGGGTCAGATTGGCTTACCTGAGTCGTCTGGGAGAGGGGTTTATATAGTGGCAGCAATGGGCAGGCGGGCGCGAGATTCACGCCGGCCGTTACGCCCCTGGCGTTACGCCCGCGTGATAGACGGGATTCCCTATTAATGACGAGATATGCTCATTAATGGGGGATCGTGATGACGTGGAACGCGGGATCATGGGCAGCGGATATCTCACGCCTGGCGAGATTCGCGGAGCCGCCTGTGATCGGTGCTGTGGGTCGGTCGATGAGACCGAGGAAGATAAGCTCGACGGGAGGCTCGGGAACGAGCGGGAGGCCAAGGCATCTTGGTTCTGTAATAGTTCAGAGGCGAGCCAAGAGGGCCGAGGAGGCCCATCATGCAGGAGGCTCGAAGGCGAGCCAACGGTTGTTTGTAAGGCGGGCATAGGAGTGGTCTGGACGGCCACTGAAGGTTGGAAACATCTTCGGGTCGAAGGCCCGGGGCATGCTTCTAATGTACCGTTGTCGCTCCCTTCCCGTGAACCATGAGACACGTCAGTCGCTACGTGTCGTGATCTCAGAAAATACCACTTTTGAGCATCATCATTAGCCCCCCACTCTCGTTCCGACCTATTTATGGGTCAGGTCGAGAGTGGACTATACGGAGAATCTTCTGCTTGGTTTGGCACCAAGAATCGCGATGTCGATTGCCCAGGAACGAATGGAGGCGTCGTTTCTTCTGTTAGGGATGGCTATCGACCGAACTCGAGCTCTCCTATTTTTTGCTTACTTGAGCCATGTTGGGAGCTTGCCTTCTTCGGATGCATGCGCCGGGCAGAGGCTTGCTAGATGGTTCAATGTGAGGCTCAGGGATCCACTATTGAGACCGAGCATGAAGATGTCTGGGGGCTTCGTGACGAGGGCCTTGATCCATCTCTTTGTAAGGAAGGAAGCTGCCTGGAGTGGACGGACCGAGTAGGAGAATGCTCGGTCGCCTCTTGAGAAGGGCTTTCGATCCTCAGCGTCGTGGGGAAGGAAGCTGCCCGCCAGGATGAACCGAGCAGGGTAGATGCTCGGTGACCTCTTGATGAGGGCTTTGATCATCGGCGTCATTGGGTAAGAGATCATCAGCCAAGGATGGACCGAGCAGGGAAGCTGCTCGGTGGTCTCTTGATGAGGGCTTTGATCCTTGGCGTCGTGGGGTAAGAGATTACCAGCCAAGGATGGACCGATCAGGGAAGCTGCTCGATGGCCTCTTGATGAGGGCTTTGATCATTGGCGTCGTGGGGTAAGAGATTACCAGCCAAGGATGGACCGAGCAGGGAAGCTGCTCGGTGGCCTCTTGATGTGTGCTTTGATCCTTAGCGCGGGAGGGCATTGAGAGGCCTGCTAAGGATGGACCGAGCAGGGAAGCTGCTCGGTGGCCTCTTGATGAGGGCTTCAATCCTTGGCGTCGTGGGGTCTGCCCGGTGGCCTCTTGGTGAGGGCTTTGATCTTTGGCGTCGGTGGGTAGTGAACTACCAGCCATGGATGGACCGAGCAGGGTTGCTGCCCGGTGGTGTCACGACCCGAAAGAGCACGTGACTGGTACTTGAATCATATGAAGTCTATAGGACCCTATCTAATCCAAGTAAGCCAAAAGCCCAGAAATCTAAAACCATTTTAAGAAGTAAATAAAGAAATCTAGTTTAAAGAAGTGAAGAAAACATGTTTGAAGTCAAGGTTTTAAAATAACTAAGCCGAGTATGCATTTTTAAAATGTATAGTTTTTCTAAAAATTTCGGCAGAGTTTCTTTTGTAAAAACTGGCCTCGAATGGGGTACAACAATAATAATATATATATGCAAGGAAAAAGGCATCCCCAAGCAGGAGCTAGCTCTTCGTCAATCGACGGTCACAACCACGCAAGCAATATAATATACAACGCCAAAGGGCGAGGATCGAAACTCAAAAAGAAACTCAAAACAACCAGAAAACCATAATACTACAAGCGCGACTCTAAGGTCGAAATAATACATCACTGTTTTCTAAGTCTGCAATAATATACAAGTTTTGGTTGATGGAATTTCTAGATACAATGAATAATAAATGTACAATGGTGGTTCTGATACAAAAGAACACACCTACCAAAGCAAGTCACTCATATAGAAGTAATGTGCCAGAAATGCCGCTATGGAATCTGTACGGCAAAACCTGCAAGAACTGTGGCACAACGGGGGTGAGTTGCCAACTCGTGAATAGAAAATATCTACAAGCAGAGATCGAATGTATGACCCATCCTAGGTCAATACGATCAGATATATAAACCTCAATATGAACAAGTCTGAAGCATGCTAAAGTGGCAATGTAATCTCTATACATGAGTGTAGTGCCAAGTGCTCGTGCCAGTGTCTTAGGTAATAGCATATCATAAATGTGAGGTATGATCAATGTAATCAATCTGCATGTACGTGGATCACATCCACTCGTCACCCAATGACAATAAGTAACATGCATGTAAATATCATAAAGCATATGCATGGAAAAATATAAGGATATAAACTATCTGTGTCCCTCGCGACACGTCAAAATCATGGAACCGGAGTGCCCAGCATCGACACTCGAAAACATCATGAAAGCTGTGCCCAGCATCGACACGTAAATCCTCATGTATCGGGCTCCGTCAGTCCGGATCAGCCCACGGGCTCCGTCTGCGGAATCGGCCATCGGCCCCAGCAGTACGCCCATATCCATCTATCGACTCTGGTCGGTATTCTCTGGATAACCGCCAGGTCCAACCAATCACCGGTAGGTACTCGCCCAACTCCAGGCTCAATCGGCAAAGTCCATCGATCATCTTGCCGAGGGGAACCATACCGGGCCCACCATGTACCCGCAATCGGCCTCTTCCACTTCTCGAATCGGGTTTCACATGTCGCTCTCAGCACCGAGAAAACACATGGTGGACGCACTGAAAAATCATATCAAGGGTAACCGGGTTTTTAAAACAATTACATATTCTCTTTTGAAATACCCACGGTTCCCAAATCCAGAAATATCATGGAAACAACATATCTCAATGAGTATAATCAGAAAGCATGATGTATGCGACATGTAAAAGAAATGTAAGCATATCATTATGTCATGCAAGAATCATATACTGAATGCAACAGTACTACAGTGTAGTGACATGGCAATTATCGATGATGAAGTGTGTGAGCCGGCAAACAAGTGTACGTGGAACATACGCATCATCGATAATGGTGCAGGTGTCCTAGCAGCATGACTGTAATATATCAACAACACAAGCGATGCAATGCAAATAGCATGAATATGCGGAATCAAATAATCAACGCAACAGTAAAGAATCTATCTCAATAAATATATCATGCAGCCTTGACATTTGAAATAAGACGAATCGGGGTTTTTAATAAAATAAGGGCTACGATGTTTTAAGAAAAGATGCTTCGTTTGAAAATACCCGTAGAATCCCTTTTGCCTATCTTTAAAATATCCACGATTCGTTAGTTTTGAAATAGGTATGACTCGGGTCTAGTCTAATGTCTACTAAGTAATCTAAACAGGAGGGGTATGAAACCACCTACATCTGAGTCGATATATATATAAATATAATAGTCAGTAATCCCGCCTCAATAGTATCACAAACGATATAACATCCTCGAGTCATGAGCGCAGATCTATCATCAATATAGGCTCGTACGGTAAATCATCGTACGGCATCCCAATAGCTGGGTACGGGTCAATATCACATTATCCCATCACATATCAGGTATCACTACCATCATATCACATAATCTAGGGTACAGATCTAAGTCTAGTACAATCGATACCATCTATATAAATGCATGTGTAAACACACGTCCCAAAGCCCGCCAAAGCATTTCGTCGTATCTCCCATACGAATCCTGTCATATCGCCGATCTCACGGTCTCAAATCGAATCTCATCGACTCAACTCACATCCCAAGTACTATCCTCATAATCCAGTATATGTACACATAGTCCCATACCCATGTGAACACATACAAATATATATTCCCATATACACATGCGAGAGAAAGTATGTATGTAAGTGTGTGCATGCGTGTGTGTATGGGTGCAACCCCTACTCTAGGGTTTCGCACTACACTAAACCAATCCATCTTATCATCAATAATCTCAAAGAACATATAATAAATATATGTGTGTATACGTATCCGTATACATCACCACGGACTGCGGGGGTGCTATATTTCATCCACCCGACTTCCCCCGTAGATATAATCTACTCACCTTGCGTCTTTATCTGTCAACGTCACCACGTTTTTACTTGTCGTCCCGAAGTCTTCATGGGGTACCTACACATTAACATATCGCAAATGCGTATCAAAACCAATTCAAAACTAAAACGGCATACGAAACCCCAAAACGATACACTATGGTCTATAGGTTAGAACCTATGGACAACGCCTTCCAAAACCATCAACAACCCTCGATATCGTCGTATAAACGCTAAGTAGTCAAGGTAAAACACCATACGCAAATTCAGAATTAGAAATACGGAATACGGAAACACGAATCCATAACAGCAACTAAGGAAATAGGCTCCAGATTTCACCCTAGGTCAAATTAGACAAATCTATACATGCCAGGGGTCTAATCTATATATGTAGGAGCTACAGAACCAGAACGAGGCAAAATGGTGGGGTCCAGGCCGCAATTTGCGGCCAAACAGGATAAATCTGCGGCCTGAAGAAGGAGTTGGGGGCTGGGGTTTTGTGTGGTGGTTCTAGGGTGCCTGCACATCTCACTGTCCAACCAATTTTATTTTAGTATGTCTCGGGTGATAGCAGATTACAAAATACACTCCCAGATTTACAGTTTTCCCCGATATCGATTCCATAAATCCGTATTCTGGTTTCTAGTTCAGGTTTGGGTCCAAAATAACATTCCACCAGGGGTTCTAAGGTCACCACAATCCTCAATTTCATCTTTGATTTCAGATCTAACCTAAACCCTAACTTGAAGTTTCAAAAGTCCATCAAACGACACCATATCGACATGAAACTAGAATGGATGCAATAAGAATTGAAATACTAAACTAGGGGTGCAGAAATTAACTCCTTTGGCAACTCAAGAAAATTCTTAAGTTGCACAAAGTCCTCAAGATCAGCTCTTGCTTAGTCCATTGTGTAGCTATTGAGCTTGGGAGCAACTTTTATGAAATGGGGATAGGGTTTTGGTTAGGTTTTAATGGTGGATCTAAGTTGAAGAGGGAGGAGGAAGAAGAGGGAGAGGGCAGGAGCAGCAGTAGCTCTATGAAGGGGGAGAGAAAATGAGATAGGAAATGATGGAGGAAAGGGTCAAAAAAGTCAAAAGCAACTTACTCTCTCTCTCTCATCATCATACTTACCTTTTTCTTTTCTTTTCCTTTCCTTTTCTTTTCCTTCTCACCATGGTGAACCCTAAGCAACCATACCCCAAAACATGAAACAAGTGTAACAAGTGTGGAGAAATGATATGTGCACATTTTGCACAAAAATGCTAAAAACTCGATTAGCGATCTTTAATCGCGATTAGCACTAAAATAGCATATAATTCATCATAAACACTTAAAAGTGACAAAATTCCATAAAATACTCTATTTTAGGATTTTCCAAAATTTTTCCAAAATTTCTCTATTTATCGGTATTTAATTATACCGAAATATTACAATATTCATTAAAAATTAATATTAAATTATAAAATTTCCTAAAAATAATATTTTATTATTTTGAAATGTTACGGGCCTCTTGGTGAGGGCTTTGATCCTTAGCGCGGGAGGGCATGAAGTGGCCTTCTAAGGATAGACCGAGCAGGGTTGCTGCTCGGTGGCCTCTTAATGAGGGCTTTGATCCTTAGCGTGGAAGGGCATGGAGTGGCCTGCTAAGGATGGACCGAGCAGGGTTGCTTCTCGGTGGCCTATTGATGAGGGCTTTGATCCTTGGCGTCGGTGGGTAGTGAACTACCAGTCATGTATGGACCGAGCAGGGTTGCTGCCCGGTGGCCTCTTGGTGAGGGCTTTGATTCTTGGCATCGATGGGTAAGAGATTACCAGCCAATGATGGACCGAGCAGGGAAACTGCTCGGTGGCCTCTTGATGAGGGCTTCGATCCTTAGCGTCATGGGGTAAGAGATTACCAACCAAGGATGGACCGAGCAGGGAAGCTGCTCTGTGGCCTCTTGGTGAGGGCTTTGATCCTTGGCGTCGGTGGGTAGTGAACTACCAGCCATGGATGGACCGAGCAGGGGTGCTTCCCGGTAGCCTCTTGGTGAGAGCTTTGATCCTTAACGCGGGAGGGCATGGAGTGGCCTGCTAAGGATGGACCGAGCAGGGAAGCTGCTCGGTGGCCTCTTGATGAGGGCTTCAATTCTTGGCGTCGTGGAGTAAGAGATTACCAGCCAAGGATGGACCGAGCAGGGAAGCTGCTCGGTGGCCTCTTGATGAGGGCTTTGATCCTTGGCATCGTGGGGTAAGAGATTACCAGCCAAGGATAGGCCGAGCAGGGAAGCTGCTCGGTGGCCTCTTGATGAGGGCTTTGATCCTTGGCGTCATGGGGCAAGCGATTACCAGCCATGGATGGACCGAGCAGGGTTGCTTCCCGGTGGCCTCTTGGTGAGGGCTTTGATCCTTGGCGTTGGTGGGTAGTGAACTACCAGCCATGGATGGACCGAGCAGGGTTGCTTCCCGGTGGCCTCTTGGTGAGGGCTTTGATCCTTGGCGTCGGTGGGTAGCGAACTACCAGCCATGGATGGACCGAGCAAGGTTGCTGCCCGGTGGCCTTTTGGTGAGGGCTTTGATCCTTAGCGTGGGAGGGCATGGAGTGGCCTACTAAGGATGGACCAAGCAGGGTTGCTGCTCAGTGGCCTCTTGATGAGGGCTTCGATCCTTAGCGTCGGTGGATAGTGAACTACCAGTCATGGATGGACCGAGCAGTATTGCTGCCCGGTGGCCTCTTGGTGAGGGCTTTGATCCTTGACATCGGTTGGTAGTGAACTACCAGCCATGGATGGACCGAGCAGGGTTACTGCCCGGTGGCCTCTTGGTGAGGGCTTTGATCCTTGACGTCGGTGGGTAGCGAACTACCAGCCATGGATGGATGGAGCAGGGTTGCTGCTCGGTGGCCTCTTGGTGAGGGCTTTGATCCTTGGCGTCGGTGGGTAGCGAACTACCAGCCATGGATGGACCGAGCAGGGTTGCTGCCCGGTGGCCTCTTGATGAAGGCTTTGATTCTTGGCGTCGGTGGGTAGCGAACTACCAGCCATGGATGGACCGAGCAGGGTTGCTGCCCGGTGGCCTCTTGGTGAGGGCTTTGATCTTTAGCGCGGGGGGGCATGGAGTGGCCTGCTATGGATGGACCGAGCAGGGTTGCTGCTCGGTGACCTCTTGATGAGGGCTTCGTTCCTTGGCGTCGGTGGGTAGTGAACTATCAGCCATGGATGGACCAAGCAGGGTTGCTTCCCGGTGGCCTCTTGGTGAGGGCTTTGATCCTTGGCGTCGGTGAGTAGTGAACTACCAGCCATGAATGAACCGAGCAGGGTAGCTGCTCGGTGGCCTCTTGATGAGGGCTTTGATCCTTGGCGTCGGTGGGTAGTGAACTACCAGCCATGGATAGCTGCTCGGTGGCCTCTTGATGAAGGCTTTGTGAGCGAGTCGACAACATATCTAGACCCGTCGCTTGAAGGACATTTTTCCCGATGTATGCCCTCGATCTTCTTCTCGAGGGCATCTAGTCGGTCGTGGTATCCCGACGATTCGGCATACTCTGATTGGTGGCCTTTGCTTCTAGCGACCTGCGTCTGACTGCGGCTCCGGTTCCGTTCGATGAGGTTCCTTAGGCCCCCTGGCGAGGTCGTCTTCGAGCTACCGTGGTGAGTCCCATTCGCACGACCCCGTCAAGGGAGGTGGTGCCGGTCATGCCTGGGTGCAGGCGAGCTGTCTGACACCTCCTCGGGAGGGACAGGGGCGCGATGGGCCTCGGGGCGAGGTGCTCTGGTGATGGACTTCGGTGTTGAGCCGAGCGGCGCCCAGCGGGTCATTGAATTGGTTGGCCCGGGAGATCTGCGGCAGCCGGAGATAGCGAGGCGGTGCTCGGTCGTGCCGACGTGGGCAACGTCTTCTCTCTCTCTGTAGGGGTCCCAGTCCCGAGGTGGGGAGCGGCTGTTAGTGTATATATGCCCTAGGGGCCATTACTGTATCATACTACTTAATGGAAGCTTGGGATATTCACAGTTATATAACAGTCTTGCTAAACATGGTAGTATGCTACTTGGTTTTATCTATCTTAATATGTGAGTATACGTATTGATAGAGCTCTTAGGATCTTGCTTGACTACCAGCGTTGTGATGGCAGTCACACTAGTGGGGGCTGGGTAGTCTACAAGCACATCCTTTTTTAGGTCCCTAGTCGTAGGATTATCGAGACAGGGCATCGATACTCCGGAGTAGACTAGTGTGTACGCTTCTCATCCCAGTTGGGGAGATGGTCTGTCCCACAGCCGTCAGTACGTCGTACTGGAGATAGTATACAGGTGCTCGTTAGGTTACGGGTACACCGGACAAGACTCACGGGGAACTGTTAGTTGGTATTATACCCATCGTCAGTTAACAGTTCCTAGGTGACATGAGTACAGCATAGTCCGCAGACTTGACACTGCTACTTCACCTCGAGTGTGTCCCACTGTTCTTAGATTGCTACCCTACCATAGCTCAAAGGAGTCGTGCAAACAGGTAGCAGTTAGGTGCAGTCTCGAGCACTTGGAGGCAGTGGCGGTTAGACAGGATTCGTCTCTCCCGGTATTGGGAGTTGATATCGCGCTGTGTCAGAGAGCCATTACGCAAAGTCCCTGGCCAGGGTAAGCGAGATTTACTGGTAGGTTCCAGTTGTTTCTCAGGGTGTAATGGGCTACGCTCCGACACGACTTATACCGCTATTAGGGGACTGACGCTTGCCTCCCCTAGGCCCGATATGCGATAGTCTTAGACGAACAGACCGGACTGTACGGAGATTGTCACATCAGACTCAGTAGGAGTTCGGATGGGTTTCCTCATCGGCCTTCTTATCGACATCTACCTGGGGACCGTTACGTACAGCTAGTGCCGCTTGCGGTCTGTGGTTAAACCCACTTCCAGCGTAGTAGTCGAGTCTTTAGAGTCCCACACAGAGAGTTTCCCTGCTCCGGGCGAAACGATATAGAGGTCGTATGGTTTTACGACAAGGGTTCGGACGCATACGTGTGTTTACGCACGTACGACATTCGGACAGTTTTTACTAGCCGGCTTTGGTTTAAGCCGGTTTCTAGTATCGGGTTATTGGATTTATACAGTCTAAAATTTTTCCGTGTTTTCACGGATAGGATGGACGTTCTCGTAATTTCGCGGGAAGCTTCTAGAAGGATGGTGACTTGAGGGTTAAGGTGGCATTAGCATTAATTGATTTTGTGACTCATGAGATGAATCATTCAAGTGAGTTAATGAAGCATTTATTGCTTAATGACTCACTTGATGATTCATTGCACATATTAAATGAAGCATGATGATAAATCATTTGATTTATATTATTTGATATTTTATATGCTTCATGATATATTAGAAGTGAGAAACAATTTCAATTCATTATCATTCTCACATTCTCTCTCCTCAAGCTCTCTCTCTCTTCAAACCCTAATCCTCCCCTCTCATGTGTTGAGACCAAGGATTAGTAAAGACTATTTAATCCATAACACTTCTCTATATCACCTAGGTTACTTAGATTAGCACTTTAAGAAACCTAGTTACCTCAAGTTAGAGGTGAAGCTTGGAGTATAGCTCTCGGGTGGATCATCTATTACGTGGAGGAGGCCGAGAAGGACGTGGATAACGAAAAGGAGAAGGACACGGTTCATTAGGTATAATCACTTATCATAGTAGTTCATAACTTCTATGTTTCTTGTTAGTTATAGTTTAGCAAAGATTCTCGGTTAGTCGATGTTTATGCAAAGAACAAGATCGTTTTTCAATTTTCCGCCTCCCCGCAAGTCGTGGGGTGTTGTACATCGACTTACAGTGGTATCAGAGCCTCGCTAAACAATAATTAACTCATTAGCAAAGTCGTATGAATTTCGAACGCAAAACGAACCGGAAAAAACATCGATATCACAAAGTTTCTGTCGAATTTAAAACAGGCTCTAAAAATTTTTCAGGGACCTGCAAAATAACCTACAGAGAAATATAAGAACACTGAAAAAAATTGGGTTTCTGAATCGGCCATACAGCCACGGAACCGCGGCCGATCCCACCGATCCGCCGCGGATCCGCGGCCGAGTTAGAGCCGATTCAGCCCAAGTTTTTTCAGTGGCTCTTCTGTGATGTTGTTGTCTTTTCTGGAATGTTTATTTTCTGCTCAAGTCTCAGGTGCACAGAGAAATTTTGGAGTAGAATCTAAAGTGTTTGCTCGATCAAAATCTTACGATGTTTGCTAATTTGATTATATCTGTGATTGTATAATGTGTTCGTAAACCTCCCCTAACTGCTAGTATGTCGGTTGGCAGGGGGTTGCACATTTATGTAATGGTTTTTACTGTTTGTGGTTGTGAACTGTTTTGGACTGTTGTGATGATTAGCCGGGGTTCGTGATGGGTTGTTATATTCATTCATTCAAAGAAATTGTAATATGTTGTAATATTATTTTGCGGGGCACATCCAGGTTGCGGTTGTAGCCACCGTTGTATTATTTCATTTTACTGTTTTTTGCTCCTAGGATAGACCCAAGATGGGGTGCACAAATTACCGGGTACTTTGAAGTGTTTAGTGGCCTACTCACGATGTTGAGGGAGACCGCTTCACTTCGGGTATTTGGCGGGTAGTTTCCCGTACCCGTAGGGGTCTAGGGTGGGGTAATGGCTATTCATCACAACTGTGTAATCCGTCTTTTGTTGCAGGCTCTAAACAAACGCGGATTGCTTGCAAATCCAATAATGTTCATATGAGATCTGGAATGCCTATTATTGCGTCTGACGAATGTACAATATCTTTATATGATAGCTATTTAGACGTCACTTATGTTTTACACCCGCGCTAGCCCAGCCCCCGCTCTGTCGTTAGTTAAGTAACCTAATGGGTGATGACGGGACCCAGTGGCGAATGCGGATGGCATAAGAGGACGTTGTATTTTCGTTGTTTTCTGCAATGATAGGTTAATGATGGGACGCATTTTATTAATGCAAAGAAAATAAACCAAAAGTTGAATCGTTGGAACAATTTAAAAGAAACCACTCGGTTATTTTAAAACAGTTGATATTTTTAAATTGCGGAGTTTTAACCACTCCTTTTAAAAGCTATCAGGTTCCTTCGGTCATATCAAGTTCACTACGTTCACGGTTTCGCCAAAACCATTCGAAGCCCTCCGCCATTTCATTTGGGTATTCAGTAGTATTCAAGCTATGCATTTTGGCCAAAGTCAAGGCATAGTGTTTGGTAGCTGCTGGGTATTCATTTGTTGCATAGATAGATGAGTTAGTTTGGGACAGTCGTATTATCATTTGACCAAAGTCAGGGGTATGTACGGATGGGTTCAAATTGACAAGATAATGATGGGTAGAACTTGACATGTGACTTATGACATTTTGACCAAAGCCAAGGTCATAAGAGCATGGGGCAAAAATTTATATCGGGAATTTCTAAAGAAACTGAAATTTGCAAAGAGATGCATACCATTTGGAGTTTGATGAATGTTGGTAGGATTCCTTCAACATTATCATACGATGATATTTGGATCCCGATCCTACTGTGAGTATATGCTACTCATCAGGAGATTCGTCACTTAACGATCAATGCTATAAACCAAGTAAGTGTCAAGAAAGGTGTCAGCGGGGTTACGCCCCCAGAGAAAAGAGGTTATTTAATTAAGGAACTTCGCGAAAGCGTTGTAAAACCTCCCTCGAAGTACCGACACCAGCCTGGCTGAACGGTTAAGCAAGTATTATACAGTGAGAATAGTCCTGGCTAATTCTTCTTTTATGGTTTGAGAAAGGATTCGAGAAACAGTGGGAGCCATCCAGTTTAGATAAATTAAAAACCACTCTAAACTTGCAAGACCATAAAGCTAAAGTGTTTCTTCTCTCTCTCCTACTTGCAGCGACCCTGAAAATGACTGGACTTAAGTTACTTTTAGAGAAAAAATATACTGATAGGGCCAAACTATAAAAATTGGCTGCGGAAGGTCAAAATGGCTTTGACCTATGACAAATTGGGGTACGTCCTCACCGCTAAGGCACCTGCAGTCCCAGGTCCCAAATCCAGTAATGCGGATAAGGAAATCCGCAAAACCCGGGAGTATGATTGCGCGAAGGCCAAGTGCATCGTGCTTGCCTCGATGAACAATGAACATCAGAGGAGGCACGAGGATATGGATCTTAATGCTATATTTCTCCATACAAAAGAACTTTATGGAGAGCAATCTCGTATAGCAAGATACGAGACCTCTAAGAACTTGTTTCGAGCGAGGTTGGCCGTCGGATTATCGGTAGGAGAACATGTCCTAAAGATGATTGGCTATATAGAAGAGCTCCCAGACCTTGGGACGACTTTGGATAATGAGTGTTTACCCCAATCAGAGCAAAGCTCTGTTCAAATTCCAAGGCGGGAGACGAAGCAGCGCTTCTGTTTCCCCCAATCAGAGCAAAGCTCTGTTTTAAAATTGAAGTCAAAAATAAAGTCAAAATTAAATGAAGCAACGCTTCAGATGATCTGCGCTCTGCGCTGCGCGCCACGTGGCAGCGCAGTTGCGCTGCGCTCTGTGCTGCGCGACACGTGGCAGCGTAGTTTCGCTTGCGCAGTTGCGCTGCGCTCTGCGATGTGCCACACGTGTCAGGCGCTGGTGCGTTTGCGCCAAACAGAATTAAAATTCAGCAAGATCCTTCTGTTCTTGTTAAAACAAGAAGATTGCCTTCTGTAAAACAGAAGCCCTTGGATCAAAGATCCAACGGTGAGGAAAATTCCCCAAATCACTCAGAGAAGGATCTCTTTAACAAATTTAATAAATTTATGGGCACTATATAAAGGCCCTTAGACCCCAACTCAAATCATCAACATTGGGAGAAATTGAGAACCTCAAAACAGAGAGAACTCTAAAGAAATTTCAAGAAAAAGGTAAAAACCTTCATAAAATAGAAGAATTTCTTCTAATAGACATTGATCTAAGAACAAGATCAATGATCTTCATATAATAATAAGTGCTTTGCACTCTTTTATGAACCACTGGTTCTCTGAAAACAAGAAAAAACAAGAAAAACTTGTTTTCTTTGATCTAAATTGGATCAAGAAATCAAACTGTGCTTTGCATTTTTTTATGAACCATTGATTCTGGAATCTAAAGATTCTCAAGTTAATAGTGCCTTGCACTTGCAAAACTGCACTGTTGCGCTCTTGGGTTGGCGCAAACCACCAGAGAGCGCCACGTATCAGCACCTGAACTACTTGCGCTATGCGCTTTTGAAATAGAGCCTTGCTCTCTGAAATTGGCGCAACTCACCAGAGCGCGCCACGTGTCAGCAGCGCAAGCGCAGCGCACTGGCACAGCGCACTGCGCTTGCGTGACACGTGTCATCACCACAAGCGCTTGCGCTAATTGATTGGCGCAAAGCGCCTGACAAATGCAATGCATTGTGTACTAAAGGGCCAGGCCCAAATCAAAAAGGCCTAGTAGGCCAAAATAAATTGCAATGCAACAAAAGGGCAGAGCCCAAGTAAAATTGATGCTCTGCATCATTTATAAATGGGCAGAGCCCAAACAAAAATAAAATGCAATGAAAGGGCAGAGCCCAAACAAAATTGATGCTCTGCATCCTTTATAAATGGGCAGAGCCCAAACAAAATAAAAAGTAATGCAATGCATTACTTAAACATGGGCAAAGCCCTAGGACAGGCCTAATAGGCCAAAAACAAATAAAAGCGTTGAATATTTTTCAACTGAACTTAGCCCAATCGTGGCCGTAAGTCCTCAAATTAAATTGACTGAGCACAGCTACTCTCTTAAATCAATTTACATCCGGTTCGAGGGTATATCTCCGAACTCCTTTGACTCCTATCGTTGTAATCCTTCAACGACGTCAGAGAGGTGACGGGTCCCGACAACCACGCATCAACACGGACTGTGGGGTCCTTAAACTCATGGACTTAAGCGTCCTTAAACCAAAAGACGGATTGTGGGATCCTTAAACCCGTGGACTTATGCGTCCTTAAACTAAAACACGGACTGTGGGGTCCTTAAACCCACGGGCTTAAGCGTCCTTAAACTAAAAATGGACCACCATGTCCCTAAACTGGAAATGGACCACCATGTCCCTAAACTGGCAATGGACCGTAATGTCCTTAAACTACCTATGGACCACTACGTCCCTAAACTGGAACAATAGAGCCCCCAAATGCTCTTTTGTCGGATCTAAACGATCCCGTTTAAGTTGATCTTAGCCTCAAATATGGCTAACGTATCCTTAAACATTCAAACAGACTTTAGTCCCAAATTGGACTATAAATCCCCCAATCAACTTTGGTTCAAGGGTACATCTCTGAACTCCTCTGACATCTGTCATTGTAACCTTCAACGTCGTCAGAGAGGTGATGGGTCCCGATGGCCATACATTAAACGGACCACTACGTTCCTAAACTGGAAGAATAGAGCCCCTAAACGCTCTTTCCGTTAAGTTGATCTTAGTCTCAAATAGGACTAACGTATCCTTAATGAGCGTTTAAGTTGATCTTAGCCTCAACATGGCTAACGTATCCTTAAACTAAAACACCAAACCCAAATCTAAGTAAATACGGATTTGGAATAATCCATGTCCTACGAGCGACGGCATCACTTAGTCTCCGTATACAATCCACGGACATCCACAAACAAAACAAACACACACGACACGAAGTGAAATTTCTGGAGAAGGAGAAAGTGGTTACCGCGATGCGGTAACGTAATTAACTGCAGGTGTTTGCGCCTGCAGGGAAGAGCATCCCCACAATCAAAAACCCCTCAAGTGATGGGGGATCTGACAAAGTCTGCTACATCGGTCGCATCCGTCTAAACCTCCGATACACGGTGCCATAAATCAACTTGGCATCTTCGGAGAGGTAGACGGATAAAACCAATTAGCATCTGCCCCGAATCTCAGGCAAGACGTCAGTCTTTCCCGGTTTCCGGCGGTAAACAGATTTTGGCACGCCCGGTGGGACCTTTTCCTCTTTCCACTCCACACTTCGTGTGTCGTGTTCGCGAACAAATCGCGGTTTGCTGTGGTTGCCTGTGGATTCGAGATACTAAGATTTGGTGTCTTGCTCCGTGCAGAAAACAGAAGATCAATGGCTTCAAACTGCACTGCTTGCAACTGCAACTCTCGCTCGGTCCCTGCTGGAGGAGTGACGTACGGGCCCCAAGTGGCCTCTCTTTTCAAGATGCCAGTGGAGCAGGTGACTCAAGCCACCACTAGACTATTCTTCGGGACCATGCTCCCACCGATGAGCTTCAATGCCCCAATGACGTTGCAAGAAGCCCCAAAGAAGTCGGTCTTTGATCGACTTGCAACTACTACGACCCCTCTCGACGGGTCGCCCAAATCCAGTGCATCGGTTTTCAATAGACTGGGTCAAAACTCCAATGGGCCCGTGAAGAAGCCCACAATACCAGAAGGTGTCCCCCAAGCGGATAGCTATCCCTACTCCAGTTTCAGGCGAAATCACCAAGGTTGCTTCCCCTGCTCGGAAGTCTACTTTTGACAGGTTGGTCGTCCCCATTCAATGGACGTCGGTCTTTAAAAGGCTGGTACCAGCAGATTCTGACCAATACAGGGGGCATGAGGAGGTCACCCCTGCGGCTCAATCAATTCCACCCGTACGACGTGCTCGACGTCGCCACTGGCATCGAGTAAGGAAGGCTGGGGGCAACTCTCCCTCTGGGCTAACTCCACCAGCCCCAACAATGGAAGTCAATGCTGCTGTTCCAACTAGGAACAGTTTTGAATTGCTGAACACGGTGTGCAGAAACTCTCCTACTGCGGTGTTGAAACGAACTCCTTCACCCGTGGAGAATACTCCAGAGAAAAAGCTAGAGCAGCCCCCTCAACGGTTGTCCTCTAAAATCTACAGGGTCTGGCGTCAAGTCCAAGAGTCAGTGGTCGATCAAGACTACCTCCGCCGACAGAAAAAGATGAAGGTTCAGCAGGAAGAGGACCGTACTATCAAGCCACAAAAAGCAACAGCTATTTAGGTGCCCACTACAACAGCTCCCTCAACTTCAATCACTCAAAAGAAAAGGAGGCCGCAAAAAGCCCCTGTGAACATGGCGAACCGTAAAAGCGCTGAGCACAAACACCCCAAGTCTGGGGGCATGGTGGTGCACACTGTTTATATGGCTTCTGGAAAGGAGGAAAGCCGTGCTTCGACGGGTCACCGACCGCTCACCCGATCCGTGACGAAAGCCCAAGAGCAGCAACAGAAGCTTCAGGAAATGATGACTGTGATGGATGCACTTACCGAACCGAAAGAAAGTTCGGAAGTATCATCAGAGCAGTGTCATGAACAAGAGACTGACGCTGACTATCTACGCAGAGTCCTCGAAAAGAAGGAAAAAGAGGCAGCCGAACAAGCTGCCAACATAAAGCAAATGGTGCTCCTCTTCCAAGATATAGTAGGGATGATGTTACACCCGGACCCTCCAGCTGAAGACCCTCCGATCATTATTGGAGACGACAGAGGGGAGGCATCTAATCCTCCGCCGGCTCTTTCAGCAGCCAAAGATGAAACCATTTCCAAGGCCGCGCTGGATGACTATATAGCTCAGCAAATACGAGCTCATCAGGCGAGTGAATCGGCTGGACAAACTGTTAGAACTGGACGACCCTATCCGGGCTGGTATGACCAAATCAGTTACCCGCCGGGATATACGATCCCTAAGTTCCACGTATATAAAGGGACAAGGAATCCACATCAGCACGTCGCTCAATTCAGGGCCTTATGCGGCAACACTGGAGGCGATGACAAACTGTTGCTTCGCCAATTCGTCGGCAGCTTAGCAGAAACAGCCTTTGAATGGTATTCGGAGCTACCTAACGACTCTGTCAAAATATTTGCGGAGATGGAGTTACTGTTTACACAAAGATTCGCGAGTGCTAGTGAACGCACCCCGATAACAGCAACGATAAATGCCAGGATAAGGCCCGGCGAAACATGGGTCCAATACGCAACACGATGGAGGAACCTATGGTCGAAATGCGAACAACGCATAGAAGAGGCACCTGCGGTAGGTATGTTTGTGGGCACTCTCGATCCGCAAGCGACCATCTCGCAATTCATGATGTTCTTCAGGCCGGCCACCTTCCAGGCCTTGATCGACAAATTAGCCCAAATGGACCAGATAGGCCATGGACCGTCTCCTCCAAAACCAGACTCTCGAAATGAGAAAGGGAAAGGGAAAGCGATCGTCGTCGCCAATGCTCAACAGCAGCCGAGCAACTCAAAGCCGGTCGTTCGCCACAACGACGTGCGTCCACGCCCATCCCTCGAGGAGAGACTAGGGCATCCTTACTCATTTCCTCAGAATAAAACGAGAAGACTGTTCGAGCTGGCAGTGCGCAACGGACTCATCAATCTGCCGAGTCCAAAACGTCTGTCGCAGCCAGGCGATCTCAATAATCCCAATTATTGCCCTTACCACCAAACGATAAGCCACCCGATCGAGGATTGTTTCATCTTTAAGGGATGGATCGAGGATCAGTACCTACAAGGCAAATTCGCGCTGTCTGAAAACTGGAAGGTAAACCCACCACAGCCGCACACTCCAAAGAAGACGGACACGATGGGGGCAGCTTGTTCTTTTGTCGAGGACGAAAATGATGGAGAAGACTCATCAGACGAGTCTGAAGACTACGTAGCGACTTGCCACATGATCTTTCACTCATTGGCGGATGATAAAGAGGCTCCTTGCGCTGATAAACCGAGGGCGGACCCTGAACCAGAAATTCCGCGGCCGTCGGACGAGTTGATCGATGCCTTCCTGAATGAGATTCGTCTGAAAGTTAAAGCCAATCAAGAGCGTGAGATGGCCATACTGGAAGGAGCCAAACACCGACGACTGGACTAAAGAGTCGAGGCACTCCCGTCAAATCAAAAGCCATCCGCTGCGGATAAAAACAAATTCAAGACGAGGAAAAGGTTCGCTAAAGCCCTGTCAGTGGGAATGGTGCTACCACCCTCTGAAGAAAATACTCTCGGTGAAGTAGAGATGCATCCTAACTTCTGCTTATATCATCAGAAGATCATACATCCTACCGAAGATTGCGACTCCTTTAAGTGTTGGTGGCAAGGGTATGTCGCTCAAAAGCAACACTTCAACAGGACAAAGTGTGGAGCTCGTAGACATCAGAAAAATGCGATAGATGAGCGCAAGAGAGCCGCCGACGACTGTCACAGAGCCGGCTCCAAGGGATTACAAATTATCACCTTCGGAAGCGACTCTGACGAAGAAGCTGCCCTCAACCCTCTCCTCAAGGAATCCATTTCAAAGATGAAAGAATTGAAAAGTTGCGATAACGTTCAGCCGTGTAATCGTACGCTGCTCGAAAAAAATCTCGGCCCCGCAAACAAGGGATCGAGCAAAAAGGATAAAGGGAAGGAAAAAACAGCCCTCGTAGCCAATACTCAACAGCAATCGAGTGGCCCTAAACCGGTCGTTTGCCGAAACAATAAGCAGCAACCCCTCCAGGAAAAGTTGAAACATCCTTACTCGTTTCCTCAAAATAAAACAAGGAGACTGTTCGAGCTGGCAATGCGCGACAGACTCATCAATCTGCCGAGACCAAAACGTCCGTTGCGGCCAGGCGATGTAAACGATCTCGATTATTGCCTTTACCACCAAACGGTAGGTCACCTGATCGAGGATTGCTACGTCTTTAAGAACTGGGTTGAAGATCAATACCAACAGGGCAAGTTCGTCATATCCGAAAACTGGAAGGTGAGCCCGCCACAACCGCACGCTCTGAGAAAGACGGATACGCCGGGGGCATCATGCTCATTCATAGAGAAAGCCCCATAGACCGAAAATTCAGTAAACTAGAGATTCGCCTCGAATACAGCGACAACAGACCGAAACGTCCTTAAACTAATGACGGACCGAAACGTCCTTAAACTAATGACGGACCGAAACGTCCTTAAACTAACAAAGGACCGAAACGTCTTTAAACTACTACCGCAGCATTCTTAGGCTGACGAGATGAATAAAAAAGAAATATAAAAATATATATATATATATATATATATATATATATATATATATAAATATAATAAACGATATGTCCATAAGCAAAATGGGCACGGATGAAAACCCGAAAGGGCTTCGTGAGTAAAAACAGCAGGACTACCGGCGAGTGTTCGTGAAAACCCGAAAGGGCGCGACCTCGTAAAAAAAAGAAGAGAATAAAAAGAATAAAAAAAAAAGAGACGGTATGTCCATAAGCGAAATGGGCACGGATGAAAACCCGAAAGGGCTCCGTGAGTAAAAACAGCAGGGCTACCGGCGAGTGTTCGTGAAAACCCGAAAGGGCGCAACCTTGTTAAAAGACACTTACAGGGTCCTCTCGACCTTGTAAGGAGAAACCACCCGCATGAGATCCTTCCTTACGACTCACAGGGAAGCAACACACTTAGGGATCCTCACGATTCCTAAGGAGAAATTACACTTGCGAGATCCTCACGACTCGTAAGGAGAACTTTCTTATGGGACCCTCACGGCTCATAAGATTTGAAAGTCTTAAGTTACAAAGACCTGAACCTGTTCTTAAGCGACCCTCACAACCTTCGATAGTGCCCTACAAATAGCTCAATACTGACCCTTGTATACAATCCACGGGCGCGAATAAACATTTCCCTAACCAAGTCCCACCCGCGACTGGGGATATGTCCATACGATGAACAACCCTTATAAGTCCTCTCGACTTATAAAGAGAAAACCCTTTTGTAAGATCCTTACGACTTATAGGGGAACATACACTTAGGAATCCTCACGATTCCTAAGGAGAAAATACACCTACAAGATCCTCACGACTTGTAGGGAGAAATACCTTTGTGAGACCCCTACGGCTCATGAAGTCAAAAGCCTTAGTTGACGGGATCCTAACCCTGTTCGCTAAGCCACCTTTGTTCAACGTCAACATAGGCAAATGATGATTTGCTCCTGGTAATATCCCAGTGGTAGCGATGCTGATGCCTAAAACGGTATCAAATTCCAAGTCCTTTTACGGCAAATGATGATTCGCTCCTGGCAATATTCCAGTCGCAGCGATGCTGATGCCAAGATTAGTATCAGATCCCAAATCCCCTACCCGCGAGAAAAAATCAGCGAGCCAAAAAAATGCATATGAAATAGTCGAAATGATGGGGCAACTTGCAACAAAATCAGCAAGTAAAAATGTATACATACAAAAACAGCCGAAATGATTGGGCAACTCGCAATAAAAAGCAGCGAGTAAAAAGAAAAATAGCCGAAATGATTGGGCACCGCAAAAAATAGCCGAAATGATTGGGTAATCGCGATTTTCGCGATATAAAAAGCTGAAATGATAGAGTATCGCGGAAAGAATAAAAAAAATGATGAAAGAATGAAACTTTTTGCCCTACAGGTGAGATCACATCGATCCCTGTATACAACCCAGGGGCACAAACAAAGAGGGAACCATACCTTCCCAACAGGCTCCATCAGAAAGCGAAGCCAAATCTCGACGGTTCATAGACAACCTAGAGACAACCTCGACATTTGTCGCAATATTGCAGACACAATGTCAACAAATGAAGCAAAGGAAGATCCCTAGCCTCAGGGTCTCGACGTCAACATCGACAACTTAGAGATCACCAACGGCGTTTCTCCTCACTCCAACCAGATGCAGACGTGACGTCAACAACCGACCTCAGAGTCGCAACGAAACGGAACCATGGCAAAGTCCCTAGTTCCAAATCTCAATGGCCACATCTACAGCCTGGAGACCAACAACGGTGTGCCTCCCCATTCCAACAGGACACAGATGTTACACCATCAAGAGGAGCGATGGCAAAATCCCAGCTTCACCTTAGCGTTCGTCTCGTTACAGCAGATGCAATGTCAATAGCGACGTTCCTTCGCAGTCCAACTGGATGTAGATGCAACGTCAACAAAAGACCCCATGATCAGTAAAGCAGAGCCATGGCAAAATCCCAGTTCCATCTCAGGATTCGTCTCGTTACAGCAGACGAGATGTCAACGATGACGTTCCTCTGCAGTCCAGCAGGATGCAGATGCAACGTCAACAAAATACCTCACGGTCGAAACAAAATGGAGCGACGGCAAAATCCTAGCTCCACCTCAGCATTCGTCTCGATACAGCAGACGAGATGTCAACGACGGTGTTTCTCCGCAGTCCAGCAGGATGCAGATGCAACATCAACGAAAGACCCCATGGTCAGCAAAGCAGAGCGATGGCAAAATCCTAGCTCCACCTCAGCATTCGTCTCGTTACAGCAGACGCAATGTCAACAGCAGCGTTCCTTCGCAGTCCAGCAAGATGCAGATGCAGCGTCAACAAAAGACTTTACGGTCGAAGCAGATGAAGCAAAGGCCAAATTCCTAGCTTCAGGGTCTTGACAGCAAGTCATATAAAGCCTGAAAGACAATCGGAGATCATCTCGCACCAGCGCGGAGTGGTCACCACCTCGACGATCATCTCGATACAGCAGATGAAATGTCACCCTAGCGTTCTTCCCCCAGCAGGATTCGGACGCGCCAAAACAAAAGACCCCATGGTCAGTAAAGCGGAGCCACAGAAAAATCCCTAGTTTCAAACCTCGACGGTTCACCAGCAACCTAGAGACAACCACGACATTCGTCTCGATACAGAGGACGCGATGCCAGCAAACGAAGCAAAGGCCAAATTCCTAGCTTCAGGGTCTTAACGGCAAGTCATATCAAGCCTGAAAGACAATCGGAGATCACCTCGCACCAGTGCGGAGTGGTCACCACCTCGACGTTCGTCTCGACACAGCAGACGCAACATCACCAAAAGGAGCCACGGCAAAATCCCTAGTTCCAAACCTCGACGGTTCACCAGCAACCTAGAGACAACCACGACATTCGTCTCGATACAGAGGACGCGATGCCAGCAAACGAAGCAAAAGTGTCACGCCCCGCTTCCCAAAATACGGAATACAAGGGGTAGACAAGGCCAGCCATGCTCCTACGGTCAAGGAAATGTCCTGTCGTAGTCACACATCGGCTTCTAGTTTATCATGGTAAACAGTAAACGATGCGCAGGTAATGAGAAATGCAGTGACTGAAAGATACAATAATATAAACTGACCTGAAGTGGAACAAACGAAAGTAACTCGGTATAGCAAGTCAAGAAGTCTGTGATGCACGTCTAGTTCTGATCCAAGCTAAATCTTCTCCTCACACTGAGCATGCATACTCAGGTCGTCAGAGCGACACAATAGCAATATAATATAATAAAATCAAGTGACAGTTCTAACAGTGGTAATGGATTTGAATAACAGTAAATCAACGACAACATGAATATGAATGTGCAGTAATCAATGCAGCGGAACAGTAAATCAGTATAACGATATGTCACGTATGCCAACACAGTATAAAGGTAATGTAAATGCCAGTATCCCTACCAGTCTCTAAGTCTCACTGTACAGGTCACTAAGCCTATCGTCAGTCCAAGTGTGAGAGTCAACCACTCGCGAGTGTCCTCCATCCAAGGGTAGAACCCAAGGGCAAGGGACCACGGGCCCAACATGTAATGAGAATATCACGGTGTATATATCACGTACCCTGTAAATCTCCATATAACTCCCTAAATATATAAGCCGGCAAGGGACTCCCGAGATTATGTTGAACTCACACTTAAACTACCCCACACCCCATGGTCTACATCAAACGCTAACCATCAACCTAAATACTAATCGATCCGTGACAAGTCTGCGCAAGAACTGGAGGCAGGACCTCCAACAAGCACGTCCCGACTAATACCTAAGATAAACGGCAGTGTCTGGTGTCTTATCTGTGACACCCGTGCAACGCTTCCATAAATGTCCCATTCCACTTATAGTCACATGTGCACGAATCTCACAGACGTCGACAATGCAATGAAATAATAGGATCACTGATTGTGTACCAGTACGTATCACTCTCACTTAATCACGGATACACGAACAATGACGTACTTGCCACAATCACCACTAAAATCTAACACTGGGTAAATGCACGATGTCACTAGGTTATCACTACAATGATATGGGTATGATGTGATGCATGAACAGTATAAGAAGCACAATTAAGGTGTCATAAAAACCACAGTCTATCACTTGCACGATTCATCATGAAACATATGTTTATAATTTAGCGAAACGATAAACAGGTAGCAATTAATATGTTCAGTTATTCATCCATAGAATTTTGTTTCAAGCCAATCGGGTTCCAAGATCATTAGTTATAACTATTTCATTTTAAGCGCACACGGCTGAAAATCCGGTTTCAGAATCAGAAATCCATTTCGCAGCGCATTTTAACCCCAGTTGGGATCATAATTTAGCGACGCTACAGTTGAATGAATTCTAGGGTTTTCAGTAAGGTTTTCAACTCAACAAACGGATCTTCAATCGCGTCTGTACGTTAGGAGTTATAATCTGTTTAATATTAACATGTCAATTCTGATTCTGCTGGGACCGTTATGTGTCCCGATCTATTAAATTACAGATTAAATATCAAACGGTAACGAAACAGAACGAAACCAAATGTGTTGTCTAGATAACAGAGTTACCTACAATAAGCAGTGGAGTTCCACAACCTACAAGTTAAGGAAATCCTATGGTATCCAATACGGAACAGCAAGCAATGATTGGAGTAGCTCTGGACTGCAGTCCAGAGTCGCTCTCCGATCCGAACATCATCACAGTTTAAATACAGAAATGTCTGGAAACTGGTATAGAATTAAAGTTCGTCGAGTTAGCTTCGATTTGAGCCCTCGAACGTACCATTCTAATATGTGTATGATTTATGATGAATTTAACGATTTTCAGATACAACAGGATTACGGTTTTACGATTAAACTTGGGGGTAGTTGTTTTAGTCATTATCGATTACATCATCCAACAAAATTCACACACTATGTTCACAGCCCTACGGGCCAACCTACACCATTTAGTTCCGTCAAATTTGATAATGTTTTTCTAAGGGAACAAGCATCGAACAGTTACGGCACATAATAGTTTTAAACTTGTAACATTATAATCCATGTATTTAACAATTGTAACCTAGATAAATAGCATGTAAGCAAGTAGAATACTTGCCTGGAGTCGTTTGGCGATACACGGCGGCGACAAAGGCACGATCACGTGACGAACGATGCGTCTAGGGTTCGCAGCTTCGGCTCGCGTCTCGTTTCGACGTCGGAGTGTCCGGGGTGACTGGTGTTCGCTGGGAGTGGAGTGAGATGCTCTGTCGATCTCTGTGAGTGCGCTGGGGTTCGACGTTGGTCGGCGGTGTCGCTCCGGCGATGGGCAGCAGTGGGTGTTGCAGTGTGTTGGAGTTGGTGGTTTTAGAGAGGGGGATACGTGGCGCTTGGGTTTGATGAAGAGGATGATACTGAGGGTGTATAGGAGTCGACGAAGTGGTGGGGACTCGTTGGTATTGGGGTGCAGGCGGTGGCCGGGGTCGGGTGCAGGCGTGGTTGGTGGCAGCAGAAGGAGGGTGGAGACAAGGAGCTCGGTGGGTGAAGGGAGTGGGGGTAGTGAGAGTGACTGTGATGAGGAGAGAAAGAGTATAGAGAGAGAGAGAGAGTTGAGACAGAGAGAGAGAGAGAGAGAGTGGTCGGGAGAGAGAGAGAGAGAGACTGAGATGAGAGGGAGACAGAGTGGGAAAGAGAGAGAGAGAGAGACAGAGTGAGGTGAAGGCTCGGGTGAGCGAGGGGAGTGAGGGTGAAGAGACCAAGAGAGAGAGGGAGTCGAGGATGGTGGCGTCGGTGACGGTGATGATGACGATGATCGTCGGAAAGGAGCTCGAAGCCCGGAGGTGAAAGGCAGCGTTGGGTGTGCAGGTGAGGTGGGAAGGAGGGACTCAGGGTTCTAGGTTGGTGGAGGAAGATGGAGGAGGGTTCTGTAGTTGGGGGAGAAGCGAGAGATGATGAATGAGGGGTCGATGAGGAGGTTCGCCGTCGTCGGAGGGAAACGAGTGCAGTGGGTTTCTGCGGTGGTTTGAGAGAGAGAGAAAGAGGAATGAGGGGAGACGAGAGGAGAACATTGAGGGGATCGCGAGTGGTAACGTCGCACGACGTGGGGTAACGGCTCGCGACGAGGGCGTGGGCGACGGCGGAGGAGGCGGGTCGCGCGCGCACGATGGGATTTAGCCGTTGGGGAAATTTAAATGGAAGATGAACAGGAGCAGGCAGTAATAGGCCTGGGGAGAAAAATTTAGTGATTTTATTAAAACAAAATTCGTGGGCTTAGTGGGGAAACGGGCCGGGGTTAAAGGAAAATCAAATGGAAAAAGAATTAGAGAAGAAGAGGGCCGGGCTTGGTTAACGGGCTGTAGGGAAAAGGAAAAGAAAAATTAATTAGAAAGAAAAAATAGAAACGGGCCGGCTGTTGGGTTGGGCTGGGATCAATAAAGAATAAGAAATTAGAAAGGAATAGAGGGATGGGGCCGGGCCGTGGGTTGGGCTAGGTATTGGGCTCAAGAAATTAATATGGAAAAATGAAAAGTGGGCTGAAAGAAAGAAGGAAAAATGAATTAAAAAGTATGGGCTGAGTAAATTAAAAGGAATAAAGGGAATGGGAGCTGGGCCGATGGCTAGAGAAAAATATATGGAAAATTTTGGATAAAATAAAGAATGGGCCGAGGGATTTAGAGAAAATGAAATGGGAAAATTAAAAGGGGTTGGAAATGAACAAGGATATGCAAATATTAGGGTTTTTAAATTAACTAAAATAATATTAAATATAAACTAACAACCTGTAAGTGGTAATTTATAAAAATACGGACACAGGCGTAAAAAGAAAACCGGGTATTACATCATACCACCCTTACAAAAATTTCGTCCTCGAAATTTAAAAGAAACCGCTAGCTATACATAATAAGCGAAGGATTATCATATCGAAAACTAATACGTGTTGATTCATTTAAAACGGGTAGACCAAGTTTTGAAGGTACATACATATATAGAAGAACCACATACCAAAATTAGGCCTAAAAGTATAATACAGGAACACTATAAGGGCAACTACAAATATACAAGAATATAGGTAACAATTAACTAATAATATTAATCAAAGTGTGCTCGGTAAACGTCGAAACCAAAAGTGTGTGCATCAAAATACATCGTAATAGCAAACAGAAATAATAAATATAAGGCTCAACCACTTATAATAGTAATCATAGGCACAAATCCCCAAAATAAATTGACGACAATAAAGCAGTGAAAACTAGTCGGTAAGCTAAAACATTTTAGGAAAGGTATCGACAGAATAGGTTAAACATCATTTAGAAAGCTTGTATAGTGAAAGTATGCGCGGTGTAAGGTTGCGCTACTGAAAATGAAAAAAATAATAATAGTTGTACTTAAATACAAAAAAACGGAGTAGTCAATAACACGTACTCTTTGATAAATTTAAAGTACTGAAAACTAAATTTTTGAACAACAGTGTCCCTAAATATATTTAGGGTAATAGGAAAAACACAAATAGGTATAGGGCTAGATAGGGTAATGATTATAAGGAAGTGTGGCTCAATCAGAAGGTTGAAGTGTGTCGGCTTTAGGCTGAAGATCAAGGAGATTGGGATCGGGTCAGCACAGGATGTAAGGATGAGCAACAAAAGAATACAAAAGGAAAAGTGTGGGGGAAACAATAATTGGTACAACACACGAATCAAAATTTGAAGAGTTAATGAATTCGGAAGTTTCACAGGAACTATTCTCCTCCCAGAAGGATCTCAACAGGGTACAGACGAAGGATGAATGGTGGCTCATTCCAAGGATCAGAGTGCGGTACTTTCCAATTGAAACGAGGGTGAAACCATACAATGAGTAGGGGTGAACAGTCAGGGAACTCGGCAGAAAAAAAATAAATGAATATGGGCGAGAAACAAGTATCAAGCGGACCAATAATCAAAGGTTTACGAATCCAGAAGATTTACTTTATTCAAGAAAATTTGAAACAAAGCGTTCTCAAAGACGGAAAGTGGCCCTAAACTATACACATTTTATTTGGCCAGAAAGACAACATCAAAAGAAATTCCGTCAGCCGCGGTTGTGAAGATTCAGCAGGTTGCGGTAGGCTCGCGCACTCAGATAGGGGCGTCCATTTCCATAGCGTCTCGCAGGTACCTCTATTGGAAGTCCTTCCACCATGGGGTCTTGATCTTCTGGTCCTTCTTCCTCGGATAGAGCTTCTTCATCGAGATCCGATTCCATGTGATTCTCTTCTTCTGGATTTTCTTCCACGGGGTTTTCCTCCGCTGGATTCTCTTCTATCGGTTCTTCCTCGGGGTCTTCCTCTATAGGGTTCGCTTCAGGATCTCCTTCTTCTTCGTCAGAATCAGCTATCATGTCAAACTCTGGGGCGTCTGCTCCTTCGTCCTCTGAATCATTGTTTTCGAAGTTGACCTGTGGACCATTGATCTCATCATCGGAACTCGTCAGTGTGTGATCTAAGGAAACGCATGACTGTGCATCCTCGTCTAGATGCGGCGCTGCTCCAGGATGGGCCATGGCCTGAAAAGAGAAGTCATGATTAGATAGTGGAATACATCAAGGGAAGCTCAGGGTACGAAACATAGGAAAATATGCGGTTGCAGGAACTGAAAGATCAAAATGAAATACTGTGATAATGAATATAATTTGACATAGAGAAAGCATGAGAATGATATATATATTATGATTCAAATTTTTATTTCATTCAACTAAAAGTTCGACGGATACAAGGATTCAAACGGAAAGAAACATCCATAAAAACGACAATATTATTACTGAAAGTAGATAACATGAAAAATTATTCTTCGACTACTATAACATTGCATTCTCGTCGCGTGAGTTGAATCCTGTGTTTGATCCGCCTTATCGTCTAAGTCCGAACTACGCGGCAATCCTCACTTGGCAGAAGTGGGGAGTGTGGAAGAATCTCCTCCTTGTAGTTCCTTCCTTTCTGGGCAACCGTTGATGAGATGTTCGTTGGAACCGCATATTAGACATTTCCCTTGGGCGCGGCGACAATGCTTCTGAAGATGTCCTGGCCTCTTACAATATCCACAGCAGGGGTTCTTCTGATGCTTCTGTTGACGCTTCATCTTCTTCTCCTTTCCTCGTCCAATAGGAATTCCTTTATGATAGGAGACTCCCGCTGGGGTCTGATTCACCTGTCTCCTCAGCCCTTCAGCTAATAAGTCGTTTGTTCGCTCCTGGGCCTCCTTTAAACCTTGTAGTACACTAAGGATCTCAACAGTCTGATTCTGAGGAGTGGATATAGACGAAGAGTCGTTGAAAGACATGATCCTGAGACAACAATATTGAGAATGATATAAGTCACACGCTAAATGAATCAAAATATGATATGGATAGGACAAGGATTCAAGAATATCAGAGATGATGAATTTTATTACAAATGGAGAATCAACCGTATGACTTTAAGTTGCTTGATTAGAGTACGGTAGTGCAATTGCAACCACGTAACCTTGTCAAATCACCCGAAACCATAGCGAATGGATAGCTGAACACACGATATGAATATGGATCAAGAATGACAAGTTTACAATCTAAACCGAGTGATGTCTTAGATTGCCAAACTCTACTCGGAAAACTGCAATCCCAATCGATGCAAAACCTGGGCTCTGATACCAACTAAACCATGTCACGCCCCGCTTCCCAAAATACGGAATACGAGGGGTAGACAAGGCCAGCCATGCTCCTACGGTCAAGGAAATGTCCTGCCGTAGTCACACATCGGCTTCTAGTTTATCATGGTAAACAGTAAACGATGCGCAGGTAATGAAAAATGCAGTGACTGAAAGATACAATAATATAAACTGGCCTGAAGTGGAACAAACGAAAGTAACTTGGTATAGCAAGTCAAGAAGTCTGTGATGCACGTCTAGTTCTGATCCAAGCTAAATCTTCTCCTTACACTGAGCATGCATACTCAGGTCGTCAGAGCGACACAATAGCAATATAATATATATAAAATCAAGTGACAGTTCTAACAGTGGTAATGGATTTGAATAACAGTAAATCAACGACAGCATGAATATGAATGTGCAGTAATCAATGCAGCGGAACAGTAAATCAGTATAACGATATGTCACGTATGCCAACACAGTATAAAGGTAATGTAAATGCCAGTATCTCTATCAGTCTCTAAGTCTCACTGTACAGGTCACTAAGCCTATCGTCAGTCCAAGTATGAGAGTCAACCACTCGCGAGTGTCCTCCATCCAAGGGTAGAACCCAAGGGCAAGGGACCACGGGCCCAACATGTAACGAGAATATCACGGTGTATATATCACGTACCCAGTAAATCTCCATATAACTCCCTAAATATATAAGCCGGCAAGGGACTCCCGAGATTATGTTGAACTCACACTTAAACTACCCCACACCCCATGGTCTACATCAAACGCTAACCATCAACCTAAATATTAATCGATCCGTGACAAGTCTGCGCGAGAACTGAAGGCAGGACCTCCAACAAGCACGTCCCGACTAATACCTAAGATAAACAGCAGTGTCTGGTGTCTTATCTGTGACACCCGTGCAACGCTTCCATAAATGTCCCATTCCACTTATAGTCACACGTGCACGAATCTCACAGACGTCGACAGTGCAATGAAATAATAGGATCGCTGATTGTGTACCAGTACGTATCATTCTCACTTAATCACGGATACACGAACAATGACGTACTTGCCACAATCACCACTAAAATCTAACACTGGGTAAATGCACGATGTCACTAGGTTATCACTACAATGATATGGGTATGATGTGATGCATGAACAGTATAAGAAGCACAATTAAGGTGTCATAAAAACCACAGTCTATCACTTGCACGATTCATCATGAAACATATGTTTATAATTTAGCGAAACGATAAACAGGTAGCAATTAATATGTTCAGTTATCCATCCATAGAATTTTGTTTCAAGCCAATCGGGTTCCAGGATCATTAGTTATAACTATTTCATTTTAAGCGCACACGGCTGAAAATCCGGTTTCAGAATCAGAAATCCATTTCGCAGCGCATTTTAACCCCAGTTGGGATCATAATTTAGTGACGCTACAGTTGAATGAATTCTAGGGTTTTCAGTAAGGTTTTCAACGCAACAAACGGATCTTCAATCGCGTCTGTACGTTAGGAGTTATAATCTGTTTAATATTAACATGTCAATTCTGATTCTGTTGGGACCGTTATGTGTCCCGATCTATTAAATTACAGATTAAATATCAAACGGTAACGAAACAGAACGAAACCAAATGTGTTGTCTAGCTAATAGAGTTACCTACAATAAGCAGCGGAGTTCCTCAACCTACAAGTTAAGGAAATCCTATGGTATCCAATACGGAACAGCAAGCAATGATTGGAGTAGCTCTGGACTGCAGTCCAGAGTCGCTCTCCGATCCGAACATCATCACAGTTTAAATACAGAAATGTCTGGAAACTGGTATAGGATTAAAGTTCGTCGAGTTAGCTTCGATTTGAGCCCTCGAACGCACCATTCTAATATGTGTATGATTTATGATGAATTTAACGATTTTCAGATACAACAGGATTACGGTTTTACGATTAAACTTGGGGGTAGTTATTTTAGTCATTATCGATTACATCATCCAACAAAATTCACACACTATGTTCACAGCCCTACGGGCCAACCTACACCATTTAGTTCCGTCAAATTTGATAATGTTTTTCTAAGGGAACAAGCATCGAACAGTTACGGCACATAATAGTTTTAAACTTGTAACATTATAATCCATGTATTTAACAATTGTAACCTAGATAAATAGCATGTAAGCAAGTAGAATACTTGCCTGGAGTCGTTTGGCGATACACGGCGGCGACAAAGGCACGATCACGTGACGAACGATGCGTCTAGGGTTCGCGGCTTCGGCTCGCGTCTCGTTTCGACGTCGGAGTGTCCGGGGTGACTGGTGTCGCTGGGAGTGGAGTGAGATGCTCTGTCGATCTCTGTGAGTGCGCTGGGGTTCGACGTTGGTCGGCGGTGTCGCTCCGGCGATGGGCAGCAGTGGGTGTTGCAGTGTGTTGGAGTTGGTGGTTTTAGAGAGGAGGATACGTGGGGCTTGGGTTTGATGAAGAGGATGATACTGAGGGTGTATAGGAGTCGACGAAGTGGTGGGGACTCGTTGGTATTGGGGTGCAGGCGGTGGCCGGGGTCGGGTGCAGGCGTGGTTGGTGGCGGCAGAAGGAGGGTGGAGACAAGGAGCTCGGTGGGTGAAGGGAGTGGGGGTAGTGAGAGTGACTGTGATGAGGAGAGAAAGAGTATAGAGAGAGAGAGAGAGAGTTGAGACAGAGAGAGAGAGAGAGAGAGTGGTCGGGAGAGAAAGAGAGAGACTGAGATGAGAGGGAGACAGAGTGGGAAAGAGAGAGAGAGAGACAGAGTGAGGTGAAGGCTCGGGTGAGCGAGGGGAGTGAGGGTGAAGAGACCAAGAGGGAGAGAGGGAGTCGAGGATGGTGGCGTCGGTGACGATGATCGTCGGAAAGGAGCTCGAAGCCCGGAGGTGAAAGGCAGCGTTGGGTGTGCAGGTGAGGTGGGAAGGAGGGACTCGGGGTTTCAGGTTGGTGGAGGAAGATGGAGGAGGGTTCTGTAGTTGGGGGAGAAGCGAGAGATGATGAATGAGGGGTCGACGAGGAGGTTCGCCGTCGTCGGAGGGAAACGAGTGCAGTGGGTTTCTGCGGTGGTTTGAGAGAGAGAGAAAGAGGAATGAGGGGAGACGAGAGGAGAACATTGAGGGGATCGCGAGTGGTAACGTCGCACGATGTGGGGTAACGGCTCGCGACGAAGGCGTGGGCGACGGCGGAGGAGGCGGGTCGCGCGCGCACGATGGGATTTAGCCGTTGGGGAAATTTAAATGGAAGATGAACAGGAGCAGGCAGTAATGGGCCTGAGGAGAAAAATTTAGTGATTTTATTAAAACAAAATTCGTGGGCTTAGTGGGGAAACGGGCCGGGGTTAAAGGAAAATCAAATGGAAAAAGAATTAGAGAAGAAGATGGCCGGGCTTAGTTAACGGGCTGTAGGGAAAAGGAAAAGAAAAATTAATTAGAAAGAAAAAATAGAAACGGGCCGGCTGTTGGGTTGGGCTGGGATCAATAAAGAATAAGAAATTAGAAAGGAATAGAGGGATGGGGCCGGGCCGTGGGTTGGGCTAGGTATTGGGCTCAAGAAATTAATATGGAAAATGAAAAGTGGGCTGAAAGAAAGAAGGAAAAATGAATTAAAAAGTATGGGCTGAGTAAATTAAAAGGAATAAAGGGAATGGGAGCTGGGCCGATGGCTAGAGAAAAATATATGGAAAATTTTGGATAAAATAAAGAATGGGCCGAGGGATTTAGAGAAAATGAAATGGGAAAATTTAAAGGGGTTGGAAATGAACAAGGATATGGAAATATTAGGGTTTTTAAATTAACTAAAATAATATTAAATATAAACTAACAACCTGTAAGTAATAATTTATAAAAATACGGACATAGGCGTAAAAAGGAAACCGGGTATTACAAAAAGCCAAATTCCTAGCTTCAGGGTCTTAACGGCAAGTCATATAAAGCCTGAAAGACAATCGAAGATCACCTAGCACCAGTGCGGAGTGGTCACCACCTCGACGTTCGTCTCGACACAGCAGACGCAACATCATCAAAAGGAGCCACGGCAAAATCCCTAGTTCCAAACCTCGACGGTTCGCATGCAACCCAGAGATAACCGCGACATTCATTTCGACACAGCAGACGCAATGCCAGCAAACGAAGCGAAGGCCAAATTCCTAGCTTCAGGGTCTTAAAGGCAAGTCATATAAAGCATGAAAGACAATCGGAGATCATCTCGAACCAATGCGGAGTGGTCACCACCTCGACGTTCGTCTCGATACAGCAGACGCAACATCACCAAAAAGAGCCACGGCAAAATCCCTAGTTCCAAACCTCGACGGTTCACCAGCAACCTAGAGACAACCACGACATTCGTCTCGATACAGAGGACGCAATGCCAGCAAACGAAGCAAAGGCCAAATTCCTAGCTTCAGGGTCTTGAAGGCAAACTCATATAAAACCTGAAAGACCATCGGAGATCATCCCACACCAGCGTGGAATGGTCACCACCGCGACGTTCGTCTCGATACAGCAGACGAGATGTCACCCCAGCGTTCTTCCTTCAGCAGGTTCAGACGCGACAATCAAACAAATGGAGCCGCGGCAAAATCCCTAGTTCCTACCGCGACATTCGTCTCGATACAGCAGACGCGATGCCAGCAAACGAAGCAAAGGCCAAATTCCTATCTTCAAGGTCTTGACGGCAACTCACATAAAACCTGAAAGACTATCGGAGATCATCCCACACCAGCGTGGAGTGGATATGACTCATCGGGGCTCACCAAAATGAGCCTAACCTCAAGTAAAAAGCGGCATGGAAAATTCCTAACGCTTGCTCTTCCGACGGTCAAACTGCCAAGGAGGATTGCTTGAAGACGTCTTGTCCAGCCCCCGAAGGGATCAGAGACACGGCAGTCGCAGGGCTACTCGAACGGCACGATCGCCTATCGAAGAATATATAAGCTAATGCGACGGTACGACGGCCAAAACCCTGAGTACCACAGACCCTAACAGACTTCTGTCGTAAAGAGCAGAGGTTAACTGTGACGTTAGGATATTCTTGCGAGAAATTCTCGATTCGTCTCGACTTGTGAAGAAATTGATGTCTTTGCGAGAACGTCTCGATGCGGCTCAACTCGTAAGATAAAAAGCCTTAGGTAGTAAGGATAAAAAAAAAACATATTCCCTAAGCACTGGGACCCTGCAAGTTGGCCCAAAACGGTCTCTTGAATACTATCCACGGGTCTCACTCTCCAAACTCGAACCTCGACAAGGAGGGAACAACCGCTTGCGGGTCCTCTCGACTCGTAAGAGGGAAAATTCTCTTACAAGATTCTTACGACTTATAAGAGAAAATGCACTAAGGAATCCTCTCGATTCTTAAGGAGAAAATACACCTATGAGATCCTCTCGATCCGTAGGGAGAAAAGTCTTTATGAGACCCTCACGGCTCATAAAGTTGAAAAGTCTTAGGCAGCAGATCTGAACCTGCGGCCTAAGTCATCGCTGCCTTTTGAAGAAGCCAATACAGGATGCTCGCTCTATCACCTGTCAACCATGTTTACTAAAGCAGTATACTGATAATAAAAGAAAGAGGGAACCGACAAAAAGGACATTCGATTTGCATTTGATCAAGCGTTCGAGACACATCCATGCATGCGTGTGCAAAAGACTCAGAATCGGAAATAAGACAAGCTGAAATAAAAAATTTCCATTCATATTTCAAAGGGCTTTTACAATCATAAAGAAATAAATGACAACATTATTGAAATGTTTATAACGGTATGACCTCGGACCCAGGACATGGATTAAGGAACTCGAAAGTAACCTCATCTAAGATTTTCCAAGCCTGGCGAACCATCCTGGTATGCTTTCTTTCGCGAGCACAAGCGTCGGGGTCCCCGTGGATATCCTCCTCCCTCCAATAAGCAGCGAGTATGGCGGACTGTTGGAAGGCCTGGTGCAGGAGATCGACAAGATTGTCTCGCCGTCTCTTCGAGATTAAGTTCATCAGGTACACCGAGTGCACCTTATCCTCGGCGGCATCCAACGCCCTAAGCGGCACACCGGAACAGAATAAAGGAAGCGCTTCCCAGATGGCTCCCACGATAAGCTTCAGGAGGGACGAACGTCGGGGAAGTAGTTGACCGTTATATGCGTCGAAGCGGCTCATGATTTCAGCACACTCCGCGTTTGTGAACTCTCGATTTTGAGAACGGCCAAGTCGGCGGATGTCCCCGTAAGAGATGATCTCGTCAAGATCGTACATGTGGGCGTCCATTGTTTCTGTGAAAGGAAATCAACAAAATTATCAGAAAGACTGATTAAGCAAAACGATATAATGCACCGAGGAATAAAATGACATCTTTAAAACCCCAAGATCAATGAAAAACTCCTAAGAGTTCTTTTGTATGATTTGGAAGGAGCAAAGCTCCATTAATGAAATGAGAAAATACAAAGAAAATCTTTTAGAGAGCAGAGCTCTATTAATGGAATCCTAATAGGGTTCTCCTTAATTCTCTTTAGACCCCTTTAGAGCAAAGCTCTGCTAAGTGAAACCCTAAATGGGTTTTCTTTAGATCAGGGATCTATTGAGAGCAAGGCTCTTAAAATTGATTTAATCTAGTCCAAATTAATTTTTACCTAAAGTTCTTTAGAGTTCGAACTTTTAAAAGTGCTTAAATAGTATAGCAGGGCTCTGAACAAAATTCCTATGAAGAGATGAAAATCATCTAAGGGACCAAAGGTCCTATTTATAGGCATTGAAGAGCCGTTTCAACTTCCAAGGGATGGCGCGACGGTTCAAATTCTGCCACCGCTGCGCTCACGTTTGGGGCCACGTAAGCGCAACGGTGGGGGGGCATTTGTTTACCCCAATCAGAGCAAAGCTCTGTTCAAATTCCAAGGCGGGAGACGAAGCAGCACTTCTGTTTCCCCCAATCAGAGCAAAGCTCTGTTTTGAAATTGAAGTCAAAATTAAATGAAGCAACGCTTCAGATGATCTGCGCGCCACGTGGCAGCGCAGTTGCGCTAGCGCTCTGCGCTGCGCGACGCGTGGCAGCGCAGTTGCGCTGCGCTCTGCGCTGCGCGACGCGTGTCAGGCGCTGGTGCGTTTGCGCCAAACAGAATTAAAATTCAGTAAGATCCTTCTGTTCTTCTTAAAACAAGAAGATTGCCTTCTGTAAAACAGAAGCCCTTGGATCAAAGATCCAACGGTGGGGAAAATTCCCCAAATCACTCAGAGAAGGATCTCTTTAACAAATTTAACAAATCTATGGGCACTATATAAAGGCCCCTAGACCCCAACCCAAATCATCAACATTGGGAGAAATTGAGAACCTCAAAACAGAGAGAACTCTAAAGAAATTTCAAGAAAAAGGTAAAAACCTTCATAAAATAGAAGAATTTCTTCTAATAGATCATTGATCTAAGAACAAGATCAATGATCTTCATATAATAATAAGTGCTTTGCACTCTTTTATGAACCACTGGTTCTCTGAAAACAAGAAAAAACAAGAAAAACTTGTTTTCTTTGATCTAAATTGGATCAAGAAATCAAACTGTGCTTTGCACTTTTTTATGAACCATTGGTTTTGGAATCTAAAGATTCTCAAGTTAATAGTGCCTTGCACTTGCAAAACTGCACTGTTGCGCTCTTGGGTTGGCGCAAGCCACCAGAGAGCGCCACGTGTCAGCACCTGAACTACTTGCGTTATGTGCTTTTGAAATAGAGCCTTGCTCTCTGAAATTGGCGCAACTCACCAGAGCGCGCCACGTGTCAGCAGCGCAAACGCAGCGCCCTGGCACAGCGCACTGCGCTTGCGTGACACGTGTCATCACCACAAGCGCTTGCGCTCATTGATTGGCGCAAAGCACCTGACAAATGCAATGCATTGTGTACTAAAGGTCCAGGCCCAAATCAAAAAGGCCTAGTAGGCCAAAATAAATTGCAATGCAACAAAAGGGCAGAGCCCAAGTAAAATTGATGCTCTGCATCATTTATAAATGGGCAGAGCCCAAACAAAATAAAAAGTAATGCAATGCATTACTTAAACATGGGCAAAGCCCTAGCACAGGCCTAATAGGCCAAAAACAAATAAAAGCGTTGAATATTTTTCAACTGGACTTAGCCCAATCATGGCCGTAAGTCCTCAAATTAAATTGACTGAGCACAGCTGCTCTCTTAAATCAATTTACATCCGGTTCGAGGGTACATCTCCGAACTCCTTTGACTCCTATCGTTGTAATCCTTCAACGACGTCAGAGAGGTAACGGGTCCCGACAACCACGCATTAACACGGACTGTGGGGTCCTTAAACTCATGGACTTAAGCGTCCTTAAACCAAAAGACGGATTGTGGGATCCTTAAACCCGCGGATTTATGCGTCCTTAAACTAAAACACGGACTGTGGGGTCCTTAAACCCACGAACTTAAGCGTCCTTAAACTAAAAATGGACCACCATGTCCCTAAACTGGAAATGGACCACCATGTCCCTAAACTGGCAATGGACCGTAATGTCCTTAAACTACCTATGGACCACTACGTCCCTAAACTGGAACAATAGAGCCCCCAAATGTTTTTTTGTTGGATCTAAACGATCCCGTTTAAGTTGATCTTAGCCTCAAATATGGCTAACGTATCCTTAAACATTCAAACAGACTTTAGTCCCAAATTGGACTATAAATCCCCCAATCAACTTTGGTTCAAGGGTACATCTCTGAACTCTTCTGACATCTGTCGTTGTAATCCTTCAACGTCGTCAGAGAGGTGATGGGCCCCGATGGCCATACATTAAACGGACCACTACGTCCCTAAACTGGAAGAATAGAGCCCCTAAACGCTCTTTCCGTTAAGTTGATCTTAGTCTCAAATAGGACTAACGTATCCTTAACGAGCGTTTAAGTTGATCTTAGCCTCAACATGGCTAACGTATCCTTAAACTAAAACACCAAACCCAAATCTAAGTAAATACGGATTTGGACTAATCCACGTCCTACGGGCGACGGCATCACTTAGTCTCCGTATACAATCCACGGGCATCCACAAACAAAACAAACACACACGACACGAAGTGAAATTTCTGGAGAAGGAGAAAGTGGTTACCGCGATGCAGTAACGTAATTAACTGCAGGGGCTTGCGCCTGCAGGGTAGAGCGTCCCCATAATCAAAAACCCCTCAAGTGAGGGGGAATCTGACGAAGTCTGCTATATCGTCCGCATCCGTCTAAACCTCCGATACACGGTGGCATAAATCAACTTGGCATCTTCGGAGAGGTAGACGGATAAAACCAATTAGCATCTGCCCCGAATCTCAGGCAAGACGTCAGTCTTTCCCGGTTTCCGGCGGTAAACAATGAGCTCTATACAGACCTTATTCTCCAGTCCCTTCCTTCCACCTACGCCCAGTTTATTCTGAATTTCAACATTCAAAGAAAAGAAGTTGAACTTCCGAAACTCCTTAACATGTTGAGGAGTGCAGAGGGCACCTTGCAGAAGGCAAGGGAAACACCCACTATGTTTGTTAGCGGTGCTTCTTCTTCCGGGTCCAAGGCTAGGGCCAAAGGAAGGAAGAAGAAGGCCACCACCAAACCTAGAGGAGGTGTAAGTAAGGTGGGAGCGAAGGGAAAGAAAAAGTTTGCGGTACCAGTAGTGGCCCAGGATGAGTGTTTCCATTGTCATAGGAAAGAGCACTGGAAGAAAGATTGCAAGGCGTGGAACGCCAAGAACCAGGAACCGAAGCAAGTTGTGGCTTCGACTTCAGGTGTGTTTGTAATTGAGAATTGTCTGTCAATCAACTCTACTTCCTGGGTATTAGATACCGGATCAGGATCTCATATATGCAATTCATTGCAGGCACTGAGAAACCGTAGAGTGCTGAAGGATGGTGATATGACCCTGATGGTTGCTAACGGAGCTAGCGTGGGAGCTGTGTCCGTAGGGGATTATCACCTGGGATTGACGAGTGGACACATTTTGGTTTTACATAACTGTTTTTGTGTACCTAGCTTAACGTGTGATATCATATCAGTTTCCTTGTTATCAAATAAAGGTTATGATTTCACGTTTGTAAGTGATATTGTTAACATCCACCTTAATCATAGTTTGATTGGGTCCGGTACACTGGATAACGGTATATATGTCTTAAACCAACTCCAAATTTTCAATGTCCAGAACACACTAAAAAGAAAGTCTCCAGATTTAAATAAAGCTTTCTTATGGCATTGTAGACTGGGTCACATCAATGAGAGAATGTTGACTAAGTTACATAGAGAAGGATATTTGGAATCGTTCGAATATCAAACTTATGTCACTTGTCAATCTTGTCTCAAAGAAAAGATGACAAAGACTCCATTTACTGGACATGGAGTAAGAGTGAGCGAGCTCTTAGGACTCATACACAGCGATGTATGTGGTCCAATGTCTACACATGCAAGAGGTGGTTTTTCCTATTTCATTACTTTTACGGATGATTACTCAAGGTACGGATTCATTTATCTGATGAAACATAAATCCGAGGCTTTTGAGAAATTCCAAGAATATAAGAATGAAGTAGAAAACTAAACCGGCAAAAGTATCAAGACACTAAGATCTGATCGAGGTGGTGAATACTTAAGTGCCGAGTTCCTAGATTACCTAAAAGAGAAAGGAATTCTCTCTCAGCTTACTCCTCCATACACTCCATAGCATAACGGTGTATCGGAGAGACAGAATCGAACCCTATTGGATATGGTACGTTCCATGATGAGTAATGCTGAGTTACCGCGATCTTTCTGGGGTTATGCGCTAGATTCAGCGGCATATCTTCTGAACAGGGCTCCTACCAAGACTGTGCCTACCACCCCATATCAGATGTGGAGTAGGAAGAAACCCCATCTTCAGCATATGAAGATATAGGGATGTCCAGCTTTTGTTAAAAAGTAGCATGCGGACAAGCTCGAGGCACGATCAGTACAGTGTAAGTTTGTGGGATATCCAAAGAACTCCAAGGGATATTATTTCTATTACGCAGAGGAACAAAAGGTTTTTGTTTCTCGTAATACCCATTTTCTAGAACAGCGGTTTTTAGAAAAGGAAATAAGTGGGAGCGAAATAGAACTGGAAGAAATTCCAGAACCACAAACTACTACTGAAAGTTTGGTAGAACCAGTAGTTCAAGAAGAACAGGACATTCCCGCACCCCTCCGCAGGAGTAGTAAGCTGTCTCATCCGCCTGAGAGATACTACGGTTTTCTCATAGATGGGGATAGAGAGGATTGCATCATAGATGATGATGAACCTACTAGCTTCCAGCAGGCCATCCAGAGCGGCGACTCAGTACGATGGCTAGATGCAATGCGGACCGAAATGGAGTCCATGTGCACCAACAAAGTATGGACTTTGGACTTTGCTCCAGATGGGGTAAAACCCATAGGATGCAAATGGATCTTCAAAAAAAAGATTGGTGTAGATGGACAGGTGGAAACCTATAAGGCTAGACTTGTTGCAAAGGGTTTTCGTCAAAGACCTGGTTTGGACTATGACGAAACTTTTTCTCCAGTGGCTATGCTCAAATCCATTCGGGTCCTTCTTACTATTGCTGCCTTCCATGATTATGAAATCTGGCAGATGGACGTAAAGACGGCTTTTCTGAATGGAAATTTAGAAGAGTGCGTCTATATGGATCAGCCAGAGGATTTCAATCAGAGTGGGAGCAGCGGGAAAGTATGCAAATTGCTTAAGTCCATTTATGGACTAAAGCAGGTATCGCGGAGTTGGAACATCTATTTTGATGAAACGGTCAAAGAATATGACTTTATCAAAAATCCAGATGAACCATGCATATATAGTAAAGTTGTAGCACGAACTATCGTATTCCTCGTCTTGTACGTGGATGACATTCTATTGATAGGAAATGACATTCCTATGCTACAATCTGTCAAAGGATTCTTGTCACACAGGTTCTCCATGAAAGACCTGGGTGATGCCTCTTACATTCTGGGGATCCGGATCTATCGTGATAGATCCAAGAGGATGTTGGGACTTTCGCAGTCCAGGTATATCAACACTATACTGAAAAGATTCAGTATGGAAGATTCTAAGCGCGGTAATCTACCGGCTTGTCACGGAATCACCATATCCAAAGAGATGTCTCCCAAGACTGATTTGGAAAGGGAACGCATGTCTATTATACCCTACGCTTCTGCGGTAGGCTCTATAATGTATGCGATGTTGTGCACCAGACCAGATGTAGCTTACGCACTGAGCGTGGTAATCCAGTATCAGTCAGACCCAGGGGAGAAGCACTGGATAGCAGTAAAGAACATTCTCAAGTACCTGAGGAGGACTAAGGAGATGTTCTTGGTTTACGGCGGAAAAGACCTCAAGATGGAGGCCTTTGCTGATTCCGGCTTCCAGAGTGATAAGGACGATTCCAAGTCCATGTCAGGTTATGTCTTTACCCTCAATGGAGGGGCGGTGTGCTGGAAGAGTTCCAAGCAGGACACCGTTGCTGACTCGACGATGGAAGCGGAGTATATTGCTGCTTGCGATGCCGCAAAAGAAGCGGTCTGGATGAAGAAGTTCCTAACAGAACTTCAGGTGGTTCCTACCATTGTTGATCCAATACCTCTATATTGCGACAACAAC